>CM060924.1:1051666617-1053125783 GCA_030737875.1 Allium sativum
GATTGAGACTTCTGTTAAATACTGGAGGAGGTTCCGGTCTTCTATCTATTAATTACCTGAATCTGGGTTAGGTTCGAGACTTCTATTTAATACTGGAGGAGGTTCCGGTTTTCTAACTATAAATACCCGAATCTGGGTTAGGTTTGGGACTTCTATTAAATACTGGAGGAGGTTCCGGTCTTGTATCTATTAATTACCCGAATTCGGGTTAGATTCAGGACTTCTATTAAATATCATAGGAGGTTCCAGTCTTCTATCTATTAATTACCCGAATTTGGGTTAGTTCAATTTGGGTTAGGTCAATTTGGGTTAGATTCGGGACTTCTATTAAATACCGGAGGAGGTTCCGGTCTTCTAACTATAAACACCCGAATCTGGGTTAGATTCAGGACTTCTATTAAATACCGGAGGAGGTTCTGGTCTTCTATCTATTAATTACCTGAATCTGGGTTAGGTTCAGGACTTTTATTAAATACCGGAGGAGGTTATGGTCTTCTATCTATTAATTACCCGAATCTGGGCTAGGTTCAGAACTTCTATTAATTACCGAAGGAGGTTCTGGTCTACTAACTATAAATACCCGAATCTGGGTTAGGTTCGGGACTTCTATTAAATACCGGAGGAGGTTCCGGTCTTCTAACTATCAATACCCGAATCTGGGTTAATTCGTCTCTTTACAAATACCGAAAGGAGGTTCCGTTCTTCTATCTATTTTTATTCGAATCTGGGTTAGTTTCGGGACTTCTATCAAATACCGGAGAAGGTTCCAATCTTCTATCTATTGGTACCTAAATCTGGGTTAATTTGGCTTCCTACAAATACCAAAAGGGATACCCGATCCTCTATTAATGCCAGAGTATGGATCGATTCTAATGCTCAAAACTAAATAAGAAGGTGTGGTCTAACCTTCTCACCAAATAATATCTGGCTTGCAAACACACTTTCGACATTATTGGGTGCAAGCTTATAGCATGTTAACTTTCTCAGGAAAGCATCTTGAACCCGTGCATTCATTAGTTAATTATGCAAACTTATCGAACGATTATTGTAGTACACAAAACACAAGTAAACGTTATAGACATCTCATTTTCAATATGCCTAGGTACAATTAATCACACTAAGGACAAGTGACGGTCCACAAAGACCTACAAAACATACTCTTAGTAGAAAAATATTACTAAAAAAACACAGCTCCGAAGATCGAGGTAAAGAAATAATCATGGTCTGGTCCTAAGTCCTCTTCGTATTCTAAAACTCTGAGCGAGACCAAATCACGTAAAATGATGCTTCCGATGTGGAGATTCTAACCATTGGATCAAGGATTGCAGGAACTTGATTATTTGTTTTAAATATAAAAAGGCAGGGCATAAGAAATTTCAATGCTCCAGTTCTTCGTCTCCACATAACAAAAACATGGCAACTGGAAATGAGATCAATATGTCACCATTTGTTTTTGATGATGATTTGCAGCATTTCAATTCTTGGGCGATTGTCTCGATTTTCTCGTGTCAATTCTCAATCATCAGCATCGAGCAAGCTTTGAAAAAGGAGTTCGATTATCTGCATTATTAGGAGTGGAAAATGAAGAAGTTCAGGAATATCTTTATTGCTATATTTTCGAGGAACTTCTTCATGGTAGATTTTTACTCCATTTCGAATGATAGGGGCACTCTGCATATTCAGCCGTGGAGTCTCAACTTTGGTTCTTCAAAACCGAAAAAGAGGTTGCTCTTTGGATTAACTTAAGGAATCTCCCCATTGTGTTTCAGAATTTTAAGATGGTGAAAGTCATATTGTCAAAAGTAGGAAGGGTTTTAAGAATACAAGAAGATGCGTGGAGTGTAGCTAATTTCTCATAACGTAAGGTGGAAATATAAGTTCCATCCCCAGAGTTGTAACACCCCGAATTTTCTATTAACAATAAATTAACAAATTAAAGTATAATTAATTCTAAATTAATGAATTAAGGGAAATGGGTTATTCCATTGCGTTCGTCTCGGAATTTTGCTTGAGATAGAGTCCGAGTTTGAGTAAATCGGACTCCGTATGAAGAAGTTGTGGTCTTCGGAAGTTTCAGAATTCGATTTAAAATTCAAACATCCCGAAACAAGTTCAAAATTCGAAAAAATGGACCAGAATTGGGCTGGGCGGGAAAATCCCCGCCCAGGACCTAGGTCGACCAGGGGGTCGACTAGGGGGTCGACCTACCCAGTCGACCTGGTCAGGTCTTGGCTGGCCTGGTCGGGTTCTGAGCGATTCTCCGAGTTCTGGTGTGTCACTAGGGCTGATTTGTCACTTTCTGGTTGGCTCTTCTGGATGTGAATGATCTAGATTCATCTATGACCATCTGATGGCTCTAATTAGTTTGAAATTCTATATAAACAACATAAGTCTCCAACCTAAATTCACACAAAAATAGAACCAGAGCCGCCATGTTGTCGGAAGAAAACTGAGAGTAGCCTCCACTTGAAGAAAGCTAAGAGACGAACAAAATCTAATTCAATTAAAATCAAAACAACGTTTATCTACCCAGAGGAAAGCATATTATTTCCAGAACTCAGAATCCAGAACTCAAGTTCGCCGTTCGTTGTAAGTTTAGTTATGTTTTGGGATGCAAATCAAAATTAATGTCATGCCTTGGAAATAAATTTATAATAGAACAATGTTTATTAAGTTATATGTGGAATTGAATGATATTGATCTATGTCTGTGGTTCTATTTTATTATCATGTTGAATTGGGAATTAATGGATAAATCTATTCATATGTATATGAACTTGGAGTATAACCTGTTATGGCAAGTTGTGTAGTTTATCAAGTTATGCAAGTTTTAGTTTGTAAAATCATATCACATAGGTGACCAAATGTTAGATCAAAATGTTTATGTGTATATGTTAATCCTGTGTCATATTTCAAGTTCACACTTATTCATATGTTCGTGACTGATTTGTAAATTCACATATATGTAGGTTGATTTAGTCTATGTTGCAAATTCACGTATATGTAAGTTGACTTATTCTATGTTGCAAATTCACGTATATGTAAGTTGATTTAGCGTATGTTGCAAATTCACATATATGTATGTTGATTTAGTCTATGTTGCAAGTTCACACCTATGATATTCATATTGACTATTTTGCAAGTTCACACCTATGGTGTTCACATTAACTATGCCAAAAATGCCAAGTTTACACCTATGTCATGTTTATATTAATGAATTTCTTTATGCCAATTTTGTGTACGCTAAATTAAGTTGAGTTTTTAGCCTAATATTATATGTCAAAAATCATGCGGACGAAAATTAGGCTAAGATTGGTAGCCTAATATTTAGACGGGGTAACGTTGGGAAGAATTGGTAATTATAGGAAACTTGACATAAATTGGTGAAAAATCACATAGGTAATTTACGACATGAAACGCTATAAATTATATACCTAAAATTAATGAACTTGATTAGAAACAAATCTGGGCAATGACATGAATTCGGGATAATATACATAAATAAAAATGTAAATTGAGAAAATACGAGTATGCTTAACCCGAGGTTAGATTGTGTTGTGATATAAACCTGCCCGTACCCGCCCGGTTGTCCAGTAATCACAACAATACCTGTCTAATGTGGGAGGTTACGGCATTGAGCCCAATAAGGACCTAAGGTTAGACTGAGTTATGTTGTAAACCTGCCCAGAACCGACCGGCACATCCAGTAACCGTAACAATACCTTTCTAATATGAGTGGTTGGTGCTTCAACTAATTAATGCTAAGGACATACAAGTCAGGATGGTAGGGTTAAGTTAACTAAAACACTTAACCAATTCAACATGTTAATTAAACTGATGGGTGGGGTTAGGTAAATACAGACACTTAACCACTTAACACGTTTGACTAGACAACCCTAGTAACGGGGACCCATTTCAGCAGTAACCCAATTAGGTATCATGGTACCCTAAAACTAGGCAGGGTGAGGCACGATTACTGGGCTGATTGTAAGCGGTCAAAAGCGACAGCGGTTGGTGCAGCAGTGTAGGTTCTAACGGAGTGCGGGCATGCACACACTTCGGAGCAGACAAACAGGGCACTGGGCATCAGTAGTATAACCTTTGCATTTTAGAATTGTGTCGGGCCGCCACCATGGGACTTGATACACCCCATAGTGGGACCAGCATAAGTATCTACAATCATGTGGGGCCGTATGACATAGGAAGAAAACGTTGCGAGTAAGAGCCGATCGAATAAGAGATCACCTTGTCATGAACACGTGGTGCTAGTTTAGCTAGTTAGTAGTTGCAGAGAAGTAATAGTGAGTGCGTTTACTATAGTTAGTATTTCCTGCCATATCTTGTCTTATATTCTGGTATTATCCTGTTTTCAGTTTATGCAAGTCATGATCTTTTTATTGTTCTCATGCTTGAAATATAACTAGACTTACCAGACTTATGTCTGACCCATTTTCCTTTTGCTTTCTTTTCTTCCGTTCCCCCCCTTCCTTAGGTCCACAGGGAGAAAACACCTCAGCTTAGTCAGATTTTTCATCCAGCTTGAAGAGAGAGAATGTATTGCTTGGATCTCTTTCATTTGGGCTATGGCTTTGGACATTCTACGGGGATTTATGCAGTTTTAATTATGTTTCATGCTTCTTTAAGTTTTAAATTAAGACAATATTATGGTTGTAATAATTGGAAGTTTGTTTTAAGGCAATTATGGAAGTGTTTTGTATGAACACGTATTTGTGATATGAAAGTCTGTTTGTTTTTCCGCTGTTTATATACATGTGTTTATATCTGTCTTGTGTTTTATCTGTGACTTTTACTTATAAACCTCCACCGAAGTTAAGGTATTCCCTTTGTGAGTGACCTTAACGAAGTTGGGGTGTTTCACTTGGTATTAGAGCACAGGTTTACCAGATTAGATAAAGGTTTTTGAAACCATTTTCAAACAGAAATTTAAAGAAGCATTTTTTTTTCAAGAAATAGTGTTGTTTTTAAAAGGCATAATTCCCCGAAGCCATATGCACTATCTCTCTATCCTTTTATCCTGAATCTTCCTTTTTGTTTTAGCATGTCTGGAGACCTTAACCTTCCAGAAGTAGTACCGGTACCTGGCTGGTTCCGAAGGTACCTAGAGGCTAGGGCCAATGACGCTGGCCCAACAGACATTCCTCCTCCCCCAGTGGCAGCGGTTCCTCCTCCTCCTTCTCGTGGAAATGCTTTCGCAAAGACATGTAGAGACTTCAAGGCTGTGGGTGGAAAGGAATTTTATGGAACTGAATCCTTTGTGGTGGCAAGTAACTGGATGAAGGAGACCGAAGATTTGTTCGTCATCTTCAAAGTTGACGACAGGAAAAAGATACAGCTAGCAGTGTGGTTGCTTAAAGACGAAGCTTCTTATTGGTGGGAGGTTACCCATGCTGAGAGGCCAGTGGAAACTTAGGAAGATTTCAAGATGAGGTTTGAGATGAAATTCCTCTCCCAAGCTGAAAGAAGCCTGCAGATGGAGAAGTTCCTAACTCTTAAACAAGGAAGTAGGACGATCAAGGAGTACGTCAATCAGTTTAATCAGCTGGCCAGATTTGGGCTGGATTTAGTAAATGTCCAACATAAGAAGGCTCTTCGCTTTGTCAAAGGTCTGAATGAGTCTCTACATAGCCTTGCTACGACCATATACCCATGGGAGCGATTTATGAAAGCTTGGTGGACATGGCGCTGCTACACGAGGAAGATACAGGCAAGAAAGAGGCAATGGTGGAAGTGCCTCAAGAAAAGAAAGAGGGTTTGTAGGCTAAGAAAACATATTTCAAGAAGGGCGGGATTAACAACAAATCCCGTGAAAAGAGAAGGTGTAATTTATGTGGCATTGTTGGACATATAGTATAAGACTGCAGAAATAAAAAGGCGAAGATGAATGGTGGTTGTTTCCATTGCGGCGAGACTGGACACATGACTAAGGACTGCCCAAAGAAGCAAGGGCAGGGATAGAGGACTGGATCCACTTCAGGGGGAAAGGTTCACGCGCTAGTGGCGCCTCCGCAGGAACGAGGTAGAAATATTTCTGTAGAAAGTGTAGTTTATTTTTATGATCATCCAGTTCGCACTCTCTTTGATTCTGGCGCTTCACACTCTTTTATTTCATCTGCTTTAGCAGAATCTCTGCACCAAGACACTAGTATGGTAGAAGATCCCTTGGTTGTTTCAAATGCAATTGAGGGCTCAGCTTATTTGTCGATGTTTTGTTTGGATTTGAAAATCTCTATTCTAGGTGTTGAGTTTAGATGTAGTGCCTTTGTTTTGGGCTTCTTGGGAAATGGATTGATCTTAGGCATGGACTGGTTATCCAGTAATGGTGCCATTCTTGATTTAGACAAGAGAGTGTTTAGACATTTGACTCGGCTCGGTAACACTCTAGAAATTTCTTATAATCCCTTAAATGCTATTATGCTTAGTTATCTAGAGTCGCTTGATGCTTCTGTTGAGAATTTGCAGTCGGCTAGATTGGTCTGTGAATATCCGGATGTCTTTGAAGAGGTGAAGGGCTTACCTCCGAGGCGGGAAATAGACTTCCGCATATATCTTTTTGATAATGCAAAGCCCATAGCTTTACCTGTTAGACACATGGCTCCAAAGAAGAGAAAGGAGCTCAGTAAGCAAGTTAAGGAGCTTATCGAGAAGGGTTTTATAAGGTGGAGTATCTCGGAATGGGGTGCTCCAGTGGTGTTCGCCACCAAAGCAGATGGCTCACTATGTCTTTGTGTGGACTATAAGGAGCTATACAAGCTGACTAAGAAGAATAGACACCCGCTTCCCAGAATAGACGATTTGTTTGATCAGCTTGTAGGTGCGTCGGTTTTCTCCCAACTTGATCTGACTACTGCATTCCATCAGCTAAGGGTAGCTGAAGATAGCATTGATAAGACGACGTTCAGAACCCCAGACGGTTTCCTCGAGTGGCTTGTCATGCCTTTCGGCTTGACAAACGCACCCGCTTATTTCGTAGACCTAATGAGCAGGGTGTTCAGAGAATTCCTCAATAAGTTCATGGTGGTCTTCGTAGACGATATTTTGATCTCCTCAAAGAATGAGGAAGAACATGCTCAGCATTTGAAGGAGATAATGGAAACTCTTCGAGTTCATCAGCTAAAAGCCAAATTCTCCAAGTGCCACTTTTGGAGAGAAGAAGTAAGATTTCTTGGACATGTAGTGTCCAAAGAGGTGTTAGCTGTGGACCCCGCGAAAGTGGTGGCGGTGCAAGATTGGAAGGCACCTAGAAATGAAACCAAAGTCTGAAGCTTTCTCAGGCTAGCAGGTTTTTACCGAAAGTTCATTAGAGATTTCGCGAAAATCTCAGCTTCGCTCACAAGGCTAACAAAGAATAATCTAGCGTTTGCTTGGGATTTGGATTGCGAGTTTGCTTTCCAACGATTGAAAAGGGCTCTCACAACAGCCATTGTTCTTTCATTGCCAGATAGAAGCAAGATGTTTACAGTATGCACGGACGCTTGTGGTACGGGACTAGGCGCTGTTCTGATGCAAGAAGGGAAGGTAGTAGCTTATGGTGGAAGACAATTGAAAGTTCATGAAAAGAACTACCCAACCCACGATCTTGAGTTGGCCGCCATCGTCTTTGCGCTTAAGTCTTGGCGCCATTATCTCCTAGGTGAGAAGTTCTAATTATATACTGACCATAAATCATTGAAGTATCTTTTCTCGCAGAAAGATCTTAAATTAAGACAGCAAAGGTGGGTGGAGTTTCTTGCCTCGTATGATTTTGAGATTTCCTATACTCCTGGCAAGGGCAACGTAGTAGCAGATGCCTTGAGTTGAAAGAAGTGGGCCATGAGCCCTCTCTTTGTAGAAAGGCAAAGTGGAGTATATAGCCAGTTTTGACTTTAGGCCCTCCTCTGATTTTGTACCTGGTTTGTTGGCATCACTAGAAGTACGGCCCACTCTTTTAGACTCAATAGGGGCCACACAACGTGAAGACCATCAGCTTGTTGATGTGATTGATAAGCTAATTAGGGGTGAAACTTCCAGTCACCTCAATAGGTACTCCGTCGATGATAAGGGTTGGCTGAGGCGAGATGGAAGACTATGCAACCCACAAGCAAGGGATTTGGTAAAGATGGTTCTCGTGGAATCACACCATTCCAAGATGACAATACACCCAGGTGGAGACAAGATGTACAAGGACGTAATAAGAGTTTTCTTTTAGGGCGGCATGAAGAAAGATTAGCGGATTTCATTTCTAAGTGCATGATATGCCAATAGGTCAAGGCGGAACAAAAGAAGCATGGAGGAC
Organism: Allium sativum; assembly: GCA_030737875.1. Classification (NCBI taxonomy): domain Eukaryota; kingdom Viridiplantae; phylum Streptophyta; class Magnoliopsida; order Asparagales; family Amaryllidaceae; genus Allium; species Allium sativum. The sequence continues at coordinate 1,051,674,910 of CM060924.1, forward strand.
TGCTTCATCCTCTAGAAGTCCCGCAATGGAAGTGGGATAGCATTTCAGTGGACTTCATTGATGGGTTGCCTAGGTCAAGAAGGGGTAATACTAGCATTTGGGTAATAGTGGATAGGCTCACAAAAAGCGCCCACTTTATACCTGTCAAGTATAGAAGGACTGCCTCATCTCTAGCGTCTCTTTATCTCAAGGAAATAGTTTGACTCCATGGAATACCCTCCAACATAGTGAGTGACCGAGATCCTATCATTACAAGTGAGTTTTGGCGGAGTCTGCAGGAAGCATTAGGCACATAGTTATGCCTGAGCATGGCCTATCACCCCCAAACCGATGGTCAGACGGAAAGGGTGAACAAAGTATTAGAAGATCTTTTGAGACTATGCATTCTTGACTTTGGAGGGACATGGGAGGATCATCTTCCATTAGTGGAATTCTCCCACAACAACAGAAAGCAAGCCACCATCGGCATGGCAACCTTCGAAGCTCTATATGGAAGACCGTGTCGATCACCAACTTGTTGGTGGGTGTCTACAGACAAGCTTATACTTGGGCTAGACATGATTAGAGAGGCTTCAGAAAAAGTGGACTTGATACGAAGGAGAATGAAGACTGCCCAAGATAGACAGAAATCCTACGCAGACAAAAGAAGGACCGACCTTAAGTTTGAGGTTGGGGACAGGGTTTTCCTTAAGGTATCTCCTTTAAGGAACGTCGTTTGCTTTGGATCCGTAGGAAAACTAGTGCCAAGATTTGCAGGTCCGTTCACCATCATCGAAAAGATTGGGAAGATGGCTTATAGAGTAGAGCTGCCCGAAAGGTTGGCTGGAATTCACAATATCTTTCACGTTTCTCACCTCTGGAAATGTTTACATGAATCTGTGGAAGTGGTGGAGCCAAGCATTCTAGAAGAAGTTGAAATAGAACGAGAGACAACTGTCAGGAGAGTTCCAACTTGAATCGTAGGAATAGAAATAAAAAAGCTACGCAACCGTGAAGTCAAGCTTGTTTAAGTTCAATGGAGCGATGCCGAGGAAGACGCAACTTGGGAAACTGAGGACAGAATACGCGCTTCCTACCCTTTTCTTTTTGAGGGTACATCTTTGATCTCTCTTTTTCCATAAGTTTATGCTTGTATCTACCTTTTAGTGTATCTTCTCGACCCTTTTTCTCCTAACTCCTTAGGTAGAAACTAATGGATGTAAACATGTATTTGAAACATGTTATGATTGATGGCTGTAAGTGGCTGCAAGTGGTTGCTCGTGAATGCATATGCACACACCCGGGGTATTAGATCGTCTCAGTCACTTATATGCATATATGTATTCATATTTGTATGTGGTTGAAACTTGATATGTTATCATACGGATGTCGCATTTGTATGAATGGTTACACACTCATGTAGAATTATGAGTAGGGAAAAATTTGCATACATAATGGATTCATGACACTTACATGATTCACATTAAGGAGGTCAACTGGATCAGTAGACCGCCTAATTTTGCATTAGATAAGGATATATATACACACTATGCATATGATCATGAAGCATTAGAAGACTTTTAAGGACAATGAACGCCTATGTTTGTTGGTTGAGTAGATGGACGATTGGATGTTAGGACATACGTTCTTCTAGACTTGAAGATTTCAGGGACGAAATCCTTTATGGAGGGGAGAATGTAACACCCCGAATTTTCTGTTAACAATAAACTAACAAATTAAAGTATAATTAATTTTAAATGAAAGAATTAAGGGAAACGGGTTAGGCCATTGCGTTCGTCTCGGAATTCTGCTTGAGATAGAGTCCGAGTTTGCGTAAATCGGACTCCTTATGAAGAAGTTGTGGTCTTCGAAAGTTTCAGAATTCGATTTAAAATTCAAATAGCCCGAAACAAGTTAAAAATTCGAAAAACTGGACCAAAATTAGGCTGGGCGGGAAAATTCTCGCCCAGGACCCAGGTCGACCAGGGAGTCGACCTGGGGGTCAACCTACCCAGTCGACCTGGTCAGGTCTTGGCTCGCCTGGTCGGGTTCTGAGCGATTTTTTGAGTTCTGGTGTGTCATTAGGGCTGATTTGTCGCTTTCTGGTTGGCTCTTCTTGATGTGAATGGTCAAGATTCATCTATGGCCATCTGAAGGCTCTAATTAGTTTGAAATTCTATATAAACAACTTAAGTCTCCAAGCTAAATTCACACAAAAATTAGAACTAGAGCCGCCATGCTGTCAGGAGAAAACGGAGAGTAGCCTCTACTTGAAGAAAGCTAAGAGACGAACAAAATCTAATTCAATTAAAATCAAAACAACGTTTATCTACCCAAAGGAAAGCATCTCAATTCCAGAACTCAGAATCCAGAACCAAAGTTCGTCGTTCCTTGTAAGTTTAGTTATGTTTTGGTATGCGAATCAAAATTAATGTCATGCCTTGGAAATAAATTGATAATAGAACAATGTTTATTATGTTATATGTGGAACTGAATGATATTGATCTATGTCTGTGGTTCTATTTTATTATCATGTTGAATTGGGAATTAATGGATAAGTCTATTCATATGTATATAAACTTGGAGCATAACCTGTTATGACAAGTTGTGTAGTTTATCATGTTATGCAAGTTTTAGGTTGTAAAATCATATCACATATGTGACCAAATGTTAGATCTACATGTTTATGTGTATAGGTTAAACCAATGTCATATTTCAAGTTCATACTTATTCATATGCTCGTGATTATTTGTAAATTTACATATATGTTAGTTGATTTAGTCTATGTTGGAAATTCACATATATGTATGTTGATTTAGTCTACGTTTCAAGTTCACACCTATGATATTCATGTTGACTATTTTGCAAGTTCACACCTATGGTGTTCACATTGACTATGCCGAAAATGCCAAGTTTACACCTACGTCATGTTTATATTAATGAATTTCTTTATGCCAATTTTGTTGACGCTAAATTAGGATGAGTTTTTAGCCTAATATTATATGTCAAAAATCGTGCGGACGAAAATTAGGCTAAGATTGTTAGCCTAATATTTAGACGGGGTAACATTGGAAAAAATTGGTAATTATAGGAAACTTGACATAGATTGGTGAAAAATCACATATGTAATTTATGGCATGAAACGGTATAAATTATATACCTAAAATTAATGAACTTGAATAGAAACAAATCAGGGCAATGACATGAATTCTGGATAATATACATAAATAAAAATGTAAATTCAGAAAATACGAATATGCTTAACCTGAGGTTAGATTGAGTTGTGATAAAAACCTGCCCGGACCCGCTCGGCTGTCCAGTAATAACAACAATACCTATCTAATGTGGGAGGTTAAGGCATTGAACCCAATAAGGGCCCGAGATTAGGCTGTGTTACGGTGTAAACCTGCCCGGAACCGACCGGCACATCCAGTAACCGTAACAATACCTGTCTAATGTGAGTGGTTGGTGCTTTAACTAATTAAAGCTAAGGACAAACAAGTCAGGATGGTAGGGTTAAGTTAACTAAAACACTTAACCAATTCAACATGTTAATTAAACTGATGGATGGGGTTAGGTAAATACATACACTTAACCACTTAACATGTTTGACTAGAAAACCCCAGTAACGGGGACCCATTTTAGCAGTAACTCAATTAGGTATCATGGTACACTGAAACTAGGCAGTGTGGGGCACGATTACTGGGCTGATTGTAAGCGGTCGTAAGCGACGGCGGTTGGTGCAGCAGTGTAGGTTCTAACGGAGTGCGGGCGTGCACACACTTCGGAGCAGACAAACAGGGCACTGGGCATCAGTAGTATAACCTTTGCATTTTAGAATTGTGTCGGGTCGCGACCATGGGACTTGATACACCCCATAGTGGGAACAACATAGGTATCTACAATCATGTTGGGACACACGACATAGGAAGAAAACGTTGCGAGTATGAGCCGATCGAATAAGAGATCACCTTGTCATGAACACGTGGTGCTAGTTAGGCTAGTTAGTAGGTGCAGAGAAGTAATAGTGAGTGCGTTTAGTATAGTTAGTATTTCCTGCCATATCTTGTCTAATATTATGGTATTGTCCTGTTCTCAGTTTATGCAAGTCATGATCTTTTTATTGTTCTCATGCTAGAAATATAACTAGACTTACCAGACTTATGTCTGACCTATTTTCCTTTCGCTTTCTTTCCTTCCGTCCCCCCCCCCCTCAGGTCCACAGGGAGGAAACACCTCAGCTTAGTCAAAATTTTCATCCAGCTTGAAGAGAGAGAATATATTGCTTGGATCTCTTTCGTTTGGGCTATTGCTTTGGACATTCTATGGGGATTTATGCAGTTTTAATTATTTTTCATGCTTCTTTAAGTTTTAAATCAAGAAAGTATTATGGTTGTAATAGTTGGAAGTTTGTTTTGAGGCAATTATGGAATTGTTTTGTATGAACATGTATTTATGATATGAAAGTCTGCTTGTTTTTCCGTTGTTTATATATATGTGTTTATATTTGTCTTGTGTTTTATCTGTGACTTTTACTTATAAACTTCCGCCGAAGTTAAGGTATTCCCTTTGAGAGTGACCTTAACGGAGGTGGGGTGTTTCCTGTGTATATTCCATTGCTGATAAGGCTTTTTACCAGGACTTCTTATCACAAAATTGAGATAAACGAATTCTCGGAAAATCCAAATGATCCTTCTGAACCAGCAGATTTTAAGAGCTAGTTGTCTAGGAGGGATAGGGCTTGTTTTCTAAAAGTTTGGAAAACAAAGAGAAAGGCGAAGGCTGCTGGTATTTTTAGCATTGGTGGGGCATCCTCTTCAAATCCGTTTGCGGCTCTTTCAAATCTCAACGAAGATGACAAGGAAGTGTCCAGTTCTGAAGACGGAGAAGAGAAGATCGACGCTATTGATTTGGTGCTTGAAATTGTGGGTATTAATGACTGCGTTGGAATGGCTAGAAAGTATAGCAAGGGCAAGGAGGCGATTGGCACTTCTGGTATGACACTTTTGGGGCACAGTGTTGGGAGGAACTCAGGCCTTGATCACCCTCTAGAAGGAGTTGATCTTTGGGAGTTCACTGATTTACTGAATGGTATCTTTGGCGGTCGCACGAAAAGCAGATGGATGATGTAGTCCGATTGATTTAACGTATTCTTTAATTTTCATGGGACGTATTTGGCTCCTACGTGAGAACTGTTTGTATATGTTGATCTATTATTTTAGACTGTATCGAATTTAACATTCTATTTTGGCTACTGCATATATTTAAGTACGGCGTGAAGCTTTGTAAGAAAGAGAGAGAGAGAGAGAGAGAGAGAGCGAGAGAGAAAATTATGGGCATTCAAGATTCAAGGTGAATCTGGACTACAAAAAGAGAACCCAACCAACGCCTTAATCGAGAAAGATCGAAAGACATAGAAATGATACTTCAAGAAATGACAAAGAGTTTTACTTGGAAAGTCGAAAATACCCCTTCACTAGGGGGGAGGGGAAATGTTACTACCAAAATTAACTCCGAGACTAGCTGATAGTAAAGGGGTACCAAAAGAGCGCAAGCATAGGAAAAATTTTCGAAAGTAGGAAGCCGAGTAATATGAAGAACCGCAAACCGGAAGGAGTGATTGAAGAACAGCGAAAACTGGCACCCTCTCGGAGGGGAATCATCCAAAGCCTATGGAATATCAACAAGGTACGTCCGATTAGATCCACTCGACAGGATCTATCTGGTAGGAAAACCCATGATGAAAGGCCATTTAAATCAGAAACTTAGAAGGAAGAAGACATAAGCTCCACCCCTCAAAGCCCGGAAGGGTTACCAGTGTTAACCTGCTCAACACCGTTACACCAGAAGGCATTGAAGGCACCAAACCAGAAATACCCTAGGATCGTCCGGAACCTACTCCCGAAAACAACTGTCACACAAGTATTGAAAGGTTGTGTTATGAGACAACATAAATTTCATCGGAGGCCACCTTCCGAGGAAAAAAACCAGACTGACCCAAAAAGCTCCACCGGAGGACCCAAGCAGAGATATAGGCTACCCGTACTGATTTACCTAATACAGGCACCAACAACGGTTTCGAACTGGCAAGCTCTCCACATACATCATGAGGGAAAGCTCCTCTAAGTATCCGCGAGAAAGCCGGAAGCCTACATCTAGAAGCCTACGTCCGGAAACATACATCGACGAGCTGCTACTGGAGGTTCAAGTGCCATTCGAAGGCTACCTCATCAACGCGCCCATAGCTATCTCAAAGAGGCTCCTGACTAGCCGATACCTTCCTTACAGAAGCTGAAATTAATACAACAAAGCAGCCAGAAGCAGAAGCTTCCGAAACCAAGGGGAAACACAGCTGACAAAGACACTGGTAGATCCGGCAGCCCAATAGTAGAAAGGACACCAAATCCACTTTAAATAAAACCTTTGGGGTCATACTCAAGGAGAGGAGGAGCTCATTTTTTTCCCTTCCTCTGATATTCTAGGGAACAAACCCTAATTTGTAAATAAATCAGAGGATATTTTGTATGACTTCCTCCATGAATAAAATCTCCAAAAAACCTTAAAGTGGACATAGGTTCAAATCGAACCAAATCAGTATAAACTGTGTGTTCTTACTTTCTTTTGCATGATATATTGTTCTTCAACATATTTCCTTATGTATTTTACTAAGCTATGGGATTACCGGAATATCCTAGCACAGGTTATCAAGTTTTTAGCAACCTGACGCTTTCCTCACAAGGAAACCCCTCTCCCGAGGGAACTGTCGATCCTTGGATTACAGAGATGTAATATTCACCTCTTGAGAAAAGAATGGCTAATATTTGAGATTAAGTCCTTGAGATCTGGGAAATGATAAATCAACTCAAGCTGGTAAGAGTCGAATAATCCTATTTTCCTCTTAGGTCTACCTCTTTACACCTATCTGCGGTGTTGGCAAAAAACATCGTTAACAGATATCCTTTTTGACATTAACACTGGTGTTTTTTCTGAGTGCCCAAATAAAAGAGAAGGACTAAGTTATTTACTATTGATTTGTAAGGTCTAAAAGATAGATCCATACTAGAAGTTTTGAAATTTTTGCTAATTGCTAACTAACTAGAAAGGATAATACATTGTAAGAGGAAACGAAGCAAATCTGGTGGTTCTACAATTGTAAGAGAAAATATTAATGTAACCTCTGCTAGTAGAGAAGTCAATAATCAAAATGAAACACTCTTCCAAGAAGATGTCATCACTAGACGACAATTGGATATAGTTGTGAAGAGTATGAATCCAAGGATGACACCGCTAATAAGGTCTGTATGCATAAGATTGAGGCCCAGTTCGAATTCCATCTGGGCTTAATGTTGGAGCAACCATGTAACGACCCGTATTCCATGTAATGACCCATATTTTAACGATTAGATAATTTATTTTCTATTCAAATATGGATCATTAGTTATTCAGTTAATGGTTCTAAAATAAGATTTTTCACAAACGATCGAATCAGAACTTGAGGCCAGGTCCAATAAGTCAGGATTATTTGTTACGTGAAAAATAAGTATAAGGATCACTATGTTTCGAGTTCGGACCAGTTGATGGTTACAAGGATCTCGAAATAGACACAAATTATCGCTCCATGAGCAGTGTCGGATTATGACAAAACTTATATTATTGGAATCGTTGTAGTGAGTTGTTATATGCCGTCAAGTTTTATAGTGATTGAATGTATTGTTTGGCCGTGCGTAAATAAAACGCATGTCATTTTATATAAGAAACTAACATTGTAAAATTCGAGTTTTAAAGGCTAGTCTCATTGTTTTCAGAAGGCATTTTTACATAGGTGATGGAATATGGCACGTGTCGATTGGAGATCACACGTTTTTGGGTCCACTTGTGAATAAATTAATAAAAAATCATAATTCAAGCCCAATTGGTACGGTAATGGACCCAATAACTATTATCACTACCTCCCTAATTTCTAAAATCATTGTACCATTAAGAAAAATGGCTACATATTTCAAAAACCATTCCTCTTCGTTAAAAAATAACTCTCACAAATTTACTCTACCTAAAATCACGATATCTGCTCCTTAATTCATGGATTGAGTTTCTCTTCAAACCCATATCACTTCTAGAGAGTGTCCCGATTCCTGACATGGACATGAGGCATAAGTTGGATAGGGTTAGAGATTGGTGGAGGTATAGGCAACGATAATCGTATCAGAGACCACCGTTGTTCTTCTCATTGAAAATGCCATCTTCGACCGAACTTTCACTATGTTAACTGGCCTTTTGGCCCGGTTACCAAAAGTACACCAGACACACTCGACTCAACACATCGCTTGATGCTAAAGCCCAAAGTCTCGCCAAAAAGCCAAGGATACTTGCTCGGAAGCAGTCGTGCGAGCGGGATCCTCACAACTCCTTAAAACCCTGCCCAAATAACATCTTCGTATCCCACCTATAAGGGATTTCGAACCCCTATGTATCGTATCCTGATGTGCACGTAAAAATGCTCATTTATTCTTGTTTTAGTTAAATAAATAACATAAGTGGGCTATTTTTACATGTTTTAACCAAAAATCCAAAATTCTCAAATTATCATGCATACATCTTCATATTGATGCAAAATGATCATTTGTGCATGTATTAATTTTTGATAACATTTACTTGTTCATTTTTCATGTTGTTTTGTAGGAATTTATCCACAAACACAAGTGGTTTAATGAGAGATATGCATGCACAAAGAGGAGATCAATCAATGGAGAAGGGATTAATTTACACAAAACATTAGTGGAGGACCCCACTCACTCTCAAGGGAACAATTAGAGGCTATTATATTAGTAAGTAGAGACAAAAAAGCTTCATACAATTTTAATGAATCATTAATAGCTAAAGACAAATGGAACTTCAAGGCATTTTTGGTAGCACGCTAAAAGTTGAATTAGGGTTACTCATGTATAAATAACCGCTTTATGTTGATGTATATACCCATTTGGAGTTTATTTAGTTTAGAGTGGAGGCTCAAATCCAAACATCCCCTTTTCTTCCATGGCTTCTTAGCCATTTTATTTTATGTAATCTCTCTTTTTAACGCAACTTTAATTAGTTGTCTTTTATTTACATGTTCTTTTTCTTATTCAAGTAGCTTAGATTTATTTTATGCAAGTAGAGTAGATTTTTCTTTATTTAGTTCTCTTTTCTTTTGTTTTTTTTCTATGTTGCAATCTATTTTTGTTGTTAGAATAACAAACATGAGAGGCTAATCTCTTTGATTTAGGTGTAATGAAACCCTCTTGATTATGTAGATGCAACATATTTTGGTTTTTATGATCTATTTTTATGATCTATTTTTATGATTAATGGAATGATTGAAGTAGTAATTATATTGTCGTTTGAGTTTTGGTTTTGATAGTATGTTTGTTGACAACAAAATAGGTTATGCTTAGTCAACATAAACACAAGATTGCCTCTTCATCTACATATGAATATGGTAATTAAAGTGTGATTGAAATTTAAAATTTGATACTCTATGTTACTAAATTAATAGTAAATAGAATATGATTAAAGTAAATTTTAGTTTCACTTTTGTTGTCATTTCATGAAGGTATAATTGTGGATTAGAGAGTGTATTGGAGTTTGAAGGTTTAAGTGTGTTATCTAATGATACATTAGGCCGTGCTTATGATAAATGTACTAACTAATTACACAAAAGATCAAATGAGATATCATGAAATCATTGTATGTTGATTTATGTGGTTATAAGGGGGAAGTTACCTCTAAATTGCTTTCATTTCATATATAGCTCTCAACTTAGTTTCCAGTTTTAGTTAGTTTTGTTAGTTAAATCAATCTAAAGTTTGTTTTAATTTGATTGAATATAATTAAAATTACTTCTTTCCCCGTGGATCGACTCATACTAGCTAACGTACTACAAGTGTACGTCATGCGCTTGCGGTTTATTACACTTCGCGACGGTTTTCTAATCGATAGAATATTCGCCGTCGGACAAGTTTTTGGTGCCACTGCCGGGGAAAGCTAATCAATTTTGATTTTATTCCTTGGATTAATTTTGTTGTTCTTCTTATATATAAAAATAAGTGTTTGTTCGCATTATGTGGTGTTTTGTTTTCAGTTTGAGTTCACTGTTAGTAATGTGCTTTGTTTTAGGTTGCATTACTTTAGTCGTTTGCGCATACAGTTCTTAAAAAAATGTTTGTTTTATTTATTTTTCCTTCTATTTTCTTATATATATAGAAAAAATTCTTGATTGGTTAGATTTGGTATTATTCATTGATACTATAATCTTCTAAGAAAGAGGAAAAAATATTTGCCATTTTTTCTTTCAATCACTCACAATTTTTTTTATTTCTTTCCATTCATAATTCTCTTTTCTGTTCTTAATACACTTGGTTCTTTCCCTCTTTTACAAGTCTTCTAAAAAAAGGATTTCAAAGAATATGTTCCTATTTTCTTGTCTTTCAAACCCTTCCTTTTCAACAGTCAACATTTACCATCTTCATAAATCACCTCTTTTCCTTCTCCTACAACTCACATTCGATTCAAATTCACTACCATAAATCACCTCTTCTCTTGTTCAAAAAAATAAAAGAAATCATCCCCTATGTTTCTATTTTTATTGGCGTCTATTTGGTGTTTGTGTGTTTGTCCTTTTTCATTGTTCATCTATATATTAAAAAAAACGAAGAGGTTACATGTGTTCTTTTCACTTGTTTTGTTTCTGTGTTTTGTTACATTTTCTTGATCATCTTAGTTTTATGCATTTGTGTGTGTGCTTGATTAGTTCCCTTTCTCTTTTCTAAAAAAAAAATAAAAAATTCTTTTTTTCTTGTGTTTGTGTGTGTATTCATTTGTGCATTGTTTGTTTTTGGTATTTGCATTTGTGTTTTTCTTCATTGAAAAAAATCTCACTTGTCATTCCATTGTATATACATCGCCTCTACTTTTCAGGTTGCATAAGGAGGGAAACTGCTTTTCTTTGCTTGAAAACCTGCGCTACTTTGCTTGGTTTAAATAAAAAATTTGCTGCTAAAAAGAATTGCTAATAAATTCTACACCCTTTGGTATTGTGCTCTCAACTCTGCTTTTATTTCCTTGCATTGTTGCTTACTTGCATTTGCGTTAAAAAAATCTAAAAACAAAATAAAAATTAATTTGTAGTTGCATGGTTAATTTACGTTCAATTTATGTTTTGCATTCTTTTTTTTGTTTTTATTTTCTAGGGACATCATTATATTTTGACAAATCGGTTTATTTCTAACAAGCTATTTCTCGGTGTCTAGACTACGACAAAGTAATAACCATTTATAAATATTACGGTGATTCGTATATATTATATCGATTTTTCCTCTGAAGGTACTTAAACCTTCGTCTGCTTTGCTAAGGTAATTCTTGGTGCATTGATAACTCCTGACCATTAACTGGCTAAGAAATCTTTTATTGAAATTAATCTAACAGTTATTATATAATTTTAGAAAATTTGTAAATATTTAGTTTGCATTCATGTTGTTGCATTAGGTTTATGCATACATAAAAAAATCATTTTGTAAATCTTATTTTTCACCTTTTTCTCTTTGAAAAAAGCCAAAAAAAAACCAAAATCCAAAATCTAAAAAGTAAACAATTTTCTTTGTGAATATTCCCTTTTCTCTTAAACCAAAAAAAACCATTTTCTTGAAAATATCCCATTTTCCTTATTCTCATGAATTTTACGATAGTTGTGAAAAATCAATATAATCCATACAATTTTACATCAAATTCATATCGATATTTTAATAACAATCATTGTACAAACAATTAGATTTTACACCATCAACTTTTCAAAATTTTCAAAATAATTCAGATTTTGCAGCACAAAATTTTCAAAACAACGATCAACTCTAAACTTTGGAAACAAGTATTGAATCATTACTTGAAACGAGCACACAACAAAATCAACGAATAAATGAATGGTGTAATTCATACGTGTGTAACAATTAAAGTCAAAGTTTTCAAAATAATCAAAATTTGAATTCACTTCCAAATTCAAATGATTTTGATTATAACCCTTGCCAATTAAATTTCGAACTCCAAAATGAATTTCAAATTCAAAATGGAAATTTGAATCACTTTACAAATGATTTTGGCAATGAGAATAATTTCAATAATGGTGTGACTCACGATTCTTGTCCTCAACAATTTCAAACTGAAACTTCTCAAGTTAATAATTATAAGTTTGATTTTGTTAAGCAAGTGAATGAAATTTTTGATAATCACACAGATTTGATATTTGAAACATACTTGAAACGACGTGACCAACAAAACCAAGTTTCAACGTGTGGTGATTTGGACGATAACCCACCTTTCCCCATAATTGATGATTTTCAAGTAACAATTTTTGAAATTGATGAAAATCTTAATGAAATATTTGAAATCTCTGTAATTGATTTGAATTCAAATTCTCCTGAAAACGAAGATGTCAAACTTCAAATTGATCTTCCTCTCTCAGAATCTGAAAATTTTGAAAATTTAGCAATTTTAGATTGTCAACCTGGATGAAACGATGAATTTAGTAACTACTGTTTAAGTGAGTACGACTTTTATGAGCGATAACTTCTTAAACTAATGTTGTTAGGTCTGGAACTGAAAATGAAATATTTGAAAAGTTTGAAATTCTTGAGGTTGAAAACAACGAAACTTTTGAATGTGTTCTTAAACACAATGACGATTTTTCTAAAATTGTTGAAATTCCTTGCGACTTGATCGTTTCTACTGAACCTCGCTGTGATCACTTGCTTTTCAATGATTAATTTCTGCATTATATGAACTCTTTTTGGAATAATATTGTTTTGGAGAAAACACAATTTTGAAATTTACTGAAAATTCATTTTTTTGGTTTTAACTTTAGGTTTACAAATGAACCTTTAGTCAACAAAATTTCAAATATCAAAGCAAAACTGAATGATGTTTCTCAAAACAAGTGTGGGGGTGAGAATGATGCACATGTCTCTCAATTTATAAATCTTCTGAACAAATCGAACTTTGATTTTGAAACTTCTACTGAACCTCGGCTTAGTGACCTCTCTTTAGTTGCTACAGAAATTCAATTTGATTTTAGGATCAATTGTAAGCTCAAAATTTTAAAATTAGCAACTCAAACTTTTGAAAAAACAAAATTTGATTTTCCAATTCTGAAACGTAATATAAAATCCTTTATGATTTGGTTTTCTTTGCTTAAACTGTGTCTCATAATCTTAATGAGGCTAATCCATTGGTCCATTGTGGATGGGTTCATCGATTCGATGACTGCGTATTTTCTGCACGCGCACCCGGTAAGCCGCGCTTACGCTCTTATTTTTTTCCCTTTCACTAAGATATGACTGATTAATGACTGTGGGGACACAGTCTATTTTTAAGTGTAGGGAGGAATTTACATTACATCAGCAATCAAATTTAATGAACTTGGTCGTTAGTTAAACAAGGACTAACTTAAATTTCATAAATAACACCTTGGTCCTTTATTGATAAGTTGAATTGTTGGGTGATGGGGATGAACACTATTTATACATTGAGTCGTAATATATCCTTTTTAAGATGCTAGCTTGAGACTGTGCAGACGTCAGTCGTGTTCTGGAGTAAGCGTATTAATCCTTGTTATGCATATTAGAATGTGCAAGTAAAAAAAAATCATTGGTAAAAAAAGAAATAAAAATGATTTTGCACCTACATTTTGTTGGATTTTCTGAGTTCGTTTTCATGCATAATATTTTTTTCACTCAAAATTTTAAATTTGTATGTTCTAAATTCCACTTGGCCCACTTAAGGAGAAATGACTCATTGCACCGTTCTTCTTCGATACCCCACATTATTTAAACCCAAGTTTTAGTCGATTTACATCCATGTTTCGACAAGGTTTTCTTATATCGGTATGCTTAAGAACCTTTTGTTTAAAGGTTAAAAAACGTCACTTTTTATACCAATATTACACCACCTACTCCGTACTTGTTCTAAAGTAGGATAACCATATACTATATCTTATTTTATATGGGTTATCTATCTTATGAAACTTTGCTTATCTCTCCTTTAGGATTTTTATATAACATCAATCCAGACATGTATGTTGAATTAGTGTTACAGAAGGATAGTAACTAAGGCACAAAATTTTCCTTTCAAGAAGTGTTGGTTATGGTTCGCTTGGCAAAGGAGGAATCAAATGAAATAATATATGGTATCATTCCATTCCATCTCCACTCTTTATTATTCTCCCAAAAAAAGAGAAAAAAAGAAGAAAAAGAAGAAGAAGAAAATTGCAATAAGGAGAAAATCTCTAAGAATAAAATAGTCATTCATCATTCTTGGCTATAAAGCATTCAATTCCATTCCATCCACATCCATCATACCGTACTTAGAAGTGAGGATTGAAGTAGAGGAGATGAAAGGAAACAAAACATCCATATGTGCCTTAGTATTACTTTATCTTTTATAGCTTGAAGTTCAACTAATACACTTGCCCTCTTATCTATAACATTTTTAGAACTTGCAAAATTTTTCTTCATCTATGCATAACTCACATCTAATACTTTAAAGTTACACTAGTGCAAAAATATATTAAAAAGAGTAAATAAATGATTGAGTGCACATTGTTGATGTGTAGAACTTTAGTTGACACCACGCTTTTAACCTTCCAGGCAATTACAGTGTTATCAAGAAATTACTATTTAGCTTGAAATTTTTTATTCATTTTTGCACTAATAATATGATGGACAATTTAGGACTGAATCATTATTATTGAAATTAAATAAATTATTTCGAATTTGAAAGACCTTAAATATATTATTCGATTAATCCGTGTACACAAGATGCTTTGGATTTTGTGGGTAGCACGAGACAACACTCGTCCTACTGGGGACACCCAGAGGTTTAACGGCTTGTTGCATATGCTCAATGCAATCGTGTTACCTACAAAAGTGTAACATATCTTAGTTTAGTTTATTCGAGGACGAATAAAAAGATAAGTATAGAGGTATTTGATGTGTTCATAAAAATGCACATTTATTCTTGTTTTAGTTAAATAAATAACATAAGTGGGCTATTTTTACATATTTTAACCAAAAACCCAAAATTCTCTAATTATCATGCATACATCTTCATATTGAGGCAAAATGATCATTTGTTCATATATTTATTTTTGATAATATTTACTTTTTCAATTTTAATTTTGTTTTGTAGGAATTTAGCTACAAATACAAGTGGTTTAATAAGAGATATGCATGCACAAAGAGGAGATCAATCAATGGAGAAGGAATTAATTTACACAGAAGATTAGTGGAGACCTACTCTCAATGGAACAATTATAGGCTATTATAGTGGAAAATGGAGACAAAAAGGCTTCATACAATTTTAATGAATCATTAGTAGATAAAGATAAATGGAGCTTCAGGGCATTTTTGGTAGCACGTTAAAAGCTGAATTGGGGTTACTCATGTATAAATAACCCCTTTATGTTGACGTAAATACTCTCTTGGAATTTATTTAGTTTAGCGTGGTGGTTCAAATCGAAACCTCTCTTTTTCTTCCATGCCTTCTTAGCCATTTTCTTTTCTATAATCTCTCTTTTTAGCGCAATTTTAATTAGTTGTCTTTTATTTACATGGTCTTTTCTTTTATGCAAGTAGCTTAAATTTATTTTATTCAAGTAAAATAGATTTTCCTTTATTTAGTTCTCTTTTCTTTTGTTTTTGTTCTATGTTGCAATCTACTTTTGTTGTTAGAATAACAAACATGAGATGCTAATCTCTTTAATTTAGGGGTAATGAAGCTCTCTTGATTATGTAGATGCAACATATTTTGGTTTTTATGATATCTTTTTAATCTTAATGGAATGAATGAAGTAGTAATTACATTGTCGTTTGAGTTTTGGTTTTGATAGTCTATGTTTGTTGACAACAAAATAGGTTATGCTTAGTCAACATAAACACAAGGTTGTCTTTTCATCTACATATGAATATGGTAATTAAAGTGTGATTGAAATTCAAAATTTTATACTCTATGTTACTAAATTAATAGTAAATAGAATATGCTTAAAGTAAATTTTAGTTTCACTTTTGTTGTCATTTCATGAAGGTATAATTGTGGATTAGAGAGTGTATTGGAGTTTGAAGGTTTAAGTGTGTTCTCTAATGATACATTAGGCCGTGTTTATGATAAATGTACTAACTAATTACACAAAAGATCAAATGAGATATCATGAAATCATTGTATTTTGACTTATGTGGTTATAAGGGGGAAGTTACCTCTAAATTGCTTTCATTTCATATATAGCTCTCAACTTAGTTTCCAGTTTTAGTTAGTTTTGTTAGTTAAATCAATCCAAAGTTTGTTTCAATTTGATTGAATTTAATTAAAATTACTTCTTTCCCCGTGGATCGATCTGTACTTGCTAACGTACTACAGGTGTACGTCGTGCACTTGCGGTTTATTACACTTCACGGCGGTTTTCTAATCGGTAGAATATTTGTCGTCAAACATATCCCTCTTCTCCAGAGTTTTCGAATCCTTATGATTCGAACTCTTCAACACCGCCCTCACCTTCAAACCATAAGCTTTAGATCCCCCATTTCGAGTCCCTCCATAACCGTATCCCCTCGCACTGCGTACTTAGAATCCCATTTTTACTAAAATCTTTGACTCCCTCTAAAACAAACCCCCTTTTCTCCTTATCATCGTGTCCCTAAGGGGAGACGAGCTCGTATCCCTCAGGAGATACGAAAGACTTGTATCCCTTAGGGATACGAGATAAATGTATCCCCTTTGTGACATGTAATCTCGTATCCCTACGGGGGATGCAAGATTTTTCCCGTTATAGAGAAAGGAAGTCGAAATGCCAAGAATAGGTCCTCAAGGATATGAAAAACACATGTGTGGTCCCCAAATGCCACTTACGCCCAGCTACCCCCACCTAACCTCCCCACTATAAATACCCCCAAGCTCACACTTCAAAGGGGTTGGATGTTGGTCGACTTGACACCACTTTAGAGCTCTAAGAACTCATTAATGGAAACCATGCTTTGAGGAAGAAGAAGGATAAAAGTGACTTTTCCCAATATTCATATATGGTAATAATTACTCCAAAATACTTGGAAATGTTTGTAAATGGGTGTCATGACAAAGTTCTAAGCTAGTAGCATATTATTGTCAATAAAATATCAGAGAACTACTTCAAAGTGGATGTGGGCTCCTCATGGGACCGAACCATTGTAAATCCACTGTGTTATTTACTGCTTTCTGCACTTATTTTCCCATGAAAAACATAATTCTCTAAGTAACAGAGAATCTTTGGGTGTTACGAAATTTTGTGCGGCCAACATTCTGGTGCTTTCATTAAGAGCTTAGACTCGCATCTTTGTCACATGTTTCCATCTCGACTTCGATACGCCTTAGGTTTCTTCCCTAACTTGCGCCAAATTCGCTTACGATGACTAAGCAACAAAAAAAATCAAATGCCCAACCCTTCTACTGTAGCGGACATTGTTACTTCTCAGCAATCTCAACCGGGAGAAGGCCTGACCGAAATGAAACTGCTTCCTCTTATGGACCCCGAACCCCCCATCCCAAGTGCAGCTTTACGCGCTCAATAAGAAGTACGAAAACATAGCTCTTGAGCTTATTGAGGCATTGAGAGACAACATCGACCGTATGCGTCAACATCAAGATAGTCAACGCCTTGTCGCTCGACTCCAACTTGCTCAGAACAACGCCCGAGTGAGGCGCATTGTCTTGTAGACCTCTTCTTCCGAGTGCCGGGGCCCACATCAAAGAAGGAGGTTCAGCCTCAACAGTAACATTGTCGTCCGCTCTAATGCTCATACTAACGGTAATAGAAATGGAAACGGGGATAGAACCACTATCACTTACAGCAGGGGACCTTTCATCGTGATTGCTCCCGGTTGGTTATCAACGATGAACCAAGCCCGAGTAACCGACCTCCTCATTGGTAGAACCCAACTGTAGATGCTTAGAACTTGAGGCCTACGCTCCCGGCAACCCAGCAGACCTAAGTCCCTCCGAATCAGAATGCATACCAGCCCTCTGAACCTCACAAGCCATACCAAAACCAGGCCATCAATGTCAACGACATGGAAGACGATGAGCCCGATGTGCATCACAGAAGGCGTCTATGGAATAGAAATCTCGAAGTTTGCCAAAACCAGTGGATTCCACCATATGAAGTCCAATCCCGACATGGTCCGTGGGATAATGAGAGATGCGATGGAACGACGACTCATGGGAAACCCACTTGAGCTGTAACCCTTTCACTAGGATTGTGTACGAAGCTGAGCGGCCCAAACGTTTCAACATACCACATATGGCATTCTACGATGGCACGACTGACCCCTGTGCTTTCTTGAACCGCTATGAGTGGCAGATGGGCTCCAGTTAGGTCACATTTGGTCAAATGCAAGTTCTTTCCAGTCTTCTTGTTAGGTACAACTCTTCTTTGGTTCTCTAGCCTTCCACTCCAATCTATTAACAATTTCGGCCAACTGGCCACGATGTTGGTTAGGTAGTTCAGGATGTTGTTGTATATAACAGTGTTATATACACAATTGTATGATTTTTGTTTGGTGATAACAAACAAATAAATATTATTTTAAATGTGTTTGTTACTGTAGTGTTCTATTTATACATCACATACATGAGTATAATATTTATATTTAAATAGAATACGACTGAAAGGACATTCATATATTCATACAGTATTTTATTTAAATTAAATATTATACTTCAAATATTCAAACAGTACAACTATTTATAACTCCACTATTTACAATTCAAATATTGTTGAACATTTCTGACATGACTCATTTAACACATCACAGAAATTGTATCATTAAAAGATTCAAACAAATTGAAATAGATTGAATTAAAAGGTATAAATATTTCTTCATTTTAATCAATATTGATCATTACAAATAATAGTACAATTCTATTAAGTCGTGTCTACAACCACTCTCATAAACATAGATTTCTTGTTACATACATATTGACTCATATTCACTGACTCATATACAATGTGCATTCTCTATCTTCTGTCAGTCCAGTCTTCACAGCTTCAAGCTATCAGTCCATTCATCTTCGTACCTGTCACGGAAAAACACACACTATAGACTGCAACAAAAATAAATTCAATACAAACAAATAAAAATTTATTATTAAATTTTATTTGCCTCAGAATTACCGAGTGTTTCTCATCATTTTTCTAGATGTGGTCTGATATGCAGGGACATAAAAACTCATATGATGGCTGCATGTACACACGTGTATACATATGTGCACTGCCTCACCAATCAGTGTGCAACTGGGGAGTAGCAACGTGGACCTTCTCGACTCAGTGCAAATAAGCGTGCAAACGGTCGAATCAAAAGTGCAAATGAAAATAGAGAACCAAAAATGGTCGAAATAGTTCACATGATTCAAAGCAGCAAGAAAATTCATGAATAAATATTACCGACAACAAGTTTCAGATCAAAGCAAGTGTATATGGTGGTGCGTGGATAAGTAATTTAGCATGGGAGTACACACATACAAACATAACGGATGGCATGGTCGAGTTCATAGCAGTATATAGGATTTCATTCAAGTTCTGCCAACTTGAAATCAAAGTAGCATAGTACAAATGACATGGGAAACATGGACAAATGGTCGAGCACAAGTCAAGTTCAAAGGTAGATCAGGTAAGAGGGTATACAAAGCAAGAGGATCACATAGCATCATGATACAAGTGTTTTAAATATACGGTATTTCTTCAAATAAGTCAAGGGTAAGTGTACACAAGGAAGAAATGGTCAAGAACAGGGCAACAGTCAAAGGTTCAACAAAAATGTATACACGGTCAAGTAGTAAGTGTTATTGGACATGCAACAGTATGGAATAAATGAAACAAACTCATATACTCGAGCAAGTCCAGTACAGTAAAGTAACATGAATGGTACAACATGGCTCAGCCTAATTGATTACAATGGGATAGGTGCATTCACAATAGAGTCGAGCACAACACAGGCTACACAAGCAAGTATGGTGATACATGTAAACAACATGGATACAATGTACATGTGCAAGTGAAGTTCAGAAATGGTTCAGCCCAAACAGTTCACAAATGGAGCATGATAACGTCAAGTAAGGTTCAGGGGAGTGCATTTTCAAAAGATATATAAAGGCTGTCCAATACTGATGAACTAAGACAAGCATACAATGGTAATGACATAATGTTTACAACCAGGCCGAGAGCCTCTAGCATGACCAGATAAATATGCATGTGCAAAATGGAACAGCAAGAAGAAAACCTTGTTTTCAAAGGAGAAGTTTTTTTACTGGAAAGTCAATTAAAATGAAACCAGAAAGTGTAATGAAGATAGAATCTGCTCGTATCAGTTCATATGGACGTTTTAAAGTATCAGTTCCAAGTTAAGGCACTTCAATTTGTTCCAGCATTAGTTTAAATTCATTGAAAATCATAGTATAGCACCAGTTTTTGTTTTAGCAAAAACAATTTGAAGAACAGTTCAAAATTTCTGGAAAATTAAAGTTTAAATTTGAAGTATATATGAAATACATTAGGAAGGAATTCATCTCGTGGGATTATCCCCAATTGGTTGAACAATTCAAACATAACAAATTCAAGATTGTGAAGATTCATATGCAAGCTATCCTAAAATGCCTAAACAATTCAAACATATCAAAATCCTCAAATCAATGCAAGATCAAGTCAAAGAAATTCCAGAAATTACATAGATGTCAAGCCCAAAAATTACTTATATATCAAGACCTAGTCTAACATATGAAATCAGAAAATTAATATTTCCAGAGTTTTCCAATTAACCCTGTAAATAACCACTGATTCATCACATGCAAAGTATCCAAGTTCCAACGCAATAAAAAGAGGAATTCAAAGTGAAATATCATACCAATATTTACTTGGATCTGAATCTAGTAAGATTGCAAATCGAAGGACATTAGAGTAGAGATCAAGATCAAAAATCATCAGAGCACGTGTACATTCAATCACTCTGCAGAGCCTCCAATTACAGAGCTATCGAAGTTGAAATTTGGGACAAAATCGAAAACCCTAGGAGCCGCCATTTTGATTTCCAGAGAAACAAAGAAGATCGGGACAAATGAAATGAAAAGGGGTGGAGCACAAGACAAAGAGCCGGCCAACTTTATTTTAAAAGGGGATAACCCATCCAAATTAAAATCCCAAGGGTTTTTTAAATTTGTTTTTATTTCTCATTCGTTTTTAAATTTCCATTTGGAATCGAATTTATAGTTTTCTAGTTCATCTCTAAAACTAGGGAGACGAATTACAGGATTTGTAATTCAGCGAAATCTGGTTTCGGGGATAGAAACCAGTGCAAGGTTTTGAGCGTAGGGTTAATAACAGTTGGGAGCGAGTGTCGTGAGTTTACAGGGGATTGTAAGCGAAGAGATTGTTTTAACTCCTAGTAGAAACCTTAGGGAATGCAGCAGTAGGCAGGTTTTTGCCTAAGCTGGGTATATCTGTGTGTTATTTATTTTCTGCATTTATTCTGATTATTATCTGTGTTGTTATTATTTAATTACTCTGCAAAAATATGCAATAAACCCTATTCACCTCCCTCTAGTGTTAATTTAGGTCCTACAAGTGGTATCAGAGCAGGTACTTTTTATTTTATTTTAACTCTACTGTCATGAATCTGTCTAATAACGCTTGTTCTGAGGGTCAGTCCATAGCTTGGCCACCAATGTTTAATGGAACTGATTATGCATATTGGAAAGCTAGGATGAAAACTTATTTAAGTTCAGTCGATTATGATGTGTGGGATATTATTTAAACGGGTTATAGATCTCCCACTGTTATTGTTAATGGTGTTGAAATTCCTAAATCAAAAGATAGGTGGGATGCTAATGATAAAAAATTATTTTCAACTAATGCTAAAGCGATGAATGCTTTATTCTGTGCTCTTGATAAAATTGAATTTAATCGAATTTCTCATTGTGAGACTGCACAAGAAATATGGCATATGTTGGAGGTCACACACAAAGATACAACTCAAGTGAAGGAATCTCGTCTCGCTCTACTCAACAACGAATATGAAAATTTCTCTATGCAAAGAGATGAAGATATAAAAGAGATGTATGGATGCTTCTCGTCACTAGTCTACAATGCAAAAGCTCTTGGCAAAACCTATACCGAAGTGGAATTGATCAGAAAAATATTGAGAGTGCTACCGATGAATTTTGAAGCTATAGCGACGGCGATACAAGAATCAAAAAATATGAATAAAGTAAGCATGGAAGAGTTGATCGGAAATCTGATAACTTACGAGATGGAATTAAAAGCAAGAGAAGAACAAAAGGATTCTGAATCAAAGAAAAAGATGATAACTCTACATAATTCTGTTGAAAGTAATGATGATGATCCCGCTGAAGAGCTAGCCATGGTTTTGAAAAAGTGGGCCAAAGGAAAATACAAGCCACAAAAGTAGAAAATTATCAAATCCGGAAGTTCAGATAGTTCAGACGATGAAGTGTTTTGCTACAATTGCAAGAAACCCGTACATATCAAACCGAATTTCCCACAGCTCAAAAATGAAAAGAAGAAGAAGTTTAGAAGAAGGAAGACGTTTTTTGCTGCTACATGGGATGACGAGGAAGCAGAAGAAGTTTCTGAAAGTGATGAAGAGGAAGCTAATTTGTATCTTATGGCTCAATCTGATTCGCAAGGTAGTGAAGAGGATTCTAATGAGGTATCGAGTTTTACATATAAAGAATTAATTTTAATGTGTCATAACCTCACGAAAACCGTTGATTCTATTGAACTAAAAGTTAAGAAGTTATAATCTGATAGATCAAAACTAGTTCAAGAAAATAACAGTTTAGAAAGAAAACTTGAAAAAGTTAATAATTCACCGTTTTCAGAATGTGAAAAATGTCAATTTTTGAGTAATGATCCATTGAAATTCAAAACTGATTTTGAATTACTCAAAAGTGAAAACGTGAATTTGAAAAATGAAAATCGTTTATTTGAGAAGGAAATTGAAAAGTTTAGAGAATTTGAAAAACTTGATTTTGAAAAGCGAAAACAATTTGAAATTGAAATTTCTAAGTCCAATGCTAAAATCAAAGCACTTGAAAATGAAAATTTGGTTTTGAAACAAACTGATGCTGAAAAGAGGAAAATCGCTATTAATCGTTGCTCAAATTTAATGAAAGAAAATAACGATCTTAAATTTAAAATTCAACGACTTGAGTCAACTTTGACTAAATTTTCTAAAGGGGAGAAATCATTGAATATGGTGTTAAAAAAACAATTTTTTGTTCCGAATAAAAAGGGAATTGGTTTTGGATTTGATCCAGTTGAAAAACAAAATCCTAATGATTTTTAAAATCCTTTAAATGGTTTTAAAAACGATCAATTTGAAATTTTGAAATCTAAAAATTTCAAAGGGTTTTTAAATCATAAACAAAATAATAACTCGTTTAAAAACAATTCATTTAAACATGTTTGGATTCCAAAAAATAACAAAATGTTTTTGTATAAATCTAAATGAATTTGGGTTCCAAAGGTTATTGTAGTGGATAGTAATGGATTGTTATATAAACAGGTTTGGGTACCAAAACGCGTAAACAAAGATAAGAGTGGTAAAACAATTTTTGTTAAACCGCTCGATTCTATAAACATTTAGGTATCGTGAGAGGCTAAGGAACAACTGTGCTTAAGTGAGCTAAAAATATAAATTGATTCATGTATCGAATTTTTTGGAGTTCCTTAGCCATAGATTCAGAGTTGGAGATTCATTGGATCACATCAATAATGGTAAGTCAGGTATGATCTCTAAACTCGTATATTTTCATTTCAATTCCTTCTTAGTTTATTTCCTTTTTTAGTTTTTATTTCTTTTGTCTTCTTTATTTTTTACTTGGCTGATTTTGAAATCATTCGTTATTGATTGTTGAATTTTGTAGATTATAAAAAAATTTGATTTTTTTTATTCCAAATAATTATCTGATCATTGACTTTTTCTTGTGTTTGTTTTAAAAAATTTCTCTGAAAAATTTTCACGTGTGATTCTTGCTTTGAAAATGATTTGGTGCTGCTCTGAAAAGGAAATTGATTTGATTCATTTAAATATCTTAGTGACTGGACAATGGATTAAAAAATCAACGTTAAATATCTTTAAATTCCATAGACAATCTGAATTGAATATATAAGTGGTTTTAAAATTGTCTAGGAGCAATCAGCATTAGAAATATTAGATAATTTCGTATTCTACTGATTGATTTTTTTGAAACTGATTTTCAAACCTACATTGGTATTTTCAAAAACTCCTCTTGGAATTGATATTTTCAATTTCAAAATTATTTTTGATTATTTATTCAAAAATTGAAACTACTGATTAATTTGAACCGTTTTGTGACTCATCAAAATTATTAATAGATTTATGAAATTATGATGAGTTGTGACTATGGTATAATTCATAACAAGAGGGGATATTATTTTAAATCTCGTGATGATTGGACAGATTTTATAATATCTTTGAATTAGAGATTATTTCACGACCATCTTCTATATACACCATATTTGTGCCATCCATCATGGTTTTATTTAATTTGGAAAGTTCAAATTATTTTAAAGAAAATATCTTGGAAATAAAAAATAAAGAAAAAGAAAATTAAATAAATAAATAATTTATCCTTGGTACTCACACCCATTTAAAAGTCCTCGCGGTTATGCATGGGTGAATTACCTTAATCTCTATGTGCTTCCATTCTCATTTAAAAGACCTTTGGGATGTGCATGGATGGTACTCATTAGAGAGGATAAAGTTAAGTTACTACTAACCCCATTTAAAAGACCTTTGGGCTATGCGTGGTTATAAAGTGCTTAACACATTTTTGAGCATATTTTAAAATCTTTGAAATTCATATGTAAATATTCAATTGAACTCTCCTCATTCTATAAATCAATCGTAAATCCATTCATTCTGAAAGTGAAATTTGCTTCATATTTAAAGATTATTATGATTTTTGTTTGATTAAATGGGATTTGCGATATATACTCTCTCTTAATCTGAATTTATATTTTTAGTCTATATTCATCACTATTTCGGTTTCTATTATCCTTTTGATGATAACAAAAGGGGGTGAATTGTCTAGATTTTGATTGATGAGTATTTAGTCCAAAAATATTTTAAGGTTGTAAATTAAATGTATAGAGGGAGAATGGTCAATTGGATTTCGTCATTCATATTTTCCACATATATTGGGGGAGTTCAGTTGTAGGGGGAGCATACAAATAGGGAGAGCAATATATTTCATGTTCAAACACATTCAAAATCTTTTATTTGTTTGTCATCATCAAAAGGGGGAGATTATTGTATATAACAGTGTTTTATACACAATTATATGATTTTTGTTTAATGATAACAACCAAATAAATATTATTTTAAATGTGTTCGTTACTGTACTGTTCTATTTATACATTACGGACTGGAGTATAATATTTATATTTAAATAGAATACGACTGAACAAACATTCATATATTCATACAGTATTTTATTTAAATTAAATATTATACATCAAATATTCAAACAGTACAACTATTTATAACTCCACTATTTACAATTCAAATATTGTTGAACATTTCTGACATGACTCATTTAACACATCACAAAAGTTGTATCATTAAAAGATTCAAACAAATTGAAACTGATTGAATTAAACAACATAAATATTTCTTTATTTCAATCAATATTGATCATTACAAATAATATTACAATTCTATTCAGTTGTGTCTACAACCACTCTCATAAACACAGATTTCTTGTTACATACATATTAACTCATATTCACTGACTCATATACCCTCTGCTTTCTGTATCTTCTATCAGTCCAGTCTTCATAGCTTCAGCTATCATTCCAGTCATCTTCATACCTGTCACAGAAGAACACACACAGCAGACGAGAACAAAAATAAAATTCAGTACAAACAAATAAAAATTTATTTTTAAATTTTATTTGGCTCAGAATTACGGTGTGTTTCTCATCATTTTTCTAGACGTGGTCTGATATGCAGGGACAGAAAACTTGTCTGATGGCTGCATGTACACACGTGTATACGCATGTGCACTGCCTCGCCAATCAGTGTGCAACTGATGGGTAGCCACATGGACCTTCTCAACTCAGTGCAAATCAGTGTGCAAACGGTCGAATCAAAAGTGCAAATGAAAATAGAAAACCAAAAATGGTCGAAATAGTTCACATGATTCAAAGAAGCAAGAATATTGATGAATAAATATAACCGACAACAAGTCTCAGATCAAAGCAAGTGTATATGGTGGTGCGTGGATAAGTAATTTAGCATGGCAGTACACACATACAAACATAATGGATGGCATGGTCGAGTTCATAACAATATATAAGATTTTATTCAAGTTCTGCCAACATGAAATCAAAGTAGCATAGTACAAATGACACAGGCAGCATGGACAAATGGTCGAGCACAAGTCAATTTCAAAGGTAGATCAGGTAAGAGAGTATACAAAGCAAGGGGATCACATAGCAACATGATACAAATGTTTTAAAAATACGGTATTTGTTCAAATAAGTCAAGGGTAAGTGTGCACAAGGAAGAAATGATCAAGAATAGGGCAACAGTCTAAGGTGCAACAAAAATATATACATGGTCAAGTAGTAAGTGTTATTGGGCATGCAACAATATGGTATAAATGAAACAAAATCATATACTCGAGCAAGTCCAGTATAGTAAAGTAACATGAATGGTACAACATGGCTCAACCTAATTGATTACAATGGGCTAGGTGCATTCACAATAGAGTCGAGCACAACACAGGCCACACAAGCAAGTATGGTGATACATGTAAACAACATGGATACAATGTACATGTGCAAGTGAAGTTCAGAAATGGTTCAACCCAAACAGTTTACAAATGGAGCATGATAACGTCAAGTAAGGTTCAGGGGAGTGCATTTTCAACTGAAATAAAAAGGCAGTCCAATACTGATGAACTAAGACAAGCATACAGTGGAAATGACATAATGATTACAACAAGGCCGAGAGCCTCTAGCATGACCAGATAAATATGCATGGTGCAAAATGGAACAGCAAGAAGAAAACTTTGTTTTCAAAGGAGAAGTTTTTTTTTTACTAGAAAGTCAATTAAAATGAAACCAGAAAGTGTAATCAAGATAGAATCTGCTCGTATCAGTTCATATGGACGTTTTAAAGTATCGGTTCCAAGTTAAGGCACTTCAATTTGTTCTAGCATTAGTTTAAATTCTTTGAAAATCAGAGTATAGCAACAGTTTTTGTTTTGGCAAAAACAATTTGAAGAACAGTTCAAAATTTCCAGCAAATTAAAGTTTAAATTTGGAGTATATATTAAATATATTAGGAAGGAATTCATCTCGCAGGATTATCCCCAAATGGTTGAACAATTCAAACATAACAAATTCAAGACTGTGAAGATTCATACGCAAGCTATCCTAAAATGTCTGAACAGTTCAAACATAGCAAAATCCTCAAATCAATGCAAGATCAAGTCAAAGAAATTCCAGAAATTACGTGGATGTCAAGCCCAAAAATTACTTATGTATCAAGACCCAATCTAACATACGAAATCAGACAATCAATATTTCTAGAGTTTTCCAATTAACCCTATAAATAACCACCGATTCATCATAGGAAAAGTATCCAAGTTTTAACACAATAAAAAGAGGAATTCAAAGTGAAATATCATACCAATATTTACTTGGATCTGAATCAAGTAAGATTGCAAATCGAAGGACATCATAGCACGAGATCAACATCAGAAATCATCAGAGCACGTGTACAGTCAATCACTCTGCTGAGAATCCAATTACGAGCTAGCGAAGTTGAAATTTGGTACAAAATCGAAAACTCTAGGAGCCACCATTTTGATTTCCAGAGAAACAAAGAAGATCGGGACAAATGAAATGAAAAGGGGTGGAGCACAAGACAAAGGGCCGACCAACTTTATTTTAAAAGGGGATAACCCATCCAAATTAAACTCCTAAGGGTTTTTTAAAATTTGTTTTTATTTCTCGTTCGTTTTTCAATTTCCATTTGTAATTGAATTTATAGTTTTCTAGTTTGTCTCTAAAACTAGGGAGACAGATTAGGGGATTTGTAATTTGGGGAATTCTGGTTTCAGGGATAGAAACCAGTGCAGGGTTTTGAGCGTAGTGTTAAGAACAGTTGGGAGCGAGTGTCACGAGTTTACAGGGGATTGTAAGCGAAGAGATTGTTTTAACTCCTAGTAGAAACCTTGGGGAATGCAGTAGTAGGCAAGTTTTTGCCGAAGCTGGGAATATTTGTGTGTTATTTATTTTCCGCATTTATTCTGATTATTATCTATGTTGTTGTTATTTAATTACTTTGCAAAAATCTACGATAAACCCTATTCACCCCCCTCTAAGGTTAATTTAGATCCTACAGATGTATGTTCTGACTCCAAAGAACATCCTCACCTTCTCCAACCTTTACTAAGGTTCCGCAGAATCCCTTAACAGTACCTCGAGCGATTCATTACTGCCCTCGCTGAGGTCGACGACCCAGATGCTTGCACCGTACTTTTCCATTTTGCAAAAGGAGTCCTTCCTACCTCCAAATTTGGAGCTTGGATTGATAGAAAACAACTAAGACCCTAGAGGCTTTCTACGAAAAGGCTGGGCAATTCCTATGCTTAGACGAAGCCAGGCGTAATCGACCCTCTTGGGGCAACCACTCCAACAACAACAGGCTGGCACCGTCGACGACAGTGTCAAAGGAAAGCAGGTCGGCAAATCCACCGGCAAGGGCAAAAAAGCAACCCCTTACAAGACAAAGTGGAACGTCGGCAAACCCGACGTTCGTACCAACAAACATGCTCCCACAGATCCTAAGAAGCATGAATGCTATTTAAATTACAGGAACCACAGTCCGTTGAATAGAGATACGGAGATAATCTTCTTAGAAAGCTATAATACCCTCTAGTACAAAAAGCCGAACACAAGGAGCCCACCGACCGTGAGAAAACACCCGAAAATATTGTAGATTTCACGATATGAATGGGAACAATACTAAAGACTGGCAACACCTCACTAATGCGATTCAAAAACTCATCCCCAAGAAGCAATTGAAATAGTACATCCAGGATCCTGCTCCTCCCGAAGCAATTACGGGCCCTCCAACGCCCGCACTTCCAATACCTGCAAACACGACCCTAGGGTCATATAACCAAAGGTCACGTTGAATCATGAGCAGTACCATATGTGGCGTACCTCACCCCACACACGACATCTTCCGCAATATGGAGGTGTACGCCAACTCTATAAAGCATGTCACCTGCGAAGCTTGCTCTACTCTTGATGATTCCATCCCCGCCAAGCTCCAAAGGACAATGTGGGATGATATTGTCTTAGCGGGAGAGATTCCACGGGAATTGAAATACCAACCATTTATCCTCTTGTTTTCTCTTCCGAAACTGGATCAGCTTTCATGTGAAGAATCCTTATTGACTCAGGAAACTCAGTCAACATCATCTTCAAGGCGGCCTATGACCAAATGAAGCTAGATGCCAAAGAATTGAATCCCTGCCATGCCACGATCTATGGCTTTAATGGATCTTCCAATCACCCAGTGGGCAAGGTTGACCTCCCTGTAGAACTTGGAGAAGGGGATGAGAGTCGGGTCCAAATACTCACCTTTGTGGTCATCAATGTCATCTCTCCATACAACATCTTCTTTGGACGTCCCTTCCTTGTAGAGCTCCGAGTGTGAATGTCACCATGGTCCCTAATAATGAATTTCTCTATAGAAAATGGGATCGGCATAGTCAAGGGTAACCAAGCAACAGTTAAAAATTGTCACCGAATGGAATGGAAAAATGCGCGCAAAGAAAGACCATGCCTCCGCCTTCTTGCGCCAAGACCATCTTTGCATAGCAATCAAAGGCGTATGAGTCTGGGCCCAGGCGCCACTGGCGTCTTTCCGACGATCTCGATCCAAGGGAGGACAACTAGCCCGATTTTGAAAGGGCTACTCTAGTAGAACATACGATGGATGTTCCGGTCAGCCCCGACGACCAGACAAAGGTCTTGAAAGTTGGATCGCAACTCCACCCCAGCAATAAAAGAAGATCTTATGGAATTATTAAGGGCCAACTTGGACTTGTTCGCTTGGACCCAATCTGACATGTGGGACATCGACCCTGTAGTCGCTTATCATAGGCTCGCTATCAATTGCTTGCAACTTCTGGCAAAATAGAAACATCGAATCTTGGGAATCAAAAGATCGGTTGCACTCAAAGAGGAGGTGGATAGGCTACTCAGTAACTGTTTTATTTGAGAGGCCTACTACTCTAAATTGGTCTCCAGTCCGGTCCCTGTCAAGAAAGTAAACCGCAGGTGGAGAACGTATGTTGACTTATCCGACTTGAAGAAGGCATGCTTAAACACAACATCCCACTACCGAAGATCGACCAGCTCCTCGATTCAGCTGCCGGATACCATCTCTCATCCTTCCTGGATGCCTACTCAGGCTACGCTCATACTATGATTTACGTCCTAAACTTGGATCACACTTCTTTCGTAACCGACCTCGGGATCTACTATTATCTCGTCATTCCTTTCTGCCTTAAAAACGTTGAGCCACCTACCAACGATTGGTCAACTTCATTTTTAAGGACCAGATCATAAGATCTATGGAGGTATAAATAGATGATCTGCTTGTGAAAATGAGGGTATCGAATGACCACATCCGAGACCTCTATGAAATGTTCAGTGTCCTTCACTAATATGGCATGAAACTCAATCCCTTGAAATTCTCTTTTGGCATCACATTAGGAAATTTTGTTGGGTTTCATTGTCAATTCGCGGGGCATTGAAGCTGATCCAGATAAAATTAAAGCTATCTAGGATATTCAGACCCCTCAAAGCATCAAGGATGTTCAAAGTTTAAATAGGAAGGTGCCGCCCTAAGTCGATTCATCTCCAAAGCTACTGACAAGTGCATTCCTTTTTTGACTTGCTCAAAAAAGGGGAGTGCAACTTCACATGGACAACAGAGTGCGTCGCCGCATTCAGGGACCTTCTAAATCACTTAGAGAGACCACCTATCTTGTCAAAACCCATGGATCACGAGGGCTTATACTTTTATTGGTTGTTTCTTTGCAGGCAGTTAGGTTGGCGCTCGTCCGCATTGAAGACCGTGTCCAACGACCCATTTACTACATCAGCAAGAGATTAATGGGGTAGGGAAGAACTACCCAAAGCTTGAGAAGCTTTCCTACTGCTTGTTGATCTCTCCGCGGAAGTTGCAGCCTTACTTTCCATCCCATCCAATCAAAGTATTCACTGACCAACCGCTACGACAGGTCCTCCAATGACCCGAGGCGTCTGGGCGACTTCTGAAATAGAATGTAGAACTGAGCCAATTCGAGATGACATTCATTCACCGATGAGCCATCCTCGAATAAGCCCTCACTGATTTCATCGTGGAATTCATCACTCCTAAATATCCTCCCTTGGAAGACAATGAAATTCAATGGAAGCTATTCGAGAATGGATCCGCTAACAGCCATTGTTCTGGAGTCGGAGTAATGCTCATCACTCCTGAGGAACACTTGATATGCTACGCACTTAAACTTGAATTTTCCGCTACCAACAATGTCATAGAATTCGAAGCCATGATCGCTGGACTCGGAATTGCAATCGAACTTAACATCAAGGTTATCCAGATTAACTCTGATTCACAGCTCATCAAGCACCAAGTACAGCGAGAGTATCAAGACGAAGGGATGCGACTCGCTCCCTGTCTCGCTCAGGTTTGAGAACTACTCGCCAACGTCGACCACTACGTCATCATGCATATCCCCCAAGGAAAAAAATGAGAAAGATGATTCATTAGCCAAACTAGTAAGCTTCGGGAATGCTCTGCTTATGGGACTTGCCCTAGTCGACGTACTCGACTCTCTAAGGATCGATAAGATGCTGGATTATTCGGTAGCGCCGACGGAGACCGTATCAGAGCCTGAATCTTGGATGACGCCAATCAGTAACTACTTGCAGCATGGAATCCTTCCCAAGCGCTACAAATACTGATGAGAACTCACCCACAGATCATCTTGCTACATCATCCAAAGTGGGTTGTTCTACCGAAGAGGATTCCATGTTCCATTACTCCGGTGTGTAGCCGACGCCAACTGCGTGTTGCTAGACATACATGAAGGTGAATGTGGTGACCACAATGGGGGGTAAGCAATGGAAAAGAAAGTTCTGAGATACGATTATATCTTGCCAACACTCGATCAAGTTGTATCGGACCATACTCGCAAGTGTGACAAATGCCAACAGTTTTCAAAAATCCCAAGTTCCCTGCCTACCGAGCTAACGCAAATGGTCAATCCCTGGTCGTTCGCCATATGGGGGATTATTATCATTGTAAACCTTCCAATGGCCAGAGGTGGGGTAGGCTACGCCATCGTCACGGTTGATTACTTCACCAAATGGGAAGAAGCCGAGGCCCATGCTACAATCGCCACCAAGAAAGCAATCAATACTGTTGTTTGCAATATCATTACCCGGTGTGGAGTCCACCAAGCCATCATCTCGGACAACGGGACCCAGTTTGAGAGCGTAGAGTTCAAAACTTTCTGCCGACTGTACAATATCGAAAAGAGATTCTCATTAGTGGCTCATTCTTAGTCCAATAGGCAAGTCGAGGCTGCCAACGAAGTGATCAAATCCATCATCAATATGCGGCTGGAAAAAGCCAGAGGCTTATGGGTAGATGAGATCCCTCTGGCCCTATGGGCCTACCGGACCACCCATAAGTCAGCTACTGGCCATACTCCATTCTCTCTGTGACGGCCCACCCCAAACTTGCCGACATTTCCCCGAAATTCGTTGTACCAATGCCCGAGTAGCGCGGGACGATTGTCAAAAAGGAAAGGATTTTGAAACGATGAATCACCAAATAACCTATAATGTATCTCATTGCGCATGGAATAAAATATAATAATAACATAACTTGACATAAAACAGGCGAGACAGTGCATAAGCTGAAAACTAAATGATCATAGCAGCAAAATCCAAAATACATCTTATGATCCAAACCATTATTACAACTTCAAATTTCTGTCTCTAAAGAAAAATAGAAAAGGTACACTATTAATGCCCAAAGTAGTGACCAACAACAACACATGGAGAATATGTGTATATGGAAGCCTCCTGCTCATCTCTGGACAACTACTCGTGTATACCACCTAACCTGTCTCTAGCTTGCTCGTTTAGAAGCACTTAGAGTAATAAGAAGAGACATAAAACTCTAGGTTAGACAAAATTCTGGTATGAGCGATAACAGCAAAACATAACAATAACAGGTATAAATAGTCATACTTGAACCTGGACCCGCAATCGAAGAGTTACCACAACAAGACGTATAGTATTCTAAGGTAATACTGACATAAAGTGTAAAGTGGAAGTGCACATGTCATGGCGATAGCAAACATCATACATAGCAGTCATCTTCACATCTCTCACTCAGTGCGTAAAGCATACGATATCCACCACTTTGATCACTGAAACCTTTGCTATGACCACTTTTCCCTTGGAAGTCTTAGTGACCCTATTGCGCTGGTCCATAGCCACTAATCCTTTGCTGCGATCACCTTTCCCGTGGGAGTCCTAATAGCCCCATTGCACTGGTCCGTATCCATGCTACGATCACTTGCCCTTAGGAGTCTTAATGATCCCATTACGTTGATCCATAGCCGCTAATTCGTCTCTCAATGGTGAACCAAAACTACAGATATCGATAACCACTTTGCACACGTCCCGCAACAATGCCCAACTAATTAAGTTAACTCGTTGGTTCCCATCTGGATCTTGAGTAATAACTTCTCATTTGGACTACCTTTGCATCTCGGGTTTTTAGTCTTTTCCGGATCAGTTCGAAAAGAAGCTTCCATTCAGTTCGGCCTTCTTCCCCTCGTTCGGTTCGTGATCGTCACCTATGTTCAGGTCGTTCCATCTTCACCGGGTCGGTTCGGTTCTTGGGAGGTCCTCCGGGTCAGGCCTCTTCGGTTTATTGCTCCCTATTAAGCTTGTGGCATCCCCGTTCATGGGTCAGGTTCAGAGCATGGGTCGGTTCGTGAGGGACAGTTGTGCTCTGGTTCCAGGCAGGCGGTTCGGCTCGTGGTGCATCAGATCGGTTCGTGATGAACATCTGGGTCGGGTCCCGGTCCTTCACCGGTTCGAGTCATGCTCTTCGGGTCGAGGTCGGCTCGTGGTACATGCTTTACGAGTGTGGGGGGTGGGGGGAGGGAGGGGCGATCCAATCCAGTCCAAATTCTTGCAATTCTTCCAGTGAGCTATTTACGCTGCATGACGACATTTTCGGCCATTCTAGCTTCACTAGACAATTATAAAACATTCCAAGCTGTAGTAACAATATAAATAATCAATCACAAACATCATAACATCAATAATGTGTGTTATGTAGGATCAAACATACCCAAAACCCATGTTTTCCCCTTAATCATGTTTAGTCATATCTAACAATAGGATTAGCAAACTTAATCCAAATTAACCCAAATTTATATCAGAGGCATAAAATAATATTTTAGAATTTCTACATATTTTTTCATATTTTTCTAAGTCATAATTTTCTAATTATAACTAATCATCCCTAATTAACCGTAATTAGTGTAAAAATATGCTAATCACTCACCTTATACACATACAAATCTCAAATTCTAAAATATCTCTGATTTTTTTTCGAATTCCAATGCAACATAGCAGCTCTACCGCCAATTTTATGTTAATTTGCCTTGATTTAATGTTGATTAGCTTAATATTGGATTAGATTGTGATTAGGAGGTAGTTTAGAAGGTGAAGGCCATTGCTAGGTTTGAAGAAATGAAATTGGCCGCTAAGAAAATGAAGTGAGATGGTTTCCTAGCTCATTTTAGCCTCCCCATAACCCTAATCCCGGAATGGGTTATGGGTCTATCCACTAATTACCTTATTTCTCAAACGGTAAGTCCGTTTGACTAATGTGACCACTCTACGGAAAGATAAACCATCATTTGAATTCAATGGAAGTGGTTTCAATTCAAAACTCCTTATCAATCAAAAGTTATAGGCAAAACAAGATTCGCCAGGTGTAAAACGGTCATTTAAAATACGGCAAAAATCATGAACATGGGAAATGACCTCAATAGTCGTTTCCTAAAGTCACACGACTATACGATATCGTATATGAATGAAGTAAATATTCTACGACCCTCCGATGCGTAGTACATTGGTCGTTACACTCCTCCACCCACCCCCCTTAAAAAATTTCACCCCCGAAATTCCTTGACAAAACATATAGTGGTGTCCCGCAGGCCTATCGGCCATTTACAATCAATCAAACATACAAAATTACATAACAAGCCTATACTAGCATGCAGTTTACAAACAAGGGAATAACTATATCGCGATTAGAACCTTACCAGGCAAAGAGTTCTAAATATGACTTCCTTATGCTTTCCTCTATTTCCCAAGTATACTCATTCTCATTGTCGCCCCACCAGACCTTGACTCGTTCCACCGTCTTCCTTCGAAGTTATTTCATATCGTGTCCGACAATACGAATCGTCCTGCGACTCCTAACTGCCTCGGATTCTACCTCGATATCATCCAACTGATTATGTGAAATAGTTATATCAAAATCGTGCATGAACTTCCTTAACTGCGAAACATGAAATACATCGTGAACCCCTGCCATCTTGTCAGGCAATCCAACTTTATAAGCTAGATTCCCAACTTGATCGAGAACTGGAAATAGACCAACAAAACTTGGTGCCTACTTACCTCTCCTACCAAAACGAATCATACTCTTCAATGGAGAGACTTTGACGAATATCAAGTTTCCAATGGAGAATCTCAGCTCTCTTCTTCTTTTATCAGCATAACTCTTCTGCCTATCTTGGGAAGCCTTCATTCGCTGTTGGATTACCTTAATTTTATTTGAAGTTTCTCTTATTACATCTGGTCCAAGTACAAATTTCTCACCGGTTTCCAACCAACATGATGGTGAGATGCACGGTCTTCCGTATGAAGCTTCAAATGGAGCCATACCAATACTGGATTGATAATCATTATTATATGCGAACTCAGCTAGATGCAAACGGTCATCCCATGACCCTCCAAAATCCAATGTGCAAGCTCTCAAAAGATCCTCTAATACACGATTAACCCTCTTTGTTTGACCGTCGGTTTGAGGATGGTGTGCAGTACTGAGATGTAATTCTGACCCAAAAGCTTCTTGTAAGCTCTTCCAAAACCCACTAGTAAATAATGGATATCTGTCACTCACGATACCTTTGGGTTCTCCATGAAATCTTACAACCCACTTCATATACAATTGTGTAAACTTAGTTGTTGTTCTTTTCGATTTGACTGGTATAAAACTTGCACTTTTGGTCAATCGATCTACAATCACCCAAATACTATCATGACCTGATCTAGTCCTTGGTAAACCATCGATGAAATCCATCGAGACTTGTTCCCATTTCCGTTCGTGAATTTCCAACTATTGCAACAAACCACTTGGCTTCTTTTTTTCAGCTTTAACTAACTGGCAATTCATGCACTTGGATATAAACTTTCCAATGTCTCTCTTCATCCCTTCCCAATAGTAGGTCTGCTTCATGTCTCGATACATTTTGTTACCACTGGAGTGTAATGACCCAGATTTCCGTAACATCAGAGTTGACTATATACATCATACGTCCAACCCAAATATCACGAAAATACGAAACATTTTTTTAGAAGAAAGAGATAGAAGAAGAACAGAAATAACAACACAGAATCTCACATCGCAATGGAACAAAATATAATATATCATATCTTTGAAATACAAAATCTTAACTGTATAACAAACACTTATCAGAGTACAACACTTACAACACAACGGAACCACTATAACTAGATAATGCTGAGGCCTCCTGCTCCAAGCTCCTTTAGATATATCTGAAAAATCCTGAACTACTTGACTGCCCGTACAAATTTAGGCACCCAAGAGTTTAGGTAGAATAAAACAAATAAACTCCGGGTCAGTCAT
Organism: Allium sativum; assembly: GCA_030737875.1. Taxonomy (NCBI): domain Eukaryota; kingdom Viridiplantae; phylum Streptophyta; class Magnoliopsida; order Asparagales; family Amaryllidaceae; genus Allium; species Allium sativum. The sequence goes on from CM060924.1 coordinate 1,051,712,040, forward strand.
GGGACTGGTATGAGTAAATAGTTTAAAAACAGTTTCAGAAAACTAAATGATATCTCATAAGACCACGCCGTATAACACGGAACGGGTTTTTCCCTTATGAGAATCCAAGCACTTGATTTAACTTTCAAAATCCTTTTGAAAGGAACGATAGCTTTATATCAAAACTCCTTTGATATTATAATAGTGTCTAAATCAAGTAGATAACAATCTAGTGAAACGTTTTCATCTCACGTTCCACATATATAATTACAATCATAAACCGCAAGCACGTATTGGGTAATTGATTTTCAACTATGACAAGGTATAGAACCACCTTTCGCTAATGTACCTCTAGAGAGGAATACACTGGGTTCAACAAGAACATCTTGCAACCCGGCCACACATGACCGACCACTCATTTCGCTTGAGTGTATCGAATATATATCACCAACAGTTGGGATCAACAACCGTTTCCCGAATGGGACAGCATCAACAATAGATTTTTAGAAGTAAATGAAACTCTAGATCAGGTGATTATACACCCTACTTCGGTGCGGCCTACATAGCCATGCTGCCTGCCCGATTTCTGTCATTTACCGGTTGATGAGGCTAGAAGCTACGCTTTATCATCACACCAGATTCACTTCGAATGCCACATCGTCAAATCCATCAAATCACCGATTGACGTCCTCAACATTACATTACGTGTTAGCTAAAAGAAGTTTCCTTCTCCGCTTCCACTCTTGGTACAGTTGAAGAAATCAATGTACGTGACCTTTCTGGAAATACTCTGTCAGACATTCATCCATACAAGTCACCCAGGAACAGGATGAACTGAAGGCACTATTTCTATTTATAGAAAAAGTCCTTGCACTCTACTCCGTCTTCGATTATCTTTATATAATCTGATTCGCACGCTACTGCCGATATGGAGTGGTTCTTCGGATAATAATCCAACCGGTCTCTCCGTATTGACAACGATGGTCAAAACTTCGATAGTCTATGATTTAACTATCGAATAAAAACAAGTGTTTCGATAGTCGATGATTTAACTATCGAATAAAACAAGTGTTCATCCAAACATCCAACAATCACTGAGCCTTTAATTAATATTCCATTAATTAAACCACTTCTCTATTTCTTTATCAATATTCGTTAACCAAATATTTTCAATGACCATATTGGCCTTTTTACGCTATTGGAAAACATTTCCGAATAACGCCTCCTTTATTTTCTATACTTAGGAAATATTTATTATTCTATTTCCACGCTTACATTTATTTGGGTTAAAACGGATGTTGTGTAAAACATCGTTACGACAACCCAAATACTATATTCAACTAACTCTTATTCAACATTGATCTTCGAGCCTGGAATCTTACTATTTATTTGTTATTAATGAAATCAATCAAGTTGGGGTATAACTACCTCTCAGACCTTGACTGAATAACATTTATAATGTCAAAACAGATATGACTACTTACTCGAACAATCAATAACATACAACTACTTCTTTACCTTTAAACACGTATACACTTTTTCTTTCTATTCTTACTAGATTTTATTCTTATACTTCCTTTTTGATTATACTATTCTATTTCTAAGTTCGTTTCCTTATCGACTTCTATATATATCGATACGTTGATTTCTAAATATCAAATTATCTTAAAAATATTCTATCTCCTTAAATTCCCGGAAAAATTCGCCATAACCTCCTTTGTACCGGGAGCATCGGGAAATTTCAAATAGCTTTCCCGGTCCTTCTCATCTCAAAAAAGAAAAAGAAAAAGCCAAGCGGCTTGCCGATACGGCGCATAAAATCTCATATGGAAATTAAATATGTGCCTTTTTGTCGGGCAATCTATATATATAACTTCTAACACTTTATTCCAAACCTGTCTCCTGTATATTTATACCTGTCCAATCTATTTTAACTATACCAATCGTTTTAACTAAATTTGTTAATTAAATCCGTTGCTTAACTTTTCAGTCTATTTCACCTTCATATTTGAACATGACATGTTCAAATATATTTTAACTGTATATTAACAAATTCTAATTATACTCATACTGTCGTTTCCTTATCGACTTCTCTATTCAAATTCCAATTCAATTCTATTTGAATTCTCTTTTTTTAAAACTCATTTGAATTCTATTCTCAAATTCTATAGTTTAAAGTTCATTTGAATTCTCTATTCAAATTTTATAGTTCTAAAATCCATTTGAATTCTATATTCAAATTCTATAGTTTAAAGTCCATTTGAATTCTCTGCATTATTTATAAACAACGTTTATAACTTCAATTCAAATCCCACCTTTCCATTTATAAACAACGTTTATAAATTCAATTCAAATCCCATATTTTCCTTTATAAACAAAGTTTATAAATTCGATTCAAATCCCATATTTTCCTTTACAAACAAAGTTTATAAATTCGATTCAAATCCCATATTTTCCTTTATAAACAAAGTTTATAAATTCGATTCAATTCCCATATTTTCCTTTATAAACAAACTATATAAATTCGATTCAAATCCCATATTTTCCTTTATAAACAAAGTTTATAAATTCGATTCAAATCCCATATTTTCCTTTAAAAACAAAGTTTATAAATTCGATTCAAATCCCATATTTTCCTTTATAAACAAAGTTTATAAATTCGATTCAAATCCCATATTTTCCTTTATAAACAAAGTTTATAAATTCGATTCAAATCCCATATTTTCCTTTATTAACAAACTATATAAATTCTATACTCGTTTTATATATCTTCAAAACAAGTAAATATTTCGTATAGTTCATTAAAAATTCAAATCCTATTTAAAAAAAATAGAATTCAATTTTTTAAATATCAAATACCCTTTCAGGGTATTTTAATAATCAATATCCCAAGCCCCATTGATATTTAAACAATCAAATCAACCAATTTTCAATCATTTGATTTTTAACACATCATATATGAATATACATATGAAACCAAACAAACAACAACAGATAATATATTTTTGAGGAATCCAGTTGGATTCCTCCAACCTGTTTTCCTGCATCCACAGATGTTAGCACATAAATAATACCTATCCTGCTTCGAGGCAGGATATCGCGGTATAGAAGGTCATCCACTAATCATAGCGTGGGGCGTAAAGGGTAATCATCCGCTATGAAACTGCGGGCATCCGCTAATGATACTGCGGGAATCCAACCAATCATCAACCCAATATATATATAATAGTCAACCCTAAATAACTAATATATTTCAACTAATCAGAAAATATTTAACAAGCAACAAAAAATTATTTCTAACGACAACAAAATAATTCTAAACAAACATGTGAGTGAGATTTACTCACCGATTTTATTAGACGAAGTAGCGATATGTTTTCTGATTAAATTAAACTAGAGTTTAATTTAATCGAAAACTCCATTGCCTCTAAACGAACTCAATCCCATTTCCATTCCGAATCAACCGAGGATATGAGTCCAATAAATTTGACAGCCTTTGAAATCTGGGTTTTGTATAAACAATATATGATTTCCTCTCAAGATCGAATTAAAGTAAATAGTAAATAAATTATTAATTTAAACTAATTAGAGATTGATTGCTTTTAATCATACCATAATCATCTCCTCACATTGACTGTTGAACCCCTCTCATATGGCTCACGACAGACTCCAACTCTACAGTACATCGAATAACCTTTCCATCCAAGACCCCCTTGTAGTGTTTGCTACTGACAACAACTCTTCTTACATCGCACCTTCAATTTCTTCCCAAATGAACATCAGGAACCTAACAGTGGGTATGAGCCATTCTTCCAGTCACGATACTGCAGCAAGGGCCAACCTTATCTCCACTGTTTAGCAAGACTGCACGCCTCTCCTCCCTAGAATCCACTCGCAACCCCTGGCACCGTGAAGAACGAACTCGACTGCCCTAGCTACTAAAATCGAGCACCACAAATCCGACGAATTCAAAATCGACCCCACCTGGATATCGAATCGCACTAGTTACAGGTCTCACAGATGGGTTCGAAGCCAAATTCGAACTCAATTCATTTCTTCTTCTTATGAAAGCTCCGATCCCTCTGGTAAACGAAAAGAAATAGAAGGGAAAGAAGTCGCGATCCCTTGTATTAAACACGGTTTCGATTTAATGAAAACTGAGGGGCGTCTTGAGTTTGGAAATCAAGTTAGGAGACCGCCCTTTCAAATTAATCAGCTTTCGTTTTGATTCTGGAAGAAAAGAGTGTTACTTTGAGCGGCACCTCCATTTGATTTTATTTGAAGCTCACGGATGGTTTTGTCTTTGATTTCAGAGATAAGAATGAGGAAGGTGCGATTTTATAACAAAGGAATTCGGTTTTAGACTGAACTGCGTGGCCTTAGTTTTAGCCGTGACAAACTGGTGGAAGATAAAGGAAAACGTGGTATCTCTTACCCTTTTAATTTAGGTTATTTATATAAATATATATATATATAACCGATATCTATAAATTCACAATACTCCGTGATCCCGAACTCCTCTCCAAACCCAACAACTGTCAATTCTAGGGTAAAACTACTATTCCGGACACACTGGGATAGGTCACGAAGTCCAATTCGATCATCTGTAGAGGATATTTATTTAAATCATCATAAATTAAATTTCAAACCATTTAAATTCTTCGATAATAAATTAATATCATTTATTGTTTTTATTCGAATTAGAATTTCCACAGATCATCTGAATTATCTTGATTCAGCTCTAACTTCGAATATATTGATTGTTTTCCCATTCGTCAATTTAATATCTTCTATTTTAAATCGAAATTGATTAATAAACTAATAACACAATATAAAATTCCATTTATATTATCCCCCCCTATATTTAAATCCATATTAAATATTTAAAGTTTACCCATAAGGATCCGGGTCATTACAATCTTCCCCACTTAAAATAATTTCGTCCTCGAAATTGCTAAGGTAGAAAAAGTGCTACAAACCCATTAACTTTTCAAAACTTATTTATGTTGATACTCAACATTTCAAACTTCCTTACATAATTCTCTTTCGAATAAATCCCTATTCGATAACTCCTTCCTTCGAATAACTGTATTCGATAATCTCTCTATCAAACAACTAGATTCGAAAACATTTCTTCGAATAAACTATATTCGATTTACACTATTCAATTTACTCTTATCAATTAACTCTATTGTATTTAACTCTATTGGATTTAACTCTTTTCGATTAACTCCATCGAATAACTAAATTCGATAACTCCTTCGAATAGCCAATATTCTATAACTCACTTCGATTAAACTAATCGATAACTCTTTTCGATTAACAAATAATCGATACTCCTTCCGAATAACCAAAAAACGATAATTCCTTTTGAATAAACTATATTTGATAACTCCTTTAACTCTATTCGAATAAACTATATTCGATAACTCCTTTAACTCCATCGCTTGACTCTAGATCGCAGCGATCACAATGGTTACGCCTGATTCCCTCAGGAAACATCCGACCGCCCTAGGCTATCTGCAGCCCTGCGAATTACGCTAGCAGTCGTACGAAATGGCAACTTATCCTGAGTAATTATGTTTGACTAACTCTATCTCAATAACCATATTCGATTAACTTTAATTGAATAACTAACATTCACTTACATCATAATCCGATTAACAAGTTCAATTAACTCTATCTGGTTAACTCTTATTTTGAATAACAAATATTCGATAAATTCTAATTGAATAACTAATATTCAATTAACCCTACGGATTAACCCTAACTGATTAACTCTATCTGGTTACTTCTTACTCTAATCGATTTATTCCAACTCTAATCGATTATTTCTACCTCTAATCGACTTCTCCTATTCGAATAACTCCTATTGGATAACATTTATTCATTTATAAAGATTTACTTTTAGTAACGGTTATTCACTTTATAAATGTTCTCTTTAATAACGTTACTTCACTTAAACAAGTATTGTGCACCCCTTTCTATTTCAAACTATCGGTGTTAAAAACCAATTTCTCTTCTCTATATAAGTTCAGACTTATATATTCCATTTATCGAATGATAAATATTCAATTTAATTTATAAACTGTTATTTATAAATGAATCTTTTCTATTTATCTGTTAAAAACAGATTTCCATTTTCTATTCAACTTCTGAATATTCCTTTGATTAAATTCTATTTATTTAACAAATAAATATCTCATTTATAACATTCTATTTATTTCCTATAAATAAATATTTCCATTTAATCTATTTGTAAATGTTTTACAAATATACCCCTTTTAAATTTTATTTGTAAATGTTTTTACAAATATCTCTCCATCTATTTGTTTGCACATAACTTCCTTTGTATTTGGTTTTACAAATATATTTCCTCTATTCACCCCTAATTCATATTTCATTCACATTGATTTTACTCAATTTATCCATTTCGATCCATTTAACTAACTTAAGTTAAATTTAATTTTCAACCATTCAAATTCCCATTAACTCGTTGCTAATTAACCGTTTTGCCTATTTCACCCTTTTTATTTGAATATAACTTGTTCAAATATATGTCAACTTAATTATAACTAATCTAATAATATTTTCAACTCGAGTTATATATTCGATTTTTTGAATATAAATTCTCAATCTCTTTCACTTATCCAAAAACCCAATTTCGATTCAAATTTACTTTAACTATTTATTCTCCAATTTAGTTAATTCTATTTAACCATTTAAAATATGATTTTTGTCTAAAAAATCATTTCACTTACTTCACTGGAGTTCATATTTATTTTATATCTCCAGTCCGGATTTTTCTAGTGCCAATTCGGATTTTATTTCCTAAAAATCCTTTTATTTATTTAATTAAACCGTTATGGTTTTATAATGGTTCTAGCGCTACTTTTCTAAAAATTTGATTTTAACATAACTCAAAATCCATACGACGAAATCCAGATTTTTCTCTTTCATTAGAAAACTATAGTTCAACCGGTCCCGACGATTCTCGTTTCAAAGAATTCCAACTTCAATTGAGTCCTGTATACTAAATTGAAGTTCGAATCGCCAATTCGCGAACTGCCGTGCTACGGCGAGCTCGTTTTAATTATATTTATAAATATAAACGTTTTAACTTCATTTATAATAAATTCAACTCCATTCTGATATATTTTTAATATGTATCAAAACCATTTTTCCATTTCAACATAATATTCCCGATCTATTTCACTTCTAATATTCAAATCCTATATATTTACAATATTCAAATTCCATTTGAATCTCATTATTCAAACTCTATATTTTTTTTCTTTTATTCAATTTCCATTTGAATTTTCTTCTATTCAAATTCTATTGAATTCCTTATCTTCAAATTCCATTTGAATTTCTTATCTCCAATTTCTATTTGAAATCCTTTATTCAATTTCTATTTCAAATCCCTTATTCAAATTCCATTTGAAATCCTTTATTCAATTTCTATTTAAATTCCTTTGTTCAATTTCAATTTGAAATCCTTTGAATTCAAATTCTATTTCAACTCCTATGAATTCAAATTCTATTTCAAACTTTATATTTTCTTTGAATTCTAATATTCCACCTCCACTTTATATTCTCTTTGAAATCCTATTTAACCAAAATCCATTTGAATTCTAATATTCAAATCTCTATTTGACTTTTCTTTATTCAAATCCATTTAAATTCTTTTTGAATTCAAATTCCATTTCAATTTTTCTTATACAATTTCTATTGAATTTTCTTTATTCAAACTCATTTGAATTCCTTTGAATTCAAATTCTATTTCACTTCTATTCGAATTATATATATATATTCAAATTCCTTTATTTTACTTCTATTTGAAATCTATATTCCAATTCCCATTTCAAAATTCCTTTGAAGTAATATAAATATATACATATATTTATACCTATCCCAAATTCAAAACATCTGAATTTTCAAACAACTTGTTTCTTTCAAACAAATTTCCGTCAAAAACTTTTCTAAGGCAGCAATTCATCACTTAGAAACTCGAAAATGAACATTGATGAGGTTGCGATCATCATCAGAATTATTTCCCAGCTACTGAATGAGTTCAGTGCTTTATTTCTTTCAAACTCCATTTAGAAAAATATTTTCCAAACTCCTAGGATTTTAAATTCTAAATTCATGTTGAATTCAATTTTAATTCATCCCATTTGTATATTTGATTTCATATACTAATTCCATTGATTATATATCTATTTCTGTTTTATAATCTAATTCGATTATAATCCTAACAACCAACTCAACTATTTAAAAACAATATCGTGTCCAATCTTCTGTTCAAGTGTTTATAAACTCCTATCGACATCGTGGCGTCCCACGATTCGACCAAAATTTATAATCCACTCAACAGACTAGTCAACACAATATAAAACAGTTTTTATATCAAATAAAAAATACGCTCTCTCGTATATATATACACTCAAACTCAATCTAGGGTATTACTAACGCTATCTCTACCGAGTCACGCCACAGAGCCAAGTAATTCTTAACTTATGCTCTGATACCAACTGTAATGACCCAGATTTCCGTAACATCAGAGTTGACTATATACATCATACGTCCAACCCAAATATCACGAAAATACAAAACATTTTTTTTTTAGAAGAAAGAGATAGAAGAAGAACATAAATAACAACACAGAATCTCACATCGCAGCGGAACAAAATATAATATATCATATCTTTGAAATACAAAATCTTAACTGTATAACATACACTTATCAGAGTACAACACTTACAACACAACGGAACCACTATAACTAGATAACGTTGAAGCCTCCTGCTCCAAGCTCCTTTAGATATATCTGAAAAATCCTGAACTACTTGACTGCCCATACAAATTTAAGCACCCAAGAGTTTAGGTAGAACAAAACAAATAAACTCCGGGTCAGTTATGGGACTGGTATGAGTAAACAGTTTAAAAACAGTTTCAGAAAACTAAATGATATCTCATAAGACCACGCCGTATAGCACGGAACGGGTTTTTCCCTTATGAGAAACCAAACACTTGATTTAACTTTCAAAATCCTTTTGAAAGGAACGATAGCTTTATATCAAAACTCATTTGATATTATAACAATGTCTAAATCAAGTAGATAACAATCTAGTGAAACGTTTTCATCTCACGTTCCACATATATAATTACAATCATAAACCGTAAGCACGTATTGGGTAATTGATTTCCAACTATGACAAGGTATAGAACCACCTTTCGCTAATGTACCTCTAGAGAGGAATACACTGAGTTCAACAAGAACAACTTGCAACCCGGCCACACATGACCGACCACTCATTTCGCTTGAGTGTATCGAATATATATCACCAACAGTTGGGATCAGCAACCGTTTCCCGAATGGGATAGCATCAACAATAGATTTTTAGAAGTAAATGAAACTCTAGATCAGGTGATTATACACCCTACTTCGGTGCGACCAACATAACCATGCTGCCTGCCCGATTTCTGTCATTTACCAGTTGATGAGGCTAGAAGCTACGCTTTATCATCACACCAGATTCACTTCGAATGCCACATCGTCAAATCCATCAAATCACCGATTGACGTCCTCAACAGTACATTACGTGTTAGCTAAAATAAGTTTCCTTCTCCTCTTCCACTCTTGGTACAGTTGAAGAAATCAATGTACGTGACCTTTCTGGAAATACTCTGTCAGACATTCATCCATACAAGTCACCCAGGAACAGGATGAACTGAAGGCACTATTTCTATTTATAGAAAAATCCTTGCACTCTACTCCGTCTTCGATTATCTTTATATAATCTGATTCGCACGCTACTGCCGATATGGAGTGGTTCTTCGGATAATAATCCAACCGGTCTCTCCATACTGACAACGATGGTCAAAAGTTCGTTAGTCTGTGATTTAACTATCAAATAAAAACAAGTGTTTCGATAGTCGATGATTTAACTATCGAATAAAACAAGTGTTCATCCAAACATCCAACAATCACTGAGCCTTTAATTAATATTCCATTAATTAAATCACTTCTCTATTTATTTATCAATATTCGTTAACCAAATATTTTCAATGACCATATTGGCCTTTTTACGCTATTGGAAAACATTTCCGAATATCGCCTCCTTTATTTTCTATACTTAGGAAATATTTATTATTCTATTTCCACGCTTACATTTATTTGAGTTAAAACGGATGTTGTGTAAAACATCGTTACGATAACCCAAATACTATAATCAACTAACTCTTATTCAACATTGATCTTCGAGCCTGGAATCTTACTATTTATTTGTTAATAAGGAAATCAATCAAGTTGGGGTATAACTACCTCTCAGACCTTGACTGAATAACATTTATAACGTCAAAACAGATATGACTACTTACTCGAACAATCAATAAAATACAACTACTTCTTTACCTTTAAACACGTATACACTTTTTCTTTCTATTCTTACTAGATTTTATTCTTATACTTCCTTTTTTATTATACTATTCTATTTCTAAGTTCGTTTCCTTATCGACTTCTATATATATCGATACGTTGATTTCTAACTATCAAATTATCTTAAAAATATTCTATCTCCTTAAATTCCCGGAAAAATTCGCCATAACCTCCTTTGTACCGGGAGCATCAGGAAATTTCAAATAGCTTTCCCGGTCCTTCTCATCTCAAAAAAGAAAAACAAAAAGCCAAGCGGCTTGCCGATACAGCGCATAAAATCTCATATGGAAATTAAATATGTACATTTTTGTCGGGCAATCAATATATATAACTTCTAGCACTTTATTCCAAATCTGTCTCCTGTATATTTATACCTGTCCAATCTATTTTAACTATACCAATCGTTTTAACTAAATTTGTTAATTAAATCTGTTACTTAACTTTTCAGTCTATTTCACCTTCATATTTGAACATGACATGTTCAAATATATTTTAACTGTATATTAACAAATTCTAATTATACTCATACTGTCGTTTCCTTATCGACTTCTCTATTCAAATACCAATTCAATTCTATTCGAATTCTCTTTATTTAAACCTCATTTGAATTCTATTCTCAAATTCTATAGTTTAAAGTTCATTTGAATTCTCTATTAAAATTCTATAGTTTTAAAATCCATTTGAATTCTATATTCAAATTCTATAGTTTAAAGTCCATTTGAATTCTCTGCATTATTTATAAACAACGTTTATAAATTCAATTCAAATCCCATCTTTCCATTTATAAACAACGTTTATAAATTCGATTCAAATCCCATATTTTCCTTTATAAACAAAGTTTATAAATTCGATTCAAATCCCATATTTTCCTTTATAAACAAAGTTTATAAATTCGATTCAAATCCCATATTTTCCTTTATAAACAAAGTTTATAAATTCGATTCAAATCCCATATTTTCCTTTATAAACAAAGTTTATAAATTCGATTCAAATCCCATATTTTCCTTTATAAACAAAGTTTATAAATTCTATACTCGTTTTATATATCTTCAAAACAAGTAAATATTTCCTATAGTTCATTAAAAATTCAAATCCTATTTAAAAAAAATAGAATTCAATTTTTTAAATCGAAAATACCCTTTCAGGGTATTTTATAAATCAATATCCCAAGCCCCATTGATATTTAAACAATCAAATCAACCAATTTTCAATCATTTGATTTTTAACACATCATATATGAATATACATATGAAACCAAACAAACAACAACAGATAATATATTTTTGAGGAATCCAGCTGGATTCCTCCAACCTGTTTTCCTGCATCCGCAGATGTTAGCACATAAATAATATCTATCCTGCTTCGATGCAGGATATCGCGGTATAGAAGGTCATCCACTAATCATAGCGTGGGGCGTATAGGGTAATCATCCGCTATGAAACTGCGGGCATCTGCTAATGATACTGCGGGAATCCAACCAATCATCAACCCAATATATATATAATAGTCAACCCTAAATAACTAATATATTTCAACTAATCAGAAAATATTTAACAAGCAACAAACAATTATTTCTAACGACAACAAAATAATTCTAAACAAACAGGTGAGTGAGATTTACTCACCGGTTTTATTAGACGAAGTAGCGATATGTTTTCTGATTAAATTAAACTAGAGTTTAATTTAATCGAAAACTCCATTGCCTCTAAACGAACTCAATCCCATTTCCATTCCGAATCCACCGAGGATATGAGTCCAATAAATTTGACAGCCTTTGAAATCTGGGTTTTGTATAAACAATATATGATTTCCTCTCAAGATCGAATTAAAGTAAATAGTAAATAAATTATTAATTTAAACTAATTAGAGATTGATTGCTTTTAATCATACCATAATCATCTCCTCACATTGACTGTTGAATCCCTCTCATGTGGCTCACGACAGACTCCAACTCTACAGTACATCGAATAACCTTTCCATCCAAGACCCCCTTGTAGTGTTTGCTACTGACAACAACTCTTCTTACATCGCACCTTCAATTTCTTCCCAAACGAACATCAGGAACCCAACAGTGGGTATGAGCCATTCTTCCAGTCACGATACTGTAGCAAGGGCAAACCTTATCTCCATTGTTTAGCAAGACTGCACCCCTCTCCTCCCTAGAATCCACTCGCAACCCCTGGCACTGTGAAGAACGAACTCGACTGCCCTAGCTACTAAAATCGAGCACCACAAATCCGACAAATTCAAAATCGACCCCCCTGGATATCGAATCGCACTAGTTACAGGTCTCACAGATGGGTTCGAAGTTAAATTCGAACTCGATTCATTTCTTCTTCTTATGAAAGCTCCGATCCCTCTGGTAAACGAAAAGAAATATAAGGGAAAGAAGTCGCGATCCCTTGTATTCAACACGATTTCGATTTAATGAAAACCGAGGGGTGTCTTGAGTTTGGAAATCAAGTTAGGAGACCGCTCTTTCAAATTAATCAGCTTTCGTTTTGATTCTGGAAGAAAAGAGTGTTACTTTGAGCGGCACCTCCATTTGATTTTATTTGAAGCTCACGGATCCCGAACTCCTCTCCAAACCCAACAACTGTCAATTCTAGGGTAAAACCACTATTCCGGACACACTGGGATAGGTCACGAAGTCCAATTCGATCATCTGTAGAGGATATTTATTTAAATCAACATAAATTAAATTTCAAACCATTTAAATTCTTTGATAATAAATTAATATTATTTATTGTTTATATTCGAATTAGAATTTCCACATATCATCTGAATTATCTTGATTCAGCTCTAACTTCGAATATATTTAATGTTTTCCCATTCGTCAATTTAATATCTTCTATTTTAAATCGAAATTGATTAATAAACTAATAACACAATATAAAATTCCATTTATATTATCCCCCCAATATTTAAATCCATATTAAATATTTAAAGTTTACCCATAAGGATCCGGGTCATTACATGGAGTGTATAGTCAGTTTTGAGTGATGACATTCTCTATGCACTTCAACTCTTAATCCATTAACATTGAGTACAACTAGCCTCCCGTTCTTTCGAAGCCACCCTTCTCGATCAAGTTCATACTTATTCATCTCCTTATTGTCGACACCTATCTCTCTCTTGGAGATGATTTCCAATAGATTAGGATCGTCCCTTTGACTGTAACCAATTTGCTCAATCAAAGTCGGTTTGATCATCAAACTTGCTAAAATCTCTAGATCCGATTCGCACTTAGGTATGAAATCATATCCCACAATATACTCTGTTGCTTCCATTCAAGAAACATAGCCCCCAAACTGGCATGTCTCCTACTCAATGCATCAGCCACTGTATTGCCTTTCCCGGGTGTGTATGCGATATTGAAATCATATGAAGCCAATAATTCTAACTATCTCTGCTGACGAAGGTTTAAATATTTTGGAGAGAAAAGATACTTTAACGACTTATGATCGGTAAACAATTCAAATCTTTCTCCCAAGAGGTAATGTCTCCACATCTTCATTGCGAACACGATCGTTGCCAATCCCAAATTGCGTGTAGGATATCTTTTCTCATGTGGTTTCAATTGCCGACCATCATAAGCTACTACTCTACCTCCTTGCATTAGTACAGCACCTAATCCGGTACCACAGACATCCGTGAATACCGTCATCTCTTCGTTCCCTTTAAAAATAACTAACACGGGTGCACATGTCAACTTTTCCTTTAGCCTCTTGAATGCATTTTCACAACTTTCGTACCAAGCAAAAGCTTGATTCTTCTTAGTCAACTGAGCTAATGATGCTACTATCTTGGAGAAGTCTTGAATAAATTTATGATAATATCCAACCAACTCCAAGAAACATCTTACATTGGTTGCATTCTTGGGCGTAGACCAATCTTGCACCGTAGCCACCTTCGCAGGATCCACGGCAATACCATTCTCTAAAACGACATGGCTTCCCTCCTCTAGAAGTGACACTTAGAGAATTTTGCTTTCAGTTGGTGTTCCCTCAACACCTCCATCACTATCCTCAAATGTTTCTTGTGTTCTTCCTCCGTCCGCGAATAAACTAAGATATCGTCCACGGACACAAGAACAAACTTATTTAATTACTCCCTTTATACACTATTCATAATGTCCACAAAATATGCTGGTGCATTGGTCAGCCCGAATGGCATGACCAACCACTCATAGAATCCAGATGGCACATGAAATGCCGATTTAGGAATAATCTCAACTGCTACTCGGAGCTGATGAAAACTTACCGAGAGATCTAACTGGGAGAACACTCTCGCTCCATTCAACTGACCAAACAAATCATCTATCCATGGAAGAGCATACTTATTCTTCCTCGTCACCTTATTCAACTCACGGTAGTCTACACACAATCGAAGGGAACTATCGGCCTTGGTAGCAAATACAACTGGTGCGCCCCACTTGGAAACACTTCTTTGGATAAATCCATTCTTCAAAAGATCGCTTACTTGCACCCTGAGCTCTCGCTTCTCCCTCGGCGCCATACGACGAAGAGGCATCACTATAGGTCTGGCATCTTTCACTAAATCAATACGAAACTCGATCTCTCGGTGTGGTAGAAGTCCGATCACTTTCCTGAAGATGTCCGAATACTCGCCGGCAATAGGCACATCTGTCAACTCATCATGCGAGATGTCGAGAGAATTTAGAGAACGAGCCATCACCCGATCACTAGGTAGGCTATTAAACATCACTCTCCGCCCATCATCTACTATAATGGTCACCGAAGACCCCTCATAGTCCACCACCACCACATATCTTTGGAGCCAATCGACTCACAAAATAATGCCAAACCCAGTAAAGCCCAAAACAAAGCAATCATAAGCAAACATACATCCATGACTTGATAAGACCAAATTTCGATAAATCATACAAAGGCTAGTCGAACCTTCGATCGGGTTCATCACAACTAAAGGTCTATCGACTATCTCGAGTTCCTATCCCTGCCTATCTACTAGGTCACTTGAAACGAAGGAATGGGAAGCCCTGGTATCAAACAGTACTCGAACAGGAAAATCATAATTGGAAATCATACCTTGAATGACGACACCCTTACCTTTCTCCGCCGCAGTTGGGCATTCGACGAAGAAGGAACAACGTTGATAGCATATGCTTTCACAATCTGCTTCTCTTTAGGAGGTTGTGGACATTTATCCTTGTGATGTTCTACTTGGCCGCAATTAAAGCACTTCTTGTCCACTGCCTTTGCTTGACAATCTTTGGCATAGTGGCCCTTCTTGCCACAACTATATCACTCAATTGGCTTCCGTGGGCTGTTCCGTTCCATGGAATGGCTTCCCACCAAGACTAGTATAATCCTTGTTAAGCTAGCCGAAATCGGCTTTAGGCGCTTGCGCTACCGCACTACCTCCATTAGTAGCATTTGGAACTGCTCTTTGAACATCCCTAAGCATCTCTTGCATGAAGGTAGTAAACATCTTGCATGAAGGTAGTAAACCATCATAGCAGCGGAATCCAAAATACAGCTTATGATCCAAACCATTATTACAACTTCAAAAATCTGTTTGTAAAGCAAAATAGAAAAGGTACACTAGTAATGCCCAAAGTAGTGACCAGCAACAACACAGGGAGAATATATGTAAATAGTACGTGGAAGCCTCCTGCTCATCTCCGGATGCTACTCGTGCATGCCACCTAACCTTTATCTAGTCTTCTCGTTTAGGAGCATCCAGAGAAATAAGAAAAGACATAAAACTCTGGGTCAGACAAAAATCTGGTATGAGCGATAGCATCACAACAGAATAATAACAGGTATAAATAGTTATACCTAAACCAGAACCTGCAACCAAAGAGTTAGCACAACAAGACGTATAGTACTCTAAGGTAACACTGACATAAAGTCTAAAGTTGAAGTGCACATGTCATGGTGATAGCAAACATCAAACATATCAATCATCCTTACATCACTCACTCAGTGCGTAAAGCATACGATATCCACCACATTGATCACCGAATCATTTGCAACAATTACTTTTCCCTTGGAAGTCTTAATAACCCCATTGCGTTTGTCCATAGCCACTAATCCTTTGCTACGATCACCTTGCCCTTGAGAGTCCTAATGGCCCCATAGCACTGATCCATAGCCATGCTACGACCACTTGCCCTTGGGAGTCTTAATGATCCCATTTGCGTTGATCAATTGCGCTAATCCGTCACTCAGTGGTGAACCAAATCTATAGATAACGATAACCCCTTTGCACACATCACGTAGCAAAGCCCGACTAATGAAGTTAACTCGTTGGTTCCCATCTGGATCCTGAGTAATAATTTCTCATTTGGACTAGCTTTGCATCTCGGGTTTTTGATCTTCTCCGGATCAGTTCGGAAACAAGCTTCCATTCAGTATGGCCTGTTTCCCCTTGTTCGGTTCGTGGTCATCACCCCTGTTCAGGTCGTGCCATCTTCACTGTGTCGTGCCTCTTTGGTTCGTGGCTCCCTGTTCAGCTCGTGGCATCCCGGTTCGTAGGTCAGGTTTGGAGCAATGAGTCTGTTCGTGAGGGGCAGTGGTGCTCCGGTTCGAGGCATGCAGTTCGGCTCGTGGTGCATCAGATCGGTTCGTGATGAACATCTAGGTTGGGCCAGGGTCCTTTACCGGTTTGGGTCATGCTCTTCGAGTCTGGGTCGGTTCTGGGTACATGCTTCATGAGTGGGGGGGATCCGATTCGGTCCAGTCCAAATTCCTGCAATTCTTCTAGCGAGCTATCTACACCACACCACGGCGTTTTCGGCCATTCTAACTCCACTAGACAATCGTAAAATATTCCAAGTAGTAGTAATAACATGTATAATCAATACAAACATCAAAACATCAATAATGTGTGTTCTGTAGGATCAAACATACCCAAAACCCATGTGTTCCCCTTAATCATGTTTAGTCATATCTAACAATATGATTAGCAAACTTAATCCAAATGTATATCAGAGGCATAAAATGATATTTTAGATTTTCTACATATTTTTCAAAGTCATAATTTCGCTAATCATCACTAATCACCCCTAACTAGCCGCAATTAGTGCAAAAATATGCTAATCACTCACCTTATCCACAAATAAATCCCAGATCTGAAAATATCTCTGATTTGGTTCGAATTTCAATGCAACACAGTAGCTCAACCTCCAATTTGATGTTAATTTGCCATGATTTGATGCTGATTAGTTTAATATTGGATTCGAATGTGATTAGGACGTAGGTTTGAAGGTGGAGGCCATCAATAGGTTTGAAGAAATGAAAGTGGTGGCTAAGAAAATGAAATGAGATGGTTTCCTAGCTTATTTCAGCCTCCCCATAAACCTAATCCCGAAATGGATTATGGGCCCATCAACTAATTACCCTATTAAGCCCACTTAAGCAGTTTTTCACCTTCTAAACCTTGCTTCAGCCATATCTCCCAAAACTTTAATTCCGTTTGACTAATGTGACCACTATACGGAAAGGTAAACCATCATTCGAATCCAATAGAAGTGGTTTCAGGTCAAAAAACTTCTTACCAATCAGAAGTTATAGGCGAAACAAGATTCTATAGGAGTAAAACGGTCATTTAAAATTCGGCAAAAATCATGAACATGGGAAATGACCCCAATAGTCATTTCCCAAAGTCACACGACCATATGACTTCGTATGTGAAAGAAATAAATATTCTACGATCCTCCGATGCGTAGAATACGCGTCGTTACATGCTCTTACCTATGTATCTGAAGTTGTCATTTCCATTGAGCTAAAGCTTCAATCTCATCGAGTTCCTTATTATTATCTGAAGACCAACAAAGACTTACTCTTAGAGTCACTCGATTTGCTAGAAGAAAACAGGAACAAAGTTGAACTTAGAGATACCGCTCAGTGCCAACGAGTTGCTCGATTCTTCAATTCTAAAGTATGCCTCAAGGATCTCAATATTGGCGACCTCGTCCTGAAACGGATCTTTCCCACACCGACTAGATTCGCTCCTCGCTGGGAGGGTCCGTACATCATACAACAAAGGCTTGAAGATGGAACCTTCAAGCTAGCGATGGTCGATGGCGCTGAATTCATGAGGGCATGGAACAACGAACATATTCACTGCTACTTCATATAACGTAGTGTACAAATTTTCCGCTTTCCAACAATGTGTTATTTTCTTTAAATTCAAGGCATTGTAAAGGCTATTATGACCAAAGATATTAGTAAATATAGTGTTCGGTTCTCTATGATCTTGATGTGTATACTTTCTACATGATTTGTTTGATTAACAATCATAACTTACCTGCACATACAAACACACAACACCGGATCGGCACTCCGAGCATGGAAGCCGGTACATCCACTCAAGTCACGAATAAACAATGAGGCCGAGTATACATAACACCACTCGAGTCTCAAATCAACGACAAGACCGAGTATAAATAACATTACTCGAGTCTCGAATCAACGACGAGACCGAGTATAAATAACACCACTCGAGTCTCGAATCAACAATGAGACCGAGTATAAATAACACCACTCGAGTCCCGAATCAACGACGAGACTGAGTATTAATAACACCACTCGAATCTCAAATCAACGATGAGATCAAGTATAAATTGTTTTGTTCTCGAGTCTCCGGACTTGGGGCAACCCATCAGCCAAACTAGTGCGACACCGACCACTCCCGTGGCTCCATCTGACCCATCGGATCCGGGTACCATATAGAGAATCAACGAGGGTACCATATAGAGAATCAACGACGCCCACGAACTCTAACCCAAACAAAATGATGGGAGAGTCTAAAGAACAAATCTGCGATGTCCATGCCATCTCATGACTTAGGACCAACAACCTCTGGGAGGTCCAATAGAGAGGGCACTGAACCCGGACTCCACATGAATCGGGACTCATGAACAAAGGAAGACTCGAGAGTGGAGCCACCATACGAACTCCGCGCAACTAGGGGCACCCCTAGTGTGGAGTGTCAATCACGTTTTCTTGAGTGTAGTGATAAATACGCTTGCGCAAGTACAGGATACTAGAAAGCATAAGACAAACATTCGAACACTTAATACAGAATGTGATGTAAGAAAGCTTAACTAACACTTACATTCACATACCAAAATAAAGCTACATATTTAAACATATTTCTTTCTAACCTCATGGTATACATGAAAACCACACCATGCCTCCAAAAGCGAGGGTCATACTCGCATATACTATCGGTCTACATAACAAAAATCTCTATAATATCTATGACAATCACTAAGATTACTCATCCTTCTTATTTTTCCTTTTCTTTCTATAAACAGATTCGGTACTAGGAGGATCACCACCAGTTATGGACCACTTCCTTCCAGAGCTGCTTCTGTCTTTCCCTCCTCTGCCTTCATGGGGGTGGCCGACCCGTTAGACACCGATGTGCGCCTTCCACCATCATCCTTGCTGCTTGTAATTACTGTGACCTCCCCGGGGGGTATACATTGCAGTGGTTTAGGAGATATGTTAGAAGCAACGGAAAGCACAGCCTCAGTTTCTCCCTGAGCCTTCGTGGCCTTGAACTTTGTTTTCTACTTAGCATCTTTGGTGGCCTTCTGATTAGCTAGTTTCTTGGCCTTGAGTTGCGTAATTGCATCCACCTTAAGCTTATTAAAGACCTCCTCGGCCCTTTTGTTAGCATCATCAGTGGATTTCTTCTTCCTAACCTCCTCATCCGCTCTCACCTTCTCGGCCTCATCAACAGCTTTCTTCTTTCTAGCCTCTTCAGTGGCGCTCTCCTTCTCTTCCTTGGCATCAACCTTCTTCTTCGCTACCACAACAGCCTTCTCCTCAACATCCTACCTTTTCTTGAGCCTCGAATATAGCTACCTCATCAATCCTCCTCTTCTCCTCCTACTCCTTAGATTTTTACAACATCTGGCTTTCTGAGCTTCCACCATGTCGTGCTTTATTTGCACACTCGCATCAGCTGCACCCGTCACTTGAGCAATTTGGCCATCCACTACCTCTCCTTACTTAGGAAGATTCTTATAAATACTGGAAGCCAAGTCCATGTCCAAAAATGTATCCTTTAGTTTTCTTACCTCTCCAAATTGTATTCCTTGTAACCCCAATCCAGACTCAGACTTTTAAGGAAACACAACGGAAAAGCCTGTTGTCATTTTCACTCAAGGGGATGCACAACAAA
Source organism: Allium sativum (assembly GCA_030737875.1). Classification (NCBI taxonomy): domain Eukaryota; kingdom Viridiplantae; phylum Streptophyta; class Magnoliopsida; order Asparagales; family Amaryllidaceae; genus Allium; species Allium sativum. Next base: position 1,051,732,642 of record CM060924.1, read on the forward strand.
AAATGCAACTATTTAGTTTCTGAGGATTTAGTGCTCTCATCCTCTTTGAGTATTCGCGGTAATGAAACTATACCTCTAGGAAGGTTTGGCATGCATATGACAGCAAGGGTTCTCATTGTTGCGGTAAAAGTGGATCACGCCAATCCCAACTCTGGATGTGCTGGGACTGTGGGACCGCTATTCGTGGCAGATGGCGGAACTGGCAGCTTTTAAGAACTTCCCTCTGCAAATTCCTGAGTGATAATCACACTCTCAATAAGCACACACTTTCCTAATTTTGCGGCACGCTTCGCCAATCTCTCCCTCTCGGCATCCTACTACAACAATGTCCTCCCTTCCTCCAAAATCTCGCGCTCAGCCTTAGTCAAGAGCTCCACCATGAATTTGTTTTCGTCCACTGCCTCCTACCACAACTGATCCTCAAACGACACCAGCCTCTCCCATGTCTGAGCCATCACTCTAGGGTAGTCCCTAACCCATGATATTCCACGAAACCTGAAAGCCTTTATGTACATACCCTGTATATGCTCTTCGAGTGACTCCACCACCCTAGCCTCGGTGTCGTCGATCTCTTCCCTAAGCCTATCCACTTACCTCTGATGCTCAGCCTTTAGCCCTTTCAACGAGCTTAGCGTAGGAGAATGAAGTTTTTGTAACGACCCAATTTTTTAAACGATTAATTTTTAATATTTGATATGGTTTTAAATATTGATTTTATAATACAAAGGAATTTTTATATTAAGTTATAAATTTAATAATCGAAATACGATTTATTTCGAATATATATATACATAATCATCGTAATACGAATATGAATTTAATTGAATTTAAGATTTAAAACTAAATTGAAAATAGTTCAAACAATTAATACAAACTTCTATTCTAATTAGAATAATACTATTAATTTATTATCGAAGAATTAGTTGTTTTGAAATTAATTTATATCGATTTAAATTAATATCATCTCCATACGATAAAATGGAGCTTTGAATCCTGTTCCAGTGTGTTCAGAATAATGGTACAACCGTAGGAATATCAGTTATTGGGTTCGAAAAGGAGTTTGGAATCATGGGGTATTTTAAATTAAATTAAATTGCACCCGTTAAAATAAAATAAAAATAATTTATATGTATTTAAATACTTTCCTTCCTACCGAAGTATACACTGTAAACCTAATATAACTACTCCCTCTTCTTTCACTTCACCGTGTACTTCTATTCCCCACCTTCAAGGCTAAGTAAAACAACGATGGGAAATGGTGTGTACTTGTGTCGCTCGCGCAACTATAAATTCAACTAAAAGCCTTCTTTTTTCTATTTGTCTGAAAGTAGTAAAACCGATTCAAATGCCATTTGTTCCATTTCTTTTCCCCGTCCATTTGAAAGCCAAACTGAAAACCACCATTTCAATAAAAATAAAAACGAATACCAATAAATTGAAATCGATCAGAGAAGGGAGGCTTGCTAGTATATCATCTTCAAACAACTCGGCTCGGGCAAACAATTGTCGTTGCAAGGGATGGACTGAGGATAGGATGTTCGGTTAAGAGTCTGGTATCGCGATTCGAAGCCGAAGGCCCTGAAGCCCGATTGAACGCCTGTGACGCTCTCGATTTCAGGGAGGCTCACGAATTAGAAAAAGAGGGGGGGTCGCAATTTGAAGCTACTGAAGCTTGAGGGAGGCACTGCGATTTGTCAATGAGGCTGATGATGTGGTTATTGCGACATGGTAGAATTTGTTACCAGTGGATGAAGATAGGGAGCAAGTTTCAACTGTTTTTGGGAAGTATCGATGTTACTAGCAGGTTGCGTGGGTACTGTGTGTATTCGAGAGGAGATCGATGCTGATTAAGTTGAATTGGGGAATTGGGTACTGTGGTGTTTTAGAGTTGGGCACTGCGTGAGTGCGGATGAAGGCTGTATTGTTGATGTTAGGGAGCAGATGGTTAATGTCAGAGAGGAAGACATCTTTGTTGGTAATTAAGGTAATTTTATTTTATTTTTAAATAATACAGGAAATAGATTTATATGATTGGTAATTTATTTAAAGTGAATTAGTTTATATAATCAGTTTATATAAAGAAATTAATTAGTATAAAAATAAAATCTATAGACTAATAGTTTGAGCATGCAAATTAATGTTTAATTTGGTTAATTAACTCAATTAAGCTGTAGAATTTATTTATTTTTCGATAAAAATATGATGTTTGGTTATAATATATATACATATAGCTCGTATAATTCACACATATATAGGCACTGTATTAAATTTATGCAAGGTTGTAATCAGGGTTTAGATATTTAATTTAAAATGATTTGATGATTAAATTAAATGGGAAAAAAGGAAAATATATATACAAGAAATTTATTTATTCGCTAATTTAAATGAATAAATGTTAATTAGTAAATCTAATTCAAATTATCGTAGGTGTGAATTCATTCGAGAAGATTCGTAGTCGATGATTTGGAAATAAACAGGATATTCGACAACTACAATCCCGGTGAGTAAATCTCACTCAATTTCTTATTTAGAATTATTTTAAGTCGTTAAAAATAATTGATGGTTGTTTGGTTGCATTAAAATATTGTGGCTATTATTAAAAATATATTAGTTATTTAGGATTGGTGTTTGTGGTTATTATATATATATATATATATATATATATATTGGTGATTGGATAGTTCATGCAGTATATACATATATTGGTGATTGGATAGTTCCGCAGTACCATTTGCGGATGCCCGCAGTATCATTAGAGGATGAACCTATATGCTCCAAGCTATGATAGTGGATGACCTTCTATACTGCGATATCATGCCTCGAAGCAGGATGGGTATTATTTATGTTGGCTAACGTCTGTGGATGCAGGAAAACAGGTTGGAGGAATCCAACTGGATTCCTCAAAATTTATATTGTTTGTTTTCATATATGTATATATATATTATCATATATGATGTGTTGATTGAAAATTATGTGGTTTGATTGTTTAAATATCTCTGGGTCTAAAATGTTGATACATAAAAATATCGTGAAAAGGATATTTGTGATTTAAAAGAGGAAATCTATTTTTTTAAAAGAATTTAAATTTTTAATGAGCTATAAAATTATTAACTTGTTTGGATAAATAAAACAAATATTGAATTTATAAACGATGTTTATAAATTAAAGTATACAGGAAATTGAAGTGATGAATTTATAAACAATGTTGAAAATTAAACATCTCCGGTTGGTGTTCCCTCAACACCTCCATCACTATCCTCAAATGTTCCTTGTGTTCTTCCACCGTCCTCAAATAAACTAAGATATCGTCCACGAACACAAGAACAAACTTATTGATCCCTGAATACCCTATTCATAATATCCACAAAGTATATTGGTGCATTGGTCAACCCGAATGGCATGACCAACCACTCAAAGAATCCAGACGGCGTATGAAATGCCGATTTAGGAATACTCTCAGCTGCTACTTGGAGCTGATGAAAACTTATCGCGAGATCTAATTGGGATAACACTCTCGCTCCATTCAACTGACCAAACAAATCATCTATCCATGGAAGAGGATACTAATTCTTCCTTGTCACCTTATTCAACTCACGGTAGTCTACACACAATCGAAAGGAACTATCGGCCTTGGTAGCAAATACAACAGGTGCTCCCCACTCAGAAACACTTCTTTGGATAAATCACTTCTTCAAAAGATCGCTTACTTGCACCCTGAGCTCTCGCCTCTCCCCTGACGCTATACGACGAAGAGACATCACTATAGGTCTGGCATCTTTCACTAAATCAATCCGAAACTCGATCTCTCGGTGTGGTGGAAGTCCAATCACTTCCCTGAAGATGTCTGGATACTCGCCGGCAATAGGCACATCTGACAACTCATCATGCGAGATGTCGAGAGAATGTAGAAAACTAGCCATCACCCCATCACTAGGTAGGCTATTAAACACCACCCTCTGCCCATCATCTGCTCTAATGGTCACCGAAGACCCCTGACAGTCCACCACCACCCCATACCTTTAGAGCCAATCGACTCCCAAAATAATGCTAAACCCAGTAAAGCCCAAAACAAAGCAATCGTAAGAAAACATACATCCATGACTCGATAAGACCAAATTTCGACAAATCATACAAAGACTATACCATCTCATGACTTAGGACAAATCATATAGAGAATAAATGACGCCCATGAACTCTAACCCAAACGAAATGATGGGAGAGTCAAAAGGACGAATCCGCGACGTCCATGCCATCTCATGACTTAGGACAACCGACCTCTGGGAGGTCCAAGAGAGAGGGAACCGAACCTGGACTCTGCATGAATCGGGACTCATGAACAAAGGAAGACTCGAGAGTGAAGCCAATATACGAACTCCATGCAACTAGGGGCACCCTAGGGTGGAGTCTCCAATCACGTTTTCTTGATTGTAATAATAAGTACGCTTTCGCAAGTACATGATACTAGAAAGCATAAGACAAACATTCGAACACTTAACAAAAAATGTAATGTAAGAAAAGTTAACTAACACTTTCGTTCACGTACGAAATTCAAAATACATATTTAAACATCTTTCTTTCTAACTACATGGTGTACATGAAAACCACACCATGCCTCCAAATGCGAGGGTCATACTCGCATATACTATCGGTCTACATAACAAAAATCTCTATAATATCTATGACAATCACTAAGATTACTCATCCTTCATATTTTTCCTTTTCTTTCTATAAACAGATTTGGCACTAGGCAGAACATCACCAGTTATGGACCACTTCCTTCCAGAGCCACTTATGTCTTTCCCTCCTCTGCCTCCATAGGGGTGGCGGACCCATGAGACACCGATGTGCGCCTTCCACCATCATCCTTGCTGCTTATAATTACTGTAACCTCCTCGGTGGGTATACGTTGGAGTGGTTTAGGAGATATGTCAGAAGCAAGGGCATGCAAAGCCTCAGTTTCTCCCTGAGCCTTCGTGGCCTCCAACTTTGTTTTGTACTTAGCATCTATGGTGGCCTTCTGATCAGCTAGTTTCTTGGCCTTGACTTGCGTAATTGCATCCACCGTAAGCTTATTAAAGACCTCCTCGGCCCATTTGTTAGCATCATCAGTGGCTTTCTTCTTCGTAGCCTCCTCACCGGCTCTCTCCTTTTCGGCCTCATCGGCAGCTTTCTTCTTTCTAGCCTCTTCAGTGGCGCTCTCCTTCTCTTCCTTGGCATCAGCCTTCTTCTTCGCCACCACAACAGCCTTCTCCTCAACATCCTGCCTTTTCTTGAGCCTCGAATATAGCTACATCATCTTATCTCCTCTTCTCCTCCTACTCCTCAGATTTTTACACCATCTGGCTTTCTGAGCTTCCACCATGTTGTGCTTTGTTTGCACACTCGCATTGGCTGCACCCGTCACCTGAGCAATTTAGCCATCCACTATCTCTCCTTCCTTAGGAAGATTCTTACAAATACTGGAAGCCAAGTCCATGTCCGAAAATGTATCCATATGTTCTCTTACCTCTCCAAATTTTATTCCCTGTAACCCCAATCCAGACTCGACTTTTGAGGAAAAACGGCGGAAAAGCCTGTTTTCATTTTCACTCCAGGGGGATGCACAACAAAAAACGCAACTATTTAGTTTCTGAGGATTTAGTGCTCTCATCCTCTTGGAGTATTCACGGTAATGAAACTATACCTCTAGGAAGGCATGGTGTGCGTATGACAAGAAGGGTGCTCATTGTCGCGGTAAAAGTGGATCACGCCAATCCCAACTCTGGATGTGCTGGGACTGTGGGACCGCTATTCGTGGTAGATGGTGGAACTAGCAGCTGTTAAGAACTTCCCTCTACAAATTCTTGAGTGATAATCACACTCTCAGTAGGCACACACTTTCCTAATTTGGCGGCACGCTTCGCCAATCTCTCCCTCTCGGCATCCTCCTGCAACAATGTCCTCCCTTCCTCCAAAATCTCACACTCAGCCTTAGTCAAGAGCTCCATCATGAATTTGTTTTCGTCCACTGCCTCCTGTCACAACTGAGCCTCAAACGACACCAGCCTCTCCCATGTCTGAGCCATCACTCTAGGGTAGTCCCTAACCCATGATATTCCACGAAACCTGAAAGCCTTTATGTACGTATCCCAGATATGCTCTTCGAGTGACTCCACCACCCTAGCCTCGGTGTCGTCAATCTCTTCCCTAAGCCTATCCACTTCCCTCTGATGCTCAACCTTTAGCCCTTTCAATGAGCTTAGCGTTGGAGAATGAAGTTTTTGTAATGACCCAATTTTTTGAACGATTAATTTTAAATATTTAATATGGTTTTAAATATTGAGTTGATAATATAAAGGTATTTTTATATTAAGTCATAAATTTAATAATCGAAATACGATTTATTATGAATATATATATAATCATCGTAATACGAAAATGAATTTAATTGAATTCAAGATTTAAAACTGAATTGAAAACAGTTCAGACAATTAATACAAACTTCTATTCGAATTAGAATAATACTATTAATTTATTATCGAAGAATTAGTTATTTTGAAATTAATTTATATCAATTTAAATAAATATCTTCTACATACGATAAAATGGAGCATTGAATCCTGTTCCAGTGTGTTCAGAATAATGGTACAACCGTAGGTATGTCGGTTGTTGAGTTCGAAAATGAGTTCAGAATCACGTGGTATTTTAAATTAAATTAAATCGCACCGGTTAAAATAAAATAAAAATAATTTATATATATTTAAATACTTTCCTTCCTACCGAAGTGTACAATGTAAACCTACTATAGCTACTCCCTCTTCTTTCACTACACCGTGTACTTTTGTTCCCCACCTTCAAGGCTAAGTAAAACAATGATGGGAAATGGTGTGTACTTGTGTAACTCGCGCAACTATAAATTCAACTAGAAGCCTTCTTTTTTTTTTCATTTTTCTAAAAGTTGTAAAACCGATTCAAATGCCATTTGTTCCATTTCTTTTCCCCGTCCATTTGAAAGACAAAATAAAAACCACCATTTCAATAAAAATAAAAATGAATACCAATAAATTGAAATCGATTAGAGAAGGGAGGCTTGCTAGGATATCATCTTCAAACAACTCGGCTCGGGCAAACAATTGTCGTTGTAAGGGATGGACCAAGGATAGGATGTTCGGTTAAAAGTCTGGTATCGCGATTCGAAGCCGAAGGCCCTAAAGCCCGATTGAACGCCTGTGACGCCCTCGATTTAGGGGAGTCTCACGAATCATAAAAAGAGGGGGGGTCGCAATTTGAAGGTACTGAAGCTTCAGGGAGGCATTATGATTTATTGATGAGGCCGATGATGTGGTTATTGCGACATGGTAGAATTTGTTACTGGTGGATGAAGATAGGGTGCAAGTTTGAACTGTTTTTGGGAAGTATCGATGTTACTAGCAGGTTGCGTTGGTACTATATGTGTTCGAGAGGAGATCGATGCTGATTAGGTTGAATTGGGGAATCTGGTACTGTGGTGTTTTGGAGTTGGGCACTGCGTGAGTGGGGATGAAGGCTGCATTGTTGATGTTAGGGAGAAATGGTTAATGTCAGAGAGGAAGACATCTTTGTTGATAATTAAGGTAATTTTATTTTATTTTTAAATAATATAGGAAATTGATTTATATAATTGGTAATTTATTTAATGTGAATTAGTTTATATAATCAGTTTATATAAAGAAATTAATTGGTAAAAAAATAAAATCTTTTGACTAATAGTTTGAGAAGGCAAATTAATGTTTAATTTAGTCAATTAACTCAATTAAGGTGTAGAATTTATTTATTTTTCGATAAAAATATGATGTTTGGTTATAATATATATATATAGCTTGTATAATTCGCACATATATAAGCACTGTATTAAATTTATACAAGGTTATAATCATGGTTTTTTGATGATTAAATTTAACGGGGAAAAGGGAAAATATATATACAAGAAATTTATTTATTTGTTAATTTAAATGAATAAATGTTAATTAATAAATCCAAATCAAATTATCATAGGTGCGAATTCATTCGAGAAGATTCGTAGTCGGTGATTTGGAAATAAACAGGATATTCGACAACTAGAATCCCAGTGAGTAAATCTCACTCAATTTATTATTTAGAATTATTTTAAGTCGTTAAAAATAATGATGGTTGTTTGGTTGCATTAAAATATTGTGGCTACTATTAAAAATATATTAGTTATTTAGGATTGGTGTTGGTGGTTATTATATATATATATATATATATATATATACACTGGTGATTGGATAGTTCCCGCAGTATATACATATATTGGTGATTGGATAGTTCCCGCAGTACCATTAGCGGATGCACGCAGTATCATTAGCGGATGAACCTATACGCTCCAAGCTATGATAGTGGATGACCTTCTGTACCGCAATATCATGGCTCGAAGCAGGATGGGTATTATTTATGTTAGCTAACGTCTATGGATGCAGGAAAATAGGTTGGAGGAATCCAACTGGATTCCTCAAAATTTATATTGTTTGTTTCGATATATATATATATATATATATTATCATATATGATGTGTTGATTGAAAATTATGTGGTTTGATTGTTGAAATATCTCTAGGCCTAAAATGTTGATATATAAAAATATCGTGAAAAGGATATTTGAGATTTAAAAGAGGAAATCTATTTTTTTAAAAGAATTTAAATTTTTAACGGGATATAGAATTATCAACTTGTTTGGATAAATAAAACAAATAATGAATTTATAAACGATGTTTATAAATTAAAGTGTACAGGAAATTGAAGTGATGAATTTATAAACGATGCTGTAAATTAAAATATGCAGGGAATTAAAATGAATTTATAAACGATGTTTATAAATGAAGTGGAAAAATTATCATTTGATAATTTGAATATTTAAATTCAAATATGAATTTATAAATAGAAATGTGGAATCGTTTTAAAGAAGTAAACGATGAAATTTATTCTGATGTTCAGAATGTAAATTAAATTGAAAATAAATCTGTATGGATTTATGATTTGAATTCGATTAGATCGAATTTGTTTAAATAAAATGTTTTTAGAAAAGATGTTAGGATTGTATTAAATAAAAGTTTAAATTTAAATATGAAAATAGATTCTATATTTGTACAGATAAGTTATAATAAATAGATATTTCCAAAAAAAGATTTTCGTTTTAAATAGATTTCAGAATGGACTTGTTTAAATATAAGACAAGTAAATTTATAAACAATCTGGAAGGTATTTGTAATTTTAAATTCAAGTATGAATTTAAAATATAATTTAAAATCATTTTGAAAAAGGGACGTTAGTTTTATTCCAGGATTCAGAATAAAAAATGAATTGGGTTTCAGGTTGAGTTGAAATGGAACTTGTTTTAATATGTGAACACGGAAGTTGAACTTATAACGGTATTATAAATTTAGTGAAATAATTTATCATTTGATAATTTTGGAATTTAAATTCAAATATGAATTTAGTAGTGAATTGGAAATCCTTTCGAAAAAGGGACGATGGGTTTATTTCTGGAATTCGGAATATAAACTGAGATGAGATAAATCATAGGGATTTAAAATTTGAAATCTGATTATATGAAATTTTATAAATAAATTATTTATAAAGGGATTAGAATTTAATATAGAAGATTGAATAATAAATAAATTTATAACTAAGATACGAAATAAATGGCGATTTATGATAATCAGAATCATTAAGTAGAATTGGGAAAATTGGTTTAATATATATTAAATGTATTAGAATGAAATTAGAATTTATATATAAACGAAGTTTAAAACGTTTATATATTAAATACAATTAAAATGAACTCGCCGTAGCACAGAAGTTCGTAAATTGGCGTTTCGATTTTCAATTGAGTATATAGAACTCAATTTAAGTCGGAATTCTTTGAAATAAGGATCGTCAGGACTATTTGAATAATAGGTTTCTAATGGAAGAGAAAAATCTGAATTTCGTCGAATAGATTTTGAGTTATGTCAAAATCAAATTTTTAGAAAAATCTTGCAATAACCTTTATAAAAGCATAATGGTTTATTCAAATAAATAAAAGCATTTTAAGTGAATAAAATCCTATGTTCCATTAGAAAAATCCAGACTTGAGATGTAAAATAAATATGAAACCAATTGGAGTAAGTGAACTAATTTTTGAAATAAAAATCAGACTATCAATTATTGAATAGAATTAACTAATTTGATTGGAATCGAAATTAGCTTTGATAAGTGAATTGGGTTAATAAATTCATATTCAAAATCGAATATAAAACTGGGGTTGAAAACGAAACTCAAATTGGTTCATAAGAAAATTAAAATCGTTTATGAACGCGATATGTTTAATTAAAAAGTGTGATAGGCAAAGAGCTAATTTAAGGAATAAATTAGCAAATTGAATTAAAATGATTGGATAGAGTTGGAATAAATTGGGAATAGACATATATGGATTAGACAGGTATGTAATGAAGTGTGTAAAGATTATAATTTAAGCGCCCGACAAAAAAGTACACGTTTAAATTCCATATGAGATTTTATGCGCCGAATAAGCAAGCCGCTTGGCCTTTTAATTTTCTTTTTGAATGGAAAGGGCCTAAGGATGCATTTTGTGGTTGTACCAAGTGACCCTTACAAAGGAGAGTATGGCGAAATTTTCCTGAAATTTAAGGAGTTAGAATATTTTAAAAAAAAATTGGATATCTAGAAAATCAATATATCAATATATATTGAATTCGATAAGGAAACAAATTTAAATTAGAATATTATGAACAAAAAGGAAATCGATAATCTAGTAATAGAAAGAGAAATGTATATGCGTTTTAAAAATGAATAATTAGTTTTTATGGTGTTGATTATTCGGGAATAATGGTCTTGTCTATTTGGAAGTTAAGGATGTTCTCAGTCAAGGTCTGAGAGGTAATTTTAACCCAACTCGATTGTTTTCATTACTAACCAATAAACAGCAAGATCAATCTCGAGGATCAATATCTGAATAAGATTTAATTGAATGCAGTATTTTGGGTTGTTGTAACAACGTTTTACACAATATTCATTTAAACCTAGATAAGTGGAATTTTGGAAATATAATGATAAATATTTCCTGACTATAAAAATGGGGAGAAGCATTTGGAAATGTTTTCCAATTATTAAATAGAAGATATTTTCTAAGTATAGAAAATAAAAGAAGATGATATATGGAAATGTTTTCCAAATAGTATAAGAAGCCAAGAAGATGATTATTGAAAATATCGAGTTAACAGATATTGATAAGAAAATGGAAAAGTGATTTAATTAATGAAATATTAATTAAGGGGCTCAGTGATTTGTTTGATACTTTGGTTGAATGTTTGTTTTTCTTCGATAGTTATATAATCGGCTATCGAAGTATTTTCCAACAATCATTGTCAATGTGGAGAGACTGGTTGGATTATTATCCGAGAACTACTCCGTATTGGCAGTAGCGTTGCGAAATATATTATATGAAGATAATCGAAGATGAAGTAAAGTGCAAGGGCCTTTTCTACTAATCCTAGGTAGAAATTGCCTAAAATGGATTAATGGAATCTGTGCCTTCGGTTTCGTTTTGTCCTAGAACGAACATGTACGGACGAGTGTCTGACAGAGTATTTCCAATGATCGCAAAAGTTTGTCTTTATAAATATAGATGGTGGTGAAGGATTTATTCTCTCAGCATAATATCTAGAATACATTTGTGCAAATCAATTAATGATTAATGGATCTGACAATGTGGCATTTCATTAAAGTGATTGTGCTATCAATGAGTGGTAAGTAATCGAAGCCTTAGGCCTCAACAACCGGGGATTGACAAAAATCGGGCAGGCAGCATGGCTAAGTGGGTAGCTCCCAATTAGGGTGTATTATCACCTATCTAGAGAAATTCATTTCATTCTTTATTCTATTTTATGTTGTCTTATTCAGGAAAACGTTTTCTGATCCCAACCATTGGGGATATACATTCGATGCACTCTAGCGAAATGAGTGGTCGGTCATGTGTCGCTGGGTTACAAGATATTCTTGTTGTACCCAGTGTATTATCCTCTAGAGATACATTATCGGAAGGTGGTTCCATACCTTGTCATAGTTGGAAATTCATTACCCAATAAGTGCTCGCGGTTTTGATTGTATATTATATATATGTGGAACGTGGGATGCAAACGTTCCACTAGATTGTTATTTATTTGATTTAGACACTATTATAATATCAAAAGAGTTTTAATATAAAGATTATAGTTTCTTTCAAAAGGATTTTGAATGTTAAATAAAGTGGCTTGGATTCTCGTAAGGAAAAAACCCATTTTGTGTTATACTACGTGGTCTTATGAGATATCGTTAATTTTCTCAAATTGTTTTGAATTGTTTACTTATACCACTCCCATGACTGACCCAGAGTTTATTTTTATATGTTTTCCCTAACTCTTGGGTGCCCAAATTTGTACGGGCAATCAAGTAGTTCACGACTTTACAGATTTATCTAAAGGAGCTTGGATCTGGAGGCTTCAGCATTATATAGTATTGTTTTTCCACTGTGTTGTAAGTGTCGTATTATGATAATGATATGTGTATATAGAAAAAAATTGTACTTCAAAATCTGATATATATATATATATATATATTATATTTTGTTCTACTGCGATGTGAGATTCTGTATTAATATTTTTGTTCTTCTTCTACCTTTTTCTTATTTATTAATAATGATTTGTATTTCTATGCAATTTGGGTTGGACGTGTGGTATATTTAGTCAACTCAGATAGTATGGATATATGGGCCATTATAGTTGGTATCAGAGCTTGGGTTGAGCGAACACCTAAGATTTGGTGGGGTTTACTCATTAGAGATAGGGTCAGTAGTACCCTAGAATGAGTTGAGTGTATATATGCGAGAGAGCGTATTTGTTAATTGATATTAAAACTGTTTTATATTGTATTGGCTCGTTCGTTGAGTGGTTTATGAATATTGTTCGAATCGTAGGACGTCGCAAAGTCGATAGGAATTTCTAAACACTTGAACAGGGAAATTTGACACAATATTATTTTTAAGTGGGTAAATGAAATAATTTTTACCCAAAATTTTATTTTGATAAGAGAAGGAATAATTTTCTGAAATTATTATATTATATGGATGTGTTGATTGTTACTTTTAAAATCAAATGGGATTATAAAATTGAAATGGTTATATAATATAACCAAATATATTTTGTATATGAATGAAATATACAAATGGGATGAATTAAAATTAAATTCAAAATAGAATTTGGAATTTAAATCCTGGGAAGTTGGAAAATATTTTCTGATGTATATTATGATAACATGGCTTTGTTTTGAAAGGGATTTTTTTTGAATAAAATTCATTTTTGATGGATTTCGAAAGCGATGAAGCACTGAACTCATTTCAGTCATTGGTAAATAAATATGATGAAGACTGTAGCGTCATCAGTGTTCATTTTCGAGTTTCTAAGTGATAAATTGCTACCTTAGAAATTTTTTTGATCTAAATTTGCTTGAAAGAAAACAAGTCGATTTGAAAATTCAAATGTTTTGAATTTGAAATGGAAATATATATATATATATATATACACATATACATATACATATACATATATATATATGTGATTTCAGAAGGATATGAAATGAAAACCCAGGGATTTGAATTCTGGAATTTAAAATTTGACTTAAGAAAGTTAAATGGATCGAAGTAAATAAATTGGTCAGAATCAATTTGAATAGAATATAAATTGATAGTAAATCATTCAGATAAAATAAAAATAAGCATAAATGGTGCGTAATATAAACAGAAACCAAAGTTGGTTGGAACTAAAGTTGCACAAATATGAAATGTTGAGCTTCAACATATGTGGGTTTTTGAGAAGTAATAGGGTTGTAGCATTTTTCCTACGTTAGTAATTTCAAGGAAGAAATTCTTTTAAGGGGGGAAGAATGTAATGACCCAAATTTTTGAATGATAATTTTAAATATTTAATATGGTTTTAAATATTGAGTTGGTAATATAATTTAATTTTTATATTATGTTATCAATTTAATAATCGAAATACGATTTATTTCGAACATATATAATCATCGTAGTAAAAAAATGAATTTAATTGAATTCAATATTTAAAACTGAATTGAAAACAATTCAGATAATCAATACAAACTTCTGTTTGAATTAGAATTATAATATTAATTTATTATCGAAGAATTAATTATTTTGAATTTAATTTATATCGATTTAAATTAATATCTTCTCCATACAATAAAGTGGAGCTTCGAATCCTGTTCCAGTGTGTTCAGAATAGTGGTACAACCCTAGGAATATCAATTGTTGGGTTCGATAAGGAGTTCAAAATCACGGGGTATTTTAAATTAAATTAAATTAAATTAAATTGTACCGGTTTAAAATAAAATAAAAATAATTTTTATATATTTAAATACTTTCCTTCCTACTGAAGTGTACACTGTATACCTACTAAAGCTGCTCCCTCTTCTTTCACTTCACCATGTACTTCTGTTCCCCACCATCAAGGCTAAGTAAAACAACGATAGGAAATGGTGTGTACTTGTGCCTCTCGCGCAACTATAAATTCAACCAGAAGCCTTCTTTTTTTTCATTTGTCTGAATGCAGTTAAATCGATTCAAAAGCCATTCATTCCATTTATTTTCCCCATCCATTTGAAAGCCAAACTGAAAACCACCATTTCAATAAAAATAAAAACAGAAACCCCTAAATTGAAATCGATCAAAGAAGGGAGGCTTGCTGGAATCTCGTCTTCGAACAACTCGGCTAGGGCAAAAGATTGTCGTTGCAAGGGATGGTCTGAGCATATAATGTTCGGTTGAGAGTCTGGTATCGCAATTCGAAGCTGAAGGCCCTGAAGCCCGATTGAACGCTAATGACACTCTCGCTTTAGGGGAGGCTCGGAAATCAGAAAAAGAAGGCGTCTTGATTTAAAGCTAATGAAGCTTGAGGGAGGCACTACGATTTGTGGATGAGGCCGATGATGTGGTTATTGCGACAGGATAGAATTTGTTACTGGTGGATGAACATAGGGTGCAAATTCGCATTGTTTTTGGGAAGTATCGATGTCAGTAGTAGGTTGCGCTGGTGCTATGTGTGTTTGAGAGGAGATCGATGCCGATTAGGTTAAACTGGGAAATCTGGTACTGTGGTGTTTTGGAGTTGGGCACTACGTGAGTGGGGATGAAGGCTGTATTGTTGATGTTAGGGAGCTGACGGTTAATGTCCCAAAGGAAGACATCTTTGTTGATAATTAACGTAATTTTATTTTATTTTTAAATATTACAAAAAATTGATTTATATAATTGGTAAATTATTTAAAGTGAATTAGTTTATATAATCAATTTATATAAAGAAATTAATTGGTATAAAAATAAAATTTGTAGATTAATAGTTTGAGCATGCAAATTAATGTTTAATTTGGTTAACTAAATCAATTAAGGTATTGAATTTATTTATTTTTTGATAAAAATATGATGTTTGGTTATATTATATATATCTGTATATATATATAGCTCGTATAATTTGCACGTATATAAACACTATATTAAATTTATACACGGTTATAATCATGGTTTCGATATTTAATTTAAAATGATTTGATGATTAAATTAAATGGGAAAAAGGGAAAATATATAAATAAAGAATTTATTTATTCGTTAATTTAAATGAATAAATGTTAATCAGTAAATCTAAATAAAATTATCGTAGTTGTGAATTCATTCGAGAAGACTCATAGCCGGTGATTTGGAAATAAACAGGATATTCGACAACTGCAATTCTTGTCAGCAAATCTCACTCAATTTATTATTTAGAATTATTTTTAGTCATTAAAAACAATTGATGGTTGTTTGGTTGAATTAAAATATTATTGTGGCTATTATTAAAAATATATTATTTATTTAGGATTGGTGTTTGTGGTTATTATATATATAATTGTGACTGGATTGTTCCCGCAGTACCATTAGTGGATGCCCGCAGTATCATTAGAGGATGACCCTATACGCCCTACAATATGACAGTGGATGAGCATCTATACCGCGATATCCTGCCTCGAAGTAGGATTGGTATTATTTATGTTAGCTAACGTCTGTAGATGTAGGAAATCAGGTTGGAGGAATCCTATTGGATTCCTCAACATTTATTATTGTTTGTTTTCATATATATATTTTCATATATGATTTGTTGATTGAAAATTGGGTGGTTTGATTGTTTAAATATCGCTGAGCCTAAAATATTGAAATATAAAAATATCGTGAACAGGATATTTGAGATTTATAAGAGGAAATCTAATTTTTTTATTCAGAATTTAAAGTTTTAAAGAGCTATAGAAATATTAACTTGTTTGGATAAATAAAACAAATATTGAATTTATAAACGATGTTTATAAATTAAAATATACAGGAAATTGAAGTGATGAATTTATAAACGATGTTATAATTTAAAATATGCAGGGAATTGAAATGAATTTATAAACGATGTTTATAAATGAAGTAGAAAAATTATTATTTGATAATTGTAATATTTAAATTTAAATATGAATTTAAAATAGAAATGTGGAATCATTTTAAAGAAGTAAACAATGAAATTTATTTTGATGTTCAGAATGTAAATTGAACTCAAAATAAATACGTATGAATTTATGATTTGAATTCGATTAGATCGATTTTTTTTAAATAAAATATTTTTAGAAAAGATGTTAGGATTGTATTAAATAGAAGATTAAATTTAAATATGAAAATAGTCACTATATTTATATAGATAAGTTGTAATAAATAGAAATTTCTAAAATAATATTTTGGTTTTAAATGGATTTCGAAATGGACTTGTTTAAATATAAAACAAGTAAATTTATAAACAATGATTATAAATATAGTGAATTAATTATCTGGAAGATATTTTGAAATTTTAAATTCAAGTATGAATTTAAAACATAATTTGAAATCATTTTGAAAAAGGCGCGATAGTTTCATTCGAGGATTGGAAATATAAAATGAACTGGGTTTCAGGTAGATTTGAAATGGAACTTTTTTTAATATATGAAATAGGGAAGTTGAATTTATAAACGGTGTTACAAATTTAGTGAAATAATTTATCATTTGATAATTTGGGAATTTGAATTCAAATATGAATTTAACAATGAACTGGAAATCATTTTGAAAAAGGGACGATGGGTTTATTTCTGGAATTCAGAATATAAACTGAGATGAGATAAATCAGAAGGATTTAAAATTTGAAATTCGATTATATGAAATTTTATAAATAAATTATTTATAAAGGAGGTAGAATTTAATATAGAAGATTGAATAATAAATAAATTTATAAATGAGATACGAAATAATTGGCGATTTGGGATAATCAAAATTATTAAGTTAAATTGGGAAAATTGGTTTAATATATATTAAAATATATTAGAATGAAGTTAGAATTTTTATATAAATGAAGTTCAAAGCGTTTACATATTAAATATAATTAAATTGAACTCGCCGCAGCACGACAGTTCGTAAATTTGCGTTTCGAACTTCAATTGAGTAAATATAACTCAATTTAAGTCGGAATTCTTTGAAATAAGGATCGTTAGGACCGTTTGAATAACAGTTTTCCAATGGAAGAGAAAAATATGAATTTCATCGAATAGATTTTAAGTTATGTCAAAATCAAATTTTCAGAAAAACAATGCCATAACCATTATAAAACCATAATGGTTTATTTAAATAAATAAAAGAATTTTAAGTAAATAAAATCTGAATTTCCATTAGAAAAATCCGAACTTGAGATGTAAAATAAATATGAACTCAAGTGGGGTAAGTGAACTAATTTTTGAAGCAAAATTCAGATTTTTAATTATTGAATAGAATTAACTAATTTGAAGGATAATTAGTTAATGGGATTTGGAACAGAAATTAGGTTTGATAAATGAATTGGGTTTGTAAATTCATATTTGAAATCGAATGTAAAACTGGAGTTGAAAATGAAACTCAAATTGGTTTATAAGCAAATTAAAATAGTGCATGAACGTGATATGTTTAATTAAAAAGTGGGATAGGAAAAGAGCTAATTGAAAGAATACATTAGCGAATTGAATTAAACTGATCGGATAGAATTGGAATAAATTGGGAATAGACGTATATGGGTTAGACAAGTATGGAATGAAGTGTATGAAGATTATAATATAAGTGCCCGACAAAAAGGTACATGTTTAAATCCATTTGAGATTTTATGCGCCGAATCGGCAAGCCGCTTGGCTTATTAATTTTCTTTTTGAATGGAATGGGCCTAGAGAGGCATTTTGTAGTTGTACCAAGTGACCCATAAAAAGGAGGTTATGACGAAATTTTCTGAAAATTTAAAGAGTTAGAATATTTTTTAAGAAAATTGGATAAATAGAAAATCAATATATCAATATATATTGAATTTGATTAGGAAACAAATTTAAAATAGAATATTGTAAACAAAAATGAAATCGATAATCTAAAGAGAAACGCACATACGTTTTAAAAATGAATAATTAGTTTTTATGTTGTTGATTATTCGGGAATAATGGTCTTGTCTGTTTTGAAGTTAAGGATGTTTCCAGTCAAGGTCTGAGAGGTAATTTTACCCCAACTCGATTGTTTTCATTACCAACCGATAAATAGCAAGATCAATCTCGAGGATCAATATTTGAATAAGATTTAACTGAATGCAATATTTTGGGTTGTTGTAACAATGTTTTACACAACATTCGTTTAAACCCAGATAAGTGGAATTTGGGAAATATAATTATAAATATTTCCTAATATAAAAATGAACGGTCGTGAAAGGGAGAAGCATTTGGAAATGTTTTCCAATTATTAAATAGAAGATATTTTCTAAGTATAGAAAATAAAAGAAGATATATGGAAATGTTTTCCAAATAGCGTAAGAGGCCAAGAAGATGATTATTGAAAATATCAGGTTAACTGATATTGATAAGAAAATGGAAAAGTGATTTAATTAATGAAATATTAATTAAGGGGCTTAGTGATTTGTTTGATGTTTTGGTTGAATGTTTGTTTTCTTCGATAGGTAAATAACTGATTTTCGATGTATTTTCCAATAATCGTTGTCGATATGAAGAGACCGGTTAGATTATTATCCGAGAACCACTCTATATTGGCAGTAGCATTGCGAAACATATTATATAAGGATAATAGAAAATGGAGTAAAGTGCAAGGGCCTTTTCTACTATAGGTAGAAATTGCCTAAAATGGATTAATGGAAACCGTGCCTTCGGTTTCGTTTAGTCCCTGAACGAACGTGTATGGACGAGTGTCTGACAGAGTATTTCCAATGATCTCATATGTTGGTCTGTATAAATATTGATGATGGCGGAGGGTTTATTCTCTTAGCATAATATCTAGAATATATTTGTGCAAATCAACTAATGATTAATGGATCTGACAATATGGCATTTCAAAGTGATTGTGCTATCAAAGAATGGTAAGTAATCATAGCCTCCGGCCTCAACAACCGGGAAATGACAAAAATCGGGCAGGAAGCATGACTAAGTGGGCAGCTCCCAATTAGTGTGTATTATCACCTATCTAGAGAAATTCATTTCATTCTTTATTTTATTTGTTGCTGCCCCAATCGGGAAAACGGTTGTTGATCCTAACCGTTCGAGATATACAATCGATACACTCAAGCGAAATGAGTGGTCGGTTATGTGTGGCCAGGTTACAAGATGTTCTTATTAAACTCAATGTATTCTCCTCTAGAGATACATTATCGGAAGGTGGTTCCATACCTTGTCATACTTGGAAATTCATTACCCAAAAAGTGCTCGTGGTTTTGATTGTATATTATATATATGCGGAACATAAGATGCAAACGTTCCACTAGATTGTTATTTACTTAATTTAGACACTATTATAAATCAAAAGAGTTTTGATACCTTTCTTTCAAAAGGATTTTGTAAGTTAAATTAAGTGGTTTGGATTCTCATAAAGGAAAAACCCGTTCCATGTTATACGACGTGGTCTTATGAGGTATCGTTAAATTTCTCAAACTGTTTTAAATTGTTTACTCATGCCACTCCCATGACTGACCCATAGTTTATTTTTCTATGTTTCCCCTAACTCTTGGGTGCCTAATTTTGTACGGGCAGTCAAGTAGTTCAGGACTTTACAGATTTATCTAAAGGAGCTTGGAGCAGGAGGCTTCAGCGTTATACAATATTGTTTTTCCACTGTGTTGTAAGTGTTGTACTCTGATAATGATATGTATATATATAAAAAAAATTGTACTCCAAAATATGATATATATATATATATATATATATAAAATATTTTGTTCCGCTGCGATGTGAGATTCTATATTGTTATTTTTGTTCTTCTTTAAACTTTTTCTTCTTTATTAATAATGATTCATATTTATGTGCAATTTGGGTTGGATATGTGATATATATGCATGATTTGTATACAGGACTTAAAATACCAAAGGCTGTACAGTTTTAGAGTTCCAAGAGACTTAGAATTCAAGAGAGATTAATGACTCATGAGTTATCAAGTTTTCAAGAGTTCAAGACAAATATGGTGATAGAGTTTAGTTTATATGTAAGACTCTAAATAGCACTCCAGGTTCAAATTCAAATTCTGTTTTTCAAATTCTTATTTTCAAATTTCAAATTCTAATTTTCAAAATTTAAATTATAATTTCAAATTATTTTTCTATCCTATTTATGATTTCAAATTTACGTTTTAAGTTTATATAAGTTTAGATAGTTTTATAGTTTTAAACCTTATTATTTTATAAATATGTTTATATAATATATTTTTATGGTTTCATATGATTTTACACTTTATAATATTCATTTATATCATTAAGTTTTGATTCAAGAATTTCCAGATTAATTATATGATTAAACATTTGAAAAATATTTAAAAAAAAAATATTTTTAACATACATAAGTCGACATACATAGGAGGCTATGTCGACATACAACTGTCAGAAACTGAATTTTCAAAGGAAGTGTCTTTCGCTATTTGTAGCATTCCAGAAGCATTGCAACCTTTCAAATCTTATAAATAGGGGCTAATTTTGATTTTTTGATATATCTTCTTCTCCATCTTCACCCCTCTTCATCCCACCATTAATATTTCATAACTTATTGATTTCTACTCTTCTACTTTGCCGATTTCTATTCTAATTACATAAAACTTTTTCTTTTCTCACTCTCTATCCACTACTCTCTAAATTGAAGTGTTATTGAAGAGTTATAGGGCTATTGTAATCATTTGTGAAATGTTTGGGAAAGGGTGTTTTCCTTATAGCCCTGAAATCAAAGAAAGGAAGCGGTGTTAACCATGTAGCCGTAGAATCAAGGGTGTTTGGAGTGGTTTTAACATTATAGACATGAAATCGAGGGGATTATACTTGAATATTGATAATAATAAAACTCTGTGCAATCCAGCGTTGCGTGGGACTGGATGTAGGAGTAATCCGAACCAACATAAAATCCGGTGTGTTCTTTCCTTTTCTGCATTTTATACTTATTTGTTTCTGTGTTTGTATTTGATTTTGTGTTTGTGATTGTCTCTGTAGTGTATAATTCATATAGTAGATCATTTTAGTTTATGATTTTCATAAAATTCTTATAAACACTATTCACCCCTCTACAGTTAGTCTTGCCTTAAGATCTGCATTCCACGTTCCCTAACAATTTGTACCGGAGCAAAATGGATAGTTAGTTATAATTACTATTTAAACTTTCTACTTCGAATTTTCTTCTTCATTCTCTCATTTCATTTCTGGAAAAACTCAAAACTAAAACAAACCTTGGCCTTCACTAATTATAATGACCAAAGTAACCCCGAATTGTCCGTTGGACCATCCGAAGGTCCATTTCAATGCTCTAGTCATGCTTGTGTGATAAAATTGGAAGAGAAATTAAAGTATGTTCTTCAAATGCTCGCTGAAATCTAAGTTCTGCAAATTCAAATGAATTAAGAGCATACGAAACAAGGAAAGATAATGAGAAATCTATAGAAGTTTGTTATGGATAATAAAGCAAATCCAATTATCATCGAAGATGATAATCCAATGATGGAAGAGGTAGAGAAGGAAGAAGACGAAGATGAAGAGATGACAGAAGAGGAGAAACAAGAAGAAGCATAACAAGAAGGCATGGAGGAGGACGATAAAGTTGTATTTTTAGGGAAGTCTCTTTTGATCGAGAAGGGGACATAATTGAGCAAAATGGGGAATTTTGTCTCCATTACCCCAATTGTCCAATTCATAAGTCCCCTATCATGAACAATCATTATATGTTAGGTTTTTTTGTTTATTCGATGTAAAACGTACGTAGTATTTCGTATTTTTGTGAAACGTTGTAATTTGCTTTGGTTTGTACTGTTTAATTGTAAAACAATAATTAAATAGTTTACTTCTTCCAACATTTGTTCCTCTTAGATTTACAGATTAGTATCAGAATAGTTATATTTGAAAAAAATAAGGATATGATATAGGCTTAAATTTAGGGGGTGTTATGTATAATATAATTAAAGAATATATAAATAGTTATAGAATTTAGGGGGAGTATGTTTAGAATTTCTTTTTGATAATGAAAAAGTGGGAGAAATTATAAAATAAGGATTAGTTAGACATAGTTTATGTTAGATCGAAATTTGGACCTAACACCCAAATTGTTATGAATGTTATAGAATTTCAAGTGAAGAACGAGGAAAAAGAAAATAACACTCAGAATTTATAGTGGTTCGGCGTTAACGAGCCTACGTCCACTTTATATATTATTGATTATGCTTTAAAAGCTAATACAACAAGGATTTCTCTCAATATTTCAGTAGTTTGACAACAATGGCGGATTCAGTACTCAATATAGCCAAAAGGATCCCGAAAAATGCCAAGCTCTGGGCTATTTATAGCTGATTTTGTCAGGCGGGTCGTGACAACACGTGGCACAGATCCCGAGGACATCGAATCGCATCGCCACCGTTGAGGAAATGGTCAAATTAACCGTTGTGGACAGGTGTCGCGATTTGCTTGAAAATCGGATCGTGCAGATGGGAAGAATTGGTCCAGATGACGGTTAGGGACACGTGTCGCCAGATCCGTGCGATTCGGATCGCTGAAGACTAGCTCGCGCTTGAACGGGTCAGAAGGTTCGCCATGCACCAAGGGATCGGATCGGTTCGCTCTGGGCAACAATATAAGTTTGGATCAGATCGCCTGGATGTGCCGTTCGCTGATGAGATGGGGGCGATCCGTCGAGACGCGATCCTCGGTGGGCGATCCGTCGAGACGCGGTCCTTCCTGGGCGAGTCGATAGAGTGCGATCCGTTCCTTCACATTCTTGGGGAACGTGGTTTCTTTCTTTCCTCTTACGAACGATCCTGGGTGGCTTGGTCAAAAAGCGAGCCAACATTTTGCCCCCTCGAAGTATGTTTTATCGATGATGGAACATGCTTCGAAGATTCTGATCTACCTTTTCCTGAAAGGACGCAAATCAACAGTCGCATTGGTTCAAATCAGCGTATGCATGATTCGGATCGCCATAGAGCGCCACGGTCCGAGTGGTCACGTGCTCGTCTCGAGCTGAGTATCTAGGCTTTTGTGCGAGACGCGGCAGACTTTTCTTCGAGCCGTGTCGGGCTTTGAGCTTGGTGGGCCATCGTTTGAGGCGGTCCGTGGGCTTCCATGCGACACAAGTTTTGGATCGTGGCCTGTATGGTGTTTCGTGGACCGAATATGACAAAGAAAGGGAGACAAACGGTCGCCCTCTTTGCCTATATAAGCCGACCCCCTCCTCTTCATTCTCCTTCTTCTTTCTTTCTGCCGAATCGTTTCGCCTGCTCCTTCGAGGAACGAACCCCAGTATTTCGAACCTTCAAATATTTGATCACTTTCCCAATTTTTTAGAAAGGTAATTCCACGGAAGACATCCTTACTTGTTAACGCTATTGTTTCACGAACCTTTTCGAATAATTTGTGGGAAAAATGATGGAAATTTGCAATCTTTGGAGAATCCATCGAGACACCATGGTTGATGGGCGTGGAGCTTGGAGTTCGAGGGTGAGAAGAAGAGACGGAAAACAAAAGACGAAGAAGAAGAGAGGAGGCCGGTTCGGATCGTGGGCAACGAGAGAAGACGAAAGCGAGTGACGAGACGAAAGATCGTGGTGGCAGCAAAGGGACGTATCATGGGGGTCGCAACGGTTTGTGAAGGAGCGATCCCTTCACCCGGCGATTCGATGGGGGGCGATTCCTCTGCCCTGCGATCCGAAAGTGGCGATCCTTCTGCTATGCGAGTCGAAAGGGGCGATCCCTCTGCTTTGCGATCCGACTCATAGCTGATGATACAAAGAAATTTCAGACTTTAATCAACGCCTTGTCACCATAAAACTCTGAACAGTTAGGATAGAGCCTTGACGTTGGACTTTCTGGACTAAATGACCTCATAATTTGACTGCATACGACGACTAATGTTTTGATGATCTTGATTGCTTTCACGCTTTATTTTTAATGCACACACGAGTACACACACCAGTACTTGCACACACGGGGGACGGGTAGTGTTAATCTTATTGTTCATATTTTCTCGTCCTAGCAGCATTGTCGAATGATCACTCTTCTTCAAGATCCGTGACAGAAGCGGAATCTGAGATCCCTGAACAGTACAACCCTGAAATTCCTCTAATCAATCCGGGAGGCGAAGATTCTGGATCTGAGTACGAAGCCACAGAATCAGATCCGACAGAAAGTACTTCATCCAGCAATGATTCTGAGACTGATGAGCGAGCTCCTGACGAGATCCCAGGCGCACTCGGGATAGATAAATTTTCTGATTCTTTAGCATCCAAGCTTGATGAGATAAAACTTAAAAGAATCTGCTTAAGACACGGAATTCCTTGGGACGATGTCTTGATGCCTGGAAGCGAAGACAGACCGCACCTAGCTCTGGAAGGGTATATGGCGATCAGTCGAACAATGTGTCTAGTAGGAGCTATTCCTCCGTTTCCTCCGATCGCCATCGAAACTTTACGACGACTAGGTATTGCGACAATGCAGCTTCATCCAAACGCCTACGCATCTCTATACTCTCTATATGTTGCATATGTGGAGATCCTACACGCCGAGCTTAAATTCAGAGATCTGGTGTTCTTTCTTTTCAAGCACCGTTCTTCGGCAACTCCAAATTTCTCTTTTTTTGAGTCGGTTGCGAATAGGAAAGTTCTGTACGACGGATGTAGCAACATTGGGGATCCTAAGTCCGACTGGTTTTATATAAGGAAACAGGCTGGATGCTCACAAAGATGGCTCAAATCAAGTAAACTTTGATCACCTAATCGAATATCTTGCTCAAGGAGTCTAAGTATTAACATTCTTCCGCTTTTTCCCTTGTCTTAAACAGATCACATCTTCCCGAAAACGGAGGGTCCGTTGTACAACCGTCGGTTATCTATTCTTCATCAAAGCTGATCCGACTTCTTAAGGATCAAAAAATTCATTACTGATGACATTCTTCATAAGCATCGTCTTCTAGACAGAAGATTTGGACTTGGGACCGGCGGCAAACCTTATAAGTACGTGCCCCCAACGGAAGGAGAGGGAACTTCGCAAGCGGCAGAAACAACTAAGTTTCGCAAGAGTCCTTCTCCGATAGTCATCCAAGACGATGAGGACCTGAACATATACAGAGGGGACGAGGTCCGCGATGACGTGTCCAAGGAAATTCCTATCTCTGCTCCAATTGAAACCGTTGCTCCCGATGACTTGAAAGAAGAGCAGTTATTTGACGAGCTGAATAAAATCCCTCTACCCGATGTTGTATATACAGAAAAAGACTTTGAAGAGGGGCCTTTCTTTCTTGCTTCTGAAGAGATCAGTGTTCCAACTAGAGGACGAGAAACTGGTCAGACGAGCCTGTCTCCGGGCCCGGGTCTGTTAGGGGGAATTATATGGGATGCACACATCACTCACACTATCTGACCCTGCACTCTTATATCGTGGGTATTCAAAGTTTTAATATGATCTTCTCTCTTTTTTACAGGAACGATGTCCCGCAGGAAATCTTATTTGTATCGTTGTCTTCGTGAGGGCACACCCAGCCTTCGCCCGGATACTGAGCGCTCTCGCGGTCCTTCTCATAGGCCGAGTTCCTCGCAACCTCGATCTCCACCCAAATCAACCTCCACCAGGCCTTCGAGTCATCCAATAATTCCGACAGGGGGAAAGAAACTTCCAAAAGAGTTGACTCCTCCAAAGAGTGCACCTTCCCGCAGTCGGTCGTCCAAAAGGCATCATGAATCTAAAGATAGGGACAAAGATTCATCCAAAGAGACTGAGAAGGAGAGAAGTGACATTGTCCCCACCAGCCAACCAGAGTTAGCTGCCCCCGGGTCACGGGATTACGTCCATGGTCCCAAGATCCAAGGTAGGCTGGAAAAGCTGCGGGAACAATTTCCAGGCATTTTCTTTGACAGGATGGTATTTGTTCCTGCCTTGGAACCGGTCCCTAAAAATTGGGATAATGAAGTTATCGAGCACGTCCAGCACGCAGCCAAGCAATATGAGATGATGAAAAAACACGCAGTTAACCTTTCGGAAGTCATCCGAACACTTGAAATGGAAGCTCACAGATCTAAAGCAAAACTTGAAAATAACGAAAGGGCTAGGACAAAATTGGAGAAGGACCTGGAAGATTCTCAGACCCAGCTTGCTTTAGCACGGAGGGACGCTGAAAATTATAAGACTGAATTAGAGAATGCCAAGCAACGCTTTCATTCAGAACTGGACTCCAATAGCCAAGAGAAAATGGCCTTAAAGAAGGAGGTTGAAGATCTCAAAATGGCCAACATCGAGTTGAAAACAACGCAAGGCCATTTTGAAACTGAGAAGGCTGCTTGGGAGGCAGAAAAAGCGAGTTTAAAAGAGAGTTTGGCTCTGGCTAAAGCAGAAAAGGTGATTTTGAACGACCAGGTCTCGGAGGCGGAGAGAAGGGCAGCCCTTGCCGAAAAGAACGTTGAAAGTGCCATTGAATTGGCCACTGCTTCTAACAACAAGCTCCTTGCAAGAGAGAAGGAGATTGAGGGGTTTGAAGAGATGATTTTCGATTTTCTTGGCCAGGTTCTCAAAACTCGTAACATCTCGTGGATCCCAGATTACCATGTTACTTTGGCCAATTTATGGGATGCCATTGTGGAGGGTGAAAAACACAGATTGGGGGTCGAAGAGATCGATGAGGATGAATTGATGAAGAGCATCCTAAGAGACAATGAGCCTGAGGACTTGGCAGAGGGTCGTCGCCTGATTCTGGCGGAGATGGAAAAGGAGAAAACCTTGGCTAAAGGTAAAAGCAAAATTGATGAAGGTTCCAGTTCCGCCGCGAAGCCTAAAACCTCCGAAGTTGAGGAGTACCATCCTGATGATCCGCTAATCCCTTTGGGCCTAACTTCTGTGGTTGTTGGAGCCTCTGGAACTACTCAAGAGGGAGCATCTGCTGAAGGTGTCTCTCTCTTTTCCCTGCAATTTGTTAAAGCAATTGTGAATTGTCGTCATTTGGTGGAACAACCACTTGAGTTAGTAACATGTGCTCCTCGTAATACAGGTGGCGAGCCCGTCGACATGGGTGCCGAAAAAGAAAAGGAAGTGGAGAAGGAGGCTGTTTTGCCAGGTGCTGGTATTGACGTACCAAAGTAGGCAGAGGTCACAAAAGCAGGAAAAAGCATCCCGGCACCTAGCACTGATGCGCCCAAAGATGCTGAGACCATCGATGCCTTAAGAGACATGGATGGGCGCCATGTAGATGACGAAGAGGACATTATCGGCACCAAAAAGGCCGATGATGATGACGAGGAAACCTTGGCCAGCCGAAAAGCCGGACAGGAGAAAGAGTTGGCTTCAAAGAAGGTGGGAGATGAGTCTTTGGAGGTAGTCCCTCTTGCAGAATTCGATCCCAAAACTGGGATGATTGTGAAAATCCAGCCCAAATCCATCAGCCGACAGCTTCACTTTGCAAACCCCGATGACTTCCCGGCTTCCCTCTCTGGCAGAAGCAAGAGGAAAGAGGTGGAAGAGGAGACTTCAGAGGAGTCGGATGTTCCCCTCATAGACAAGCGGAAGAGGAAAAAAGGGGATCCATCTGACGCCGACAAGGAGAGGCTGGAGAGGCAGAAGCAAGAGAAGAGGTCAAAGAGTAAATAGGATGTTTGTTGTTTGTTGATATTTTGTCTTTAGGTTTATCGACTGGCCAGGAAGTGTAATTGTGAGACTGGTCCTCACTTTTGTCTCTAGGTTGTTTTTCACTTTGTTGATTTGCAGTATATAAACAAGAGTTTATCTCTCCTTGCATCATTGTGTACCTATATCCAGATAAACTTTCCATGTTTAGTCATTAGCTAACTAATAATAACTACAAATCAGTCAACCAAAATGCAGAAGAATTTTCATGCCATGTGACACTGCTGTATCAAAGTCCAGTGTATGTATACGAGTGTATATGCCCCCAATCAGTTGTCATTGTAGCCTATGACTGGGGTTTTCTTAGGATTGATTAGTACTGTCGGCAGGTTGTCCCTTATTTCTGAATAAGGGGGGACTTAGGATATTTCACGGGATAACAATGGCGCGGTCGGCCCTTATTCCTTCAACAGGGAATGAGTTCTTTCTCAGCGCTCAATCGGAGACGCTTTTATGCTTTCTTTCTCTCTGGAGAGTTAGAGTTCGAGCTCAGCGATTCACTCGCTCCCCGATCCTTCAACGGGAAAGGAGCTCTTTCTCAGCGCTCAATCGGAGACGCTTTTATACTCTCTCTCTCTCTGGAGAGTAAGAGTTCGAGCTCAGCGATTCACTCGCTCCCCGATCCTTCAGCGGGAAAGGAGCTCTTTCTCAACGCTCCATCGGAGACGCTTTTATACTCTCTCTCTCTCTCTGGAGAGTTAGAGTTCGTGCTTAGGCAGCTCCGATCATGGTACACCGCCATTATTCGTGGATGTCGATTTTCGTGTCCTTTATACTCTCTCTCTACTCTGGAGAGTTAGAGTCACGGATCAAGCAGTCTGCAATCATGCACGCTCATCAAACTCGTCCTTGGTTTAGATTATAATCCAAGCTCCGAGGATTAAAACCAGTCGAACAAGCAGTTGGAGCATTTGCCAAGGCTTTGAGTTCCTCCGAACAGTCTACGGGAGGAATGGTTGGCACCAGACTTCGGGTACCTGCATTATTCACATTGATTTTCATAAAAATAAACAGGCAAATAAATAAAGATGCAATAAAGGCAAATGACACACAGTATTTTTATAGTGGTTCGGTCGAATCATGACCTACGTCCACTTTATAATCTCTTGCTTTAAGGAATCAGACTATTCTAGGCAAGTCATGCCCTGTACATAGTTTTTTAACAAAGCAAAAGAATAGATTTGAAACTCTCATGTTAAATATGGCCGTAAACGTTGGGCATTCCACACTCTGGGGATTTCCTTTCCATCTACGGTTGCCAGCTTGAAGGTTCCATTATCAAGCTTGCTCAGAATAGAGTACGGTCCTTCCCACTTCGCTCCCATATGAGTTGGGGGTGGAAAGACACGTTTCAGAACCAAGTCTCCGGGTTCCCAGGTTCGGGCTCGGACCTTTTTGTTGTAATATCGGGCGACCTGTTGTTTGCATCTCAGGGCACGCAGGTCTGCTTCATCCCTTTTTTCTTCAATCATATCCAGGGACTCCAGGAGCAATTCATTATTGGTCATTGGATCATAATAGGTCACCCGATGAGAAGGTACCTTTATCTCAACCGGGATGACTGCTTCCGTTCCAAAAGCAAGGGAGAACGGGGTATGTCCTGTTGCCGATTTATATGTTGTCCTGTAGGCCCACAGTGCCAAGGGCAATTCATCAGCCCACATGGCTCTAGCCCGCTTCATTCTTTTTTTCAGAATGGACTTAATTACTTTATTTGCCGCTTCGGCTTGCCCGTTCGATTGTGGGTGCGCCACAGAGGTGTACCGATTCTCGATGTGGTATTTTTGGTAGAAGTTTCTGAATTCAGCACTATCGAATTGAGTTCCGTTGTCTGTTATTACAATCTTTGGAATCCCAAATCGACAGATGATGTTTCTCACGATGAAGTTGATCACTCGTTTAGTTGTGATTGTAGTTAGTGGATCAGCCTCGACCCACTTAGTGAAATAATCTACGGCCACAATAGCGAACTTTGCTCTGCCCCTTGCTATGGGGAGACTTCCTATAATATCAATTCCCCACATAGCGAAAGGCCATGGACTCATCATTGTTTTTAACTGACTTGGAGGCGCTCTAGGTATCTTTGAAAATCTCTGGCACGCATCACATCGTCATGCATATCTTACTGCATCCTTGTTTATGGTAGGCCAGAAATATCCATGCCGCAATACCTTTTTTGCCAAAGTTTGCCCTCCAGTGTGGTCGCCACATTCGCCTTTGTGGACTTCTTGCAGCACACATTTAATGTCATTGTGGGCTACACACCGAAGGAGAGGCATTGAAAACCCTTGTCTGTAAAGAACTCCGCCTTGCAGAACGTATCGGGCGGCTTTACGAATCACTTTACGCCTCTCGCTTTTCTTGGTCGGAAGCGTTCCATCCATTAGGAAATTCTTTATAGGGGTCATCCAGGACTCCCTTTCTGGTTCCGTCTCTAGTGCTAGGTCGATTTCCATCTGATCTATGCTAGGGGACCGAAGTACTTCAACGGGGGCTAGCCCAGTCACTTCAGGATCGTCAGAACTAGCCATCTTTGCCAATTTGTCTGCCTGCTGATTCTCCGACCGCGGAATATGAGATATGCTGTAGTGATAAAAATCATTCAGCAGTTCTTTCACTTTCTTTAAGTATAAAATCAATCTTGCACTTTTAGCTTGGAATCTTCCAGTGACTTGATTCACAGCTAACTTGGAGTCGCAGAAGATGTTCAGCTTTGTGACTTCTAGTTCCTTTGCAATCTTTAATCCGGCTATTAGAGCTTCATATTCGGAATCGTTGTTAGTGGCATGAAACTCCATTCTAATTGCATAGGTTATCAATCGTTTCTCGGGGGTTTCAAGCACTATTCCAGCGCCGGATCTTTCGTCGTTCCTAGCGCCATCAGTATACAATCTCCAGGCATTAGGATCGAAAAGTAACTTTGAAGGATCCACTTCCTCGTTTGCTATATCTTCTTCAGGGACAGTGAACTCTGCTATGAAGTCGGCTATCACTTGCCCCCGAATTGACCGTCTGGGCTGAAAGTTCAAATCAAATTGACTTAACTCAATATTTCATTTGAGTAACCTTCCAGATGCCTCCAGTCTCTGTAAAACTTGCTTGAGGGGATGATCAGTGTATATTGTGATAGGATGTGCCTGAAAATAGTGCCGAAGTTTTCTAGAGGCAATCAGTAAACTATACGCCGGCTTTTCTATCCGTGGATAATTACGCTCTGCTGCTGTCAATTTTTTGCTCACATAATACACAGGTCTTTGGACCTTATCCTCTTCCCTTACCAATGCTGAGCTGATCGCATGGGATGACACTGCCAAATACACGAATAAATCCACGTGATCTATTGGCTTAGATAAAATCGGAGGCTTCTCCAAGTTCCTGGGCAAATTCTGAAACGCTTCTACGCAGTCAGGTGTCCATTTAAAGTGGCGTTTTCCACGCTTTAGTAATTCAAAGAATGGGATGTGTGACACCCCGTATTTTTACATTTTAAAAAAAAAGTAAGAAATTTACATACGTATACGATGATACGCAAAGCATATAAACCAGTAAAGCATGAAGATAAAAGATATTCTGTTTATACTTCTAGAATTAAGGTAAACAGGATTCACCATTGCGTTCGTCTCGGAAAAATACACGAAATAGAGTCCGAGTTTTCGAGAATCGGAGTCCGTATGACCCGTTAAAGGCCCAAGGAAGATTAGTGGAAATTTGAAATTCGGAAATAGGTTTGAAAACCAGATCTGGGGTTAGGCGGGAATTTTCCCCGCCTAGGCCATGTCGACAGGGCTGTCGACAGGCCTGTCGACTTGGGCCCAGACTAAGTCGACAGCCCTATCGACTTGCCTGTCGACAGAGGGTGGCCGGGGCAATTTGCCTGGCGCACCTGTTTGTCTCACCTGGTCTTGTTCTTGGGCTGATTCTGGAAGCTTCCGAGATCTAATGGTCCTAATCTATCCTAGATCTAATCCTATGGCCTAAAACACTCCCAATCTCTATAAAAACACCCCTAAGCCCCCTCCTAAACCCTCATAAATCACTCTCTCCACGAAGTGCTGCCCAAATGCCAAGTGATCATGGCCTCCATCCCCTTTTCCTAAAGCCTAAGCACTCAAATCGGGTTCAAATCAAGTGGTGCAAGCTAGCTACACCAAATGGAAGGAAGATCAACGTTGCTACGCGAGTTCCATGACGATTTTTCAACAAAGGAGGCACCTTTCTTAGCCAAGATGATTCATGCTCCTTTCCCTAGGCCTAACTATGTAAGTTCTAGCTACTTTTAGATGGAAACGGTAGTTTTGATAATGACATGGGATAAAATGAGGCTAAACATGATTATGCGAACCTATATGAACCTTACCTTGCCTCTTGTGTTCATGCTTATGATTTTAGGCCATGTGAGTGACTTAATCATGCCTCTCATGCTATGCATAACCTAGTTTATCTTGCAAGTTTGGATCTTTATGCATGAAATGCTAGCATGAACCTTTAGGAACCATTTTTACTTGTGGAACATTGGCTAAGATTAGATTTTGGGGGCTTATGCATGTTTATGAACCCAAACCCCTAATGTTAACATGCAAGTTTGTGGCCAAATCCTTTATGACATTATGCATACTTATGGCCAATTCCCTTTTCTTTTCATGTTATGCATGCTTGTGGCCAAACCTTTATGAACCTATGCATGTTTTGAGCCAAACTCTCATGATACTATGCATGTTTGGGGTCATTGTGTAGCATAGTATCTCTACGATGTGACTCGTCCATTCTTGCGTTGGAACACGATTTGGGTTGAGGTTAGACAAGTGTGAATATAGCATGAAAAACTTAACTCAAAGTTTCATGAAAACATGATAGGCGAGCTAAACTTGACATGAACCATAATTTGGGTAAATGGGTATAAACGTGATAACATGTAACGTTAAATATGACATGTGTTTATACTTGAAAACATAACTTGAAATGTAACACGGAAGTTGACATGTAAGTATGCATAAAAACATAAGCTTGGGAATTTACCTATTAAGTTAGGTCTACCCAATTGCTTGAAAACTTGACTATGAACATGATACTAGACTAAACATGAAAGTGGCCAACTCGAGGTTGGGTTGAGTTTGCAACGTAAAACTACCCGGAACCGACCGGCCTAACTAGTAGTTGCAAACAATAGGACTCAATGTGATAAGTTGGTCATGTTGTGCTTGAACCCGAGGTTAGACCAAGTTGTGGTGTAAATCTACCCGGACCCGCCCGGCTTAACTAGTAACCACAACAAAGTCTAATGTGAGAGGTTGGGGTGCATTAAATAATTAATGCCACATAATAGGGTTAAGTTAATTTGATTAATGAGGCTTAACAAAATATAACATGGACAAATGGTTAAGTAATTTGATTAGGCTAATGATACTTAACAAAACATGACAGGGTTGGGTAGGTTAAGTAACTTGATTTGCCTAACGACACTTGACCATTTTTATACGACTAATGGACGGGATTAAGTTAACTAACACTTAATCAATCCAACACGATAACTTGATAAGGTTAAGTAAATTTTCTTAAGTAACACTTAACCCATTAGACAAACCCCAATTCGGAGGATTGGGTAAATGACCATAGTTAACAAGGATAAGGGAAATAAGGCTAAGTGGTAAACCTTAGTTAAGGGAAACTAAGTAATAATCCTTAGTCAAGGAAATTTGGACCATTTCTTAAATAGATTAGTAACCCGATACGTTAGGTCAACGTTTAAGTATGCGTGTAGGAACAGGCTATCTGATTTAGATAAAGGCTCCAACGAACTGGGTAACGAAGCAGCGGCTTCGGGGAACGTGAGGATATTCTTGGGATCCCTCTGTGAGCTGCCAGGTCATTATACTAGGCTCACGAGAGGTTGAGGTCTGCGGTAGAAGAACCAAGAATATGCCTTGGTTGCTATGCGAGCGACCTAAAGACTGGGGTGGATAGCAGTGAGCCGACGAATACATAAGGTGCCCGAGATAGCAAGTTCGTCGATCATCTACCATCTTGAGTCAAGCGTGTACGTACGGAAAGGAAGGGAACACCCAACAGACCATAATTGCTATCTAATTATGGGTGAGGTAGGCCGTAGGATGTGGGCTGGCCGGAGTGTAGTTCTCATGCAAGATTTTCTCTTGTGTTGCCTTTCACTAGTTGAGGGAGGGGTCTCGTGGGACCATAGCCACGTGTAGAAAAGCAGACCTTAGTATCTGCATCGGCAGATAAATCTAAAGCTCCCGACCGAGTCCTGTATTTCTTGCTTTGCCCTGTGACAGGACTCGGGTGGCACGATGTGTTACATGTGCGTACAGTAATAGAAAAACGATTCACGATGGATGCGTGGGAAAAAGGGCGCGGTTGAGGGTTAGCGTAATCCCTAGTGGCCTAGGTGGTTTAACCCAAACCGAAATACGAAAGCGTGCAATAGGTAAGTGTAATCCCTAGTGGTGCTAGGTGGCGTAAGTCCTAGTAGTTCAAACGATGATTCATATGGAAGAGCCTAGCTAGAACAAGGGTGACAGTCCAAACGATTTCAAGGATAATACGACATGAGGAAGCCCGTACGAGGTACGGCAAAGGACTGAACCTATATACATGGAAAGAAACATATGATTTGAGTAACCTATATATGCGATATATTAGGTTGACATGGACCATTACACGACTTTGAGTAAGGGACATTCATGGTTAACACATAACAAGGCTGGGATACTAGTACGGAGGGTGCAGAGAAAATATACATGTTGGAACTAGGAAGAATATACATAATAGATACCGTGGGATGTTAGACGGGGCAGATACCTTGGGATAATGTACTCGATAGAAGTCTGATGATGTGATACCTTGACTTATCATAACACCGTAGTTTATCATGATACCTTAGTTCACCTTGCCACAGTAGTCAACCAGCTACCCTGGTTTAGTTTATCTATCTTGTAGTTATCCTTATGTTTACTTTCAGTTTATGCATGTCATGTTACCTTTACCTGTTTTTATACTGGAAGTAGATAGGACTTACTCAGTCTTTTTGACTGACCCGTTTTGTTTCGCCTCTTTTCTTCCGTTCCCCCCAGGTTACAGGGAGGAAACAATGCTGTTTAGTTCGGACTTCTTCTGTTTGAAGGTCGTCATGGATGGCTTGGACTTTCTTGGCTATGGCTACTTTACTGTTTTATTTGGGGAATAATTTATTAAAAAGTCTTTATGCTTCTTTACTACTGCAAGACAGGTTTTGATGTACTCTGATGTAAAAGGCTTTAGACCTTAATTATTGAATTTATGAAAGTTCGATTTTACTTCTGCTATTTTATATGTTCTGTCTTGTGATATTTCTGTGCATGTTTACCAATAATGCCCCTCTAAAGCTAGTGCATTCCTTTGCGAGTGACCCTAGCGGAGGCGGGGTGTTACATTTGTTATCAGAGCAGAAGGTTACCAGGCTGGGCAAAAGTTTTTAAAGACCTTATGAAAATTATTTGAAAAACCGTTTACAAAGAAGCATTTTTCAAGAAAAACTTTGTTTTAGAAGTTATTCCCCAAAAGCCATTAGCAATGTCCTTGTTTTATTAGTTGAAATCCTCTTTTTCCCTTCTCTCTCCCATCGATAGTCATGTTGGCTTTGGTCACAAGTAGTTTTTGAGTTAGAAAAGTGTTTTCTTTATGATGGGGGAATAGTTCTTGAGAAAATGGAGTTGAGTTAGGAGGAAGTAAGGAAAGGGAAGGATGGCAGGGCAAGAAAAAAAATAATAATATAAATAAATAAAAAGAGGGCCAGTCGACAGGCCTGTCGACAGGGATGTCGACTTACCCCCCCTGTCGACAGGGCTGTCGACACGACGCGCCTGCAGATCAAAAAAATATATAAGCCCGAAGGCCGAGAGCTTCAGCTCATAACCCCCAATTCTCTTCTCCTTCCCTCCCAGCCGCCAAAACCGAAAATTCACCAATTCCACCACCTCCCATCACCTCGTTTCTCCACCGTTCTTCATAAAATTAATCTCAAATCGAAGCTAGAGACACCCTCCATCCGGATCTATAGTTCCCCTCTTCCAATTCGTGTTTAAATCACCATGGCCAATCAACCCAATCCCTACGAGCTTTACCCTCAACTAACCGCGCAAGAGGTCGAGTGGTGTGACGAGCAACCAGGGATAATTGAGCACTACATGCAGCTTGCCAGTAGGAATTTGCTTTTAGGCCGACCCGTGAGGTTTGCGGATTTTGCGGGAACCGCCGTGGAAAGTTTGTTTGTTAATGCGGGTCTTATTCATATTCTGGATACGCACACAGCCGAGAGGAGAGGCTACAAGCGTATGGTAAGACTTTTTGATGCTCGTTTGCAAATTGATGTGGATGATAACGGGTTGATAACCTATAGTTCATGGGTTAAGGGTACCCATATATTTATGAATGAGGTCCAATTTGGGGAAATTTTGAATATCCGGGGTACGGGACTCGATATAAATGATCTGGAGATGGATGATTTGAATGTGTGGGGTAGGATTTTTTTTAATGGACTTGATAGGCAATGGGATAGTACACATTTGCGCCCCCTAGCTAGGTTTGTGATCAGGATATTGCAATATAATATTGCGGGGCAGAACCATGGGTTTGACAGAGTCCCAGTAGTTGTTAAGGCCACTACTTATGCTATTTTTGGGGGCATACAAATAAACTGGGCAAGAACCATCTTACAGCAGTACCAGATCTTTAGGGGAGCAAGGCACTCCAATATTTGTTTTGGGAACTTATGGACAATAGTTTTCCGTTGGTTCGGGGTGGATTTGCATGATGAGGATTATGTGACACTTTCTAACCATCCCTCTGTTATCATCACTGAAGCTGCACTAGGGAGAATGAGTATAAATATGCATGAGCTGCAAGAGGAGCCACAACCTATGGAGCATGAGGGATTAGATGAGGAAGAGGATGAGGGTGACGAGGAGGAGGAGCCACATAATGGCCAGTTTGGACAGTTTGAGGGGCCCCATCAGGCACCACAGCACGAGGGTGAGCAGGCTGGGGATGGAGCCTGGCCTTATCAGGCCCTGGCACAGGGGGCTCCGGATACAGGTGCCTGGGATCCATGGGCTACTAGGGATCCAGACTGGAGGACTGAGCTGAGATATGTTTCACAGCAGCAGGCTCGCTTGATGAGGAGCCACCAGGATATTATGAGGTCACAACAGCAGACGCTGGAGTCACAGGTAGCCATGGCTCAGACACAGCAGCAGATGCTTCAGGATATGAGTTCCTCTTATGATCAGTTGGGGGCTGGGATACAGGACCTACAATTAGAACTTAGGCAAGGGAACCGACGACATGAAGAGAGGCTTGATAGCTTAGAGGAGCTCATCCGTAGCTATTTCCATCAGGGTTGACTTCTATCAGTTACCCGTAGGATAGTATTTTATGTCAGTATTGTTTAGCTGTTTCTTTTGTTGCCTAGTTGTAACGATGTACTGAAACTATCTTAATAAAGTTTGTACGTTGTTTGTTTATGCAATTTGTTGTGTCTAATGTGATTATGAAATATTGAACGATAATGTCTGATAATGTAGGACAATGAAAACAACAAAACGGGATATCTCTCTGTTACATAGAAATTTAGAAAGTTAGACTTTTCTAAATTAATAATGGATGGTAGGATCTTGGATGCTCAAATTGGATGAACTTCACTCTTATTTTATAAGGGTGTGGGAAAATTTGGATGAAATTACTTTTTCAAATTTTTGCATTCATATAGAACTGCAAGTATATTTAGGATGAGAGCATCATGGTTTGAAATTTTTAAGAAATTGCATTCATGTAGGTGGTACCACAAGTTAGGCATACATATTTTTCTACAATGTGATTCACTTTTGCACATGTGCACATGTTTGCAACAATTGGCTGAACACTTCTGGATGCTAATATGGGGACATAAATCCTACTACTATTGAATTTCGGGGATGAAATTCCTTAAGGGTGGGAGAATGTGACACCCCGTATTTTTACATTTTTTTTAAAAAAAAAAGTAAGAAATTTACATACGTATACGATGATACGCAAAGCATATAAACCAGTAAAGCATGAACATAAAAGATATTCTATTTATACTTCTAGAATTAAGGTAAACAGGATTCACCATTGCGTTCGTCTCGGAAAAATACGCGAAATAGAGTCCGAGTTTTCGAGAATCGGAGTCCGTATGACCCGTTAAAGGCCCAAAGAAGATTAGTGGAAATTTGAAATTCGGAAATAGGTTTGAAAACCAGATCTGGGGTTAGGCGGGAATTTTCCCCGCCTAGGCCATGTCGACAGGGCTGTCGACAGGCCTATCGACTTGGGCCCAGACTAAGTCGACAGCCCTGTCGACTTGCCTGTCGACAGAGGGTGGCCGGGGCAATTTGCCTGGCGCACCTGTTTGTCTCACCTGGTCTTGTTCTTGGGCTGATTCTGGAAGCTTCCGAGATCTGATGGTCCTAATCTATCCTAGATCTAATCCTATGGCCTAAAACACTCCTAATCTCTATAAAAACACCCCTAAGCCCCCTCCTAAACCCTCATAAATCACTCTCTCCACGAAGTGCTGCCCAAATGCCAAGTGATCATGGTCTCCATCCCCTTTTCCTAAAGCCTAAGCACTCAAATCGGGTTCAAATCAAGTGGTGCAAGCTAGCTACATCAAATGGAAGGAAGATCAACGTTGCTATGCGAGTTCCATGACGATTTTTCAACAAAGGAGGCACCTTTCTTAGCCAAGATGATTCATGCTCCTTTCCCTAGGCCTAACTATGTAAGTTCTAGCTACTTTTAGATGGAAACGGTAGTTTTGATAATGACATGGGATAAAATGAGGCTAAACATGATTATGCGAACCTATATGAACCTTACCTTGCCTCTTGTGTTCATGCTTATGATTTTAGGCCATGTGAGTGACTTAATCATGCCTCTCATGCTATGCATAACCTTGTTTATCTTGCAAGTTTGGATCTTTATGCATGAAATGCTAGCATGAACCTTTAGGAACCATTTTTACTTGTGGAACATTGGCTAAGATTAGATTTTGGGGGCTTACGCATGTTTATGAACCCAAACCCCTAATGTTAACATGCAAGTTTGTGGCCAAATCCTTTATGACATTATGCATACTTATGGCCAATTCCCTTTTCTTTTCATGTTATGCATGCTTGTGGCCAAACCTTTATGAACCTATGCATGTTTTGAGCCAAACTCTCATGATACTATGCATGTTTGGGGTCATTGTGTAGCATAGTATCTCTACGATGTGACTCGTCCATTCTTGCGTTGGAACACGATTTGGGTTGAGGTTAGACAAGCGTGAATATAGCATGAAAAACTTAACTCGAAGTTGCATGAAAACATGATAGGCGAGCTAAACTTGACATGAACCATAATTTGGGTAAATGGGTATAAACGTGATAACATGTAACGTTAAATATGACATGTGTTTATACTTGAAAACATAACTTGAAATGTAACACGGAAGTTGACATGTAAGTATGCATAAAAACATAAGCTTGGGAATTTACCTATTAAGTTAGGTCTACCCAATTGCTTGAAAACTTGACTATGAACATGATACTAGACTAAACATGAAAGTGGCCAACTCGAGGTTGGGTTGAGTTTGCAACGTAAAACTACCCGGAACCGACCGGCCTAACTAGTAGTTGCAAACAATAGGACTCAATGTGAGAAGTTGGTCATGTTGTGCTTGAACCCGAGGTTAGACCAAGTTGTGGTGTAAATCTACCCGGACCCGCCCGGCTTAACTAGTAACCACAACAAAGTCTAATGTGAGAGGTTGGGGTGCATTAAATAATTAATGCCACATAATAGGGTTAAGTTAATTTGATTAATGAGGCTTAACCAAATATGACGTGGACAAATGGGTTAAGTAATTTGATTAGGCTAATGATACTTAACAAAACATGACAGGGTTGGGTAGGTTAAGTAACTTGATTTTCCTAACGACACTTGACCATTTTTATACGACTAATGGACGGGATTAAGCTAACTAACACTTAATCAATCCAACACGATAACTTGATAAGGTTAAGTAAATTTTCTTAAGTAACACTTAACCCATTAGACAAACCCCAATTCGGAGGATTGGGTAAATGACCATAGTTAACAAGGATAAGGGAAATAAGGCTATGTGGTAAACCTTAGTTAAGGGAAACTAAGTAATAATCCTTAGTCAAGGAAATTTGGACCATTTCTTAGATAGATTAGTAACCCGATACGTTAGGTCAACGTTTAAGTATGCGTGTAGGAGCAGGCTATCTGATTTAGATAAAGGCTCCAACGAACTGGGTAACGAAGCAGCGGCTTCGGGGAACGTGAGGATATTCTTGGGATCCCTCTGTGAGCTACCAGGTCATTATACTAGGCTCACGAGAGGTTGAGGTCTGCGGTAGAAGAACCAAGAATATGCCTTGGTTGCTATGCGAGCGACCTAAAGACTGGGGTGGATAGCAGTGAGCCGACGAATACATAAGGTGCCCGAGATAGCAAGTTCGTCGATCATCTACCATCTTGAGTCAAGCGTGTACGTACGGAAAGGCAGGGAACACCCAACAGACCATAATTGTTATCTAATTATGGGTGAGGTAGGCCGTAGGATGTGGGCTGGCCGGAGTGTAGTTCTCGTGCAAGATTTTCTCTTGTGTTGCCTTTCACTAGTTGAGGGAGGGGTCTCGTGGGACCATAGCCACGTGTAGAAAAGCAGACCTTAGTATCTGCATCGGCAGATAAATCTAAAGCTCCCGACCGAGTCCTGTATTTCTTGGTTTGCCCTGTGACAGGACTCGGGTGGCACGATGTGTTACATGTGCGTACAGTAATAGAAAAACGATTCACGATGGATGCGTGGGAAAAAGGGCGCGGTTGAGGGTTAGCGTAATCCCTAGTGGCCTAGGTGGTTTAACCCAAACCGAAATACGAAAGCGTGCAATAGGTAAGCGTAATCCCTAGTGGTGCTAGGTGGCGTAAGTCCTAGTAGTTCAAACGATGATTCATATGGAAGAGCCTAGCTAGAACAAGGGTGATAGTCCAAACGATTTCAAGGATAATACGACATGAGGAAGCCCGTACGAGGTACGGCAAAGGACTGAAACTATATACATGGAAAGAAACATATGATTTGAGTAACCTATATATGCGATATATTAGGTTGACATGGACCATTACACGACTTTGAGTAAGGGACATTCATGGTTAACACATAACAAGGCTGGGATACTAGTACGGAGGGTGCAGAGCAAATATACATGTTGGAACTAGGAAGAATATACATAATAGATACCGTGGGATGTTAGACGGGGCAGATACCTTGGGATAATGTACTCGATAGAAGTCTGATGATGTGATACCTTGACTTATCATAACACCGTAGTTTATCATGATACCTTAGTTCACCTTGCCACAGTAGTCAACCGGCTACCCTGGTTTAGTTTATCTATCTTGTAGTTATCCTTATGTTTACTTTCAGTTTATGCATGTCATGTTACCTTTACCTGTTTTTATACTGGAAGTAGATAGGACTTACTCAGTCTTTTTGACTGACCCGTTTTGTTTCGCCTCTTTTCTTTCGTTCCCCCCCCCCCCCCTAGGTTACAGGGAGGAAACAATGCTGTTTAGTTCGGACTTCTTCTGTTTGAAGGTCATCATTGATGGCTTGGACTTTCTTGGCTATGGCTACTTTACTGTTTTATTTGGGGAATAATTTATTAAAAGTCTTTATGCTTATTTACTACTGCAAGACATGTTTTGATGTACTCTGATGTAAAAGGCTTTAGACCTTAATTATTGAATTTATGAAAGTTCGATTTTACTTCTGCTATTTTATATGTTCTGTCTTGTGATATTTCTGTGCATGTTTACCAATAATGCCCCTCTAAAGCTAGTGCATTCCTTTGCGAGTGACCCTAGCGGAGGCGGGGTGTTACAGGATGCACTTATCCGTAGCCCTGGAGATAAATCTGCTTAGTGTGACCACTTTTCCGGCAAGGCTTTGCACATCCCTAATTTGCCTAGGTTCCTGAATGTTTCTGATTGCCGCGATCTGGTCTGGATTAATCTTGATACCACGGGAACTGACAATGAATCCCAAGAATTTTCCAGAAGCAACACCGAATGAACATTTGGTTGGATTGAGTTTCATTCCATACTTTCGAAGAATGCCGAACATCTCTGCCAAGTCAGTAGTGTGTTGAGAAGATTGCTTGGACTTAACCAACATATCGTCGATGTATACTTCCATTGTTTTCCCGATCTGGTTATAAAACATTCTGTTGACCAAACGTTTATATGTAGCGCCTGCGTTCTTCAAACCAAAAGGCATCACCACATAACAATATAATCCCAGATCCGTGATAAAACTAGTGTGCTCTTGATTTGGAACATGCATCGGAATCTGATTGTATCCTGAATAAGCATCCATAAATGAGAGAAGCTCATGACCTGCCGTCGAGTCTACCAACTGGTCAATCCGAGGTAACGGGAAACTATCTTTTGGACAGGCTTTGTTCAAATCCGAGAAGTCGATACACGTTCGCCACTTCCCGTTGGCCTTTTTTACCAGGACTGGATTCGAAATCCAGTCTGGGTAGGTCGAATCTCTGATAAATCCATTACTCTTTAGCTTTCCAACCTCTTCTTTCAAGGCAGCGGACCTCTCTAGGCCCAGCATTCGCCTTTTTTGCTTTACTGGAGGATGTTTTGGGTCAATGCTCAAGGAATGGCTCATGATTGATGGGTATATCCCACACATGTCCGCGTGGGTCCAAGCAAATACATCCAAATTGTTTTTTAAGAAATCCGTCAATTCTGTAGCAAGATTCGGACTTAACTGGGATCCAATCTTAAGGACCTTCTCCGGGTCATTGTCATCGATCGGTACATCCACAGTTGTCTCGTTGGGAGTCGCCATTCTGCCCCCGGGTTCTTGATCCTCTCTGGGATCTATATCCTCGGGCATCCCTCTGGGCGACTCTCCAACGATTATCCTCTTTGGTTGCTATAAGGTCTCCGCCCCCGAAGGGGGAGAGGTGCCTTTAGTTTCGATATCCCTTCCATTGCGAAGTAACTTTAGTTCGGCAACATAACACGCTCGCGCAGCAACTTGATCCCCTCTGACGATACCAATGCCAGCTTCTGTGGGGAATTTCAATAACAAGCACCAGGGGCTATACAGGCTCTGAACTTTGCGAGGGCCGGTCGGCCCAAGAAGGCATTGTAGGGCGATTCAACATCCAAAACCACAAAGGGAAGGATTCTCACTCTCTGGCGTTCTCCTTCCCCAAGTGTAACTGGTAACTCTACATAACCCATTGGAGCGGTGGGCGCTCCGTTGAATCCACGGATCCATCCTTGGCAGGGCTTCAAGTCTTTTATTTCGAGATTCATCTGGTCAAAGGCCTTTTTGAAAAGAATATTAACGGAACTCCCGTTGTCCACCAGAACCTTATGAACAGTGGCTGGCC
This sequence comes from Allium sativum, assembly GCA_030737875.1. Lineage (NCBI taxonomy): Eukaryota > Viridiplantae > Streptophyta > Magnoliopsida > Asparagales > Amaryllidaceae > Allium > Allium sativum. Next base: position 1,051,776,394 of record CM060924.1, read on the forward strand.
CAATGGGTACCGTAATTACAAGTGGATCTTCAGTTGGAGCATGGACTTCGATGCTTTCTCGTTCTCGGAAAACAACATCATCGGTCATCATCTTCTGCTGCTTCACCGGGGTATTGTCCTCGGGGTTGCTACATTCCCCTACCTCGAGGTGTTGTTTGGCCGCACTGACATATTGATCCAATGCTTTGGAACTGTGCCCAGCGAGATAAAGTCCTCCGATCACGGTGTTGATAACAATATTCTTTCCTTTTTGCTGAGCAGTCGGCCTAGCAGCAAATTGATTTTGGTTCTGATTCGGGGCCTGCACTGCTTGCCCCCTGTCCCTGGGCGTTACTCTGTATTCATCTAACTTTCCTTCTCGAAGCAGCCTTTCGACTACATCCCTTAGGTGACGACATTCATTCGTCGAATGGCCGTGAATCTGATGAAAGAGACAAAACTTCCCTGTTTCATGCTCTTTCTCTGTCGACTCTCTGGGAGGTGGCCTCTTATTCTGGAGGACTTTGTACGCATCCTGAAGATATTTTCCAGAGTATCACTTATTGGTGTATAACTTTCAAAGGCCCTGGGACGAGTCCTTCTCTGGGAGTCGTTCCCTCGGTTCCTCTTCCGGTTATTGCCGTTACCACTATTATTGTTGTTACCTGGCTGGCGTCCACCCTGATTCTGATTTCCGACGTTAACTTCAACTTTCCCCGAGCTGTCTCCCGTCTGTTTGATGGCGACATTGCTCGGAATTTCTTCCTTATCAGTTGTTTTAGCCTTTCGGTTAGCATACACCTCTTCCCGGCGTAAATGTACGTTGGCTTTCTCGTAGAATAACTCTCTAGTGTGGGGCGGTTTGCCTGCCAAGTACCTCCCGAATTCAGTATCCTTATCTACTCCGTCAATCAGTGCTACGACAACGGTCGGTTCATGAGGATCTTTAACCTCAATAGCGGCCAAATTGAAACGATCCAGGTACACCTTTAAACTCTCGCCTGGTCGCTGCTTGACAAGGAATAAATCGATCACACTTTTTGTCTTCTGTGCGTAGATACGGAATTGTTCTACGAACTTCTCGCTCAGCTCCCTGAAGCTAGAAATCGACCTCGCCGGCAGGCGAGTAAACCATAACAAAGCCACGTCCTCCAGGAATATGGGAAACGCTTTGCACTTAACAGCGTCAGAGGCTGCGGCAGCGGTCATCGACCAAGAGTATCTCATTAGGTGCTGGACAGGATCAGATCTTCCTGCATATCGGTTCATTTGTGGCATGTTGAAACGCCTTGGAAAAGTCGCATCCAAAATTTCATCGGTGAAAGGGGTGTGACTGCGGTCAATCCCCCAATCTTCGTTCCGTTGTCCACGGCTGTCTGCCAGAATCAGGTGGACCATGGCTGCAACATTTGCACTGGTCAAAGGAGGTTCAGGGTCAGTGCCTCTGGCCCGACGAGGTTCTCTGATCTCTCTTCGGGAAGCAGTCACAAAATCCGGGGTTCGGACAGGGCTTCGCTGCCCCCTATTACCTTGAGTATGTGTGCGGCGACGGGGATGAGGTGGTCTGTTATGCACAGGACTGTTCACATCTCGAGTCCTGAGAGCCGTAGCTTGATCATTCACATTACGGTTTGAGGGCCCCGCCCCTAGCGCTTCTTCTTCCTGTGATGGCAGGGTTCCGAATCGAAGCTATTCTATGTTTTCGGCTCTCTCATACGGTCGCCGCGGAGGTCTCGGCGATTCTTCAGACGAAGAAGAATATACTGGGGTGAGTGGACGGACCGGCGATGTTCTTTGCCTTGCTAGCTCATCAAGTCTTCTATCCATAGCCGTCAAATATTGCCGCAGGATGGAACTTTCCTGCCTTTGGGCAGCCAACTCATCAAACAACCTATCCCACATTTCGGCGAAGCGAGAGAGATCCCCCTCAGTGACAGGAGCAGCAGGATCATATTGGTCATCATCACTCTCTCTTATGCGCAAAGAGCTCGAACCGGGTCGAGCAGAGGTTCCAGGACGATAGGAGTGGGTCATAGGTTCTTTTCCAGGTCGAGTTGTAGTCTGACCATCAGTTCGGATAGTTGCGGTTCGTGGATGGCGATTCGCTGCGCCCCCCTGAGATCGACTCGTGGTCGTGGTACGCGGAGGCTGCGAGGTGTTACCTCGGGATCGAGTAACAACCCCTTCTGTGGCACAGATCGTCTCGTTCTCATCGACTCGGAACGTGGTGTCTTCGTCGGATCGGTTCGCCCCCTGTGCTCCGCGATCCAGAGTTTCTTCGTTGCCCAGTTCGTGCACACTCTCCTCAATCGTTTCGTTGGTCTGTGAAACTTTAGATCTTTTTCCAGCCATGATATCCGAATCGCTGGAATCTTCAAAGAAGCAAATAGTGAAACTTTAGGACTGAGTTCTCAGTGAAAGCACCAAAAATGTTAGATCGAAATTTGGACCTAACACCCAAATTGTAATGAATGTTATAGAATTTCAAGTGTAGAACGAGGAAAAAGAAAATAACACTCAGAATTTATAGTGGTTCGGCGTTAACGAGCCTACGTCCACTTTATATATTATTGATAATGCTTTAAAAGCTAGTACAACAAGGATTTCTCTCAATATTTCAGTAGTTTGACAACAATGGCGGATTCAGTACTCAATATTGCCAAAATGATCCCGAAAAATGCCAAGCTCTGGGCTATTTATAGCTGATTTTGTCAGGCAGGTCGTGATAACACGTGGCACAGATCCCGAGGACATCGGATCGCATCGCCACCGTTGAGGAAATGGTCAAATTAGCCGTTGTGGACAGGTGTCGCGATTTGCTTGAAAATTGGATCGTGCAGATGGGAAGAATTGGTCCAGATGACGGTTAGGGACACGTGTCGCCAGATCCGTGCGATTCGGATCGCTGAAGACTAGCTCGCGCTTGAACGGGTCAAAAGGTTCGCCATGCACCAAGGGATCAGATCGGTTCGCTCTGGGCAACAATATAAGTTTGGATCGGATCGCCTGGATGTGTCGTTCGCTGATGAGATGGGGGCGATCCATCGAGACGCGATCCTCCATGGGCGATCCGTCGAGACGCGGTCCTTCCTGGGCGAGTCGATAGAGTGCGATCCGTTCCTTCACATTCTTGGGGAACGTGGTTTCTTGCTTTCCTCTTACGAACGATCCTGGGTGGCTTGGTCAAAAAGCGAGCCAACAGTTTAAGGGAGAGTATGTAGGATTCATGACGACAGGTGGAGTAACCAACAGGTACAAACATGTACGAATATTTTATAAATCAAGGTTTTCATCATCAAAAGGAGGGAGACTGTTGGAGAATGGAGTTTTGATGAAAAAAACCTTATTTCAATATTAATTAATTTTAAAATATACACTAACATATGTATCTAGAATATATATATACACACACACATATATATATACAGGATTCGTATACACGACTTAAACAATGAAGACTGTACAGTTTTAGAGTTCCAAGAGATTCAGAATTCAAGAGAGATTCAAGACTCATGAGTTATCAAGTTTTCAAGAGTTCAAGATTTGAAGACAAATACGGTAATAGAGTTTAGTTTATATGTAAGACTCTGAATAGCACTCCCGGTTCGAATTCAAATTATATTTTCCAAATTCTGATTTTCAAATTTCAAATTGTTTTTCTATCCTACTTATGATTTCAAATTTAAGTTTTAATTTTATATAGTTTTATTGTTTTATAGTTATACAGTTTTAAACCTTATAATTTTATAAATATGTTATATAATATATTATTATGGTTTCATATAATTTTACATTCTATAATATTCACTTATATCATTAAGTTTTGATTCAAGAATTTGCAGAATAATATATATGATTAAACACTTCAAAATAAGTTTTAAAAAAATATTTTTAACATACATATATCGACATACATAGGAGGCTATGTCGACATACAACTGTCAAAAATTCAATTTTCAAAGGAAGTGTCTTTTCACTATTTATAACATTCCAGAAGCATTGCAATCTTTCAAATCTTATAAATAGGGGCTGATTTCAATTTTTTTATATATCTTCCTCTCCATCTTCACCCCTCTTCATTCCACAACTTATATTTCATATTTTGTTGATTTATACACTTCTACTTTGCCGGTTTCTGTTCTAATTACATAAAACTTTTTCTTTTCTCACTCTCTATCCACTACTCTCTGAATTGAAGAGCTATTGAAGAGTTATAGGTATGTTGTAATCATTTGGGAAGTGTTTGGGAAAGAGTGTGTTCCTCGTAGCTCTGAAATCAAGGAATGGGAGCGGTGTTAATCTTGTAGCCGTAGAACCATGGGTGTTTGGAACGGTGTTAACCTTATGCCGTGAAATCAAGGGGATAATACTTGAATGTTGATAATAATAAAACTCCGTGTTGGACGTAGGAGTATACAAACTAGTATAAAATCTGGTGTGTTCTTTCCTTTTCTGCATTTTATATTTTTCTGTTTTTGTGTTTGAATCTGTGTCTGTGATCATCTCTGTTGTGTGTGGTTCATATAGTAGATCATTTAAGTTTAAGATTTTCTTAAATTTCTTATAAACACAATTCACCCCTATAGTGTAAGTCTTGCCTTAAGATCTGCATTCCGCGTTCCCTAACACTTATTATTTCTCTATTGTTGGCCTCGGCCTCCTCTTTCTTCCTCTTAACTACCTCCAGCTACCTCATCAGCTCATAATTCTCCCGTTGCAACCGTTGAACCCCCTCATTCTTGGTTTTCTGCCTCTCGTTCTCCAGCACCAAAGCCTCATTATCCTTTTGAAGTTGGTGTAGCTTCTTATTTTATGTGGACAAGTGGATTTTCACCTCTTTCAGATCAGAGTTCTCATTCTTCAAACGGGCATTTTCGGTTGACACTGAGGCCATATTATCCTTAAAGGTCGAAGCAACATGCTTCGACTCCCTCTCCGGGTACTCATGCTTCTCCTTCATCTCACATGTTTCAACAACAGAGATTTAGCTTATAAATATATTGCTCGAATACAAAGAAATAGACACCACATGGAAAACTATCTTACAAAATGACTTTTCCCGGTCTTCGATGGTCAGCTGCTCATCCTTGACTTCCTGCTTAATATTGGCAATCTCCACATTCTTATTAAAAATAAGCTTCAAGGTATGCCCCGAGTACTTGTAATACTCTGTACATTGATAATCAGCAGAGTACACCTGCTTCTACACAATCTCTCTGTCCTCTCGAGGGATTGGTTTAAGATCTGAAATCCACATGATTTCTTCGAAATAGTGCTTAGGGTATTTCTCTTTCAGCACGGCCTTCCACTTTTATATGCTATGTTTTGGAGCTTCGGGTGGCTCAGGCAGTGGCCTCTTCTTCTTCGAGGCTATCTTCTTCTTTCATCCGACATGTGCCACCTCATTTACCTTAGAATAAACGACAGGTGGCGCAGGCGGAATGTAATGAGCAGTCGTCGAAGAGTGGCGCCCAACGCCAATGGAAACATGCCTTGTGTCTGCCCCGATGGCTGAGCGTACGGAGGAGAAGGTGAAAACACAGAGATTATTCACTACGATGATACTCACTGCTATAGTCACGAGAGGATGGGGCTCATAACCGAAAGAAGCGTCTCTTCCAAAATTTCCGAGAAAAGCATTCCTGGAAGACCGGCAATTCCCAGACCCATCACATTGACCTCTACCTCCTCTAGCCATTTCACATGCAAAAGGAACATATCCGAAGTCAACATCAGTCACCCTATGCACACAAACAACTGTTGTGTCATGCAGTGTTTATGAATGTGTGCCCAAGCTGCTCTATTAACAGACCAGATAGCGGTCTGCTCGAAGGAGTGATCCACCCAACATCTAAAGCTAGTTCCTCCTTATTAGTGGCGCTAGGACAGGGAAACATAACGAATAGGAGTTTATTATGCTCGTCAAACTGACCCATTTTCTCAAGCGAGACGACGGTCTCAGAGGGAGTTACTGAATACTGTAGCCTAGTCGACGTTTTGTCCTTTCTAACCTGTCGTGGGAATGAAAGGAGCGATCAACGGGACCTCGTCCCTGATAACAGCCTCATCATCGGTCTCGCTCCTACCAGTTTCCTCTTGGATCCTTGCAACCGTGGTTAGCTTAGACCCGATAGGGGACACCTTCCTTTTCCGGCGCAAAGAGCCTGCTTCTTTCCCCGTCTCCATCTTCTTTCCATCTCTGGTGTAACGATTCGGATTTCGCTCAGACCTAATTGATCGCTAAATCGACCAAAACCGTTCAAAACCCGGGTACGCTAACTATGGGCATACAACACATCCGAAAAAATAATAGAAGACTTTTATAAACCTTATAATAATGCTACATCGGAGTACAGAATATATCAGAGTATATCGAAATATAATACAGTGGAAGATTAATTTACAATAAATGTAGTACAATGCAGCGGAAACAAATAAACTAACACATCCGAAGACTATCAATGCACTGGACACAGTTTAAGCTTCAATCCAGAATCCTACTCATTAAATAAACATCTTCAAAACAAACCACTCGACTACTCTTGTGGAAAATAGGGGCACCCGAGTTTGCAAGGAAAAAGCAAACAACGAGTCAGTCATGGGACTGGTATGAGAAACTATTCATTTGAAATTATTTTATATAAATGATAAGGCAAATCACAGGACCACGCCGCTAACGTGGAACGGGTTTACCCCCATGAATGTCAGTGCACAACAACAACCAATAATAGAGATAAGGATTACAATGCATCAATCAACATGCAACTTTCCAATCTACGCTTTTAGATTAGTCACCACACTTAGATTTTCCAAGTCCAATTCAATTTACATAAATTATTCCTTTGGACTTTATTTCCCGATTCTTATTTCAAATATTTTGAAATACATATCTAACTTTCATATTAAAGTAGATTTCACTTGGGGATCTCAGACCAAAATCTCTGGAAATATGAATTCCAAAATATAACAATGCATACAAACAAGTATGCAACCAAATATCGTGCACGGCCCTCAAACTAGGATGTATGCGTCCTTCCAACTCAATATATATATATATATATGTGTGTGTGTGTGTGTGTGTGTGTGTGTGTGTGTGTGTGTGCACCTCCCACTATGGAGCAGGCTACACTGACGATGCTCCTCCCACGCATGGAAGCATACATCGCCCAAAGCCATTTAAGGCTATAACACCAATACTTTTAGTTACTCTCGGGTTACCCGATTCTTTAGCCACATACTTGCTAAATCATTTTATATCCCGAAGTGGGGAAATCAATTCACGACTTAATAATCATAAGTACTTTCAAACTATAGTACTTCACATCAGCATTCACACATATAATTAGTCACTATTAATCACATAACCTTTGAGCTTGTACATCTCAAAGAAGTGTGTAAAGCAAGAGAATAAATTCTCTGCCACCAAACATATATGTTATCAATAGCAACTAATCGGATATGCGATGAACCGGTAACACCCCGTAATTTTGTAACACTAGGATTCACAAATCAAGGCAGAATTAAATTTCAAAATCAAAATCAAGGTAAACGGGTTCGCCATTGCGTTCGTCTCGAAATTCTGCTTGGAAACAAGTCCGAGTTTGGTGAATCGGAGTCCGTATGAGGGAGATATGACCCTCCGAACTTTCAGGAATTTTCAGAATCGAAAACAGCTCGAAATTCGAAATTCGGATTCAAACCCAGAAGCGGGTTGGGCGGGAAAATTCCCGCCCAGGACCCAGGTACTGGGGAGTCGACTCGGTAGTCGACCCCCCTGACCAGGTCGACTGCCCAGTCGACATGGGTGTCGACCTGGGTGCAAAAATCCACTTTTGGGCCTGGGTGCATTCTGATGTACCTGGTCTCGTTTTCTGCCATGATTCGTCCGCCTAATCCTATATAAACAGCCTCCTAGCCTCCTTCTCTCTACACCATTTCATTCTATCCTTATGCTGCCTCTGAGAAAAAGTATAAAGAAATAAAATAATATATATAAAATAAATCAAGACGAGGAAATGCTGCTCAAGACTTTCAAGAGGGGATTCAAAACAAGCTAGGATTCAAGTGAAGATTCAAACGACTTCAACGACTGTTTTTCTACGAATCTAATATAATCTCTGTAAGTCGGTTAGTTTCTAGATTTGAACGTTTTCTCTATTCGTGACATGAAAATCAAAGGAATAAAAGAATATGCCAAATCTTTCTATTCGAATCAGTGCTTATATCTTTGGACCTAATTAAGAACTGTTATGGTTTGATGACCAATAAGACTGTGACTATGAAACTATGGACCTTAAAACCATATGCCTCTTTGACTATGAATATTGCCTATGAACGTTGCCTATGACTGTGACTCATGACTGTAAGAATTATTTTCCTTTGACTATGAATATTGCCTATGAACATTGCCTATGACTATGGATATAAGGTTATTATTTATGCCCATGACACTGTAGTTACAAAGCCATGTTGTACCCCAAACTGGCATTATATTGGATCTACACTTGACTTTCTATTTCTAGTTATCCTTGCATCTTGATCTTGGGAATTTACCTATTAAGTTAGGTCTACCCATGTTCTTGAACCTATATTATTCAACCCTTTTCTTCCGTAATATTACCAGATCTATATGTCTGTGAATTATCATCTTATGCCAGTTATTATGTCCATTCTTTCGTGGCATTTTGGTTCATTCCCTTTGATCCACGAATCTAGATTTATTTATAAACTAGGTTGAATCACGATTTTACGAACGATGGGAATATGTTTTGGGAAAAAACATGAAATTGACTAAACTTGGAAATTGGCATAATTTGGGAACATGCGTTATAGCATGACTATTAAGATGAAAATTAGGATAACAAGTCTAGTTTTGACATGATCTGAAATTAGAATATTAAATCATAATTGGGTGGTTAAATTAAGCATGATAAGTATATTCGCATAATCGTGAATAATTTACATACATTGGGCGTAAATGGTTAAATGGGCCACAAAGTAGGTAGTTGGTATGCAAATTAAGTTTTGGGCATAAACGGTGAACTAGAATATGAAATCTAGTTTGGCATAAACTATAAACTAGAATATAAAATCTAGTTTTTGGCATGAACTATAAATGAGGATGTTGGGTCTAAGTTGCTATAAAATGTAAGATAGGCAAATCAAGATTTGGGACTAGAAAATAAGTCCATTAGTGGGCATGGCAAATGTATATGGTATAGGCCAAATTTATTTATGAGGGAAAATGGACTTTGAGGATAAACTGTTAAACTTTGAGGATAAATTGTTAACAATTTATATATATACAAAGGAAAGGTTTATTAACGATATCTCTTTTAATAACACACCAGAAAGTTCTAGGGTGACAGAGAGGATAGTGTCTCGGCTTGGGTTTGGAAAATACAAGTTTCCTGCTCTCCCTGGCTATCCCTAGCTGATCCGATGGACGGGATGGTGGCTTTCAAAACCTGATTTGAAAATTAATCAAAACCCTTTGAACTTAGAAAACACGAATATGCCTAACCCGAGGTTAGACTGAGTTGCGATGTAAACCTGCCCGGAGCCAACCGGCACATCCAGTATTCGCAACAATATCTGTCTAATGTGAGTGGTCGCGGCTTTAATTTATTTAGTTAAAGCTAGAAAAAGAATGGTAGGGTTAAGTTAACTAAGATACTTAACCAATTCAACATGATAACCAAACCGATGGGTGGGGTTAGGTTCATACAGACACTTAACACAGTTAAGCTAGAATGGGAGGGTTAAGTCCATAGGAACACTTAACCAACTTAACACAGTTAAGCTAGAATGGGAGGGTAAAGACCATAGGAACACTTAACCAAACTTAACATCGTAACAAGACAAGATTTGTAGGGGTTAAGTAACTAAGAAAAACACTTATCCTAAATTAACATGTTAACTAGACTAGAAGGTGGGGTTAAGTAAAGTTAATACACTTAGCCAAATTAACATGTTAACTAGACTAGAGGTTGGGGCTAAGTAAAATTTAATACACTTAGCCAAATTGATATGTTAGCTGGACTAGACCGTAGGGTTAAGTAAACTTGAACACTTAGCCATCAGATTGTGATAAAGGAATAGGGTTAAGTCTAAAACATGAAGGGACAATACTTAACCATTAATAAAATGTTAGTTAAAAACAGATGGGCAAAGTTAAGTTAAAAAGGAACACTTAACCGATACAGGATGAATGGGTAGGGTTAAGTAATAAGAAATACTTAACCAATATAACTTGGTTTGTTGTAGGGTTAAGTCAACATGAATTACTGATAAGACTTAACCAGTTTAACTGGATAAATGAAGAGGGTTAAGTTAGCTTGAATTGACTAATGACGCTTGACCAATCCAAATTGACGAGAAAGAGAACTAAGTAGTAAACCTTAGTTAAAAGGAGCTAAGTAGTAAACCTTAGTTAAGAAAACAACGATTCTGGAAACTAAGTGGTAAACCTTAGTTAGCAAAACTAAGTAGTAATTCTTTGTATATCACGGGAAGGAGCGAACGTCCATCTGATTAAAACGAAGGCTCCAACTACTTGGGTTACGAAGCCCGAGGCTTTGAGGGGACGTGAGGGTACTCTTGGTATCCCTCTGTGAGGCTACAGATGATCCTCCTGGGCTCACAGAGGTTAAGGTCTGAGGTAGAAGAACCAAGGTTATGCCTTGGTTGCAAAATATGGGCACCTAAAGACTAGGATGGACCAGCGTAATTCGACGAGAAACCGGTAGCCCTGTGATAGCAACTCGTCGTCTACCATCCATCTTGAGTCAATCGAGATACGTGAAGCAGAAGGGCGGAGAACTCCAAAAGACCATATACTTGCTATCTAGTTATGGGTGAGTATGGCCATAGGTTAGGGGGCCTGCGTATAGTTCTCATTTTTCAAGGTGTGCCTTTCATTAGTTGAGGGAGGGGTCGAGTGGGACCATAGCCACTGGAATAAAAATAGACCTTAGCATCTACATCGGCAGATATCTGAAAGCTCCCGACCGAGTTCTGTGTTTCTTGATTTGCCCTGCCACAGGACTCGGGCCGCACATTACAGGACATGTGCATCTAGACAAGCGATAACGATTCGCGATACATGCGTGGGGAAGACTAGGAACATATACCACTCTAGGTAGTGTGGCCTAGACTTGGGGGCATCGTTCGACAGGTAGCATAATCCCTAGTTGGACTAGGTGGCATAAACCCTGAATCCGAGAAGCGTTCAGCAGATAGCGTAAACTCTAGTTGAATCTAGAAAGCACTTGATAGAAAACCCTAGATTAGATCTAGGTAATAAATAATAAATGTATGCCTGAAGGCAACCGAAATTACCAGGATTGGGATCACGTTATCATTACTAGTTGGGACACTAGTTAGGTGGTGCAAAGATATAGAAACCATTATAACAAGGAAATAGCAAAATGACGAAAGTATTAGAGCATATCCAGTTTATCTTATCTTAGCATATCTTGTGTTAATCTTGCCAAATCTTGCTGACCCTATCATCATGGTGTTGTCTTGTATTCAGTTAATTCATGTCGTTTTGTTTTTCCATGTTCACATGCTAGAAGTAACTGAACTTACTCAGGCTTTATGTCTGACTCTGTTTTTCTTTCGTCTTCTTTTCTTCCGTCCCCCCCCCCCAGGTAGTAAAGGAGGGAAGAGTATAGCTCAGGTTAAGTTGGACTGTCACTCTTTCCCAGCTTGAAGATTTGTCGAAGTTTTGCTTGGATTCTCTTTTCAGATGCTATGGCTGGCTCATGCTACATTGGGGAATATAAATGTTGTTTTATGCTTCTTTATTTTGTAGGACAGATGATACTCTGATATTGTAAAGAAATCGTTGTACAAACTATTTTATCAATAAAGCAAAGTTTTATTTTCCGCTGTTTAATTTATGTCTGTTTTGTAATTTATCTGCATCTTTTACCCTAAATGCTCCACTGAACTTAGTGCATTCCCTTTGTGAGAGACACTAACGGATGTGGGGTGTTACAGAACCACAATATAAAACCATAATACACTTCCAAATCATTTCGAAATCATCGGGTTTAGCCCTCGACATCCTTTCTGTTTTATAAAACATTTTGTAAAATGTCCCCTATCCAAAATTGGGAAAACATTTCTTTTCACTTAAGAAAATCTCATTTCAAAATCATTCATTAAATTTTAAAATAAACTCAACATCAATGCTAGACAACTTATAGTCAAATCATGAAGTGTTTCACAAGGTGTTAGCATACAAATATTTCCACCCAACCCCATGCTAAATGTAAAAGCATATCTGGCTCTTAAACTAGTCGAGCACAATCCAAACAATCGATCAGTCACAATCAATATCAGCAACTAAGCATATTTGGTTCAATCACATCTCGTGTTTTGGTAAATTTTAATTACCATTTATTCATTCCAATTTATTTAAAGATTTATTAAATTACAATTGGTTTCAATCTCTAAAATCACTACTTAATGATTGTTCAACTTTAGGAAAATTAATCCTACTTTTAATTGGGTTAAAGAACCAATGTCATTTAAAACACAGTTCACCATAAACCCAAAATCCGAAGTCCAATTTGATTTTAAATATAAGGCTCTAAACAGAAATAATATCATCTTATATTCAACATAAAATTCTGAAACCAACAAATATCGTATCGTGAATAACGATATATATATATCTCATAAATTCCTCAGCAATATCCGTATAGCCACGGAATCCAATATCGAAATATTCCGAAGATTATTTCCATTCCAGGTCATATGTTGGAAAATTCTGGTTATTTTAAAACCTATTTACCAATCCAATTTATTTATTTAAACACTGGATTTATCTTTCTTGCTAATAACTAGTTCTTTTTGATAAAATATATTTTTATTTTACAAATATGGAATTTTTCATCCAAATTCTTTCCAAATCGTTTATTATGATTTTACACAAATTATTAATATTTTTAATAATTTTATCAACACCCGTACAAGCAGTTTCCAATAACGGCCACTGAACTGCATCCATAGCGACCTTTTCCAAATTTGATTTGGCAGTATTTCCAAATCCAACCGTTAGATTTCAAATATTTTATATTCATTGGAAATGCCTTTTCGATACGAACCTAACGGTTGTAGTTTTAGAAGAATCCCAATGGTCGGATCTCCCATTACGTCCATTTGAAGTTAATGGCCGAAATTTGCAAACGGTCGCTGCGCGGCGCATTCTATTCAAGCCATTAAATATATATAATATATATATTGTCGATTTCCATCCAAAACGTATTTTAAAAATCGTATACAAATTCATTTTAAAACGATTCCAACTTCATTTTCAATTTTAAATCAAAATTGAATATTCCATATCATGTCAATTTTATACAGTGCATATATATGGTAAAAATTATATTTTTAATAATCTAATATTTATTCCGTTACATCATAATTTTATATATCTCATATATATGTTAAATGTGATATTTTTAATAAACAAATATTTATTTCACTACATCACAATCCAATGTCTATACATCACATTTTTTTATACAATGCATACATATATATTTTTCACATCGCATATATATTTTCCACATCGCATATATATAATTTTCACATCACACACACACACACATATATATTTTTCACATTGCATATATATAATTTATTCACATCGCGTGTATATATATATATATATATATATAAATCACATTTCATATATATATATCATTCACATTGCATATACATACAATTCACATTTTATATATATATTTTATATTTTCCATTCCACATCACAATCACAACACAATACAATCAAATTAATCATCCATGGTTTATGGACGAGGGAGATAAGCTAACATGCACCGTATAAAATTTATAATAATTTTACAACACACACACACACACACACACACACACACACATATATATATATATATATATATATATATATTAATTTTTCCATTTCAATTGAATTTAGAGATCTCGCGTTGGTTTCCACTCCTTCAATATTTGCAGATAGCTCCAAATCTATTCTAGTCAGTTCCATAATGTAGTTCGCATTGAGACGATTCCAATGGTTCTAGTTTTGCTGAATTCTGATTTTGTACGAGTAAATTATTTATTATATAAGTTACGGTATACATAATGATCATTAATTAAATAACTAGTATTTAATTACCCTTTATTAACTTATACCACGTTTACAAATTTTGTTAATCACGTTCTTCTACATTCAGAAAAATGCAAGCTGCTCCTTAGGTTTGCCATTGCCAATCCCTTTTCTTATACTAGGTTTTGGGATATCTATTATTGGCAGGAGTGGATTTCTGGTCATTTATTATAAATACTCGATGGGATATGGGATTTCTGTTATTAACATATGTAGATTTTAGGTATTCTATTACAAATACCCGAATCTAGGTTTTGGGATTTCTATGTGGATTTTTTGGTCTTTTATTTTGAATACCTGAATATGGGTTTCGGGATTTCTATTATTTCCAGATGTGGATTTCTGGTCTTCTATTATGGATGCTCGAATATGGGTTACATAACTTATATGTATTCTTCCAGATGAGGATTTATGGATTTCTATTTTGATACCCGAATTTGGGTCATGAGACGGTAATTCTTATTTCCTAAAAAATAGGTTACCAAAATTCTATTACACAAACTCAAGCCAAAGCTTTGGACCTTTTCCTTATATTTCCGTATGGATATTTTGGACTTATAACAATTTTAGAAATGAATTCTAATATTCAAGTCATTCAAATATCTGAAATAGGTTTATGGATTTCCATTCTCATTGCCAGAAGAGGGTTTCTGGAATTCTATTATCATGTCCAACATGGAATTCGGGAATACTATTTTATTTCCAAAAAGGGGATTTTTAAATCAATACTCGGGTTGGTATCTCGGGTCTTCTGTTTGAAACCTACTTACGAACGTGTTATTACGAAAATTAATGCCGAGACAGACTGACGGTGAAGGGGCATTGTACCATCGCTCGCAAGCAGAAAAGAGAAATTCGAAAGCGAAAGACCAAGTGCAGGATAATATTGAGAACATAACAGAGGCATTCGAAATAACTAGTAATCGACTGCATCATCAAAAAGGAGAGCCTCAGGTCCGAAGGAAGAGTGGTGACAGGGTAGTTCTGGCACGGAAGATAGCTAACAAAAGGTCATCCAAAACCAAAAGTTGATGAAGAGAAAGACCAAGAAACTAACGATCTGAGACCTAGAAGGGCGAAAGGGCTATAGGCATTAACATACTTAATGTCGATACAAAAGAGACGGAAGAACTAAAAGAATATAGCCCGAAACATGGGGAATCAATTCGGATGCCAACTACCGATACTATAATTTGATGATCACCAAGAGGCTACTTTAGCAAATAACCAATAATGCACCGAAAGTGACCTATCGAAAAGCCGAAGTCCATTTCAAGGGTCTACCGAAAGATAAGTCAAATCTTCTAAGAGAAAACAAGCCATCCACACTCATTCACTTAGTGTCAGTGCCGAAAGGGTGGAGGTTCCCAAACAACACACTTAAAGCACGAAGGCAAACTCCACAAAAAATTGATTGCAAGACCAAGAGCTCAAGACCGAAAGCCGAAAGCCTTTCCTAAATCTATCCATACGAAAAAGCTTAGTATCAATAGAAAGGAGGTAGAAATAAGATCAAAGAGAAGCTCTGAAGACTGAGACCATCATTTTAAGAGACATAACCGACACCCTAAAGGCAATAAGTAGAGCCGAAAGAGTGGCCGTGAGAAAAAGCGTCCGGAACTAAAGGTAAAAGTGACCGACAAGGGCTTCAGCTGGCCCAATGACAGAGGATGCCCTGGTTTGTCTATAAATTAGACCCTTGGGGTCCTATTTTCGGATTAAAATCCTTATTTCTCAATCTTGTTCTCATTTCTTTAGGAGAAAACCCTAATTTTCAAATTGAATTAGGGATTTCTTCAACTCTTGTAATATATCTGCAATAAATAATAGGAGAAGTCCAGGACTTAAACATTTCTCGATTTGATAATCATATTGTGTTTATAACGATTAGACAGGTGGTTAACGCTGACCTTTCTTATGAAGGAGTTGACCATAACTCATTCGTAGGAGGGAAGATCTTGCGTAAAACCAAGGTTGTTCCCACTTTCTAATGGTTATTATGTGACTTGGCTCTTTCATAGCCAACCTAATGCAACCCAATCTCAGAAGGGAGCTTGCTGTAAGCTTGTGGCTTGATAACAGATGCAACCAAGGAACTTCTGGGCTTGTTCAATGCAGAAGTATATCATATAAATCAATAAGAGTTCTAGCATGTAAACAGCTCGGGCGTTGAGAGGCATTAGCATGTTTCCTCTTAGCACAAAGTATTAACATTTTATCCTGGATCTAAAGGTGACTATTGCATAAGATTTCAATCTTATTTAACTTGTAAAACCTTTCTCCTAAGGTTGTCATTGACTTTGTAGTCTCGTAAGCATAATGCTCACCCCATGAGAGAAGAGTAGCTAATCTTCAGAGTTAAGATCTTGTTGCCTAAGGAACGATTGAACTTGTTAAGAATACAGATTCAAGGCTGAATTCTAATAACCTTTTGATCACTCTTGAACCAAACCACCTAGCATATGTATTTCATCCTAGTTCGGGTGTTGATGAAAAATATCATTAACATTTTGGCGCTAGAAGGAGGGCTTAAATCTCCGACTTTGTATTTACCCTAATAAAAAATAATTTGGTAAACTTATTGCTCCATAGCAAGAGAATATGAAAACAAAAAGATTGGACCAACGACATAAGGAACTGAATTCTAATGCAACCCCTTGAAGGAGACATGGATCCAACATTCAATCTAAATACTATTGAAGAAGGAACAACTTGCAACCCGGTGTAACCACCAAATCCAAATGCCATTGATGAAAATGCTGCAAAATCATGGTTCTAGAGAAACAGATCCAGGAAATGCAAGCTCAAATGAATGCTAATCAATCGCAAAAATCTTTAAAGCTCACTAAGTCCGGCCAAAGGGAGGTGGATGAGTCTCCAAAGAGAAAGGTGTTGGCTAGCTTTTTGACCAAGCCACCCAGGATCATTCATAAGAAGAAAGCATGAAACCACGTTCTCTCAGGATATGAAAGAATGGATCGCACCATCGTCTCGCCCAATATCGGATCGCGTACCATCGACTCGCCCAATATCGGATCGTGTACCATCGTCTTGCCCACCGTCGTATCGCACACTATCGACTCGCCTATTCCGTCAACGGAACGAATCCTCTATGCGACTCGATCCGAAGTCATATTGTTGTCCAGAGCGAACCGATCCGATCCCCTGGTGCAGGGCGAACCCTCTGACCCGTTCAAGCGCGAGCTAGTCTTCAGCGATCCGAATCGCATGGATCTAGCGACACGTGTCCCAAACCGTCAGTTGGACCGATTCTCCCCATCTGCACGATCCGAATTTCAAGCAGATCGCGACACCTGTCTACAATGGCTAATTTGACTATTTCTTCAACGGAGGCGATGCGATCCGATGTTCTCGGGATCTGTGCCACGTGTTATCACGACCCGCCTGACAAAATCAGCTATAAATAGCCCAGAGCTTGGCATTTTTTGGGATCTTTTTGGAAATATTGAGTACAGAATTCACCATTATTGTCAAAGTACAAGAGTATAGAGAGAAATCCTTGTTGTATTAGCTTCCAAAGCATAATCAATAATATATAAAGTGGACGTAGGCTCGTTAACGCCGAACCACTATAAATTCTGTGTGTTATTTTCTTTTTCCTCGTTTTTCATTTGAAACTCTATAACATTCAGAACAATTTAGGTGTTAGGTCCAAATCTTGATCTAACATTTTGGTGCTTTCACTGAGAACTCAGTCCTAAAGTTTCACTATTCAGTTCTTTGAAGATTCCAGCGATTCAGATATCATGGCTGGAAAAAGATTTAAGGAAGTGCGAGCTTCACAGACCAACGAAACGATTGAAGAGAGTGCGCACGAGCTGGGCAACGAAGAAACTCTGGATCGCGGAGCGCAGGGGGCGAACCGATCCGATGAAGACACCACGCTCCGAGTCGATGAGAACGAGACGATCCGGGCCGCTGAAGGAGTTGTTACTCGATCCCGAGGAAATGCCTCGTAGCCCCCGCGTACCATGACCACGAGTCGACCTCAGGGTGGCGCAGCGAGTCGCCATCCACGAACCGCAGATATCCGAATTGATGATCAGACTACAACTCGACCTGGAAAGGAACCTATGACCCACTCCTATCGTCCTGGCACCTCTGCTTGACCCGGTTCGAGCTCTTTGCGCATAAGAGAGAGTGATGATGACCAATATGATCCTGCTGCTCCTGTCACTGAGGGGGATCTCTCTCACTTCGCCGAAATGTGGGATAGATTGTTTGATAAGTTGGCTGCCCAAAGGCAGGAAAGTTCCATCCTGCGGCAAAATTTGACGGCTATGGATAGAAGGCTTGACGAACTCGCAAGGCAAAGAACGCCGCCGGTTCGTTCACCCACTCCGGGATATTCTTCTTCGTCCGAGGAATCGCCGAGACCTCCGCGACGACCGTATGAGAGAGCCGAGAACATAGAGCAACTTCGGTTCGGAACCCTGCCATCACAGGAAGAAGAAGCGCTAGGGGCGGGGCCCTTAAATCGTAATGTGGACGATCAAGCCACAGCTATCAGGACTCGAGATGTGAACAGTCCTGTGCATAACAGACCATCTCAGCCCCGTCGCCGCACACATACTCACGGTAATAGGGGGCAACGAAGCCCTATCCGAGCCCCGGATTTTGTGGCAGCTCCCGGAAGAGAGATCAGAGAACCCCGCCGAGCCATAGGCACTGACCCTGAACCTCCTTTGACCAGTGCAAATGTTGCAGCCATGGTCCACCAGATTCTGGCAGATAGCCGTGGACAACGGAATGAAGATTGGGGGATCGACCGCAGTCACACCCCTTTCACTGATGATATTTTGGATGCGACTTTTCCAAGGCGTTTCAACAAGCCACAAATGAACCGATATGCGGGGAGATCTGATCCTGTCCAGCACCTGATGAGATACTCTTGGTCAATGACCGCTGCCGCGGCCTCTGATGCTGTTAAGTGCAAAGCGTTTCCCATATTCCTGAAGGACGTGACTTTGTTATGGTTTACTCGCTTGCCGGCGAGATCGATTTCTAGCTTCAGGGAGCTGAGTGAGAAGTTCGTAGAACAATTCCGTATTTACGCACAGAAGACGAAAAGTGTGATCGATTTGTTCCTTGTCAAGCAGCGACCAGGCGAGAGTTTAAAGGTGTACCTGGATCGTTTCAATTTGGCCGCTACAGAGGTTAAAGATCCCCATGAACCGACCGTTGTTGCAGCACTGATTGACTGAGTAGATAAGGACACTGAATTCGGGAGGTACCTGGCAGGCAAACCGCCCCACACTAGAGAGTTATTCTACGAGAAAGCCAACGTACATTTACGCCAGAAAGAGGTATATGCTAACCGAAAGGCTAAAACAACTGATAAAGAGGAAATTCAGAGCAATGTCGCCATCAAACAGACGGGAGACAGCTCGGGGAAAGTTGAAGTTAACGTCGGAAATCAGAATCAGGGTGGTCGTCAGCCAGGTAACAACAATAATAATGGTAACGGCAACAACCGGAAGAGGAACCGAGGGAACGACTCCCAGAGAAGGACTCGTCCCAGTGCCTTTGAAAGTTATACACCAATAAGTGATACTCTGGAAAATATCTTCATGGATCCGTATGAAGTCCTCCAGAATAAGAGGCCACCTCCCAGAGAGTTGACGGAGAAAGAGCGTGAAACAGGGAAGTTTTGTCTCTTTCATCAGATTCACGGCCATTCAACGAATGAATGTCGTCACCTAAGGGATGTAGTCGAAAGGCTGCTTCGAGAAGGAAAGTTAGATGAATACAGAGTAACGCCCAGGGACACGGGGCAAGCAGTGCAGGCCCCGAATCAGAACCAAAATCAACTTGCTGCTAGGCCGACTGCTCAGCAAAAAGGAAAGAATATTGTTATCAATACCGTGATTGGAGGACTTTATCTCGCTGGGCACAGTTCCAAAGCATTGGATCAATATGTCAATGCAGCCAAACAACACATCGAGGTAGGGGAGTGTAGCAACCCTGAGGACAGTATCCCGGTGAAGCAGCAAAAGATGATGACCGACGATGTCGTCTTCCGAGAGCGAGAAAGCATTGGAGTCCATGCTCCAACTGAAGATCCACTTGTAATTATAGTACCCATTGGACCAGCCACTGTTCATAAGGTTCTAGTGGACAACGGGAGTTCCGTCAATATTCTTTTCAAAAAGACCTTTGACTAGATGAATCTCGAAATAAAAGACTTGAAGCCCTGCCAAGGATGGATCCGTGGATTCAACGGAGCATCCACCGCTCCAATGGGTTGTGTAGAGTTACCAGTTACACTTGGGGAAGGAGAACGCCAGAGAGTGAGAATCCTTCCCTTTGTGGTTTTTGATGTTGAATCGCCCTACAATGCCTTCTTGGGCCGACCGGCCCTCGCAAAGTTTAGAGCCTGTATAGCCCCCTGGTGCTTGTTATTGAAATTCCCCACAGAAGCTGGCATTGGTATCGTCAGAGGGGATCAAGTTGCTGCGCGAGCGTGTTATGTTGCCGAACTAAAGTTACTTTGTAATGGAGGGGATATCGAAACTAAAGGCACCTCTCCCCCTTCGGGGGCGGAGACCTTATAGCAACCAAAGAGGATAGTCATTGAAGAGTCGCCCAGAGAGATGCCCGAGGATATAGATCCCAAAGAGGATCAAGAACCCGGGGGCAGAATGGCGACTCCCAACGAGATAACTGTGGATGCACCGATCGATGACAGTGACCCGGAGAAGGTCCTTAAGATTGGATCCCAGTTAAGTTCGAATCTTGCTAAAGAATTGACGGATTTCTTAAAAAACAATTTGGATGTATTTGCTTGGACCCACGCGGACATGTGTGGGATATCCCCATCAATCATGAGCCATTCCTTGAGCATTGACCCTAAACATCCTCCGGTAAAGCAAAAAAGGCGAATGCTGGGCCCAGAGAGGTCCGCTGCCTTGAAAGAAGAAGTTGGAAAGCTAAAGAGTAATGGATTTTTCAGAGACTCGACCTACCCAGACTGGATTTCGAATCCAGTCCTGGTAAAGAAGGCCAACGGGAAGTGGCGAACGTGTATCGACTTCTCAGATTTGAACAAAGCCTGTCCAAAGGATAGTTTCCGGTTGCCCCGGATTGACCAGCTAGTAGACTCAACGGCAGGTCATGAGCTTCTCTCATTTATGGATGCATATTCAGGATACAACCAGATTCCGATGCATGTCCCAGATCAAGAACACACTAGTTTTATCACAGATCTGGGATTATATTGTTATGTGGTGATGCCCTTTGGCTTGAAGAATGCGGGCGCTACATATCAACGTTTGGTCAACAGAATGTTTTATAACCAGATCGGGAAAACCATGGAAGTATACGTCGATGATATGTTGGTTAAGTCCAAGCAATCTTCCCAACACACTACTGACTTGGCAGAGATGTTCGGCATCCTTCGAAAGTACGGAATGAAACTCAACCCAACCAAATGTTCGTTCGGTGTTGCATCTGGAAAATTCTTGGGATTCATCGTCAGTTCCCGTGGTATTGAGATTAATCCAGACCAGATCGCGGCAATCAGAAACATTCAGGAACCTAGGCATATTAGGGATGTGCAAAGCCTTGCCGGAAAAGTGGCCGCGCTAAGCAGATTTATCTCCAGGGCTACGGATAAGTGCATCCCATTCTTCGAATTAATAAAGCGAGGAAAACGCCACTTCAAATGGACACCCGACTGCGTAGAAGCGTTTCAGAATTTGCTCAGGCACTTGGAGAAACCTCCGGTTTTATTTAAGCCAATAGATCACGAGGATTTATTCGTGTATTTGGCAGTGTCATCCCATGCGATCAGCTCAGCATTGGTAAGGGAAGAGGATAAGGTCCAAAGACCTGTGTATTATGTGAGCAAAAAATTGACAGCAGCAGAGCGTAATTATCCACGGATAGAGAAGTTGGCGTATAGTTTACTGATCGCCTCTAGAAAGCTTCGGCATTATTTTCAGGCACATCCTATCACCATATACACCGATCATCCACTCAAGCAAGTTCTACAGAGGCCAGAGGCATCTGGAAGGTTACTCAAATGGAATATTGAGCTAAGTCAATTTGATTTGAACTTTCAGCCCAGATGGTCAATTCGGGGGCAAGTGATAGCCGACTTCATAGCATAGTTCACTGTCCTTGAGGAAGATATAGCAAACGAGGAAGTTGATCCTTCAAAGTTACTTTTCGATCCCAATGCCTGGAGATTGTATACTGATGGCGCTAGGCACGACGAAAGATCCGGCGCTGGAATAGTGCTTGAAACCCCCGAGAAACGATTGATAACCTATGCAATCCGAATGGAGTTTCATGCCACTAACAACGATTCCGAATATGAAGCTCTGATAGCCGGATTAAAGATTGCAAAGGAACTAGAAGTCACAAAGCTGAACATCTTCTGTGACTCCAAGTTAGTTGTGAATCAAGTCACTGGAAGATTCCAAGCTAAAAGTGCAAGATTGATTTTATACTTAAAGAAAGTGAAAGAACTGCTGAATGATTTTGATCACTACAGCATATCTCATATTCCGCGGTCAGAGAATCAGCAGGCAGACAAATTGGCAAAGATGGCTAGTTCTGACGACCCTGAAGTGACTGGGCTAGCCCCCGTTGAAGTACTTTGGTCCCCTAGCATAGATCAGATGGAAATCGACCTAGTACTAGAGATGGAACCAGAAAGGGAGTCCTGGATGACCCCTCTAAAGAATTTCCTGATGGAGGGAACGCTTCCGACCAAGAAAAGTGAGAGGCGTAAAGTGATTCGTAAAGCCGCCCGATACGTTCTACAAGGCGGAGTTCTTTACAGACAAGGGTTTTCAACGCCCCTCCTTCGGTGTGTAGCCCACGATGACATCAAACGTGTGCTGCAAGAAGTCCACGAAGGCGAATGTGGCGACCACACTGGAGGGCAAACTTTGGCAAAAAAGGTGTTGCGACATGGTTATTTCTGGCCTACCATAAACAAGGATGCAGCAAGATATGCACGACGGTGTGATGCGTGCCAGAGATTTTCAAAGATACCTAGAGCGCCTCCTAGTCAGTTAAAAACAATGATGAGTCCATGGCCTTTCGCTATGTGGGGAATTGATATCATTGGAAGTCTCCCCATAGCAAGGGGCGGAGCAAAGTTCGCTATTGTGGCCGTAGATTATTTCACTAAGTGGGTCGAGGCTGAACCACTAACTACAATCACAACCAAATGAGTGATCAACTTTATCGTGAGAAACATCATCTGTCGATTTGGGATTCCAAAGATTGTAATAACAGACAACGGAACTCAGTTCGATAGTGCTGAATTCAGAAACTTCTGCCAAAAATACCACAACGAGAATCGATACACCTCTGTGGCGCACCCACAATTGAACGGACAAGTCAAAGCGGCAAATAAAGTAATTAAGTCCATTCTGAAAAGAAGAATGAAGCGGGCTAAAGCCATGTGGGCTGATGAATTGCCCTTGGCACTATGGGCCTACAGGACAACATATAAATAGGCAACGGGACACACCCCGTTCTCCCTTGCTTTTGGAACGGAAGCAGTCATCCCGGTTGAGATAAAGGTACCTTCTCATCGGGTGACTTATTATGATCCAATGACCAATAATGAATTGCTCCTTGAGTCCCTGGACATGATCGAAGAAAAGAGGGATGAAGCAGACCTGCGTGCCTTGAGATGCAAACAACAGGTCGCCTGATATTACAACAAAAAGGTTCGAGCCCGAACATGGGAACCCGGAGACTTGGTTCTGAAATGTGTCTTCCCACCCCCAACTCATATGGGAGCGAAGTGGGAAGGACCGTACTCCATTCTGAGCAAGCTTGATAATGGAACCTTCAAGCTAGCAACCGTAGATGGAAAGGAAATCCCCAGAGTGTGGAATGCCCAACATTTATGGCCATATTTAACATGAAAGTTTCAAATTTATTCTTTTGCTTTGTTAAAAAACTATGTACAGGGCATGACTTGCCTAGTATAATCTGATTCCTTAAAGCAAGAGATTATAAAGTGGACGTAGGTCATGATTCGACCGAACCACTATAAAATATTGTGTGTCGTTTACCTTTATTGCATCTTTACTTATCTGCCTATTTATTTTTGTGAAAATCAATAGAATGATGCAGGCACCCGAAGTCTGTTGCCAACCATTCCTCCCGTAGACTGTTCGGAGGAACTCAAAGCCTTGGCAAATGCTCCAACTGCTTGTCCGACTGGTTTTAATCCTCGGAGCTTGGGTTAAAATGTAAACCTAGAACGAGTTTGATGAGCGTGCATGATTGCAGACCGCTTGATCCGTGACCCTAATTCCCCAGAGCTGAGAGAGAGTATAAAGGACGCGAAGATGACAAGGTAGGGCGGTGTACCATGATCGGAGCCGCCTGAGCAAAAGTCTAACCTTGGCGACCGCCAGGGGAATATAAAAGCGTCCATGACTTGGCGCTGAGAAAGGACTCTTAACCCGCTGAAGGATCGGGGAGCGATGGAACGGCTGAGTCCCAACTCTAACTCTCCAGAGAGAGAGAGTATAAAAGCGTCTCTGATTGAGCGCTGAGAAATAGCTCCTTCCCCGCTGAAGGATCGAGGAGCGAATGAATTCCCGAGCGCAAACTCTAACTCTCCAGAGAGAGAGTATAAAAGCGTCTCCGATTGAGCGCTGAGAAATAGCTCCTTCCCCGCAGAAGGATCGGGGAGCGAATGAATCGCCGAGCGCAAACTCTAACTCTCCATAGAGAGAGAGAGAGTATAAAAGCGTCTCCGATTGAGCGCTGAGAAAGAATTTATTCCCTGCTAAAGGAACAAGGGCTGACTGAACTACTGTTATCCCATGAAATCTCCTATGTCCCCATATTCAGAAATAGGGGGCAACTTGCCGACAGTATTAATCAATCCTTAGTAAACCCCATTCAGATGCTACAGTAACAACTGATTGGGGGGCACATGTACTCGTATACATACACTGAACTTTGATACAGCAGTGCAACATAGCATGAAAATTCTTCTTTCTGTTGTTTGACTGATTTGTAATTATTATTAGTTAGCTAATGACTAAACTTAGAAAGTTTATCTGAATACAGGTACACAATGATGCAAGGAGAGATAAACTTTTACTTATATACTGTGAATCAACAAAGTGAAAAACAACCTAGAAACAAAATTGAGGACCAGTCTCACAATTACACTTCCTGGCCAGTGGAAAACCTAAAGACAAAATATCAACAAACAACAAATATCCTATTTACGCTTTGGCCTCTTCTCTTGCTTCTGCCTCTCCAGCTTCGCCTTGTCGGAATCAGACGGATCCCCTTTCTTCCTCTTCCTTTTGTCAATAAGAGGAACATCCGATTCTTCTGAAGATCCCTCTTCCGCCTCTTTTCTCTTCCTTCTATCAGAAAGGGAAGCCGGGAAGTCATCGGGATTTGCAAAATGAAGCTGTCGGCTAATAGATTTGGGCTGAATCTTCACAATCATCCCAGTTTTGGGATCGAATTCTGCAAGAGGGAGTACGTCCAAAGCCTCATCTCCAACCTTCTTCGAAGACAAATCTTTCTCCTGTCTGGCTTTTCGGCTGGCTAGGGTTTCCTCGTCATCATCATCGGCCTTTTTGGCGCCGATAATGTCTTCTTCGTCATCTACATGGCGCCCATCCATGTCTCTCAAGGCTTCGATGGTCTCAGCATCTTTGGGAACGTCAGTGCTAGGTGTCGGGACACTTTTCTCTGCTGTTGTGACCTCAGCCTGTCTTGATATATCAGCACCGGCACCTTGTGAGATAGCCTCCTTCTCCGCTTCTTTTTCTTTTTCAACACCCCTGTCCACGGGCTCGCCACCTGTATCAGGAGGAACACACATTACTAATTCAATATGTTGTTCTACCAGACGACGACAATTCACAATTGCTTTAACAAATTGTGGGGAAAAGAGAGAGATACCTTCAGCAGATGCTCCCTCTTGAGTAGTTGCAGAGGCTCCAATGACCAAGGGAGTTCGACCCAAAGGGATTAATGGATCATCGGGATGGTATTCCTCAACCCCGGAGGTCTTGGGCTCCACAGCCGAATTCGAGCCCTCATCAGCTTTGCCTTTACCCTTAGCCAGGGCTCTCTCCTTTTCCATCTTCGCCAGAATCAGGCGACGACCCTCTGCCAGGTCCTCAGGCTCATTGTCTCTAAGGATGCTCTTCATCAATTCATCCTCATCGATTTCTTCGACCCCCAATCTATGTTTTTCACCCTCCACAATGGCATCCCATAAATTGGCCAAAGTAACATGGTAATCCTGGATCCACGAGATGTTGCGAGTCTTAAGAACCTGACCAAGGAAATCGAAAATCATCTCTTCAAACCCCTCGATCTCTTTCTCCTTTTCGAGGAGCTTGTTGTTAGAAGCAGTGGCCAATTCAATGGCACTTTCAACGTTCTTTTCGGCAAGGGCTGCCCTTCTCTCCGCATCCGAGACCTGGTCATTCAAAATCACCTTTTCTGCTTTAGCCAGAGCCAAACTTTCTTTTAAACTCGCTTTTTCTGCCTCCCAAGGAGCCTTCTCAGCTTCAAAATGGCCTTGTGCTGTTTTCAACTCAATGTTTGCCATTTTGAGATCTTCAACCTCCTTCTTTAAGGCCATTTTCTCTTGGCTATTGGAGTCCAGTTCTGAATGAAAGCGCTGCTTGGCATTCTCTAATTCAATCTTATAATTTTCAGCGTCCCTCCATGCTAAAGCAAGCCGGGACTGAGCATCTTCCAGGTCCTTCTCCAATTTTGTCCTAGCCCTTTCATTATTTTCAAGTTTCGCTTTAGATCTGCGTGCTTCTATTTCGAGTGTTCGGATGACTTCCGAAAGTTTAGCTGCGTGTTTTTTCATCATCTCATATTGCCTGGCTGCGTGCTGGATGTGCCCGATAACTTCATTATCCCAATTTTTAGGGACCGGTTCCAAGGCAGGATCAAACACCATCCTGTCAAAGAATATGCCTGGAAATTGTTCCCGCAGCTTCTCCAGCCTACCTTGGATCTCGGGACCATGGACGTAATCCCGTGACCCGGGGGCAGCTAACTCTGGTTGGCTGGTGGGGACAATGTCACTTCTCTCCTTCTCAGTCTCTTTGGATGAATCTTTGTCCCTATCTTTAGATTCGTGATGCCTTTTGGACGACCGGCTGTGGGAAGGTGCACTTTTCGGAGGAGTTAACTCTTTTGGAAGTTTCTTTCCCCCTGTCGGAATTGTCGGATGACTTGAAGGCCTGGTAGATGTTGATTTTGGTGGAGATCGAGGTTGCGAGGAACTAGGCCTGTGAGAAGGGCCGTGAGAGCGCTCAGTGTCCGGGCGAAGGCTGGGTGTGCCCTCACGAAGAGAACGATACGAGTAAGATTTCCTGCGGGACATCTTTCCTACAAAAAAGGAAAAGATCACATTAAGACTTTGAATACCCGCGATATAAGAGTGCAGAGTCAGACAGTGTGTGTGATGTGTGCATCCCATATAATTCCCCCTAACAGACCCGGGCCCGAAGACTGGCTCATCTGACCAGTTTCTCGTCCTCTAGTTGGAGCACTGGTCTCTTCAGGAGCAAGGAAGAAAGGTCCCTCTTCAAAGTCCTTTTCTGTATATACAACATCGGGTAAAGGGATTTTATTTAGCTCGTCAAATAACTGCTCTTCAGTCAAGTCATCGGCAGCAACGGTTTCGATTGGAGCAGAAATAGGAATTTCCTTGGACACGTCACCGCGGGCCTTATCCCATCTGTATATGTTCAAGTCTTCATCGTCTTGGATGACTACCGGAGAAGGACTCTTGCGAAATTTAGTTGTTTCTGTCGCTTGTGAAGTTCCCTCTCCCTCTGTTGGGGGCACGTACTTATAAGGTTTGCCGCCGGTGCCAAGTCCAAATCTTCTGTCTAGAAGACGATGCTTATGAAGATTGTCATCAGTAATGCATTTTTTGATCCTTAGAAAGTCAGATCTGCTCTGTAAAAGAATGGACAACCGGTTGTTGTATAGTGGACCCTCTGTTTTCGGGAAGACATGCTCTGTTATAGACAAAGAAAAAAAAAGGGGAAGAATGTTAACGCCTAGGCTTCTTGAACAAGATATTCGATTAGAAGCTTAAAGTTTACTTGATTTGAGCCATCTTCGTGAGCATCCGGTCTGTCTCCTTATGTAAAACCAATCAGACTTAGGATCCCCTATATTGCTATACCCATCGTACAGGACCTTCCTATTTGCTACCGATTCGAAGAAGGAGAAATTTGGAGTTGCTGAAGAACGGTGCTTGAAAAGAAAGAAGAACGTCAAATCTTTGAATTTAAGCTCGGCATGTAAGATCTCCGCGTATGCAATGTATAGGGTATATAGTGATGCGTAGGCGTTCGGATGGAGTTGCATCGGAGCAATTCCCAGTCGTCTTAAAGTTTCGATAGCAATCGGAGGGAACGGAGGGATGGCCCATACCAAACACATGGTTCGGCTAATCGCCATATATCCTTCTGGAGCTAGGTGGGGTCTATCTTCGCTTCCGGGTGTCAAGACGTCATCCTAAGGAATTCCGTGTCTCAAGCAGATTCTCTTAAGCTTTATATCGTCAAGCTTAGATTCTAAAGAATCAGAGAATTTATCTATCCCGAGAGCGCCAGGAATCTCGTCGGGAGCTCGCCCATTTATCTCAGAATCATTGCTAGATGAAGTACTTTCGACCGGGTTTGATTATGTGGCCTCGTACTCAGATCCAGAGTCTTCACCTCCCGGATTGATTGGAGGAATTTCAGGGTTGAACTGTTCAGGAATCTCGGATTCGGTTTCTGTTGCGGATCTTGAAGAAAAGTGATCATTCGACATTGCTGCTAGGACGAGAAAATATGAACAATAAGATTAACACTACCCGTTCCCCGTGTGTGTAAGTGCCGGTGTGTGTGCTTGTGTGTGCATTAAAAATCAAGCGTGAAAGCAATCAAGATCGTCAAAATATTAGTCGTCGTATGCAGTCAAATTATGCGGTTATTTAGTCCAGAAAGTCCAACGACAAGGCTCTAGCCTAACTATTCGAAGTTTTATGGTGACAAGGCGTTGATTAAAGTCGGAAATTTCTTCGCATCGTCAGCTATAGGTCGGATCGCAAGGCAGAGGGATCGCCCCCCTTTTTTGGATCGCAAGGTTGGAGGGATCGCCCCCCATCGGATCGCAGGGCAAAGGGGTCGCTCATTCACGAATCGTTGCAGCCCCCAACAATGCGCGCCCTTGCTGTCACCACGATCTTCCGTCTCGCCAGTCGTCGTCATCTTCTCCTCTCCTTTTCCACGATCCAAACCGGCCTCCTCTCTTCTTCTTCCTCCTTCGTTTTCCTCCTCTCCTTCCCATCCTCGAACTCCGAGCTCTACGCCCGATAGCCATGGCCACTTCGTGATTTCTTCAGAAAATTGTAAATTTCCACCGTTTCTCCCTCGAATTAGTCAGAAGAGTTCAGGAAAGAGCTACGTTCACGAATGAGAATTCTTTTTATGGAGTTACCTTTCTAAAAACTGAGGGAATGCTTGGATTCTCGAAAGTTTGAAAAAAGTTGGGTTCGTTCTTTGACAGTGCAGGCGAGACGATACGGCAGAAAGAAAGGAGAAGGAAAGTGAAGAGGGGAGGGTCGGCTTATATAGATAAAGAGGGCGACCGTTTGTCTCCCCTTCTTTGTCCTATTCGATCCACGAAAGACCAATGGACCGCGAACCAAAAGCCCACCACGACTCGAGGAGGAGCCCGTTTCGTTCTGAGGCCCAAGTGCACACCGAAGAGCGGAACGAATATCTCTCTAACGGACCGCGACTCGACCCCGCGAAACGAGTCGATAAATTCAGGAATGAAAACTGAAAAATCTCGGAAAGAGAATTGATCACTAATTCGCGACTCGCTATGAAAAGACGATTCTATAGTTTCGAAGCATGTTCCATCATCGATAAAACATACTTCGAGGGAGCAAAATGTTGGCTAGCTTTTTGACAAAGCCACCCAGGATCATTCATAAGAAGAAAGCATGAAACCACGTTCTCTCAGGATATGAAAGAATGGATCGCACCATCGTCTCGCCCAATATCGGATCGCGTACCATCGTCTCGCCCAATATCGGATCGCGTACCATCGTCTCGCCCACCGTCGGATCGCACACTATCGACTCGCCTATTCCATCAGCGGAACGAATCCGCTATGCGACTCGATCCGAAGTCATATTGTTGTCCAGAGCGAACCGATCCCCTGGTGCAGGGCGAACGCTCTGACTCGTTCAAGCGCGAGCTAGTCTTCAGCGATCCGAATCGCATGGATCTAGCGACACGTGTCCCAAACCGTCAGTTGGACCGATTCTCCCCATCTGCACGATCCGATTTTCAAGCAGATCGCGACACCTGTCTACAACGGCTAATTTGACTATTTCTTCAACGGAGGCGATGCGATCCGATGTTCTCGGGATCTGTGCCACGTGTTATCACGACCCGCCTGACAAAATCAGCTATAAATAGCCCAGAGCTTGGCATTTTTTGGGATCTATTTGGCAATATTGAGTACAGAATTCACCATTATTGTCAAAGTACAAGAGTATAGAGAGAAATCCTTGTTGTATTAGCTTCCAAAGCATAATCAATAATATATAAAGTGGACGTAGGCTCGTTAACGCCGAACCACTATAAATTCTGTATGGTATTTTCTTTTTCCTCGTTTTTCATTTTAAACTCTATAACATTCAGAACAATTTGGGTGTTAGGTCCAAATCTTGATCTAACAAAAGGCTCCCGTCTAACTGTAACAACCCGTATTTTGATAACGTGTTATAACCATAAATCTAGGCAGAATTAAATTTTAAAATAAGAACCAAGGGAAATGGGTTGCGCCATTGCGTTCGTCTCGGAATTCTGCACGAAATCGAGTCTAAGTTTTCGAAAATCGGAGACCGTATGACCTAGTTAAGGCTCCACAAAGTTTCAGAAATTTTCAGAGTTCAAAACAGTTCGAATTCGAGTTCAAATTCGAATTTCAAAACGTAGACAGATTAGGCGGGAAATTTCCCACCCAACACCCCAGGTCGATTGGGGAGTCAACTGGGGAGTCGACACCCCCAGGATCAGGTCGACTGCGCAGTCGACTTGGGTGTCGACCTGGTCCCCGAACCTGGTTTGGGCCTGGTTGCTCCTGCTTGACCCTGTTGGCTTGTTTAATGGCCTGTGATGATTTTTGGAGGTTCAGATCGATTCTAGGGTTTATCCTATGGCCTAAACTAGTTGTTGCAACTGTAAAAACACCCTAAGACCTAGGCTAATCCACAACAAATCTTTCTAACACCATTATGCTGCTAAGCCTCCTCTTGAACCATGGTCGCCGCCTCCAACTTAAAGCTTAAACATTCAAACTAGATCCAAATCGAAGGCCAACGTTTCTACAACAATTCAAGGGAATAGATCAACACCTCAACAACGATCCTACGACAATTTCTGCTCTTAGTTCTCAAAAACCACGATCTGTAGCCTCAGTTACTCTTAGATCTAAACTCTAAACTTAACATGGACATGTGTAAATTGAAGTTGAACATAAACATGATAACTACTTGAGACCTACTCATGTATTTCTTTGATCTATGACTATTCCTTTTTGATCTATTATTTTAGATCTACTCTTATTCACCCTAGATCTATTCACCTTTAACCTAGTACCGTTCATATTGAACCTTGATTTGTGGAATACTGATAAGAACTTGATTTAGGGGCCTGTTCATGTCCTAACCTAAACCCTATCATTATTTTAACATGCCTGTAATGTTGTGATGTTGAAACTATTGCTAGTCACAAGTTTAGGATTATCATCTTATGTCATTTATTGCTATGTTTACCACCCTATTTCATATGCCAGTGATGTTATGATCATATCTCAAGTTACACCATGCTTGCCTTGAAATCACCTTTTCCACTTTATACCCATCCTTGTTATGTTATTCCCTAGTTACATCTATTGCCTTGATTCGAATTCACGAGCGTTGGGGATGTGATTTGGGTAGTCTAGGAAAACCTGAATAGAGTATGAACTTGAAAACATGAATATCGTTATAACTTGAGCTTGGATAGGAACATGAACTTGACATGAAATTATACTTGAAAATAAGAATTTGGGACATGACACTTAGATAACTTGAACATGGCCAACTCGAGGTTGGGTTGAGTTTGCAGTATAAATCTGCCCGGAACCGCCCGGTGAATCGAGTAACTGCAAACAATAGGACCCAATGTGAGTAGTTGGTCATATCGCACTCGAAACCCGAGGTTAGACTAGGTTATGGTGTAAAACTGCCCGGACCCGCCCGACACATCCAGTAACCATAACCAAGTCTAATGTGAGAGGTTAGGGTTGCATTAAGTAAATTAATGCCACTGGATAGGGTTAAGTCATGGACCACTTGAATATACTTAACCAATTTGACACGTTGATTTGATAGGGTTAAGTCATGAACCGCTTGAACACACTTAACCAACCTGACACATGATTCGTAGGACTAAGTCTTGAACTAGAACAACACACTTAGTCAATTTGACATGACACGTAGATGGGGTTAAGTCTCGATTTTAAATGACAACTTAACCTACTGAACGAAACCCTAGTTACGCGGTCCTTTTCAGCAGTAACCCACTAGATGTATCACGGTACCCTGGGACTAGGCAGGGTGGGGCACGATTGCTGGGCTGATTGTAAGCGACCAGAACGACGACTGAGTTGGTGCGCCATTGTAGGTTCAGGCGGACTAGGGTCGTGCACTTAGTCCGGAGTTGAAAAAGCAGGCATTTGGCATCAGTAGGATTATCTGTGCATTCTTGATTCGTGTCGGTGGTTGGCACCCTAGGGCTTGATACACCCTATGGTGGACCTAGCACAGGTGACTACATTCGTGATAGGGCCATATGACACAAACACACAACGAGCTAGACTTGAAGGGAGCCGATCAATTAGATCATACCGTTGGACCCCGAAATGGGTCACTTCACGATTTTGGGCAAAGGGATTATTTCTTGATTTATAGTTGACACAGGATTAGTATAACATTATAATTGGTATGGCGAACCTTGAATATGCAATGTTAGACTTGAGTTATCTTGTTAGCTTAGTTATTATGTCAGACTTATCATCATTCCTATGTTTAATTCCAGTTTATTCATGTCTTGTTAACTTTACTAGTTTCTATGCTGATAGTCACTAGGGCTTACCAGTCATTTTGACTGACCCGTTTTCTTTCGCCTCTTTGTCTTTCGTTTCCCCCTCAGGTTCTCAGGGAGGAAACTGTAGATCTTAGCTTGGACTTTGCTTGCTTTCTGAAAGCTCATGTACGGTTTGGTCTTGAGCTATGCTATGGCTGCACTCATGCACTTTTTGGGGAATAATATTTTACTTATGTTGTTTTAAGTGCTTTGCTTCTTTAGAACTTGATGTAATGAAATAATGACTTGGCATTTTGATGTAAGAGGTTTTGACTCTATTTTTTAGTAAAGAGATTTGGTTTTAAAGTTTATATCCGCTGCTTTATATACTCTATTTTATATATGTTCTGTCTTGTGTTATCTCTGTGCCTGTTTACTAGATAATACCCCTCCAAAACTAGGGAATTCCCTTTGTGAGTGACCCTAGCGGAGGTGGGGTGTTACATTTGGTATCAGAGCCGAAGGTTACCAGACTGGGCAAAAGTTTTAAAAACCTTCTGAAACTATTTTCAAAACCGTTTATAAAGAAGCATTTTTCAAGAAAAGTTTTATTTTTAAGAAAAGGCTATTCCCCAAAAGCCATTAGAACTTTCCTTTGTTTCCTCATTTGAATCTTTTTCCTTTTCGCTTTTCAGCATGTCTGATCTTAACCTTCCTGAGGGAGTACCCATACCTTGCTGGTTCCGAAGATACTTGGAAGCTAGGGCCAACGGTGCGGGCCCGGCAGATATCCCTCCTCCTCCCCCGGTGGCCACGGTTCCTCCTCCTCCGGGTACCGCCTTCGCCAAAATATGCAAGGACTTTATAGGAATGGGCAGCAAGAACTTCGTTGGAACTGAAACCTTCGTTGAGGCGCGAAACTGGCTAAAAGAAACTGAAGACTTGTTTGTTATTTTCGATATGGAGAATCATAGGAAAGTTCAGTTGGCAGCATGGTTGTTGAAAGAGGAAGCTGCATTTTGGTGGGAAGTCACCAACGCTACCAGGCCAATTGAGACTTGGGCAGACTTTAGAGAGAGGTTTGGACTTAAGTTTTTATCATCCGCAGAAGCGACTCTTCAAATGGAGAGGTTCCTGGCACTCAAGCAAGGGGACATGTCAGTTAGGGAATACGTGAATAAGTTTAATCAGCTTGCTCGGTTTGGTTTGGACTTTGTCAACACGGCTGAGAAGAAGGCTCTACGCTTTGCTCGAGGATTGAGCGAGCCACTCCACACTATGGCCATGACTCATGTACCTATGGGGGCGACCTTTGAAAGCTTGGTGAACATGGCCCTACTTCATGAAGAAGACGAGAATGGCAAGAAGAAGGTCAAGGCGAATGAGTCTCAAGACAAGAAGGTAGACTCCGAGAAAGGAGGAAAGAACAGCAACAATAAGAATGACAAGTCACGTAAGAAAAGAAAATGCAACTTCTGTGGTATTGACGGGCATATAGTCCAGGACTGTAGGAAGAAGAAGATGAAGATCGGAGCATGTTTTCAATGCGGTGAAACTGGACACATCAGCAAGAACTATCCTAAGAAGCAAGGGCAAGCCCCGCAAGAAGGACCTTCTAGGGGTACATCTTTAACTTCTTTTCCCTAGATACTCTGTTTTATCTTGTATATCCTTTAGATCCTATCTTGAGAACCTTAGGTAGAATCCTATGAATGTAAACATGTATTTGAAACATGTTATGGTTGATGTTTGCGAATGGTTGCAAGTTTTTGCTCGTGGTTGCATAACACACATTAGGCACTAGATCGGCTCAGACACATTTTCATATTGCATATGCATGAGTGTTTATACTTATTATGGATGAAAATGAATGTGTTATCATATGAATGTTGCATATGGATGAATGTTTGTGCACACATATAGTGCTTACGTGACTAGAATTATTTGCCTACACGTTGGATTCATGACACTAAACATATTTTGCATTAGAAAGATCAATCAGGCCTGATCATTTGCATTAGATAAGGAACATATACACACACTTTCTGCATATGTTCATATAGCATTAAAAATCTCTTAAGGACAATGTTTTCTTGTGGATGATGTTTTTAGTAGATGGATGATGGATGGTAGGATACATTCTTCCTAACTTAGAGATTTCGGGGACGAAATCCTTTAAGGAGGGGAGAATGTAACAACCCGTATTTTTATAACATGTTATAACCATAAATCTAGGCAGAATTAAAATTTAAAATAAGAACCAAGGAAAACGGGTTGCGCCATTGCGTTCGTCTCGGAATTCTACATGAAATCGAGTCCGAGTTTTCGAAAATCGGAGTCCGTATGACCAAGTTATGGCTCCCCAAAGTTTCAGAAATTTTCAGAGTTCAAAACAGTTCGAATTCGAGTTCAAATTCGAATTTCAAAACCCAGACAGACTGGGCGGGAAATTTCCCACCCAGCACCACAGGTCGACTGGGGAGTCGACTGGGCAGTTGACACCCCCAGGACCAGGTCGACTGCGAAGTCGACTTGGGTGTCGACCTGGTCCCCAAACCTGGTTTGGGCCTGTTTGCTCCTGCTTGAACCTGTTGGCTTGTTTGAAGGCCCGTGACGATTTTTGGCAGTTCAGATCGATTCTATGGTTTATCCTATGGCCTAAACTAGTTGTTGCAACTATAAAAACACCCTAAGACCTAGGCTAGTCAACAACAAATCTTTCTAACACCATTATACTGCTAAGTCTCCTCTTGAACCATGGCCGCCGCCTCCAACTTAAAGCTTAAACATTCAAACTAGATCCAAATCGAAGGCCAACGTTTCTACAACAATTCAAGGGAATAGATCAACATCTCAACAACAATCCTATGACAATTTCTGTTCTTAGTTCTCAAAAACCACGATCTGTAAGCCCTAGTTACTCTTAGATCTAAACTCTAAACTTAATGTGGACACGTGTAAATTGAAGTTGAACATAAACATGATAACTACTTGAGACCTACTCTTGTATATCTTTGATCTATGACTATTCCTTTTTGATCTATTATTTTAGATCTACTCTTGTTCACCCTAGATCTATTCACCTTAAACCTAGTACCGTTCATATTGAACCATGATTTGTGGAATACTGATAAGAACTTGATTTAGGGGCCTGTTCATGTCATAACCTAAACCATATCATTATTTTAACATGCCTGTGATGTTGTGATGTTGAAACTATTGCTAGTCACAAGTTTAGGATTATCCTCTTATGTCATTTATTGCTATGTTTATCACCCTATTTCATATGCCAGTGATGTTATGATAATATCTCAAGTTACACCATGCTTGCCTTGAAATCACCTTTGCCACTTTATACCCATCCTTGTTATGTTATTCCCTAGTTACATTTATTGCCTTGATTCGAATTCACGAGCGTTGGGGATGCGATTTGGGTAATTTAGGAAAACCTGAATTGAGTATGAACTTGAAAACATGAATATCATTATAACTCGAGCTTGGATAGGAACATGAACTTGACATGAAATTATACTTGAAAATATGAATTTGGGACATGACACTTAGATAACTTGAACGTGGCCAACTCGAGGTTGGGTTGAGTTTGCAGTATAAATCTTCTCGGAACCGCCCGGCGAATCCAATAGCTGCAAACAATAGGACCCAATGTGAGTAGTTGGTCATACCGCACTCGAAACCCGAGGTTAGACTAGGTTATGGTGTAAAACTGCCCGGACCCGCCCGGCACATCCAGTAACCATAACCAAGTCTAATGTGAGAGGTTAGGGGTGCATTAAGTAAATTAATGCCACTGGATAAGGTTAAGTCATGGACCACTTGAATATACTTAACCAATTTGACACATTGATTTGATAGGGCTAGGTCATGAACCGCTTGAACACACTTAACCAACCTGACACATGATTCGTAGGACTAAGTCTTGAACTAGAACGACCACTTAGTCAATTTGACATGACACGTAGATGGGGTTAAGTCTCGATTTTAAATGACAACTTAACCTGCTGAACGAAACCCTAGTTACGCGGTACTTTTAAGCAGTAACCCACTAGATGTATCACGGTACCCTGGGACTAGGCAGGGTGGGGCACAATTGCTTGGCTGATTGTAAGCGACCAGAACGACGGCTGAGTTGGTGCGCCATTGTAGGTTCAGGAGGACTAGGGTCGTGCACTTAGTCCGGAGTTGAAAAAGCAGGCATTGGGCATTAGTAGGATTATCTGTGCATTCTTGATTCGTGTCGGTGGTTGGCACCCTAGGGCTTGATACACCCTATGGTGGACCTAGCACAGGTGACTACATTCTTGATAGGGCTGTATGACACAGACGCACGACGAGCTAGACTTGTAGGGAGCCGATCGATTAAATCATACCGTTGGACCCAGAATTGGGTCACTTCACGATATTGGGCCAAGGGATTATTTCTTGATTTACAGTTGACACGAGATTAGTATACCAGTATAGTTGGTATGGCGAACCATGAATACGCAATGTTAGACTTGAGTTATCTTGTTATCTTAGTTATCATGTCAGACTTATCATCATTCCTACGTTTAATTCCAGTTTATTTATGTCTTGTTAACTTTACTAGTTTCTATGCTGATAGTCACTAGGGCTTACCAGTCCTTTTGACTGACCCGTTTTCTTTCGCCTCTTTGTCTTTCGTTTCCCCCTCAGGTTCTCAGGGAGGAAACTCTAGATCTTAGCTTGGACTTTGCTTGCTTTCTGACAGCTCATGTACGGTTTGGTCTTGAGCTAAGCTATGGCTGCACTCATGCACTTTTTGGGGAATAATATTTTACTTATGTTGTTTTAAGTACTTTGCTTCTTCAGAACTTGATGTAATGAAATAATGACTTGGCATTTTGATGTAAGAGGTTTTGACTCTATTTTTCAGTAATGAGATTTGGTTTTAAAGTTTATATCCGCTGCTTTATATACTCTATTTTATATATGTTCTGTCTTGTGTTATCTCTGTGCCTGTTTACTAGATAATACCCCTCCAAAACTAGGGTATTCCCTTTGTGAGTGACCCTAGCGGAGGTGGGGTGTTACATTTGGTATCAGAGCCGAAGGTTACCAGACTGGGCAAAAGTTTTAAAAACCTTCTGAAACTATTTTCAAAACCGTTTATAAAGAAGCATTTTTCAAGAAAAAATTATTTTTAAGAAAAGGCTATTCCCCAAAAGCCATTAGCACTTTCCTTTGTTTCCTCGTTTGAATCTTTTTCCTTTTCGCTTTTCAGCATGTCTGATCTTAACCTTCCTGAGGGAGTACCCATACCTTGCTGGTTCCGAAGATACTTGGAAGCTAGGGCCAACGGCGCGGGCCCGGCATATATCCCCCACTTCCTAGCCCGGTGGCCACGGTTCCTCCTCCTCCTCCGGGTACCGCCTTCGCCTAAATATGGAAGGACTTTATAGTAATGGGCGACAAGAACTTCGTTGGAACTAAAACCTTCGTTGAGGCGCGAAACTGGCTAAAAGAGACTGAAGACTTGTTTGTTATTTTCGATATGGAGGATCATAGGAAAGTTCAGTTGGCAGCATGGTCGTTGAAAGAGGAAGCTGCATTTTGGTGGGAAGTCACCAACACTACCAGGCCAATTGAGACTTGGGCAGACTTTAGAGAGAGGTTTGGACTTAAGTTTTTATCATCCGCAGAAGAGAGTCTTCAGATGGAGAGGTTCCTAGCACTCAAGCAAGGGGACATGTCAGTTGGGGAATACGTGAATAAGTTTAATCAGCTTGCTCGGTTTGGTTTGGACGTAGTCAACACGGCTGAGAAGAAGGCTCTACGCTTTGCTCGAGGATTGAGCGAGCCACTCCACCCTATGGCCATGACTCATGTACCTATGGGGGCGACCTTTGAAAGCTTGGTGAACATGGCCCTACTTCATGAAGAAGACGAGAATGGCAAGAAGAAGATCAAGGCGAATGAGTCTCAAGACAAGAAGGTAGACTCCGAGAAAGGAGGAAAGAACAACAACAAGAAGAATGACAAGTCACATGAGAAAAGAAAATTCAACTTCTGTGGTATTGACGGGCATATAGTCCAGGGCTGTAGGAAGAAGAAGATGAAGATAGGAGCATGTTTTCAATGCGGTGAAACTGGACACATCTGCAAGAACTGCCCTAAGAAGCAAGGACAAGCCCCGCAAGAAGGACCTTCTAGGGGTACATCTTTAACTTCTTTTCCCTAGATACTCTGTTTTATCTTGTATATCCTTTCGATCCTGTCTTGAGAACCTTAGGTAGAATCCTATGAATGTAAACATGTATTTGAAACATTTTATGGTTGATGTTTGCGAATGGTTGCAAGTGATTGCTCGTGGTTGCATA
This sequence comes from Allium sativum, assembly GCA_030737875.1. NCBI lineage: Eukaryota > Viridiplantae > Streptophyta > Magnoliopsida > Asparagales > Amaryllidaceae > Allium > Allium sativum. Next base: position 1,051,816,032 of record CM060924.1, read on the forward strand.
ACACACATTAGGCACTAGATCGGCTCAGACACATTTTCATATTGCATATGCATGAGTGTTTATACTTATTTATGGATGAAAATGAATGTGTTATCATATGAATGTTGCATATGGATGAATGTTTGTGCACACATATAGTGCTTACGTGACTAGGATTATTTGCCTACATGGTGGATTCATGACACTAAACATATTTTGCATTAGAAAGATCAATCAGGCCTGATCATTTGCATTAGATAAGGAACATATACACACACTTTCTGCATATGTTCATATAGCAATAGAAATCTCTTAAGGACAATGTTTTCTTGTGGATGATGTTTTGAGTAGATGGATGATGGATGGTAGGATACGTTCTTCCTAACTTAGAGATTTCGGGGACGAAATCCTTTAAGGAGGGGAGAAAGTAACAACCCGTATTTTGATAACGTGTTATAACCATAAATCTAGGAAGAATTAAAATTTAAAAGAAGAACCAAGGGAAATGGGTTGCGCCATTGCGTTCGTCTCAGAATTCTACATGAAATCGAGTCCGAGTTTTCAAAAATCGGAGTCCGTATGACCAAGTTATGGCTCCCCAAAGTTTCAGAAATTTTCAGAGTTCAAAACAGTTCAAATTCGAGTTCAAATTCGAATTTCAAAACCCAGACAGACTGGGCGGGAAATTTCCCACCCAGCACCCCAGGTCAACTGGGGAGTCGACTGGCCAGTCGACACCCCCAGGACCAGGTCGACTGCGCAGTCGACTTGGGTGTCGACCTGGTCCCCGAACCTGGTTTGGGCCGGGTTGCTCCTGCTTGACCCTGTTCGCTTGTTTGAAGGCCCGTGACGATTTTTGGTGGTTCAGATCGATTCTAGGGTTTATCCTATGGCCTAAACTAGTTGTTGCAACTATAAAAACACCTAAGACCTAGGCTAATCCACAACAAATCTTTCTAACACCATTATGCTGTTAATTCTCCTCTTGAACCATGGCCGCCGCCTCCAACTTAAAGCCTAAACATTCAAACTAGATCCAAATCGAAGGCCAATGTTTCTACAACAATTCAAGGGAATAGATCAACATCTCAACAACGATCCTATGACAATTTATGTTCTCAGTTCTCAAAAACCACGATCTGTAAGCCCCAGTTACTCTTAGATCTAAACTCTAAACTTAATATGGACATGTGTAAATTGAAGTTGAACATAAACATGATAACTACTTGAGACCTACTCTTGTATATCTTTGATCTATGACTATTCCTTTTTGATATATTATTATAGATCTACTCTTTTTCACCCTAGATCTATTCACCTTGAACCTAGTACCATTCGTATTGAACCTTGATTTGTGGAATACTGATAAGAACTTTATTTAGGGGCCTGTTCATGTCATAACCTAAACCCTATCATTATTTTAACATGCCTGTGATGTTGTGATGTTGAAACTATTGCTAGTCACAAGTTTAGGATTATCATCTTATGTAATTTATTACTATGTTTATCACCCTATTTCATATGCCAGTGATGTTATGATCATATATCAAGTTACACCATGCCATCCTTGAAATCACCTTTGCCACTTTATACCCATCCTTGTTATGTTATTCCCTAGTTACATCTATTGCCTTGATTTGAATTCACGAGCGTTGGGGATGCGATTTGGGTTGTTTAGGAAAACCGGAATTGAGTATGAACTTGAAAACATGAATATCGTTATAACTTGAGCTCGGATAGGAACATGAACTTGACATGAAATTATACTTGAAAATATGAATTTGGGACATGACACTTAGATAACTTGAACGTTGCCAACTCGAGGTTGGGTTGAGTTTGCAGTATAAATCTGCCTGGAACCGCCCGGCGAATCCGGTAACTGCAAACAATAGGACCAAATGTGAGTAGTTGGCCATATCGCACTCGAAACCCAAGGTTAGACTAGGTTATGGTGTAAAACTTCCCAGACCCGCCTGGCACATCCAGTAACCATAACCAAGTCTAATCTGAGAGGTTAGGGGTGCATTAAGTAAATTAATGCCATTGGATAGGGTTAAGTCATGGACCACGTGAATATACTTAACCAATTTGACACGTTGATTTGATAGGGTTAAGTCATGAACCGCTTGAACACACTTAACCAACCTGACACAGGATTCGTAGGACTAAGCCTTGAACTAGAACAACACACTTAGTCAATTTGACATGACATGTAGATGGGGTTAAGTCTCGATTTTAAATGACGACTTAACCTGCTGAGCGAAACCCTAGTTACGCGGTCCTTTTCAGCAGTAACCCACTAGATGTATCACGGTACCCTGGGACTAGGCAGGGTGGGGCACGATTGCTGGGCTGATTGTAAGCGACAAGAACGACGGCTGAGTTGGTGTGCCATTGTTGGTTCAGGCGGACTAGGGTCGTGCACTTAGTCCGAAGTTGAAAAAGCAGGCATTGGGCATCAGTAGGATTATCTGTGCGTTCCTGATTCGTGTCGGTGCTTGGCACCCTAGGGCTTGATACACCCTATGGTGGACCTAGCACAGGTGACTACATTCGTGATAGGGTCGTATGACACAGACACACGACGAGCTAGACTTGTAGGGAGCCGATCGATTATATCATACCGTTGGACCCCGAATTGGGTCACTTCACGATATTGGGCCAAGAGATTATTTCTTGATTTATAGTTGACACGGGATTAGTATACCAGTATAGTTGGTATGGCAAACCTTGAATACGCAATGTTAGACATGAGTTATCTTGTTAGCTTAGTTATCATGTCAGACTTATCATCATTCCTATGTTTAATTCCAGTTTATTCATGTCTTGTTAACTTTACTAGTTTCTATGCTGATGGTCACTAGGGCTTACCAGTCTTTTTGACTGACCCATTTTCTTTCGCCTCTTTGTCTTTCGTCCCCCCCCCCCCCAGGTTCTCATGGAGGAAACTCTAGCTCTTAGCTTGGACTTTGCTTGCTTTCTGACATCTCATGTACGGTTTGGTCTTGAGCTATGCTATGGCTGCATTCATGCACTTTTTAGGGAATAATATTTTACTTTTGTTGTTTTAAGTACTTTGCTTCTTTAGAACTTGATGTACTGAAATAATGACTTGGCATTTTGATGTAAGAGGTTTTGACTCTATTTTTCAATAATGAGATTTGGTTTTAAAGTTTATATCCGCTGCTGTATATACTTTATTTTATCTATGTTATGTCTTGTGTTATCTCTTTGCATGTTTACTAGATAATACCGCTCCAAAACTAGGGCATTCCCTTTTTGAGTGACCCTAGTGGAGGTGGGGTGTTACACTAACACTCTGAAGCAAAATAAAAGCTCAAAGCAGCTTCCTCTAAGAATAAAAGATCCCTTTTAACAGAGATAGATCATCAACGAAATCAATATGTCTAAGAGCAGTTTAGGAGCTGTACTTCTAAAGGTTATGATCCAAAGAGGACAAATTATGACAACACGGAGGCTTATCTCAAATACATCGCTAGAAAAACCATCAAGGACCTATTGAGAAGAAAAGGGATAAGAACCCAAGATGATAGGATTAATGATAATGAAAGAGTAGCCCCTTTTACCAATGAGATCATGAGCACTATAATACCTTCTAGGGTGAAGGTTCTCACTATAAAGTATCTCAGAACTACTGACCCTGATGGTCATCATATAGCTTTTGACAGTCAAATGGATCTCTATAATGCTTCGGGGCCTGTTAGATGTCGTTTTTTCCCTAGTAACCTCCAAGGAGTAGCAGCCAAATGGTATCATCAACACAAAGAGAATACCATTTACTCATGGAAACAGTTCGCCTATGAGTTCTCTGCACAATTCTACATCTGCAAGGATCCGACAGTTGACTACATAGTTATTGCTAATATCAAGAAGATGCAAGGAGAGTCCCTAGGAGATTACTTGAAAAGGTCCAAAGTAGAAGCATTAAACGCAAAAAGATATTAATGATCATGACAGGTTAATTGTTGTGCACTCAGGATTAATCGGGAATACCACCTTTTGGAAGGAATCATACATCCATGGTTGTAATGACTTACAAGACTTCCACTTTTAAGCTGACAAGTTCATCCGCATGAATGAATTGTACTTTATAAAGAAGAAGTTCGGACCTCGAGGGGAAGGAGGAAAGCGGGCTTCGGACGAAAACCCCAAGGTGGAAGGTTCAGTCAAGGTAGAAATCATAAAAAGCAAAGATAGGAGGATTCTAATTCCAACTCGGTCGCTTTAAACAAGGCCATCTCCTTTGGGTATGCTATGGAATAAGAAAGGGTCAATAACTTGCCCATCTCGTTCAAAGCCAAAAATTTCCCTGAACCTCATGTTGGCATCCTTGAAGAATGCCATATTTGAAGAATGCCTATTACACTCTCAAGATGCACCACCTAGTAATTTCTCCGGACAAAATAAAGAAAGGGTTTTGTCATCCACCCAACGTCCCTCTCATGGTAACAGCTGAGATTAGACTCTCTGTTGTAGCCAAGTTCCTTGTTGATACTGGAAGTGCAGTTATTGTCATCTTTAACATGCTTCTGATCAGATGGGAATCTCCGACGAGAAGTTAGAACCAAGAAATGAGCCAATCTTCGGCTTCAACAACAAGGGATCAACTCCAGTAGAAAAGATCAACCTCCTGGTCCAAGTTGGGTTGTCTCTGCTCCACCGAACCTTTAAAAATGTTTTTTTCATGATCAACAAACCATCTTACTAAATGCCTTCTATGGTCGACCTACTCTAAAGGGAATGGATTCTTTTGTCTCTTTTAAATACTCGATGTTGAAATTCTTAAGAAAACAAGGATGGGGTACCATCAGAGGGGAACAATTTAGTTCGCGCGAATTGTACTTCGCAATGTTTGACAAATACAAAAGTGAGTATTCTTCGTACTTTGATTCTTCTACTATTTTTCAAGCTTCGGATAATGGATTCTTACATCCAACATTCAAAGCTAAAATAAAACTTAATAAAACTGTCAAACGTACAAATGATAGGTACACTTCCTTGAAATGAAAAAGGAAGAGAGTCGATGACATAAATTCGGTAGAGGAAGAGGAAATTGTAACAGATTTGGATTCTCGAGGGGACACTAAAAGGATAAAAAGCAATAGAGGATTTGGAGGAAGTAAGCGTTGATCCAAAGGATAAGACCAAAGTTATCAAGATAGAGAAAATGTTGACAGGACCCTTGAGGAGTGACCTAGATTAGTTCTTGTATCTTAACAAGGATGTTTTTGCTTGGCCTCATTCGAACATCATCGGAATCAGCCCCTCTATCATAAGCCATGCCCTAAACATCAACCCTTCTGTAATCCTAGTTCGACAGAAAAAGAGGAAATACAATAGAGATCAGTCGAAGGCTTTAAAAGAGGAAGTCAAAAGGTTAGAAACAAACGGGTTCATTCGAGAAGTTTTTTATCGCAAATGGCTAGCCAACCCTGTGTTGGTAAAGAAGTCCAACGGAAAGTGGAGAACTTGCATTGATTATACAGATTTAAACAAAGCCTGCCCGAAGGATTGCTATTCCCTACCCGTTGGTTGATGCAACAAGTGGACATAAGATATTATCCCTTATGAATGCTTACTTGGGATATTATCAAATTCCCATTCACAAACCCGACGAAGAACATACAAGCTTTGTCACGGACTGAGGAACATTCTATTATACAGTAATGCCCTTTGGATTGAAAAATGCTAGAGCAACATAGCAAAGGCTGGTTAACAGAATGTTCCAAGAGAAGATAGGGTGAAACATGGAAGTTTACGTAGATGATATGCTGGTAAAGTTCGTCAAATAATAGAGCTACTTGGAGGACCTAGAGGAGATGTTTAACATCTTGAGTGGTTACCAAATAAAGCTGAATCTACAAAAGTGTTCTTTTGGGGTCCAATTTGGAAAATTCCTAGGATATGTGGTAAACGAGTATGGCATTGAGGCTAACCCTAACCAAATCCAAGCCATAAAGGATATGGAAGAACCCAAAATAAGCAAAGAAGTCATGAGCTTAAATGGAAAGGTAGCAGCTCTCAGTATGGTCATTTCCAAAGCCATTGACAAATGCATCCATTTCTTTGATGTTATAAAGAAAAAGAAGAACTTCGAATGGAATGAAGAATGTAGAAAATCAATTCAAGAATTGAAATATTACATAGGGAAACACTTAGTTTTAACCAACCCCGAGAAAGAAGAAGATAGTGCCTATATATGGCCATTTCAGAATATGCGGTAAGTTCAGTCCTTATAAGAGAAATTGATGGAACTCAACATCCAATTTATTATGTTAGCAAAAGGTTAAAGGATGCTGAAACCCGATAACCTGTAATGGAAAAATTAGCGTATTGCCTAATACTTATAGCATGAAAGATCAAGGTTATTTCCAAACGCATCCCATTAAGGTTTTAAATAATTTTTCACTCAAGCAAGTTTTCAAAAAGCCGGAAATGTCAGGAAGGTTAGTGAAATGGGAAATTGGGCTTAGCCAATACAAGGTTGAGTTTCAACCTCGAGAAACGATCAAAGGAAAGCTCTCGCAGATTTTGTGAACAAGCGCACAAGCTTCATTACAGAATTATCAACCAAGGAAAATGACCTAAAGGCTAAGTGGCAATGATTCATAGATGGAGCTTCAAACGAACAGTTCGCAGGGACAGGATACATCATAATTACCCCTGATGGGCACCGCTTGCATAATGCAATTAAGTTAGGATTTGCTGCTACCAATAATGTGGTCGAATATGAGTCAATGATGGCAGGATCGAAACTAGCACTACAGATGAAAATACCTCGAATAGAGATCTTTAGTGACTGATAATTAATGGTCAACTAGATTAAGCAAACCTACCAAACCAAAGATGCCCGACTGGTCCTATATGTAAATAAAATTCTAAATATTCTTTCTTAGTTTGAGGACTTCTCAATACATAAAATCCTAAGGGGAGAGAACACCCAAGCCGATTCACTAGACAAACTGGCCAGCTCCCAAGGAGCGCCCAAAACTTGGATAATCTATGTAGAATATTGAGAAAGGCCCAGCATTGAGAAGGAAGGGCTTGAAACAAAAAACAAATTGTTTGTCCTAACTAGATCCCAGACCTAGGGAAACGGAGATGAAATGAGTAAAGAGAATGCTTATGGTAAGGATACCTGTTTGGCGGAAACAGTTTACCACTATGAAAATACTTGGATGGCTCCTATAGTAGATTACCTCCTAAACGGAGTTCTGCCCTTTAGTGAGCAAGACGCGAGGAAGATAAGACACCAAGCCCCTACATTGGTGATTACAAATGGGATACTATATAAGAAAGGGCACTCACACCCCTACTTAAGATGTGTAAGCCTTGAGAACGGGCTTAAGTTGTTGAAAGAAGCACATGAAGGTTTGTGCGTGGACCATTCCAATGGAATTAAGTTAATCAAGAAGGTCATGCGACAAGGCTTTTACTGGCCATAAATGGTTAGCCAAGCAATTGAATATGTCAAGAAATGCAAGAAATGTCAAAGGTAATCTAAGATATTGAGGCTACCTCCAAGTGAGTTAACCATTATCTCAAGTCGTTGCCTTTTGATGTGTGGGGGATAAATTTGATTGGACCTCTAAAAGTCTCCAAGGGTGGAACTAATTATGTTTTAGTAGCTATTTATTACTTTACAAATGGGTGGAGGCAGAACCCCTTCCGGCAATCACATCTAAGATGGTATTGAGATTTGTGATAAAGAAAATTGTCACCCACTTTGGGTTTCCTTACAAGATCATATCAGACAATGGAACACAATTCGAAAGCGAGGAATTCACACGATTTTTTTGATAAGAATGAGATCATAAAAAGCTTTTCCTCAATAGCACATCCAAGGGAAAATGGAACCATTGAGGCAACAAACAAAACCATAAAGACAATTATCAAGAAATGAATAAACCAAGCTAAAGGGAATTAGGCAGAAGAACTACCCTTTGTGTTTTAGGCACATAGAACTTCCGCCAAAATGACAACATGACATACTCCATTCTCTTTGACATATGGATGTGAAGCCATGCTTCCAATTAAGGTTGAGATGCCTTCATACAGAAGGTAGCTTACACAATTAATCCTAATCAAAAGTTAAAAAGGGAATCCTTGGACCTAATACAAGGATTAAGAGACGAGGCTACAATTAGAACGGCCGAATACCGAAGGAGAATCACAATATACTACAACTCAAGGGTTAAAGCCAAAGCCTTCACAAAAGGGGATTTGGTCTTGCAAAGGATAATGGCCAACACAAATAACCCATCGGATGGGCCGCTTGCCACAAATTGGGAAGGATCCTTAATCATCCATCAAGAAGACATACCCGGGACGTATTGACTATGCAATCCAAATGGTGACCTCATTCTAAGAACATGGAACTCAGAACATTTAAGGTCATACTTCTTAATGATAAACGAATAAAGGAAGGTCTGCTTCAAGAACATTCATAAAACTAAGGTTATGGAAGCCCTCTCAAAGTTCAAAGTAACCCAAAATGGGTCAAACCACAAAGGGATGAAAACCCTTATTAATGCCAGGTTGGCCAGGGCAAGATACCCCATGGAGGGGGTGATATGTAAGCCTTTCTCCACTACCAAGTCAGAAAGGGCCATATTGAAGCATTAAAAGTGTAAGCCTCCGATATATGCTAGAAATGGTTGGGATGGAGCATCTATTTAGCATGCCCTTCCTCTTCTCGCAAAATAGTATGCCCTGCCTCTGCTATGAACTAAAAACATCCTGACTTTGTTCGCAAAAGAGCATGTCATACATCTGCTTATGTTCAGCATTACCCGTAGAAGGGAACGCAAATCCTTATCATCGCTTACGATGACCAAGATACGGCACCCCTTGGAGGGGGTGGAGTTTAAGCCTCTATCCCGCTTACGATGGCCAGGGAAGAGCATCGAAAGAGTGAGCCTTAATTTTGTGTCTACGGTGGCCCGATTTAAGCATCTAAGACCTTATCATCGCCTACAATGGTCAGGATGAGGCGCCTCCTAAAGGGAAGTCTGGTAAGTCCTTGGGCACTACATGTGGATAAGCTAGCCAAGCGCACCGGATGCACAGGCCCAGAGAGTGGCAAACAAAGCAGTACAACAACTTCTTTGACAATTAAAAGCCCGAGGCTTAAGAAGCACGTACACCCTTTGCTTCCTTAAAAAATCATACCTGAAGGCGGGTAACAAAGCCGATCACCAAAAGTGAATTTCTTGTCTTCAATCTTTAATACCCAAATAAGGGTTGGTTCGAGACTTCTATTATCACCAGAAGTGGATTTCCGGTCTTCAATCTTTAATATCCAAATAAGGGTTGGTTTGGGACTTCTATTAATACCAGAAGTAGATTTCTGTTCTTCAGTCTTAATCACCTGAATCTGGATAGTTCGGAATTCCATTATTACCGGAGGTGAATATCTAGTATTCAATCTTTAATACCCAAATTTGAGTCAGTTTGGGATTTCTATTAACTTCAGATCTTCAACATTTAATACCTAAATAGGGGTTAGATTAGGACATCTTTCCATTTTCATAAAGCAAAGCTATGACTTTTCTTCATGGACATCTGAATTTGGGTTTTCTATCCCATCGCTTCATATTTGGCGACTCACCACAAAGCTAGTATCATAGACACCTCATTACGAAACTCGATATTAAAAGTGGAATCCGCTCACACTTGATAACGAAGAAGTTTCCTAAACCCTCTCCTTGTTTTACGATAGAGCGGAAAGTATAAATGGGCATGGAAACCATAGATACAAGATTAATATATTATTAAGGCTCAATCTCGAGCAATATCTAATCTAGTATATATGCAACTTATCATAGAAACCATGGAAAGGCTAAAGCAGATATCAGCTAACGTCGAAAATACCCCTTCACAAAGGGGAAAATGTTACTACCAAAATTAATGCCGAAGAGGATTACGGTTAAGGGGCATTGGACCATCGCAAGCAGAAAAGATTAAAAGCGAAAGATCAGGTATAGGATAAAATCAAAGGCATAAGAGAGTCATTCAGAATAACGAGTAACTGATAACATCAACAAAAAGAAGAGCCTCTGGTCCGAAGGAAGAGTGATGACAGGGTAGTTCCGGCACGGAAGATAGCTAACAAAAGGTCATAAAAAACCAAAAGCTGATGAAGAGAAAGACCAAGAAACCTACAATCTGAGACCCAGACGGGCGAAGGGGCAATCGACATTAACATACTTAATGTCGATACACAAGAGACAGAAGCACTAAAAGAACATAGCCCGAAATATGGGGAATCTATCCGGATGCCAACTACAGAGACTATAATTTGATGATCACCAAGAGGCAACTTTAGCAGACAACCAATAAAGCACCGAAATTGACCTACTGGAAAGCCGAAGCCTACTTCAAGGATCTACTGAAATGCAAATCACAGCTTCTAAGATAAAACAAGCCATCCACACTCATTCACTTAGTGGTGATGGCAAAAGGGGTGGTGGTTCCCAAACAACACACTTAAAGCATGAAGGAAAACTTCGCAAATAATTGATGGCAGGACCAAGAGCGCATGACCGGAAGCTCTTAACCGGAAGCTGAAAGCCTTTCCTATTGCTATCTGTACCAAGAAGCTTAGTATCGATACAAAGGGGGGTAGAAAAAACATTAAAGAGAAGCTCTAAAGACCGAGATAATCTTCCGAGAGCCAAAACCGACACCCTAAAGGTAATAAGCAAGCCGAAAGAGCAGCCGAGAGCCAGAGCTGTCAGGAGCCAAAGCGTCCGGAACCGAAGGGAAAAGTGGCCGATAGGGGCTTCTGCTGGCCTAAGAACAGAAGGGCCCCGATTTGTCTATAAATAAGACCCTGGGGGTAACTTTTTCGAGACCGAATCCTCATTTCTCAATCTTGTTCTAATTTCTTCAAGATCAAACCCTAATTTCCAAATCGAATTAGAGATTTTTTCAACTCTTGTAGTATATCCGCAATAATTACTAGGATAAGTCCAGGACTTAAACATTTCTCGATTTGATAATCATATTGTGTTTATAAAGATTAGACAGGGAGTTAATGCTAACCTTTCTTATGAAGGAGTTTACCACATCTCATTCATAGGAGGGAAGGTCCCGGGTAAAACCGAGGCTTTTCCTACTTTTGAACGGTCATTATGCAACTTGGCTCTTTCATTGCGAGCCTAATGCAACCCAACCTCAGGAGGGAGCTTGCTGTAGGATTGTGGCTTGATAACAGACACAAAAAAGGCCCTTCTGGGTTGGTTTGATGCAGAAGTATCGTATAAGTCATTAAATGTTATGGAATGTAAACAGCCGCGTGTTGAGAGGAATTAGCACGTTTCCTCTTAGCACAATGTATATTATTTTATCCTGGATCTAAATGTGACCGTTGCATAAGGTTTTAGTCTTATTTAACTCGTAAAACCTTTCTTCTAAGGTTGTCATTGATTTTGTAGTCTCGTAAGCATGATACTTAGCCCATGAGGGAAGAGTAACTAATCTTCGGACTTAAGATCTTGGTGACCATGGAACTATGGAACTTGTTAAGAGTACCGATTCAAGGCTGCATTCCAATAACCTTTAGAGTACTCATATACCAAACCACTAAGTATATGCATTGTTCATCCTAGTTCGGGTGTTGACGAAAAATATGGTTAACGGAAGGTTACGATTTCTCAACACCTCACACCGGAAGGTTTTCTAAACTTTTGTATGCAAAATTGCTATTCATTATTCCAGCGAGATATAAAATACGAATGATCATGTTATTCTATCACGGGTTTCATCTATAACTTAGTTTCGATCTAAATGGTGTCTCACATAAGATGAGTCAATCATTGTATACATCCTACTCTAAGCAAAGTACTAACACAAGAAGTGTTAGTGATAGTATTTTATGCAGGAAAACACAGAAGAAATTTTGGATGAAGATATTCGACATCAAGATAAAAGTTGTACGCAACACGATGTATATACAAGCCGCGGGTTTATTCACATGAACATGTCACCAAAATGGCCACATCCAGAAGATGGACAATAATGTAATGTTCATACAAAAATCTAAAGGTTTTCGTGATCAAGTCCTGAGAGACATGCGTAAAGGTTATTCGAATGAGCTACGAGGAGTATTTATAGGCTGGAAGAAGAAGATGTTTGAACCAATGACCTTAAAAGTCAGGCACACCGATTCACTAAAGGAGGATTAATGTTACCACAAGATTTCGATAACAAAAGCAAAGCATGGTGAAGGGGCATTGTAGTAAAGCTGACACAAAAATAGAAGGTTGAGGAGAGTTCGATCAATACCAAAGATTTATGAAGGTGAAGCTGGTACCGATAGCAAAAGGTATAAAAGGAAGGAAGCCAACATCAAAAATGAAAAGAAAAAGATATGAGGAGGGCCGACACCAACAAGTGAAGCATACATTTGAAGCTTAATAAAGAAACTAATACTGAAATAATAAGATTGAAACAGAGATACGGAGGGAACCAGTGAAGATGAGCCTAGAAAAATGATGCTATTGGCACCAACATAGGGGATCAAACAACTTAGTGCTGATACCAAGAAAAGAAGGCAAAAGAAGCACGTTGTTGGCACTAACATGCTATGAGCAGTTAGCTTGGTGTTGATACCGAAGAATGAGAGAAAAGGCATAAATCTGATGCTAAGAAAGCAGGGTTAAAGCATTAAGACGATATCGAGAGTTAGGGTCGCTAGAGGTGAAACCAACAACAAAGAGTCAGAAGCAATTAAATCGACACCAAAATATATAAGCTTGGTAACGAGACTGAAACCAATTCATAAATAGAAAAGCACAAGGCCAGTAGCCAAGATGTAGGAAAAACGCTATCGACAATAACAAGCTTGGTATCGATATCATTGCAAAAAGGCGAAAAAAAGTTACATACAACAAGCATCAAGGTCGGTACCGAAACCAAAGACAAGGGAGGATACTAAGAGGTGGATGCAAAAGTGAGACTTCCCACACAGTCACTACAAAGGGGGCATGAATCTTTTATAAATAAGATCCCATGGGTCCCAATTTGGGGACCTTTTCTCATTCCAAAATTTTGTACCCAATTCTTATAGTCAAACCCATAATCTAGAAATCAAATTGGGGATTTTCTCATCAATTGTAATACACTCATGATAAAAAAAGGAGAAATTAAAATCATACTTATTCTCGATTCTGTAATCATATTATGACCAAATTGGTCTAACAAGGAATTATCAAATAATCTCATATACGAAAGACTCAAGCGCAAGTACATAGGAAGGAGAATCATTGAGAAAAATCAATGGTCCTTCCCTCATGATTCACACATGTGCCTTAATTTTTTTGAATAGTCTAACATACCAAGACGTTCAAATGACTTATTGCAGCTTTATAACTCAACAACTGACACAACCAAGACCTTTCATCATCTAGATCGATGTGGAAGTATCACATTTTGTTATCAAAGGCTAAGATACATCAAAAAAATGTGAACGTTGCGATATCTTAGCATGCTTCCTGTTAACACATTTTGTAACAACCTAAATTTTCAGCAAAACAATAATTAATTAATGGATTAATTAATTGAGGAATGCCTAATAAAATAAATATTAATCGGAAAAATACTGAGAATTAAATAAAATGGATTTTTCTGTTGCATCGTTTACAAAATTATGATTTAAATAGACTTTTAATTTGCGTAAATCGGACAAGAAACGAAGAAGTTATAAGCTAAAGAAATTTGGACATAATTTAAAAGAAACACACCTAAAACTTCCTATGTTCTATTTTTACGAACAAAAATAATTATTGTGAACAAAAGAAAGTGTATGTTAAGTGGTAAGACATAGTAATATTAAACAAGAGGTTGCAAGTTTGATCCCTAGCAATGACATAATTTTTTTAATGAGACCAATCTAAATGATGCATGTGTGTATGTAAATATAAGTAAATAAAAGATTACATATGTGTGTATGTGCAAGTATATGTATGTGTATGTGTGTGTGCGTGTATATATTTATGTGTACGTATGCATATGTGTATATGCGTACGAGTGTGTGTGTGTATATATATAACAACGTTAAATAATGTTTTAATTTAAAGTACGTGCACATTTATTCTAAAACTGACATACGTTTGAAAATAAAATTAAATGCATGTTGGAAATGAAAGAAAAGTTAATGCATAGAAAATAAAACGAGAAATAAACATATAACGTTAAAAAAGATGTTTGAATGCTTGTGTAAATACACATAATTAATATGTTAAAAATAAACAAGCATATCTATTACGCATTAGGATTTGAAATTTAAACGCATTTCATAAATCACAAAAGAAAAAAGGGAAACATTGGAAATAGTGTCAAAAGTTGGAAACAGATAAGTAATTCCATAATGTGAGCATATATCTAGGTATATTAAATGTAAATATATTTAGATAGTGACACACATTATAAATGGAATTAAACCATGCGATAAAAAGGATGTAGTAAATGATGCTAACCAGGTATTGTTTCAATTCAAAATTTATATTCTAGTATTGGTAATAAATGTCTGAAATTGAGAACAAAATGGTAGAAACAAACATTCATGGAATAATACATGCAAGAATTTAATGAATACAGCAAAGTAAATGCATAATTTTTTTGCTTATGTACCGCTGATGTACCTTATATGGTTTAGATTAAAAACCCAAAATCTAATGGCCTAAAATATAAATGTAAGATACAATGAACTTGGAAAATAAATCCAAATGAACATGGGTTGTTTTGTTGTTTTATTCCTTTCTGACTCAGCATGTTATGTCTTTAATGGTTTGATTTTAAAACCTAATATCTAATGGTTTGAGATTATCTTGGTTAATCTATATATAGGGTGGCTATCCCTCATTTCTCCTACATACAAATTCTCTTCATTCCCCTCTTCCTCCATGACTATGTTCTAAAATCAATTAATAATAATGGGGAGATGCGGCTACAAGATATAGATTAAAAAGATATTCCAAATTTTGCAGTCAACAACTATTTAGAAGATTTTCTAGATCTACAACAGCTATGGTGAGTATTACTGTGATTTCCCGATTTCTTCCAAGTTAAAGTTAAATAGATATAGTATTTGTTGTAGGAATCTAAATAAAAAGTACTTTGACAGTAAATATATGTTATATCTTAAAAGTAACAATGTTTATAAGTTTATTCTTATATATTTATTGTTAATTACATATTTTCTTTCTGTTATTATCTGATTGTATGTACATCTCTCTTCCTTATCCCTTTTCTGTTGTTTTTTTTATAGTATTGTTATGCCTTTATCGTGTATCGCATAGAATTAGAAAAATGTGAAATAACATTTATTGGAAATTGGGCATTGTACTGTAAATTGGGATGATTAAAAAAGAAGTATATTTAAACATGAATAGCTTAAACTTAATATCATTTGTGAACATGAATTTGACATTAATTTGTAGGCATATTAATATGGCATGAATTTGACATTAAACTGTAGACATATTAATATGGTATGAATTTGACATTAATATTAATATGGCATTGATTGGGTGAATATTTATTTGGCATTAATCTATAGATATGTTAATAAAGCGTTGATTATAAAACATGATATTAACATTAATCTGCATATGTTAATTTGAGAAATATATTGACATTAAGAAGAATATTTAATTGAGGGAAACATATCAATTTGACGTTTATGAACATTCATGTTAATTATTGAAAAATATGTAATTATATATTTATGTTCATCTATGATATGTCAGTAAGTCATTTAAGATCATTTAGTGTTAGTTTGGGAAAATTTAATTAAACATTTATGTTCGTTGGATATTTATGTATGGATTTGTCTTCCTTATCCCTTTTTCTATCTTTAATTTATTTACAGTCCTTTATATGCCTATTTTATACCGTTTGGGTTTGATTTTTTTGTTCTCCTCCTTTTTCCTTTTATTTATGCTAAGCCTAAGCCACCGAGAGCCTAGGCCATTTACTATTTATAATTGCGCATTGTAACAGCCTGCATTTTATGTATCAAAGGATTGTAAAATATTTTATTTTATTCCCAGAGGGTTGGATCATTCTCATATTTTAATATGTGGCTTACGGGATGTGAGACGTGTCCATAATTTTTACCAATTTTGTTTGTGACCATTCTGCCCATATCGGTCTTGTACATGGCATAACTTTGGACTTAGGTCGGATTAAGTGGTAAGACTTGTGTCATTGGAAAGGAAGTGATGATTGCCTTTCCCTGGAGATGTTACATTAAAGTTTTGGTTCAACATTTTGGGAGAAATCACTATTTTAAGGTTTAACAGTTGGTTGTCCATGTTTGATAAGCCATAATGAGCAGATTTGGAGAGGTCCATTAGTGGGATGGTGAAAGGATATAAATAGGGGATAAGAGGCAGGGTAAAGAGTTTACTTTCTCCATCCTCTCATTTGGAAGAGCCAAGGGATCCTCCATTCCTTCATCCTTTCTACCATTAAAGCATAGAGAATCAAAGATCTACACAATTTGAGGCTAGATCTACACCATTTCAAGGGAGATTTCATCAAATCGAGCAGATTAAAGCAAGCTCTCTGTTGTCCGGATTCATATTTCTTCATTTCTAAACGAGATCGAAGGATTGGTAAGTGATATGCATCTCTCAGGCGGATTCAATCAAGTATATGGGTGTTTGATCTTACTTTCCTTCATTTAGAGTTGTTTTCACCTAGATCTACATCATGGTAAGAATATTTTCATATGAATCACCATAGGATCCAATCTAGCAACCTAAAATCGGTAATTTCTATGTTAATTTATATGTTTATGCAAGTTATATCCATTAATTTGTTCATTCATAGATTTAACATGTTTTGTAGTGAATTTCATATGATATGATGAATAGGAGTTATTTTGATGTTGTGAATGGTTTTATAAAGTGTTGGATGATTTGGATGAGTCGGTTGAATCATTGTTGTTGTTTGGTGAAGATTTGGCCAAATTTGGAGTTGTTCTGGTCAGATCTGGCTTTGGGTCATTTTTCAAGGCTTTGGGTCGTTTTCCTGGCTTTGAGTAGTTTTTCCGGGCTTCGGGTCGTTTTTCCTGGCTTCGAGTTGTTTTTCCTGGCTTTGGGTCATTTTTCCAGGCATTGGTTCGTTTTCCCCGGCATTGGGTCGTCTTCTTGGTTCTTAGGTCGTTAGATCTTAGGTCTTGGGTTGTTTTAAGACCTAAGGACAAGACCTAGGGAGTAAGATCTAAGGGGTTCAAGAGCTAAAAAATGTCAGCTGAATGAAGCCTGTTTTTGAGTCGACGATGGTTATAGCTTCGGCATGAGTTCAAGGGGGAATGTTCGAAGTGGTGCGATATGTTCATTTATCGTTGAAAAGCAACAAATGTGAAAATAACTCAAGGGTGTTTTGAGTTGATGGATAATGACTGCTCAAGAAGGTTGCTCAAGCTAAGATAGCCGTCAGGAAGGACGACTAGGGATACTGAAAGCCGAGAGACTATTGTTGTCGTATGTTCTAATAGGCTCGGAGCAGGGGTACAATAGAGACGTCTAAAAACCGGTTGTAGGTCGAGTACCCTGGGTATCGTTGAAAGGCCTAGGTACGTATCGTTGAAAGGCGTATGGGGACTCTGTTAGAACCGGGGTTATCGTTATCCCTTGACATGTGGCAAGGTTGTCTGTCATACGATTAACAATGGTTTCAAAGCAGGATTGGCGGTGATAGCCAGAGTTAGTCAAGGATGATTGTTTGTTATGTTTGTACCGTCTCATGTAGGTCGTCCAACGTCGAAGGAGATGTTCCTTGGGTGCTTGTCTGATATTGGTTAAGGCCTCTGGGGCTTACGCCTGAGGGATGTTTAATTCAATTAGGACAGTTTACATGAGATGTATGCAATCTGTATGTTAGGAGTGCTTTCCCATGATTGAATGGGAGTTATGATTTCCATGGATAAATGGTTGAATTGTTAGATGTAAAGGATATCATTGTCCAATGTAGGGAAGATAGGTTTCGGTTCTTCTATGGTGTTGTGGTTAGATTAGTATGTTTATCTATCCATTCTCATATATTTTATTATTTATGTTTGTTAGCTGTTTTATCGCTCACTAAGACTATTGTCAGACTCAATGTTTTATGTTTCCCTCTTGTTACCTTGGGCTGTTCAACCGGTTGTGGATGGACAGACTAGGTGGCAGGTGACAGGTGATTAGTGAGGACGATGCTGTTGTGCGAAGGCGAGCAAGAGGACGACGTATTTTCTTTACTATTCTCTAGTATCTTTGTTTCCGATGTCATGTTTTCTGGAGTGTTGTATTGAGGCTATTTGTACAGACATTTACTGATGTGATCTGAAGATGTTGTGGATATTTCCTTGATGATGTGGAAGTTTAAATTTCTATGCAATTATCCTTTACTATTACTGCTTGTTGTATATGTTCTACTATATTTTATCCTTGCACTGTGAGTAATATGATAGGTTCCGTATTGTGTTTACCTACTCTAATGATCGTCCATAGCTTCCTAGCACACCTTCCAGTGCATCTTTCCTCTTGTTAAATGAAGGGGTTGGGTGCTGACGTTACATTTGGTGTCATATCTCTGGTCAACAATTTTAGCCAAAGTTCGAATACATAATCACATATGAGAGACGTATTTGTAGATTTCAGTTGGATATTTACTATATATTTTAGCATATATAGTAATAGAGTTTGTTCTCTTTTAGCAGTTTTCTTGGAAGTGACTAATTATTATAAATTGCAGATTTAGAATGAGTAGACGAACATCAAGACACCCTACTAGGGGAGCTAACAACAGAGGGGGATATGGTGGTAAACCATACTACCCTACCATGTTTGAAGCCATGATGGAGGCATTCATGCGGAGGGTCTCCGCTCCAGTGGCGGCTACGATAGGCATTGGAGTTCAGTTGCCTAGGTCTGTGGACTTTGCGAAGCTATGCAAGGATTATATATCTATAGGAGGAAAACATTCAAAGGAACCGAGCCAGCTGAAGAGGTTCATAGGTGGATGGATTCTTGTGTTCGTACCTTTGGAGGCTTGAGTTTGGATGGTGCAACCAAGAGGAAACTTGCATCAAGGTAACTGTAAGGCAGCGCCATGGAATGGTGGAATTTAGTCACACTTGAAACACCATAGGAAAAGATTTCATGACAGCAATTCCAAGCTAAGTTTGAAGCAAAATTCATTTCCACGGCAGAAATTCGTAGAGCTGAAGCAGAATGGAAGATCAATGCTAGATTACATTTTTGATTTCGAGGTCTTTTCCAAATATGCTCGTTTATATATTGATACACCTTATCAGAAGAACGAGAAGTTCGTTATGGGTCTGGATACCTATATTGGAAGGCCATTGGTGGATCATCTCGACGATTCATTTGAGAAGATTGTGGAAAAATCTATTTTCCATGAGAGCTTGTTTCCTAAGAAGGAAAATGTTGTCGCTACAACCAATGAGGTTCTAAAACCACAACAGGGTGGCAATAATAAAAAGAAGAAGCAACAATAGAAGAAAGGAAAGGATGGCCAAAAGAAGCCTAAGAGTAAGGTGGTTTCCTTTAACTACCAACAGAAAGGCCATTTTGCTAATGAGTGCCAGAATCCCAAAAATGAGAAGAAGTGCTTCAAGTGTGGGAAGCCTGGGCATGAGAAGAAAGATTGTCCAGAATCAGCTATGGGCAAGCATGTTGTGAAGGCATATGCTTTGGAAGCCGTGCCAACTTCTTCAAGGGCTCCTGCTGCAGAGGAAAAGGGAAAGGGTGTGGTGGTGCAAGGTACTCTTTCTGTTAATGGTGTTTTGGTTCGTGTAGCTTTTGATACTGGAGCATCGCATTCATTCATTTGTAATGAGCTTGTTTGTCGCTTGGGTTTGGAACCCGAGATTAGTGATAGAGCCATCATAGTGACTAATCCAGTTGGGGTTCATCCAATCATTACATGATATGTCATGGTCTAGTGTTGTCGAGTCATGGTTTCTTCTTTGTGTATGATTGCTTTGCTCTTAACTTCGCTGTGTTTGGGATCATCTTGGGCATGGATTAGCTCAAGAGGTATGCGGAGTGGTGAATTGCGAGAAGTTAGAGGTGAGAGTCGGGGATGTAGAAGGGCGAAAAGTGTTGATACGGTGTAAGCGGGAAGAGGGTGTCTTCATTAGCTATCTATATTCACTTGTGATTCCATAAGAAGACTTGTCATCTGTGCTGATCGCACTTGAGTATGAGGATATCTTTGATGAGGTCAAAGGATTGCTGCCGCATAATGAGATCGAGTTTAAGATTGATTTGGTTGAGGTTGCTAGACTAATCGTTATGCCTCTTAAGCGGATGGCGCCTAAGGAACAGCAGGAGTAGGAGGTGCAAGTTCGTGACCTTCTAAGAAAGGGATTCATTTGGATAAGTGTTTCCAAATGGAGTGCACCAGTCGTGTTTGAACCGAGGAAGATGGCTTGTTAATATTTTGTGTGGATTATCGTGAGCTGAACAAGGTGACCAAGAAGAACAAGAATCTATTACCTAGGATAGACCTAAGACTGCGACAGATGTTCGTAGTATCCTTGGGTTGGCTAGTTATTACCGACGGTTTATCAAGGATTTCTCCAAGATAGCTGCACCATTGACAGGATTAACGAAGAAGAACTAAGTGTTCACATGGGATGTAAAGTGTAAACAAGAGTATGGGATCCTGAAGGAGAGACTGATGAGTGCTCCTGTGTTTACCATTCCAAGTGGGAACGAAGAAATAGTGGTATACACCGATGCATATGGTACTGGACTTGGAGCAGTGTTAATGCATATGGATAAGGTTGTGGCTAACACGAGTCGACAGCTGAATCCACATGAAAAGAATTATCAAACTCATGATTTAGAGTTAGTAGCGATTGTGTTTGCTCTGAAGATGTGGAGACATTATGTGTTGGGATTCCGATTCAAGTTATTCACGGATCACAAGTCGTTGAAGTATCTTTTCTCCTAAAAGG
Source organism: Allium sativum (assembly GCA_030737875.1). Taxonomy (NCBI): domain Eukaryota; kingdom Viridiplantae; phylum Streptophyta; class Magnoliopsida; order Asparagales; family Amaryllidaceae; genus Allium; species Allium sativum. The sequence goes on from CM060924.1 coordinate 1,051,837,012, forward strand.
ATTTGAATCTTAGGCAACAAAGGTGTGGCTAGAGTTTCTGGCGTCATATGATTTTGGTATAACCTATGCTCCTGGAAAAGGAAACACGGTAGCATATGCGTTGAGTCGAAGGCACACAAGTTTGGGAGCAATGCTTTCAGAATGGAAAAACCTCGAGTACTTGGTGGGGTTAGATTTCAGGCCAAGGTGTGAATTGGAACTTGAAATGTCGGCAAGCTTATTGATAAAATCTACTATCGTCGAAAGGATTGGCGAGTGCCAGAAGCAAGATGCAAAGCTTATCGAGTTTTTCCCAAAGCTGAAACCGGAAGATAAAGAGTTTGAAGTCGATCGAGAAACTTGGATTCGAAAGCAAGGGCGATTAGTTGTCCTTGAGATCGACGGATTGGGAGATGAAGTTCTGAGAGAATGTCATCACTCGAAGTTGACGATTCATCCCAATGGTAATAAGATGTATCAAGACATGAAGCGAGTATAATACTGGGAAGGGATGAAGCGAGATATTGGAAAGTTCATTTCCAAATGCATGAGCTGTCAGTTGGTGAAAGCTAAATAGAAGAAGCTGAGTGGATTGCTTCAGCCATTGGAAGTTCCTTCGTGGAAGTGGGAACAGATATCGATGGACTTTATCAAAGGATTACCTAGGACAAGGGAAGAGAACAAAGGAATTTGGGTTATCGAGGATCGTTTGACCAAAAGTGCAAGGTTCATTCCTGTCAAATCGACTAGGACGGCATCGAAATCGGATGAACTTTATGTGAAATGGATAGTTCGATTCCATAGTATCCCAAAGAGTATAGCGAGTGACCGAGATCCATTGTTTACGAGTGGATTTTGGAAAAGTTTGCAAGAAGCTTTGGGAACTGAGTTATGTTTGAGTATGGCATATTATCCCCAACTTGATAGTCAGACTGAGAGAATTAATCGAGTTTTGGAAGATCTCTCGAGGGCTTGTGTGTTAGACTTCAGAAGATCGAGGGAAGACCATCTACATCTAGTTGAGTTTTAATATAACAACAACTACTAGTCAAGCATTGGGATGGCACCATATGACACGTTGTATGAAAGACCATGCAATTCTCTAGCGTGTTGGTTAGAAACTAGAGATAAGTTGATACTTGGGTCAGAGATGATAAGAGAAACCTCGGATTGTATCGAGATAGTTCGACAATGAATGAAGGTATCCCAAGATCGTCAGAAGAGTCATGCCGATAAGCATCAAAAAGATTTGAATTCGACGTAGGCAACATGGTTTTCGTGAATATTTATCCATTGAAGCATGTGGTTCGATTTGGAAGTAAATAAAAGTTGGATCCTAGGTTCGTTGGACCATTTCCGATAGTCAAGCGGATAGAAAAGCTCGCGTATAGATTGGAGTTACCCGAGAAGATGTCGAGTGTGCATAATGTTTTCCATGTGTCGTTTCTACGGAAGTTCGTGCATAATTTGAGTGTGGTGGTACCCCCAGCGTAGTATAAAGACCAAGAAGTAGAGGTCGTAGTTGCAAGACCTCGTAATCTGCTTTGTGTTGTGGGAAATGACACGAAACAGCTTAGGAGGAAGAAAGTTAAGCTAGCCAAGGTACAATGGATTGAGGAAGGTGATGATTGTACATGGGAGACGGAAGAGAGCATGAAAGCGACTTATCCAGAACTCTTCATTGGTACGACCCCTTAGTACCATGACACCTTACAACACTGTAACTTGCACTATTATGTTTTTAGAATTCCGCATGCTAGGATAAGGCTATGGATGCATTGCTTGATTGATGAGTTTGGGTGATAGAATTGGCTTCTCATGAGTGATAGGCATGCGGAATTGTTGTGGATGCTTGTGTTTGTTGGAATTTCAGGGGTGGAATTCCTATGGAGGGGAGAATGTAACAGCCCACATTTTACGTATCGGAGGATCGTAAAATATTTTTATTTTATTCCCTAAAGGTTGCATCATTCTCATATTTTAACACGTGGCTTATGGGGATGTGAGACATGTCTGTAATTTTTACCAATTTTGTTTGTGACCATTTTGCCCCTATCGGTCTTTGCTTGTGATCATTCTCATAAGGTTAATGCATATAACAGTCTTGCAAGGGAATTAGTTTAGAGTTTTGCTTACTGTTTAATATATTCTGGTGTGTTTTTGTTTTACTGTCTTTGCCTTATGTGTTCCAGTTTGGATCAAACTCTAATCTTAATCTATTAAATTTCAGTGATTACCCTTAAGAAACCTTAATGATTAAATTATTTAGAATGGGTACATACATAGTTTGAGTTTATAAGATCTAAGTAATAATCAATAAAGGAAATTGTTGGCATTTACTCACATTTTTTTTTATTGTAATTTGGCTTACTGTTTTGCATTTGTTACCAGATTTTTGACACATGCTCTGCCGTTCCAATTTCCGTCTTTACATCCAGGTTTTTTCTCTATGATTTTCTTCTCTTCCATGCTTTAATTTTAGTTTCAATATACTTCATTGTCTAGCTATTGGTTTCCGCAAGCTTTTGCACACAGTTATAGTTCCAGCTTTTATTCTTGTTCCATATTGTTTTGCTACCATTTTAGTTCTAAGATTTTCCCTCTTTTTACATTTAATTTCTAGTAAACTGGTGTGTGTTGTATTGCAGCTTTCGTTGTGTATTTATAGCTGAAAGATGTAGCTTAAGTTGGCTAGTTCTTAAGGGATATAGGGTAGGCAGCTAGAAGTGATGTGATGTTGCTTTTACAAGCCCTATCTTTACTTTGCTTCTAAGCAACACAACTAACCTATGTTATTTATGCGCCAAGAGCATACGCATATGTCCTCTCTACACACACACACACTATTCTTCCTTAGTTCCTAAGTCAACATACTGATTTGATTTTCCTATACATATTGCATGTGTTTAGCTGTTCTAACCATCTCTTCTACTTTTGTGCCTAGATTGTTCAAATCCTTCTCTTCTATTTAAAAGCCTAAGCTACCATGTCACTATTCTACACTTGCAGCTATTGCTACGTTTCAAATAAATGCCTGAGTCCCTTTGTCACAATTCGTACACTTTCATACTTCTTTTCCTTCATTTCTTGGCTACTGCTAGATAATCAAATAAGTGTTTGCTCCTTCCTTTTCCAATGCAATGTACAGCTGCTCCTACCTATAGTCTGCCTACCTATTTGATTTGTAGACTAACCGTTTTTTTTTAGATTTAAGTAAACATGTCAATATACATTCACCTATATATATATATATATATATATATATATATATATATATATATATATAAGATTCACACACAACACTTTATTTATATGCAAATGTATTAATAATTTTAAACCTTATGCTTAAGGCTTATGTAAACTTGTATACAAACATATATATTTTGATTAAACAAATGTTTTGGAATTCACTTGTCTCATTTGTATTTGAAGTCAAGATCTTCTTATGTAAAAGAAAAAATGACACTTTTACTTTAAATATGCAAACTAGTTACTTTATGTAACTCTATGTATATGACATTTAAAACAACTTTTTAAATGCAACAAAAAGTGTTTAGACAACACACACTTGATTACATCTATATAATCTATGAATATGACAAGTTATAATGTGCATATGATATTAAAATAATTCTTAAATTAAATAAGTTTGATCATATAAATGTTATAAAATAAATGTATATCTTGTATTTAGTTTATATCTACCTTTTTATTTGCTTGCTTAAGTATTACATTTTCTTATGTGTTTTATAAGTAATTTAAAATACAACAAATGATAAAACATTAACTATTTGTCTTATATACTTATATAATATTGGTTAAGGAATTTCAAATCATCAAAATTGCACCATATGGGATTTCGCCAATATATATATATATATATATATATATATATATATATATATATCCAAATGTATAAATCTTATTCATATAATAAATCAAATTATCTGTATAATCTATACAATATATATTATAAAACTAGTCCAAAATCTGGGTCGTTACAATCTACACCCTTAAAAGAATTTCATCACCGAAATTAAAGAGTAACTAGGAGATTCTAGTTATATTCAAAATCATAGAATTATATCAAACACGTTCATTTCCAGGGCCAAAAATATTTTTTATTACAGTCGGAAAACATGTCAACCCCAAAAACCGAAATCAACATCAGATCAATACTCAGAAAATTAATTACCTTAACCAATCCCCGGCTAGCATCTGATTTCTTAACTCCATTCTTGATTCTTAACAACTTAAATATATTTGATTATAGTTGGAAATTAATTCCAAACTCATTATTTTGAATCAAGTCTGTTCAAACATATATAGCTGCTCCAAATTCTACTTTTAAACTCCAATCCGACTGAATTTTATTCGCTAAACCTTAGTCAACTCTAGCCCATTCCGTTCACCCTTGCTGCCTTGATCCACTAGGCTTGTCTTATTTAAATTATCAAGTTCCTAAATCTAAATTCTCGGTTTTATTTCAAATCAATTTGAATATAGATTGAAATTACCTTTCTTATTTTCAAAACCTTTGAATTTCCCAAGGCAATTTATATTTCCAAACTATCTTCCATCAAAAATCTTTCTAATTTCCAAAATTCATTTAAAAATGATTTTTAATCCAAATTTTTCCTAATAATATTATACTACTTGATAATATTCTTGAAAATATTCTTCTAACTTCCAGGGATTTCAAATTCAAGATCTGGTTTGAATTTAGTTTCTGAGGCCTTCCCATTTGTATATATTATTTTCATACAATATCAATTTGGTTTTAACCATCTAAATGTATAATCCTTACAAAATTATAATAGCAATCAACATGAATATTTATAATAATTATAGAAAATTATTCTTTTATATCAAAATATAATTTTGGGTAAACTTATTTCATTTACCCAGCTTTTAAAACAATACTATTGTGGATCACTCTGCTCAAGTGTTTAGAAACACCTATCGATACAATTTGCAATCCGATATTGATCAGAATTCATAATTTACTTGAAAATCCAATCAACACAATATAAAACAGTTTTCATATATATATATATATATATATATATATATATATATATATATATTAACAAATACACGCTCATATATACACTCAAACTCAGTCTAGGGTATTACTAACCCTATCTCTATCAAGTTATGCCACATAGCCAAGGTTATTACTAAACCATTGCTCTGATACAAACAGTAAAAACCCGAAATTTCCGATCCTGAATATTGATAATAATACATATCTTGTATCACTAATCAATCAATCAAACACCAGAAACCAACAGATCGCTAATAGAAAGAAGTTAGAGGGTGAGAAATAGAAAGAAAGTTAGAATAGAAGAAAAATAAGAATAAAAAACAACAAAACCAGAGTATAACGAATTTCACAGCGTAACTTAATAAAATATATCATATAACATATTGAAATACAAAACTGTGTTCATACTTGCGTACATCATTAGGGTACAACATATTTACAATACAACGGAAATAACTCTATATATCTTACTCTGAAGCCACCTGCTCCGAGCTCCTCAAGTAAATATGGAAAATACTGAAACCACTTGATTGCCCGTACAAATTCGGGCACGCAAGAGTTTAGGGAAAAACATAGGAAAATAAACTCTAGGTCAGTTACGGGACTAGTGTGAGTAAACGATTTTAAAATAGCTTGATTTAACGTTCAAAAGCCCTTTTGAAAATAAATGATAATCGTAAGACTGATCCACACATAAACACAGATGGTTTTTACCTTATGATGACCCAAAACATTTCTTGATATCAAAACAATTCTCATATTATCATAGTGTCTAAATCAAATAAATATCAATCTAGCAGAATGCTTGCATCTTACGCTCAACATATATAGTATACAATCAAAACCGCGGGCGCTTATTGGATAATAAATTCCGACTATGACAGGTATGGAACCACCTTACTGTAATGTATCCCTAGAGGGGAATATACTGGGTTCAACAAGAACATCTTGCAACCCGACCACACATAACTGACCACTCATTTCGCTCGAGTGTATCGAATGTATGTCATCAACGGTTGGGCTCAAATCACTGTTTCCCAAAAAGGGACAGCATCGAAATAGATTGAAGAAGGAAATGAATTTTCTCTAGATATGTGATTATACACCCTAATGGGGAGCGACCCACCTAAGCATGATGCCTGCCTGATTTTTGTCATTTCCCGGTTGATGAGGCTTGAGGTTAGAATTTACCTTTAGAACATCTGGCCACCATTCACTTTGAACGCCACATTGTCAGATCCATCAAATCACTAATTGACGTCCCTAAATATACTCTAGATGTAAAAGAAGGGCCATTCTTTTCCATCAACTTGGTATAATTGTAAAAATCAACGTATGTGGTTTTTAGGAAATACTCTGTCAGACATTCGTCCATACAAGTCATCCATGAGCAGAATGAACCGAAGGCATCCTCCTACTGCATCCAATATAGGAATCATCCCACAGATCCGTAACAAGTAGTCCTTGCAAATATAAAGATTTCAATCCCGACAGAATCACAGCTGAAATAACGCTGGGAGCTAACCAGAGAATTTCGACAAGTAGTTCTCTCGCTTATGAAGATCTAAGGTCTTCAATTCTTTAAATCGTATAATCGTCCCTACAGCTTATTTTACGTAAAGTAAGTTCTGTAACACCCCACATCCATTAATGTCACTCTTAAAGGGAACGCATTAACTTTCATGGAGTATTATTGGTGAATAGAACGGAATACAACAAGACAGATAAATATATTGGTACTTGAAAATTTTCAAAACAACATTTATTGCAGTGGAGAAATAGTTTGATTACAACATCATAAACCAACAGAAAAACCAAGTACACTTAGTAACCATCTTGACAAATTGTTTTCTGAGTACATAAAATAAAAAGCATAAACCCAAACATAAGTAGCCATAAAAGAGTTGAGCTGAACTTTGCTTTTAGCAATCCAAGCACATCCAAAAGAGAGAAAAAGATCCTGATCAAGCTCCACTAGAACTAGTCCCACCATGAGAACCTGGGGGGGAGGAAGAAAAGAGGCCAAAACAAAGGGGGTCAGACATAAAGTCTGGCGAGTACCATAACTTTAACAATACAATTATGAAAGTAATTAGGATAAGGCATAAACTGGTAGAATAAGGAATGACTGTGAAACAAATGGGCATGACAAAGCAAACAAGAGGAATATTCTGGCGTTAATCTCATTCCTAATCACTATAGGATAATTACTTTACTGCACCATTACTAGACACTTTAAAAGTTGATCCCGCTTACTGAACATAATAATGATAATGGTAGTTTCCTGTACCCCAAGTTGCATTCATAGGTGTCGCCTACCCTTATCTCCACTAGTTTTACCCACTACCCCCATGCGATCGGCTCCCTAACTCGTAGATACCCGTGATAGTCCTACAATGGGATGTATCACTCCCCAAAGTGGCAACCCGATACCACTAAAGATGCATGGCTTATATCTACACGATGCAACAACGTCTTGCCTACCAGCCCGGGCCCACGCACGCACATGACCCCGTTGGACTTGCGTTGCCACCATTAACCCGTTTGACCTCTTACAATAAAACCCAGTAAGCGTGTCCCGTCCTCGATTTAACTCGAGCTTACAAAGATACTTAGTGGGTTACTGGTTTGAAAAGGGTCCTCATGTTTGACACAAGCTTTCCACCTATGCTTGGTCCCCACTCGAACTTCCCACTAAACCCCTTCTTATTCATGTCTTCTTAAACGTTTTCAACTTGGTTAAGTGTTTCTAATCGTATTTCACATGCCACCCAGACCACCCAATTAACCCCCATGTCCCACTACTTGTTTGTTTGGTCAAGTGTTACTTAATTCATTATAACCGTAACGACCTCCCACATTAGACTACCATTTGTGGTAGCTGGATTTGCCGGGCGGGTCCGGGAAGACTTGTACCGTAAACAAGCCTAACCTCATGTCTTTACAATTGTTACGCATTTAATTTGTGCCTTTGACCTCTCACATTAGACTACCGTTTGTGGTTGCTGGATTTGCCGGGCGGGTCTGGGCAGTCTTATAACACAAACGAGTCTAAACTCGTGTCTTAGGCGGCTATTCATTACACATAATTATTTAACCCCAAATTGGAATAATATCCCTGTTCAAATTTTCAATAATTTTCCAAATTAATTATGTTCATAATTGTCACCTGAATTAAGTCCATACTTTTTAGGTATAAAAATTATACCAATTAAGTCTCAATTTAATTACATGTTTTTAAAGCCATTTTATGCCAGTTCACAATTTACATAATTAGTATTTTCCCATTTGTCCCCACGCTATTCGTACGTTCAAATATGAAATACGTTAGACTCACAAATAGTCTAACTTATATATATATATATATATATATATATATACATATATATATATATATAAACATCACAATTTGCATAACACATAAAAACAGATCCAACTTGAAAATGGGAATAAAATTGCATAGCCAACAATTTGCATAGACAATGTCATAAAGAATCATATATTTGCCTAAACTACCATGAATCTAAATATAGATCTAAACATGAAATTGTGAACTTGCATATATAAATTATGGGTCTCGCTTAACTTGCATATGTGAATATAATTTTCACCCAAAAATGTGAATATAGTTTTTCACCTAAACTTGCATATGGATTTCTACAACTTGCATATGAATTTCTACAACTTGCATATGAATTCATCACATGATTTTGCATATAAACTAGCATATATACTTGATTCACATATAAACTTGTGTACAATTCACATATAGACTTGCATAAGATTCATATTCAAACTAACATACAATTTAACATCATAAGATTCACATATGATTTAACAACCCAACTTTCATAAGATTCACATATGAATTAACATACGGTTTAACACCCCAAACTTGCATAAAATGAATCAAGTTAAATATGAAATAGATCTACAAAGTTAAACAACATCACGCAATTCAACAGACATGCTCTCATAATCCAATTACAACCCATCATAATTAATTTAATAATTATATTGTGAAAGAAATAGTACTCACTAACAAAAGAACAGTCTTGTTTGTCTAGGATCTGTATTCTGAAACTGAATTGCTCGCCTTTGATGTAGACTAATTGTTAACCTAATTTAGATTAGATTTGATTTTGATTCTTGCTTCTATCTTGTTTTAGAGTTGAAAGAGAACGGCAGCTACTTTAGGTTCTCCATTGACGGCATGGCGGCTCTTGGTATGAATTAGTGTAATTTTAGGTTGAGAGTTAGGTTGCTTATATAGAATTTTAATTAATTTAGAGCCGTTAGATTAACATAGAAGCAATCAAGACCATCCAGTCAAGATAGAATAATACCTCATCCCTAATGACTCAGCAGTGAGTCAAAATATCGTCATCTTTCAGATCTGCCCGGGGGGCAGGTCAACCCCCAGGTCGACCCTCGATCGACCTATATAGGGAGGTCGACCCCCTGGTTGACCTGGCCCTCGGGCGGGAGAATTCCCTCCCAGACTGCTCCCCTGTTTGAATTAGAATTTCAAATTTTCTAAACTTGAGCTGTTTAAAATTCCAAAACTTCGGAAGGCCATATCTTCTTCATACGGAGTCCAATTCACGCAAACTCGAACTCTATCTCAAGTAGAATTCCAAGACGAACGCAATGGCGTAACCCGTTTCCCTTAATTTTCACATTTGAAATTAAGTATTCTTTATTTCGTTAATTTTTAATATTTAAAATCACGGGGTGTTACATTATCCCCTCCTTAAAGGTTTTCGCCCCCGAAATCTCCAAGTTAAGGAGAATCTATATCCTATCATCCAATCATCTATCTACTCAACCATCAAACACAGGCATCAATTGTCCTTACAATATTTTAATGCTGTATGAACATATTCAAAAATTGTGCGTATATGTTCCTTATCTTATGCAAAATCAGGCGGTCTACAGATTCAGTTAACCCCCTTAATGCAAATCATGATTGTGCCATGCGTCCATTATGCATGAAAAATAATCCTAACGATACATATTACTTCTACATGTGTGCACAACCATTCATCAGAATGCAGCATCCATATGATAACACAACCATTACACATCCATTAATTTAAATATGCACACACGTTTATATGCAATATGAAAGTGATTGAGCCGATCTAGTGCAAAAAGTGTGTGTACATGCATCCACGAGCAACCACTTGCAACCACTCGCAACCATCAACCATAACATGTTTCAAACACATGTTTACATCCATCGGTTTCTACCTAAGGATAAAGAATAGGACTGAGGAGATATACTTGAATGATAGATATAAGAATGAATAAACTTATGGAAAAAGAGATCAAGGAGGTACCCTCAAAGAGAAAAGGGTTGGCTGCACGTATTTTCCTCTTTATTTCCCAAGTCGCGCCTTCCTCAACATCACTCCAGTGAACTTTAACAAGCTTGACTTCATGGTTGCGTAGCTTTTTGACTTCTGTACCCAAGATACGAGTTGGAACTCTTCTCACAGTCGCTTCTCGTTCCACTTCTAATTCCTCTAGTATATTCGGTTCCACCACTTCCGCAGATTCATGTAAGCACTTTCCTAGTTGAGAAACATGAAAAACATTATGAACTCCAGCCAGTCTCTCGGGTAGCTCTACTGTATAAGCCATCGTCCCAAACCTTTCAATGATAGGAAATGGACCTACAAATCTTGGCGCTAGCTTTCCTACGGACCCAAAGCGAATGACATTCCTTAAAGGAGATACTTTAACGAACACCCTATCTCCAACCTTAAACTCAAGGTCGGACCTTTTTTGTCTGCATAGGACTTATGTCTATCTTGTGCAGCCTTCATCCGTCTTCTTATCAAGTCCACCTTTTTTGAGGTCACTCTAATCATGTCTGGCTCAAGTACGAGCTTGTCTGTAGACTCCCACCAACAAGTTGGTGACTGGTACTGTCTTCCATATAAAGCTTCGAAGGGCGCCATCCCTATGGTGGTTTGGTAGTTATTTTTGTAGGAGAATTCCACCAAAGAAAGATGATCCTCCTATGCCCCTCCAAAGTCAAGAACATGTCCCTCCAAAGTCAAGAATACACAATCTCAAGAAGTCTTTTAATACCCTGTTCACCCTTTCCGTCTGACCATCGGTTTGGGGTGATAGGTCGTGCTTAAGCATAATTGGGTGCCTACAGCCTCTTGCAAACTCTTCCAATACGGAGTCGAACTATTTCTTCGAGATAAATGGATGCTAGGGACGAGGCAGTCCTTCTACTTTTAACAGGTATAAAATGAGCGCTTTTAGTGAGCATGTCACCTATTACCCAAATACTGGTATTGCCCCTTTCTTGACCTAAGCAACCCATCAACAAAGTCCATCGAAATGCTATCCCACCTCCACTGTGGGACCTCGAGAGGATGAAGCAGACCATCGGGCTTCTTCTGCTCCGCTTTGACTTGTTGGTATATCAAACACTTAGCGACGAACTCAGCTACATCACTCTTTATACCATTCCAAAAGAAAACCATTTTTATATCTTTATACATCTTGTGTCTGCCTTGGTGTATGGTCAGTTTGGAATGGTGCGCCTCTTCGAGAACCGTCTTCACTAAATCCCTTACTCGTGGGACGCACAACCTTCCATCCCATCTCAACCAACCCCTATCATCGATGGAGTATCTATTGAGGTGACTAGAAGTCTCACCCCTAACTAGCTTTTCCATCAAATCAACTAGCTGAGGGTCTTCTCGTTGTGCGGTTCCTATTGAGTCCAAAAGAGTAGGTCGCACCTCTAGTGATGCTAGCAGACCAGGAACAATTTCCGAAGAGGGTCTAAAACTAAAGTTTGCTATATACTCCAAGCTTTGCCTTTCTACAAAGAGAGGAATTAAGGTCAGGTTCTTTCTACTTAAGGTATCCGCTACCACATTGCCCTTGCATGTAGGAATTCTCAAAATCATAAGAGGCCAGAAATTCCATCCACCTTTGCTGTCTTAATTTAAGATCTTTCTAGGAGAAAAGGTACTTCAATGATTTATGGTCAGCATACAATTCAAACTTCTCACCTATGAGATAATGGCACCAAGACTTAAGCGCAAAGACGATGGTAGCCAACTCTAGATCGTGGGTTGGGTAGTTTTTCTCATGTACTTTCAACTGTCTGCCTCCATAAGCAACTACCTTCCCTTCTTGCATCAAGACAGCACCTAGTCCCGTACCACATGCATCCGTGTATACGGTAAACATCTTGCTCCCGTCTGGCAATGTCAGAACTGGGGCTGTTGTTAGAGCCCTTTTCAAAGGTCGGAAAGCAATATCGCAATCCAAATCCCAAGCGAAAGTTAGGTTCTTCTTCGTTAATCTTGTGAGTGGGGCTGAGATTTTAGCAAAGTCTTTAATGAATTTTCAGTAAAAGCCCGCTAGCCCGAGAAAGCTTCGGACCTCGGTTGCATTCCGTGGAACCATCCAAGCATGCACCGCAACTATTTTTGCGGGGTCCACGGCTAAACCCTCTTTGGACACCACATGTCCAAGAAACCTCACCTCTTCTCTCCAGAAATAGCATTTGGAGAATTTGGCCTTCAGCTAATGAGTAAAAAGAGTATCCATGACTTTCCTTAAATGCAAAGCATGCTCTTCTTCATTCTTCGAGAAGATCAAAATGTTGTCTATGAAGACCACCACAAACTTGTTAAGGAATTCTCTAAACACCCTACTCATCAAGTCAACGAAGTAAGTGGGTGCATTTGTCAAGCCGAAAGGCATGACAAGCCATTCGAAGAAACCATCCGGGGTTCTAAACGCGATCTTATCAATGCTGTCTTCAGCCACTCTTAGCTGATGGAACCCAGTAGTGTAACAACCCAGAATTTCAAAACCAATTTTAAATTTTAATTTAAGCTATTTTGGGGAATATGTAGTATAAATTGGTTCTTTTTAGGAAATAAAAATTTGAGAATAACTTTAAAATCATCTTTTACAAAACTATTTGACTTAAAACAATGTTGGTTTAAATATTAGAATTAATGATTTATGTTGTAATTTATAAGATGTGGAATTTAACTTGTCTTGTTAAATAATGTATTTCAACAGCTTTTTATGAACTTGACTTATTTGATAATTTACTTATGTTGAAATAAAATAGTTGAAACAAAAATATCATTTTTGTTGAAATTAAATAGTTAAAAACAAAAATAACATTTCTGTTAAATAGATTTGTGTTAAAAAACAAAAATATCTATTTTGTTAAAATAGAATTGTTAAACATAAATTATTCTTTTTATGTTAAAATGTTTATTAGAATTGTTAAGACTATAAATGTTTATTTATTTGAAAATATGTTAACAATAAGATTGTAATATGTTAACGACAGAAAATGTGATCTTTGGTATGTTAGCAAAGATAGGAAAAGAATTCAACTTAGGTAATAATGGGTTAACATTAAAAGTTACTATTTTATGTAATAAGAAGTTATAAAAAAAATAGTCATATGTTGAATTTTATTTTTGGTTGAAAAAGATATAAATACATAAGGGTTATTATTGAATAAGATAAAATACGCAAGGGCTAAAACAAAAGAAAACTCCTCACCTCTATATATTATCTCTAACTTTCTCATAACTCTAACACCAAACCCTATTTTCTTTCTCCCTCTTCACCAATGGCCGCCGCATTCTCTTCTCCTCCTCTTCTCCTTCCTTATCTCTTTCTTTTTTCTTTTTCCACTTTGAAAAACCTTACAATAAAAATAATTTATGTGTTCTTAAAATTTCTGCCATCGTCCTTCTCAAAAGAAAGGAAAAGGAGGATCTTCAAATTGAAAATTTGCTGGTTCCTTGTCTTTATCATATCCATGACAGATGAGAATTCTGAATTATTTAATAATTAGAAATTTAATTACTATTTTTTTCCTTGTTACTTAATTCTTGTTTGTACGATTAAGAATCATGTTATTTATATATGCGAGCGGTAAAAATCTCAACTTTATTTGAGATTCATGTTATTTATATATGCGAGCGATAAAAATCCCAACTTTATTTGAGATTCATGTTATTTATATATGCGAGCGATAAAAATCTCAACTTTATTTGAAATTTATGTTATTTATATATGCAAGCGATAAAAATCTCAACTTTATTTGAGATTCATGTTATTTAAATATGCGAGCGATAAAAATCTCAACTTTATTTGAGATCCATGTTATTTATTTATGCGAGCGATAAAAATCTCATCTTTATATGACATTCATGTTGTTTGTTTATTCACGCGTTAAAAATCTAATCTTTATTTGAGATCAGTAATATTTATCATGTGTAGGCGATAAAAATTTCATTTTTATTTCTATCTGTAATGTTGATTTATTTTTGCGTTAAAGATTCAATTTTTATTTATGCATGAACATTGGAATCAGGATTGACAATATAATAAAAAAATATTATTATTACATTTTATTGTTGTTCATGGATATGGGTTTTTATCAGATTTGAGTTTTGAGATAAAATCACATTTTTCATGTTTTACATGAAACATGGATTTTATCAAATCAAGAATTAGAACAAAAATCTCATTTACATGAACCACATGAAAATGGATTTTTATTAAGATTTGATTTCCAATAAAATAATATCTTGTTGATTTCATATAAAAATTGGGTTTTGAGTGAATTTGTCTTTTTCAGTAAAAAGAACAAATTTTGATTTAATATTCTTTTTGAAAGTAAAAACAAATTTGGATTTAATATTCTTTTTGGAAGTAAAAAGAACATTCTGATGTAATATTCTTTTTGAAAGCAAAAAGAACAAATTTTGATGTAATATTATTTTTGAAATTAAAAAAGAACATATTTGGTGTCAACATGTTTTCCATATAAAAAGAACATCTATTAATGGCATTTTGTTTTATACAAAAAGAATATCTTTTTATTGTCATCTTGTTTGTCTTGATAAATTCATCGCCTTTATATGTTAACGATAACATGGAATGATTTATATTTATATTTTTAAATTATATTCCTTTTCTATGTAATATAGAAACGATTACATTTTTGTGTAATATAGGAGAGATTACATTTTTCTATGTAATATAAAAAGAATTCCATTTTTTATGTAATACAAAAAGATTACATCTTTATGCAAGATAAAAAGAATTACATTTTGATACAATGTAAAAAGATTACATTTCCCATGTAATACAAAAATGAATAAAAAGAGATTACATTGTTAATATAGTAGATGAATGATTAAAAAGATACATTTTCTTTTTCAATGTAAGATAGAATCATTAAAATATTCAAGTTTGGATAAAATTCGTGTTAACATAAAAATCACATTTTTATGTAAGTATGAATCATATAAAAGATTTAAGTTGGGATAAAATTGTTTTGACAAAAATAAGTATATTTTAATGTATGAATGGATCATATTAAAAGATTCAACATGATAAAATGTATGTTTACAATTAAAATTACATTTTTAATGTAATAGGAGATTTCACGTAAAATGATTCAATGTTGATTAAAATGTATGATTACATTAGAATTTACATTTTTATTGTAATGCAGGATTTCATATAAAAAGGTTCCACTAGAAAAAATAACATTTTGATGTAAAATGTTACAATAGAAATAAAAATGTCATTTCTTTTATAAAATATTGCATTAGAATATAAATACATTTTTGTTATGAAAATGTACATTAGACTATAAATACATTTTTGTTATAAAATGTACATTAGAATATAAATAACATTTTTGTTATAAAATGTTGATTTGGATGTCTATTGTGAATTGTTTGAAATTTGAAATATGTAATGTGTTGTTATGACATTTTTATATTTAAAAAATGTTTACACTGCCATTTACAAGTTTCCTGACTTGTTTATGCCGATTGGACGATAAATTTTCACACATCGTCAAAAAGAACAATTAATAATATATTATTTGAATTTGTGTTGGTTGAAACCTTACACGTGTCTTGGGTTGATATTTTGATTACACATCGCCCTTGTAATTAGTTTAAAATGCACTTTGGCTGTTATTGAATGTTTTATCATTATTATGGAATTAATGCGATGTTTGAAATCCATATAATTAAAATTATATGGTAATGGATTGAGTCTCATTCCAATTTTGAATTAAAGAAATATTTCTGTTTAATATTCAGTTAATGGAAATAAATGACGTATGAATTAGAGAGATTATATCTTTATTGTTTAAAAGTTATAATAAAGGATTCAATTAAAAAGATTACATCTTTACGGTCAACATATTAAGATAAGAAAGTTTGATTCCAAAATTTGAACATTTTGAAAAGATTATTATTATAATATAATAATAGTATAGAAAGTTCAATTTTTATTAAAGATTGAAATGTAAGATAGGATATTTGGGAAATAAAGTATTTTTAACAATTAAATGTAAAGATCATATCTTTATTTTAAAATAATATTTTCAGTGAATTAATTATAACCATTAATTATAATTGTATTTGGACACGAGGTTAGGTTACATTTGTGGTATAAGTCTGCCTGGACCCGCCCGGCATATCCAGCAGCTACAAATGTTGAACCTAATGTGAGAGGTCTAAGTGCACAAATACGAATTGGGCCATGACACGAGGTTGAGCCCAACTTGTGGGATAAGTCTGCCCGGAACCAACCGGCATGTCCAGCATCCACAAGTCGCAAGCTTAATGTGGGAGGTCTGGCTCAGTATAAAATATAAATGAATAAGATAATGAATTGGGCTTTTTAATCTGTTTTAGAGTGCTAATTCCAAAATAAATATTTTGGAAATAATATTATTTTAATATCATAATCGATAGGATATTCAATTTGGATTTAAAAATTGAAATAAAAGTTGGAATCGTTTTATAAACGAATCTATAAACATTTTAGAATAAAGATTGAATTGAAAATAAAGTTTGAAATGAAAATATTACATTTTCCAATGTAATAAAGATTGAAACGAAAATATTACATTTTTCAATGTAATAAAGGTTGAACTAAAAAGATTACATTAAAAAGATTTCATTTTTATTTAAGATTGATAACATTAGAAAGAATACCTTTTTTATAGTTAATTTGTTTCAAAAGAATGAAAAAGATTCATTTTTATGTAAATATACATTTCAATGTAAAAGAATGGATGATTTATTTATTTTAATAAATTAATTGAAATAAATAAAAGGATTAAAGTGGTTTTAATAAAACCAAGATTTTCCAATACATATATTGGAATGGATCTGAATGGAAATAATCTTCGAATTATTTCAGTATTGGATTTTGTGATTATACAGATATTATTATGGGAATTTGGAAGATATTAATATCGTTATTCCCAATTTGATATATGTTATTTTTCAGAATTTGATATTGAACATAAATCGATATAATTTCTGTTCAAAGCATGATATTTAATATTAGATTAAAATTTGGGTTTGTCGTGAATAGTGTCTTAAATAACACTGCTCTTAAACCCATTTGGGAAAGAATAAATCTTTTAACTAAGATTTAAATAAAATTTCCAATTATGAAACATAATTGAAATTAAGTGAAACTGACTTTTGGGTTGATTACGAACAATGTTTTTAAATGACATTAGTTCTTTAAACCCGATTGACAGTGAAATTTGGATTGGTAATTCATAAATCTTTTAACTAAGATTTAGTGAAATATTCAAAAGAGAAGTTTCAATTTAACATATTAAATTGAAATACGATTTTGGGTTTATTGTGAACGATGTTTTTAAGAAACATTTGTTCTTTAACCCTGTTAAAGGCAAAATTATTTCTTGAAAGTTAAATAATCATTAAATTATGATTCTTGAAGATTAAAACTAAATATAGTTTTAATAAAGCTTTAAATTGGATTGAATGAGGATAAAAGCAATTAAATTTACTTAATTCAAGAAAAGAACGATAAAGGAGTACCACTAGTTTTACTCCAAGCGGTAGTTAAAACTTTAATTAGATTTGATTGATAAAACGGTAATTAAGTTTACCATAACACATTGGGTGTTAGATATGGAGTACCACCAGTTTACTCCATGGGTTGTGTAGGTTGGGAATGGGATATTAATAAATGATTACTTCGATAAGGTGTTAATCCCGAACTAGTTGAATAATCCTTAATTTGGTTTAAATTAAAATCAAAGAATATTCTTGATGGGAATGAGGTGTTAGTTGTGTTTTAAAGCACATGATTTTAAATTACGCAAATTATTCAGAAAGACCGGGTTTAACCCATTCTGAATAATTCATACGACGATTGAAGATCGATGATGAAGACGGTTATTGAAGACCGAGAAATTTCCATATCAAATGGATGATTATTGATATCTTGATTGGACCGTACACCCAAAATAAGGGAAAAATTGGTGATCATTCAGACCTATTTGGAGATCTACCAGATATGGTTTCGTTCAGATCCAGAACGGACTGATAAATGGATTGTATGTCTGACATTGTATTCCTTTATATTGTATTCGTTGATCTCTATTTAATATATAGTTGTTTGGTGGCGGAGAATTTGTTCTCTTGCTTAACACCCTGTTATATATCGATAGATGAATCAGTGATATGGTATGGTCTGATAATGTGGCATGCTAAGATGTATATGATCAAAGCTTTTATTGAAAAGCAGAGCCTTGTGGATGAAGACCAAAGCATAGCTTTTACATAGCGCCGCTTTGGATACAACGTGACTTCGCAGGCCTCACACACCACGGTATGATGGTGAACGATTTGTTTGATAATGTTCGGTTTGACCAATATACTTTATACGGATTTGGGGTCCGCCGATGGGGCTAGGGTAGTCGCTCCACTCTAGAAGTGGGATTGGCCATTTAAGCCGAATCTCATGAGGATAGATCAGATTACTGCTCATCCAAAGTGCGTAGTATATGTATTATGGTGTTTTCTCTTGCCGAGACGTAAGCCGTGGAGATACATTCGCGATTTGTCTTTCGAATCAACAGCCATCATGATGGAAATCCAATTTTCCAATACGAGATTTACGGTTTCAGTTGTACACTTATATGGTGACGTAATATATTATGTCGATTATATAGTATATTATGCCACCTAAGATTGATAGGTTTATTTTTCAAAAATTGATTTCTACACTGTGCACTTAAAGTAAAAGATAAATTTCGCGTATTAAGCATTTTTGACCATTATAAGGTAAACTCTATCCTTCGGCTTTCGTTGCAAGGGACTTGAGTCTTATAATGGTTTCATTTTCTAGAAGAATTGCGTTGTTTTAATGCACTGGTATTCTTGGGAGGAAACCCGTTCCGCGATAGCGGCGTGGTCCCTTGACTTACCCAACTTTAAAATAAAGTTAATAACTGTTTTTGAGTTCTCATGCCAGTACCATGACTGAACTGGAGTTTATTTTTTTAACCTAAACTCTGGGTGCCCATATTTTCCACACGAGCAGCTAGTAGTTTTGGTTTTGCAGATGTTATATTCATAGGATCCTGGTCTACAGCTGAAGCGATATTTGGAAGGCTCTATATCCGTGTATTTCTTTCAGTTGTGTTTTGTATTATTTTTCCGCTGCTATTTAAATGTAATTTTAAACTCTGATATTATTGTATTTCCAATGTATATTATTATTCATACTCTGAAAAGTTCTTGTACTCTGATATAATTGTTGTAACAGCAACAAAATGTTCTTCTGTTTTGTGTTCTGATGTGTGTTGTTCTCAAAGCAATCCGGCTTTCCTTTGCGGGGAAGTTTTGGGTCGTTATAAGTAGCCAAATCTAGTTGGGAGAAAACAGGTGCACCTACAAGCTGATCAAACAAATCATCTATTCTAGGAAGTGGCTGTCTATTCTTCTTGGTTAGCTTGTTTAGCTCCCTATAATCAACGCATAGGCGAAATGAACCATCCACTTTGGTTGCGAATACTACTGGAGCACCACATTCAGAAATACTCCGCCTTATAAACCCCTTTTCGAGCAGCTCTTTGACTTTCTTACTGAGCTTTTTTCTCTCTTAGGAGCCATGTGTCTAACGGGTAGAGCTACAGGTTTTGCATTATCAACAAGGTATGTGCAGAAGTCTATCTCCCGCTTTGGAGGCAAGCTCTTCACCTCTTCAAATACATCTGAGTATTCACGGACTACTCTAACCGACTGCAAGTTTTCAACAGACACATCAAGAGATTCTAGGTAACTAAGCATTACAGAATGTATGGGGTTACAAGAGATTTCGAGAGTGTTGCCAAGGCGATTCATAAGTCTAACCACTCTCTTTTCACAATCGAGGACGGCACCATTACCGGATAACCAATCCATGCCTAGAATCAATCCATAGCCCGTGAAGCCAAGAACGAAGGCATTGCATTCAAACTCAATGCTCAAAATAGACACTCTGAAATCTCGACAAATCATTGAAAGATGAGTCGAAGCGCCAATAGGATTTGAGACTACAATGGGATCCGTAACTAGACTAGTATTTAGGTGTAGTGTTTCAACTAACGAAGCAGACACAAACGAGTGTGAAGCGCCAGAATCAAATAAAGTACGAACAGGGTGATCAAACAGAAAAACCAAACTTTCAACAGAAATGTTTCCACCTCTCTCCTGTCCTGGTGCCATGAGAGCCTGAATCTTCCCTCTTGCCTACCCTGGCGCCATGGGAGCCTGAATCTGCCCTCCAGAAGTGGACCTTGTTCTTTTCCCTTGCCCTTGTTTCCTGGGCAATCTTTAATTAGATGTCCTTCCTCTCCACAGTGGAAACAACCAGTCTTCTTCTTCTTCCTATAGTCCTTGCTCAGATGGCCTGGTTTTCCACAATTAAAGCACCTTTTCTTTCCTTTGCTATTGGTGTCCTTACCACCTTTCTTAGGTTGCTGCTGTGACTTCTTTTGATCCCCTTTCTTTTCTGGTGCCTTATTAGCATTAGCGCCTTTCTCTTCTTCATGCATAAGCACCATGTCAACAAGTTTCTCAAAGGTAGCCCCCATAGGAATGTGGGTCATAGCTAACCCATGTAGGGGCTCATTCAAACCTTTAACGAACCTCAGGTCCTTCTTTTCAGGTGTTTTCACCAAGTCAAAGCCAAACCTCGCCAACTGATTGAACTTGTTGACGTACTCCTTCACTTATAAATTCCCCTGCTTCAATGCTAAGAATCTTTCCATGTATAAATTCTCTTCTGCTCGTGAGAGAAATTTCATCTCGAAACTATGTCTGAAATCCAACATATCTTTACTGGACGCTCTACATTCGTGACCTCCCATCAAAACGAGGCTTCGTCCTTCATTAACCAAGTGGCCAATTGGACCTTCCTTCCATCTTCTGCCTCGAAGATACCAAACAAGTCTTCTACCTCCTTAAGCCAATTTCGAGCTTCAACAAACGTCTCTGATCCATGAAAAGGTTTTACGCCCATTGCTCGAAAGTCTTTGCATATCTTTGAAAAAGTATCAACAGCGGGGAGGGGGAGGAGGCGGAGCGGCTGCAGCTGGGGGAGGTGGGATGTCTTCTGGGCCTGCGGCGGTGACCCTAGCCTCCAGATACCTTCTGAACTAGGTTGGTATCGGTATTCCCTCGGGTATCTCAGGTAACCAGACATTCTGAAAAGAAAATGAAGAGATTCAAAACGGAGAATTCGAAAGAAAGATATATGGCTCTTAGGGGTTATGTTTTTAAAATAAACTTTTCTCTTGAAAATACTCTCCATAAAACATACTTTTGAAAGTATTTCTTTATAAAACGCTTTTGAAAAACAGTTTTTCAAAATCTCTTATCTGTTCTGTTTACCATCAGCTATGATACCACATGTAACACCCCACATCCATTAATGTCACTCTCAAAGGGAATGCATTAACTTTCATGGAATATTATTGGTGAATAGAATAGAATATAACAAGACAGATACATATATTGGTACTTGAAAATTTTCAAAACAACATGTATTGTAGCGGAGAAATAGTTTGATTACAACAACATCATAAACCAATAGAAAAAACAAGTACACTTAGTAACCATCTTGACAAATTGTTTTCTGAGTACATAAAATAAAAAGCATAAAGCAACATAAGTAGCCAAAAAGAGATGAGCTGAACTTTTCTTTCAGCAATCCAAGCACTTCCAAAAGAGAGATAAAGATCCTGATCAAGCTCCACTAGAACTAGTCCCACACTGAGAACCTGGAGGGGGGGAAGGAAGAAAAGAGGCGAAAACAAAGAGGGTCAGACATAAAGTCTAGCGAGTACCATAACTTTAACAATACAATTACGAAAGTAATTAGGATAATGCATAAACTGGTAGAATAAGGAATGATTGTGAAAAAAGTGGGTATAACAAAGCAAACAAGAGGAATATTCTGGTGTTAATCTCGTTCCTAATCACTATAGGATAATTACACTACTACACCATTACTTGTCACCTTAAAAGTTGATCCCGCCTACTGAACATAATAATGATAATGGTAGTTTCGTGTACCCCTAGTTGCCTTCACAGGTGCCGCCTGCCCCTATCTCCACTACTTGTATCCACTACCCCCATACGATCGGCTCCCTAACTCGTAGATACCCGTGTTGGTCCCATAGTGGTTGTATCACTCCGCAAAGTGGCGACCCGATACCACTAAAGATGCACGGCTTATATCTACACGATGCAACAACGTCTTACCTACCAGCCCGGGCCCACTCACGCACATGACCTTATTGGACTTGCGTTGCGACCGTTAACCCGTTTTGACCTCTTACAATCAAACCAGTTAGCATGTCCCGTCCTCGATCTAACTCGAGCTCACAAAGATATTTAATGGGTCATTGGTTTGAAAAGGGTCCCCATGTTTGACATAATCTTTCCACCTATGCTTGGTCCCCACTAGAACTTCCCACTTAACCCCTTATTATTCATGTCTTCTTACATGTTTTCAACTTTGTTAAGTGTTTCTAATCATATTTCACATGCCACCCAGCACTTAACCCCCATGTCCCACCACATGTTTATCTTGTTGAGTGTTACTTAATTCATTAGAACCGTAACCATGTAAAGGCCTCCCACATTAGACCACCGTTTGCTATTGCAGGATTTGCCGGGTGGGTCCGGGAAGTCTTATGCCACAAATGAGCCTAACCTCGTGTCTTTACAATTGCTACGCATTTAATTTGTGCCTTTGACCTCTCACATTAGACAATCGTTTGTGGTTGCTGGATTTGCCTGGCGGGTCCGGGTAGTCTTATACCACAAACGAGTCTAACCTCGTGTCTTAGGCGGTTAATCATTACACATAATTATTTAACCTCAAATTGGATTAATATCCCTATTCAAATTTTCAATAATTTTCCAAATTAATTATGTCGATAATTGTCACCTAAATTATGTCCATACTTTTTAGGTATAAAAATTATACCAAATAAGTCTCAATTTAATTATTTGTTTTTAAAGCCATTTTATGCCAATTCACAATTTACATAATTAGTATTTTTCCCATTTGTCCCCATGATATTCGTACGTTCAAACATGAAATACATTAGACTCGCAAATAGTCTAACTTATATATATATATATATATATATATATATATATATATATATATACATCACAACTTGCATAACACATAAAAATAGATCTAACTTGCAAATGGGAATAAAATTGCAGAGCCAACAATTTGCATAGACAAAGTCATAAAGCATCATATATTTGCATAAACTACCATGGATCTAAATATATATCTAAACATGAAATTGTGAACTTGCATATATAAATTATGGGTCTCGCTTAACTTGCATATGTGAATATAATTTTCACCCAAAAATGTGAATATAGTTTTTCTCCTAAACTTGCATATAGATTTCTACAACTTGCATATGAATTCATCACATGATTTTGCATATAAACTAGCATATGTATATACTTGATTCACATATAAACTTGTGTACAATTCGCATATGGACTTGCATAAGATTCATATTCAGACTAACACACAATTTAACATCATAAGATTCACATATGAATTAACATATGATTTAACAACCCAACTTGCATAAGATTCACATATGAATTAACATATGGTTTAACATCCCAAACTTGCATAAAATGAATCAAGTTAAATATGAAATATATCTACAAAGTTAAACAACATCATGCGATTCAATAGACATGTTCTCGTAATCCAATTACAACCCATTATAATTAATTTAATAACTATATTGTGAAAGAAATAACTCACTGACAAAAGAACAGTCTTGTTTTTCTAGGATCTGTATTCTGAAACTAAATTGCTCATCTCTGATGTAGACTAATTGTTATCCTAATCCAGATTAGATTTGATTTTGATTCTTTCTTGTATCTTGTTTTAGAGTTGAAAGAGAACAACGGCTACTCTAGGTTCTCCATTGACGGCATGGCGGCCCTTGGTATGAATTAGCGCGATTTTAGGTTGAGAGTTAGGTTGCTTACATATAATTTTAATTAATTTAGAGCCGCCAGATTAACCTAGAAGCAATCAAGACCATCCAGTCAAGATAGAATAACACCTCAGCCCTCATGACTTAGCAGTATGTCAAAATATTGTCATCTTTCAGATCTTCCCGAGGGGGGGGGGGAGGTCGATCCCCTGGTCGACCTGTATAGGGAGGTCGACCCCTTGGTCGACCTAGCCCTTGGGCGGGAGAATTCCCGTCCAGCCTGCTCCCCTGTTTGAATTTGAATTTCAAATTTTCTGAACCTGAGCTGTTTTAAATTCTGAAACTTCAGAAGGCCATATCTTCTTCATACGCAGTCGAATTCACGCAAACTCGGACTCTATCTCAAGCAGAATTCCAAGATGAACGCAACGGCGTAACCCGTTTCCCTTAATTCTCACATTTGAAATAAAGTTTTTTTAAACTTGTTAATTTTTAATATTTAAAATCATGGGGTGTTACAAGTTCGAAGTGGTTTTAGGTACAGTTCCCATCCCGGTCTCTTCGAACTAACCACAAGGAATATTTATTTGATCGTTGGTATTTTAACTATCAAATCTAGACAATGTAGACAAGTAAAACTGTTTATTCAAATCCTTACATATCATATAAATTTTTAAAACATGCCTATTCAATTTAATTAACTTATCTAAATTCTGATTTCAGAATAATATCTTCACAAGACGATTAAAACCTATCAACGTTTTATTTTAATTAATCCAGACTCAATTAACACTTCACTGCATAATAGATAACTAACAACAACCATTTATTACAACATTTTTAATCAACAATGATTAACATTTATTTCAAACTTAATAATTGCTGGAAATATGAGATCTCTGCTGACAACTAATTATACATCATTTTTATTTCAGGTTTCTTGGAATTAAACTTATTGATTTTATTATATACTTATTCCATTTCCAGTAGACTATACATGTACGCACACACACGCACACACACACACACACACACATATATATATATATATATATATATATATATATATATTAGAGATTCGTAATTATTGTACACGATGATGCATGTTTTATACTTACGAACAAATCCAATAGTTTTTCGATCCTTCTTCCTACTAATTTTTTTTAACTCCTTTTAAAATAAATTTTATTTAAGTTTGATAAAATAAAATAAATATCTAAATAGCTCAATAAGGTCCAATTTCACGTACGCACTTCTTGATTCATCATGCCACTTCCTACCGAACCCAGCCTCTTCCTTAGTTACACAAAAATATATTTGTTTTTCAAATGATTTTAAAGTTTTAAATAACATTTTTTCTTTCTTTTATTTCCATATTTTTAACTTCTATTAAAAAACAATTTAATTAAATCAGATCAAATATACATACATATAATAGGCCCAAAGCCCAACAGCGTACCCTAGCCTAACTTCACACAAACCCATTATTTCCAAATGATCAGATCCTTCTCTTTGTAGTTTTAAATGTAGAAACAGTTTTTAAGTTTAAACACTAGGTTATGATACTTTTTTATGTTTTCCTTTTTAAAAAAAAAAATCCAAGCCCAAAGGACCAATAATCTATGTCAGGCCATCGTAACCGTCCCTTTCTTTTATTTCTGATCAACACCGCATCCAATCTTCCTCCTTCATTCTCCTATTTCAATTGTTGTGCTCAAACCAAATGCCACAATTCAAAACTGCGTGATTGGCCATATGACTAGTAATTAACTCCATTCGTTCTTCAAAATCCCTTTGCCAACTCCATTTTTCCTTTGTTTCTTCTCCATCTTTCACCTGCTGTCAAACCCAGTGCACAACCTTGCACCATATTCATGCACAGTTCTTCCACCGATGATCCCACCTCCTCGACCATTGCCACCAATGTCTTCTACTCCCCTTAATTCATTTCCAAACCCAGAATCATGTTTCTCCAGTCACCTCAAAATCTGGGGTTCAACACACCCTTCACTCCAAAATTGCCTTCAGTAAAAAGCCTAGCATCGCCGCCACCAATGTCCATGCGCGACCATACTTCAGTCACTCGAAGCTGACCATCCCCTCTTTTCAATGCCCCATGTGCGATCGTTTCGGGATTCTTTTAGGAGGCGCAGTCTGACGCTGTCCTAAGCCAAGAAAACAGACCTAATTAACCTATTTTCACCTCGTTCTCGCCAATCACCCCTTAGAAAAATCAATTTATATTTTTCCTAAGACCAACAACTCGCTACCTTCCTTCAGCTCTGGCGCCGACGGTTACGATCACCCCAATGCCTCAATTTGACCGAAGTTCATAATTGGGTCGACCTCAAAATTCTCTTAGCCTCATCAACTAAAAATCATGATTTGATCACCAAAAATCATGATTTCATAAGCTTAATTCATTCATGTATCTGAAACCTAATAAAATGAGGTTTGAAATTTGAGTTTTCCTTCCCTCTTACAGTAAATTGGTTAATTCGAAAAATATATAATATGGTTTAAACAAGGCTTTGTAAAATGCAACTATACAAAAGATTTGGTAGCGTTTATCAAAACACAACAAAAAAACAAGACTTTTAGTTGTGGGACTTGCAGTAGCGTTCTTTAAAATGCTACCAAAAGGTTTAGGTAGCATTTTTCAGACGCTGCTAAAGGTCTTTTTTGGTGTAGTGTTTGTAATTTTTAGAATATACATTAAGGTATTAATGAAAAACTTTCCTGTTAACCTTAAAACTTAATACACACTATAAATTAAATTATTGATTTTTAATTACTTAAGTATGACTATATATTCATAATGTTAAGTATGCATGAAGTTGAAACTTTGCCTACAGGGTTTAAATCAAACCATAACATGTATATGATGTTATGTGAACCAGAAACACTTCATGAAGCCACAAGGTTGATGGATATAAAAGTTTTGCAACGGAACTGGTTTAGAATTTTGCTCACTATTTATATATATTCTACTGTGTTTTAGTTTTACTGCGTTTGCCTTTTGTGTTCCAGTTTTGATCATCTTAATCTATCAAATTTCAGAGATTTCCCCTAAGCAGCCTTAATGATTTAATTAATTAGAATGGGTACATACATAGTTTGAGTTTATAAGATCTAAATAATAAAAAATAAAGGAAATTGTTGGCATTTACTCACATTGTATTTTACTGCAATTGAGCTCACTACTTTTGCATTCATTACCAGATTTTTGACACATGCTCTACCATTCCAAATTTTGTCTTTACTTCTAGGTTTTTGCTTTATGATTTTCTTCTCTTCCATGCTTTGGTTTCAGTTTCAATATACTTCCTTGTCTTTCTTTTGGTTTCCTAAAGCTTTTGCACACAATTATAGTTCCAGCTTTTATTCTTGTTTCTTACTGTTTTGGTACCATTTTAGTTCTAAGATTTTCTCTCTGTTTACATTTAATTTCCTGTAAACTGGCATGTGTTGTATTGGAGCTTTCATTGTGTATTTATAGCTGAAAGATGTAGCTTAAGTTGGCTAGTTCATAAGGGATATAGGGTAGGCAGCTAGAAATGTGATGTTGCTTTTACAAGCCCCTGTCTTTACTTTGCTTCTAAGCAACACAGCTAACCTGTGTTATTTCCACACCAAGAGCATGTGCATGTGTCATATATATACATATATATATGTATGTGTGTGTGTGTGTGTGTGTAATTCCTTATGTCCTACGTCAACACACTGATTTGATTTTCCTATACATCTTTCCTGTGTTTTAGCTGTTCGAACCATCTCTTCTGCTTATGTGCCTGAATTGCTCAAACCCTTCTCTTCTATTTAAAAGCATATGCTATCTTGTCACTATTCTACACTTGCAGCTATTGCTACTTTTCAAATAAATGCCTGAGTCCATTGTCATAATTCATACACTTTCAGGCCTCTTTTCTTTCATTTCTTGGCTGCTAGATATTACAAATATGTGTTTGCTCCTTCCTTTTCCAATGCAATGTACAACTTCTCCTAGCTATGGTCTGCCTACCTATTTGATTTGTAGACTAATTGTTTTGTTTTATATTTAAGTAAACTTGTCAATATGAATTCACCTATATATATTTAAGGTTCACACACAACACTTTATTTATATGCGAATGCATAAATAAGTTTAAACCTTATGCTTAAGGCTTATGTAAACTTGTTTACAAACATATGTATTTTGATTAAAACAAATGTTTTGGATTTCACTTGTTTCATTTGTATTTGAAGTCAAGATCTACTTATGTAAAAGAAAAAAAATGATATTTTTACTTTAAATATGCTAACTAGTTACTTTATGTAACTCTATGTACATGACATTTAAAACAAGTTTTTAAATGCAACGCAAGCCGGGGGATAGGGTTTTCCCTTATAATAGCCAAACATGCTTAGTACGTTTAAAACAAATCATTTGATACAATTATAAGTGCTTAGTGTATAAAACAACTTCAAATCATAAGTATCAATCATAGACGGCATGGGTACCATATATCATGTCGCCATACTAGTTCTACAATTAAAACCGCAAAACCACTTATTTGGAAATTCAATTTCCAACTATGAACTGAGGCTAGGGATCGTCCTCACCATCTTCGAGACTCTCTAGCCCGAGCCTCAGGGTCAGAGCGCATCAACCCTTGGATCCTCAGGGCCAGTCCACCGATGTGGATTAAACTTAAACCCTGAACATGCATTTCCCCGCCCTATGGGGTGTAAATGAGCCAACGAATGACCCCATCGGCTTCACATGGTCACCGATATATCTGTAACACCCTGTATATTCTATAATAGTAAAATTCACAAATTAAAATATAGTTAATTTCAAATCAAAGAATTAAGGGAAACGGGATATGCCATTGCGTTCGTCTCGGAATTCTGCTTGAGATAGAGTCCGAGTTTGCGTAAAACGGACTCCGTATGAGGGAGATATGACCTCCGGAAGTTTCAGAATTCAGTTTAAAATTCAAATAGACAGAAACAGTTCAGAAACGAGTTCAAATTTCAAAAATCGGACCCAGATTGCGCTGGGCGGGAATTTTCCCGCCTAAGGCACCCAGGTCGACTAGGTAGTCGACCTGGGGCACCCAGGTCGACTGGGTAGTCGACCTGGGGGTCGACTGGGTAGTCGACCTGGCCCCTGAGCCAGGTCGAACCCAGCCCCTCCTGGCTGGCCTGGTCTGTGCTTGGCCGAATTTCTGAGCTTTGTCTTGTCACTAGGGCATATGTGTCAGCTCCTGATTGGTTTCTCTTTAAAACGAACGGCTAATATTAATCTAAGCTCCATCGACGGCTCTAATCAATTCACAAACTCTATAAAAAGAACCTAAGACTCCACCTAATTCACATAAATAAAAATGAGAATAGAGCTGTCATGCTGCTGATGAAAGACTAGGAATAGCCGTCAAGTCAGGAGTTTATTCGAAAGCTTAAAGCAATGACAATTAAATCAAAACTGCGCCTACAACAAAGGATAGCATCTCCAAATTCAGAATTCAGAATCCTGAATTGAAGATTCGTCATACATTGTAAGTAGAGTGTTATTCCGATGTGAATGAATAATTGAGATTTGATTTGTGTAAAATGAGAAATGGAATTGTACTTAATTTTTGGTGATGATAATTCATAATTGTATGTTGCTATGATTCTAATTATAAATAGATTTGGTATGCTGTGGTATAACGATGTTAGAACTATTGGATATTTGCAAGTATATGATTCATGTGGAAAGTTAACAACTATATGTTTGTGGTAGTTTATTTCAACCAAGTTGAGACTAATGCAAGTATATGATTCACTATTATGCCAACATGATTTTAGATCCATCTATGTATATTTTTACGATCATTTTTAGTGTAGTTGGATCCAATTGAGTATTATGATTCATATGAATTTATGTTGGAATTGGCATCATGATTCAAGTGTAAAACCATACTTTTGTATTAGTGACAAAAGTAAGCATCTTTGTGAACTTGTGTTGACTTTATGAACATTGCTAGTTTATGTTTAACTTTATGCCCAAACAAAATATGTTTTAGGCTTAGGTTGTTGTTAAGAAACATATGATAATATATGTGGCACATAATTAAGTTAGATTCATGCTTTAACTAAAAGTTTACAAGATTAGATTAAAACCATGATTCAAGTTTAGGTATGTTTTATGTCAAGATTTTATGCTATTACAATGCAAGTTCACAAGTGCCTAATTTATGTTAATTAGACCGCTATGTTGCAAGTTCATGCGTTTACACACCCTTTTTGATGTTACTTAGAATATATATACATCATGTTCTAAGCCTCCCCTTTTTCATGTGGCTATGTTGGGCTTAAATGTTAAGCCCAACATATGTTATAATATAGCGAACGTATAAAACGGGGGTAGTGACGTTGGGTTAAAAATATAAAACATATGTGTTGGCATGTTTGACGCATGCCAAGACCTTGAAAACATTTGAGTGGTATAAATTAATTTTACCCAATAAAGATGAATTTGAATAATGGGCTGCAAATATTTACATATAAAAAGTAAAGAGACAAAATATGTAAACTTAGAAAATACGATGTGTTTAACCCGAGGTTGGATTGAGTTGTGACATAAACCTGCCCGGACCCGCCCGGCTGTCCAGTAGTCACAACAATACCTATCCAATGTGGGTGGTTAAACATTGAGCCCTGTAAAGACCCGAGGTTAGACTGAGTTGTGACGTAAGACTGCCCGGACCCAACCGGCAACAGGCAGTCACAACAATACCTGTCTAATGTGAGAGGTTGAGGCTTTAATAAGACAATTAAGGCTGAGTCAGGATTGATAAGATTAATAAATTGAATTAATACTTAATCAAATTGAACATGCTAAACTATACAGACTGATTGGGGGTTAGATTTACAGAACACTTCACCAACTTAGCATGTTGGCTAGAAATAGAAAACCTAATAGCGGGGGACCCTTTTCAGCAGTAACCCTACAAGGTGTATCAGGATACCCTGAACTAGGAAGGGTGGTGCACGATTACTGGGCTGACTGTAAGAGGTCAAATCGACGGCGGTGGTGCAGCAGTGTAGGTTCTAACGGGGTGCGGGCGTGCACACACGCCGGCGTAGAAAAATTAGGCATTGGGCACCAGTAGTATACCTCTGCATTCTAGAATTGTGTCGGGCCGCCACCATGGGACTTGATAAACACCATGGTGGGACCAGCATAGGTAGCTACGACATCGAGGGCCGTAACACACATGTAACTATGCGAGTAGGAGCCGATAATTAGAGATGGATCACTTCACCCTGATTACGGGGTGCCTGTTAGGAACTAGTTTATAGGGGTGCAGAGATTAATATGGGGTACGATAGTATATTCGACTCTAGACAACTTAACTTAGTTTATGGTGCTTACCCATTTCCAGTTTATACTTATCATGCTCATTTCTTTATTCATAGACTGAATAGTCCTAGACTTACTCAGGCTTTTTGTCTGACTCTGCTTTTCTTTCGTCTTCTTTACTTTCGTCTCCCCCCCCTCCCCCCCCCCCCCCCCCCCAAGTCCACAGGGAGGGAATACCGCAGCTTGACCAGTTTTCACATCCAGGTTGAAGAGAAAGAATGTATTACTTGGATCTCTTTCGCTTTGGACTATGGCTTTGGATAGCAATTATGGGGACTTATGCAGTTTACTTATGTTTTTATGCTTCTTTAAGTTATGAAATCAAGACAGTTATGAAAATGTAATGTTTTTGGAGGTATTGTATGACAATTATGGCATGGTTTGTGTAACACGTATTTTAATGAAATAAAAGTTGCTGTTGTTTTCCGCTGTTCAAAAATATGTGTATTTATATCTGTCTTGTGTATCTGTGACTTATACTTATAAACCTCCACCAAAATTAGGGCATTCCCTTTGAGAGTGACCCTAACGGAGGTGGGGAGTTTCAATATCCGAGGCGCCTCGCAACAGCAACAACCACATAAGTCAAATTCGTCAGGGCATGTAAAACCACTGACGCCACTTCTAGCTAGAAAGAAACGCATGCCCTCCCTGACGTCCTCTCCCGTTTTTGGTTCACACCGGTGTGTGAGGCTCACGAATCAACGCTACACAAAGCTATGCCACATAGGCGGTGCTTTGATCATCAACCACAAGACTTTGCTTTTCAACAGAAGCCTTGATCAATTGCCACTTAGGCATGCCACACTGGCAATTCACTCCATGCGATGGATATCCATCAATATATAACTCCTGAGCTCGTACGTCTCAGAGAAGGGCGTTAAACAAGAGAATAAATTCTCCGCTGTCAAACAGATATATATTTAATAGAAATCAATCACACAGACTGAAATCCAATGTCAGACACACAGTCCATTTACAAGTTCGTTCTGGGTCTGAACGAAACCGGAGGCACCTAGTACCCCGCATATCATAGATCTCCAAGTACGTCTGGACGATGACCAACTGATTCCCTCCTCTTGGGTGTACAGCCCAATAAAGATCATCAGTAATTATCCAAACGACGTGAAGACCTCCAGTCTTCAACCATCATCTTCATCTTTGACTAATCGTCGAATCAGTTATTCAGAATGGGATAAACTCGGTCTTTCCGAATAACTCGCGTATATAATAAACAAGTGTTACACAAACACAACATATGCCTCATTCCTATTCATCAGTCACTAACCGTAAATTAACCAGAGAATAATTCCCCAAATATTAACCCCGAAGGCCGAAACCAACATCAGATCAATACCCAGGAAACCGTTCTGCTTGGCTAACCTACAGTTAGTTTCTAAATTTCACATTCCTAGGGAAAGGTTCCCATTAATTTTATCAAATATAAATTCTTTTAAATTTATTCTTTAATTTTCCTTTGAATATCACTTCAAACTAGACAGGATTAACGAACCTTACCGAAGAAATCGTTTGCTTTAATTTCTCAATCCCAACCTATTCATCCCATGAAGTAAAACTGGTCATACTTCATATCTAACACCACGGTGTTATCGGTAAATTCAATTACCATTTCACGTTTAAATCTAATTAAAGATTTAACTATCACCTGGAGTAAAACTGGTGATACTCCATTCTCGATCATTTCAATATAATTAAAGATTCATTAAAACCCCACTTAGTTTTAATATTTAACTGGGTTAAAGAATCAGTGTCATTTAAATCACGGTTCACGATAAACCCCAAAATCACATAACATTTCAATTAGTCCCTAACTGTAAATTAGCAAGTGAGCAATTCCCTAAGTATTAACCCTGAAGACCGAAACCAACATCAGATCAATACACAGAAACCATTCAACTTACTAATCTCCAGTTAGTTTCTGATTTTGTTAACTCCGTTGGGTCTAAGAACAGTATTATTGAAGATATCGTTCACGACAACCCAAAATCACATTCCATTAATTATCAGGTTATAGAATAAGTGTTATTTAAAACACTGTTCACAATAAACCCAAAAATCAATACCAATTCAATTCCAATTGAATATTATTTAATTGGTACACTTCATTAAATCTAAACAAAAATATTTAATCTTTTACTCAGCTGGGCTTAAAAAAAGTGTTAATGAAGACACCATTCACGACAAACCCAAATCACATTTGATATTAAATACAAGGCTCTGAATAGAAAATATATCAGCTTTTATTCAATATCAAATTCTACGACCAACAAATATCGTATTGGAAATAACGATATAAATTTATCTTTCAAATTTCCATAACAATATCTGTATAATCACAAAATACAACATCGAACTATTCCGAAGATGATTTCGATTCAAATCCATTCCAATTCAATTATTGAAAATTATGGTTATTTTCAAAACCATTTTTAAATCCAATTTATTTATTTTAAAAATAAATAAATTATTATTCCAGTTCAAAACTAGTTCATTTCGATAAAAAACTATTTTTATCTTTTCAAATATGGAGTTTTTCATCCCAATTCTTCATAAATCATTTCTTATGATTTTACAAAAATTATTGATATTTTTAATAATTTTATCAGGGCACGTACAATCGATTTCCATCAACGGCCATCGAACTGCACTTACAGCGACCTTTTCCAAATTTGATTTGGATGTAATTCCAAATCCAACCGTTAGATTTCTAATTTCTAATATTCGTTAGAAAGCTCGTTTCGATACGAATCCAACGGTTCCGGTATTAGGAGAATCCGACGGTCGGATCTCCCGTAATATCCGTTCGAAGTCAATGGTCGAAATTCGAGAACTACCGCGGCGCGGCGCGTTCTATTCAGGCCATTATATTATATATATATTATATATAATATATACTTCGTCGATTTCCTTTTAAAACATATTTTATAAATCTTTTTGAATTCGTTTTCGAAACGATTTGAATTTCATTTCAAATTCAAATCAAAATTGAATTTTTCCTTATACATTCGTTTTAAATTCATTTCAAATTGATTTCAATTCAAATCGATTTTCAATTCAATTTCAATACGTTTTAAATTCAATTCAAAATGATTTCAATTCTATTTCAATCTAATTCGAATTTCAATTCTATTCAGTTTGATTCGAATTTCAATTCTTTCAATTTAATTCGAATTTCAATCCTTTTCAATTTAATTCGAATTTCAATTTTTTTCAATATAATTCGAATTTCAATTCTTTTCAATATAATTTGAATTTCAATTCTTTTTAATATAATTCGAATTTCAATTCTTTTCGATATAATTCGAATTTCGAAATCACTTTCAATATTCATTGAAAAATGAATAAAATCGATATAGATATCGTTCGCGTCAAAATAACGTCAATCTAATCAACACGGCTTCATATATTTCTATTTTCAAATATTCTATTTCAAATATTTCTATTTCAAATATTTCTTTTTCAAATATTTCTATTTCAAACATTTCTATTTCAAATATTTCTTTTTCAAATATTTCTATTTCAAATATTTCTTTTTCAAAACTGGAATGAGGCCCAATCAATTACCATATAATGTTAATTATATGGATTTTTCTACAACACATGTATAAAATAACAACGATAAATAATCAACCATCATCCAGAGTGCACCACACAACTGTATAAGCATTAAATGTAAAGAATTAATGCTTACACAGTATGTCAACCCATCGATTTACATACAACTAAACAATCGGGAATAGTGTACGTCATATATCCTCCCAATACCCATGTGGGGTTTCAAACAATCAAACACAGATTTTATTTGGGCGATGTGTAAAATTTATCGTCCCAATCAATATCAGTCAAATGTGTGTATTTAAACATATCGTCCGATTTGTTTATATTTATTTATTCACATTCATGTCAAAAATTATATTTCCAACTATAAAATATTTTTAACTATATAAATATTTTATTTCTTTTCACATCACACAATCAACTACATATCAAAATCAAACAAACAAGCATACAAGCCATCCATGGTCTGTGGACGACGGGTGTCGGGTGCAACTAAACACCGTCTGCATCCTAGTATATATTTTTAACTAGAAAATTAGATTAAAAGTGAGGAGTTCTCACCGACTAGCTAATCCAAATGCCACGACTCTTCTTATGTAGAAATCTCCACCGTTCTCGCCTTTCATCAGTTTCATCGTCCGTAGCCACTACATATATAAAAATTACATTTTTATATTGTAGCTACGTATATAAAAATCTATATTTACACCGCTACAATATAGATAAAAATTCTATTTTTACACCGCTACTATATAGATAAAGATTATATTTTTAAAACGCTACTTTACATAATAAAAACTATATTTTATTATGATATTGTATAAATAAAAATCGTAACTTATATCGCTATCGTATATATAAAAATCAAATTTTTATATCCATTGCTTCATTATAAAAATCAAATTTTTATCTTGCTATTATATTTATAAAAATCGAATTTTTATTCAAATGATAAACCTATAAAGATCGCATCTTTATCTAAATGAAGACATCATAAAAATCGTATTTTTCTTTGA
Organism: Allium sativum; assembly: GCA_030737875.1. NCBI lineage: Eukaryota > Viridiplantae > Streptophyta > Magnoliopsida > Asparagales > Amaryllidaceae > Allium > Allium sativum. The sequence goes on from CM060924.1 coordinate 1,051,873,371, forward strand.
TTAAAAATTTTATCTTTCCTTGTTTAAAAATCAAACCTTTCCTCGTTTAAAAAACATATTTTTGACAAACTAAAAAATATATATTTTGTAAACTAATAATAATACATTTTATAAACTAATTTCATCAAATAAACAAAGACAAATAAATAAATAAATAAATAATTTAAAATTACCTTTTCTTTTTCACCGTGGACATTGTGGCCGGAGAGGGGCATAGGGGTGGCGGCGGGCATGAAACGGCTGGGGGGAAGCGGAGTTGATCGGAGGCGGGCTAGGGTTTGGACTGGCGGCTGATTTGAGGGGTGGAGGCTCGGGGTTTTGGGCGCGGTTATCTAATCGGGGAAGGTGGAGGAGGAAGGGCGGGAGGAGAAGAATGGTGGCCAGGGGGGTTTGCTCGCGGTGCGGTGTCTCGAGATGGGGGGAGTGTGTGCGGTTTAGGGGGTTCGAAGGGGGCTCGCCGGTCGAGGAGGAGGGAGTCTCTAGGGACGTCGTCGGGCTGCGCCGACGATGGCGGCGGTGGTAAGGGGGGTTGTGATTCGCTCCAGCTTTTTTTCTTCTTTTTTTTCTGAATTGGTTTGGAAGATAACGAAAGGAGGGGTTGACTTCGGGTAAGAGATGAGAAAGGGGGTTTTCATTTTTTTTATATTATTTAATTTCAAAAAAAAGCAACTTTTATTTTCGACCTCTAAACGAGACCCACGGCCTATCGTCCATAGCTAATTAACACAATGGGATATGTATCGTAAGCTGATTCGATCATTTCGATCAGTTTTCGTCAAAATCAACATATAACTCTATATATTGAATTTGAACGCATATTTCAATTTACCAGGGCCACATACTAACTCTAAAAATTCCCAAAAAATATTTTCTAACTTCGTATTGACGATACGGTCCCAACAAAGCCAGTTTCAACAAATTCTGAGACCGTTTGAAAAATGGCCAATTTCCAGTCGATTAAAATCAACTAAAACTGGTCAAACGTGTTTTCCTTTGCCCCGCTGACATATTGATTCGAAAAATTATGAAAATTGGAATCTAGCAATAACTTGAAATCACGGATCCAACAAAAGTGGTTTCCTCGAAATCCGAGGTCGTTTGCAAAATTTCCATTTTAAGGGCCAGAATTCCATAGCGACTATTCTGAATTTTCATCTGGGCATAACTTGTTATCCCCGCTATGAAATTTCGATTTTTCGGATTCGTTGGAAAAATATTCTCAAATAGATTCTATTTTTTTTGGTTTCGCTGAAATCCGGTTTATTTTGCACCTGGTACATTCGTTTGAATTTTGAAACCGAATTATCGAACTACCGCGCCATTTTCAATTCCTTTTATATATATAAATAAATATTTATATTATAACGACGACGTATATAAATATATACGTTCGAATTCTATTCAAAAGAAATTTTTAGTCGATATTATTTAAAATAATCCATTTTAAATAATCAAAATTCGCTAAAATTACCAAAATAAACATTTTAAATTGGCTTGGATTTCCGGGTTGTTACAAAATGGTTTATCTGTGATTGCAATGTCTCTCTTTAAAGTGTGGTCCAGTTGGTGCAGGAACACTATTTTCATGGGAACAAAAAAAGAAAAAGAAGATCAGAGATCTCTCGTTCTTCCAGGTGAGCAATGGTCTTTTTTTGTGCTGAATTTAATGGAATTGATTAGACTTCTTTTGACATATGAACCGTTTCTTGCCCTTCCCAGTAGATACACCTAATGTAATCTCCTGTCATGTTTGATTCATGTTTCTATAACATAATGCAGCTTTCTGTATTTATTTGCAAATGACACATATTGTTATTATAACTCTAATGGCCTAAGGAATTGATATAAATTATATAGAGCAAACAATTTATTGCTATTTGAATTCTCATTTTGTACCTTTTTTATAGGTTTGTACTCATAGGATTTACTGGAGTTATTCAACTTGAGAGATATGATCTAGTTAGAGCAAACAATCTCCAATCATGATGGTATTCATTTATTGGGTAATCAGTCCACGCACTTGTTTGGGCATTGCGGTTTAAAATTGAATTGTACATACTTTGTTGTATCAAAATGTGATATCTCATCTTAGTAAATATAAGTTAATCATTGATGTTAAAAGGATCATTATGTATAAGAAACTGGAAAAAATAATGTATTGTTTTGGCTTGCTTTTAATCCTTTTTAGATATGTTAGCTCGGGGTTTGTATTGCTTAATGTGCTGTTATTTTTATTCTATTATTTTTGCTTTAGTATCAAAATGTGTTCAAAAACTATTTTTTTATTTATATTCTTCTTATTACAACTCTTTGTAGTAGTTGTAAAAAAAGTTGTTTGAAACTCACTAAAACTGTTGCCAATTTTCCTTTTTTCGACTGCTAAAATAGTTGTGAATTTTTTCTACAAACGTACAAAATAGTTGTAATTTTGTTTTTAACAACTGTCAAAATCAGTTGTAACAAAGTTTATCTTTATTACAACTGCGAATATAACGACTGGAGAATGCCAGTTGTAATGGATCTATTACAACTGCTTTTTTCAGTTGTAGAAATGTACTTTTGTTGTAGTAATCTCTCTTCCTTATCCCCTTTCTTTTGTTTGTTCTGTTTACAGTTTTGTTATGCCTTTATCATTTGAATAAAATAGAATTAGAGAAGTATGAAATAATGTTAGTTGAAAATTGGGCATATTAGAATTTGTACTATAAATTGGGATTATTAAAAGGAAGAATATGTAAACATGAATAGTTTAAACTTAATGTCATTTGTGAACTTGAGTTTGACATTAATCTGTAGGCTTATTAATCTGGCATGAATTTGACATTAATATGTAGACATATTAATATGGAATTAATTTGACATTAATTTATAGACATATGGTATGAATTTTACATTATGATTAATATGACATTGATTGGGTAAACATTTATTTGACATTAATTCGTAGATATGTCAATAAGGCGTTGATTGGAAAACATGTAATTAACAAAAATCTGCATATGTTAATTTGAGAAATATGTTGACATTAAGAATTATATGTTAATTGGGGGAACATATCAATTTGACATTTATGAACATTCATGTTAAATAGTGAAAAACATGTAATTATATATTTATGTTAATTTCATGATATGTCAGTAAGTCATTTATGATCATTTAGTGTTAGTTTAGGAAATTGTTAATTAAACATTTATGTTCGTTGGATATTTATGCATAGATTTATCTTCCTTATCCCTTTTTCTATCTTTAATTTATTTACAGTCTTTTATATGCCTATTTTATACCGTTTGGGTTTGATTATGTTGTTTTCCTTATTTTCCTTTTTATTTATGGTAACCTAAGCCACCGATAGCTTAGGCCATTTACCATTTATACTGTTTGGGGCGTATTGTAAATTGAGGACTTATGACTATAAATTGGGAATATAATCAAAAGGAAGAATATGAAAATATGTATACATGTTAGATTAGACTTAATACAGAGATTAAGTAAAGAACATGTTATGAAAATGTAAGTACCAAATGTAAGTTAAGTAAACTGAACTACTATAATGTATATGTACATCTAGACAAGTGCTTGTTTTGGGGAAGGGATTGTACACATAATAACATTTACAGAGAAATGTCATTTTTTAACCATGCTTATTAAAAAACTTAAACCATCTAAGTTAAAACAGATAATTAATAAGCTAAGAGGTCCCTCATTCTACTATTATATCGAATTTTATGGACTCTTAAATCCTGTTTACTTGGGGGCACAAGCTTAGGGGTTTTGGCTTGTGCCAATTTGTGTGGAACTCGCATCAGTCAATATCCATGTTGGTATCTTGGTAGGGGGCCTAGCACTAGGTAGGGAACAGGGCATGCTTTACTGATCTGGATAGTAAAAGGTTCAAGAGAGGAAGGTGGGTACGGGCGCATTTCGGCGGAGTCATAAGCGTGCATGGGTCCGATTGGGGAAACTAAGACGTTGTAACACCAGTAAATAGGTATGTGTTCTATAAATCATTGGGTTAGGGACCGATACACCCTACTGTCGGGGCTGACACATGGTATTTACATAATAAGGAGTCGATCGATGGGTAGCATTAATAAAAAATCCCACATAATTACTTGTTTCTGTCTGAATCCCTAAAAGTGCAAAACAACAAATCTACCTGATCTGATTATTATTGTTGTTGTTACCATCAATATTTTTTTATAAGAATTGCCAAATCCTCATTTTCAGTTCTTATCAGCTATTGTTCACCTTTAGACATGTACGGACACCTGACCTTTTATGTTGCTAGAACTACTGCTTATCTTTTTTATTTAACTTAGCAAGTCAAGCTGGTAATCACAACAGCTCACCAAGCTTTATGTCTGATCCATTTCCTTTCTTCTTTTCTCTATCTTTCCACCAGGCTTACATAGAAAAAGTGTATAGTTCAGATTTCTTTATTAGCTTTGTTTTGATGGGTCTCTGCAAGTTGGATTACTTCTTGTTCTCTTTCCAAGGCTAGGTTGTATCTTTTTTACTATATTTGGGGAAAATATTATTTTACTCTGATGTTATTTTTGACTGAGGTTTTGAGACATGACATTTGTAACTGTTTGATTAAATGAAAGTTTTCTTCCGCTGTAAATTTAATATTATGTCTTGTGAAATTTTATTCTCTATGATGTTTTATGTCCTTATACCTACAATGTTCCATACTTTCTTAATGAAATCCTCATACGGGTGACATTAAGGAATGTGGGGTGTTGCACAGTTTTATTATTTTATCCTCAATCTTGAGTACACCTTTGAATTAAGGTTTCCTATGTATATGAAATGGTCATAACATGGATACCCTCGAACCTTAATACAGATACTTAGAACATCATCCCCGATATAACCTTGCTTCACTTACAAATGCATTGTTGAGACACTTGAAAGAGCATAGCACTTGCACACAAGAGGAAGCAGCGATATTCTAGGAGACAATTAATGCTCTATTAGTTAAAAGGTTATCATGTTTATACTTAGTCATATCTTAAGCCAACCTGCCTATTAAAGGCATCCTCTAAATTGATTGTCCTCTAAATTTATTATATATGTTACGTCAATTCTCGATTGGGTGTTGACGATTTTTATCGTTGACACAAGCAGTAATTGTGGATTGGTTCATCTGGACCTAATAATCAAATAAATGAGACGATTGTCTTGGTACATTTGATCTTCACAATGACTCATTATGTTGGTCTTTCTTCATGTGGTGCAGGAATAATATGTGCGTTACTGAATTCATATTCATTTGAGAATGGCTCAAATGTGGCTGGATTTGAAATTAAGAATGGTGACTCATTGCTTTTATTGGTAACAGTATAATAACTTGAAAGCTCATCGAAGACAACATCTCTTGAAACTATGAACTTCACTGTTGTGGGATCCATGCACTTCCAACCCTTCCTCTGTAATTTATACCTAACAAACAATTTTTTTTGCTTTTGGATCAGGTTTAGTTCTGTTACTTTTAGGAATATGAACATAGCACAATGAACCAAACACACGAAAATAACTCACATTTGACTTAGGTTTTTATAAAATTTTGAAAGGTGATTGTGAGCTACCTAAACAAGGAGATCAATTGATGACATGACATGAACATTGTATAACTTCAACCCATAACTCTTTTGGGACATTTTTATCATGTAAAGACAAGCTCATAGAAGTAAGATGTACTAATTTCCTTTCGACAATGTCGTTTCACTATGGAGTATTTGGGCATGTCATTTGTCTAATAATACCATGGTTATTACAATACGAGAAGAAATATTCTCACATGTATTCCCTACCATAATCGATCCGCAATCTATTCATTTTTTATTCATAATCTTTATTTACAAGCATTTAAAATTACATTATGTTTGGAAATGCATCACTTTTGTGCTCAAGAAATACATCCATGAATATCGAGAAAAATCATCTACAGACAACATCACATAGTGAAAACCACAATAGCTAGGAGTTTTGGTTGGCCCAATCAAATATAAATGTACTAGTTGGAAATTTTCGATGCTTTATTATGTGATTTTTGAAATGGTACCCGATACGATTTCCATATTGACATTCAAAGCATACAATATCCTGACCCACCTCTTTCTAAGACAAAACACCACTAATCGACTTTTACTTTGAGACTTGTTGTAATAATTGATAACCCACATTGCCAAGATGAGCATTCCAAAGAGACGATCAGTCATTTTGACTTGTTTTATCAGTATAAACTTCACTATTGGATAACACATATAAAGATTCTATCCTTTTCCCATGAAAAAACATTACCACCTTAATTTTTAAATTTATCAAGAATAATAACATCATAAAGATCAATTAAAACATACCTACTAGAGCTAGTGATTTGAGAGACTGATAAAAGGTATTAAGTAAGCCTGGGAACATGAAAATATTTCTCAAAGCAATACCGCTGCAATTTACACCATTAGATTTGATTTTCAGACCGCATTCATGGTAATTCGTTGAGTCGTATTATCTGCTATATACAATAGCCTGCTTCCCCTTGTGCGGATGGACTTCAAAAAGTAAAGATTCATATCCTATGGCATGATAAGAGCAGTCAAAGTTCACAGTCCACTCTTGATCATAGTCTATGGGAATATCTAAGTGCTTATTTTCAGTTTTTGCATTACAAACCTCCCTAATGATGTCAATTGAATAGTGTCACTACCAAAATGAACCTAACATAGGCTGACAGTGAAGGGGTATAGGAGGAACACAAACACAAAAGAACCTTCCGAAAGAACAAATAGAGAAAACCAAAAGTGGGAAAGAATGATTTGAGAACAACATAAACCAGCACCTCCCAGGTAGAAAGGAGTTCAGAGCCATAGAATGATAGCGAAGTTTATCCGATCGAGTCTATCTGATAGGATACACCCGACAAGAGAGCCCGGAAGTGAAAGGTACCAAGCCAGAAATACGTAAACATTATTCGGAACCAACTTCCGCGGGAGCTACTTCATGAATAATGAAAGGTTACATCGATAGACAATGGAAACATCGCCAGATTCTACCTTCTGGGAAACCAGGCCATCCCAAAAGCCCCACCAGAAGGCTAACCGGGACCCTAGCAGAGATACAAGCTATCCGTACTAATTTACCTAGTATAGAAAGCAATAACGGTTTCAAACCGACAACTATCTACATACGTCTTGAGGGCAATCTCCTCTAAGTATCCAAGAGAAAGTCGGAAGCCTATATCTGGAAGCTTGCATCCGGGAGCCTTCACTCAGGAGCTGCTACCGGGAATTCAAATGCCATCCGAAAATCGCCACGGCAACAATCCTGTATCAGTCTCAGAGAAGCCCAAGTTGATTGGGACCCTCACTTTGAAGACTGTAATTAGTAACCTAAGGACGACCGAGAGCCAAACGCGCCAGACCTAAGAAAAAAGTGGTTGGAAGAGGCCCATGCAGGCCCAATAGCCTAGTAGTAGAGGGGGCCCCGAATTCTCTATAAATAGGACCCCAAGAGCTACGTGAAGGAGGATGAACTTTTTACTTCTCAATCTAGTTCGTTTCTTATAAAAAAGGAGAAAATCCTCAACTCTTGTAGTACATCTACAATTTAGGAATGGATAATTCCGCGTCTTAAACATCTTGCGATTTGATAATCTTGTTGTGCCGTAATGATGAAATAGGGAGTTAACACTAACCTTTCTTATGAGAAAATAAATCATGGCACCTTAGCAATGGAGGAGGTGTAACACCCCACCTCCATTAAGGTCACTCGCAAAAGGAATGCCTTAACTTCAGTGGAGCGTTTGAAGTGAATATAGAACAGAAAATCACAACAAGACAGATATAAAGCAGTACTTGAAAATTAAAAAAAACTTTATTTCATTGCAGCGGATAAACCCATATGTTTGATTACATCATAAAAATCATAAACCAAAGTCAAGTACATCATACCCATCTTGATAAAACATAGTACATAAACTGAAAGACATAATCCCCAACATTAAAATAGCTATAAATAAGGAGAAGCTGAACTTTACTTCAGTGGTCCAAGAAATCTTCTACAAGCAGTCCAAGATCAAACTCCACTGGTGCTAGTTCCAACCTGAGCACCTGGGGTGGGGAAAGGAAAGAGATGGAAAAAGGGGGTCAGATATAAAGTCTGGCGAGTGCAATAATTCTAACAATATAATTATCAAAGTAACTAGGCTAAGGCATAAGTTGGAAAATAAGGAAATGACCATGAACCATTGAGTATAGCAGAGTAAACAAGGAAACAAGATGAACAACGATATCGTTAAAGCGCACCTAACCAACTAAGATAAATTTAATAACTACACCAACCCTATAGGTTAATTGCTATACAGCACCGCCACTAGTATACTGCACCACCACTAGTCACCCTAAGGTTGATCCCGCCTACAGACTTAATAATGATATTGGTAGTTTCGTGCACCCCTAGCTGCCTTCATAGGTGCCGTCTGCACATATCTCCACTAGGTGTACCCACTACCCCCAAGCGATCGGCTCCCTAACTCGTAGATACCCGTGCTGGCCCCACAGTGGGGTGTATCACTCCCCAAAGTGGCAACCCGATACAACAAAGAATGCACGGCTTATACCTACACGATGCAACAATGTCTGACCTACCAGCCCGGGTCCACACACGAATATGAACCCGTTGGACTTGCGTTGCCACCGCTAACCCGGTTTGGCCTCTTACAGTCAAGCCCAGTATGCGTGTCCCGTCCTCGACTTGGGTCGAGCCCACAAAGATACGTATGGGTTACTGGTTGAAACGGGCCCCCCATTACTTGACACAAGCTATCCACCTAAGCTTGGTCCCCTTTAGTAAATCCCACTTAACCCACTTCTTGTTCATGTTTCAATTACATGTTCCATATTTTGGTTAAGTGTTTCTAATCGTATTTCCAAATGCCACCCATGGCACCCACTAGATTCCACATGCCACCTAAGGCACCCACTTAACCCCCTTCTGTCCCACTACAAGCTCATCTGGTTAAGTGTTTCTTAATTCATTAAGACCGTAACCTCATAAAGACCTCTCACATTAGACTGGCATTTGTGGTAGCTGGATTTGCCAGGCGGGTCCGGGCAGTCTTACACCACAAAAGAGCCTAATCTTGTGTCTTTACAATTGTTACGTATTTAGTTTGTGCCTAAGACCTCTCACATTAGACTGGCATTTGTGGCAGCTGGATTTGCCGGGCGGGTCCGGGCAGTCTTACACCACAAAAGAGTCTAACCTCGTGTCTTAGACGATTAATTACTCCTAATTAATCACCCCCAATTTGAATTACTTTCCCTATTCAAATTATCAATCAATTCCAAATTTAGCGATGTCCATAATTGACTCAATTATGTCCATCCATTTATGGTATGTAAAATCATACCAATTTCACCACAATTTTATTTTATGCCTTTTAAGGAAATTATGCCAATTAAATATTTTTAATATTATTCCCTTTTTCCCCACGTAGTACGTTTGTTCGTTTAACGTAAAAATATACGTTAGACCCGAATAGTCTAACTCATGAAATAAAAGAAAGCATCACATATATACATAATTAAAGCATAGATCTAACATACGGGTGAACTTGCATATGTGAATGATGTTCTACATCTAAAACTTGCATAGGCCAAGATTACAACTTGCATAACAACATATGTCATGGTTCCAAATTTTAAAGGTGTGAACTTGATGAAATAATGGCCACAAACTTGCATAAACATCATGTATAACATAGACCCAAATCTAAAGGTATGAACTTGATGAAATAATGGCCACAAATTTGCATATACATCATATGTCATGAACCTATATCTAAAGGGATTAAACTTGCATATTAATAACATAACATGATTCATGTCCAACTCATAAATTCACATATGTGATTTATACATCGCAACAATGGTGTGAACTAACATGTAATGTATCATGACATAGCCTAATCTTTCAAATTTAATTCTCACATAAACTAGGTGCCATAATCATGTAAGGTCACATGTAATTCTACCCAACATGTATACGATTCGTGTTTGAACCCAGAATCTAAACTTGCCTAATAATGATTTAGCATATGAATCAATATTGCAAACTAGCATAAGAAACATGACGATTTGATTGTATATAAAATTACAACATGGATGATAGCAACATAACTTTGCATGATAGCATCACATCATAACATCATAGATATTCAATAATAATCCTACAACATGCAATCAATACTTCATATCACATCCATACAATCCGCGTTATAACTTAATCTAATTAAATTACTTATTATTTTGCTAAAACTATCGAACTCACAACTCAAAAACAGTCTTGAGTTCTGAATTCTGATTTCTTTAGTTGAATTAGCGCTCCTTTGATGAAGAATCGCTGTTAGGGTTGAGTTGTTCTGATTTGGTTGTTGTTCTTTCTCTTTGATTTGGTGGCGGCTGCTCTAGGGCTCAAGACAACAGCATGACGGCCATAGTTTTAGTTTTAATTCTGATTTAGGGTTTGTGTCTATGGGTCTTTTTATAGAGTTAGGAATTAATTTAAGCCGTCGGATGTTCTTTGGGTTAATCAGAACCATTTAATCATGATAGGGTGATGATTCAGCCCTAATGACTGGCAAGGAGTCAGAATGGACTCAACAGCATGGCTCAGCCTGAACCAGAAAGCTGTGCAGGCTCCAGCCTCGGCCTGGGCGCACTTGGCAGGTGCGCCAGTGTTAATATGTACTGGCGCACTTCCCAAGTGCGCCAGTGCATTTTTTTTCTTCTCTACTTTGCCACCAAACTTCGTTCGTCCATAACTCTTTCATCCGGTAATCGTTTCCCGCAAACTCGGACTCTATCTCCACTAGAATTCCGAGACGAACACAATGGCGCAACCCAATCCCCATAATTCTCACGTCTGTGATTTATTATTCTTTATTTTATTTAATTTGATTATTCAAAAATACGGGGTGTTACATTCTCCCCTCCTTAAAGGATTTCATCCCCGAAATCTCCAAGTTAAGGAGAATGTATATCCTACCATCCAAACAACCATCTACTCAACCATCAAACACGGGCATCCATTGTCCTTATAAAATTTCTAATGTTGTATGAACATATGCAAAAAGTGTGTGTACATGTTCCTTATCTGATGCAAAATCAGGCGGTCTACTGATTCAGTTAATCTCCTTAATGCAAACCATGATAGTGCCATGCGTCCATTATGTATGCGAAAGAACCCTACCGATACATATCATTTCTACATGTGTGCACAACCATTCATCAAAATGCAACATCACTATGATGGTACAACCATTATACATCCATTACTTACATATGAACACACATTTATATGCAATGTGAAATATGAAGTGACTGAGCCGATCTAGTGCCTAAAGTGTGTGTATATGCATCCACGAGCAACAACTAGAAAACACTTGCATCCACTTACATCCATCATACATAACATGTCTCAAACACATGTTTCAACCGTAGGACTATCCTATCTAAAGGTCAAAGATACTAGCGAGAAGACATTCTAAAGATAAGATAAGTACAAGGTAAGCGATAAAGGAGAAATCAAAAGACAAACCCTCGGAAAGAAAAGGGTACAATGAACGCATCTTTGCTTCCGTCTCCCAAGTAGCGTTACTCTCATCATCTCCCAATTGCACTTTGACTAGTTTGACCTCTCGATTCCTCATCTTCTTAATCTCCGACCCAAGAATGCGCGTAGGAGCTCGTCGAATCGTCGCATCACGCTCGATCTCCACTTCTCTAAGCAACCTCGGCTCTACCACCTCTGCGGTCTCGTGCAAGCACTTCCTCAAATGTGATACATGGAATACGTCGTGTACACCACTAAGTTTCTCGGGAAACTCCACTCTATACGCCATCAGCCCAATCCTTTCCTTAATAGGAAACGCCCTATGAACCTTGGTGCTAACTTCCCAACGGACCCAAAGCGAACGACGTTCCGTAATGGAGACACCTTGACAAAGCCCATATCCCCAACCTCAAACTAAAGATCTGACCTCCTCTTGTCCGCATAAGATTTCTTCCTATCTTGCGCCGTCTTCATCCTTCTTCGGATCAAATCAATCTTTTCTGAAGTCTATCTAATCATATCGGGCCCAAGCAAGATCTTATCTGTAGCTTCCCACCAACATGTAGGCGAACGACACGGCCGTCCATAAAGAGCTTCGAATGGTACCATGCCAATTCTAGACTGAAAGCTGTTATTATATGCGAATTCTACCAACGGAAGATGTTCCTCCCATGTACCTCCGAAATCTAAGACACATAACCTCAACAAGTCCTCTAGAATACGATTCACCCTCTTGGTCTGGCCGTCCGTCTGAGGATGATATGCAGTGCTCAAACATAACTGAGTCCTTACCGCCTCTTGCAAGCCTCTCCAAAATTCGCTAGTGAAAATAGGACCGCGATCGCTCACTATGCTAGAAGGAACACTGTGCAAACGAACTATTTCTCGAATGTATACGGAGGCTAACCATGGACCAGTCCTCTAACTCTTCACGGGAATGAAATGGGCGCTCTTAGTAAGTCTGTCTACCATGACCCAAATACCCGTATTACCCTTCCTCGGTCTCGGTAATCTGTCAATAAAGTCCATCGAGACGCTTTCCCACTTCCATTATGGGACCTCCAATGGATGAAGCAATCCACCGGGCTTCTTTTGCTCCGCTTTTACTTGTTGGCACACCAAGCATCTAGCGACATACTCAGCCACATCTTTCTTCATGCCGGCCCAAAAGTAAACTCGTCTCATGTCCATGTACATCTTGTCCCCTCCGGGATGGGTGGTCATCTTCGAACGATGTGCATCATCAAGAATGGTCTTCCTTAGGTCATCGTCTTTTAGTATACAAAGTATACCGTCCCTACGTAACCAACCCTTATCATCTAGGGTATACCTACGGAGATGGCTCGATGACTCCCCTCCTTTGAGCTTTTCTACTAACTCAACCAACTGTGGGTCGTCTCGCTGTGCCTCGCCAATCCATCCCAAAAGCATAGGTCTAACCTCTAAGGATGCTAGCAAACCAGGGACGAAATCAATGGAAGGTGTAAAATCAAACGTAGAGATGAACTCTAAGCTTCGCCGCTCAACAAACAATGGACTCAAGGATAACCTTTTTCTACTTAAGGCATCTACCACCACGTTACCCTTGCCAGGGGTATATGCTATCTCGAAGTCGTAGGATGCTAAGAACTCCATCCACCTTTGCTGCCTTAAGTTCAAGTCCTTATGAGAGAATAAGTATTTTAGTGATTTGTGTTCAGTGAACAATTCGAATTTTTCGCCAAGAAGATAATGACGCTAAGAATTAAGCGCGAAAACAATAGCGGCCAACTCTAGGTCATGTGTAGGGTAATTTCTTTCTTGCACACTCAACTGCCTTCCACCATAGGTTATTACTCTTCCCTCTTGCATTGAGAATGCGCCTAGTCCTGTCCCACAAGCGTCGGTACAAGCGGTAAATGGCTTACCTCCATCTGTCAACACTATGACTGGGGCTGTGGTCAAAGAGCTCTTCAAACGTTGGAACGCATCATCACAATCTATGTCCCACGTAAAAACTAAGTTCTTCTTCGTCAAGCGTGTTAATGGAGCTGATATTTTTGCGAAGTCTTTAATGAACTTCCTATTGTAGCCAGCCAACCCTAAGAAACGTCTCACCTCGGTAGCATTTTTAGGAACCTTCCAATCTTGGATGGCCACTATCTTCGCGGGATCCACGGCTATCCCTTCTTTGGAAACCACGTGCCCTAAGAATCGCACTTCCTTCCTCCAAAAGTGACATTTAGAAAATTTAGCTTTAAGGCTATGTGCTCGAAGAGTCTCCAACACTTCCCTAAGATGTAGGGCATACTCTTCCTCGCTCTTAGAAAAGATCAAAATGTCGTCTATAAAGACTACCAAGAATTTATTAAGGTACTCCCTAAACACCCTACTCATCAAATCAACAAAGTATGTGGGGGCATTGGTCAAACCGAAGGGCATCACCAGCCACTCGAAGAAACCGTCTGGAGTCCTAAGGCAGTCTTGTCTATGCAATCCTCAGCCACTCTCAACTGATGCAAACCCATGGCTAAGTCCAACTACGAAAACACTGAGGTGCCAACTAACTGATCGAAAAGATCGTCAATCCTCGGCAGTGGTGTCTGTTCTTCTTAGTAAGTTTATTAAGTTCTCTATAGTCTACACAAAGTCTGAGGGACCCATCCGCTTTCGTGGCAAATACTACTGGAGCACCCCACTCCAATATACTACGTCTGATGGACCCCTTCTCAAGCAATTCTTTCACTTGCTTACTGAGTTCTCTTCTCTCTCTTGGAGCCATGTGGCGCACTGGCAATGCAACTGGCTTTACATTATCCACTAGATTTATTCGAAAGTCTATCTCACGTTTTGGGGGTAAACCCCTCAGCTTATCGAAAACATCAGCATATTCACGGACTATGGGAACAGAATGTAAATCATCATCAGATGCGTCAAGGGATTCTAGGTAACTAAGCATTACTGGACCTCTAGGGTCACAAGAAATATCAAGGGTCTTTCCCGAACAAGTCAACAATCTAATTACCCTTCTTTCGCAATCTAGGATGGCCCTATATCTAGTTAGCCAATCAATACCTAGAATTAAACCGTAGCCCATGAAGCCAAGAACAAAAGCATTGCACTCAAACTCAACGCCCAAGATAAGCACTCTCAAATCCTGACAAATCATAGAAAGATGAGCCGAACCACCAATAGAATTTAAGACTACTAAGGGATCAGTAACAAGACTAGTCGCTAGGTGCAGTGTTTCAACTAATGATGTAGAGATAACCGAATGCGATGCGCCAGAATCGAATAAAGTACGGACATGATGATCAAACAGAAAAACTAAACTTTCAACGGAAATTGCTCTACCTCGTTCTTCCAGCGGTGGGACCACGAGAGCCTGAACTTGTCCCCTTGCCTGCCCGGGTGCCATAAGAGCTTGCACCTGTCCTCCCGAGGTAGACCCTGCCCTCTGCCCTTTCTTTGGGAAGTCCTTAATAAGATGTCCCGCTTCGCCATAGTGGAAACAACCGGTCTTCTTCTTCTTCCTACAATCTTTGCTTAAATGGCCGGGTGTCCCACAGTTAAAGCATTTCTTCTTCCCCTTAGCATTATTGCCTTTGCCACCTTTGTTGTTCTGTTGTTGCTGTTGCGACTTCTTTTGATCCCCTTTCTTTTCGGTTGCCTTACTAGCATTGGCGCCCTTCTCCTCTTCATGCATGAGTGTCATGTCAACTAACCTCTCAAAGGTAGCCCCTATGGGAATGTGGGTCATAGCTAACCCATGAAGTGGCTCGTTTAAGCCCTTAACAATTCTTAGAGCCTTCTTTTCTGGAGTGTTCACCAAGTCTAAGCCAAACCTTGCCAATTGGTTGGATTTGTTAACGTACTCTTTCACCGATAAATTCCCTTGCTTCAGTGACAAGAACCTTTCCATGTATAGATCCTCTTCAGCCCGTGAGAGAAACTTTGCCTCAATCCTCTGCCTAAAATCTTGCCATGTAACGACTGGACGACCCCCATTAGTGACCTCCCACCAAAACGAGGCCTCATCCTTCATCATCCATGCAGCTAGCTGGACTTTCCTTCCATCATCCACATCAAAAATTCCAAATAATTCTTCCACCTCCTTTAGCCAGTTACGAGCTTCAACAAATGTCTCGGTTCCACGAAAAGGTTTCCCACCAATTGCTCTAAAGTCCTTGCATATCTTTGCGAAATTATCGACACGAGGAGGAGGAGGAGGATTTGCTGGACCAGCGGCGGCGGCCCTAGCCTCAAGATATTGACGGAAACAACCGGGCACATGAATGCCCTCTGGTATCTCAGATGCTTCAGACATGCTGAAACGAAAAAGGAAAGAATCAATACAAAAAGGACTGAAGGAAAGATATATGGCTCTTGGGGTTATGCTTTCCAAAATATACCTTTCTCTTGAAAATACTTTCCTTAAATCATACTTTTGAAGGTACTTCTTTATAAAAATTGTTTTGAAAAATAGTTTTTCAAAAATTCATATCTGTTCTGGTAACCTTCAGCTCTGATACCACGTGTAACACCCCACCTCCATTAAGTTCACTCGCAAAGGGAATGCCTTAACTTCAGTGGAGCGTTTTAAGTGAATATAGAACAGAAAATCACAACAAGACAGATATAAAGCAGTACTTGAAAATTTAAAAAAAAAAACTTTATTTCATTGCAGTGGATAAACCCATATGTTTGATTACATCATAAAAATCATAAACCAAAGTCAAGCACATCGTACCCATCTTGATAAAACATAGTACATAAACAGAAAGACATAATCCCCAACATTAAAATAGCGATAAATAAGGAGAAGCTGAACTTTACTTCAGTGGTCCAAGAAATCTTCTACAAGCAGTCCAAGATCAAACTCCACTGGTGCTAGTTCCAACCTGAGCACCTGGGGTGGGGAAAGGAAAGAGATGGAAAAAGGGGGTCAGACATAAAGTCTGGCAAGTGCGATAATTCTAACAATATAATTATCAAAGTAACTAGGCTAAGGCATAAGTTGGAAAATAAGGAAATGACCATGAAACATTGAGTATAGCAGAGTAAACAAGGAAACAAGATGAGCAACGATATCGTTAAAGCGCACCTAACCAACTAAGATAAATTTACTAACCACACCAACACTATAGGATAATTGCTATACTGCACCGCCACTAGTATACTGCACCACCACTAGTCACCCTAAGGTTGATCCCGCCTACAGATTTAATAATGATATTGGTAGTTTCGTGCACCCCTAGCTGCCTTCATAGGTGCCGTCTGCCCCTATCTCCACTAGGTGTACCCACTACCCCCAAGCGATCGGCTCCCTAACTCGTAGATACTCGTGATGGCCCCACAGTGGGGTGTATCACTCCCCAAAGTGGCAACCTGATACAACAAAGAATGCACGGCTTATACCTACACGATGCAACAATGTCTTACCTACCAGGCCGGGTCCACACACGCATATGAACCCGTTGGACTTGCGTTGCCACCGCTAACCCGGTTTGGCCTCTTACAGTCAAGCCCAGTATGCGTGTCCCGTCCTCGACTTGGGTCGAGCCCACAAAGATACGTATGGGTTACTGGTTGAAACGGGCCCATCATTACTTGACACAAGCTATCCACCTAAGCTTGGTCCCCTCTAGTACATCCCACTTGACCCACTTCTTGTTCATGTTTCAATTACATGTTCCATATATTGGTTAAGTGTTTCTAATCGTATTTCCAAATGCCACCCAAGGCACCAACTAGATTCCACATGCCACCTAAGGCACCCGCTTAACCCCCTTCTGTTCCACTACATGCTCATCTGGTTAAGTGTTTCTTAATTCATTAAGACTATAACCTCATAAAGACCTCTCACATTAGACTGGCATTTGTGGCAGCTGGATTTGCTGGGCGGGTGCGGGCAGTCTTACACCACAAAAGAGCCTAACCTTGGGTCTTTACAATTGTTACGTATTTAGTTTGTGCCTAAGACCTCTCACATTAGACTGGCATTTGTGGCAGCTGGATTTGCCGGCGGGTCCGGGCAGTCTTACACCACAAAAGAGTCTAACCTCGTGTCTTAGACGATTAATTACTCCTAATTAATCACCCCCAATTTGAATTACTTTCCCTACTCAAATTATCAATCAATTCCAAATTTAGCGATGTCCATAATTGACTCAATTATGTCCATTCATTTATGGTATGTAAAATCATACCAATTTTACCACAATTTTATTTTATGCCCTTTAAGGCAATTATGCCAATTAAATATTTTTTATATTATTCCCTATTTCCCCCTCGTGGTACGTTTGTTCGTTTAACGTAAAAATATACGTTAGACCCGAATAGTCTAACTCATGAAATAAAAGAAAGCATCACATATATACATTCTTAAAGCATAGATCTAACATAGGGGTGAACTTGCATAAGTGAATAATGTTCTACATCTAAAACTTGCATAGGCCAAGATTACAACTTGCATAACAACATATGTCATGGTTCCAAATTTTAAAGGTGTGAACTTGATGAAATAATGGCCACAAACTTGCATAAACATCATGTATAACATAGACCCAAATCTAAAGGTGTGAACTTGATGAAATAATGGCCACAAATTTGCATAGACATCATATGTCATGAACCTATATCTAAAGGGATTAAACTTTCATAGTTAATAACATAACATGACTCATGTCCAACTCATAAATTCACATATGTGATTTATACATCACAACAATGGTGTGAACTAACATGTAAAGTATCATGACATAGCCTAATCTTTCAAATTTAATTCTCACATAAACTAGGAGCCATAATCATGTAAGGTCACATGTAATTCTACCCAACATGTATATGATTCGTGTTTGAACCCAAAATCTAAACTTGCCTAATAATGATTTAGCATATGAATCAATATCGCAAACTAGCATAAGAAACATGATGATTTGATTGTATATAAAATTACAACATGGATGATAGCAACATAACTTTGCCTGATAGCATCACATCATAACATCATAGATATTCAATCATAATCCTACAACATGCAATCAATACTTCATATCACATCCATACAATCCGCGTTATAACTTAATCTAATTAAATTACTAATTATTTTGCTAAAACTATCGAACTCACAACTCAAAAGAAATCTTGAGTTCTGAATTCTGATTTCTGGAGTTGAATTAGCATTCCTTTGATGAAGAATCGCTGTTAGGGTTGAGTGGTTCTGATTTGGTTGCTGTTCTTTCTCTTTGATTTGGTGGCGGCTACTCTAGGGCTCAAGACAACATCATGACGGCCATAGTTTTAGTTTTAATTCTGATTTAGGGTTTGTGTCTTTGGGTCTTTTTATAGAGATAAGAATTAGTTTATGTCGTCGGATGTTCTTAGGGTTAATCAAAACCATTTATTCATGATAGGGTGATGAGTCAGCCCTAATGACTCAGCAAGGAGTCAGAATGGACTCAACAACACAGGTCAGCCTGAACCAGAAAGCTGTGCAGGCTCCAGCCTCGTCCTGGGCGCACTTGGCAGGTGCGCCAGTGTTAATATGCACTGGCGCACTTCCCAAGTGCGCCAGTGCATTTTTTTCTCTACTTTGCCACCAAACTTCGTTCGTCCATAACTCTTTCATCCGGTACTCGTTTCCCGCAAACTCGGACTCTATCTCCACTAGAATTCTGATATGAACACAATGGCGCAACCCAATCCCCATAATTCTCACGTCTGAGATTTATTATTCTTTATTTTAGTTAATTTGATTATTCAAAAATCCGGGGTGTTACAGGAGGGGTTTTGCAGAAATGCAAAGTCTCATTCCCCCCACCCTGAGGGTTTTCCATGTTGATCGACACTCTCATGATGAGCCTAACGCTTCCTGACCTCAGAGAAAGGGGTCATCTGTGAGTTTGTAACTCGATCCCTGACGCGATCCGGACCCCTTTAGGTGCTGGTCCGGCGTAGAATGATTGTCTAAGTTGATGAACATTGCGTTGCCTTCTTTACTGAAATAGGGGGATGCATTAGCATGTTTTCTTCTTATCATAGTAAATTGCATCACTATCATGATTTAGGGAGCAATTGATTTCATAAAACCATGTAGCATCAAGCTAAATCACCTTCCCAGGGTCATCTCAGAACACCGCCGCACAGTATGTTTGATGTCCATCCTTCGGGGTTAAGATAATTAATCATTGGAATCAGAATCCCGATGCCTAAGGAAAGGTCGACTTGCTTAGATTTGCAGGCTTCAGAATGTTCTTCAATAACTATGAGTCATGACGGTGTAAAATCCCATGAACACATGTCCTAAATAACTTAATCCGGGTGTTGACGGAAAACACCGTTAACATTTTGGCGCTAGAAGGAGGGCCTGAACCACTGTCCTTATGGTTAATTTGTCAAAATTAATTTGGTGAATTTATTGCTCCATGGAAAGAAAGATGAAATCGAAAATATTGGAGAGACGAAACAAGGAATTGGATCCTTATACAACCCTTGAGGGAAATGTGGATCCAACGCTCAACCCAGACAACAACGAAAGGGGAGCCACATCCAATCCACAACAACCACCAAACTCAAACGCCATGAAAGATAATGTCGCAAGAATCTTGGTCTTGGAGAAGTAGCTCCAACAAATGTAGGCTCAGGTCAACACTGTCCAGGCGTAAAAGTCCTCAAGGCTCACCAGATCTAGTCAGAGAGAGATGAATGAATCTCCGAAAAAAAAAGGCCCCCATTCAACATTCAAAAGCAAAGGAGAAGCTTAAGGCGACTTCTTCCAAAAGGAAGAAGTCCCATCTAACGGGAATAGACCATCTAGGGAATCAGTGCGAGCAGGAAAGTCCAGGAGTTCCACCTCCAAAGGTTATGATCCCAAGAGGGTAAACTATGACAACTCATAAGCTTACATCAAAGACCTCACCTAGATGACCGTCAAGGACCTATTGGGAAGCAAGGAGAAGAGGACCCAAGATGACAACGAAAGAGTAGCTCTATTCATTGATGAAACTATGAACACCATAATACCATCGAGAGTGAAGATTCCAACCATAAAGTATCTTGGGACAACTGACCGTGACGATCATCTAATGGCTTTCAACAACCCGATGTATCTCTACAACGCTTCCAGAGCCATTAGATGCCACCTTTTATCAGTTACCTTTCAAGGGGCAGCAGTGAAGTGGTATCGCCAGTATAGGGAAAACACCATTCACTCGTGGAAACAGCTCTCCTATGAATTTTCCACGCAGTTCTGCATCTGCAAAGATCCGACAGTTGACTACACCGTCATTGCTAACATCAAACAATGACAAGGGGAGTCTTTGGATATTATCTCAAGAGATTCAACATCAAGGCTCTGAAGGCCAAGGATATGAACGACCAAGACAAATTGATTGTCGTGCACTCAGGGTTAATTGAAAACACCCCCTTTTGGAAGGAGTTATATATTCACAGCTGTAAAGACTTGCAGGACTTTCATTTCCAAGCCAACAAGTTTATTCGAATGGATGAATTGTACTTCACGAAGAGGAAGTTTGGACCTCAAGGGGAAGGAGGAAGGACGAACTTTGGACGAAAGCTCCGGGAAGGAAATCCAAAGAGGTCAAGATGGGAAAATTCTAATACCAACTCCGTTGCTTCTAACAAGCCCATCTCGTATGTGTACTTTGTTGCAAGAGAAAAGGTTAATAACTTCCCCGTCTCGTCCAAAGCCAAGAATTGCCCTGAACCTTATTTCGGTGGTAATTATTGTGAATTCCATAAAACCAACGGACATAAGACTAATGAATGCAAGGTATTGGATGGGATTATTCAGAAGCTAATCTGAGAGGGACACCTAAAGGAATTGGTTTTAAACAAGACAACATCAGCTCAGCATGCAAGTGGACAACATAAGGTTTCAGTAAATGCGATAGGAGTTACTACGGAAGAAAGCAACCTAGACTTGTGGCCACCCATAAATCGAATCAATGTGATGCATGGTGGGTCGCACCCTACCGGAAGTTGTCTGAGAGCTAGGATCCAGTACATGAAAGAAGCCATGGAGGGAATCTTCTCCATTCAAGAAGAACCATCGTTGAAGAACGCATGTTATGCCATCAAAATGCACATCCTAGTCGTTACTCCAGAAGAAATGAAGAAAGGGCTCCGCCACCTTCGTAATGGTCCTCTTACGATAACAGCATAAATATGGCTCTCTGTTGTTTCAAATATTCTTGTGGATACGGGGATTTCCATCAATGTCCTCTTTAAGCATGCTTTCGATTAGATGGGGATTTCTGAGAAAAAGTTAGAACAAAGCAACGAACCAATCTTCGGCTTCAACAATAAGAGGTCGACTCTGGTGGGGCAAATAAACCTTCTGGTTCAAGTTGGACTATCTCTGCTCCACAGGACCTTTGAAACTCTCTTTGTTGTGATTGATTTACCATCCTATTACAATGTCTTCATTGGGAGACCAGATTTGGAAGAGATGGATGCTTTTGTTTCTTCCAATTATCTTATGTTTAAATTCCTAACCAAACAGGGGTGGGGTACCATCATGGGAGAACAGTTTAGTTCCCACGAATTGTAATCCACAACGATTGATAAATACAAAAGAGAGAGTTCTTCGTACTTTGATTCTTCTACTATTTTTATACCTTCAAATAAGGGATCCTTACATCCTATATTCGAAGCTAAAATAAAAATTAATAAGGCTAACAAACGTCCAAATGGTAGGTACATTTCTTTGAGAAGAAAAAGGAAAAGGTCCGACGATGTAAATCTAACTGAAGAGGGAGAAATCGTCATGGACTTAGACTCCAGAGAGGACATTGAAAGAATAAAACCGATAGTGTAACAACCCAGATACCGATGGAATGGTTTTTTTCAAAAATCCAATCCATCGAAACCCGAGTTGGTTGCTGTGGTATCCTGCAAGAAAAAGACAGAGAAAAGAGATATGTCAGAGTTCAGAAAACACCTCACAGTGGAAGGAGTAAAATATAATATATTTAAAACATAGCTTTACCTTAATCACAATACTGCTAAATTGGTATTCCCAAAGCTATAAGTCTTTGTCTAACCTGTGAATGTTATAACGAAGGGGTCAGGACATAAGTTCTGTGTGAATGAATTTAAGCTACACTTCTTGAATAATCCTACATATACCATTCAATTACATTTTCTTATTTATTAGGTTATACGTGTTATTAGCACTCAAAGATTACACACACGTCGCACCCATCTACTCCCAAGTAGATTAACCTAATATAATGCATATGTAGCTACCCCTAAACTGAGGTACACCCCATGGTACCCCACTCGCACGGTCCCCACCATATCATCGTAGTGATATACGCAGTCCCCTATCCTATGTCATAGTAACATACATTCCTCTTATGCATAATACAAGACTACACCCGCATAGGATTACTTATAATTATATTTTGTAAACATAACGACTGCCATTAACGAATAATGCCCTCTAGTCTACGATACACCATCCAGAGCAGACATGGTTGTACCTAGACTTTCCCATATACGTATCGTCAAGCGTATTCGATGCCTAACCCGCACACCCATCGTGTGTGCGTGCCCGAGTTCCGTGGCAGGGCTACACAAGAAACACGGAACTCGGTAGGGAGATTTCCTCATATCTGTGTAAGGCCCGCCTTTGAGAGCCTCTAGCACAAATATCCCTAGGGTCTATTTTCCATGATGGCTATGGCCCCACCTCGGCCCCTCCCTTAAATAGTAAAGACTACGAGAGCTAAGTGACAAGCCCCTAAGCAAACAATCTAAACATCCATGCGGCGTCTCCCCTCAACCACCGTCCCACGATAGTGAATGGTTAATGGTATCTTGGGTCTAGCTCTAGTCTTCCCGCATCCTACTGGCTGTGGTGACAGCTACTCGACTACCTACCATCCTTGTTGGTCCCGACCCTCCACCTCCGTTGAGGGAGCCGCTGAATCACCTTTTCCGTCACCTTGTACAACATTCTAACTGTCAAGTTATTCTTGCTGTCAAGGCCCACCCACCTAGTAGTTAAGCGCAGACCCAACCTCTACGGGCACATCCTGAAACATCTGCCACCACATAGAGGAGTACTAGGAGCACCTTTAACGCCTTAGAAAGCCGTGTGCTTCCCCTTCCAGTCCGTTGGAGCCGCCAAAATAACGAACATGCGCTCTCCTCGTGGCTTATGACACTGTGATGATCTACCTCGTCGGGTTATTCATTCTGCAACGTACGGACTGCTTCAAGCGCCTTAGTTTTATATGTCATTAGACCCTAAGTATAACCATTTATTTCGCGCCTGTGCCACCTCGTCAACTTTCTCATTTAACTTGGTTATTCACATTAGCTTCCTTTTTCGTATTTACCAAGTTACCCTTGCTTATTAATTCAATTTGTACTTAACCCACTTAAGTCCATTAATAAGCCCACAACATGTTATTTTCCAATTTCGTAAATTATTCCCTTTTTGGGTTACAACAAAATGTTATACTTAATTCATAGTTAAGTATGCCTTATCCCACGTATATACTGATTAGGAGAATAACCCCCTGAACACCAGCCCCGAAGACTGAAATCAACATCAGACTGGCACCCAGAGAATTACTCAACCCAACCAACATATATGATTCTAATTTACTTCTTTTCCATACATATAACTTATATCATTTTTAATTTTTAATTTCACATTTCTCCTTCCCAAACCACTTAATTTAAGTATATCTTTACATATAAGTTATCACATCTTCCTTATCGTTTCCTCTAACTTATCTTGTCCCATAACTTATAATTTCCGCCTATTATCCTTTCTTGCCTTATTCAAGTTTATTCATAATAGGTTATTTATCATTCCCCATTTCTTGTCATTAATTTTAGATTTGACGTAACCCTTCGATTTACTTAACCCGTTACTTAAACTTTACCCAATTCAATTAATTTATGATACCATTACGCGTCCCATTTGGTTAAGCATATCTAAATTTTGTTTCACATGTCACCTGTGTCCCACTTAACCCCCTTTATTATAGTTTCCATGTCTTACACATGTCTTACTACGGTTAAGTCTACCTTAGTCATGTTTTACACCACATGTCTTACAACAGTTAAGTCCACATTAGTCATGCATTACATGTCATTTATATCACCCAATTAACTCTCTAACCATACCCCATGTCACCCACATGTCTTGTTATGGTTAGTATTTCTTAATTTATATAATATGTCGTAACGAAGTATGACCTCTCACATTAGACATCCGTTCGTGGCTGCTGGATTTGCCGGGCGGTTTCGGCCAGACTTATACCACAACGCGCCTAACCTCATGTCATGAACCATTACGCCTCTAGTTCTTGTCGTTGACCTCTCACATTAGACGCCCGCTTGTGGTTGCTGGATTTTCCGGGCGGTTCCGGGCAGTCTTACACCACAAACACGCCTAACCTTGTGTCATAGGCGTTCATTAACAACGTCTTTCACCCAAATTCATGTCATGCGTTCCAAATTCAATTTAATTACAATTCTTTTTTTAATGCCTATTTCCTATTTGTCATTAACTACACCAATTACATAATAGTTAGTCAAAATTTCATATTACCCAAATTATCCAATTATGGCCAAATTCACTAATTCCATGTTATTCATACCCAAACATGCCAATTTCCAATTTCCAGTTATACCCAATTTCATATAATCAATATTTTCCTAATATATATACCCCAACATTCCCACGTTCATACATATAATCTAATTCACCCTCTAGGCTTATTTTCAAGTCACAAATAAATTTCAACAATCCATGCTATCCAATTACATGTTGTTAATATTAAATTATACCAATTCCATATCCAATCACAATTATGCCAACTTACATAAATTCAACATTACAGTATAATTATCCATAATTCTATACAAAACCTTCCAATCCCCATATTATGCCCAAACCAACCCTTTTTCCCTTTTTTAATTTCTCGTTCCCATTAAAACGCACAAATCCATGATAGACGTAGGCTCGAGATAACATAGCTATAAAAATAAAAAGGGGAAAGAATAACAAGGAGAGAACTCAAACGTAGGCATAAATGAAATAACTGATCTTATTGAATTATCATCATATTCATTATGGGGAATGGTAAACGATAGAAGCAATATTACACAACAAATACAGTTCAAATCCACTCACATTGATTGGATTGGAGAAATAAATGATTTGTTGTTGACGTAGAACGTTGATTTAATCTTCTTTTTTGATTATTGGTGAAGAGCTTGAATTGTTGATGAAGAATTTCTAATTTGATTTAGGTTTTAGAGGGGGCGGCTAAGACAATTGAGAGTTCAGCAGCACAGAGGCGTCTTCAAGAATTGTTATGAATTAGGGTTAGGTTTTGCTATGTATTTGTAGGTGTAGAGAGTGTTTTAGAGCCCTTAGATTGACCTAGAAGTCATCAGATTCGTATAACACATTAAAACACGTCACATGAATGAAACTGCCCAGATCTGGAGTGGTGAAGGGGGGTAGGTCGACCCCCAGGTCGACCTCCCTAATGGTAGGTCGACCCCCTGGTCGACCTGATCCCCTGGTCGACCTGCCTGGTTGATGGCGGGAAATTTCCCGCCCAGCTGCTTGGATCGAATTTCGAACTATTTTGAATTTTAGCTGAATCCTCTAAAGGCCATAACTCATTCATACGCAGTCCGATTTACGCAAACTTGGACTCTATTCCAAGCAGAATTCCGAGACGAACGCAATGGTGATGTCTGTTTTACTTAATTCTTGAAATGTAAATTAAGTATCCTTATTTCATTATCATTTCCGTTACACACACTATTATTAAATTAATTTTTCCCTTCTCTTCCATGTATTAATTAATTCTCATTGTACATCACCATTATTTACCCATATATGCATATATATATATATACATTTTTTATTATATTAAAAATGCGGGGTGTTACATTCTCCTACCCTTAAAGAATTTCATCCTCGAAATTCGATAAGAGTAAAATGGATAATCCCTTGCAATATTCATCCATCAAGTGTGCATTCAATTGTTGCAAACATTGTGCATGTGTGCAAAGTGAAATACATCATAGTAAAGCATGTATGCCTAATTGGTACCACCTATATGTATGCAAACTTTTAAAAACGCTTTCTCAAATCATGATGCTCACATCCTAAATATACTTGCAGTTCTATATGAATGCAAAATTGTTTTTGGAAAATTCTAAAATATTTTTCATCCAAATTTTCCCACACCCCTATAAAATAAGAGTGTAGTTCATCCAATTGCCACGCCCAAAATCTTATCAATCACTTTTATATTTCAAAACTCAGAAAAATCTAATTTTCCAAATTTTATTCCTTATGCATTTAACGGAAAAAACTGTACTTTCCCGTTTTCTTTTAGCATTCTAGTTTAGTTAATTTAAATTTCTCATTGTTCTTTGCTTCATATATATATTTTTATTTTTCATGCCCAGCAAATTATAACAGAAAATTTTCTAATTAAACAACTCGTAGATTACATCAAAATAAATTCTAGTACATTACTACAACTAAATAAAAGAGAAACAGTCGTACACTACATAATAAGATACTACCCAACTGATACAGTAATAGAGGTCAGGACCCTATGTAATAACCCGAAAATCTGAGCCAGTTTAAAATTTTTATCTTGGCAATTTTAGCGAATTTTAAACATTTAAGATAGATTATTTTAAATAATATCGACGAAAATTTATTTTGAATATAAATCGAACGTATATATTATACACGTCGTCGTTAGAATATAAATATTCATATATAATTATAAATAGAATTGAAAATGGCGCGGTAGTTCGATAATTCAATTTCAAACTTCAGTTGAATGTACTGGGTACAAAACAATCCGGATTTTAGTGAAACCAAAAACATTAGAATCTAATTGATAATATCTTTCGAACGAATCTGAAAAATCAAAATTTCATAGCGGAAATCAAAAGATATGTCCAGTTGAAAATTCTGAATAGTCGCTATGGAATTCAGGCCCTTAAAAATGGGAATTTTGCAAACGACCTCGGATTTCGACGAAACCACTTTTGTTGGGTCCGTGATGTTAAGTTATTGCTAGATTCCAAATTTCATAATTTTTCGAATCAATATGTGAGCGTGGCAAAGGAAAATGCGTTTGACCAGTTTAAGTTGATTTTAATCGACTGAAAAATGGCCATTTTTCTAACGATCTCAGAATTCAACGAAACTAGTTTTGTTAGGACCGTATCGTTAACACGAAGCTAGAAAATATTTTTCTGGAATTTTTCGAGTTAGTATGTGACCCCGGTAAATTGAAATGCGCGTTCAAATTCAATATATAGAGTTATATGTTGATTTTGACGAAAACTGATCGAAATAGTCGAATCAGCTTGCGATACATATCCCATTGTGTTCGGAATGGGAGTAATTAGCTATGGACGACAGGCGGTGGGCCTCGTTTAGGGGTTGTATGTAAAAGTCACCTTTTTACAAATTAAAAAAAAATTCTCTCTCCCTCCCCTTATTTCCCTCTGCCACCCCCCACCCCCCCCCCCCCCCCCCACGTTCAAAATCATTCCAGCAGAAACAAAAGAAAAAAAACTCTCGATGTCGACGGAAACCGCCACGCCCACCACCGCGCCTCGTCGGCGACGCCCCCCTCCGCCGCACCTCCAGCCAGCGTCGATCCCTCCCCCCTCTCTTCCTCCTCTCTCGATTCTCGTTCTCCCTCTATCTATAACCCTAGACCGACGCAAGGACCCACACCGTGGCCCCCGCTAACCTGCCGATCGCCGCCATGTCCGCCTCGCCCTCCCCAAGTGCCGCGACCCCCTTCCCTCCTTCTGCCGCAAGTCCTCCTCCCCCTCCAATCGCGGCAGATCCTTTTCCCCCTTTTTCTTTGCTGAAAAAAAAACAGTAAGTTTTTATTTGTTTTAATTTAATTTATTTATTTCTTTTATATATGATTAGCAAACAAAGAAAATCGGTTTTTGTATATGTTCTGATTAGAAAATTAGGATTTTTAAATTAGTTAAGTTAGAATTTTTATAAAGGAAAAGTTAGAATTTTTAATAATAGAAAGGTCGAATTTTTCATATTGAAAAGGCGATATTTTTATACGATGAAGAGTTATATTTTTATAACATGAAAGTTTATATTTTCAATAACGAAGAGATTATATTGATAGCATAGTAAAAATTCGATTTTTATATATTGAATAGCATAGTAAAAATTCGATTTTTATATATTGAATAGCATAGTAAAAATTCGATTTTTATATATGTAGTGGCTACGGGCGATGAAAGTGATATGAGACGAGAACAGTGAAGATTTCCTGCATTAGAAGTGCCGTGGAGTTAGGATAGCTATCGGTGAGAATTTCTCACTCTTCAATTTCTTTTCTAGTTATATGTACATACTAGGATGCAGACGGTGTTTAGTAGCACCCGACACCCGTCATCCACAGACCATGGATGGCTTGTTTGTTTAATTATTTGGTTGTGTAGTTGGTTAGATTATTTGGTTTGAATTGAATTGTTTGGTGAAATGAAATTGATTTGATTGATGTGTGAATGGCGTGGGCCTTCACTAGACCGGGGATAAGGCTAGGCCTTGTCCCGTTTCTAGTATCGTGCCGTTATGCCGCCGAATTTTTCTAAAAATAAGTTAGAAAAATAAAGATAACATTTTATTTAATAAATGAACCGAATAGAATATTCATAGGTTGAATAAAATAGTTTGATCGTTAAAAATATAATTTTTAACGTGAATGTGAATAAATAAATATTCATTTACAAACCGGACGGTTTGTTTATGTACACCTATTTGAAGGACATTGATTGGGACGATAAAATTTTACACATCGCCCAACTGCACAAATAAAAATCTGTGTTTGATTGTTTGAAACCCCACACGGGTATTAGGATGATATATGACATACACTAGTCCCAATAATTAGCTGTATGTCGATCGATTGATTGACACACTGTTATAAGCGTTAAATATTTATATTTGATGCTTATACAGTGTAGAATGCACTTTGGATGATGGTTGATTATTCATCGTTGTTGATATATTCATGTGTTGTAGAAAATCCATATAATTAACATTATATGGTAATTAATTGGGCCTCATTCCAGTTTTAAAATAGAAATATTTGAAAAAGGAATATTCGAAGTAGAATATTTGAAAATATCAATATATGAAGCCGTGTTGATTAGATTGACGCCATTTTGACGTGAACGATACTTATATCGATTTTATCCATTTTAAAACGAATATTGAAAAGTGATTTCGAAATCGAATATTTTGAAATGAAATTTGATTTGAATTGAATGGAAAACGAATTGAATTCAAATTGAATAGAAAACCAAATTTGAATTGAATTGAATAGAAAACCAATTTGAATTGAATCGAATGGAAAACGAATTCGAATTGAATTAAAAACGAATTCGAATCGAATGGAAAACGAATTCGAATTGAATTGAAACCGAATTGAATTGAATTCGAATTGAATTGAAATTTGAATTGAATAGAAATGAATTTTAAAACGAATTTATAAGGAAGAATTCAATTTTGATTTGAATTGAAATGGAAGTTGAACATGTTTTTGAAACGAATTCAAAACTATCTATATAATTCGTTTTAAATAGCAATCGACGAAATATATATTATATATATAATATAATGGCCTGAATAGAATGCGCCGCGCCGCGGCAGTTCGTGAATTTCGACCATTTATTTCAAACGGACATTACGGGAGATCCGACCGTCGGATTCTCCTAAACCCGGAACCGTTGGGTTCGTATCGAAAACATCTTTCTAACGAATATTAGAAATTTGAAATCTAACGGTTGGATTTGGAATTATGTCCAAATCAAATTTGAAAAAGGTCGTTGTAAGTGTAGTTCGATGGCCGTTGATGGAAATCGACTGTACAGGCCTTGATAAAATTATTAAAAATAGTAATAATTAGTATAAAATCATAAGAAATGATTTAGAAAGAATTGGGATGAAAAACTCCATATTTGAAAAGATAAAAATAGATTTTTATCGAAATGAACTAGTTTTGAACTAGAATTATAATTCTATTTATTTTTAAATAAATAAATTGAATTTGAAATGGTTTTGAAAATAACCAGAATTTCCAATGATTGCATTGGAATGGATTTGAATCGAAATTGTCTTTGGAATATTTCGATGTTGGATTTCATGACTATATAGATGTTGTTATGGAAATTTGAAAGATATAGATATATATATATCGTTATTTCCAATACGATATTTGTTGGTCGTAGAATTTGATATTGAATATAAGCCGGGATATTTTCTATTCAGAGCCTTGTATTTAATATCAAATGTGATTTGGGTTTGTCGTGAATGGTGTCTTCATTAACACTGTTCTTGAACCCAGTTGAGAAAAGATTAAATCTTTTTATTTAGATTTAATGAAGTGTGCAAATTAAATAATATTTAATTGGAATTGAATTCAAATTGATTTTTGGGTTTATCGTGAGCAGTGTTTTAAATAACACTCGTTCTTTAACCCAATAATTAATGGAATGTGATTTTGAGTTTATCGTGAACTGTGTTTTAAATGACACTGATTCTTTAACCCAGTTAAAGATTAAAACTAAGTGGAGTTTTAATGAATCTTTAAATAGATTGAAAAGATCGAGAATGGAGTATCACCAGTTTTACTCCGAGCGATAGTTAAATCTTTAATTAGATTTGAACGTGAAATGGTAATTGAATTTACCAATAACGTTGTGGTGTTAGATATGAAGTACTACCAGTTTTACTTCATGGGATGAATAGGTTGGGGTTGGGAAATTAAAACAAATGATTACTTCGGTAAGGTTCGTTAATCCCGACTAGTTTGAATTGATATTCAAAAGTAGATTAAAGAATAAATTTTAATGATTTATCTTTGATAAAATTAATGGGAAGCTTTCCCTATGAATGTAAAATTTAGAAACTAACTGTCGGTTAGCCTAGCAGAATGGTTTCTGGATATTGATCTGATGTTGGTTTCGGCCTTCGGGGTTAATATTTGGGGAATTATTCTCTTGATTAATTTACGGTTAGTGACTGATGAATTGGAATGAGGCGTATGTGTGTTTGTGTAACACTTATTTAAAATACACGCGGGTTATTCGGGAAGACCGGGTTTATCCCATTCTGAATAACTGATACGACGATAAGTCGAAGACGAAGACGATGGTCGAAGACCGGAGGTCTTCACGTCGTTTGGGTGATTACTGATGATCTTGATTGGGCTGCACACCCAAGAAGATGGAAACAGTTGGTGATCGTCCAGACGTATTTGGAGATCGATGGATATGTGGGGTACTAGGTGCCTCCGGTTTCGTTCAGACCCAGAACGAACTTGTAAATGGACTGTGTGTCTGACATTGGATTTTAGTCCGTGTGATTGATCTCTATTGAATATATATCTGTTTGGCGGCGGAGAATTTATTCTCTTGCTTAACGCCCTTCTCTGAGACATACGAGCTCAGGGGTTATATATTGATGGATATCAAACGCATGGAGTGAATTGCCTATGTGGCATGCCTAAGTGGCAGTTGATCGAGGCTTCTGTTGAAAAGCAAAGTCTTGTGGTGATGATCAAAGCACGGCCTTTGTGGCGTAGCTTTGTGTAACGTTTACTTCGCGAGTTTCGCACCCCGGTTGTGAACCAAAATCGGGAGAGGACCTCAGGGAGGGCATGCGTTTCTTTCTAGCTAGGGTGGTGTCAATGAACTACCAGCCCTGACATTTATATACTTTTCACCTGTGTGGTTGTTGTTGTTGCGAGGCGCCTCGGTTTGATCGGACGATCCGGGTCCGATGGAGTCATTCAGTTGGCTCACCTACGCCCCAAATGGCGGGGAAACGCAGTGTTCAGGCATTTTAATCCGCATCGGTGGACCGGCCCTGTCGCTCCAAGGGACGATGCGTTCTGTTCCTGAGACACGGGCTAGAGCGTCTCGAATCGGTAGAGGACGATCCCTGGCCTCGGTTCACAGATGGAAATCCAATTTCCAAATACGTGACTTTGCGATTTTGATTGTATATACCTATATATGGCGACATAGTGGTATGGGGCATTCATGCCGCCTATGATTGATACTTATGATTTGAAGTCGTTTCATACACTATGCACTTATGATAGTATCAAATGATTTGTTTTAAAACGTATCAAGCATTCTTTGGCTGTTATAAGGTAAAACCATATCCCCCGGCTTGCGTTGCATTGTGTGATAGGACCTGGGTCTTATAACAGCTTCATTTTTCTTTATTTAGCATTGCGCTATTTGTTTTATGCACTGGTATTCTTGGGAGGAAACCCGTTCCGTGTTATACGGCGTGGTCCCTTGATTTACCTAACTTTAAAAATAAAGATTACTGTTTTTAGTTCTCACACCAGTCACATGGCTGACCTGGAGTTTATTGTTTTTAACCTAAACTCTGGGTGTCCTTATTGTGACACGGGCAGCTAGTAGTTTTTGTTTTGCAGATTTATATTCACAGGATCCTGGATTACAGCTGGGGCGATATCCGGAAAGCTTTGTATCCGTATATCTCTTCTAGTTGTGTATTGTATTATTTTCCGCTGCTATGTATTTAAATGTAATTTAAATCTCTGATATTTCTGTGTAATATTCATTTATACTCTGTATATCCTTGTAATCTAATGGATTGTTGTAATATACAATGAAATGTTCTTCCGTCTGCGTTCTATTTTGTCTTGTTCTCAAACGATCAGGGGTTTCAAACGGTCTAGATCAGTTTAGCGACTGGTTCGGATCGAGCGAAATTCCTTATCGTCACACCCTACCAGAAGAAACTATGAATGAGATCCTCTATACCACCAATCTTACTATCCAGATGCTCTATAATCTGTCTAGCCCCCTCCTTAACCTCTAAATGCAAGTCCTTTATCCCAGCCCCTAACAGATCATAGGAGGTGCCCATCTCCTGTAGCATCTGCTGTTGAGTCTGTCCCAACTCAACCTGTTTCTGGAACATCTCCTGCTGTGTCCTCAGGATGTCCTGGTGATCTTTAACTAACTGAGTTTGTTTCTCAGAAACTGTTCTCAATTCCGCTCTCCAGCCCGACTTTCTGGAAATCCAAGCGTCCCACTTAGATGTACCGAAAGTACCTTATCCAAGGGCCTGGGAAGTCCAAGCACCTCCCCAAGCCTGCTCTGTCTGATATGGGTCTGATCCTGCCGGCGGTACATACTGGGGCTATCCATCATGTCCGGGCTTATAGTCACCACCCTGCAATTCCTGTACATGCTACTCCTCCTCCTCATCTCCTCCATCATGCTCCATGAGCTGAGGCTCTAATAAATCATGTAGGTGAATATGCATCCTCGTTAGTGCGGCCAAATCTATAATACTGGTGGGATGAGAAGGAGGTGATATATAACCATCCTTTCGCAGAGGAACATTGCTTCATGTAAAAACTACGTTCCACAAATTTCTGAAAGAAATGTTTGACTGTCTTGCCTCTCTTGTAGAGTCATAATACTGTAGGATAGTGCGATCCAATTTATCTAAATACCCCGAAAAATAGCATACGTGGCTCGTTTAGCGATTTGTGTTATCCTATCAAATCCACTAGTCTGTCCAACAATATTATACTGTAAAATCTGAATAACAAATCTAGCTAACGGACGTACATGGGTATAGTCCCAAATCCTGTGGGACTCATCGTAGAAAATCCGATACCATACAGCAAAGTCAGTCATCTCAAAACGCCCTATCTCGTGTCCCGTACTACGGATGTTCAACATTTCCCCAAACTATATTTCATTGAAACTAATGATGGTTCCCTTTACATCGGAATCATATGTAATCAAACCCTCATTGTCTACCCCAACTTCTAAATTAGTATCAAAAAGTCTTACTAACCTCTTGTAGCCATTTCGCTCGACTGTATTAACATCCAAAATTGCATTAAACTCGCATCCGCAAATAAATCCTCCAAAGGTGTTCCAACAAAATCACCAAACTTAACAGGATGCCATAACAACAACTTCAAACCTTTGGTGTTGACTTACGCCTCGACTATATCACTCCGAGTGTTGCACCAAGCGATTTCTTGAGGTGTAAGTTGGGGAACAGAGACAAGATGGGAAGGTTAGTCCGCCATGGTGAATTAAGCTTGAATTGAGAGAGGAAAGTTATAGATCTGGGTAGAGGAGACTTCTAGCTTGGATATGGAGGTAATTTTATGCGAAACAGTGGAGATTTGAAGTGGTGGGAGGTGAAAAACGTGGTGGTGGAGGTGGGTTCATGCTCCCTGTAATGGAGCAACTGGAACGATCGAATGGAGCTGAAGGCCGTAGGCCTTCGGCCTCTTTTTTTTTCGTCTTGCACTAGGCAGGTCGACCTCCTTATGGATAGGTCGACACCGTGGTCGACCTCCTTACAGGAAAGTCGACAAAAATGTCGACCTAATTTTTTTTTTTTTCTGATTTCCATTTTTAGTGTACGAGGGAAAAAATCTCCTTTTTTTCCATATATATTTCTCAAGCGGGATCCTATATTAACCTAGGCTTATATATTTATATATATATAATATTTATATTTTTCTCAGAAATACAAATACGCTCACTCATAATTTTTCCTAGGAAAACTAAACCGAGGCTTTGATACCAAATGTAACAACCCGGATTACAACGGACCGGATTTTTTCAAAAATCCAATCCACCGAAACCCGAGTTGGTTGCTCTGGTATCCTACAGAAAAAGACAAAGAAAAGAGATATCTCAGAGTTCGAAAAACACCTCTAGCGAAAGGAGTAAAATATAATATATTTAAAACATAGCTTTACCTTAATCACAATACTACTAAATCAGTATTCCCAAAGCTATAAGTCTCTGTCTAACCTGCAAATGTTATAAGGAGGGGGTCAGAATATAAGTTCTGTGTGAATGAATTTAAACTACACTTCTTGAATAATCCTACATATTCTTTTAAATTACATTTTCTTACTTATTAGGTTATACATGTTATTAGCACTCAAAGCTTACACACATATCGTACCCATCTACTCCCTAGTAGATTAACCTAATATAATGTATATGTACCTACCCCAAAATGAGGTACACCCCATGGTACCCCCAAACTGAGGTACACCCCATGGTACCCCACTCGCACGATCTCCACCATATCATCGCAGTGATATAAGCAGTCCCTCATCGTATGTCATAGTAACATACATTCCTCTTATGTATAATACAAGACTACACCCGCATAGGATTATTTATGATTATATTATGTAAATATAACGACTGCCATTATCGAATAATGCCCTCTAGTCTATGATGCACCATCCAGAGCAGACATGGTTGTACCTAGACTTTCCCACACACATATCATCAAGCGTATTCGATGCCTAACCCGCACAACCATCATGTGTGCATGCCCGAGTTCCACGGCAGTGCTACACAAGAAACACGGAACTCGGTTGGGGGCTTTCCTCATATCTGTGTAAGGCCCGCCATTAAGAGCCTCTAGCACAAATATCCATAGGGTCTATCTTCCATGATGGCTATGGCCCCACCTCGGCCCCTCCCTTAACTAATAAAGACTATGAGAGCTAAGCGACACGCCCCTAAGCAGACAATCTAAACATCCATGTGGCATCTCCCCTCAACCACCGTCCAACGATAGTGTAACACCCCATGCCCGCTACGGTCACTCACTAAGGGAATGCCATAGCATCGGTGGAGTATTTTAGTGAATATAGAACAGAAAAATTACACCAAGACAGATATAAATAGTACTTGAAATTTAAAACATCATCTCATAACAGCGGAAATAAACATGTCTGGTTACATCATAAAACCATGATAAAAGTCAAGTACAATATCCGTCAAAATAAAGAAGTACATAATCCCACTCTCTCATACAATAGCCATGACAAAAGAAAAGATAACTGGATAACTGGAGCTTTACATCTACCCAAGCCCACAAAGACTGGAACAGCAATCCGATCAAGCTCTACTACCGCTAGGATCCACCGTAGGACCTGAGGGTTGGGAAAAAAGATAAAAACAACGGGGTCAGACATAAGTCTGAGTGAGTCCTATAACTTTAACAATACAATCATGAAAGTAACTAGAGAAGACATAAACTTGACCTACGGTAATATCTGGGGATGAATGGCTACACTAAGCAGCTTGGAAGACTTAGGATAAACTAAGATAACCGTCAGGACGCATCTACCCACCCAAGGATAATTACTAACTGCACCACACCAGTCATTCCTACTTAAAGGCTGATCCCTTCCAAGGACTTAGAAAATTTCCCCAGTAGTTTCATGTACCCCTAGCCCACTACATAGGTGTCGTCTGCCCCTATCTCCACTAGGTGTACCCAGTAATTCTTACCCGGTAGTTTCGTGTACCCCTACATAGGTGCCGTCTGCCCCTATCTTCATTAGGTGTACCCACTACTCCCCAAGCGATCGGCTCCCTACCGTAGATACCCGTGCTGGTCCCACAGTGGGGTGTATCACTCCCCTAAAGTGGCTACCCAATACTAACGGTGCACGGCTTTATATCTACACGATGCAACAACGGCTTATCTACCAGCCCGGGCCCACACACGCATATGAAACCCGTTGGACTTGCGTTGCCACCGCTAACCCGTTTTGGCCTCTTATAATCAAGCCCAATATGCGTGTCCCGTCACTTGACATGGGTCGAGCCCACAAAGATACGTTGGGATATTGGTTGAAATGGGCCCCCACAAGCTACCCACTTAAGCTTGTCAAATATCTAGTGTATCCCACTTAACCCTTTAATCATGTTTAATTACATGTTTCCACTTGGTTAAGTATTCTAATCGTATTTTCTATTGCCACCCAAGGCAACCCACTAGATTCCACATGCCACCCAAGGCACCCATAAAATTTCCACATGCCACCCAAGGCACCCACTTAACCCCTCATGTCCCACTACATGCTAATATGGTTAAGTGTTTCTTAATTAATTAAGACCGTGATCTCCCATAAAGACCTCCCACATTAGACTGACTGTTATGACCGCCTGGTTAAGCCGGTAGAGTCCGGGCAGTCTTACGTCATAACAGAGTCTAACCTCGTGTCTTTACCTTAATCACGTATTTAATTCTTGGCTAAGACCTCTCACATTGGGCTGACACTTGTAGCAACTGGTTAAGCCGGTCGGGTCCGGGCAGCTTTACACTACAAATGAGTCCAACCTCGTGTCTTAGTCGATTAATTACACCTAATTAATCACCCCCATATTAATTATCCCTAATTAATATCAAGTTTTCCATAACATGGGTAGACCTAACTCAATAGGTAAATTCCCATGGGGTAGACCTAACTCAATAGGTAAATTCCCACTTATGGTAATTTATTTTTATGGTATGCTTAATCATACCCAATCATTCATTTAATTAACATATTTACCAACCCCATCGTTCCCCACGTAAATCGTTCTCATTTCATGACATAAATAAGGGGAAGATCATCACAAATATCATGGGTTTAGCATACAACTTTGTCATGGGTTAAGAGGACGTCAACTTGCATATATGAGCATATATTAACCCAGCTACATATAACCCAAACTTGCATATTATCATACACATGATTTGCATAACATGTTGCATATGAGCTTGCATATTATCATACACATATCTTGCATAACATGTTGAACTTGCATATAGGCATTCTCATAACTTGCATAACATGTTAAACATGCATTTAAGCATCCACATAACTTGCATAAGCATTCACATACTTGCATAAGCATCCACATACTTGCATAAACATTCACATACTTGCCTAAACATGCATAACTTGCTTATCATGTCATTTAAGCATATACATATCTTGCATAAGCATTCATATACTCGCATAAGCATGCATAACTTGCATATCACATAGATCTTGCATTTAAACATATACATGACTTGCATAATCATCCATATACTTGCATAAGCATGCATGACTTGCATATCACATTAATCTTGCATTTAAACATATACTTAACTTGCATAACTCACTTTGTTAAACATGCATAATTCCACTCATTAAATATGCATAAATCCACTTGTTAAACATGCATATATCAACTTGTTAAACATGCATAAATCAACTTATTAAGCATGCATAAACCAACTTATCAAATATGCATAAACATAGAACAACATAGAGTAACATATCATTATACATGATTCAAACTCACTAATCCGCATTTAAGACCATAAGTCTCATTACACCCAATCTACTTACTTTAACAATTGATGTTAAAGTGATAGAAACTCACCAAACCCAAAATTAACCAACTTATGAAGAGGGATTAGTTGCTAATTATGAAGATGGTGATGATTAGAGAATGATTTGAGAGGAATTAGCTTGAAACTTCCTTCTTAGATTAATGGAGACTCCTTCTAGGATTTAATTTGGCGGCATGAGGCCTTCATTTCTATTTTTAGTATGGATTAAGGTAGGTTTAGGGTGTATTTATAGATTAAGAGAGTGTTTTAGGCCCTTAGATTAACCCTAGATTAATTTAGGTCCGTTAGATTTAGGAAACCTCTAGAACCAAGCCCAGCCCTAGCCAGAAAACCAGATCTGGTGCACCCAAGCACCCTGGTTCGACACGCCATGTCGACAGGCAAGTCGACAGGCATGTCGACACCCCTGTCGACAGGCCTGTCGACAGCCCTGTCGACATGCTTAGGCGGGAATCTTCCCGCCTGGCCCCGCCGGTTCTAAATTTAAATTTAAATTTAAATTCCTAAATCTGTTTTTTAGCTCTAATTTTTCTGCAAACTTCTTTGGGCCATAACCGGGCCATACGAACTCCGATTCTCGAAAACTCGGACTCTATTTCGCGTATTTTTCCGAGACGAACGCAATAACGCAGCCCGTTACCCCCAATTCCCACATCTGAGATTATTTATCCTGTAATTAGTGAATTTTAGTATTAACTAAAATTCGGGGTGTTACATTCTCCCCTCCTTTAAAGGATTTCGTCCCCGAAATCTCTAATCTAAGGAGAATGCATATCCTACCATCCAAACAACCATCTACTCAAATCATCAACCACGGGCATCCATTGTCCTTAAACAGTTTCTAATGATATATGAGCATATGCAAACGGTGTGTGTATATGTTCCCTATCTAATGTATGAACATATGCAAACCATGATAGTGCCATGCATCCATTATGTATGCGAGAAAACCCTATCGACACATACAATATCTACATGAGTGCACAATCATTCACCAAAATGCATCATCCATGTGATAACACAACCATTATACATCCATAAATATATTTTCCTACACACAATTTTATGCAATATGCAATATGAAGTGACTGAGCCGATCTAGTGCCTAGAGTGTGTGTATATGCATCCACGAGCAACCACTAGCAAACACTTGCATCCACTTGCATCCATCAACCATAACATGTCTCAAACACATGTTTCAACCATAGGTTTACCCTATCTAAAGGTCAAAGGTACTAACGAGAGGACATA
Organism: Allium sativum; assembly: GCA_030737875.1. Lineage (NCBI taxonomy): Eukaryota > Viridiplantae > Streptophyta > Magnoliopsida > Asparagales > Amaryllidaceae > Allium > Allium sativum. The sequence goes on from CM060924.1 coordinate 1,051,913,515, forward strand.
CCAAAGATAAGATAAGTACTAGACAAGCGATAAAGGAGAAAGTAAAGACGTACCCTCAAAAAGAAATGGGTACAATGAACGCATCTTCGCTTCCGTCTCCCAAGTCGCGTTATTCTCATCTTCTCCCCATTGCACTTTGACTAGCTGAACCTCTCGATTCCTCAATTTCCTAGTCTCTGACCCAAGGATGCGAGTAGGAGCTCGTCGAATCGTCGCATCACGCTCAACCTCTACATCTCTAAGTAAGCTCGGCTCCACCACCTCTGCGGTCTCATGTAAGCACTTCCTCAGATGTGATACATGGAATACATCATGGACACCACTAAGTCTGTCAGGCAACTCCACTCTATATGCCATCCGTCCAATCCTTTCCTTAATAGGGAATGGCCCAACAAACCTCGGTGCTAACTTCCCAACGGATCCGAAGCGAACAACATTTCTCAACGGAGATACCTTAACAAAAACCATATCCCCAACCTCAAACTCAAGATCCGTCCTTCTCTTGTCCGCATAAGATTTTTGCCTATCCTGCGCTGCTTTCATCCTTCTTCGAATCAAGTCAATCTTCTCAGAAGTCTCCCTAACCATATCAAGCCCAAGCAAGATCTTATCCGTAGATTCCCACCAACATGTAGGTGATCGACAAGGCCTTCCATAGAGAGCTTCGAATGGAGCCATACCAATACTGGACTGAAAGCTGTTATTATATGCGAACTCCACCAATGGAAGATGCTCTTCCCATGTACCTCGAAAATCTAAGATACAAAGCCTCAAAAGGTCTTCTAGAACACGATTCACCCTCTCAGTCTGGCCGTCTGTCTGAGGATGATATGCGGTGCTCAGACACAATTGAGTTCCCACTGCTTCTTGCAAACTTCTCCAGAACTCGCTAGTGAAGATAGGATCTCGATCACTCACTATGCTAGAGGGTACCCCATGCAATCGAACTATCTCTCGAAGATATACTGAAGCTAGCCATGGAGCGGTCCTCTTGCTCTTCACAGGTATGAAATGGGCGCTCTTAGTATGTCTGTCTACCACCACCCAAATTCCTGTATTACCCTTCCTCGATCTGGGTAACTCGTCAATAAAATCCATCGAGACTCTATCCCACTTCCATTGCGGAACCTCTAATGGGTGAAGCAACCCACCTGGTTTCCTTTGCTCCGCCTTCACTTGCTGGCACACCAAACATCGAGCGACATACTCGGCCACATCTTTCTTCATACCGGCCCAGAAGAAAACCCTCTTCATGTCTTGGTACATCTTATCCCCACCGGGATGAATGGTCATCTTAGAACGGTGTGCATCATCAAGAATAGCCTTCCTCAAACCCTCGTCTTGCGGTATGCAAAGTCTACCGTCTCTACGCAAGTACCCCCTATCGTCTAGGGTGTACCTACTCAAATGGCTGGACGATTCCCCCCTTATGAGCTTCTCTACTAACTCAACCAACTGTGGGTCGCCCCTCTGTGCTTCTCCAATCCGCCCCAAGAGAGTAGGTCTAACTTCCAAAGAAGCTAGCAAACCGGGTACATAGTCAACGGAAGGTCTGAAATCAAACATCGAGATAAATTCTAAGCTTTGTCGTTCCACGAACAATGGAATCAAGGACAACCTTTTCCTACTCAAGGCGTCCGCCACCACGTTACCCTTGCCAGGGGTATACGATATCTCGAAGTCATAGGATGCTAAAAACTCCATCCACCTTTGCTGTCTTAAGTTTAAATCTTTCTGAGAGAATAAGTACTTCAATGATTTATGGTCAGTGAACAACTCGAATCTCTCACCAAGAAGATAATGGCGCCAAATCTTAAGCGCAAAAACAATAGCGACCAGTTCTAGATCATGGGTAGGGTAATTTTTCTCATGCGCCCTCAACTGCCTTCCACCATAGGCTATTACCCTTCCCTCTTGCATTAAGACTGCGCCAAGTCCTGTCCCACAGGCATCGGTATAGACAACAAATGGCTTGCTCCCATCTGGCAACACTAAAACTGGAGCGGTGGTTAAAGCTCTCTTTAACCGTCGGAACGCATCATCACAATCTACGTCCCATGTGAAAACAAGATTCTTCTTTGTTAAGCGGGTTAATGGGGCTAATATCTTCGCGAAGTCTTTTATGAACTTCCTATAATAACCTGCCAACCCCAAGAAACTTCTTACTTCGGTAGCATTCTTCGGAACTTTCCAATCCTGAATTGATACTACCTTCGCGTGATCCACAGCTATCCCTTCCTTGGAGACCACGTGCCCCAAGAATCGTACTTCCTTCCTCCAGATGTGACATTTAGAGAATTTAGCCTTAAGGCTGTGTGCTCGAAGAGTCTTCAACACTTCCCCAAGATGTAGGGTATGCTCTTCTTCACTCTTAGAAAATACTAAGATATCATCCACAAAGACCACCACGAATTTATTAAGGAACTCCCTGAACACCCTACTCATCAAATCAACAAAGTATGCAGGGGCGTTCTTCAACCCAAATGGCATCACCAGCCATCATAGAAACCATCCGGAGTTCTAAAGGCGGTCTTGTCTATGCTATCCTCAGCCACCCTCAACTGATGAAACCCCGTGGCTAAGTCCAACTGAGAAAATACTAAAGCGCCAACCAACTGATCGAAAAGATCATCAATCCTCGGCAATGGGTGTCTATTCTTCTTTGTGAGCTTGTTAAGTTCTCTATAGTCTACACAAAGTCTGAGGGACCCATCCGCCTTCGTAGCAAATACTACTGGAGCACCCCACTCTGATATGCTCCGTCTTATGAACCCCTTCTCAAGCAACTCTCCTACTTGCTTATGGAGTTCCCTCCTCTCACGAGGAGCCATGTGGCGCACTGGTAAAGATACCGGTTTAGCATTATCCACCAAATATATTCGGAAGTCAATCTCCCGCTTCGGAGGTAAGCCCTTCACTTCCTCAAACACATCCGGATATTCCCGGACCACTCTAACAGATTGCAAACTCTCGACCGAAGTGTCAAGCGATTCAAGATAACTTAGCATAACAGAGTCCATGGGATTACAAGAGATCTCGAGAGTGTTACCCAAGCGGGTCATGAGCCTAACAACTCTCCTTTCGCAATCAAGAACGGCACCATTACTGGATAACCATTCCATGCCCAAAATCAACCCATAGCCCATGAAGCCCAATACAAAAGCATCACATCTAAACTCAATGCTAAGTATAGAAATCTTCAAACCCAAACATATCATGGACAAATAAGTGGAGCCCCCAATTGGGTTTGAAACAACCAAGGGATCATCTACCAGACTGGTGTCTAAGTGCAGTGACTCAACTAATGATGATGAGATAAACGAATGCGATGCGCCTGAATCAAACAATGTACGGACAGGATGGTCAAATAGAAAAACCAGACTTTCAACGGAAATAGTTCTACCTCTCTCCTGAATCGGTGGAACCGCGAGAGCCTGTACTTGCCCCCTAGTCTGACTTGGTGCCATTAGAGCTTGCACCTGTCCTCCTGAGGTAGATCCCATCCTTTGCCCCTTCTTAGGGCAATCCTTCACTAAATGCCCTGCTTCGCCACAGTGGAAGCAGCCAGTCTTCTTCTTCTTGCGACAATCCTTGCTTAGGTGGCCAGGTGTCCCACAATTGAAACACTTCTTCTTCTTGCCCTTGCCACCGTTGCTTTTCCCACCTTTGCTTTGCTGTTGTTGAGGTCTCTTTTGATCCCCCTTCTTCTCGGGTGCCTTATTAGCATTAGGACCCTTCTCTTCCTCATACATGAGTGTCATGTCAACTAGCTTCTCAGAGGTGGCCCCCATAGGGATGTGAGTCATAGCCAACCCATGCATCGGTTCATTCAAGCCTTTCACGAACCTCAAAGCCTTCTTCTCCGGTGTATTCACCATGTCTAGGCCAAACCTTGCCAATTGATTAAATTTGTTAACATATTCCTTCACCGAAAGATTTCCTTGCTTTAGAGTCAAGAATCGTTCCATATACAAGTTTTCCTCCGCCCTTGAGAGAAACTTTGCCACAAATCTTTGCCTAAAATCCGCCCAAGAGTCAACAGGGCGTTCTCCATTAGTGACCTCCCACCAGAATGAGGCCTCTCCCTTCATTAACCAAGCAGCCAACTTGACTTTCTTCCCTTCTTCCATCTCAAAGATATCTATCAACTCTTCCACCTCTTTAAGCCAATCTCTAGCCTCCACAAAGGTTTCAGATCCTTGAAAAGGTTTCCCTCCCATAGCTTTAAATTCCATGCAAGTCTTAGCAAAAGTATCCGTGCGAGGAGGAGGGGGAGGAGGAAGATCGGGTGCTACGGTTGGTGGAGGAACATTTGCTGGACCCGTAGTGGTGGCCCTAGCCTCCATCAATCTCCTATACCATACTGGTACCGTCACACCCTCCGGAAGATTAAGATTCTCGGCCATGCTGAAACGAAAAAGGAAAGATTCAAAACGGAGAATTCGAAGGATATAGATATGGCTATTGGGGATTATGCTTTTTCTTTCAAAAACTTTTCTCTTAAAAGACATGTCTTTGAAAATATCTTTTCCAAAAATGTTTTAGAAAATAGTTTTCTAAAAATTTTATCTGTTCCGGTAACCTTCGCTCTGATACCACGTGTAACACCCCACGCCCGCTATGGTCACTCACTAAGGGAATGCCATAGCATCGGTGGAGTATTTTAGTGAATATAGAACAGAAAAATTACACCAAGACAGATATAAATAGTACTTGAAATTTAAAACATCATCTCATAACAGCGGAAATAAACATGTCTGGTTACATCATAAAACCATGATAAAAGTCAAGTACAATATCCGTCAAAATAAAGAAGTACATAATCCCACTCTCTCATACAATAGCCATGACAAAAGAAAAGATAACTGGATAACTGGAGCTTTACATCTACCCAAGCCCCCAAAGACTGGAACAACAATCCGATCAAGCTCTACTACCGCTAGGATCCACCGTAGGACCTGAGGGTTGGGAAAAAAGATAAAAACAACGGGGTCAGACATAAGTCTGAGTGAGTCCTATAACTTTAACAATACAATCATGAAAGTAACCAGAGAAGACATAAACTTGACCTACGGTAATATCTGGGGATGAATGGTTACACTAAGCAGCTTGGAAGACTTAGGATAAACTAAGATAACCGTCAGGACGCATCTACCCACCCAAGGATAATTACTAACTGCACCACACCAGTCATTCCTACTTAAAGGCTGATCCCTTCCAAGGACTTAGAAAATTTCCCCAGTAGTTTCATGTACCCCTAGCCCACTACATAGGTGCCGTCTGCCCCTATCTCCACTAGGTGTACCCAGTAATTCTTACCCGGTAGTTTCGTGTACCCCTACATAGGTGCCGTCTGCCCCTATCTTCATTAGGTGTACCCACTACTCCCCAAGCGATCGGCTCCCTACCGTAGATACCCGTGCTGGTCCCACAGTGGGGTGTATCACTCCCCTAAAGTGGCTACCCAATACTAACGGTGCACGGCTTTATATCTACACGATGCAACAACGGCTTATCTACCAGCCCGGGCCCACACACGCATATGAAACCCATTGGACTTGCGTTGCCACCGCTAACCCGTTTTGGCCTCTTATAATCAAGCCCAATATGCATGTCCCGTCACTCGACATGGGTCGAGCCCACAAAGATACGTTGGGATATTGGTTGAAATGGGCCCCCACAAGCTACCCACTTAAGCTTGTCAAATATCTAGTGTATCCCACTTAACCCTTTAATCATGTTTAATTACATGTTTCCACTTGGTTAAGTATTCTAATCGTATTTTCTATTGCCACCCAAGGCAACCCACTAGATTCCACATGCCACCCAAGGCACCCATAAAATTTCCACATGCCACCCAAGGCACCCACTTAACCCCTCATGTCCCACTACATGCTAATATGGTTAAGTGTTTCTTAATTAATTAAGACTGTGATCTCCCATAAAGACCTCCCACATTAGACTGACTGTTATGACCGCCTGGTTAAGCCGGTAGAGTCCGGGCAGTCTTACGTCATAACAGAGTCTAACCTCGTGTCTTTACCTTAATCACGTATTTAATTCTTGGCTAAGACCTCTCACATTGGGCTGACACTTGTAGCAACTGGTTAAGCCGGTCGGGTCCGGGCAGCTTTACACTACAAATGAGTCCAACCTCGTGTCTTAGTCGATTAATTACACCTAATTAATCACCCCCATATTAATTATCCCTAATTAATATCAAGTTTTCCATAACATGGGTAGACCTAACTCAATAGGTAAATTCCCATGGGGTAGACCTAACTCAATAGGTAAATTCTCACTTATGGTAATTTATTTTTATGGTATGCTTAATCATACCCAATCAGTCATTTAATTAACATATTTACCAACCCCATCGTTCCCCACGTAAATCGTTCTCATTTCATGACATAAATAAGGGGAAGATCATCACAAATATCATGGGTTTAGCATACAACTTTGTCATGGGTTAAGAGGATGTCAACTTGCATATATGAGCATATATTAACCCAGCTACATATAACCCAAACTTGCATATTATCATACACATGATTTGCATAACATGTTGCATATGATCTTGCATATTATCATACACATATCTTGCATAACATGTTGAACTTGCATATAGGCATTCTCATAACTTGCATAACATGTTAAACATGCATTTAAGCATCCACATAACTTGCATAAGCATTCACATACTTGCATAAGCATCCACATACTTGCATAAACATTCACATACTTGCCTAAACATGCATAACTTGCTTATCATGTCATTTAAGCATATACATATCTTGCATAAGCATTCATATACTCGCATAAGCATGCATAACTTGCATATCACATAGATCTTGCATTTAAACATATACATGACTTGCATAATCATCCATATACTTGCATAAGCATGCATGACTTGCATATCACATTAAACTTGCATTTAAACATATACTTAACTTGCATAACTCACTTTGTTAAACATGCATAATTCCACTCATTAAATATGCATAAATCCACTTGTTAAACATGCATATATCAACTTGTTAAACATGCATAAATCAACTTATTAAGCATGCATAAACCAACTTATCAAATATGCATAAACATAGAACAACATAGAGTAACATATCATTATACATGATTCAAACTCACTAATCCGCATTTAAGACCATAAGTCTCATTACACCCAATCTACTTACTTTAACAATTGATGTTAAAGTGATAGAAACTCACCAAACCCAAAATTAACCAACTTATGAAGAGGGATTAGTTGCTAATTATGAAGATGGTGATGATTAGAGAATGATTTGAGAGGAATTAGCTTGAAACTTCCTTCTTAGATAAATGGAGACTCCTTCTAGGATTTAATTTGGCGGCATGAGGCCTTCATTTCTATTTTTAGTATGGATTAAGGTAGGCTTAGGGTGTATTTATAGATTAAGAGAGTGTTTTAGGCCCTTAGATTAACCCTAGATTAATTTAGGTCCGTTAGATTTAGGAAACCTCTCGAACCAAGCCCAGCCCTAGCCAGGAAACCAGATCTGGTGCACCCAAGCACCCTGGTTCGACACGCCATGTCGACAGGCAAGTCGACAGGCATGTCGACACCCCTGTCGACAGGCCTGTCGACAGCCCTGTCGACATGCTTAGGCGGGAATCTTCCCGCCTGGCCCCGCTGGTTCTAAATTTAAATTTAAATTTAAATTCCTAAATCAGTTTTTTAGCTCTAATTTTTCTGCAAACTTCTTTGGGCCATAACCGGGCCATACGGACTCCGATTCTCGAAAACTCGGACTCTATTTCGCGTATTTTTCCGAGACGAACGCAATAACGCAGCCCGTTACCCCCAATTCCCACATCTGAGATTATTTATCCTGTAATTAGTGAATTTTAGTATTAACTAAAATTCGGGGTGTTACAGATAGTGAATGGTTAATGGTGTCTTGGGTCTGGCTCTGTCTTCCCGCATCCTACAGGCTGTGGTGACAGGCACTCGACGACCTACTATCCCTATTGGTCCTGACCCTCCACCTCCGTTGAGGCAGCCGCCGAATCACCTTTTCAGTCACCTCGTACAGCATTCTGACTGTCAAGTTATTCTTGCAGCCAAGGCCTAACTACCTAGTAGTTACGCGCAGACCCAACCTCTGCGGGCACAGCCTGAAACATCTTCCACCACACAGAGGACTACTAGGAGCACCTTTGACGTCTTAGGAAGCCGCGTGCTTCCCCTTCCAGTCCATTGGAGCCGCCAAAATAATGAATGTGCGTTATCCTCATGCCTTGTGACACCGTGATGATCTACCTCGTTGGGTTATTCATCCTGCAACGTACGGACTGCTTCAAGCGCCTTAGTTTTATATGTCATTAGACCCTAAGTCTAACAATTTATTTCGCGCTTGTGCCACCTCATCAACTTTCTCATTTAACTTGGTTATTCACATTAGCTTCCTTTTTCGTATTTACCAAGTTACCCTTGCTTATTAATTCAATTTATACTTAACCCACTTAAGTCCATTAATAAGCCCACAACATGTTATTTTCCAATTTCATAAATAATTTCCTTTTTGGGTTACAACAACATGTTATACTTAATTCATAGTTAAGTATGCCTCACGTATATACTGATTAGGAGAATAACCCCCTAAACACCAGCCTCGAAGACCGAAATCAACATCAGACTGGCACCTAGAGAATTACTCAACCCAACCAACATGTATGATTCTAATTTACTTCTTTTCCATTCATATAACTTATATCATTTTTAATTTCACATTTCTCCTTCCCAAACCACTTAATTTAAGTATATCTTTACATATAAGTTATCTCATCTTCCTTATCGTTTCCTATAACTTATCTTGTCCCGTAAGTTATAATTTCCACCTATTATCCTTTCTTGCCTTATTCAAGTTTATTCATAATAGGTTATTTATCATTCCCCATTTCTTGTCATTAATTTTAGATTTGACTTAACCCTTCCATTTACTTAAGTTGTTACTTAATCTTTACACAATTCAATTAATTTATGATACCGTTACGGGTCCCATTTGGTTAAGCATATCTAAATTTTGTTTAACATGTCACCCATGTCCCACTTAACCCCCTTTATTATAGTTTCCACGTCTTACACATGTCTCACTACGGTTAAGTCTACCTTGTCATGTTTTTCATCACATGTCTTACAACGTTTAAGTCCACATTAGTCATGCTTTACATGTCATTTATATCACCCACTTAACCCTCTAACCATACCCATGTCACCCACATGTCTTATCATAGTTAGTATTTCTTAATTTATTTAATATGTTGTAACGATGTATGACCTCCCACGTCAGACGTCCATTCGTGGCTGTTGGATTTGCCGGGCAGTTCCGAGCACACTTATACCACAACGCGTCTAACCTCGTGTCATAAACCGTTACGCCTCTAGTTCTTGCCGTTGACCTCTCACATTAGACGTCCGCTTGTGGTTGCTGGATTTGCCGGGCGGTTCAAGGCAGTCTTACACCACAAATGCGCCTAACCTCGTGTCATAGGCGTTCATTAACAATCGTCTTTCACCCAAACCCCAAATTCATGTCATGCGTTCCAAATTCAACTTAATTACAATTTTTTTATGCCTATTTCCAGTTTGTTATTAACTACACCAATTACATAATAGTTAGCCAAATTTCATATTACCCAAATTATCCAATTATAGCCAAATTCACCAATTCCATGTTATTCATACCTAAACATGCCAATTTCCAATATCCAATTATACCCAATTTCATATAATTAATATTTTCCCAATTTATATACCCTAACTTTCCCACGTTTATACATATAATCTAATTCACCCTCTAGGCTTATTTTCAAGTCACAAATAAATTTCACCAATCCATATTATCCAATTACATGTTGTTAATATTAAATTATACCAATTTCATATCCAATCACAATTATGCCAACTTACATAAATTCAACATTACAGTATAATTATATCCATAATTCTATACAAAACCTTCCAATCCCCATATTATGCACAAACCAACCCTTTTCCCCTTTTTTTAATTTCTCGTTCCAATTAAAATGCACAAATCCATGATAGATGTAGGCTCGAGACAACCTAGTTATAAAAATAAAAGGGGGAAATAAAAAAAGGGAGAGAAATCAAACGTAGGCATAAATGAAATAACTGATCTTATTGAATTATCATCATATTCATTATAGGGAATGGTAAATGATAGAAGCAATATTATACAACAAATATAGTTCAAATCCACTCACAATGACTGGATTGGAGAAATAAACGATTTGTTGTTGATGTAGAATGCTGATTTAATCTTCTTTTTTGATTATTGGTGAAGAGCTTGAATTGTTGATGAAGAATTTCTAATTTGATTTAGGTTTTAGATGTGGCGGCTAAGAGAATTGAGAGTTCAGCAGCACTAAGGCATCTTGAGGAATGGTTATGAATTAGGGTTAGTTCCTGCTATGTATTTATAGGTGTAGAGAGTGTTTTAGATCCCTTAGATTGACCTAGAAGCCATCAGATTCGTACAGAACATTAAAACACATCACAGGAAAGAAACTGCCCAGATTTGAGGGGGGTATGTCAACCACCTGGTCGACCTGATCCCCATGTCGACCCCCAGGTCGACCTGCCTGGTTGATGGCGGGAAATTACCCGCCCAGCTGCCTTGGTCGAATTTTGAACTATTTTGAATTTTAGCTGAATCTTTTAAAGGCCATTATTCATTCATACGTTGTCCGATTTACGCAAACTTGGACTCTATTCCAAGCAGAATTCCGAGATGAACGCAATGGTGATGTCCATTTTACGTAATTCCTAAAATATAAATTAAGTATCCTTATTTCATTATCGTTTCCCTTACACACACAATTATTGAATTAATTTTTCCCTTCTCTTCCATGTATTAATTAATTCTTATTGTACATCACCATTATTTACCCATCTATGCATATATATATATACATTTTTAATTGTGTTAAAAATGCGGGGTGTTACAGATAAAAGACGTGGAAGAGGTAACTGTTGATTCAGAAGATAAATCAAGGCTCGTCAACATAGGTAAAAGGCTGATACAACCCCTCAGAAGTGACCAAATTCGGTTCCTACAGCTCAACAAAGATGTTTTCGCTTGGACCCATTTAAACATGATCAGTATCAACTCTTTTGTTATGAGCCATGCCTTGAACATTGAACATTCGGTAACCCTAGTCCGGCAAAAGAAAAAACAATATAATAGAGACTAGATAGAGGCCTTGAAGGAGGAAGTCAAGAGGTTGGAAACTAACGGGTTTATCCGAGAAGTCCTTTACCTGTAATGGTTAGCCAATCCCGTTCTAGTGAAGAAGTCCAATGGAAAGTGGAGGACGTGTGTTGATTACATGGATTTAAACAAGGCTTGTCCGAAGGATTGTTATCACCTTCCGTGGATTTACATGTTAGTTGATGCCATGAGTGATCACAAGATACTATCACTTATGGATGCTTACTCGGGGTACAACCAAATTTCGATGCATAAACCCGACGAGGAGCATACAAGCTTTATCACCGATTGGGGAACGTTTTGCTATAAAGTGATGCCTTTCGATTTGAAGAACGCGGGGGAATCATACCAAAGACTGCTGAACAGGATGTTCCAAGAACAAATTGGGCGCAACATGGAGGTATATGTGGATGACATGCTAGTGAAGTCCACCAAAACAGAAAATCATCTTAAGGATTTAAAGGAAATGTTCGATGTCTTAAGAAGCTACCAAATGAAGCTAAACCCTCAAAAGTGTTCTTTTGGAGTTCAATCTGGAAAGTTTCTAGGATATGTGGTAAGTGAGAAGGGGATTGAGGCTATCCCTGACCAAATCCAAGCTATAAGAGACATGGAAGAGCCTAGGACAAGCAAATAGGTCATGAATATGAACGAGAAAGTAGCATCCCTTAGTAGGTTAGTTTCTAAAGCAAATGACAAATGTGTCATTTCTTCGATGTTATGAAGAAAAAGAAGAATTTTGAATGGAATGAAGAGTGTAAGAAAGCATTCCAAGAATTGAAGGTTTATATGGGGACGCCTCCGGTTTTATCTAGTCCCGAAAAGGGAGAAGAGCTATACTAATATATGGTTGTTTCAGAACATGCGGTAAGATCAGTCCTGGTAAGAGAGAATAATGGGAATCCACACCCCATTTACTACGTTAGCCAAAGGATAAAGAACGCAGAAACTCGATACCCTGTTATAGAGAAACTGGCGTATTGCCTAATCCTTACCGTGCGAAAGCTCAGAGGTTACTTTTAAGCTTACCCTGTTAGAGTTTTAACTAGTTTTCTGCTCAGGCAAGTGTTCAGTAAACCGAAAACCTCAGGGAGTCTAATCAATTGGGCTTCGAGCTTAGCCAATATGATATTGAGTTCCATCCTCGAGTAGCGATTAAAGGACAAGCTCTCACAGATTTCGTGAATGAATGCACGAGCTTCATTTCAGAACAATCAGTTAAAGAGAATGAATCAAAGACCAAGTGACAGCTCTTTATATACGGAGCTTCTAACGAACATAGAGAAGGGCAGGTTATGTTATAATCACCCCCCGACGAACACCGCTTGCACTACGCCATGAAGATAGGGTTCCCGACAACCAACAACGTGGCCGAGTTTAAATCAATGATGGCTGGTTTGAATCTAGCACTACAGTTGAAGATACCACAGATAGAAATCTTTAGTTATTCACACTTAATGGTAAACCAAATAAAACAGACATATCAAACTTAGGATGAGCGGCTAGTCTTATATATGAAAAGGGTATTAAAGATGCTTTCCCAATTTGAAGACTTCTCAGTTCATCAAACAAACCACGGAGAGAATGCCCAAGCGGATTCGCTAGCCAAGTTAGCTAGTTCCCGGGAAGGCCTCGAAACTTGAATAATTCCTGCGGGATATCGGGAAAGGCCTAGTGTCGAGTTGGAGGAATCGGAAAGGGGGAAAGAGTTATTGGTCTTAACTAGATCCCAAGCCCTGAGAAGGGAGGACAAAGGAAACAAGGAGGGAAACCCCAATGGGGAACCTCCCTTAGCGGAAACAGGTTGCCATCATAAAGTTACACGGATGACTCCCATAGTAGATTACCTCCTAAAAAGAATCTTACTCCTTAGTAAGAAAAACACGAGAAGGATAAAGAACCAAGCTCCTACATTGGTGATCACGGATAATATACTCTATAAAACTTCTTAATTTAAGATTTATAAATCCCGAAGACGGACTTAGCCTGTTAAAACAAGCTCATAAGGGATGGTGTGGGGACCATTCCAATGGAGTTAAGTTAGCCAAAAGGGTCATGCGACAAGGTTATTATTGGTCGCAGATGGTTAGTCAAGCAGTTGAGTACGTCAAGAAATGTGATAAGTGTCAAAAGTACTCTAAGGTACCCCGACTTCCTCCAAACGAGCTAATCATTATATCAAGCCCCTGGCCATTCGATGTATGGGGAATAGATTTAATTTGACCTTTACCAATCTCTAGAGGTGGAGCTAAGTATGTTGTGATAGCTATCGACTACTTCACCAAGTGGGTGGAGGAAGAACCCCTTGAAACAATCACATCCAAAAAGTATTTAATTCGTAATAAAAAATATCGTTACACACTTCGGAATCCCTCACAAAATCATATCAGATAATGGAACACAATTTGAGAGCGAAGAGTTTGTCCGATTTTGCGAGAAAAATGGTATCATCAAAAGTTTCTCATCGGTAGCCCATCTGAAAGCTAACGAAGCTGTGGAAGCCGCCAATGGAACCAGAAAGACAATTCTTAAAAAACGCCTAAATCAAGCCAAAGGAAATTGGGCTGAAAAGTTACCTTTAGTACATTGGGCATACGGAACTTCTACCAAAATAGCCACGGGACACACCCATTTCTCCCTGGCATATGGATGAGAAGCTATGCTTCTGGTTGAGATCGAAATCCCATCACATAGAAGAATAGCATATGCTTTTGAACCCAATCAAGAGTTGAGGAAGGAAACACTAGACTTAATACAAGGATTAAGAGATGAGGCTACAATCAGAACCGCTGAGTATCAAAGGAGGATTACGAAATATTACAACTCAAAGGTCGGGACTAGAACCTTCGCAATAGGAGAGTTAGTGTTACAAAGAGTAATGGCTAACACAAAGAACCTAGTGGATGACCCACTTTGTCCAACTTGGGAAGGACCCCTGATCATCCAAGAAAATGGAACTCGGAACATTTAAGACCACATCTCTCAATGATAAAGGAATAAGGAAAAAGATTTCCCTCCAAAGATGATTATGTAACTAAGGGGATGAAAACCCTTCCAGTAGCTCAAGAGGGACCCAAAAAGGGGACGAGCTAAAAAAAGGATCAAATCCCTCATCATCGCAAAATTGGTTAGGATGAGGCATCCCCTAGAGAGGTATGGTGTATTAGTCTTTCTCAATGCTCAAATCAAAGGGGCTAGGTTAAAGTATCAAAAGCAAAATCATCCATTTCACACTAGAAATGATCGTGGCGGTGCATCTAAAATTAGCACGCCCTGCCTCTGCTCGTAGAAGTACGCTTTGCCTCTATTAGAACTAAGCACGTCCTACATTTGCTCGTAGAAGAGCACGTCCTACCTCTTCTTATGTTCCGCGTTACTCGCAGAAGGGAACGCAAACCCCTATAATCACCTACGATGGTTAGGATAGGGCACCTCTCAGAGGGGGTTGGAGTATAAGCCTCTATCAGAATCCACGATGATCAATACAGAGCATCAAAAGAGTAAACCTTATTTCTATGCCTATGATGGCCCCGTCTAAGTATGTAAGACCTTATCACCCCCTACGATGGTCAGGATAAGGCGCCTCTTGGAGGGAGGTTGGGTAAGTCCTTGGGCCCTGCTTGTGGATAAACTAGCCAAGCGCACCGGACGCACAGGACTAGAGAGTGGCCAACAAAGCACGTGCATCCTCTGCTTTGACTTTAAAAGCCCAAGGAGTAGCTCAAGAAGCACGTACAGCCTCTAGTTCACAAATCAAATCCAAAAAGGATGCCAAAACAATTAATACCAGAAGATGTTTTCGGTCTTCTATCTATGTTAATTCCCGAATCTAGGTCGATTCGGCTCTTCACAAATACCGGAGGGGTTCCGGTCTTCTACCTATATTAATACCCGAATCTGGGTCGATTCGGTTAGTCACAAATACCGAGGGGGTTCCGGTCTTCTATATATTAATATCCGAATCTGGGTCGATTCGGCTCTTCACAAATGCCGGAAGACATTTCCGGTCTTCTATCTATATAAATACCCGAATCTGGGTCGATTCGGTTCTTCACAAATACCAGAGGGGGTTCCGGTCGTCTATATATTAATACCCGAATCTGGGTCGATTCGGCTTTTCACAAATACCGAAAGAGGTTTCCGGTCTTCTAACTATATTAACACCCGAATTTGGGTTGATTTGATTCTTCACAAATGCCAAAATAGGTTAACGGGCTTCTATCTATATTAATACTTGAATCTGGGTTGGTTCGACTCTTCACAAATACTGGAAGAGGATTTTGCTCTTCTATCTATATTAACACCCGAATCTGGGTTGATTTGATTCTTCACAAATGCCGAAAGAGGTTACTGGTCTTCTATCTACATTAATACCCGAATCAGGTTTGATTTGATTCTTCACAAATACCGTAAGGGACTTCTGGTCCCCTACCAATACCCTAGTCTGGGTCGATTTTGTTCTCTATAAATGCCGAAAGGAGATCTCTTATCCTCAGCCTTCTGGTTACCCTAGCGAGGGTTGGCTTAAAACTAATGTCAAGGTTTCATAAAAAAATCTAGCATTGAGGAACGATTCAATAGAAAAAGAATCTTGAAAGAAAAGTTTGACTTGGAAAGTCGAAGGCACATTTTCACTAGGGGGCAAATGTTACTACCAAACGAACCCCTGACGTACGCTGATAGTGAAGGGGTATCGGAGGAACATAAACACAAAAGAACGTTCCGAAAGAAAAAATGGAGAAAACCGAAAGTAGGAAAGAATGATTTGAGAGCAACATAAACTGCCACCCCCCAGCAAGAAAATAGTCAACAGCCTACAGAACGATAGCGAAGTTTAT
Source organism: Allium sativum (assembly GCA_030737875.1). NCBI lineage: Eukaryota > Viridiplantae > Streptophyta > Magnoliopsida > Asparagales > Amaryllidaceae > Allium > Allium sativum. The sequence goes on from CM060924.1 coordinate 1,051,929,626, forward strand.
CCGACCGAGTCTATCCGATAGGGTACACCCGACAAGAGAGCCCGGAAGTGAAAGGTACCAAGCCAAAAATACGAAAAGACTATCTGGAACCATCTTCCGAAGTAGCTACTTCATGAATGACGAATGGTCACATCGATAGACAAAGGAAACATCACCAGAAGCTACCTTTTGGAAAACCAGGCCATCCCAAAAGCCCCACTAGAAGGCTAACCGGGACCCTAGCAGAGATACAGGCTATCCGTACTAATTTACCTAGTACAGAAACCAATAACGGTTTCAAACCGACAACTATCTACATACGTCATGAGGGCAAACTCCTCTAAGTATCCAAGAGAAAGCCGAAAGCCTATATTTAGAAGCTTGAATCCGGGAGCCTACACCCAGGACCTGCTACTGGGAATTCAAATTCCATTCGAAAACCGCCACGGCAACAATCCTGTATCAGTCTCGGAGAAGCCCAAGTTTACCAAGACCCTCACTTTGAAGACTATAATTAGCACCACATGGACGACCAAGAGCCAAACTACCGAGACCAAGGAAAAAAGCGGTTGGCAAAGGCCCATGCAAGCCCAATAGCCTAGCAGTAGAGGGGGCCTCGAATTCTATAAAAATAGGACTCCAAGTGCCACATAAAGGAGGACAAACTTTTTATTTCTCAATCTGGTACCTTACTTCTAAAAAAGGAGAAAATCCTCAACTCTTGTAATACATATACAATTTAGGAATGGAGAATTCCGGGTCTTAAACATCTTGCGATTTGATGATCTTGTTGTGCCATAATGATGAAAGAGGGAGTTAACATCTTATAAGAAAATCAATCATGGCAACTTTGCAATTGCGGAGGGATTTTGTAGTAATGCGAAGTCTCCTCCTCCCCCCTCCTCCCTGCCTTGAGGGTTTGCCATGTTGATCAACACTCTCATGATGAGCCTAACGCTTCCTGACCTCAGGGAAAGGGGGTCATTTGTGAGTTTGTAACTCGATCTCTGACGCGATCCTAAACCCTTTGGTGTTGGTCCAGTGCGGAATGATTGTCTGAGTTGATGAACATTGCGATACCTTCTTTCCTGAAATAGGGGGATGCGCTAGCCTGTTTTCTTGTTATCACAATACATAGCATCACTTTCATGGTTTAGGGAGCAATTAGTTTCATAAAGCCTAGTAGCATTAAGCTAAATTACTTTCCGAGGGTCATTTCGGAACACCACCGCACAGTATGTGTGATGTCCATCCTTCGGGTGTAAGATAACTAATCGTTAGAATCGGAATTCTGATGCATAAGGGAAGGTAGACTAGCTTAGATTTGAGGGCTTCAGAATGTTCTTCAATAACTCTAAGTCATGACGGTGTCAAATCCCATGCACATGTCCTAAATGACTTAATCCGGGTGTTGACGGAAAATATCGTTAACAAATGGCAGTGTTCCCACTTTACTTCATTATCCTTTTTTGTTTCATGAACAACATTCACCGACTAATTTGAAGTAGATATATACGAGTTACCAAGATAGTTCGCTGGAAATTAGTAATAATGGAAGTTGGAAACAAAAATACTAGGACACATTTCCATTCATCTTGAAGAAGATACACATATGAGTTATTGAGATACTTCGCTGCATGAATGTAGTGAAAAATCAGAGATTTGGGCAGTGGAAACAGAACACCTAATAATCTAGTATGTGGACAATCTCAACAATGCCAATCCAAAAAAGATAATAAAGAAAATCAAATGGCTCAAATTATAGAGGAAAAAAACAAAAATAGAAAAGGGAAAGAACACACCAATATAACGAGATTTTGCTATGCCTACTCCTTCTGATCCAACAAATTTTTATTTCTTCACTTCAAGAGGAGGTAGTACAGTATGAGAAGAAATACACAACACTCAGTACTTATTTCTCATGCTATAATAGATACAAAAATAGGGATCTTATTAATATATTATCAATAATATACCTTCTCCATATTAATATAATATCTTCTTGATTAATGTCCCATAATTGACCCTATTATGGGAATTAATTAATATCTTCTCATTAATAGATTTAAACCACCCAAATTTGACACTCCACCTCGATTTGAATATATACATCAATCAACAAAAACTGGTTGTTGGATCAGCGTTCAATGGCGCTAAGTAGCTCGTACCACACCAATCAAGTTTGAGAAATTCTCAAACTTGTCCTTTGGAACCGACTATGTTAGCATAGCAGCTGGATTGTCATTTGTGTGAATCTTCGATGGCTTTATCTTATTTTTCTCCTCTTCAAGCATGAGAAAGAAACTCCTAACATCATTAAGCTTTGTTTATGAGCTATAGGCTTGATTTTTCACAAGATGATTGGCGCGCTGACTATCTGAAAACAACTCCACAGTCTTCTGCATCATTAATAAATCATCCAAAAACTAGAGCAAATACAATCCTTCCTTAGTCGCTTCCACAATAAAAATAAGCTCTGTCTCTATAGTTGGTAAAGCTACAATTGATTGCAGCTTACATCACATAGAAATAGGGCATATGCCAAGTGTATAAGCATAGCCATAAATCAATTTCCTACCATCTCTATCCCCAACATATTCTGAATCACAATAACCCCTTAAAGTTATGTCACTACCTCCAAACAACAAGCCAATGTCTTAAGTGCCTCTCAAATATCTTAGAACCCACTTTATTGCTTGCCAATAAGTCTTTCCTGGGTTTGATATGCATTTTCTAACAACATCAACTACGTGAGCTATATCAAGCCTTGTGCATACCATAGCATACATAAGGCTTCCAACTGCACTAGAGTAAGGAATATTACACATGTCCTTTTTGTCTTCATCCGATGTGGGACACATCTCTCTGGATAGCTTAAATTTAAAGATTAATGGAGTAGCCACCGGTTTAGCATTCTCCATATCGAATCGAGAAAGGACTTTCTCGATATATTGAGTTTGAGTGAGCCTCAAAACTCTTTTCTGCTATCCCTCTAAATCTCCATCCCGAAAATTCTTTGTGCACTTCCCAAATATTTCATCTCAAACTCCTTGCTGAGCTCCATATTCAACTTTGCAATTCTAGTCATGCTCTTAGAAATTATCAGTGTATCTTCAACATAAAGTACAAATAGATGATGTCATCATTACATTTCTTAAAATAGATACAATGGTCCTTGAAGATTCTAGAGTTATCTTATGAGATCATAAACTTATCAAATTTATTATACAATTGTCTATGAGACAGTTTTAAACCATAAAGAGATCTATTAAGTTTACAAACATGACTGGGTCTACTACTGTCAATGAGCCCCTCTGGCTGCGGTAGTTAAATGTTCTCCTCAAGGTCACCATGCAAGAATGATGTCTTGACATCTGATTGTTCCAACTCCATGTCAAAGTGAGTAACCAATTCTAAAAGAATGCGAATGGAAGTATGTCTAACACATAGAGAAAAAATTATCATGGAACTCCACACCTTTCTTCTGAACATAACCCTTCATCACTAATTTTGCCCCGTAACTTAAGTCACAATTGTTGTCGTCTTTCACATTATAGATTAATTTACATCGAATTGCCCTCTTGCCAAACAGAAGTAACACTATATCCCAAGTGTTATTTTTTTGCAAAGACTTAATCTTCTCCTCCATTGCTACTAACCAATTGGAACTATCAATTGAACCAATGGCTTCTCTATAGTCTCTGGGTTTTTCATGAAATATGGTTAATGCATAAGCTATCATGTCATCAAAGTCAATGTCTTCAATACTTAATCCCATAAAATCATCAAGCCATGTAGGTCTTTCCTTCTCTCTAGGTGGTCAAATTTGAATTTGACCTCCACCTTAAGATTGATCCTCTGTCATCTCCTTATCAACCACGGTGTTATCAGAATCACCATTTTTACTCGTATGGAAGTTTGATGATATACCTTGTGTTTGGTATTCTGCATTTTCCTCTCAACATCATCATTAACAGAAGAAGAAGGCTCCACCTTCAACATAGCTTCTTGTCAAATGTCACATGCCTACTAGTAACAATCTTTTGGGTATTATGACACCATAACCTATAAACCAGAACTCATTTTCTATAGCCAAGTAAAATACACTTGCATCCAATTTCCCTTTGCTCTCTTGCACATAAGCTGGACAACCAAACACTTTGAGAAAGGAATATGAAACATGCTCTCCCTTCCATTCTTCAGGAATCTTCATCTATGGCGGTAGAAGGTGTGCGGTTGATAAGGAAAACCGCCGTAGATAATGCTTTTTCCCATAATCTCTTATTTAATCTTGCAGTCAGACGTAAGTAATGAGCTTTTTTCAAAAAAGTCTGAATCATTCTCTCTGCAACTCCATTTGACTAAAGGTCCCCTGGCGTGGTGTAGTGTCTTTTGATTCCCTCTCAAAAAATTTGATGAATTTTTGAGAAATGAATTCACCACCATTATCTAAACAAAGAACCTTCACTTTCTTTCCATACTGCTTCTCAACAAGAGATTTACAACTTTGAAACCTGTTAAAAGTTTCATCTTTTGACTTCATAAAGTAAACCTATATCTTTCTAGAAAAATCATCAGTAAACGAAACAAAATACCTGGATCCTCCAAAAGAAAGGCATGGTGCGGGGCCCCAAACATCAGTGCGAACATACTCTAAAACATCTTTAGACTTATGCTCTGCACTGCCAAAAGAAACTTTTGTCTTCTTTCTAAGTACACATCCTTCACAACAACCAAGTTTTGAATGATGAACACCGTAAATCAAACCTTTCTTTCTCAATACTTCCAAACTGCGCTTTCCAATGTAACCCATACGAAAATGCCATAATCTAGTAGAATCGAAATCAAGAATCAACAACCGAAGCAGACTTTGCAATAGTAGTTGTACTTTTCAGCAAATATAGATTTTCAGCTTTTACCCCTTTCATTACTATCAATGAGCCATTTGTAATTTTTAATGAATCTTTCTATTACACACTTTAAGCCAAAATTGCATAATGCTCCAATGGAGATCAAACTACGCCTCAAATCAAGCACATGCCCAACATCACCCCAAAGTATGAAAACCACCATTAAACATTCTGATTATTACCGTTCAAATACCAACCATGCGACAAGAATCATTATTTCCCATCAGAACCTCTCCTCCATCAAACCGATGATAAGTGGAAAAGAGTGTCTATCAGGTGTCATGTGATAGGATGCTTCTGAGCCAGTAATCCACATAGTACTCTTCATGGATAAGGCAGAAGCTATAAAAATGTCAGGATCACTCTCTCAATCTGATGTCTCCGCAGTAGAAGTTGAAGCACTTTGTCTTTATTCTCTAACTTGGGGCAACTTGCAATATAATGTCCAGGTTTTCTACAATAATGGCAACCTTCCTTTCGAGCTCTCCTTGACTGAGATCTAGACTTAGCTCTATCTCCATCATATTTTGGTCTACTCTTACTTTTTCCCCTTTGTGTAACAAAGCTTTCGGAATCATTCTCCATGCTCATGCATGTTAACTTTCCCCTCAACATCTTGTTATGTAAATTTGTCTTCACATCGTCCGAGCAAATAGATGAACACCCATAGATCATAGAGTTAAAAAAAGTGTTGTACTCTACAAGCAGAGAACATAAAAGAATAACAGCCTGTGCTTCAACCTCAGTCTTTACAGCAGTTGCTCGCAGATTCATAAAAAGAATGATAAGAGCATCCACGTGAGCAAATACATCGGTTCAAGGCTCCATCTTGAATGAATAAAGTTGTTGTTGTAGGATGATGAGGTTGGTGAGAGACTTGTCGTAAAACTTTCTCTAAAGAGCATCCCATAGTTCTTTAGCAGTTTTCACATGAGAAAACTATCTAATTACTTCATCAGAAAGACTAAGTTGGATGGTAGTAAGAGCATTCTCTTTCAATTCTTCTATCTCTTCAGGTGCTAAATTCTTCAATTTCTCTAGATCTGAGACAACCTTAAATGTCCTAACTTTATTCAACACCGCTTCCGTCTTCATCTTCCATGTACCAAAGTCTCCCTTCCTATCAAATCTAGTGACTCCATAATTTGTAGAACTTCTACCACTGTTATTCCTTGTGGTATTAGACATAGCTGAAATAGTATTTGAACATAACAACAACCTTTGATACTAAGTTATAGTGGAAAACAAGATATTTGGGCAGTGGAAATAGAACACCCGATAACCTAACCTGTTAATAATCTCAACAACGTCAATCCAACAAAGATAATAAAGAAAACCAAGTGGCTCAGATTAAGTAACGAATTGCCTTTTTGACCGCTTCAAGTTGGTAATTAAACCAAATTGAACCGCTCAAAATGACAGATTGTTGTTAGCTTACGGGTTTAACAGAATCAAATACATAAATCACAGAATAAATAAATTATAATATCTCACAGCGGAATAATTTTATACAAAATTTCAGAGTTATACAATATTTTTACACAGCGGAAATACATAGATTTTAAAAGTTAAAATTACAGAAATAACCGAATCAGAAGCGAGCGCGTCTTCATGAATCTCTAACTTCGATAGCTGAAATCTTTTGATCTGCAACACTCGGGTCTGACCTGAGCGCTTATGCAAAACACAAGAACACTCGAGTCAAGATTAACTTTATTCAAGTAAATAAACTTCAATACAATACTGAAATATAATAGTTAATCCTAACATAATTTTTAAATATTTCAATAACAAACTAACACATATAGTACACCAAATGTTATGGACAACAAAGATAATGGTAGTTACAACAAGATAACAATGACTAAGCAAGTTATTACAACAAGCAGGTGAATGGTTTAACACCAACAAAAGCGGCAGTAACATGGCCTCTTAAAAAGTACCAACATAGCAATGAAACAAGCAACAACAATCACGGCAAAAAAGTGTAAGTGCTGAATGAAATACAACTGTAAAAGTTTATAAATATGACATTCGCAAAACCAATACATCAAAAGCAAAGAATAACCAACAGGCAGTTCAACACCCAACCCATTACTACATTAATTCCCATATCATATTGATGTTGAAAATTGAATTAAATTAATCGTGAGGTAAACTCACCATGCGTGGATATGATAAATATATACAAGAAACAAACACGAACATTGACTAATCTTAAGCAGTGAATTTGAAAATGAAAATCCTATTTTTCTTTCGAGAAGGATGGACAAAATTTAAGAAGAAGATGATACCACGAATTTTTTGGGAAGAGAGGGCCGATAAAGGTAGAAATGAATTTAGGTTTAGTTTTTTTTTATATTTTTTTTTTTTTTTTTTTTTTTTTGGAGAGAGGAAGAAGATCAAAAAATTATATAAATAATTACAGAGAGGAGAAAAGAATGAGGAAGCAAATAGAGAAAGGTGCGTTATTTATTTCTCTAATGTGTCCCTTCATATTAGGTAGGTTACGAAATAAATAAATTGACTGACTAAGCATGAGGTGTCACTCTTATCAGCATTTGTTTCTTATTCAAAACTCAAAAGAAAATTACATAGGGAAAGGGAATAACAAAAATAAATGAATGCATGATTTATTGTCTGACTGTTCAAATTTCAAAACACAGAATATTAAAATTTTAGAACTTAAGGAACATGTTAAATTAGATAGATACAAATAAGGTAAAGAAAATGGTAGGTATATGCATAGACAACGCTAATAGTTTTGCAGGTTTTTTTTCGTTGTCTTTGTTTCTTAATATAAAAAGAGACAGGAAACATATAGGGGCGTACCCATGTGAGGCCCAGTGGGGGGCGTCACCCCACTAGATTTTCTTATTACTTTTTAGTATATTATTTGTGTTTGTATAATTTATTACCTTATGGCTTGATAAATAAAAAGGACTAATCAGAGCTTCGCACGTTATTGGAGGAAAAACGATACCAGACTCAAAATTGTAGTTTAATGGGATGCCTCTCGTTTCAGCATATTCCAATGTTGTACCTATAAGATCGCTCATGCTTATTCCATCCACTATCATTATTTTCATTCCTTTCCATCTTTACCCTTCGTTTCTTTTGCAATTGCAATCGTCAAGAGCATGTGTATGCAAGATTTGAGGTTTAATACTAAGCTTATGTGTGGTTTTCTGCTCTGCTACTTGCTGTTTATTTCTGGAGTTCTTCTCGGGCTTCTGATCTTTGTATTAGTAGTTTGTTCTTGAGTTTTATTGAAGTGCATGGTGTATTGTGTTAGTGTTGGAGCTTTGGATCTCTCATATTTATTATAAAGTCTGTTTGCTGGTGGTTATAGCGTTCCCTGGTGATGATGCATGTTGGGCTTATTTGTTTTGTTATTTGTGATGTTGTTGTATCTTTAGGATTAAGCTGGTTGTTTTCTCTTTTTTGTATAGTATTTGTTTTGTGTGTCGATGTCATTTGTATCCAGCTCTTTCCTTTATTTGTATCCTTTTGTCTTGTAATATAGGTACCCTTTAGTTCAAAAAGAAAAAGAAAAAAAAGTTCTGCCCCCATTGACTCAAATCTTTGTGTACGCCAGTGGAAACATATATATATATAGAGAGAGAGAGAGGTGGTTTGTTTTTGAAAAAAAAATAATAATGGGAAAGAAAAACAAGAAAGGAGAAATAAGATGTAAATTTAAGGAATAACAATAGTGTGGAGCTAAGGGCACCCCAATAAGTTCTTCCTAATATCACAACTAAAAAAATAAAACTTATTAAATTTTGTATGCTTCCTAATACCATATTACATTTCCATTCTAATCACTCACATTATTTTTCGAACTAATCACATACTAAGTTAATCCAAAAACACCAATCTCTCGTAATCGTTGTCTTCTTCGCACCTTTCGCACGAAAATTCAAATTCGTATGGTAATCTCTCAATTGTTTGGTGATCTGAAATTCAAATTCGTACGGTAATCTCTCAATTCAAATTCAAATTCGTATGGCTATTGAATATTCCTCGACATTGCAGCGTCCAATTCGTTGATCGGTTATAGATCTAGGGTTTAGCTCGTCGATCGATTTTAGAAATGAGAACGAACGAATATCGAGCGAAATAAAAATAAGGTAAAACAATGTGGTAGCCCCTATTTTTTAACTGTGTGGTATTAAGAAAGATGTATACTAATTTTTATGGTATTTTTTAATCGTGGTATTAGAAAGAACATATTGGGGTGCCCTTAACACCACACTATATCAATATGAAGAAAGTATATTTTTGATTTAAGGAATCAATCAAACATTGGTATAGATGGAAATAAATACAAATATGATAGATTCATGGTGGAATCAAATCAAGAAAATCTTAAAATATTTCATCCTTATCTTCAAATCATTCTTCATCCTTCCTCCTATATACATGCAGACATTTGCTCATATTTTCAACACATAAGATAAGAAAGCTTTCTATATTTTATCTTCAATAAGATCCTTATTTTTGTATCAATTATGATGTGGGAAATTTGTGTTGAGTGTTGTGTGTTTCTTCTCATATTGTACTATCTCCTTTGAAGTAAAGAATTAAAAGGTTGTTGGGTACGAGGTCGTAGGCGCAACCAAACCACGTTACATTGGTGTTCTTTCCTTTATCCATTGCTGTTTTTTTTTCTTTATAATTTGTGACATCCCGTAAATTTCAACAATTTGAGTTATTGAATAAATTTAATTATTGAATTTAAAGTGGTTTTAAAATAAATTTTATCATGTTATTTGTGAATGATTTCAAATTTATTTCTAATTAACAACAATTTGTAATAAGATAAATGGTGATTTATAACAATTGAAATTATTATCGAATTGTATGTATATTTGTAATAATTAACTTCAAACTGTTGATAATAAAAGAAAATAGTAGTTGAATCATTATTTTCTTTAAAAACTTTAATATAGGAGTTTTATGATAATTGATAATAAATTAATAAATGTTTCCAGTTTAAATTGTATAAGAAAATTTATAATAAAATAGAGTGTCAACGATATATAACGTACGTTTTAACTAGCATAGTTGAGGAAAACTAATTTGACATTAATAATTTTTATCCGTATAACTTACATATCTTCTTTTACAGATTGTTACATTAATTTTATTTTATTTTTGGTCGTTCGATAGATGGAGTATTTGAATGATGACAAATTGGACGATAAACCTAATAGTTGTGATAATATGATGCAAGATGTTCGTTCAAATAACCAAAAAGATGTAAATGTTGATTTATGAATCATTTCACAGCCGACGAAGTAAGTACTCATTTATAAAAATTAAAATTGTTAATGCGGTTATGAAATTGTATTATGTTATTTTTTCCTTGAATTGTTTGCATGTGTTTAGTTGAAGGTGCAGGTGACCTCATTTTTTCGTTATTAAATTAAATGGTAGCCAGAAGAAGAAAATTATAAATGTCGGGGTGCTTTTAGTTTTGGTGGCCAGAAGAGTAAAATGGGGTGCGAATAGTAGCACCCTTAATATATTGTCTTTCCGATTTGTGTTCCATAATTGACTCTATTATGGAAATCAGTTAATATATTCGATTTAAATCACCCAAATTTAATATCAAAATTTCAGGTGAGAGAATGAGGAAACAGTTAGTTGTTTGACCTTCTTAGCTCTGATACCACGTAAACAAAAACACATGAACAAGAAAGTTTTGAGTTACCAAGATACTTCACTAGAAACAATCTTCCACATATCTTCTCGAGCAAGGTCCTTCACCAAAACCAAGTAATCTGGAATGTTAGTGCAAATGTCCAAAATTTTAATGGATCGTCAGTGGCGGATTCAGAAAGTTTTTTCAGTGGGGTCCTACCTGCTACAGGGTCCGAAGTTATTTCGGTCCAATAATGCGGTCAGTATAAAAACTTGAATTCAGGGGGTTATAATTGTAATTTCTTAACAACTTCGTGGACCAATCCGCAATTAATGTTTCTGTTCGTAGATTCAGAGGTAAATGCATTCGGTTCGAGTAGCTTTGTTGAATTGTAAAATTTCAGTGGGGTCCTGCACTCCCCCCCCCCCCCCCCCACACACACACACACACACTTGGTAACATGCTGCACCCGCCCTGCCTCGACATCCATCCCTTCCCTTCTTTTTCTTTTTCCTTTGACTTCTTCCTCTTCTTTTTTTTTTTTTTTTTTTTTTTTTTTTTTTCTTTCTTTTTTTGCAGAGCATTTGTTCATTGCTCAGCAATTGCAGGAAAATCTCCATATTTTCATAAATTTCACTGATTTCTTTCTAACAAATGCTCAACTTTTCTGGAGTTGCACATTAAATTGAAGCTGAATTTGTTTTAAGTGGCATCTACTTCAATTCTAAAAGCATCAGATTGTGATTCAGGCGGTAAGCTTACAGGTCAAGAGCGGAAAACTTGAGTATCCATCTTAAATATGAGCAAGTTCAATAGTAATTTAAGAATAAACGAGACAGATCATCTGGTATGCCATTTAAGCTATATACTAACAATTTATTTAGCATGAACAAAAGATGGGAGATGAGACATAACGAATATAGGCAGCTAAGCATGTTATGCGATGTTATGTGTGAGCTTAGCCACCATTAAGATTTTTAATATTGTATGTATAGAGGTCAATATGGTTGCTTGTCTCCTCAACAGCCATATGAACAGATATCTGACACGATGGGTAAGATGTCCACATGATTGATAAACCTTTCTCATATAATACTAAGTGTCACACGTGATATTTGCAGAGCAAAAAATTACAACTAACCAGGCTCATTTGAACTAATTAGCATCAATAAGCATGACAAATGCATATAAAGACTGACACAAGTTGCATATGAAACATATATATTGTCTTATGAGCGGTAACAAGATTTGAGTTGCTTTGATACAAGCAAACAAATTTTTACGGTGTATGGAATGTTGAACTTAAAGAATCACAAAGAAATTATGCATCAAATTCGACTACAATTCTGTGCAAGAAACACAACAAAAAGCAACAAAAATGCATGAAATGTCACGGGTTCGAATCCCGTCTCGCAGGATTAACCGACTTACCATGTACTATGTAATATACTACCCAGACTTGTATATAAGTACACAATTCAGAGGGAAGAAAACAACAAAGGTTTACTTACAAGGATGGAAAGTCCTTAATTACTCACATCATAGGATTTCTGAAGCGGTTTGGACAGGAAAGATATAAAGGGATTTGATGCAGGAACGATTTAAGTGTTTCAGTTAGAACTCTGATGCTCAAGTCAATCAGTTCTATGTTCAACTCAATCAGTTCTTGAACTTGGAAAACAAACAAGGAAGCAGGTAACGGGCATACGAAAATCATCCTAAAAAACAGGTTTGTGACTGTAATATATACAAAGTAAAGAACCATATGTTATGATTATAATATTAATCATATTGATCTACATATATTACAACAGGAGCTACAAAATTGGTCCAAGGAAAAGCCAGAAGGCAATCCACAATAACTAAAGACTAATTATGTTCAAAAGAGATACTCTATTCAAGAGTAAATGTCTGTATAATAAATCCAATCCTTTTTCTACGTCTTCAAGACTCTCCATTTGTTTTGGGCATTGAAGCTTATCACCAACACAAGCCACCTTCTTCTTTTTTGATATAAACAACCATCCTTTAACTTCCATTTCAGGCACTGAGAAATGAGAGAAGACAGACTGAAGAAGAGAAGTTGTAACATCTCTTAATTCTATCAGTAATCTGATCACTATATGCAAATCTGAATCTTTACTTTGGTGTTTCTTAAAAGATTTGAAGTAGTTCTTGATATCCTTTTGTGCCTTCTTCGTTGAACATAAATATGATTTCAATACGCTATCTTTTCTTCGAAAAGCCAGCCTAAGTTCTTGGGCATGATCTTTTACTAGAACCAAGTAACCACGAATGTAAGTGCAAAGGTCTAATACTTTAATGGATTCATCCAGCTCCTTCTCCATCCATTTATTGTTTAGGGTATTGAAAATTACTCCTTCAGTACTAGGCAACTGAAGGATCAGCTTGACGCTCTCATAAATATTGCCAATTTCTCGTAGACCATTTTCTAGTACTTCAGTTGTAACACAAGACGATGAAGCCACAATTGATTTGAGTGCCTTTATCTCCTTTTCAATTCTGATTGCCTCTTGTTGTGATTTAGAAGGTAAGCTTACGGATCTAACATTGAATGTTTGAGAAGCCATCTCTAAATAAATTGTGAGTATGAGAATGAAGGAAGAAAAGATTGCCTTGTATTTATACAGCAAGCAAAATGAGAAGAGATGGGGACATAAAGAATATTGGCAGCAAAGCAGATCATGTGGTTCAATGTGTGGTTCTAGCTTGAATCATGGTCATGAAGCCAGCTTTAAGGAACTAAATTTTATATTAATAGAATCCTGGATCCTAAATTAAAGATGGGTTACCCTGCACGAGTGCTATTCTTTTATTGTAGAAAGGCTACCTACATCTGTTGTTGCTTGTCCCCTCAGAAAAACTATGAGTCATCAAGATATGCTGAATTATTAGACATGAACAACTATTTAAAATACCAGTCATCAACATAGTTGGGTGAAATATTCACATGGCTGATTAATGATCAACTCCTACCAGTACCATGTAAAATATAACACATGATACTTCCTAAAACTTACATATAACTTACACATATATATGTATATATAGTCTATCAAACTGGATCTGTAGACCAGAACTTTCTAAGAAAGTAAGTGTTATTATATGAGATTGAATCCCCTAGACTTACATACAAACAGACTAGGGAGAACAAAGAAGGAGATGCATATTATTTTTGAAGAATTTCCTAAATTAAGTGCATTTAGAGCTCACTTGTTATTTGCATCTTGCGTCGCTGTATCAAATCACAATTATTAAGTGTGGGCTAATAGCTATCAATTCGTCTTATTTGTTAACTAATACCTAAGCTCATTTATTTCTTAACTAACCACATTTTGACCAATCTACTCCTAAAAATTAAGAACCTATGAAGTGGGTTTTCGATAATGTGTTTCAACCAAGGCATAAAATGGATTCAAATTAAAAGAAGACAAATGTTTAAACTTGTATGTACCCAGTTCAAATCCCTTTCTACTGCTGAATGTAAGATAATCTGTATATATATATATGTAAGCGAGCAAAAATAATTCAAAATAAATGAACTTCGATTTTGTTCTTTTTTTGAAAAAAAATTCTGCGTTAGGACTAGAACCATGTGGGGGCTCTGCGCAATCTTTAGCCATGAATTACTATCATTTTTGGAAATTGAAACTCCTAGACTATTATATAAGCTTCGTGTCTTTGCCTGCACTGGTTTAAACGAGTGTTATTGGCTGGTGCCTACATTGGGTTGGATGTGCTTTATTGGCCGGTGCCTATGTTGGAAGAAATGGCCACAGGAAGTTATTTTATATTTTTATGCCTACGTTTCCTGTTTTTCTTGACAACAACATTGATTAAAACTCCTCAACACTTAACAGCAAAATGGAAACATGTCACATGAAAACTACATCATCTATTCTCTGAATGATGCATTTGAAAGCAAGGTAGCGTTTTCTTTCATAATTCTTAATTGTTCCACGACTTAAGGAACTTTCGGATGTTCTAAACACCATCACCAATACATATATTTTAAATCACTCTTTGGTTTTGCTTCAGATCATTGTAGATTAGTAGATATGAACGTATGACATTCTGAGTACAATAAAATCACTCAAGATCAAACCCTAGCCGCAACTAAATTCAGGTATACTTCTTATCTCCACAAAAAAAACTAAATATGGCAAGCTTTTGTGAGATAAATTCTCTGATTTACTTCGTATATCTTCAAGGCGGCTTCCAAGTGTGGCAAGCTTTGTTCTCCTTCCACCTCATAGGAGAGTCGAGCATACTTCTGGTTATATTGTTTTTCAAATCGGTTCTCTGACAGTCACTCTTAGTAAAAGTGCTAAGAATTGAACCAATTTGGATTCCATAGGTGTCTCTAGGCTCATAGAAGTCTCTGTAGTCATCTGACTTCCCACCGCTGCTGGTTACACCCACGCTCCAGCTAGATAAGTGATAGATCTGTTTATTAAGTCAGGGTTGCAACGAATTAATATCCTGATATTACTCTGGATCACTACTGGTTAGAAGATGATCTCTATTACCTATAACAGGTGAAAACCACGCATTATTGTTCGAAAATGTCTAACTTAATGTGTTTACTTCCCTTGCAGAGTTGATGGCTGTTAGTAGGGATGAGATTTCTTTCACCAGGCTGGAAGTCAGAGTGTTTGCACTTGCCTTTATTGCCTTTATCCCCCAAGTCACTGGAATTTGGTACAGAAATATGGCTGGAAGCTTGTAAAAGCTTTGCTTACCATTTAGTAAGAAAACTTCAACTTGCTTATTGTAGTCAACATCCTTGCTAAGATTGAACTAATTATTCCTGTAGTCATTCTTATGTCTGCTTGCTTTTCTCATAATAATCTGGCTATCAGTTAGAATATTCCTCCAAAGTTGGTTGCAGTTTATTATCTTGGTTGTGTATAGCCTTTGGTTCCTCTCTTTCCAAATATAATATATCACAGCAGTTAGTAAAACACAAGCCTTATTAAAAAAAATTGGACTTGGGTTTGAAATGTTTCAAAATATAATCAATGCTGCTTCTAATATCTAATGTAGGAATAAGTTGATTGAATCCCAAAGTACATTTGGCATTATACCAAATGTACTGGGGATACTCACAATCAAAAAATAAATGGTTGGAGCTTTCCACTTCTTTTTTGCACAACAAACAAGTATTATCCAAATCCTTACTTCATTTACAGCATCTATCTCTAGTAGGTAATTTATTGAGAAGCGCAAAAAAAAACACCATGAGTCATTTTTGGACAGTTGGTTTTGCCCAAATTACCTTCCTCATCATCTTTGAGATGCTCCCACATTTTTTTGAGAGAACTTTTTTCCCTTGAAGCATAATTTTCATACCCATTCATCTTTAAATCTGCTTTGGTCAATTTGAATACTACTTATTGCCTCTTTATAAATAAGAGAAGCAGTGTTATTATGTAAGCTCCAATAATTATTAACAATAATATTCTGAACTTTATCATTAATCCCCCCTAAAAGATATAAATTGTTTCTATCAAGGAGATTAATAAGAGAGTTGCCACATATCCATGGATCAAACCACAAACTGGTTTGATTACCATCTTTTAATTTTCTTTCAATGAGATTTTTACCCATATCTCTACAATCGAGAATGTTTTTCGAAACATAAGAATGTTGACTATCTTTCCTTATAATCCAGAAATTCTTATTTTTTAAATATTTAGCTTTCATCGATCTAGCCCACAATGACTTACCATCCAAAAATTTCCAAAATAATTTTAATTTGCAAACCTCAGAAAGGTCTTTGATGTTTCTAAGCCCAAGTCCACCAATTTTTTTTGGCTTGCAAACTTTTCCCCATGCAATTTTATGCTGCTTGCCTCTCCAAATAAAATTTGCATACATCTTTCCGATTTTTTGAATAACACTAGCAGGAATGTGTGTTTGAGTCCAATACATGATAACTGTTGTGATGACAGTGTGTGTGAGTTCCATTCTGCCTGTCATGGACAGTAATTTGCTAAACCAACCTTCACTACACCAGAAATGCCAATTAGGCAGTGCTCGTGGCCGTATCTAATTCGATTTGGCAGTGCTATGGGTCATATCAAATTTTGGCATCTTTGGCAATTTGATACGGCCAACCGTATCAAATTGAGAAATTGATACGGTTATTAGCCGTATCAAATTCTCAATTTGATACGGCTAATGGTCGCATCAAATTTAAAAGAAGATACGACCATTACCCGTATCAGATTGAGAATTTGATACGGCCATTAGCCGTATCATATTGAGAATTTGATACGTCTATTAGCCGTATCAAAGTTACAAAAAGATACGGTTAATGGCCGTATCAAATAAAAAATACAATTAGCTTTATTACAGCAAAGTAGAGAGTATGTTAGACTACAAACTCATACAATATATATTACACATGATTCTTGACCAATACATATAGCACTACAACAATCTCGCCTTTTAGCGACGCAAATAATTACGATGTAAAAATATATGTCGCCAAAAATGAATATTTAAAACGCTTTCTTATGTTGCAAGTAATATTGGTAGTAAATTACTCAAATCATAAATTCATACCATTTATGACGGTATCATGCATAGCAATTAAACATGGAAATTAAAATTGTATTGTTCAAGCATTTATTTTAACATTTACTACATATTACAGATGTCGCAAAAGAAATTAGTTATTCACGACTTAATTATATGTTTCTACTTAGGGGGTGTTCTTTTGGTCCAAACGGACCGTTTGGCCAACGGACACCTCCGCTTCCGCTTGCAAAGAAAACACCCTTATACTCTGAACTAATAATACAACATTACGTCAGGGCAGAAAATTATTAAATAACTATTCTTTACCAATCTGCAAAAAAGAGTATTATTATTTGTTGCTTTTTAAAAACAGAATTCCTAATACGGATGCAGTAAATTAACCCTAAATCGTACGACTCTTTATTTTGGGGTTTTCTCACCAGTTAGTCATCGTTTCCCTCAAATGGGCGGCTAGGGTTTTCTCGCGCCCTCAAATTCGGCGACTTTCTTTATTCCACTCAAAATCGACGATTGATTGTTTCTCACCGTCGCGCTATCTGCAGTTGTTATTAAATCGGATTTTCTATTAAGGTAAAATTCAATATTTTTTCTGCTTTATTTTTATTTCCGTATTAGTTATTTGTTCGTTTCTGCTATATTGTCCGAGCAGATGAAATCTTAAGGAATCGAATCAGTATATAGTGAATATATTGAATCTTGAATGCTGTTTGATTCATTTTGAATTTTGTACTTAAATTTCTCCTCTTAATCAGCGGTTAATGGCGATTACAATTATCCTTTATAATAGTTGTATCACCAAAGGCGTTATTAAAACAAAAAGGAATTGTTTAAATTTAGATATGTGTGGTAAATAATTTCTTTGGATTAGCTACAGCTCAGAATAAATAAATCAGGAGCAGCAGAAATTGTTATAACAAAACAATACGAACACACAATTTATTTGAGAATTCAGTTTTTAGAATGAAAATTTCTGGTACTTAAGTTTTAATAAGATGCCTTTATTTCTTTGTTAATAAAGCTGTTGATGAGAATTATACTACTTTTGTTACATGAGCATTTAAACGTTGAGTTTCTAGCACCAAAACAAGTTGTGTTGTTCTTTTTATTCGACAAGAAAATCTATTGAAAATCTGCTTGAATTTGTTATCATAACAAGTGTTGTGTTTTGCTTGAAGTCTTTCTTTAATTGGAACTTAACTCTTGATATCTTCAAGTTTATAATCATAACTTCAGATGCTCATTAGTTATGTATGTTTTTTTTATAGTTATGGCTCAAGGTATTCGATTATATTTGATCTTGTTCGCAGTTAGCTATTATATCCTACGAGCAACAAAAGAAATAATTTGCAGTTGTATCCAACTCATCACAATAGACAGTATACTGCTATCGACATCATCATTATGGACATGAGTGGCCACATCAAGATTACATCCTTTTGGAGGTAAAATTACAAATGATTTTTTTTGGGACTTAGCATATCAACTTTTTCCAGCTGTAGGTGATCGACTACTTTAAAACATGTTATGTTAGTTTATTCCTTTCCAAAAGCTTGAAACCTAGTAGAAAATCAACTGCTTGTAACAAAATTTTAGTTTTTATTTAATAATTCAGTGATAATAATATGTGCACAATCGTTTTAAATTGCAATTCCTGGGACAGACAACATGGATGTCTTCTTAGATGATTTATATTTTGGTTTGTTTTTTATTTTATTGGTGATTTTCACTGTAATTTCAAATTTAAGCTTACCTTTTTTTGTAATATTTCTTTACTGATTTTCCTTAAAATGAATAAATTTAAAATAAAAGTTTGAAAACGTATAACTTCCCTTAATACAGAGGATATGTTAAAATATATAAATTTTTAAGCAAGTCATTTGATTTACAATTTTATATTGCTACAAATTTGCTAAGCCATTATAAATTCAAATATATAAGTTAAGAAAATAAGAAATAAAACAACTCTTTTGCTATAGTACATTTCAACCATTTTTTACTATAGCAAACAACTGCATTAATAAGGTAAGAATATATATATATATATATATATATATGAGAAAAAAAAAGGTAAGGAAATCTATATCAAAAAGCAGTCAAAATAAAATAGTTTGTATACTGAATAACATGTAATATATGTAAATAAAATGGTTCCGAACTCATCAAATACCAGCCATTAACTATCAACTACTTTTGTACTTCATTGCTGGCAGCTCTGATCAATTTTCAGCATCTATCTTTACACCCATTCTCATCCTCAATTCAGTGCAGTTCTGTTCACATGCACGATATGCAGTTCTAAAATTTTCCCATAATTGCTACGATGAAGCAAGAAAGCTGAAATTCATTGTTCTTCGGCTAGTGCAGCAATATCTTATAGCTCGGCATCTAGTCTACACTTAGTTTATTGTCTACGCAATCTAGCTCCCATCTAATCACATTCGTCTAGTTTACTTTGTTATAGGCTTTGGTTTCTGTTGGGCCAAGCTCCATTTTCTCTTGCAATAATAGTAGCTTCTCAGTTAAGTTCCATTCCTTTGCACCAATACCCACTTTGCAACACACTTCTGCTACATTTGTAGCACACCTCAAATGTAACATTACTTAACCCTTTTAGCGGTAAATAGTTGAGCATTGAAGCTCTTCCTTCAAATTTGTATCATATCACAAAAAAATAAGGAAAAAACAGGAACTCATAATTGAAACCCTATTTACGTGTTACCATTCTTGTTGATCATCTATGCAATGATCCTTTATTCTACATGCATTTCAATCTACTTAGGTAGCATGGCCAATTAAATGCGTTGATATTTCTTTTTATAAACCTAGTAGAATAAGACTGCACTCATCACATAGAGGATAACTACCACATCATCAAAGTAATAATAGTAGTAGTATAGTACAAGAATGCAGCTTACCCGTAGTAAGTTGATATGTCACTATAATTTCATTTATACCGAGATCAGTTCATATTGTATTGAAAATTTACTGATATCGTTTGATATCCCTAGATGTTACAAACGAAAAGAAAATTGGTATACTGTAGTTTTCACATACCCCTTTGTTGCCAATATAATGAAATAAAGTCTATATGTGACTTTTTTGTTTTGCGTCTGTCAACGGTGCTTAGCACAATTTGCCGTATGGACCACTTGCATCTGCACGGAAGCTTCTTCATTCGTCATTGGTCCATTTTCCGATTAGTCTGCTTATGTTCTCGATTCATATTTTTTAGTTGGAAATGAAGATTATTAATCAAGCATAATAAAAGTAATATTGTATGTAAATTATTGACTACACCTGTGTATATGCTAGGTTTTCATCCTGTCATGGAGCTGTTGTCCTGTAATATTATGAAATCCCCCCCCCCCCGAAAATACAAACTAAGTTAAATTTTAAACATGCGTAAAAGTAAAAAAGTGATTAACATGCCCTGACTGTCCTTCCATTGCTACTTTTTTCTATATATATAAAAAAAAAATCCTGTTGACTATAAAAATAAATTTTCTGTGGTAGGGAAACAAGTTTGAAGTAAAGATAAGTAGGATAAAAGAAGAGAAATACATGAAGGAATAAAGATTTTTTTTAAGGTCATGCTATCTTATATGCTAAAGGAATACATTGAAATAGACAATATTACACATGAAGAAATAAATGCTAGGTTTTACTTGTTATCTTATACGCTGTCATTTTCATGTTTATCATTTTCTAAAATGAATGTATGTCCTACTGTTATTGCGTAAGCCAATAAAACAAGAAGTATGTGTTTTGCCTTAAGATTATAGTTGCCATGAGTTTATATGCAATACTGTTAGACATGGATTTCAAGTTTTAATTAGCATCGTCTTATACGCGTTTTGTTACTTATTGTTGTAGTGTTTTATGCAGTATTTTCCAATATTTAACTTATAACAGGAATTCACATAATTCAACTAGATCGGTAGTCAATGGTCTAGGAAAATAATGATTTATAGTTAATCCTTATATCATTTATCATAGATGTGATTAAAGTTACCTTTTGTTTGTCAAATAAAATTTTAGAACTGTCAATTAGTGGATCTCATTATATAGTATTGCAATCTAAATTGATAAGCAAACAACTAAAGTGCCAATTAACTAAAAAACAAATTAATCTTCACTGTTCATGCAAAAAAGATATAAATAATATCTTATGATTCCATCAGTGAGTCATGCTTGACTTTGTTTATGTAATTCAAATCTCATACATATAAACTAAAATTTCAATGGAAAAATCTTGAGATTCACCATATATGCTCTATTTACATGAACAAAGAGTTGCATGCGTTAACAAGGCTGCTAAGCTATAAAATACTAATGATTGTTTGTCTCTAGCATTATGACTACCTCAGTTGTACATGTACCTAGAATGTATAATAAAATTTTCAAGTCTTACCTAACTCCTGTAAATTACATTCTAAATGGCAATGAAAGCAATGCAAGAATTTTTTTTAATCTTGATGGCTATTGGCTAATGAGTCACAAAAGTCTAGAAATACAAAGGGATTGAGATCCAAATTTCGGTATGGTGTGTGTGTATGCTGCCAAAGTCTAGAAATTAAGTGCTAGCACTGCGATAATATCATTTTTGTTTTTGTTTTTACATGTAAATTATAATTATTCGCTGGGTTGCATTGAATATTGATTAACAACGGATCACAATTAAAGGTAGCACTTGAGTATGAATCGGCACCACATCTGGTTTCACTCCATCATTTGTTTCTTTTATCAGTTGGGAATTTTTCATGCTGATTAATGATTATTGGAGAAATCTCTTCTTTTTCACGTTAATGTTGTTTGTTTTTATGTACAAAGTTTATAGGCTAATTGTCATTGAACTTGTAGGTTATTGTTATTGCTGCGAGAATAGTAATTCATTGGAGCTTGAAGATCTGTTGCATGCAAATTAGAATTTTTGCCTGAACTGCAATATGATTGTGCTTTACTCAATTTTTGCCGAAGATTTCGTTACTCTTATGCAACAAACCATGTTTTATTCTTCTTTTCTATGTAGCAATGGATGAAAAAGCACAACCTGACAATCATCATAAAAAGAGGTAGATTTCATTTTCTAACAACACCTTTTCATCTAATATTTATTACATATGTTTGTTTGCTTTCTTATAATCCTGACATCATTCATTTGGTGCTTTTATTCTGGGAAAACCTCCAATCTGGAAAAGTGAGAAGAAAATAAGAGAACATGACCGAAATAATTACTTGACTTGGTGCAAAGGAAGCCATATCTACAGTGAGCCATAGAGTTTCACAATAATGAGCGATGCAAAGGAAGAGTTGAATTTGCTTGTTTGTCATTTCATGTTTATCATTTTTCTTATGGAGCTGCCAATGTTTTTACCCTTTATAAAGTTTGTAACCATATGACTCAAGAAGGGAGTTTGGTACTTGGGATAAGAAATTTGTAGCAATGGTTTTACACTTTATACTAGTTATTAACAGTGGCTTGCAGTGATTCTTGTTAAGCATAGAAAAGTGAATAGCGAAAAATTGTATATTATGTCCATTTTAATATTCTTTGTATTGGATGTGTAAAACTGGTTCAACATTGAAGTTAATTGCTTGCAACGTGAGATGCTTACAAGTGTGTTACTTATACGTAAGAACTGCAAGGGAAAATGTTGTGCACAAAATATATATCTTGCAGTTCACAATAAAATAACAGCGTCAATGATTAAGGGTGTGGAGAACAATTGATTTCGTGGTTTAGAAGATTTTGTTTTTGAAATCATTAATTTTAAGCAGCTTTAACAGTATGTATTAGTTAGATGTTATAAAGGCAAACATCATTAGCGACGTAATTATATGTTGTTAAAAAATTATTTAAGCGCAACGCAAATAGGTGTCGTTAAGTTTTTGCAATATATGTTTATGTCGCATTTAATACTTTTTAATGACATTAATGATGTGTCGCAAATAAACACTATGGAAGCTATAACATTAGCGACACAAACTATTTGCGGCACAAAACCAGATTTTTGCAACAAAAGTTATGTCATAAAAATAAACTTTTCTGCGACACTTATTTCTGATGAAAAGTTTTATTTGCGTCTGCACCATTTGCGACGCTTGGGCGACGTAAGATTTAGTGTCATTAGTTATCTTTTAGGACGCAAGTTTTATTTTTTGCGACACATAAAATTGTCCTAAAAGATCAATTTTGTTGTAGTGTAGACAGTTTAAACAAAATTGCTTTGCTCATATGGAATACACCTTGCTCATATATAATACAATTTACAATTTAAATGATATGAAATGACTGAAACGTACACTACAAGAAAAACCGAGATTAGCGACAGATTTTTAGCAGCGGAAAATTCTGTCGCTAATTAGCAGCGGATTTCCTTGGGCTTTGTAAGAGAAAATATTTTGGATTTTATATGTCATCTTATTATAAATTATTACCGTCGAATGCTAATTCTGTCGCTAAATCAATGGAAATTGCAGCTCTTTACCGTCATATAATATTTGATGCCATATTCCGTTGCTAATATAGTCAAATTACCATCGACATAATTTTGAAGCTATTTTCCTGCAGTTTTCCAAGAGATTTGAAACAAACTTTTATATTTTTATTTATTAAATGTTTTAAATTTGTGCTATTACTTAGTAATTAATTAGTAAATTTAAATTTTAAATAATTAATGTTAATAATACATTAGTAATTAATAATAAATAATAACTATTAGAAATAAATAAAATTCAATAGTTAATGCTGATTATTATTTTTTTTTTTGAAAATTAATGCTGATTAATTATTAATTACCATATAATATAAATAAGAGGTAATAGTAATTAATAAAATACATTGTTGTTCAATGTTTATTAAATTTGTTTTGATAATCACTGATTATTTAATAGTCTTTAATAAGATTAATTAAATTAATATCAAGAAATTATTAATACATATTTGCTTTTAAAAAATTGATTGGTACGTATTATTTGATAAATAATTAGTAATTAAGAAAAACAAAATGGTCAAAGTTTAAAAATAAGAAGTTAAATAAATATTAAAGAATTTCGAAATTCAGACATTACCATACAAGTTATTATTTTCATGCATATTAATAATAAATATTTAATTAGTGATTAATTACAGCTGAGCATAAGATTTAAGTAGTGCACTTATCTCTAATATATTGTGAGACAACACATTTTCAGTTTATAAAGATCAGAATTTAAACTGTAAGATTACATATACATATATAATATCATGTTCTTTTATAATGGTGTATAATGTGATTTCAATATACATGTTTCCTAAATTCAGTAAGTATTGCAATTATCTCTAATATAATATGAGACAACACATCCACAGTTTATACAATTCAAAGTTATATACATAACATATGTATATATATACACATACATAATATATATACACACACATATATATGTATATATGTGTGTTTTTTTTATGAATTTTCAGAATTCTTTACTTGGTCATATAAGATAATTCTTTACTTGGTCATATAAGATAATTTTTGGCTGTATTTGTTGATTTTCCAAGGATGTAGATGTATTTATATTTTAAAATTTTCAAATCCATTGCAAATAGAGGCTGTTTACCATCGTTAGAATTTTGGCGCAATTTTTGCAGCAGTTTTTCAAGAGATTTGAAAAAGATTTTAATATTTATTATTTATAAAATGTTTTACATTTTTGTTTTTATTTAGTAATAAATAAGTAAATATAAATTTTAAATAAATAATGTTAATAATATATTAATAATAAATAATTACTATTAAAAGTAAATAATATTCAATAGTTAGTATTGTTTAATTATTAATTACTATAAAATATAAATAAGAGGTAATAATAATTAATAAAATATATTAATATATAATTAATAATCACAAAAATAAATAATTGCTATTAATAGTAAATAAAGTTCAATAGCTAGTGTTGACTAATTAATAATTACTAAATAATTAAGAGGTAATAATTATTAATTAATAATATAGATTAATAGTTAATCTTCAATAATCGACGATTAATAAGTAATTTTTAATGATTAAGAAGTATATGTTTATCCATAAAATTTGGTACTTTCTAAAATAAATTTAAAACTATTCATAATTAATTATTAGGAATCAACAAATTTTATTTAATACATATATATAAATTATTGGAATATTATATTAGTAGGTTGAGGAACCGCCGAGATGTTTCCCCAAAATTTTGTACGCCAGCCTCTGTTTTAGGGTTTTACTTTTCCTTCCTTCAGCCGCCGCACACTTCATCTCTATCAATTTCATTTCTCACTTGTTTCTCCTCTACATCAACCTCATTCTAACAAATCCTAGCTTTCTCTATTGTTGGCTCCAAACTAAAATTTTTGTCCTCCCTTCTGAAACTGTGTTATATTTCCTGCGCACTCCACTAACCCAAATCCCTAAATTAAAGTTCAAATCAAATCCCTAATTTGCTTCTCCGGTAACCATTCATCCAGCTCAACAAGAACAAAATAAGCTCGTTTTAGATCTCATTATCTGCTGCTTCAGATTAACGTTGCCGATACAAATCATTGTTGACCATGCCTGATACAATCGTCGTACTCCATGCCAAAACAAGTATATAGACCCTTCGAATTTTCAACTAAATTAGTAAGGATTTTGATCGTTTCTTCTTGTATTTCGCATACCGTACTCAGTTTATGTTTCTTGTATTTCGATTATGATACTCAGTTTATTTGATTACGATACAATTTGAGAGTGGGTTTTGGGTGTGACGGTGCTTTACCATGTAGCTTCAAAACTGCATCTTTACTTCAATTTCTTTGTTAGCTTGTTTTCCCCTGTTATCCCATACCCATACTAACAGCGAAACAGTGCGTTTTACAACATTTAATAGAAGTTGAGTGCTTAAACCGAAAATGTTTCTGTTTTCATACAATTTAACTACACTTGTTATAGGCTAATTGTTTCCAATGCCACTATCTGTTATAATAGGTGAGACCGTGAGATTATATTATGATTATCCTTGTTCTTATCCTGGTTACAATAGTGTCTCACTTAAGTGCTTTAATTCTCAGTATGTCCCATTAAGGATCGCAACGCTGCCAAAATGAATTTGACAAGTTTCCCATTGTTATCAATATAATTAGTTAAGTATTTCTTGTTGTTTACGATTTTCTTGCATTGTCATCTTAACGAGAAATTTTCGGCACTAACAGTTGGATCTTCTGTTATGAGATCAATCCTCATGCCTGAGAATAGATCTTTTCTCCTTTAGAAGAATAGTTAAGGTAGAAAACCAGGTTGATGTATTACATGACATATTTTGATTATTACTTACCTTATATGCCTCTGTTTTCTCATATAATTTATTTAAACTCTAATTATGATATATTCTATTGGGTGAAGATTGTAGGAAAGTCGCTTAGAATTTGTGAAATAACAAGTAAAACAACAACAATTTTTTTTGCTTAACAAGTCAGGCATTTTAGTATTGTTGGTACTTTGCAAGACCAAACCAACTTTTGTGAGATGTGTTACTCAATACTTGTGGATTTGGTGGATTAGGTATATTGTGTTATATCTTTTAATTTACCATATTTATTTTTATACTATTTTTGGCATAGGACATTTACTTGTAGCCTTGGAAGACTTATCAAGCTATCTCAAATTAATTTTAAGTCTTATTGTGTTAAATAACACTGTTTATTGTATCAGTTTTTACACTTTGACGTAATCCTCAGTGCTGCTGTTAACAAGTTTTTTAAAATTAGCGTCTTAGATGCCGAATATGTTTTGTTTCAGACCGCTACATTTGTGTTTTGAATCATGGAATGTGGCTGTTGGAAGAAGGTGGGCAGAGGTTGCCACTCTGGAGCAGATTAATGAGGCTATTGATATTGGACCAAATGGTTGTCCACTGAATTCTAACAATGGGATTACATGCATTTTTTATGTCGTCTAAAAAAAATGATATTGTTGTAGTGTTAGCAACTCATGCCCAGTTAGTATAGAGCTTGATTAGTCTGTTTTCTTGCTAAAGAGTTAACTTTTCAGATGTTAATTTTGTAGCACATTTAGTTTGCATATGTGAACTTTCTGTATGAATTCGCATGTAAAAAAATCTCTGATTTGCTTGATGCAAGTCGAAAACCTCATCAACTGCTGGAAATTGCTGTGGTTCCTGCCTCGTGTCAAGTAAATCGGAGTTGAATGCGATCGTTTTGAATTGTCAAATCAGAGATGTTTCTCAAATTGAGATTTGATGCGATTAGTTTTTATCTAAATATTTAGTTTATACGTTTAATTTATGTAGCATTTTGTTTGAGGTTGAAACCGGTTTTCAATCTGGATCGAAATTTGGTTTATATGTTGGATTATATTTCTCTCTCAACATGTCGATAACTGCAGAAGTCTGGATTGAAATCGACATTTAAACTCACCAGCTCTTTTATATTATGCATGTTTATGTAAACTTTCTACATAATGATTACAAGTCAACACTCTATATGAGTTTGCGAGAAATTAGAGTAGTTAAGTTGTGTGAAAATTTAGTCTTAAATGTGCCTGTCTGCATTTCCAAACCTAGAAATGTGTCATCAGGCTCATTTAAGTACATCGGTGGACATATATTGCATGCATCAAAACATAACAATATGAGCGTTACCCAACGTAGTGGTCGTCTGTGTGTTCTACTTTGATTTATCCAATTTCGGTGAAGTAGTCACTCTACGTAAATGAAGTAACTCATTAATATCTTGCTTTTCTTTCTATTTCTTTTATAGTTGCAAGACTAGAACAACAGCAGGTTGTTTACAAAATCCCAGCGAACTTCATGCTCCAGAAGCAAATAATGAAACGTTTATTACTCAGGTATTGCTTTCTATGCAGACTTTGTTCGACAATTTTAGAGCGTCTGAAATATTAAAGCAAGCTCCCTTTTTGGTTCCGTTTACAAGCAGGGTAAAGATTTTTAATGTAAGTTTTTTTTTGTAAGTTACTTGCACAGCACAGTATCGTATGTATATCAGTATTGTAAAAGTATAAATAGTGTAGTTTTTTCATTCAGTAACCAATGCTACCTTAATGTTTTAACAGTTATTTCATTCAGTAAAAAGCAAGTCTTTGCATAAATCTAAGCAGTTTACTGCTGCTGCTCGCAGCAGCAGTGATTTGCTATTGCTGCTGTTCGCAGCAGCATCGATGATTTGCTGTTATTCGCAGCAGCAAATCATCGCTGCTGCTGCGAACACCAGCAGCAGCGGTGAATAGCTACTGCAGCAGCGATGAATTATCATGTCGATTCTCTGACGTTACTTGCATCTCTTACATACTCGCTACTAATAACATAAGATTTTATGATCCTACTGAAATTACCACTATATCATTTTAAGTTTCTCATTGGGTACTGTTTATCAGTGGTTGGTATCTCTTTTAGTATAGCACCACATTGTGATAGTCCGCTGTTACATGTTTACCATAATTTTACTGTCTTTCAAACTTATATGCGATGAATAATGTTGCAGGTGCAAAAAGTCATGGAAGGAGGAAAGGTGAGCACAGAAGATATGTAAATGAAAGAACATTGAAACCATCGAAGAAGTTGGTAGCGTACACATGTAATAGGGGACTTAGACTTGCAATTTGTACTTCCCATAAATGCCATTGGACAAAGCATCAATATAAACTTTAATGTATGGGTGAGAACTGGTTTGTTTGTAATTAATCCAACGTTAATTGTATGATATAATATTGGAACTATTCGATAGACAGATGGATGATTTGTGAATGCATATACATTAAAATATATAGATTTTTTTTGTGTATTCCAAGTTCGTAAATTCAAAAAAGCTTGCACATGACGTTTTTTAATATTAATTACGTCTGCGTATGCGTGATTTTATATATATATATATATATGTGTGTGTGTGTGTGTGTGTGTGTGTGTGTATGTATGTATGTAAATATATAAATATATATATACATACATACATATGTGTATATATATATATATATATATATATATATATATATCAGAAGGGGAATAGCGACAGATTGCCGGCAAAAGTTATTTAAATAAAAATTATTTGTCGCAAATCCATTGCGATCTTGCAAGGGTTTACCGATGGATAATTATAAATAATAATTTCAGAAAAATACTTTTCCGTCGCTAAAATGTCAGTAAATAAATTAAAATTAAATTAATAAATAAAATTATATTTTTATTATATAAATAGTAAAATGACGGAAAACTGTCGGAAAAC
Source organism: Allium sativum (assembly GCA_030737875.1). NCBI lineage: Eukaryota > Viridiplantae > Streptophyta > Magnoliopsida > Asparagales > Amaryllidaceae > Allium > Allium sativum. The sequence continues at coordinate 1,051,958,985 of CM060924.1, forward strand.
TCATGTTATATTCCATCTCTAAATCTGACACAATTACCGTCATGGTTTTTACCGGCCGCCGTGTTATGCAGAAAATCCGTCGCTAAAGCCGATGTAGCGACGGATTAACAACGGATTCTATCGCTGCTAAATGCTGTTTTTCTTGTAGTGGTAAGGTCAACCTCTTCGTTATCCATTCTCCATTACTAGAGCATGTCCAAACTCGAATCTCCAATGCTAATTTGCTAACTGAAGTAAAGAAACATAAATATGCATTAGATAAGTTACTATCTAGATGCAATTCAGTTATAAATACGAGACAAACCGAATGGAACTATATGGTATGGTATGCAATTAGGTATTAAAATCAATTGGTGAAATTATTTTTATGCATATATCATCTTTGAGCTAAATGAAAAGCCTATTCAGGACCTTAATTTCATTGATCACAGTCTTGCTAATGACATTATTTACTTTCCCATCAGTATTGTTAGAGGATATGAATAAAAGAATTTAAGCAGGAAGTCATTTACCTGACTAGTGACTATAGTAATGTTGCATTCTCCATCGACTATGATGAATACTTCGAACTGGTTCAACTGTATAAAACTGCATGAACTGCATAAAACTAATGTTAACTAGTGTTATCAAACAGTATCGTTTGGATTATAATGAAAACCAATGTTATAAAACTAGTATTGAACTGTATAAAACTAAATCACATATTCACATTTATAACCATACATAATTTTGAGGGATTATCCAACAGTAATACCTATATCTTAACCGCCAAGAGAAAACATTAGATCAGTCAAAGTTTGATCATCAAATGAGAAATCAAAGGTAGGCAAAGTTTAACTGAAACTGGAACAAAATCACATATGAAAAATGACCAACATGCATGTCAATCTGAATGTCATCACTCAACTTAAACAAGCAAAAGAATCTTTCAACTCTAAATCTAAGCAACTGTGCATACGAACTAGGTTTTAATACCAAAACTCTCACTTTTGAATTTAAGGTACACCATACGATAATGGCATATTAACCAAAGAAGCAAGCTATAATCTTAGTCAAAATTCAGCACATGTTTGCATTTAAATAGTTTATATCAGAGAACAAAATATTGTTAGCCTTATTAGATATTACCCTGCAATCTTCAGGGTTTTCCTTTTCCCTGTAAAGTTACTCATCCCACTATGTGTTCACGTGCGTAGGTACTTTCATTGTAGATGGGTACACAAACAATCGACATAAAAGAACCCCTCATAAATATCCTTGAAAACTTAAAGCAAAAGAAATGAGCTATTGATTTAGTAAATTTGATGATCTACTACACAAACTGCTGATGATCAAATTTCCTAGTGTGTCATTATGAAATATCACCAATGTTTATTTTTTGCAATGAAAAATTAATTTGGAAATTTACAACGGTAAAAGAATTGTGCCCATTTAGATGTGGTAAAAGGAATGTAGTGTAGTAACTTCATATGAAATGCTTAATCCTTGCTAGCGATTTGAAGGACGTCAACATCTAGTAATTCAAATGTATGTATTTGCTAGAGATTTGAAGGATTTCAGGTATTATATTTTGGTGGGAAAAAGGAGCAACAAATTAATTTTATATATTGTTTGCATATATTCTTTTATGATATAACGGTTTAATTGTTAGAGATAATAATAAAATATGTTGCCTTTTATTGCATTAATTATGAGTTATATTAGGATTGTATTAATTTGGTTTATATTTGGTATAGACCCAAATATGCTCTAGAATATTCTATTCTAGAATTCTCCTTTCTCATCTATAAGTAAAGCCAATTATTAGCATTGTAATTAATATAAAAAAAAGCAATAAAAGTAATATCCAATATTTTCTCTGTCTTCTTCTCTTTTCAATTCTATTTCATGTGATCAATAAAATTATCATGGTATCAGAGCGGGATGCTATCACAGATATGTTATTTACGTTCAAATAAGGTTATCATTTTTTCCTTTTTATCGTATTTTGCCATTTCTACTTGGTTAGTTTTGAGATCTATTATTTGTTGGTGGTGATTTTAATAGAACATTGTTTTTGGTGATTCGAAGATCTGTTATTTGTTGTTGTTGATTGTAATAGATGAGCGTTGTTGGTGATTTTGAGATATGTTATTTGCTCTTGGTGATTTTTAGATCTGCTATTTTGATAATTCTTGAATCCAGTTATGGAAATATCAACATCAGATCTTAATAATTTGGCTAAGCAATTTCATAAGTTTCTCGCCTTACAACCTCAAGCCATATTTATCACTTCCTCTATAGGTCAGTTGCCTTAAAAATCTTTTGATCAGTTGCCTCAAAAATCTTCAGGTATGTCATCTACTTTATGGATCTTAGATTTTGGTGCTTCACATCGTATGACACCAGATTCGTCATCTTGTGTTTCTTTGACCCCTTCATCTTCTATTAATGTTATGACGGTTGATGGCACTCTGATGCCTTCAGATGGTGTTGGATCTGTAATAAATTCTAAACTGTCACTTCCAAATGTTTACCATGTACCAAATCTCACATTAAATCTTGAATCTGTTGGTCAATTATGTGATACTGGTCATATAGTCACTTTCACATCTTCTTCATGTTTTTTGCAGGATTTGCAGTCACAGAAGCTGATTGGAATAGGCTATAGAAAAGGGGGGCTTTATGTTTTGAATGAGTTGAAAGCATCTGATACTATTGTTGCTACTAGCGTTGGTTTGTATTCTTTTCGTTTAGGTCCTTCTTCTTCTTCTTCCACTACTGCTGCTACTAATGTTGATTTGTCTTCTTTTTGTTTAGGTCCTTCTTCTTCTACTACTACTGCTACTTATGTTGATTTGTCTTCTTTTAGTTTAGGTCCTTCTTCAACTTGTTTTTATTTATGCATTCACGTCTTGGTTATATTTCTTCGTCATGTTTAAGATTTTTAGCATCCATAGGAGCATTAGGAAATTTGAAAATTCATGATATTTCTAATTGTAGTAGTTGTAAACTTGCTAAGTTTTCTGCATTACCTTTTAATAAAAGTACTTCTGTTTCTTATGCTCCTTTTGATTTAATTCATTCTGATGTATGGGGTCCATCCCCTATTACAACAAAAGGAGGGTCTCATTATTATGTTTCTTTTATTGATGATCATACATGTTATTGTTGAATATATTTAATGAAACATTGTTCGGAAGTTTTTCAAATTTATACTGGTTTTCGAGCTCTTGTCAAAACTCAATACTCAACTATCATTAAACGTTTTAGATGTGATTTAGGTAGGGAATACACATCTAAGAAATTTCGAGAATTACTTACCTTCGATGAAACTATTTACCAAACTTCATGCACAGACACTCCTCAACAAAATGGTGTTGCAGAAAGAAAACATAGACACGTTCTTGAAACTGCTAGATCTATGTTATTGTCCTCTTCTGTTCCTAATGAATTTCGGGGGGAGGCTGTTCTTACAGCCGTGACTGTAATTAATACAATTCCATCTTCTCATATTTCGAGTATTTCTCCTTTTGAAAAGCTGTATGGTTTTGTTCTTGGTTATTCATTCTTCAAAGTTTTTGTATGTACTTGCTTTGTTCTTCATCCTCATACTAAACGCAATAAATTGTCATCTCGTTCAACTATGTGTGTCTTTTTAGGATATGGTGCTGGACAAAAAGGATATAAATGTTTTGATCCAATTATTAATAAACTCTATCTCTCTCTCTCTCTCCATGTTGTGTTTCTTGAACACATCCCTTTGTTCTCTGTTCCAACTAAGGCTTATGACATAACTAGATCTGATCTTCTTCATATCGATCCTTTTTTAGATGACATTGATGCTAGTAGTATTGCAGACAATAACATGCTTTCAGAAAATGATAACAATGAAGCTCCCTCTTCTCTCATGCCTCCTCAAGCAACTTCTGAGACTGTAGATCTTCCACCATCGCCATCACCACCACCACCACCTTTACGTCATTCCACATGCAACCGTAATTTCATAAAATTACCAGATTTTGCATATTCTTGTTGTTCTTCATCTTTTACCTCCTTTTTGTCTTCAATCCATAGTTTTTCTGAACCTTCTTTGTATAAAGAGGCAATTCTTGATCCTCATTGGCAAGAGGCGATGGATGAGGAACTTTTCGCTTTTCATAAAACAAATACTTGGGATTTGGTTCCACTACCTCCTAGTAAGAGAGCTGTTAGTTTTCGTTGGGTATATAAAGTTAAAACTAATTCTGATGGATCTATTAAGGGATACAAAGCTAGATTGGTCACAAAAGGGTATTCTCAAAAGTATGGCATGGATTATGAGGAAACATTTGCTCCTGTTGCTAAGATAACAACTGTTCGCACTTTAATGTTGTAGCTTCAGTTCGTAGATGGTCTCACTACACCATATATGTTGATTAGGCCGTGTTTTTAGCCGTATCTAAAGCTGTTGGGCACGGTAAATAGCCGTATCAAAAAGTGGCGTGTTAAATTATTAGATACGGCTTTAACCCGTATCTCAATGGATTAACATACGGCTATTAGCCGTATCAAAAGTGTATGTAGATACGGCTAAAAACCGTATCTTATATATATATATATATATATATATATATATATATATATATATAAGCAGAAACTGCAGCACATATTATTTGTAACACAAAGCATATATAACACAGGATACACTAGTTCACAATTGTAACAGTAAACGAAGCATTTATATGAAATATTTCATTACATTACAATAAATAATGATACATGTTATTTGATTATATTACAATAAATAAGTACACGTTGTTTCATTACACTAAAGAAGATACATAATGTTACATTACAATAAGCTGTGATAAATACCCGAACCGGCGTCGTGAGCTTGTTGAATCAATGCTTCCTTCAAGATGAACATCCACCAAAACATTGCATTCTATCCAAGACATGAAGGAACCCTTCAGGAAGATCAACACACTATTCTATCCAAGGCCTGGTAATAAGTTAGCTTGGATAGCATATAGCATGTACACTACAAAGACCTGTAAAAAAGTGCAAACCGCATAGTTTAGGATATGATATATGTCCTCATTATTATTTTCATTAGTAGCTGAATATTACAAGTCTACAACATTTTTACTTGTTCAGTCAAGACTGAGTCTTGATTAAAGACAATTCTTATAGCCTAATTAAAGAGCAATATAGAGGATATGTCCACATTATTATAATTCTCATTATTGTCACTTGGCTGCAATGTAGATATAACATTGCATTAGCAAGTTCTACGAGTTGTCGCCCTTAACCAGCCTTATTCGCCCTTAACCAGCCCTATTCAGAGCTTCAAACATGGACTCATACTCTAGTTTTGACCTGATCTAAAATCGCTTCTGGTTACGACTTTGAGGCTAAAAGAATTAATGAATTCCGACTTGATATGAAAGAGTTATGGACACTCAAAAATGGACTCAGGCCATGTTTGCAGCAACAAAACGTGCACTTGCAAAATCTTGTGGCCGAACTGATCTCGCCGCAAAGTTTATAGATATCAAACGAAGTATTTTTGCACATAAATTTTCATGTATCTATAACATAACACATAAATTTTCATAGAAAAAGTGGGGTATTACCTGAAGTTTAGATCAACAAACTCACATCCATGCTTATTAGCTTCATCCAAATGACAGAGGTTGCATGCTGCACACACATATTATATTAATAGTCAGCTTCTATTTTTGCACGTAAGTTGACTAACAAAAATGATTTGTTACATGAGCACAAAGCAACTTGGTTCAATGCAGCAAGTCATAAATGGAAAAGCAGTTTTACGCCTTTACTCACACGCAGTGTGACACACATGACACACCAAACAGATTGACTAAATCTCAACCTATAAATTCCATTCCATTTTCATTCATGCATCCATCACCGGCATTTTACTCAATCACACAAATTTCCCAATATCAATTACCAGATACATGCAGCTCAGTCAACAGAACTAGTATGCTTTAGTTCTCAAATCAAATCATACACATGCACTTCAGATCAGTTATAAGGATCAGTGTACATGGTGCAATAATACACACAAATGAGCAGTGCAACACAATCAAAAGTGTCTGAATTCAAGGTAGGCAAATACAGCACAAACAAATGATAGCAAATACACTACCGCACTATAATACTGGGGATAATACCCAATTTAAACACAATAGCAGCATATTAAACCTAATTTAAACACAATTCGAATTCAAATTAAACCCAAATTAAACCCAATTCATATTTAAATTTAACGGTGATCTAGTACTCACCTCCAGAGGCGACGAGAAGGATGGACAGCGGTGGACTGAGGCTTCGCCGGTCAGCTGAAGGCATCGCGAGATGATGATAACTCACAGACTGCGGTGGATCGATTATTGGCAAAGGAAGTCGGTCGAGTACCAAAACCCTAATTTGGGTATTCGGTGGTCGCCGTTGCAAAATAAAAAGAGGGATTACTCGGCCGAAAGTTTTGATAAGGCAAAACTCGATCGTGCCTATGTACAGGCACCGGGGGGGGATTTGATACGAACTTCATACGGTCTAAAACTGCATCAAATGAACTAATCCGGGACTTCGTTGATGGACGGTCGGATTAAGGGTGTTTGGGGTGGTGCGGATCGCAAAACTTAGTTTGATACGGATTTGAGCACTATCAAATTTGATATGGCTTATAGCCCAATTTTACGCCCGCATCTTGTTGTGCCAACACTACACCATACAAGCTATTTTGCAACCCCCAGATGCGGAAAATTTGCAACGGCTTTGGACCGTTGCTAAATAGCAACGGCTATTGTCCGTTGCAAAGATTTATACCACGGCCTCCACCCGTTCTGATTTGTGCAACGGCTCAAACCCATTCTAAATTAAATGCACCCCATAAAACCCTTCTTTCCAACTTAGCTTGCGCTTTCATTTTTTCCACCTCCATTTTCCACATCTATGTAGAAAGAAAAAAAGACGAAACTTCCCAATATGCATCTTCCCAAATCAAAAACTTCTTAAAATCTTGAAATCAAAGTCGATCGAGTTAGGTATGCAAAAATTGATTTTGGTTGTTTTTTTGTTGATTTAGTGTTTTAGAAATCGAAGTCGATTTTGCCCTAATTAAAGATTCCTCAAACCTCAAATCTTACTATAGAATATTCATCAACAGATTTTGATTTTGCATCCAAGCGAACTCAATCTATTGCTATCGCAGATTCGGTGTGCTTGCCTATTCTTTTATTCATCTTTCATGATGTGTCATATACTCATCGTAGCATACTTCCGACTACGTATTTAACCTACCTGCCACTGTTAAGCTTCTTCTTGTTCTCCTTTCTTTTGGCCTACAAATTTTTTTGTAGGTTGTTTATTTATTTAGTTATTTTGGGAAGCAAGAAATTTTTGTTGACAAGTTTCTTATATGTTAATTTGACATTTTCGTTTTCAACTTTTGGGCAACTTCTAGGTAAATGTTTGATAACAACTGTCTTTGCTTTTGAGTACTTTATTCAATTATTTGGAGTAGCAGCATATAGTCCTTTGTGGGTCAAATCAATTTTTAAAGTTATTTATGAGCTTTTCTGTACAAATTTTTAGTAAACATGTTTTTATATTGGACATTGTATATCGCTCGGCTTGGTCAAGTTATTTCTGGAGTTCTATATAGGATACATGTTTGTATATCGTTTGGCAAAGTTAACAGCCCTTTAAATTCTGTTTGATTAAAACCGTTTTTGATTTGTAAGATTATCTTTTGTAATTACAAGTTAGGCTATTAACATGGATATTACATATGAATTTTCTGCAAGTTAGAATGGATGACCAATGATACATGCTTTGGATTATTATTTGATAAATTTTAAAATATGAATGGTATCTTTTTCATGCCTATGTTCTTGGTTCTTATTAATTTCCATTATGATAACAATAATGATGTAATGTGACAAATTATTTAGATAAATTGATCCGAAAACTTATTGCTGGTTGCAAATCCTCAACAGAACCAATTATTGCACATGACTATGAATTGCCAAAACTGTTGCACGAACACTAAACCAAGGTCCCTCCCCTATGAGCATGGATTTTCATCTAACTTTTCATACTTTTCTTCTTGGTAATCAAATATTTACTAGATACCTATTCTGTTTGTTTTATTTATACTTCCACTACACTTCTTGTTTTGTTTTATTAGTTGGTACAATTGTGGGTGATATTGGAATATGGGATATTGGCACTGGGGAAAAATTTGTACACGGAAATCTCAAGGTTTGGGATATAACTACATGTGCAAAGTCACATTTGGTATTTTTCTTTAATTTTTTTTTTTAAACTTTGATCATTTATCATATAATAAATGAAATTAAACAGTGTTTTCTGAATGTGCTAGATAAAGATCAAGTTATTTCGCTAAACCGTATAAAGTGGAGCCCAAATGGTTCCTTATTTGGTATATTATAGAAGTTACTTCTAGACATACTAATATCATAGAAAATTAACTTAATTATTATGCTCTATAGATGTTGCTTACTCAAGGCATATTGTGCAGATATACTCTAATCAGGGGCGTGATGCTATCAGCCAGCACTTGGAGGTATAGTTACAAAATATGCAAATTTATTCCTTTAATATTTGTTGTTGCTTATTTTGGTAAGTTGGAGTGTAAGCCTTTAAACTGACATACTAACGATGATAGTAAATCAAGCTCCTCTGAACTGACATACTAACGAGGTGCAACACTTTGGACCTTTTTCTCCTTACGCAATAACACAGATTCATCCTTGACTACAGGTTTAACAAATGGATGATCATATTGCATCACACCAAGTAGGTCATAGGAAGGAGTACTATCAGGTAAGATTAAGCTTCGTTGCATAGCAGGTGGTATGTGATCAAGCATGTTTTGTAACTTCCTTTGTTGCCGAATTGAGAGCTCGATGATTATTATTATTATTATTTGCTTTAGGAATCGCATTCCGCTCCTCTTGCAGTCTTCCTCTGATAGATTGTATCTACAATTCCATTGCCTTCAAAGTCGAATCCACGTCCAATAGATCGTGAATGCTTGTGGCAGGATACATGTTTCGTGCTATGGCGAATTCCTGGAGCTCAACTAAACGAGTATTAAAGGAATAGATGAGGGAATCAAGAGAAGAGCCTGCTTGTTTCAGATACATTTTATCAATGTAAGCAAGCTTGATAACCATCAATCTGGGAATTTAATATTAGGGCTGAAGTGGCGGGAATTTGAGAAAGTGACGGTGTGGGATACTTTTAGTGGCGCCAAACAGTGTACTTTTGAAGGACATGAGGCTCTTGTTTACTCTGTTTGCCCGCAATACAGGGTGAACATTCCAGTTATGGTTACATAATCCTAAAATAGCAAATATATAAAGTTACATATTATGTGTTACTGTATGCTATAATATTCTTGCTTTATCCACTCTTCAGTTCGTCTTTTCGACATCAGCAGATGGAAAAATAAAGGCATGGTTATATGACAATGTTGGACCTAGAATTGGCTATGATGCTCCTAGCCGCTGGTGTACTACAATGGCATATAATGCTGATGGTTCCAGGTTGGCACAACATTCTCACAAGATTCATATTGTTTTGTTAATTCTTATAGGCACAATCATATCTTCGTATTTACGCTATTTTCCTGTGGAACAAGCGAAGAAGGTCGTTCATATCTTGTGGAATGGAATGGATGTGAAGGAACTGTGAAAAGAACGTATAACGGATTCCATAAAAGATCATTAGAAGTTGTTCAATCTGATACCGATAGAAGTTTTTATTTGCTGCTAGCGATGAAATTGTTATAAAAATTTGGGATATGGATTCTATGAACCTGTTGACAACAGTTGATGCAGATGGTGGGCTACGGGTATGTTAATTTCTTATATGTAGATAAAATATAAACAAAAGTGTGCACGCATGTAAAAACACATATCAGAAATACCAAGGTAAATTACACCAAAATTCTTTCCTCCTTTCTTATACTAACGTATACCATGTATACTTTGTTTCTTTTTCTTCCAAAAAATAAAAATTAAAACACATTTTCAGGCACAACATCCGCATGTTGCTTCAAGTATTTAAGTAAGCAATGGTCGTATCTTTGACTAAGCTGATGAAAATTATCCCGCTAATATTTATAGTAATGTATCTACAACATATTTATTATGCATGTCCAGTTGTACGTTTTAACAAATAGGGATCTCTCATGGTTGTTTCTGCGCATGAAAATGTCACTGATATATTAGCAAATGAAGATGGTTTGTGCTTGTTGCGCACAACAGGTTACTGTTTCAGTCTTCATTATCACATTGATCAATGTCCCGTCTTTTTTAAGGTAATGACTATTGGAAAATGAATGAGCAAAGAAAGAGAAAAGTGGGAAGAAGAAGAGATAGGGGTGGCAACATTTAAAGTCCCACATCATAGAAATATTAGCACAATCTCTCCTTATATATTAGAAGCCAAATAGGCTTATGTAAAATAAGAAAGAGAGGGATGATAAAAGGATGTGGACTTGGCCATATTAAATACATTAAAAAGTCAAAGATAAGGGCCTTGGGCCTTGGGGCTCTTGGGGTCTCCTGATTGGATATGGCCGACGTTGCTGATTGGGCTAGTGCACTGACATGAGAATATTTTTTCTCAGAATTTTAAAAGGTGTGTCTGTTCAGTCCAGAATTCGAAAGGAATGTCTGTTAACTGAACGAGTACAACCATTTGAATTATCAGCATATGCATATTAATAACTGAGCGGTTAAAGGGTCGCAACCTTTCCTGTTCTGACGGTTACTGATGCATGCGAACAGGCACTCCTCCTTGCCTATATATACACTGCCCAAAACAAAGACAATTTTCACTTTTTCTGCTCCATTATTCCTTCTTCTTCAACGTAATTCTCTGATCTTGTTTCTATAACCAACTTCAGTTCGTCGGAGCTCCGTTTGCTGGCACTAAGCTACGGAGTTGGTCCGTTTTATCCTGGGAAACAAATTGCAACTACGTCGATTGGTGTATACGACGGCAATATTGTTTCAAGGAAACAGAAAAGTTCTGGACTCGGACATTATTTAAACGGAATACTTTCTGTTTATCTTTGATTTTATGCACAAATTGGTTACGCTTTCTATGATTATTGTAAACATAGTTTGACGTGACAATTGTGACATAATTGGTTAACAGTGATTGTTGTTGCTGTCTGTTTGTAATACAATTGTGTGATTACAAAAGTTCTAACAATTTATCCCCCACATGAATGAGAAATCGATCTTAGTTTCACGAACCATTTATCGCATCGGTTAAAGTAGCACAAGGGCTTTGAACTTTCCTAGTGATTACCTATTTGAATCACCGGCGAATCAGTAGACATAGACTGTCCTTGAACTGTAAGCCTTTTGTGTAATTCCAAAGTAGATAACACACGATAAATGTTTCTTATAACCCTTCGTTCTTTGTATGTGTTCGTTTTTGCCTTGAACACCTGCCTGGTCTCATAAGTGCTTAGAGAATTTGGCCTCATAATTCTCTTTGAAGCGGCGCCTTCTCACTTACGTAGGTGATTCTATAAAGGGTATTCTTTAATTCCTCAAATACAGACATCATTAAAAGTACTAATACTTATCCTTATTCAACATATAATGCACTGACTTATCATAGGAATGGTTTGTGTATAACAGTGCCATCAAGTTTCTCTAAAACTTCGTTGTCCCTTTGAACCTAGATCTTGGGATCTCCAGTCAACTAGGTGGGGTTTCCATTTCAGAAAAACCTTTAGTCTATAGGCCTTAGCCCCATTCCCTTCGATAAGGTTTGAACTTTCTCTCTTGGCAAGCCTTTTGTAAGTGGATCCGCTAAGTTATCTATAGATCGAATGTAATCTATTGTGATAACCCCATTAGAGAGAAGTTATCTTATCGTTTTATGTCTACGACGAATATGCCTAGATTTACCATTGTATAGTGTACTATTAGCTCTTCCAATAGCTGATTGACTATCACAATGTATACATATTGGAGGCATAGGTTTGCTCCAATTAGGAATGTCTTCCAAGAAGCTTCGAATCCATTCTGCTTCTTCTGCAGTCTTATCTAGTGCAATAAACTCTGATTCCATCGTAGATTTAGCGATACAAGTCTGTTTGGATGATTTCCATGAAATTGCTCCATTTCCTAATGTGAACACGTATCCACTTGTAGACTTTGTATCATTTGATCCAGTGATCCAATTTGCATCACTGTATCCTTCCACTATTGAAGGATAGTTTGTATAGTATAGACCATAACTCTGTGTATACTTTAGATATCCTAGAACTCTGATTATCGCTTTCCAATGATGTTTACTAGGATTGCTGGTAAATCTACTTAGTTTGCTTACAGCATATGCGATATCAGGCCTAGTACAGTTCATAACATACATGATACTTCCTAGTATACGAGAGTATTCCAATTGGTAAATACCGTCACCAGTGTTCTTTACCCAATTTTGGTTCATATCTACTGGTGATTTTGCAATAGTTACATTATATTGCTTGAATTTCTCAAGTATTTTGGTGATGTAATGCGATTGGGATAATGCATATCCCTGTGGTGTTCTCAGAATTTTTACACCCAATATTACATCAGCCAGTCCTAGGTCTTTCATATCGAATCTAGAGGATAACATATCCTTTGTAGATGTTATTATGGCCTTGTTGTTGCCTAGGATCAATAGGTCATCAACATAAAGACAAACAATGACATATCCAATGTGTGTATGTTTTATGTACACACATTTATCTGATTCATTTATCGTGAATCCATTTGATAACATAGTATTGTCAAACTTCTCATGCCACTGTTTTGGAGCTTGCTTAAGGCCATAAAGTGATTTTACCAGTTTGCAAACTTTATGCTCATTTTCTGAGCTTATAAATCCTTCAGGTTGTTTCATATAGATTTCCTCCTCTAGTTCACCATTCAAGAATGCAGTTTTAACATCCATTTGATGTATTTCCAAGTCATGTACGGATGCAATTGCAATGAGCATTCTAATTGACGTTATCCTCGTTACAGGTGAATATGTATCGAAATAGTCCAGGTCTTCCTTTTGTCTAAATCCTTGGACTACCAGACGAGCTTTGTACTTGTCTATTGAACCATCAGGTTTCAATTTCTTTTTAAATATCCATTTATTACCTAAGGCCTTACATCCTTGAGGTAAATCAACCAGTTCCCATGTATGATTTGACATAATGGATTCAATTTCATTGTTAATTGCCTCCTTCCAATAAGGGGCATCATTGGAAGACATAGCTTGTTTGTATGTCAATGGATCATCTTCTAACATAAATGTATAGAAGTCTGGTCCAAAGGTTTTTAAAGTCCTTGACATTTTACTTTTTCTTGGTTCCTCCACTTGCTGCTCAACACTACTTTGCTGAGTGTTATTTTGTTCAGCGTCCTCAGTAGAGTAAGGAACTTCAATTTCCCTTGGTCTCTTAGGTGCATGATTTTCAGTACCATGTTTCAAGGGAAATATATGTTCGAAAAATCTAGCATTTCTCGACTCAATGATGGTATTTTCATGAATATCATCAATTTCAGATTTGTGTACCAAAAATCGATATGCAGCACTGTTTTGTGCATATCCAATGAATACACAATCAATTGTTTTTGGTCCAATTTTGAACTTCTTTGGTTTTGGTACCTCTACTTTGGCAAGACACCCCCACACTTTTAGGTATTTGTAGGATGGTGGTCTGTTTTTCCAAAGTTCATGAGGAGATTTAGATATTTTCTTTCGGGGTATTTTATTTAAAATATGATTTGCCGAAAGAATAGCTTCTCCACAATAGTTATCTGGCAAGCCAGAGCTAATTAGTAAGGCATTAATCATTTCTTTAAGAGTTCTATTTTTCCGTTCGGCTATACCGTTGGATTGAGGTGAATACGGGGCTGTAGTTTGATGTATAATTCCATGTTCAGCACAGAATTCCTCAAATGGAGACTCGTATTCTCCTCCTCTATCACTTCTTAAAGATTTTATTTTCTTGTTGAGTTGATTCTCAACTTCTGCCTTATACTGTTTAAACATTTCGAATGCTTCGTCCTTAATTCTAAGGAGATACACATGACAGTATCTGGTACAATCATCAATGAATGTAATAAAGTACCTTTTTCCACCTCTAGTTTGACACATTTTCAAATCGCATACATCAGTATTTATTAAGTCTAGAGGTTCTGTCACTCGTTCAACATGATGAAACGAGGTTCTTGTCAATTTTGCTTCTGCACAAACTTGACATTTATAGTTGGAATCTATATTGCATTTTGGTATAAATTCTAGATTAATCAATTTTCGCAATGTATCAAAGTTTACATGCCCTAATCTAGAATGCCATATGTTAGAAGATTCAACAATATAAGCAGAAGATTCACTTTCATTCATTTCAGTGCGTGGTACAATAGTGGTTACATTTGCTTTAAATAAACCATCACACACATAACCTCTTCCAACATACACCCCATTCTTGGAAAGAACAAATTTGTCAGCTTCAAAGATCAATTTGAAGCCATGCTTGCTCAGCAACGATCCTGAAATCAGGTTCTTGCGAATTTCTGGAACATGGAGAACATCATTTAAAGTCAGTTCCTTTCCAGAAGTCAGTTTCAGCACAACTTTTCCTTTGCCTTCGACCTTGGAAGTGGAAGAATTGCCCATAAAAAGTTGTTCAGCATCAGTTGCAGTTTTATAGGTTGTAAACATCCACTTGTTAGCACATATGTGTCGAGTGGCTCCAGTGTCTACAAACCATTCCTTTGAGTTGCCAATAAGGTTGCATTCTGATATTACTGCACATAAATCAAGATCAGAAATGCCTTTCGAAACATCAGCCGTATTTGCTTCCAACTTCTTCTTTTTAGGCGCACGACATTCGGCTGCTTTGTGCCCCTTCTTTCCACAGTTGTGGCAAGAACCCAGAAATTTCTTTGACTTCTTAGGAGCGTTCTCCCTTTTTCTTTTGTTAGTTTTGTCTGACTCAACAACATTTGCTTTGGCAGCAATATTCTGAGAAATCTTTTTCTCAGAATTTCTGCTATCTTCCTCAATGCGAAGCCGAACTATGAGATCTTCCATTGTCATTTCCTTACGTTTGTGCTTAAGGTAATTTTTAAAGTCCTTCCAAGAAGGAGGCAATTTCTCAATAGTTGCAGCAACTTGAAAAGTCTTGCTAAGAGTCATCTTTTCATCTTCTAATTGACGGATGATAAGTTGCAGTTCTTGAGCTTGACTTATCACCGTCTTTGAGTCAACCATTTTGAAGTCTAGAAATTTTCCAGCAATGAATTTCTTCATGCTTGCATCTTCAGTTTTGTACTTCTTTTCCAGAGCCAACCAGAGTTGTTTGGACGTTGCAAAAGTACAATAGACATTGTAGAGGCTATCATCCAGACCATTCAGAATATAGTTTTTGCACATGAAATCTGAATTTTTCCAGATATTAAGTGCCTCTACTTTAGTAGCATTAGGTTCGAGTTCGTCTACCACAGGAGCCTCTTCAGTCAGAAACTTTGCAAGGCTTAGTGTTGTTAAATAAAACAACATTTTCTGTTGCCAGCGCTTGAAATTGATTCCATTGAACTTCTCTGGCCTTTCGCCATGAGACAGAGCCATTGTCGGAAGCACAGGCGCTGGCTGAGCAGTTTTCACCGTCTGAATCGGTGCAGAATCAGTGCTGCTGTTTTTCGTCATCTGCAACAAAATATTGTTTCAAGATTGTTAGAACTTTTGTAATCACACAATTGTATTACAAACAGACAGCAACAACAATCACTGTTAACCAATTATGTCACAATTGTCACGTCAAACTATGTTTACAATAATCATAGAAAGCGTAACCAATTTGTGCATAAAATCAAAGATAAACAGAAAGTATTCCGTTTAAATAATGTCCGAGTCCAGAACTTTTCTGTTTCCTTGAAACAATATTGCCGTCGTATACACCAATCGACGTAGTTGCAATTTGTTTCCCAGGATAAAACGGACCAACTCCGTAGCTTAGTGCCAGCAAACGGAGCTCCGACGAACTGAAGTTGGTTATAGAAACAAGATCAGAGAATTACGTTGAAGAAGAAGGAATAATGGAGCAGAAAAAGTGAAAATTGTCTTTGTTTTGGGCAGTGTATATGTAGGCAAGGAGGAGTGCCTGTTCGCATGCATCAGTAACCGTCAGAACAGGAAAGGTTGCGACCCTTTAACCGCTCTGTTATTAATATGCATATGCTGAGAATTCAAATGGTTGTACTCGTTCGGTTAACAGACATTCCTTTCGAATTCTGGACTGAACAGACACACCTTTTAAAATTCTGAGAAAAAATATTTTCATGTCAGTGCACTAGCCCAATCAGCAACGTCGGCCATATCCAATCAGGAGACCCCAAGAGCCCCAAGGCCCTTATCTTTGACTTTTTAATGTATTTAGTATGGCCAAGTCCACATCCTTTTATCATCCCTCTCTTTTTTATTTTACATAAGCCTATTTGGCTTCTAATATATAAGGAGAGATTGTGCTAATATTTCTATGATGTGGGACTTTAAATGTTGCCACCCCTATCTCTTCTTCTTCCCACTTTTCTCTTTCTTTGCTCATTCAATTTCCAACAATGACATGTTATGTAATTGATATATTAGTATGATTTTTACATACAATAATACTATTATGTGTACAATTGTACAACACTTGCTTTTAGATAATTGGTGTTGCAGATTCGGGAATGGCTATGGTGCAAAGTGCATGCTGCAATGTAAGCGTTCGAAACAACACTGCTATTATTTTATTTTTGACAAGATATGGCCATTTGTTTTTCTATTGCAGATGATTATTCTAAACCTGGCTTTAGCTGCAAATCATTCTTTTAAAATTGTTGCTTTCCTTGCAGAAACATCAGTTCCTTCAAATGGAGCTTCATCTTCAACACAAGTCAAGGATAACTCACTAGTGCACATTGCAAATATCACAGTTAAGTTCTTTTTTCTTTTATTTTTCCATATTATCTTAAGATCCTTTATTAGCAGAAAGCTGAGAAGGTACTTTCATTTCAGATTATATGAGTGTCTTATTTGAAATCTTTATGTTACTTTCATTTCGGATTTTGTTGTAAATCTGTGTGCCTTTAGAAAGGTTATATTCAAGTATGGAATAAAATTATATGAGTGTTTTTCTTCATGTGAGGATCACTCAAAAAAAAAACAGAATAATAGGCTAAGTATGATAACCAACTGTGTATACTTGAATGTTTCACAACAAGTGTGAATAGATATTTTAAAGTAAGTGTAAGGTGTGAACTAGTAAGACAAACGTAATCATAAGACATTTGACACTCTTCCATTTTTATTTTGACAATTCGGAATTAATATTTAAGGACGAAGTGCGTAATATTTGACAATGTATTGTGGTCGGTCAGATGCATGTACGACCCATATCAACCTAGTTGGTGTGGAAATTATGCACTGGACATTTAATGCTGAGCTGCAATATCTATATTTTACACAACTAAACCGACCGTCATTTAGTAATAAAATAAACCGAACAAGTCTATTATGTGCAGGTCTTTGTCTACTAGACTAGTATTGAAATTTAAGTTTGTTGACAGGAATAAATTAGTTGGCAAATGAAGTCCTATGAAATCTTTACCAGAAACCATTAATGTGCAATGTATGAATGGAAGGAACCATTCGATACATGCTTATACCACTAGTAATTTGCATTCTTCTAATCTGGACATTGCAAGTTAACTTTGAGGCTTGTGTTTTGCATTTTTAATTGATACTCGGAACATACAACGTAAATGAAAAGTGGATGAATAATAGTTGCCTTAAAAATGGTTTGACACATGCAGCTTTAACATTTATGCAGAAACATTTCTAATATTTGTGAAAATCATAAATGTTTCTGCTATTAAGTTATAACTGTGTTGCAACATAAGCTTTCCAGGTTTTCGTTAACCTTTCTTATGTTTTTGTTAATCTTACGAAGATAAACTCATATAATCTGTATTATCTAAAGGCACGGCTAAAGAATGTAGTCAACTATATCAGCATAAATGAACATGCATGTCGGATCAGTCTGTTAACATCATAAATAAAATATGTACAGTAATTGTAGTGCTAACAATAGATTATAACATCATGTTTTGTTTATGTTGGGTGTAGGACGTGCATAGTTGGAGCGAACTTGCAAAAATAAAATGATTGCAGATGATCCTCAATTATCTAAAAGTTCATCCGCTTCTCAAACAAATTTCCAACACAATATAACGCTTGCTCTTCCAACTGGATGACTTGATTCCACATGATAATGGTTAGTTTCATTGTCTATTTTGTTCTTTATTTTGGTGTTTTTTCCTTGTTGAAATTTGCTGTTGTGGTATAAAAGATACCCAACCGAGTAAAGGTTACATGCCATAAATGTGTAATATCACATACAACTCATAATCACACGACTTGCCCCACTATAGCTCTAAGCTGTGTGCCTATTGAACATGTACTTATTTTTAGATGCCTATTTGATTAGAACTAATTTGATTGTAGTCTCGGTCATTGACCAATATGTGCACAGCAGTTTTAAGTTATTGAATGTGTATCTTAGTATGTTGTACAGACCTGTGGATAAAATGCATTGCTAGTTTGAATGGCATAGAATAGCCGAGTAGAAATAATATATGAAATAAAGAACAGTACGTTAGATGGAAACAAATGTATTTTACGAAAAAATGCTACACAAATGCATGTATTAGTTACGGGATACTAAATAAAAACCAGTTAAGTTTTTGATATAGAGAATAGTGAGGCATGACAATGAACAGAAGAGTGCAATCAAAACATGTACAGGGAGGACAATACTTGGAATTACAGCTTTTTATGCACGTATATTTGTAGAACAAAACATGTACATGGAGGACAATACTTGGAATTACAGCTTTTTATGCACGTATATTTGTAGAAACCGCAGCTAGCATTGAAATATTTAGTGGATAGGATGACATAAACAGAGGACATAACAGAGTAAATCACAAATATGAGTTGCATATGGAGATATGAACACATGAAATAACATATGTATAACATATGTATCTTTACATTATCAAAATGATAATACGTCATTGTTAAGACAAAACAGGAATAAAAGAGAATAAAAATAATAACTCAAGCAAACCTATAGTTTTTCTTCTTCTATTTTGTCCCTTTTTTATGAAATGAAAAGGCAACAGCACATAAATGAAAACTTTATTTAAATCACCTCAAAATCACCTTTGATAGCATGCGACTGAAAATAAATTTCTCCTAAACTCCTTGTGACATGTCTATCATAAAAAAAAGATAATACATATAGCTAGTAGGAAATTATCCGGTAGTAGCTAGCAGACTGCTTAATAATAGTAAATGACCTGATTAGCTGTGAAAGCTAATAGTAGTCCAAAAGTTAAATAAATTTGAACTAATATTTTTATGTTCATATGGAAAATACTAAGAGTGGACTAAGTTTAAATGCTCAGACAAATGAGCTAAACTAAAGTAAAGGGGACTCAAATTGCGGTGAAACATCTAAAACAAACAACTCATTTTTAAATCTGAAGCTTTATATTCAATTTTTGTCTGAAGGTTCACCTGGCCTTTGGATATGTATTATTTCAGACTCAGTTGCCCCCTAAATTTGTACTTTTCCTTGCAAGTGCTCAAAGGAATCGTCATTGGAAAAAACCTTTTTCTTATTGCTTGTAATTAACAATATGATTGCTCAATAATCGTGAATTTGTATTTGGGGTCTGAATGATAGCTTGCGAGTGGATACTCTTTGGTTCAAAGCTTGGAGAGAAAAAAATTATATTTCTAAATAGAGTGGCATTCCAGCAACTGTATTATTATTTTGGTGAAATTGAAATGTACTGTAATATCATCTTGACTACTTCTACTAAACTTTGTAATGCACGTAGATTTTTAAAGTTCGTAATGATATATATTATTATGCTTTAAAAATTTGTTGTGAAGTTTGGTTTTTATGTTGAATCTATTGAAAATATTCAGTTTATTGATTTTTCTTTTTGTGATATCATGTCAAATTTGCAAAGTTCCAGAGTATGACGTAAACCAGTAATTTCTTTTATGAAAATTTACAAATTAGCAACGGTTCAAAGCCGTTGCTAAATCTGTATTCTGCAACGGACTTTGCCCGTTGCAGAATAGATACTTAGCAACGGCTTTTAGCCGTTGCTAAATATTTGCAACCCCTAATTTCGCAACGGCTTAAAGCCGTTGCTAAATCAATTCGCAACGGCTCTAAGCCATTGCGAAATAGCATTTATGATGTAGTGCAAATAGGCTGATATGGTGTAGTGTTTATCTCTCAACTTGATGTTAAGAATGCTTTCTTAAATGGAGATCTTCAAGAAGAAGTTTATATGGAACCTCGTCCTAGTGTTCCACATGATTCTGGATATGTTTGTAGACTAAAGAAAGCATGGTGTTGTCTAAAACAAGCTCCGCGAGCATGGTTTGAGAAATTTTCAGTTGTTATATCTTCTCTTGGTTTTATCTCTAGTCGTCATGATCCTGCTCTTTTTGTTAAATGCACTAATGTTGGATGTATAATCTTATTATTATACGTTGACGATATGATTATTACTGGTGATGATGTACATGGAATTTCTTTATTAAAGACAAAGTTAGCTAAACGATTTGAAATGAAAGATTTGGGTCCATTAAGATCTTTCTTGGGTATTGAGGTAGCATATTCACCCAAAGGATATCTTCTTTCTCAGTCAAAATATATCACAAATACTCTTGATCGAGCTAGACTCATAGATAATAAGACTGTTGATACCCCCATTGAGATTAACGCGAAGTTTTCTCCTTTTGATGGAAGTCCTTTATCAGATCCTACTTTATATTATACGATTGTTGGAAGCTTGGTGTATCTTACTATCACAGGTCCAGATATTTCATATGATGTTTATATTGTTAGTCAGTTTGTAGCTTGTCCCACTACAGTTCATTGGGCCGCTATTCTTCGCATATTGAGATATCTCAGAGGTACTGTTTTCCATAGTATGGTACTTTCTTCCACTGCCTCCTTGAGGTTGCTTTCATATTCTGATGTTGATTATGGTAGTAATCCAACTAATCATAAATCAGTTACTGGTTATTGTATTTTTTTGGGAGATTCTCTTACATCTCGGAAAAGTAAGAAACAATCTATTGTTCCTCATTCTTCAACTGAAGTAGAATATCATGCTATGGCATCTACTACTAAAGAGATTGACGTTGGTTGCTTGAGGATATGGGAGTATTTCTTTCTCAGCCAACTCATATGTATTGTGGTAATAAAAGTGCAATTCAAATAGCTCGCAATTCAGTATTTATGAAAGAGCCAAGCATATTGAGATTGATTGTTACCTTACTCGACATCATCTTGAGAAGCGCACCATCACCTTACCTTTTGTACCATCTTCTTTATAGATTGCAGGTTTCTTTACCTAATCACATTCAGTTTTTCGTTTTCGTTTTCTAGTTAGCAAACTCTCGATGCTCATAGCATCTGCATCGTGAGTTTGAGGAGGGATGTTAGAGATAATAATAAAATATGTTGCCTTTTATTTAGATTGCATTAATTATGAGTTATATTAGGATTGTATTAATTTGGTCTATATTTGGTATAGACCCAAATATGCTCTAGAATATTCTATTCTAGAGTGCTCCTTTCTTATCTATAAGTAGAGCCAATGTTTAACATTGTAACTAATATAAAAAAATGCAATAAAAGTAATATCCAATATTTTCTCTGTCTTATTCTCTTTTCTATTTTATTTCATGTGATCAATAAAAATATCATTAATGATATAACAGTTTGTGATGGCTTATTTTCTATTGATTCAACCATCCCAAACTATTTTGTGATTTAGCAGTTTAATGATATAACAGGTTAAACTGTTGATTAGTCATTGCATGCCATCCCAAACAGTTTAATGATATTACAGTCAATAGCAAATCAGCCATCCCAAACTATTTTGATGATATAACAGTTTAATAAATGCAGGCATGACATCAATAGCAAATCAGCCATCCCAAACTTGAATCTTCACATCAGAATAAAATAAAAGAAAGTGGTTCAGTAACCAAACCAAAAGAAATAGAAATAGTTGAGACCAATTCATAATTACCTTTTCACCCAATTAAAACGACAGTAAGATTAAGCATCAATGTAGCAAGAAAATAATCCTAATGGGTAAGACTGGAAATCAGCAACTCCACCGCATTATAAAACACAAATCGGCTGTCGTTGAACCGACGAAAGATGTCTACTCGTTTGTGTTTTATTATGCAGAGTTGCCAGTTTTTGATCTACCAATTAGGCAATTTTTTCTTGCAAACATTGGTGCTCAATCTTACTGTTGTGCTGAATGGACAAAATTGCGATATTATCTCAAATGGGATGGGTTTCTACTGGATTTGGTCGCTGAATAGTTTTGTGTGATTCAGATATATGCATGCGTTTGTTGAATTGCTACATTTAGATGTATAGGTGAACCAATTACATAAATATGTTGTGTACCTTACACCAGCACCAAGCCCGTAAGGTATTGTGTATAAACAAGAAATGCTAGAGAGGTCGCAGAACAAAAACAAATAAAGAATCAAGTTAAATCGACACTATTTTAACTAATATCCTACTGCTGCAAGCCTGCTACAGTTGACGCGAATTATGAGTTACATAGAAAGTTCAGAGTTACATATCTGAGATCCAATAAATGAGTACTGCACTCCATAATTCCAGCTTGTAAGTTATTCTTTTCTAGTCTTAATAAGTAAATAAATATATCTAGCTCTCACCATATTGAAAGGACAGAGGTTTCCAGCTCTGGATTAGGCAACAGCCCAGAAAGCAATACAAGCAACTCAAAAGACCACCACTCTAAACTACAATATATACAAAAAGAATCAGAAAACTATGAACGGTTAAGCTTGATCTACTATATTATATGAACATCTTTTTCAAGACCATTTTACGCCCCCTGATTCTTAATTTTTTTTCTACATGAAGGGCTAATCGGGAATTGGTTTTAAGAAAGAAAGGTTAAAGGGTATATTGGGAATAAAAATAGGAAATAGGAAGAAAAGAGCAGAATTTACCATATCATGAAGAGCTAACTTCATAAAGTTACCAATGCCACTATGTGCGTCCATCTAAAATGGTACATGTGTTGATGCACATGCTTTTGAATATTTAATATACAATCCAAGTATAAATGCATTCAACCAATAAGTTATACTGATGGATAGTGCAGCACCGATGCCACCGACAAATCCCAACCTCGACTTAAACACCATTACCCAAGTCAAAGGAATGTGAATGCATAGGGTTAAAATTGAGCTAAGCATCGTAGGAAGTATTAGGCTCTGTGACTGTAAAAACCTCATCATAGGTTGAATTGTAGCAGAAGCGGCTAGTCCAGGTATCATCCACATGGCATATTTAGCTGCTTCAACGGATATTGATGGGTCATGGCCAATAAAGGCAAGCAAATTTCCTAGTGACATCCATGGGATGGAGATAGGAATGTAAACTAAGAGAAGAGAGATCAAGGCCCTATATGCATGAACTGAAAGCTTTTTGTATTATTTTGCACCATATACTTGTCCGCATAATGTGTCCAATCCACTTCCCGTTCCAATCTGTAGTTCACAACTAAAGAGATGTAAATGAAGCAATATTTAAAAAAAAAATCAGTTTTTATGTTACAGATGTCCGGTTTCAAAGGCTACTTGACAAGTGTTCATAAATATATTTAACACAAGGATAAAACACAAAAAAGATCCGCATCATACATTTTACAAATTAATATCATGCCAACTATAACCATCATATCAAAAATGACCTGTTGATTAATTATGCATGATATAATATGGTATGTTTATCTAGGTCTGTAAAATTCAAGCTAATGAAAATGCTACGATTGATAGAAACTGCTACAAACCAGGTTCCAACACTTCTGTAAACAGAAGCATTAAATTTTATACGCGTCTTATTTGGTATCCCAATCATAAAGATATTAAATTCTCATCCGCAATTTAGACTGACATCTTATATTGACATATTACAATCAAAACCATGTACATTTCTTCAATATATTTTGTTTCATGCATTTTTAGCACTTTATTATTTTTTAAATAGCATACATGAAAACAAATGACCAACATGTGCTTCCTACCAATAGTGTATATCTATTGCTAATTTGTGATAATATTCATAGTTTTTCATTACAAATTTGACCGTTATATGCATGGAATACCTATAAAATATGGCTACTTTGAATCAATTTCGAAAGATTATTTTCTACTAATCAATAAAATAAATTTTGTTTGTCAAACAGTAAAGCAAAGCCTAAAAACCAAATATTCAAATTAAAATGAATTGTTTCTAGTTTTGTGCTTGCATTATCATAGATCTGCTCATCGAGCAGATGAAACATTAATATTTAAACCTACTTGTAACGCTAGCTTGAAATAAAAAGAGCTCCATGAAAGAAAATACAGCTTAAGTAAAAAGGTTTGTTGCTGTAGTTCTTACACTTAACACTTTATCACAGTGCATTAAGTACTTTAAGTTTCCTTAAACGAAGTTTTAAACATTCAAAATGGATTATTAATACATATACCTGACAACCATTTGATTTTGGTTACAATTACCCATTCTAAAATTCAGGTAACAAATAAAAATAATAATAAGAAACCATCATTATGTAAGTTACTTTGAGATAGTCTCGAGATAAAATTTTGTATATGATGATCTCAAGACAAAATTTAACCATGATCAGAGATATAAACCATGGATGGAATCGCCAATAATCTTGCTTCAAGATCAATAAATAAGCGTCGCAGCAATAGTTAGTGTGCAGTAATTGTCAAGGATAATCGCGGTAATGATCAGAATCAAGTGAGTGCAGTAATTTTTCAGACTAGTTAGGGATGGAAAGCCTGACATAACAAAATCACTTAAAATAAATCACCTTAGTTGTTGCCATGAATTTCATCTCCAAATCTGTTGATTCAACCATCCCAAACTATTTTGTGATAGCAAATCAGCCATCCCAAACCAATTGGTTCAGTAGCCAATATAGTTCAAAATAGTTTGGGATAGCTGATTTGCTATTGACTGCATATATTCAGTAATCAAAATAGTTTAATGATATATTAGTTCATCCCAAACTAATTGTTTGCTATTGATGGCATGCCTGCATTTATTAAACTTTCTATCTAAACGTGAGTAGACAAAAATTTGAACTCTAATTAATACAATCAATACCTACATTTATTCTTATTTTCTCAAGAGTATCATATCATCATACAATCTTAGCCAAACACCATCAGAGACTCAATATAGCACCAAAATCATTACTCAACTTCTGTCCTTAACGAAGACTCCAGTTATACACTAAATCAGTTGGCGTTAATCCACCATCAGACATCTTTTTGAACCATGACTATCTATAAATCCATGTTTCGTTCTTTGTCTCTACGGTTAAAACCTAGGAATTTTATTATATAAATTTAAACTTTTCAATCAAGCAATAGATGACCAATCAAACCTAATTTTGATCAATTAAAATAAAATCAAGTATAAGCGTTTAATTAACATTAAACTAACAATATATTTAAGTAGAACAACAAAATTTACATACCATAATCAATAAATGAATGAAAATAAATTAGTAGATATACTTGGAAAGACATCACGCGATCGCATAAGAAGCTTCTTTTGTTGAGATGATAGAGGATCAGAAAGATATAGAACAAGGGTGAACAAGAATCAGATTAGAAAGAGGAATTTTTAGGGTTTCTTTTGTTTATTGATTTCTCTATTTTTGGGAGGAAGCGTTGAAATTGGAAAGAGAAATGGGAGACCTAGATTTTTTTTTACTGAAATGGGATGAAGCTATTAGCGGGGAAGTTGGAGCAAAAATAAGATACAGGTTTGATACGGCTCAAACCCGTATTAAATTAACTTATCCAAAGGTTTGGCTATCTACGGTTAGATTTTAAATGTTGGGGGAGATGCGTACTAGTAGAGTTGTAGCAAACAAAATTTGATACGGCTATGAGCTGTATCAAAATTGATACGGCTTAAAGCCTATTAAATCTCCACATCCTAGTGTGCCAAATTTGTTGTTTTGGTGTAGTGCCTCTAGTTTGCCTTGAATGATATAAAGTAATTTGGAACAGTCCCTTTCTTTATTCTGGCTAATGCTTACTGGGAGACCAAGATACTTGACTGGTAGCTTCTCCTCTTTATATTTCAGCAAATTCTAAATATCTTCTTTATGCAAAGCATCTTTACTGAAATATAATTTTCTGTTGTTAGAATTAATAGTAAGACTAGAAATTTTTTCCATGTTATCCAGAATATTGCTTATTGTAATGGCATTGTTCCTGTCAGCTTTCAAAAAAAAGAAGCATATCATCAGCATATAATAAATGAGTAATATGTGGCTCAATTATGTTAATAGGCTTAATGTTTCCCCTTATCATTTCAATTTCCATCTGAATTGAAAAGTATTCCATAACAATAGAGAATAAATAAGGTGACAATGGGTCTCCTTGTCTAATTCCTCTATTGTTGCGTGTAAAACCTTTTGGGGAACCATTTATCATAATAGAATAGGTCACATTGTTTATGCATTCTTTAATTAAATCACAAAAATTGATCATTAAATCCCATCTTCTGCATAATGTATATGATAAAATTTATATTGATCTTATCAAATGCTTTATGAAAGTCAATTTTAATGCACATGAGGTTTTTTTATTAAAATCCCTTATTAACTCATGAGCTAATTAAGTATTTTCAGAAATCAATCTCCCAAGGATAAATGCACTCTGATTTCCAGAAATGATAAATTTAAGAAAATATTTCAATATATTGCAAAGAACAGAAGATATTATTTTATAAATAAAATTGCAGCAAGCAATTGGTCCCTAATCATTTAAACCTAAAGGGGTTTCAACTTTTGGAATCAAAGTTAAAAATGTATTATTAGTTTTTTTTAACAACTTATCAGAATTAAAAAAAAAAAATGGAATCACACAAAGAAGTTTGAATTTCAGACCAATGTGTTTTATATAATTTTGCACAAAACCCATCAGGTCCTTGATTCTTATCGTTATTTGCATTAAAATTGATGTTTTTGATTTCCTCAGTCCTAATAGGAGCAATCAAAATATCTGAACAGTTACTAATAGTAGTATATTTAAATTCAATATTGAGAAAAGGATTACTATAACTTGAAGTATTATACAATAAGAAAAAGTAATTAATGGCCTCTTTCTCAATGAGAGAGGCTTCATTAATTATTTTCCCATTGTTGTTAATAATTTTCCAAATATCATTTCTATTTCTCCTATTAGACATTCTAGCATGGAAAAACTTGCTAGCCTCATCTCCATTACTTAACCAGTTAACCTTGGCCTTATGTTTAAGATTAACAGAGTTAACATGTAAAGCATAAACAAAGTTGGCTTGTGCATTAAAAAAGGAGTCTACCTTGACCTTGTCTGAGCAGTTATCATCTAGATCATTTTGGAGTTTTGCATACTCATTCCTGACAGCAGTAACATCACTCTTATTCCTATTGTTGTTCCAATTTTTTAGATTTGTTTTGACAATATGCAAAGTTTTGTTGAATTTGTATTGAGTAGTGCCATGTAAATTGTTAGACAAACTGTTATGAACAACCTCTTTGTAATTATCCTCATATATCCACCCATTTTGAATAAAAAAGGTGAGTTAATTACTCCACTTTTATTTTCTTTGAAAGAAACCTAAATGGGTGTATGATCACTAGTATTTTGTGGAAGTGTACAACATTTCACATTGGAAAATAGATTAATAAAAATCTAGTTAAATATAAATCTATCAAGCTTACAGTGTTTATTTCTGAATTCACCTGATTTCCATGTGAATTTAGTACCACGAATCAGGGGATCTATTAACCTTGATTTTAAAATAAATTTGGCGACCCTTTCCAATTTTTGAAAAGGGATAGGGTTGCCTCCTCTTTTTTCAAAACTGTGAAATACAGTGTTAAAATCCCCAACTAATATCCAAGGGCTGTTATTAGAATGACTAAGGTGCTCAATATAATTCCATAACTTTATTCTATCCTCCTCAAAGTTAGAATCATAAACCTTTAATGACAAACCACCTTTGTTTTTAAAATACAATGAATATATTACAAGTCTATAAAATAATTAATAAGAGACCATATATTAGGGTTATGCATAACCATTACCCTACCATTGCCTCCCATTATGTTATTGTTGATACAGTTCCGATTAGGGAACCTTCTATTATGAAAATCAGCAATTTTTTGATCATTTAACTTGTGCCTAGGCAAACCAATAATACATGGTTTATATTTATTTAAAAACTCAGAAAGGTCCGATTACCGTTCAGGGGAATTGAGCCCCCTAACATTCCAAGCAATAATATCCATATATATATTAATATATAAAAATATAAAACTAAGGATACAGTCAAAGGATACTTAGCTGCTACAGTGGAGCACTGTGCTTGCTATTGTCCACCTTAACCTCCTGTTGTTTGCTACTTTTTTTAAATTGGTATGTTCGGTAGCTTTAAGCTGTTTTTCCCACTTGGCATTCTTACCAATATATTTTTTCCTAAAGTCATGGTCTTTTGTATCTTCAGTGTCTTCAATTGAAGCTATATCTGATAAATTTTTAGTTCTAGTCTTCTTCTTCTTTTTGAATGTTGTTGCAGGTTTGGAGGCAAAGAAGGTTTAATTTACAACGTTCTGAATGTCAGATTTAGAAATAGAAGAAGGCTTGGCTGGCGCCAGTCCATCAGCTAGTAACGAGGAATCAGTGAAAGTTGGATCTGCTGAATGAATAAAGCGCAATATTCTATTCCTTTTTTCACTGAATTCATATTTTTGGAATTTGTAATTAAACTCGAGTCCTTCATATGGGAGGAGGGCTCAATGACCTGTTTCCTTATTCCCCTAACTATGGCTTTTTTAGTTATTTTTTGAGATGATTTGCTTTGTCTTTTCTGATGGTATTGAAGCATTAGTGTCCTCAACATTGTTACGAGCAAACATGGTCTGCAAATTTTCAAATGAAATTGCATATTCTTGATTGTATTAGGTTAAGTTATTAAGATCAGAATTACCCGATTCAGAATTGATATTTGCTGTGGAATCAATATTCATCTTTTCTCTAGCAAAAGATGAGGGAATATATGTTGGATCGGGAATATTATGAGGAAATTCTTCTGAATTATTTCCTAACATATTGATATCAATATTTGGGGTAGATTCTGTAACTTCTTTAAGTGCTTCGCTCCTTTCTTTATTCTTAATGCACTTATTTAAGGAGTGACCAAAGCATTTACAGATTTTGCATCTGTCAGGGATCAATTCATAAGTAATTTGTTGTGAAATAATTTCCCCATCATGCATATATGTAGATGCTTCGTTGGGTAATTCTGCATCCGCGCTAATCTCAACTAAGATACGTGCTTAGCTTAAATAGGTTTCCTTTGCTGTTTACTCATCCAACTTCAAAGGGATTCCCACTATGTTTGCTATAGTACTAAATGCTTCCTTGTCCCAAAGCCTTAGGTTTAATTCAGGTAGCCTTATCTAGACAGGCATTATGCTCAATAAATCGTGATCAAGAACCAGTTTCTTGCTCCATTTCTTGAGTACGATTAGCTTGACATTAATGAAATATAGCCCTTTATTTAATAATTTCTCACAATCTTCTAAGTTTGTAAATTTGATAATGAAAAACTCATTGTCACGGGTAAAGATTTAAAAATAACCGATAGGATTCCAAGTGCTAGTAACAAAACCTGAAATGATGATAGGGCGTCCTTTTACCAAAACATAGGCTACTACCGATAATCCCAATTTCCTTCAGTTTGATTACTAATCTCCTTGCTCACCACAATTATCCTTTCATCGCTAATGGTTTCCGTTGGAGGAATGAATTTCAAATCAAACTCTAAATTCTAATTTTTGACCGCTATGATCATTTCAGCCTATGATGACCGCTTTGAGACATTTGGCAAAGTATTCTTTGTCAAACGGCTATGATCTTGAACATCCCTTCTTGGATTCTTGGGCTGATGTTTGTTGCCATTAGATGCAGGAAATGGCTTCTGTTTAGATTTGAAGGGGTATTTTCTTATTTTGCCAATCCCCTTTTGAATGTGAGCAGTGGCGTTTGATTTATGTTATTCTTTTGATGCTTTCTTTCGATTTTGAACAATAGTAAATCCCTCCTCAACAGCGGTGAAATAGATGAAGATTGTGGAACACTAGTTTTTAGGCTAGTAATAAGGGTGGATAGCGGTGGGGAAGGAGGAGAGAAACCCTACTCTGAGCTGGGTTGTCATCAAAGATAGGATTCTTAAATGTTTTAGAGGCAGCCATGGCTGCTAAGCTTTTTTTCTTTCAATGATATCAGTGCGCTTAGTTTTACGGACTCTAATCTTAATTATGAAGGTTACAATTTTGGCCAAATGTATTTTCATCCCACATTTTTCCTTTATACCTTGTTGTTTAAACAAAAAACATTTCATTCCAC
Source organism: Allium sativum (assembly GCA_030737875.1). NCBI lineage: Eukaryota > Viridiplantae > Streptophyta > Magnoliopsida > Asparagales > Amaryllidaceae > Allium > Allium sativum. The sequence goes on from CM060924.1 coordinate 1,051,989,633, forward strand.
TTTTTACTTTTCACACCCCAAATGTTACCAGAACTACCCTTCAATTTATATTTCCACAAAATGCACATTAATAATTAAAAGAAATTAACGACACATCTAGAAACAACAAAATAGTAATCCATATTTATTTATTTTTATTCATTTTGCAATCTAAAAAAGTTACATTTCAGTTTAGTTTAAAAACAATTAAGATACATATTACATTGGAAATTATAAAATCAAACAACGTTAAGAAAAAAAGACATAAAGGTTGAAAAAATAAAATAAAACACCATTTTCTTGGAAATTTTTTATTTTTTTCATTGGAATATTTGTCCTTTCAAAATATATCAGTATCAGTGTAGTTTTTATAATTAAAGTTACATAATGGAAAATTAAATAAGATAACTTTAATAATGTACAAGGGTACATTTTCCACTTTATTTTTTAAGTTTTCGATGGGTGGTAAACGCAAAAATATGGGTGTTAATCGAATTCCTCTACAATTTTAATTTAATTTAAAGTTGCTATAGGAGAATAAAATAAATAAGTCTCCCCTTAAAACAATAAACAAAAATTTCAATAATAATTGTATAATCTCAATGTTTTCTTATCACTGTAACCCTCCACTGTTTTCTTCTTTACCAAGCCCGTCGATTTTTTTAAAATTTTTTTGATTGAACTAACATTTCCAAAATTTATGGCATTACATTAGGATCTGATTGCTTTCTCTTCATCATCTTCGTTCGAACACTGGCAGAGGAAATAGGGTTAGGCATGTGATTTAAGTTGATTGTTAAAGCAGCGTTGTTTTCCATTGATCGACTTTCGGAGAATTAAAAAGTTATGCTTACCAACACGTGATATGTTAGGAAGAGTAGTTTGGTTTCTTTTTATTTTTATTATTTATAACCAATTCCCCCTTAATAAATAATAAATAAGGAGTTCCCTTAAAATTCTCATTCACTTAACAAAAATTGGAGTCCTATTAACAATCACCTTTTTTTTCATTTCGGCAACTTTTGGAAACTTATGATAAAAAATTGATCAGTTTCGAAACTTATCACAAAGATAAACCACTATTGGTCATGTCAGCTATCACATGTGCTTTTGGTTATTTCAAATGCCATCAGTTTTTTTTAAGAAACAAGCTGCAACATTTGAAAATGTTGTCAGTACGCGATATTTCAAATGTTGTCCAAATCAGTTTGGGTTGTTATCAACCAGTCCCATGTTCTTCCTCCCGCAATTCATTTTCTCATCGTTTTGAACCAGAACGAAATTTTTTTCCCTAAACTCTAGTACCATTAAAAATCTCATGTTGATTGAATGTAGACCTACTTGAGGAGTAAAGTATGTTTTTCCAAAGATCAATTCAAATACGTTTGTGTTTATCTATTTACGGCGTCTTGGTTTTTATCAGCTTTGTGAAATTGTTGTTTAATTGATATGTAAAATGGCTCTTACGTGTGCATTCCAAAATTTGTTATTTTGATGGTGACTTGATGATAAATTAAGATAATTTGGAGAAGTATATTATAGGGCCGTAAAAGTTGTTCAATGTTGTAATTTGGTTTAACTTAAAGGGTCACGATATATATGTCAAGGGACTAAGATAAAATTCGATGAATTTAGTCCAGATTTAGTGTATAATTGACTTACAAATTTAGGATCAAAAGCCATTAGAATAGCTAATGTTGACAATGTGGAGCTGATGTTTTCAATGACATCAAAATCCATAAAGTTGTTTCTTAAGCTTGAGATATTAAGCACAGGCATAGAATTGCATCTCCAAGCTTTAGTATTCCACCAACGACATCGAATTATTGTCAATAACAAACTTTTTTTGAATATTCGTCATGCATGAGTAATCAATTCATGATAACTATCCTTATCCAACTCAGTGCAGCTTTCACATATGATGGAGAGTAGAAACATATTTTTGAAATTTTTATGCACTATTACCATGTGTGTTATTAAGTAGTAGATAATTGTGTCGTTCTATACATATTTATGTTCGACATCGACTAACATCACTTAGTAGTGTTGGATTATAAAATTTTCATATGTTATCTTTTATATATTACACCGTTCGAGTTATACCATATGATTCATAGTGTAAGAACTCAAAATATTATAGCTTTGGTTGAAAATATTTAATTAATTTTAAATATTGAAAATAATGGAGGCATCGTATCCGTCGCCTTTCTTTCTTTCTCAGATCTAGGTTTCGTTCTTCCCTAGTTTCGTTTCCTCCACTATCGATTTTCCTCCTTCGCCTCCCATCTCTCTTCCCTTTGTTTTTTTATTTTATTTTCAGCTTTGTTTTCGATTCTAGGTTACTACCGTCCGTCGCCTCCTTCTGCCCCCATGCCCGATCCGTCTCTTTCTTCAGTGAACATTACTTGTACCTCATCCTTCTCGTAACACATATAATGCGTTTACTTTCCCATTTTTTTCGTTTCGATCCCCCTTCAGCCTCCTTAGTTTGTCTTATGTTCTCACTTTGTGATACTGCTTACTTCCCCATCTGTTGCTAGTCCAGAACTTGAACCTGACTTAAGTATGTTTTTCTCTGTTAATTAACCACCAAAGCAAGCTAATTTCCCTCTTATTCCTATCTCTGTGTAGTCAGATAAATGAATTGAGGTGTTTTCTAGCTCAGGTATGAGTTATTACCCGACATGCTATGGTGGTTATTTGGTCTGTCGATTTGTGGTGTTTTGGGTTTGAGTTTTGTCTTGGCTATTTTTTTAGATTTGTTTATCGCTCATACCAGACAATTGTCTAACCTAATATTTTATGTTTTTTTCTTATTAACTTAGGTAATCATCGACGATGATGATGAGTAGGTTAGATAACATGTATAAGAATTATTTGGAGCTGCGTAGGTGGAATAGCCGTAGATGACATCTGCTCATATTTATATTTGTATTATTGTTGTTTGTTTAGCGGTGTGTCACTGTGGAACCTTGAAATGGTTAATTGTTTATTATTAAGACAGTTTTTCAATGTGTTTATTTATTTTTGTATAAACTCTATTATCATTGTGGAATAATTTAAAACCTATGTAATCTGATTATATGGTTTATATTGTTATTACTTTCTCATCTGTCTTATATCATTGATTATTATTATATATTGTCCAATGCACTATAAGATATAAGAGATTCAGCGATTGTGTCTTGTGTTTTATTCCTCTTCTCTTCCATTTTTGTCACTCCCTTTCCATTTCACTACTTTTCTTATGTTTCTTTCTCTTGACAACCGTTCTGCATCGATCATATGTATAGGTTATATGTCTAGGTTATATGTTTTTTCCTAAGCATATTTGGTAGTTCGAAAATACATGGATAACCGGTATGAATCCCATATATCTAAATTCTAACATAATAAATAAGTTATTTACATCTTGACTTAATAAAATAATATTAAGTTTCATACTTGCATCTTGTGTAATTAAAATAATTAGACGTTCCCAAAGCTAATATAGCCAAAGTTGTAATTATGGATTGTTTTGTTGGTCTCCGTCAAAGATCCTTAACATCAAAGACATGATAATCTTTACAAGGAAAAACATTCGAATGTATAGAAAAAAGATCAAATATCTAATCCTACATTACTAGAAAAGGTTGTTATTCCAACGCCCATTTTCCAATGATCGCCAATGGCTATAAAAGAGCTGTTGGATTCATTGGAAACCGATGGAGTTAAAGCCATCGGCGGCCGTTGGAAAATTTCCTGCATATCTCCAGAATCTGCGACCTGGTTTCATTATCTCTTCCCCAAAACATTTTTTTTCTCCCCAATCCACCATTTCTCAACCTCCAACTCCGCTGCCACCACCACTACAACAAAAACAATCTATTACAACATCATTTTTACAATGGGCAACGGCTGCCCGTTGTAATAGATGGCTATTACAACAGTCAATTATGGCTCGTTGTAATTGATGCCCTATACAACGCCTTTTTTACAACAGGAATTGGAAGCCCGTTGTAAAAGGTATCTATTACAACGGTTCTTTCCGTCCCGTTGTAATAGATATCAATTTTACAATGTTCACAAAATGCTGGTTGTAATAGATGTCAATTTTACAACAGGCAAAACGTGACCGTTGCAATAGGTACCAATTTTACAGTGGCCAAAAAAAGGCCCATTGCAATCGTTATGATGAATGTCTGTTCAGTAATAAACAATTAATAATCACAATGTTTTCTTAAAATTAATATTTATTAGTATTTAATAATTTATCATTAATAATATTATATATATTAGTCATATGTTACTAATTACTAACTATAATATTGCATTACTAATAATATTTATCATATGCTACTAATATTTGTTAATCAATAGTAATATTATATTAATCGTATGCCACTAATATTTATTATTTACTAATATTTAATAGTTAATCATTAATAACAAATTTACTACTATACGAATTGGTAAAAGTTTTCGAGGGAATCTCCGCCGTATGAAAGGATCGGATCAACATGATTTTTTTAATATGTGTGCTATATACATTTAAGCAAGAACGACGGGTGAATGAAGTATAAGTTTGCAACTATGAACAAGATATTCGAGAAGAGCACTTAATCAGAGGAATATAATTCATGATTTTTAATTCAACTAATTTATAATTAATTGATTATTTATTTTTGATTGTGTAATTTGCGTTTAATAATTGCGAATTGCATGAAAAAAATTGCAAAATTTCATTAAAGTAAAAAATCATTTCAAATAAATAAATTGTAAAATTTTAACTTGCTCGATTTAGTTCAAAATTATAATTAAGTACTGGTAAATTACAGTTATATATTAATTACATTAGATAATTAATAAGTATAATTTAGGACGAATAATTATAGTACTAAATATTACTATTAAATAATTTTCAATTAATATTCAGTATTTAATTTGGTTATGTAGCAGTAAATAATTGATAATCAAATATTAGTATTAAATAATTTAAAAGCGCTAACTAAAAATTGTGACAAATAATTAATAAATGATATGCATTTATCTGAAAACAGAGATACTATGAAAAAATCTTTTATAATCAAGTGGCAGTATTTATTTCTTAGAATTTAATATTTAAGAATTCAAAATTTCACAAACCAACTGGTGTACTAAAAACAACGGCAGTGACATAGTCAGTAATTTAAAGCGCTAGATTTAATCTAACCATCGCTACTATCCGCCACTCACAAAATTAACTGGGACTGGGATTTTATCCAATTTTCCGATTTTCGTGGAATTCCATTCGCTAATATTGCTAGGAGGAATTTCTTCCAACAAGAGATGAAAATTGCTTGAAATGTTTTACCATTTCCACTGGCAAAGTTTTCCTTCCTGTTTACGTTTTTGGGCCAAGCCCATCTAATAACTATTAACTAATACACGACGAACAAAGGAAGGCAACGGGTTCCAATTTTACATTTCTGCGTTTCATTCCCAATTTCGATTTCCTTAACCCTAATTGCTTTTCTTCTTTCTCAATCTATTTTACCGTCCTCTCTCGCAACCTTGCTTCTCCTCCGCGCTCTCGGTATTTTCATCAGTGCTCCACTTTTCCCCAAAAACTGAACTTCATCGTAATGGCTCCAACAAAAATCAGGCATTGTTTATCATCCCCTGCCATGAAAGCAGTCGTGCGCAACCACCTGTCCCCCAAAGTCATCGCGTTGGCTTCCAGTCCAAAGCCCGTGCTCGAGACCTCCCTCCATCATCGATTTAAGCTACACACTAGAAGCATCGAGGTGATGCAGAAGGATCAGAAGGTTAGCTGGCATGCCACCCCTTTTGAAGAGAGGCTCGGAAAAGTACTATCAGATGAGAAGTTATTTCCTAGAGGAAAATAAACGAGAAGAGTAATCAGGACTGAAGAGCTAAAGTAAATGTGGAGGTAATTAAGGGGTAGTTTTTCCTAATGTTTTTATCAGTTAGCTAGCTATTTATTAACTCAATCGATGCTATCGTTGGTGGTCTTGCGGTTTTTATCGAACCTTATATCATAGATAAGGAAGATGCAACTAAATAGCTCACACATAACACAAACATTGTGTTTCTTTGTTAACTTTGATTTAGATATCATGTTATTCTTTAAATATAAAATAGCACAAGTAAAATTTCAACATGCATATGTAATTGTTAAGATGGATTGGGATTTAAAAAAAAAGCCTAGGCTTCATGTGTAAGTCTATTGAGTATTAAAAGTGGTGTTTCTAAAAGTAGTCAGTCCATGGGGAATCACAAACAATGTTCAATGATAATCAGCTACCCTTTTCTGATACAATATCTAAACCAGATTTATTTTCCATAAGTCAAATACCTTTAGATTCTTTCCTCGGCCGGTTTAGTTTGATCTTTGATATTGGAAGTCAATATCTGGTTACCATGCTATTAGTTCTATATATCCTGACAATCAAAGTTTTGGTTGTCAAAATATCATCAACTTGGTTTTGTTTGTTATCATGAATCAGTCAGAAAACTAGCACAAAGCCTTTAAAAGTTTTAGAGAGGTCTGTGATTATAAAAATCTACTTAAATTGACATTCATATCACTATAAGGCCTACAATAATATGGTTGTATTCACGATTTTTTTCCGCCATTTGTGTTTAAAGAAGTGTCGTGTATAAATATAATTTCGATTTTTTTATAGATTCTTAGTTCAGAAGTGAAAAATATTGATTTATTTTCTATTTCAAAATTTGAATTTGATAATACCTACAGATCCGTATCTGCAGATGCGTTTGTATAATTTAAAATACTGTTCAAAGAGTACAAGTCGTCATTTGATATGGCTGATACTTTGCTTAAAAAGGTAATAATATTATCAGTTCAATGAAATTGTTTGAAAGTTGAACTTTATGTATCGGCTTCTTTCATTTCGGAAAACATTCCATGTTGAAATTCTATTAGGTTTGTAATATTCCATATCACTTAATCAAGCATGACTAACGTGTTTAATAATGTGCTTTTCCCTGCTACTTACATTTCCCTCCCGTGTTTAGTTATAACGATGTCACAGTCGCCAATGTTTTTGCATTCGTATATTCTAGATACTTCTTATGCGAAAAGGTATCATAGATATTGATGGTCTTATTTCAATGTTGTGCTTAAATTATTGGTGTCTTCTGAACTCAAATAAGCAGCTTACGGACTCCATTGAATAGAATTTATGAACCTCGAATGTATCTTGACATTACAGTTGATGTTTAAGGTTGGCATTTTGTATGTTTATTTATTATACTATTATAAAAAATTGGAAACTGTTGTATTAATTTATGAGACATGTATGCCAAATGTTTGCTCAATAACCCTGTGAGTATGATTGATATTTCTATGTGATGTTAATAGCGTCCTCTATCACTATGTTTTTACAAAAGTTTTGCTTTGGAACCTTGCATTCCTATTTCCTATTGTATCACAACGTTGCATGCACAAACTGCATTATACTTACTGCTATAAAATTGATGCATCCACTTGGCATTTTAATTTCATACGTGTATACACATATAGCAATATGTGTATATATGTGTTAAGCCGTGCATCTAACTGAATATATGAGAGCCTCTCAACTCATTCATGATTTATGGCTGTGTTTATTTGCATGTGCTGACATGTGTATATATGTTTTATATGTATTCATGCATTATCACAGGTAACTTGTTTTTTTTTATATATATGCAAAGCTTTAATACGTTTTATTTATGTTAAAATGTTACAGATATTATATCTTACCAAGTCAAAAAGTTAAAATATAAAACTAAGTTGTTGAACCATGATGAAAACCCTGTATTTAGTTCTATATTTGTAAATCAGTACATTGTCCAATCCTTATTTATTTTAGTGAACTTAAATGTGTTTCTCAAAACGTGATACCATCTTAAAGTCTGGGCTTTAAATTGAAACTAGATATAAACCATGAATCACTTTCTTCTGTTACATTTCAATATATACTATTGTATGTTTGTTTACACTAGTTTTGAACTTGGACGTAGGAATATTTGGGTGGTTTTATAAATGGTTGTATACTTCATTGTTCCCACTGTTTGCCATTTTCTTTAGTTACAGTGCAAGTATATATCATAAGAAGGCACGCAAGTGAAAATAAAAATAAAATAAAAAGTATATATACAGTATGCAAACTGGAAAGGTAATGCTTATTACACACTTTAAATACAAATATGAATAAGGTAAACAGAAGTTTTCTTGTCTAAGCATATATGGTAACATATAATTATGGAAGAAATATACATGTTCTTTCCAATCTAAATGTTTCACAGAAATCATTTACTTTTATTCTTTCATAAAATAACCTTTCTTTTAAACTGACTAGTGCATGTACTCTATCTTATAGAGAAATGCATTTGGTTTTAATTATTTTATACCATATCAGCAGCCTTTCAGCCTGTTATGGCGTGCTGATATATGGCATTTTAGAGTTTGTGAAAGCATTTTGGTTTTCATTTTATATGCATTTGTACACTCAAACAACATGTTTAATCGTGTATGATTCTGTATTTGCCAAAATTTGTAAGAACTGCATAAAAGGTAATCAATTCCCGGTTCCACATTTCATAATTATATGCATTATGCTGTGGCATAAATGGCGGCCAGTTGGCTCGTCAGTCCAGTTTATGCATAAAATGAATTGTAATTCTACCTGTATTTTTGCTAAACTACGTTGGTTTTAACCAAGGATAAATCTTGCTATTTCGTCTTAAGGCATCAAAAGTAGTACATGCACATGTTTGAATATGGATAAACTTTGCTAACTGAGGACAGTTTTAATCTTGTCATTTTTTCATTTTTTTTCCTTTTCCTTGGGTAGACATTCTAAAATAATATCATAAATGGTGTCTTAGCTATTAAGCAATAAATCTTCTCTAAATTGTTTATTGCTACTTTTGCTTTGCCAAGCTTTTATGCATGCCTGACATTATCTTACCTTTCTGGATTTGATGGAGATACATATGTACTGTTCCTTTTATGGAGTACATGTGTACTGCTTTCACGAATTGATGCTATGCATGCATATTGTTCCTTTTGCGCCATGTTATGTAAGCTGTCCCCATATTGACCCTATGTATACAGATGCAAGGGTTTTTAGCTCTTAAATAGGAGAGGCGCAAGAAGACGCATGAGCACGCAACGCTTGACAAAAGTTATAATTGATAAAATGAAATTATGTATAAATTTTTCCTTTCTGCTATATGAATATTGTAAGACTTTGAAATTTCTATAAAAAAAAAATTCTGTTGCAGATATCGTGCACTGGGAATCTGTTAATTCTGTTTAAACCCCGTAAGCCAATAACAATCCATCGTTTTGAACGTTTCGAGTTGGTTTAATCACCAATTTGGGGCGGTCGAAATGGAGGGCTATTACATTTTGCCTTCTTATATTACGACTTTACAAGGTTGCACCTAAGTGCATTCGAATCTACAGATGTATACGTGCTAGCCAATATTTAGAATAAATGAAAAAATATATAAACTTTTATATTGAACACATAAAAAAAACTAAAATAAAAACTTTTAAAATATAAACCTAAATTTTTGTTTTGTTGTGCTTGACTGTGCTAAAGCCATTATTTACCTCTTGTAATTCCAGCTCATGCTTTCACTTCTTCATTGGTTAATAATTTGCCTAAGCTTGATATTTTAATAATAAAAAATTGCTATGCTATGTGTAGTGTAATAAGTATGGCTGTGTATTGTGTTAGAATGCATAATGCGCCTATGTTATTCATAAGTATGTGAGAGTGGTGGCTTTGTTTCTTAGGTTACGTTATTTGTGTTGTAGAGGTTGCGCTTTAAATGTGCATGGCTGTGAATAGGTGAATGCATGGAAATATAGCGTGCATGTATAGATATTGTGTTGTGTTTGTGCATGAGTTCATTTGGCTATGTTTTGTTTTATGAAATGTGTATGTGTAATGAGTGATGCACATGCTTGTTTTGTAAGCGAATTGTGTGATCTTAATGCTGGTTGTTTTCATACGCTAGTATAAGTCACTGATACGTTGAATTCTAAAAGTGTTTCCTTTAACAAAATTGCAGATAATTAAAAAGAGACTAATATATACACAAGAAAGCATTGCTATTTGATAGTGAATTTGATTCATTAGCCTTTTGGGTTTTGATAAATGCATGTTTTGCTTATTTGCAGGGCTAGACATTTCTTTTCAAGCTAGGACCAAGTTACTTTTACTTTAGGAAGATATTAAGGAAACTCAAGCTATTCCTGCATCACTTGAATCAGTGTGTGACCCTCAGTTCTTTGCTCAAATAAAGGTATTAATGCTCACCCTAGTGCATTACCAGTTGATAATTATGTATGTTCATAATTTCTGTTCCTAATGAATTCCTTATCAGGAAATGTATGGGGCCTTACCCAATCTTCAAATTAACTAAATTTACACTTATGCATCACTAAATAATGCAACATTTTAATTGCCTCACTAAGCGCCTCATTAGCTTAACGCTGAAGTATAAGAAATATATTCTTGGTAGGCAATGAAGGAGGCTAAATGTTTCATGTCATCGAATTAGGAGAGTTAGTTTTTATGTTCTTTGGACTTTGACAAAAAATACTGGTATATCTTTGATGTTTCCAGTTAGAAATATAATCTACACTCCTATACATTGCACTTTGATTTTTCCCGTTAAGTGCTAGTGCAATCGAAATAGTGAACATGAAATTTTTAGTGCACTGTTGTGTCTTTCATTTCGGAAGTTAACAGATTGCATAGTGCTTGTTTAGTGATATCGAAAGAGCTAGAGCAGGGTGTATATTTAGTGACATTTGCGGATTGTGCATCAGAGTATGTATTTTCTATGTAGCTGTTGAGTGTAGTGGTAGTGCAGAGATGTTGTAAAGGTTGTCGAGTAAAGGGAGTGTTTGTAGCGATATGTTTTAGGTTAAAATCAGGACAAAAGAGCTTGTTCAGTTTAAAGAATGCAATACCAAAGTTGTTCTTGTTCAAATTTAATTGAATATTAATCTCATTTTGGGCTACATAATTATTTTTGGTCTTAATTGGTTGTGGGCTACAAAATATTTAACATGTTTTGATAGGCACCTAACGTTACGAAGTGAAGAAAAAGGGAATCTACAAATAAAAGTAATTTTATCAGATTATTATGTAAATGAATTAATAACGTAATATCATGTGAATAAAATTACTCCCCAAATCATATTTTTACTTAATTAATACTTCACTGCAAACTAAACGTGGAGTTTCTGTAACTTTCATCTAGCTCCTAAGGTGTATTAGGAATATATCTTAAATTAGTCATCATGAAATATTTCAGAGCTCTAATTTTTACGTCCTAGTCTTGGATATATGTGCTCCTTATTTTGCAAAGGGAACGACAGCACTAACATCATGGAATAAGTTTCTAGGTTACAATAACTAGTCATTATGGAATAAGTTTCTAGATTACACTAATTTCGAGTTAAGAATATGGGTGCTTTGATATATATACTAGGACCATATATATAACCTGCCTTCAAATATATCAATTCTGGGCATATCAAAATTTTCGTGTATGAGTTTTTAGATAAATGCAATTAGGGTATGTACTAGTTTCTAATTTATGCAATTTTGATAGTGCTGAACAAATAAAAATTTCACTTTTCTTTTTTTGAATGTTTCATTGAGTGCAAATAGGAAAGTTTTGAACCTCGTCCATGCATAAGCAGTTTTAACAACATGGTTAATTGGTTATACGTTCTGGTACTAAAAAATAGGAAGGTGAAGCTTTGATATATTCAATCAATATTCTGGTAATTTTATTCAAAGAAATTTGAGGGACCCATGTGTGAAATTGATGTGAAAAAAGGTAAAAATATGTTTTGGGGAGTGATTTAAGTGATGTGAAAAAAGGTAAAAATATTATTTTCCTGTCATACATAACTTAATATCATGTTAGCTAATTTTAGCTAATTCACATGTAGATTCTCATGGGTAACATGATATTTGCTGAGATTTCTTGTTTTTTGCTTTTAGTTTATCGTTTTGTCTTCATCACTACCTTTGTATTTGCTATCGGGTGTATATTTCTTGTAAATAATCATAATCATGTCAAATTGGTATGAATAAAACACCATGAACAATAGATTAATGATTGCAAACTCTTTAGATTCCATGCGGAATTTTGGTGGAGGTTTTACTTAATGTGAATTTATCATGTAGTGTCTGTAAATCTTTTTTATGCACATCATTATTACAAGCAAAAGATTTCTACTTGTTGTTCTGCTTCTAATGATGAAATACTAATCATGAGTACAATCCAATTTAGTGCAATGCTGTAAGGTTACAGTATTGCAAGACTTAAATGTTGTATAATAAGTTCTGAATGGTGTATAATAATATATTCTCTCTACATTTAGTAACTTTTTATTTCTTTTTTTGCAGTTACACCATGCTAGTAACAATATGCAGACTCAAGATCAACAGGCCGTTGGATCTTCCGTCGCCTGACACAAAGATTACTTTTCCTTGGTCTAGTGTTGGTACTTATGAAACTAGATATGTAATTTATGTTAGAACTATATCGAAGTAACTTATCTAACCTTTTGAAATGTAAACTTGTCTATTCTTTTGGAGTATAAACTTATCGAACTTTTTGAAATGTGTTGGAATTGCTTCAGTCTTTTAGTATGTGTTATATCTTTTAGTATGTGTTATCATGGGATTTTGATTGTTGCGTAACAATATTCATCGCATGTTAAAATATTCAATATTATGATGGATGTATATCACAACAGTTATATTTAAATTTGCATTTATTTCGCAAGGGGAAAAAACTGTTGTTATATGACAATTTTACAATGGTCCATAGCCCGTTGTAAAATAGGCTTACCAAGTAGTATATTACAATGGTTGACGACCGTTGTAATATACTGTATTACAACGGGAAAAAGCCGCTTGTAATTTATTAGCTATTACAACGGGTTAATAACCATTGTCATAGAGTCATTGCACGTGACAGAGCAAGTTATTACAACGGTCCTTTACAACAGTCATTGCCCATTGTCAAATAGTCAGGAGCTATTACGACGACGCATATTAAGACGGGCATATGCCCGTTGTGAAATGCATATTACAACGGTTTTTCCCCGTTGTAAAAGGACTATTTTGTTGTAGTGCACCCCAAACAGCCGTCGACCACCTCCGACACCATCAACGAGCATCTCCATCCCGTCTCCACCCTGCTACCTCTACAAATCCGGTAATTTCTCTAAACCTAAAATTTAGCCTTTTTGATTTAGGAATTAATTTAAATTATGGTTGATCCCTACTTGTTAGTGTATGTATATTATATCATGTTATCACTAAATTGCTATTAGTATCACCATAATGATAAAATTATTAGCAATTTCAAAATTTTAAAATTTAGTATATTGCGTTTGTTTATGTAGTTTTGGTTAGTATTGAATGTACGTGTGTGATAGAGATTGCAAATAGTATAATTGATGCAAATACAAAGTATATATTATGTTGAGTGATTGTAGTTTTGGATAATTTGTGCGAACTTGAGTTTTGTGCTTATGCGAAATGATTCAATGTATAAATAATTTTAATAGAAATGTCGTAGTTAGAATTTAGTAAATTGCAAAAATATATAATTTTGTACACATGTAATAAAACGGTAAAATATAAAAAACTGTACATTTAAACCCTTAGTTATTATTCGGACCCATCTAACAAGTGTTGTATATGATCGTTATATGGATATTCGTTTTTTCTACAAAACAGACATCTCTATTCATCTGATACATAATTTGTCGGATTTGTCCCTGTATTGGACAAATTACAAACGCTATAAAGTAATTATATTTCATAGATCATATCACTTTAATCGGTTCACAAAATTTCGATGGTGTTTCCTTTACGTTCCTTGTGTATACGCTTGTGTGTACGATATAAGGAACATGGGAGAAATGCTGCCGAAATTTTGTTAAATCGTTCTTAATGATATGATTTGTAAAATATGATTACTATTGCGTTTGTAATGCGAAGTAGGATGACCGACTGTAACAACCCGGAAAATACGAGCCAATTTAAATTTTTTAAATTGGTTATTTTAAAGAAATTTGAACCATTGAAATAGAATATTTCAATAAAATAATGAACTAGAAAAGGTGCGGCAGTTTGAAAATTTGAATTCAAACTTTGACTGACTGTATCGGGTGCAAATAAAATGGATTTTAGTGAAACCAAAAATATTTTAATCTGTTTATGAATATCTTTCTAACGAATCTGAAAATCGAAGTTTCATCGCGGGAATCAAAAGTTATGGCCAAACGAATTTTCAGAAAGGTCGCTATAGAGAATATATAGCCCTGGAAAATAGACATTTTGCAAACGACCTCGGAATTCGACGAAACCACTTTTGTTAGATCCGGCATGTCAGATTATTGCTAGGTTTCAAATTTCGTAATTTTTGAAGCTACTATGTGAGCGTGGCAAAAGAAAACGTGTTTGGTTAATTTCTATTAAATTGGATCGACCAGAAAATGGCCATTTTTCAAACGATCTCAGAATTCGACGAAACTAGTTTTGTTGGGACCGTAGCGTCAAAACATAGCTAGATTTATTTTTCTGGAATTTTTCAAATCGGTTTGTGGCCCTGGCAAATTGAATTGTACGTTCAAATCGAATATTGAATGTTTTGTATTTTAATTTGAAGAATAACCGACTGTAACAATCAAATTGTCCTATGAAACATATCCCATTGTGTTCGGGATGGGGGTATTTAGCTAGGGACGACAATCATTGGGTTTGAATTGGTGTTCGTTTGGAGAAACACTGTTTTAAAAATTAAATAAAGCATCGACCAATAGAAATTTTCCATTCATAATTTAAAATAAAAAAAAATTCAGAAAACCCCGCCCTTCCTCGACTTCGACGGAAACCCTTTTCCCCCGCTCCCGACCATTTTCCAACCGCCACAGTCACCATTAGCCCCACCCCCAGTTCAACTTTTTTTAGCTCTCCTCTTCCTCTTCAAATCAATACCAACTGCCCCTCCCTCGTCACGTATTTCGAGAGAACCACCCCCAGAAGTATCGTTCTTTCCGCCGCTACCCAGTCGTGGATCCTCCACCGTGTCAGATCGCACCCACCTCGAACTGAGCGCCCATCTTCCCTCAGTGAGGTGGTGTGACTGGATTGTAACATCATTGCGCGGATTTTCTGAAAAATCGAAACCTAGTTTCGAACCCTCTTTGAAAGGTAGCGGCTTTGTTTTTTTTGAATTGAAAATAACACTTTTAAGTGTTGCAAACTTTGAAAAATCGTATCTTTATAGTACTCACGAAATTCGATGAAATAGGAAACATTGTGACCGTAAGGACGCTCTCTACAGTCTAGAAGTGTCCGGGAATTTTTCTGAGCTTGCAAGGATTTTTAGAAAAGCAACAACCAATGTGAGATTTCTAAACTGAAATCTGAATGGACATGTGTTGTATAAGTTATATAAGTGAAATATAAATTATATACGCGTTGTATACCTCATGTACATGCGTTGTATAAGTTATACGAGCGAAGTATGAATTATACATGTATTGTATAAATGATATGATTGTTGGAATGAAAATAAAATATATTTATATACGAATATATATATATATATATACTCCCCTCGTCCACAAACCATGGGCAATATTTATTGATTGTGAATTGGCATGAAAAATTTGGTGAATAATGCGAATAGTTGATGGGATTGTTTGTGGTTGATATTGTTTGGATGTGGTTGAAAAATACCATTGTGGTTGAAAAATACCCATTTGTGATTGAAACAAAATTTGAATAAATTGTGGAAAATAAAAACATACTCGCCTGCGTGCGAATTAGATGTATGAAATCCCCATTGTCAAAAACCGCGAGGTTTTAAGGTAGAGCGAGGAGCCGTACTCGGGACGGTGCTGGTTTTAAATACCATGTCATTATGCTGCCGAAATTTTCAATAATATTCATGTGTTAGAATTATTTTCATATGCTGAAACTATATTCATGTGTTAGAACTATATTCATGTGTTGAAACCGTATTCATGTGTTGAATAGAAATTCATGTGTTGAATAGAAATTCATGTGATGAATAAAAATTTTTGAAAAATAAAAATAACATTTTATCACATATATAAACTATTCGAGTTTTAAATAAATTGTTCTAACATTAAAAATCACATTTTAATCATATATAGAAAATATTCATGTGTTGAATAAAGGATTAGAACGATAAAAATCATAATTTTATCATATGTGTGAAATTTTATCATATGTGTGAAGTGGATGGTATTCACTTGTTGAATATATAAATTGAACAATAAAATTTACATTTTTATTGTGAATATGGAGTTGTAAAAAGGTTCATGTGTTGAATAAATATTTTGCTGATAAAAATATCATTTTTATCATGTAAACGACTCGCTAAAAATATACAAGTGTTGAAACAAATATTTGTTTGCTATGAATATTGTTAGCTCATTTTGTGAACTAAGCAACACAAAGTCGAGATGTAAAGCGTTGAAGAACTTAGAAAGCATCATAGCGGATCGGAGAGCTGCTGCTATTTGGATCGGAGAGCTGCTGCTATTCGGACCGGAGAGCTACTAACATTCGGATCGGAGAGCTACTACCAGGTTGGAACGGAGCAGAGCGAAATGGATAAGGACCTAATTTCAGCTTAGTTCGGGTCGGATCGGATGCCCCGATCCGAACCCCCTCTGCACGCTCCTCCGAACCGAACCCATATTCCACGACACTTCCCCCCACGATCGCCTGAATATTCAGAGCGGTTATGACCAGTTCCTACCGACGATAATCTCAACTCTGATGCGCTGTCAGCACTGGAGTCCATCCAAACCCGAGGACGATGGGATGGAAGACACGTGGCTCCGACCCGGATCGGATTCTGAGCAAATTTTCACCTATAAATACCTCGCCTAGAGATGATTAAAGGGATCTTCTTTTGGGCACTTTGATAGTTAAAACACTTTCATAAACCGAATTCCAGCACTCCCAAATAATCCAAATCATCTTTCAACATTTGTTTTGAGACAATTGAGTGAATGTATGTGAGTTGTGAGTGAAATTGAGTGAATATCTCATTGTAATTGCAACTATATCATCGAGAATAGTGATTGCGAAGTGGACGTAGGCTACTCAGCGCCGAACCACAATAAATTCTGTGTCTCCATTTTACTTTCGATCTTATTTTATTTCGATTTCAGTCAATTTGGGTGTTAGAACCACTTTTTGGTCTAACATTTTGGTGCTTTCACTGAGAATCATCTGAATTCTCTGTTTTTCGGGATTATCGTTCTACTTTTTGGACCGTTGAGTTCAAAGAAGTTAATCCTCAAGTTTCGACGCTCTTGAATATTTGTTGATTGATTGTTGAAGAACTATGGCCAAAGGAAAAGGCAAGGAAGTTCAAACCAGTCGAGGGAACGGAGTTGGTGAAGATCAGCAAAATGCGGTTGTGACAAGGTCTCGTGGGCAGAGCTCGGCAGTGGATTGGACCGATACAGGAAATCCGAACCGCACTCAAGGGGAGAGCTCTGATCCGATCCGAGTTGGAGAATCTGAAGCAGTGCACTCCCCCAACCTGAACCGACCCGAACAAATCGCACTACACCGATCCGACTTGGCTCCCCAGCTCCGACCCGAACAGGTCTCCCAGCTCCGACCCGACCTGATTGCCCATCTCCGATCCGATCCGTCACCTGGTGATGTGGGAACCTCTACTCGAGCCCCTCCAAATGCTCCGACTCCAGCCACCAGGGTCAATGATCAGGTCAATCCATCTGCGCCTATTACTCAAGGAGATTTCTCGCGCCTACTTGACGTACTTGAGAGTACTAGGGAGCTATGAAAATCCACGAGCGCACCAATCTCATGATGTAAGAAAACATGAGACTCATGAGCAGGGAAATTAGCGAACTCCATAGACAGAGAACCCCATCCCCGGTTCGCCACACACCAATGGGTCAGTCTTCTTCTTCCGAGGAAGTACGGCCCCGTGAAAGAAGGCCGCTCGGACGACCTCAGAATTTGGAGCAACTGACGTTCGGATCTTTGGGGTCCCGCGAGGACGCTGCACAAGTACTAGGACCTAATGATTCAAGCTTGAGAGAGCCTATGTTGTTGCCGATGCAGGGATCCCATGTATTACCTATAGACCCTAATCTTACCAATCCCACTCAGGGACAAATGCTCCAGCCCCTTCCTCCCGAGATCGTCCGGGAGCGTAGGGAACGAAGCAGAGCAGAAGCGGCTCGAAGAAGGAGGACGTCCCCTGACCAGGAGCCCAGGGGAAACCCGAACATCAGAAGAAGGGCATCTCCTGATCAAGAGCCGAGAGGGAACCCGGATACCAGAGCCAGGTAGCCTGAACGGCCCTTGACCAGTGCTGACGTATGGGCAATGGTACGCCAGATCATGTCTGAAAGCCGGAACTACACCAATGAAGATTATGGCATTGAGCAAAGTCATACTCCATTCACTGACGACATCCTCAACTTCCAGTTTCCCCGACGTTTTAACCTGCCGTAGATGGACAAGTACAATGGGAGAACCGATCCGGGATAGCATTTGATGCGATACGAATGGCTCATGAATGCTGCTGTTGCAACTGACGCAGTGAAGTGTAAAGCCTTCCCGATCTATTTAGAAGATGTGGCGCTGCTATGGTTCACCCGACTTCCCCCTCGGTCGATATCGAATTTTAGGGAATTGAGCGAACGTTTTATGAATCAGTTCCGACTCCATACCCGAAAGTCTAAGAGTGTTATTGAGTTATCAAGAATTAAGCAGGCCCCGGGAGAGTCTTTGAGGTCATATCTCGACCGTTTCAACTTAGCTGTGACAGAAGTCAGTGACCCGCATGAGCCCACCATCTTGATGGCTTTGATGGAAGGAGTCAATCCTGATTCTGAGTTTGGAGATTATCTTTCTGGGAAGCCACCTCCCACGAGAGAGTTATTCTACGAAAAGGCCGATATGTTAAGACGAGAGGAGGCAAGGGCAAACCGAAAGAGAAAGTCTGGAGCGTCTTCAAAAGAAAATGTTCAGAGTAATGTCGCCGTGAAGCAGTCTGGAGAAAGTTCCGGAAAAGTTGAGGTGAATGTGGGAAACAAGAGTGGAAACGACAATAATGGAAACGGGGGTAACAACAACAATTGTAACGCGAATGGTAATAGAAGAAATAGAAATAGAGGAAGTGATCCGAACAAAAGACCCCGGTTCTAGACTTATGAGAATTATACACCGCTGAACGACACTCTAGAGAACATTTACTTGGATACATACAATGTTTTGCAATACAAAAGACCGCCACCTCGAGACTCAACGGAGAAAGAAATCGCAACTGGAAAGTTTTGTTTGTTTCATGGAACTCATGGGCATTCAACAAATGAATGTCGACATTTGAGAGATCTGATTGAGAGGTTGCTGCGCGAAGGAAAATTGGATGAATATAAGGTTGCGCCAAGAGACAGGGGCAAGGAGAACAGGCTCCGAACCAGATCCCATCTGCTCCCAAGCCTACAGCGCAGCAGAAAGGCAAGGGAATTGTTATCAACACCATAGTGGGTGGACCTCACCCAGCGATCCACAGTTTTAGAGCAATGGATCAATACGTTAATGTAGCTAAGCACGTAGTTGTAGATGAATGTGATGATTTGGAAGATGTCGCCCCTGTGAAACAACAGAGGACAATGTTAGATGACGTGGTATTCCGCAGCAGAGACAATACCGGAATCCAGTCACCCACCGACGATCCGTTGGTCATTACCACCACCATTGGACCGGCATTGGTTCATAAGGTGCTAGTAGACAATGGAAGCTCTGTTAATATTTTATTTAAAAAATCATTCGATCAGATGAAGCTTGAGTCTGAAGATTTGAAGCCATGTGAAAGTTGGATTCGAGGCTTCAACGGAGCATCGACAGCTCCGATGGGTATATAGAATTGCCCGTAACATTGGGGCAAGGGGAACGCCGAAGAGTACGGATGCTTCAGTTCGTAGTGTTGGACGTAGATTGGCCTTACAACGCATTTTTGGGAAGGCCTGCCCTTGCAGAATTCAGGGCTTGCATCGCCCCTTGGTGTTTATTGCTTAAGTTCCCAACCGAAGCCGGAACAGGAGTAGTGAGAGGAGATCAAGTCTCCGGACGGGCTTGCTATGTTGCCGAATTAAAGATGTTGATGAAGGGACTCAACATTGAGAGTAAAGGCGCCTCACCTCCTCCAAAGGAGGGTTCGGCGTAGCAATTAGGAGGATCGGCCTCGAAGGAGTTGCCAAAAGGAACGCCCGAAGACTTGGATCCCAGAAAAGATGAGGAACCAGAGGCTAAAAATGCAACTCCTAACGAAGCGACAGTGGACATACCCATTGACGAAGCTGATCCAACAAGAGTTTTGAAGATTGGATCCCAGTTGGATCCACGTCGAGCCAAAGAACTAACTGACTTCCTAAAGGCAAACTTGGACGTGTTTGCCTGGACCCACGCCGACATGTGTGGGATATCGCCATCCGTCATAAGTCATTCACTAAATATAAACCCGAAACACCCGCTTATAAAGCAAAAGAGACGTATGCTGGGCCCAGAGAGGTCGGCAGCTCTGAAAGAAGAAGCGGAGAAGCTGAAACAGAACGGATTTATTAGAGATTCGACATATCCCGACTGGATATCGAATCCCGTCTTGGTAAAGAAGCTGAACGGAAAGTGGCGGACTTGCATTGATTTTTCAGATTTGAACAAAGCTTGCCCGAAAGATAGCTTCCCACTCCCCAGAATTGACCAGCTTGTAGATTCGACAGCGGGACACGAACTTCTTTCTTTCATGGACGCATATTCCGGGTACAACCAAATTCCTATGCACGTGCCAGATCAAGAACACACGAACTTCATTACAAATTTGGGGTTATACTGTTATGTGGTCATGCCGTTCGGATTGAAAAACGCTGGAGCCACTTATCAGCGCTTGGTGAACAGGATATTTTATAATCAAATAGGGAAGACTATGGAAGTTTATGTGGATGATATGCTTGTCAAATCGAAACAATCCTCCAGCCATACGCAAGACTTGGCAGAAATGTTCGGTATCCTGCAAAAGTATCGGATGAAGTTGAATCCTTTGAAATGTTCATTTGGAGTGGCATCGGGAAAGTTTCTAGGCTTCATTGTGAGCTCCCGAGGGATTGAAATCAATCCCAGCCAAATAGCAGTGATTAGAAACATTGAAGAACCAAGGAGAATCAAAGATGTCCAAAGTCTTGCAGGGAAAATAGCCGCGTTGAGTAGATTTATTTCCAAAGCAACGGACAAGTGCATCCCATTTTTTGACTTGATAAAAAGGGGAAAGAAGAACTTCGAATGGACTCCGAACTGTATCGAGGCCTTTCGAAATTTATTGGAATTGCTAGAAAAACCACAGATTTTGTCAAAGCCAGTGGATCATGAAGAGTTATTTGTTTACTTAGCGGTTTCGGCTCACGCTGTTAGCACAACCTTGGTCCGAGAAGAAGACAAAGTGCAAAGGCCAGTATATTATGTAAGTAAGAAATTGGCATCGGCAGAACGCAACTACCTAAAAATTGAGAAGCTCGCTTACAGCCTCCTAATCGCCTCCCAAAAACTTCGTCACTATTGCCAAGCTCACCCAATAACCATATACACTGACCAGCCTCTGAGGCAGGTGTTGCAGAGACCCGAAGCATCGGGATGATTGATCAAATGGAATATTGAATTAAGTCAGTTTGATTTAAATTTTCAGCCGCGGAGGTCGATCAGGGGGCAAGCTCTGGCAGACTTTATAGCAGAGTTCACAATCGCAGAGGAAGAAATAATTGATGACAGAGTGGTCAAGTCCGAAGATGAGTTAAAATTAGATCCATGGAAGCTGTACACAGACGGAGCCAAGAACGACCGAAGGTCCGGAGCTGGAATCGTCTTAGTCACTCCTCAAGGACGGTCGTTATATTACGCTCTACGATTAGAATTTTCAGCGACTAATAATGACTCTGAATATGAAGCCCTGATTGCCGGCTGAAGCTTGCTAAAGACCTCGGAGTAAAAACATTGAACATATTCTGCGACTCCAAAATCGTTGTTTGCCAAGTGCGAAAGGAGTTTGTGGCTCGGGGACCTCGACTTATCGCCTACCTCGGGAAAGTGGAAAAGCTGTTGAGCAACCTGGAGCGGTACAACATAACGCATATCCCAAGAGCCGAAAACCAGAAGGCAGACAGGCTGACAAAGCTAGCTAGTTCTGACAACCCTGAAGAAACAGAAATAATTCCAATTGAAACGTTGGAATCGCCAAGCTTTGAGTCGATGGAATTTGAGTTCGCTTTCGAAGCAGAACCGGAGAAGGAGTCGTGGATGACCCCAATTAAGAATTTCCTTAAGAATGGAGTACTCCCATCAAAGAAGAGTGAGAGACGGGCTATAGTTCGCAAGGCTACCAGATACATCCTTCAAGACGATACTCTTTATAGACAAGGATTTTCTATGCCCCTGTTACGATGTATGGCACACAACGACATCAAACGTGTACTACGGGAAGTACACGAAGGTGAGTGTGGAGATCACACAGGAGGTCGGACTTCAGCGAAAAAGATATTGCGGTATGGATACTTCTGGCCCACAATTAATAAAGATGCAGCTGATTATTCACGACGCTGCGACAAGTGCCAGAGATTCGCCAAAATCCCCAGAGCACTGTCAACCCAACTCAAATCGATGGTGAGTCCTTGGCCTTTTGCCACGTGGGGAATTGATATCATCGGAGTTCTACCAATTACTAAAGGAGGAGCGAAATATGCAATAGTCGCTGTGGACTATTTCACGAAGTGGGTGGAAGCTGAGCCCCTAACCAAAATCACGGCGAGAAAGGTGATAAGTTTCGTGGTTAGAAATATTATATGCCGATTCGGGATCCCAAGGACCATTATAACCGATAACGGAACCCAGTTTGATGGTGCTGAATTCAGAAATTTCTGCCAGAAATATAAGATCGACAAACGGTACACTGCGGTTGCCTATCCGCAGTCGAATGGGCAAGTAGAAGCAATAAACAAAGTCATAAAATCCATCCTCAAGAAACGATTAGAACGCGCAAAGGCAAAATGGGTTGACGAATTGCCCTTAGCTTTGTGGGCATATCGAACTACGTTTAAGACAGCTACCGGTCATACCCCTTTCTCTCTCTCATTTGGTTCAGAAGCAGTAATTCCAGTAGAGCTTGAGGTTACCTATCACAGGGTGACATATTATGACCCGATGACGAATCGGGCACTCTTACTCGAGTCTCTTGATGAAATCAAAGAAAAAAGGGACGAAGCAGATTTGCGCGCGTCAAGACATCGACGTCAGATGGCACGCTATTATGACAAAAAAGTTCGTCTTAGGACTTTTGAACTGGGAGATTTGGTGCTGAAGAGAATCTTTCCATCCCTTCCTCACCTCGGTCCAAAGTGGGAAGGACCCTTTGTCATCCGACGGAAACTTGAAACAGGAACCTTCAAGTTAACGACCGTAGATGGCAAAGAGGTACCTAGGGCATGGAATGCCCAACACTTAATGCGATATTTGAAGTAGAAATGTTGTACTCTTTGCTGTTTTTCTTATGAACTCTGTAAGAAGGCACGACTTGCCTTAGAAAAGTCTGATGATATGAACAAAGAACTATAAAGTGGATGTAGGCTACGACTTAGCCGAACCACTATAAAAATATCGTGTGTCATTTACTTTCCTGCATTATATATACCTTCAACTACTATTCTGTTGTGATTACGGAATATAAGATGATTTAAAACCTGAAAGGTTGAAAACAGTTTATACGCAAGAAAAAGCACAACGACTGTTTGTGCGATAAGACATAAAAGAATGGGAAGACGACATTCTTAACTCTAACTCTCGAGAATTGAGAGAGAGTATAAAGGACGGGAAGATGACGTCCTCTGAGGCGTGAAGGTGCACCCAGACAAGAGACCGCCTCAGTAAGAACTCTAACCTGAGTATAAGACAGGAGAGTATAAAAACGCCTGAAAAAACGACAGGCATTAACGACGCAGAGAATATAACCTCGTCGAAGTATCAGGGACATTCAGACTATTTGACTAAATCTTGAACAGTTTTTCAAGATTGACTGGGGGCATATATGTACACACATATTTCTCCCACCATAACTTCATTACACACTTATAGTGGGACATGCATTCATACATAAGTGCAAAACTAATAACTAACAGACATTGCAGAAAATGAATTATTTTTTATTTACAAATGAATGAATTTGTACAGGAAAACAGGCAAAAAGAAGGTGCAAGGGCCACCCTTGCACCAACAATTATTGGTCAATCAAATGCTAAAATAACGCAAGACGCTCCATCATTTGGACTTCGAAGAGGGCTTAGACTTCTTAGCAGCCTTCTCCGCATCCCTCGCCTCTTTCTCGGCCTCCGTCAAGATGCGCTTTGACTTTTTCTTCCCTGAAGCTGAAGTGCAGGAATCAGTTGACTTCTTCCCGGAAGGCGGAGCGCTGGAATCAAGAGAAGACTTTTTAGCAAGTTCTTCTGTAATGGATATAGTCGAAAGCTTAACAACTAACCTTGATCCCGCATCCACTACTGCGAGGGGCTTAAGGCTTTCAGGGTCTAAGTCTTCAGCTTTTAGCTGCAAACGTTTATCTTGGTCAGCTTTCAGTGCGGCTAAGGTAACATCATCGGCGCTTTTCGACTCCCCAACTATAGACACCTCGGGGTCTTCCTCATGTCCCCCGTTGCCGCCATCATCCTTTAAGGCGTCTATCATTTCGTCATCATGAGGAGTGTCAGCCTTGGACGGTTCAATTCCTACCCCCGAATCTATGGGGGCAGCCTTGTCTTTTCCCCCTTTAGCCATCTCCGTAGGCTCTGCTCCAGAGGCGGTTCCCTGGGACACACCTATCTTTTCGGACGGTTCAATACCTACAGAGTGAGAAGCAACAGTTAAAAACTCAGGAGAAAATAATGGGTTCTTCATCGATTGCTCAATCACGTGACGAAAGGTAGAGATAGCTTTGACAAATTGAGGTGAAAATGTAGAGATACCTTCTGAAGACTTCTCGGCTGGAGTAACTGCTGTCTCCAATGCCGCTTCGGGTATAGGGGATAAAAGAGTTGTCCGAGGGATCCCCGGGTTTTCAGGATCATATCCCTCTACTTCAGAAGTTGCAGAGGCAGTAGAGGAAGAACCAGCCTCGGGAATGTTCTTTTTCTCAGCCCTCCGCCTCTCTTCGTCCATAACAGCAGCAATGAGGCGGCGCCCTTCAGCTAGGCGTTCTGGCTCATCATCTCGTAAATATTTCTCCATCAGCTTGTCCTCGTCAATGGAATCAACCTTGAGCTCCTCTTTCTCCCACTCAACGATCTGACTCCATACTTGGACTAGAGTAGATGGATAATCTTCAATCCAAGAAATGTTCCGGCGGCAGATGATATGCGCAAAGAATTCAACCATTAATTCGCCGAAACCCTGAACCTCTCCTTCAGCCTCTGACAGTTGTTTGCGGGCCTCATCAGCGGACTTGATATCACATTCGACGTTACCCTCCGCTAGGGCAGCCCTGTTCTCCGCCTCCGCTAACTTAGAAGCCAAGTCAACGTTTTTCTTTTCCAATTCAGCATTCCTCCTTGCTAACTCGGCATTCTTCCGCTCAAGGTCTGCGTAAGCAAGTCGCGTTTTGGCAGCATCTGACTTGGCATCTTTGGCTTGCTTTTTTAATTTGGAACGCTCTTGGGTATGGGACTCAAGCAAATCATGGTAGCGTTTTTGCAGATCTTCAAATTGTTGTTTGAAGCTAGTAGCATCCCGTTGAGCAACAACAAGCTGGGCCTGAGTATCCTCCAAGTCTTTTCCTAGATTTTTTAAGGCATTTGCATCATCTTCTGCGGTTTTTTGCATTGAGTCAGCATTCGTGATTAAAATGCGGATGATTCTGGAAAGGCTGCGCGAATACTTGAACATTTCTGAATACTATTTCTCGACCGCATCTATCTTTGCTTTGGCCTCATATGCCCACCTTGAAGAAATAGGTTCAAGAGCAGGTAAAAAAGTCAAGTTTTCGAAGTAATGATCAGGAAATTGCTCCTCCAGATACGCCCGCTTAACTGCAGTTTCAGCATATAGCGATGGAGGGGCGGGGATTGTCAGCTCAGTATCCCTGTGCGTGGAGGACTCATTAGCCTCTTTATCCGTTCTAGGCCATTTAGCAGGGACCTTACGCTTGCTTCGTGATTCGGTATCTTTTGGCGGACTCCTCTCCCTACTACGCTTTTCTTGAGAAGAGGTTGAGTCTTTTGATTGCGGCCTGTCCCCATCCCGACGACCTTGTTAACCTTTATATCGCTCTGGGTCTGTCCGGACAGGAGAGCGAGAACGCGAGGTTCGCGAGCGATAAGGTTTATAGGGCCTTCTCTCCTCCCTACTGCGATCGTCGCGGCGATCATACTCAGTATCATAGGGCGGATTAGACATGTTACGACGGAGTTTCCTGATATCATAGTAAGATCGGGACATCGTGCCTGCACAACAAGACAAATGAAATTCAGAATCAATATTTTCACAAAGAGAAAGATGCAGTGAGTTGTGATGTTATTGTGTAAAGTGTGTCCTAAGTGGTGTTTTGCCCCCGACCAACCCGAGTCCGAAGCTGGACTAGTACGAGCGGGCTCTTTGGCCTTAGCAGGGGTGGTCTCTTCGGAAGAAGTGAAAACTAAAGGATTCTTCCTAAAATCCTCTGAAGTGTAAATAGTTTCGGGTAAAGGGAGATCCCCCAAACCCTGAAATAGTGGGTCATCAGTGCTAGGGACATCTCCCTCAGAAGCATCGATCGGTGAATCTTTGGAAGACGTTGACCTTTCCGGAGAAATGGCATCCTCGGAAACAGTATACCCTTCGCGATGCTTTTCGGCCATGTTAGCCAATTCATCATCTTGGGTAGAAGAAGGAGAGGGTGAAGCCTGAAGAGGCACTGTAGGAGCTCTTGAACCTTCTCCCGTTTCAGGGATTACGTCCACTGGGGGAATATATACATATGGAGTCGTCTCATGACCAATGCTACGGGTAATGGATAGCAACCCATGAAGATGAAGATATTTGTCCTTAAGGACTTCATCAATAGTTAAAAACTTCTGATCACCATTAAGGAGCTGGTGCATCCGATCAAAGAATACTTGGTCTGATATTTGTTTTGGGTTATCAACTGCAAACAAAAAGAAAAGCGAATTAATGCGGTGGTTTGTACGTACAGAGTTGGGATTTAGAAAACCAGTGCTTTACTTGATTTCGTCCACCTCCTAGCACACCCTGGTTGTTGCTTTACATAAAACCATTCCAGCCTGGAGTTCCCAGCTTTACTACTGAATGGTGCTAGAATTATCTTCCTCTTAGGGACAGACTCGAAGTAACAGAAAGAAGGGGTTTCTCGGGTCCGGTGCTTGAAGTTATAGAAGAAGTGAACGTCATCAAAAGTGAGCTCTATGCCTAAGATCTCACGATACGCTACATATAGGGTGTACAAGTAAGCATAGGAATTGGGATGCAGCTGCATGGGGGCAATCCGCATTTGTCTTAGAAAATCGACGACGAAAGGAGAAAATGGAGGAATAGCCCCGACCATGCACATCAACCGAGTGATTGCCATATACCCCTCTGGAGGGTTGTGGGGACGATCAGATTTTGATGGCAACAAGGTATCCCCTTTGAGTATCCCGTACTTTAGTCGTATTCGGACAAGTCTGTCATTGTCGATCGTCGATTCAACGAAATCTTGAGGTGATTCCAATATGACGGCAGACTCAAATTCATTAGGAGCTCAGTTATCACCAATCCCCCTTCCTCTTCACTACCTAGAGAAACTCCACCCTCAGAGGATACATTGTCACTTTCGCGAGTTTCAACCCTGTAGTCTGAGCCCTCATCATACCACTATGGATCCGAAGAAGAAGATATGTCTTCAAGAGTAATTTTGTTGGATGTCTCTGGGACCTCCTTCTTCTCTGCTAGTCTAGAGGAGCGTCTAGATGTCATGGTCACAAAACTATTGAAGAAGCAATAGCACAAGTTAGAGTAAATTAGCCCGTATCCCTCCGTGCATGTGTACAAACTAAAGTGTGAGCAGTATATGCAGAAAATGTAAAGTTAACGTTTGAAAGTGCGACGCAAAATCTTGACAAAGTAATAAGGATCAAGGCAGTTCTTGATGTCCATTTATGTACGCAGGGCACTATCCTAACTGTCCATTAAGTTGACGATTATGCCAAGAGTTGATTAGGCCAGTTAAACAAATTTTTATGCATTAAGTTGGACTGCTCTTCGGTTCAGTTCGGGTGCATTCATTGGGATCGGATCGGAGGCGTAGCTCTGCCTTGGACTCGGATAAACATTGAAGCCTAGGAATCAAAATCGGATCGGTTCGGAAGTAGATTCCCCGAACAGTTCAGGTCGGATTAGGCAGTCATGCCTCTCTCTCCTCCTTTATTCTACAGTCTGACCCGATCCGGTTAGATGCTCTATTCCCCTCCTCAATTGTTTGCCCCGACCCGATCCGGCCTTCTGGATCTCTTTTCCTTTTCTTTTCCTCCATTCTCCATACTTCTCCACCTGAACCGACCCCTTATGTTCTATATCTTCTTCTTCATCCTCAATCACAGTTGAACCCGATCTGATTTCTAAAACTCCATAGGAGAATGAGCATATATCCTTTCCAACCTCCCAGCGCCTCGAGGTGGTGGTGGAGCCAGCGACGACGATGGCGAGGAAGGAGGAAACCACGGCGTCGAAGCCATGTGATGGATATGCTCGATTTGCTCGAATTAACCATAAAATTTTGATTAAGGACGGTTACAGCAATAGGATTCAAAGTTTCAAGACTACCTATGTGTTTGTTTCAAGAATTGAAGCAAGAATTTCGAGATTCTTGGAGGATTAGGGTTCGGTATGAAAATTAGAAAACAAGAATAATGAAGGAGGAAGAAGGAAGCTGGCGAATGACAGGGTTATATATAGGTATTAGTGTTGACCCCTCGTATTCCTACCCTGTTTTCTCGCTCGGACCGGATCAAGAATCCAGCATCGCAGCTTGGCCCACTAGTCCAATGTGAAATAGAAAAAGAAGAGAATCCGTTCGGGTCGAAACCCGAACCGAACAGAATGTCGTATCTCAACTTGGCATTTGAATTAAGCAAAAATTCGAAGAGAAAGATGAAAGCACAAGGAAAATCAAAAGGAAGATTGCCAGGAAGGCACTGTGCAACGACAATCAAAGCATGCTCCATCTCCAACAGAAGCATCCTTTGAGGGGGCAAAATGTTAGCCCACTTTGTGAACTCGGCAACACAAAGTCGAGATGTAAAGCGTTGAAGAACTTAGAAAGCATCATAGCGGATCGGAGAGCTGCTGCTATTCGGATCGGAGAGCTGCTGCTATTCGGACCGGAGAGCTACTAACATTCGGATCGGAGAGCTACTACCAGGTCGGAACGGAGCAGAGCGAAATGGATAAGGACCTAATTTCAGCTTAGTTCGGGTCGGATCGGATGCCCCGATCCGAACCCCCTCTTCATGCTCCTCCGAACCGAACCAATATTCCACGTCACTTCCCCCCACGATCGCCTGAATATTCGGAGCGGTTATGACCAGTTCCTACCCACGATAATCTCAACTCTGATGCGCTCTCAGCACTGGAGTCCATCCGAACACGAGGACGATGGGATGGAAGACACGTGGCTCCGACCCGGATCGGATTCTAAGCAAATTTTCACCTATAAATACCTCGCCTAGAGACGATTAAAGGGATCTTCTTTTGGTGACTTTGAGTGTTAAAACACTTTCATAAACCGAATTCCAGCACTCCCAGATAATCCAAAACGTCTTTCAACATTTGTTTTGAGACAATTGAGTGAATGTATGTGAGTTGTGAGTGAAATTGAGTGAATATCTCATTGTAATTGCAACTATATCATCGAGAATAGTGATTGCGAAGTGGATGTAGGCTTTTCAACGCCGAACCACTATAAATTCTGTGTCTCCGTTTTACTTTCGATCTTATTTTATTTTTATTTCAGTCAATTTGGGTGTTGGAACCACTTTTTGGTCTAACAAATATTATTTTTAACATGTATGTGAATCAAATAAAATAGTCATGTGTTGAAATATATTTTTGTTCGCTAAAAAATATCATTTTTATGCGAAACGTGAAGTGTTAAAAATAGCCACTTGTTCAAATAAATATGTGTGGGTTGAAAATATTATTTTTAACATGTGTAGGAAGTGTTAAAAATAACCACATGTGGAAATAAAACCTTTGTTAGCTAGAAATATTATTTTTAGCTTAGTTTTGCACATATATATACATGTGTTGAACAGGAAGTGGATTAGCTATTGAGTAAAGAATTTATTTGCGTGCCCGACAAATAGGTAAACCTTAATGAGTTGGATGTGCAATTTTATTATTATATCAACTCCTGTGAATGTCATTGGATGCGGAGTTCGGGTTGTTCTGTGTGTAATAATAAACATCGCCCTAGGATAGTAACAATTAATTTTAAACTACACGTCATGGCATACTCCTTGAAGATAGGCATACTTCATCATATACCACATAAGCATTTGG
Source organism: Allium sativum (assembly GCA_030737875.1). NCBI lineage: Eukaryota > Viridiplantae > Streptophyta > Magnoliopsida > Asparagales > Amaryllidaceae > Allium > Allium sativum. Next base: position 1,052,020,301 of record CM060924.1, read on the forward strand.
AGATTATGTGACGAGGTTGAAGCTTTACCATACGAGCGAGAGGCTTGTATGGCGATGACTATATATTACAGGTTGAACTGATGACTGATCTGGACTATATAAACTATAACGGTAAATTGCAAGACTAATAAAAACCCCACACGGGTCTGGAGATGACAATAAACACGTCTCTCTGGTCATTAAGGCACAAAAACCATTTACGGGGTGATGAGAATTTATTCTCTGGAGTTATGATCTATACACACTTCCCTGTGGACATCGGAATATATCACTATAAATATGTGCATGCTTATTAGGATTTATTGGGTACCTAATACGGCCCAATAAATTTCCAAACCCCTTCCCATACAAAGGAGGTTATAGCGAAATTTTTCGAAATATAAAGGTGTTAGTGAATTTTTTGAAGTGAAAACGATATTGAAATCGTCGAATGAATTATACATATTTAAATATAAATTAAATAAAACGAATCGAGCCCCTGCAGTTCGCGTTTTGAAATCGTAACTTCAAACGATTATACTGAAAGATCCGACCATCGAATTTTCACGAAACTGGAACAGTTGGGTTCGCTTTGGGGATATCTTCCCAATGATATAAACTTTGTTGAAATCCAACGGTTAGATATTCAGGTATGTGTAAAACAAATTTGGGGAAAAACAGCGCCAGTGCCTCGGCACGACCTGCAACGTCGTTTAATTAAATATGGCCATTTTTAAATAGATAAAAATGGCGATATATCATTAGAAAAAATTATAGACGATATAGAATGGAAATAAACCGATTCTACTTGGTTTGCTTGATATTTAGTGGTTGAATGTGTTTGACATGAAAATTATACTAAAGAACTGAAATGTGAATGTCGAATGATTTAACCATGTGAAATATTGATTTGAAAATCTAAATATACGTGGATTATTTGAAAAGGCCGAGTTAATTCTCATTTCAAATAATCGATCGATGGTTAAAAGTCGAAGAGTTGAAGACGGTTCAAGACCGACGATCTTCACATTGGATGGATAGGTGCTACTGATGCTCATGATTGGAGTAGCTACCTTGAAGGACCCGAAGTGGTAGCCGTCCGGACGTATTGTTGATTGTACGGATATACGAGGAATTTGGTGCATCCGGCTTCGTTCAAACCCAAAACGAACTTGTAAATGGACTGTGTGTCTGACATTGGATTTTGTTCTGTGCTGATTGATCTCTGTTAAATATATATCTATTTGGCGATGGAGAATTTATTCTCTTGCTTAACGCCGTTCTCTGAGACGTACGAGCTCAGAGGTTATATATTGATAGAAATCAGTCGCATGGAGTGAATTGCCTGTGTGGCACGCCTAAGTGGCATATGATCAAGGCTTTTGTTGCAAAGCAAAGTCTTGTGGTTGATGATCAAAGCACGGCCTGTGTGGCATAGCTTTGTGTATAGCATTGATTCGCGAGCCTCACACCTTGGTATGAGTCAAAAACGGGATAGTGACCGCTGGGAGAACATGATGTTTCTTTCTAGCTATGGTGGTGTCAGTGACTTACCAGCCTTGACATTTATATATACTTTTCACCTGTGTGGTTGTTGGAATGCGAGGCACCTCGATTATAAGTCTGTAAGGACCGGGAAACGTGTGTTCAGGAATTGCCAATCCTCAAAATTAAGAGAGGACCGGCCCAGCCGATTCCAAGGACCGCTGTGTGTGATCCTGAGACATTTGCTAGAGTGTCTCGAACGGAGAGGAGCTTGTCCCTTGCATCGACTCATGGTGGAATCCAATTTCCAATACGAAATTGTGGATGTGATTGTATTACTAGTATGGCGACATAGCAAATGGCAGTTATGCCGCCTAGGATTGATATTTATGATGGTAATTGTTTTTGAAACATATATACACTAGTAATAATATCAAACACTTTTGTTTTATACGTATCAAGCATTTCTTGGCCATTATAAGGTAAAACTCTATCCTCCGGCTTGCGTTGCATTGTGTGATGGGACCTGAGTCTTATAATGGCTTCATTTTTATAAAAATCATTGCGATGATTTAATAATTTACTTTGTTTCATGCATTAGAAATCATTGGAGTAAATCCGTTCCGCAAAAGTGGCGTGGTCCCTTGATTTGTCTTATTATTGTTGTTTAATTAGTTAAGTAGATTTCTCATACCAGTCCCATGACGGACTCATAGTTTGTTTCACCTTGCAAACTCGGGTGCCCTTATTTTCACACGGGCAACCTAGTATCAGGTGGTTGGACCTATTTTGGCTTTGCACTGCAGCAGAAGTGCACCTTTTGGATCATGGCGAGGCTTGACTTCACAGTGTTGACTATTGATTTTCCGCCATTGTTATTATATGTATATGATTCTTCCTCAGGCGATGTGGACTGATGTTTCATTATGTACTCTCTATGTATATGTACCGCTTATGGCGATGTAGACTGATCATGTATCTTTATGCACTAAGTTGTATCCTGCACTGTGCTCTCTGATGTTGTGATATGTATGATTCCGTTGTCATATTTGTGTAAATTATTCTATTTCCTGCTTATGCTATTATCTGTACTCTACTAATGATGATTAATGCGTTATCTTCCAATGATTATCCTTAACACCTCAGCACGGGGTTTTAGGATCGTCACAGGTGGTATTAGAGCTTTGGTTAACCTTAGTTCTGGAATTTAACACATTAAACACCTCGTCAGAATAGAATCAGTAGTATTCTCGGGCGAGTAGCTCATTAGAGATAGGACTAGTAATGCCCTAGAGTGAGCCAAGCAGAATAGCAAAAATAATTTGATCAGTACATCGTTGTCTTTCCTTAAGTTCTTCCGCTGTATCATGCAATAAAATAATCGTTTTTGAGTGCTGACTCTTTTCTTGCTTATACCGAACTTGATAAATGGCTACCAGAGCTGCAGCAGCTAGAGGAGGCCGAGGAGAAGTTCCCACTGCAGATGGACCAGTAATACAACCACCAGCCGCCCAGCCTTTCGAGCTTGACCGAGTGGCCAAAAGATATAAGAATCTAGGAGGCAAAATCTTCTCAGGAACCGGTATGGTGATTGAGGCTTTGGCATGGTTAAAAACATGCGAAAAGATCTTGGGAGGCCTGAGGCTCGGAGATCAGGACAAAGCATTCATGGGCGCCTGGCTCTTGCAAGACGAAGCAGAATTGTGGTGGGAAGCCATCAAGGCAGAGAATCAAAATGCAGGAAGGACATGCGATGACTTCAAAGAAATGTTCAAAGAGAAGTTCATCCCAGAGCAAGCAATTGAGTGCATGCATGATGAATTTGCAAATCTCCAGCAAGGAGACCTCTCTGTGCCAGACTATCTCAATAAGTTTACACTGTTATCTCGCTATGCCCCAGAGCTCATCGCGACTGCTAAGTCCAAGAACAAGAGGTTCATCCACAGGCTAAAAGTGTAAATATCAAGACAGGGCCATAAGCCATGTTAAACTGGCATTTTCAGACTTAGTGGAGATGGCATGCAATTATGAGGACCTTGACAAAAGAAACCTTGATCTAGACCGCACTAAGAGTCAAGCAGGGAATAAGCGCAAGCCCTCTACGAACCAGGCAGAGTCAAGCAACGCGGCATCCACCAATCCGCAAACTAGCAGGACACCAAAGGGAAGCTGCTTCAATTGTGGAAAGATGGGGCACTATTCTAATGTGTGCACAACCCCAAAACGGCAAAAGACCAACTCCCAGGGCTCAAGCCAGAACTCTCCGAACCCTCATTCATGCTTTAACTTCCGCAGAACCGGACATCTCGTCAAAGATTGTCCATTGCTTAAGAAGGCAGAAGTTGCACATGTGTACGACGGGACGAACCCACCGGCTGCTTCCGATGGAGCAGGTAAACCCGATGTTTTGGGAGGTACCCTTACAATTAAGAATATTCCTGTTTCTGTATTATTTGACACGGGTGCATCACGTAGTTTTATTGCAAGTAACACTATTCACAAGTTAAAGTTAAAGATAAGAGTTCTTAAAGAATCGGTTAAGGTTCATAATCCAATAGGGGGTTCTATTATTCTCAGTTCATATTGTAAAGTACCTACTTCTTTTTCTCGATACCGGTTTCCTTTTGATCTAGTCGTTATGGATTTTCCTGAGCTCGATATCATTCTCGGATTGGATTGGTTAACGAAATACGGGGTCGAAGTAAATTGTGCGGAAAGGATAGTAAAAATTAAAATGAAACTTGGATATACTACTGTACCATGCCATGGTTCAAATCCAAATATAAAGGAATTTTGGTCTGCGCTGGAAGTTATTCCCACTTCCTTAGAAAAGATTCATGTTGTTAGGAACTATGCGGATATGTTTGAAGAAGCTGAAAACTTACCTCCGCAAAGAGAAATTAAATTCAGAATCGATCTAATTCCCAATGCCAGACCAGTGGTACATCCAATTCGAAGAATGACTCCAAAAGAAAAAGAAGAATTAGGCGATCAAACTCGTCAACTATTATGGAAGGGTCTGATCAGACCTAGCTTTTCTAGTTGAGGTGCAGCTGTAGTGTTTGTCCATAAGTCGGACGGTACCCTCTAATTGTGTGTTGATTACCGAGACCTCAACAAACAGATGTTGGATCTAGAATAACCCTAGAGGGGGGTGAATATGGTTTTTCACAGTTTTTAACTGAATTAAAAATCTAACGAGATATATAATAATAAGCAAATTACAGAATATTACAGAAACAGAAATGCAGAAAATAAATCACACACAGATATACCCAGCTTCGGCAAAACCCTGCCTACTGCTGCATTTCTAAGGTTTCTACTAGGTGATAGAACAGATCCCGCATACAAGACCATGTACACTCGCAAACACTGCTCCTATTCTAACCCTACGCTCAAAACCATAGACTGATTGATATCCCCTCGATCAGATTTTCCCTAGTTACGACCCCGTAACCAGTACCCCAGATTTTACAGACTCTGAACCTGACAGTCAACACCCTGACTGGTTTCCTAGAATTTTACAGACTTCTAGAAACTGTTCGATTCGTTTTAAAAAAAACAATACAAATTCAAATTTAAAAATAAATAAAACCCTAGGAGTTAGAATAGAAGGGTTATCCCCTTTTCAATAATTTGGCCGGCCACTTCACAAATTTGTGCACCCTTTTTCTTTTAGCCCGATCTCTCTGGAAAACTAAAAATGGCGACCTGAACTAGGGTTTCCTTTGGATCCCCAAATCGATTTCGACTTCGAAATGAATTACTCTGGAAATTCTCTGTAGCTCCAATTCTTGTTCATGAATTTGATCGATTGCTGATGCTCCTTGCTTCAATGATTTTTGGGGTTCCTTCTACGATCGGAAACTGTGAGTTAATTTGTTTTAGCTGATTTCTGCTTTGCAATTTCTGCTCTGGTTTTTCGATTTTTCTCTCTCTGTTGTGTGGTATTTCGATGCTCTTTTTCCACCGATGATGAATTTGGTGTGTAGGAAATATATAGGGTAATCGAAACCCTAAAATAACTCTGATTTCGTGAAATATGACTTGAACTGAAATTCGCGTGAATTCTGCTTTTGAAATTCTCGGTTTTAAATGGCTTTCCTGATTTGTTTTTATGAACCTGAAAATAAATTGTTGCCTTTTTATCTGGAAAAATATTGTGCTTCCCATATATGTTCTCTGTCCCACCGATTATGTAACTGTGCTCTTGAACCTTTGTTTGCACACATCCATACTTGCTGACTTACTTGTTTTGCTCCCTTGATTGGTGCTTGATTTAAAACAGAACCGTAATTTTCAGGAAAATAAATCTTGACAAATTTGCACCTGATGAAATTTACCTGAATAATGTTTCTAAACCTTGCCAAATTTCACCTTAAAAAAATCTTCAATGAATCTGGAATATAATTGACATGCTGTCCCTTGTCTGATTTTTGCTCTTCCTTACACCATTGCAAAACAGGAAACAAATTTGCAATTGCTTGAAAATGACTTGCTGAATGTTGATTTCCTTGATTTAAGACTTGCCAAAGCAAATTGTGAATTCTGAAATGAATCACTTATTTGAACCATTTAGTTTGCAACCTTGCCTTATATTCATTACCATATATGTGCAGTTTTGCTTGGTCATTTCTCGGCTATTTCTGGGAATTGATTTCTGCGATGATTTACAAAAAAAACTGTCGAATAAAACTTGCATTTAAAACTTGTCTAAAAAGTCTTTCATGCTGTAGTTTGCACCATACACCCACGCATGGTTTACTTGCACCAGATTTCTCACTGAGTTGCACCAATTCTTGGATTGATCACTTGCTTGTGCACTGAACTACTTGTGCCCATGCTGCTGAGTAGATCATATTGGCTCGATCATGTTTGTTTGACCTGAGATGCACCATTTAGTTTTGTATTGAGCATACTCGACCATACAGCTTTTGTCCATGACACTTGTACTCAGTTTTGTTATTGGCCATTCACGTATGCTCCATCATGCAAACAGATTTTGTTGTATGTACCACCATGTACTCATCTCCATGCTCTTGTCCCTGTGCATGCTGTATCATCCTGAATCTTTGTTGCTTGTACTTATGTTGCTCCAATGTACACTGTTAACCTGCTATGAACATGTGTTCACTGATTTTGCCCATTCACCATTGCTTTGTTGATCATATGCTTTACCTCCATTCATTGTGCACTTGAACATTGTGTATGCTGTGTACTTGTCATACTTACACTTCCCTGATGTGTATACTGCCTTGCTCTACTTTGTTGAACCATGTGAATCACCATGCTTGTTGACTTTGCTGCTGCCATGTTAATCTTGCTTGACCATACATTGCTGGGTGCATCTTCTTTGCACACTCTCGACCATTCAAAAAAAACTGAACCCATGCTTTTTCTGATTTAAAAAGAAAGATTTGCCATGTATAAATGCTTGATCTTGAGTTGATCTCCAATGTTGGTCAGTCCTATCTTTGCTGATCTGAAAATATTTGCACTTGAAGCTTGTTGCACCATGTATGAATTTTGAGATGTTTTGTCTTTAGCTCGGCCATTGATGTTTTTCTTTGCTGTTTGACTTTACATTGAGTTGTGTTTGACTTTATTTTCATGTGCACTGAGTCGAGAAGGTCCACGTGGCTACTCCTCAGTTGCACACTGAATTGGCGTGGCAGTGCACATGTGTATATCTATACACGTGCGTATATGCAGTCATTTAGAAAATTTCCTGTCCCTGTACATATACAAACTGTCTGCTAGACACAGATGAATCAGATCAAGTCATGAAAAATGATGAGAAACACACCAGAAAACTGAGGCAAATAATTTTTTTTTTTTTAAAATAAAAAATATTTGCATGTGTACAGTTTTTATTTCTATTGCAATGTACTGTGTGTGTGTGTGTGTTTCTGTGTATGACAGGTGTAGATGACTGGACTGACAATGATGATGCTGTGAAGACAGAAGATTGAAGACAGTGTTGAGGAATGCATAAGTCTGTATATATGTGTGTGAAAGAAATTGTATATGAGTGAGAGTGGTAGTGAGGATATGAAAAGAGATATTGTACTAATATTTTGTAATAAACAAGTTTGTATGAAATAAAATATTATTTTGTTGTTGTCAAACAATCTCGTTTATTTTATTATGTTATTTACTAGTACAAATATTCTATGAAGTATTTAAATAGTAGAGTTGGAATTATGTACTGTTTTGATATTGAAATAAAATATTATATTTAAACAAAATACTGTGTAGATATCTGAGTTTCTGTATAGATGCATTCTGTTTAAATATGAATATTATATTCCTGTCTGTAATGTGATATAACAGTACAATAACAAACACATTCAAAATAATATATACTTGTTTGTTATCTTCAAACAAAAATCATATAATTGTGTATACAACACTGTTATATACAACAATCTCCCCCTTTTGATGATGACAAACAAATAAAAGATTTTGAACATAATAAATGTGTTTGTTCGTGAATATTTGAACTCCCCCTATTTAAATGCTCCCCCTACAACAGAAACTCCCCCTATAACTTTGCATGAGTGAAATGTATGAATAATTAAATTTTCAAAATTAAAAATATTTATAAAATATTCACTCATAAATCAAAATCTAATCCATTCTCCCCTTTTTGTTATCATCAAAAGGATACAGATTTTAAAATACAGATGAAAATTGACAAAAAATATAATTTCAGCTTAAGAGGAAGAACGGTCATCATAAATTTCAATCAGTCAAACAAAAATCATAATATTCTAGGAACATGTGGCTTATTTCACATTTTAGAGAATGATGGTTATACGATGAATTTTATATAAAATGGAGAGAGTTTAAAAAAAATTCATTTTCGATTATTTTCAAAGGATTTTTATAAAAATAAAGCACAAAAACAGTGATGGATTTGGACTATAATTATAAATTCAACTTAAGTGACAAAATCAGATAGTCTCAAATCCCAGTAGCTATCAATCAACAAATCATAATACTTCTTAAGATATTAATACATTTCACAGATTAGAAGGATGGATTGATAGGCTGGTTTTTATAAATACCAAGGAGAATTTCAAAATAATTTGTATTTTTATCACTTTATTTCCTTTTTATTTATTTTGTATTTAAGAGCACACTGACCTCGCATAACCAGAGCTTGGATTTTTAAATGGGATCAGTCGCAGCTTAAATTATAAGACGCCTCATAACCATGCATTACCAGAGCTTGGATTTTTAAATGAGGTTAGAGACACTCTTATGTATTAATTATATTTTTATCATTTTCAGCTTTATAAAGGAAAAAAACTCCTCGGTATATGAAACCAATATGGATGATAGAAATGTGGTAGGTACAGAAATGAACTGTGAAATAAATTTCTAAATTAATTATATTATGAAATAAGCTCGACTGTACCGGGATTATTGAAAATTTTCAATTATCACTAATTCTGAATAATAATATAACCACAATTCCATCACAAATATTTTCACTGTTTATTCAAGATGATTTTTTTAAAAAAAAAATATTAAATTCTCCACATTAAAAAAAATGATGGATGGCAGAGTGATGATAGATAATGAAGATGGTCATGAAATAATTGCCAGTTCAAAGATATTATAATAAACGTTCAACCATCATGAAAAAAAATTAAATCAAATCCCCTCTTGTTGTGAAATATACTGCAGTCACAATTTCATCACAATTTCAAATTCTGATAATATTTTTTGATGAATTATAAATACAGTTCAATTCGGATATTGATTTCAATTTCTGAATGAATAATCAATAAATAATTTTAAAATTGAAAATCAATTACAAGAGTAAATTAAACAGATTTATACAAAAAAAATTGAATCTATACAGGGTGATAATTCAAAAACCAGATGAGTAAAAAAAACTGATACCAAATGTAGTCTCCTTTATCGAGGAATTTAATTACACCCTGATGGACTATCATGGACATCTCAGACCAAAGAAATTTAAACACAAACTCAGCCAGACAAATTTAGCACATTTATTTGTATAAGGAAAACAAGATATGTGTGGATCTATACATGGTGAAAATTTGAATCTCAGTACAGATGGGTGAAACAATTATAAGCACTTCTGATACCACTTGGTGTCTCTATTAATGAGTATTTTAACATGACACTGGAGACAAACTATGATATCACAGACAACAGAAATTTAAAGCCCAAGCAGACAAATTTAGCACAGAGCAGCAGACAGATAAAAATTAAGCAGTTATCTAAGAACTGTATCAGAGCAGTACAAAGACAGTTTCCAAGCAAACAAGTCAAGATGATGGTCACAAAAAAAATATTCCATGATCCCAGATTAAAAATATACTTTATTTTAAATCATTTGAAGAAAAGTGAAAGTATTAGTATTTAACGAATCAATCATACCAGGTTATATTTCAGATTCAAAATTATGTGTGAGATTCAATAAATAAATAATTTCAAATGATTTTAAAACAAATATATATATTCAAATCAAATAATCATACAATAACAATGATATTTATGACCATATTTTCAAAAGGGTTTTCACAAATATTTTTGATAATCACAAGAGAGGTTTCAGATCATTTACATCAAGACTGAATAATAACTCATGATCCAAAAATAATGGTTTATTCGAAATCATTTGAACAAATGTAAATCATGAGATACAATGAATCAATCACACATAATTAATAACTTCAGATTTGAGAGGTGTGTGAGATTCAAAATATCAAAAGTTTCAAATGATCTCAAACCAATAAATAATCTAAGCCAGATGATCATGAATGACAGTGAATTTCAAGATGTAAACAATGTGATTCAAGACATTCAAAATTTCCAAGCCAATCCAAAAATTAATGAGATTATTATAACTGATAAATAGCAGAGTGCTGTAATGAGTATAATATTTTAAGTCTTTCCAAAAATGAATTAGAAGATACTCAAAACAGCAAAGGTGTGTGAAATCTCATTAATATTTCAGATCTTCAAAAATTTAGAATTCAGATTAACAGTGTTCAAGCTATGATATGAATTCTTCAGCACTGTTAAGAATTCAGAAATAAACTTCAAAACAATTGCAGAAATTTACAGTTTGAATTCAAGATATGGAAATTATTAAAACTACAAAGTTCTATTCAAATAAAACGACTTTCCAGAAGATCATGAGTACTGCAATTGGAAGTTAAGAACGTACAAGAAAATTTACAAAGATATGACAGTGACAAATTAAAAAACAAAAACAGAAGGGGTAAAAGAGGGAATAACCATAGAAAAAAAACAGAGAGAATAAAAAAATATTTACAAGGGTGAGTTCAGAGATCATACCTGAAATTGATGTAAACTAAAGAGATCTCTAACTCAACAGACTTGGCTTAAGGAACTGTGAATAATTACATAAATATTAAGCAGCTTGAATTCAAATCTCTTTTGCTTTGCAGTTCCTCAGCCACCTCTGGTACCTAACAGTTTAGAGAATCGAGTGGTCTAACAAAATATGTAAAACCACTCACAGTTTTGTTCATAGCTTTAGGTACCCAAACTTGTTTATATAACAATCCATCAGAATTTACCAAAGTACCTTTAGGGACCCAGATCTGTTTGCAATTAGACGAATTCACTTTACTTCTTTTTGAGGCCCAAGAATGATAGAAAGGTTTGTTATAAAACAAATTCTTATTTTGCTTATGTTTCAAAAAATCTTTTGAATTGCTAGAGTTTAAAAATTCAAAACCATCTTTTCCAAGATAATTTGAAGTGTCTTTAAAATCATTTGAGTTCATCCTATCAAAACGATTGATATTCCCAAAGCCAAGACCAGATTTATTTCCAATAGAAACTTGGTTTTGTAATAGCATATTCAACGATTTTTCCCCATTAGAAAATTTATCCAAAGTTGATTCTAATCGTTGAATTTTGGATATTAGATCGATATTTTCTTTTAATAAATTTAAGGAATTATTTATAGCGATCTTCTGTTCAGCATTGAACTGTTTCAAAACCAGATTCTCATTTTCAAGCAATTTAATTTTGGCTTGGGATTTGGAAATTTCAAGTTCAAATCGTTTTTGTTTTTCAGACTCAAAATTCGTGGTTTTTTCAATCTCATTTTCAAGTTCTTTCAAAATCAAACCACTTTTCACCAAAATTTCATTTTCAGCAATTTCAAATTTGGAATATATATCAGTCTTAAAGTTTTCAAATTCCTTTTGTAAAAAGTTATTCAAACTTGATAACTCAATCTTGTTTTCTTTTAAGATCAGAATTTCCTTTTCAAACTCTTGAATATTTTTATTGAGATGAACAAGATTGGTTTTCAATTTTAAACAATTTTTGCAATCTGAATTTGAAGAATTTTTAAAATATTCAAGCTATGATTCCAAATCATTAATTTTGCTGGTCAACTCAGAATTCCTAGATTTTAGAGATTTGAGTTTTTCAATAGATTTAGTTAAATCAACACACATATAAACCAAATCTTCGTATGAGAAATTTTCAACTTCAGCATCCGTTGATTCTCCATCATCTGATCCATCTGAATTTTCATCTGTAAGACTAGTTAAGCATAGATCTGAAGCTGAGTTGACTTTCTGGGGTTTTGAGCTGCAGTTGTCAATTTGTCCATACTTCGTATTGAGAGCTTTCTAGATTTCCTGCGCAGTTAAACAATGGGAAATCAGACTGTATTGATCATCATCAAGATAAGAATAAAGAATATGTGTAGTACGAGAACTAAAAACTTTATCTACTCTATCGTACCCATTGATAACAACATCCCAACATTTAATATTAACAGATTTTAAATAAAATTCCATTCTGGATTTCCAGTTTAAAAAATTTGTTCCAGTGAAAATAGTTGGAGATGAACTAGACTGACTCTCACTAAACTGACAGCTAGGATGACCCATTACTCTAGAGTTAAACAAAAAATACCTGCTCTGATACCAGCTGTTCTCGCTTTCTCGAGGATTTTAATGACACCCCGGTGGCAAACAAAGGTACCTCAGAGACTGGTTTCACGTCCTGCCTCTCGACATGGACAACCACCCACGGACATGTAGGGATAAGAGTCACTACTTCGCCACTAGATCATAGAGCGAGAACTCCCTATCATGTTGTAACCTTATACCAGCTCTGATACCACTTGTTGGATCTAGAATAACCCTAGAGGGGGGTGAATAGGGTTTTTCACAGTTTTTAACTGAATTAAAAATCTAACGAGATATATAATAGCAGATTACAGAATATTACAGAAACAGAAATGCAGAAAGAAAATCACACACAGATATACCCAGCTTCGGCAAAACCCTGTCTACTGCTGCATTTCTAAGGTTTCTACTAGGTGATAGAACAGATCCCGCATACAAGACCATGTACACTCGCAAACCCTGCTCCTATTCTAACCCTACGCTCAAAACCATAGACTGATTGATATCCCCTCGATCAGATTTTCCCTAGTTACAACCCCGTAACCAATACCCCAGATTTTACAGACTCTGAAACTGACAGTCAACACCCTGACTGGTTTCCTAGAATTTTACAAACTTCTAGAAACTGTTCGATTCGTTTTAAAAAAAAACAATACAAATTCAAATTTAAAAATAAATAAAACCCTAGGAGTTAGAATAGAAGGGTTTTCCCCTTTTCAATAATTTGGCCAGCCACTTCACAAATTTGTGCAACATTTTTCTTTTAGCCCGATCTCTCTGGAAAACTAAAAACGGCGACCTGAACTAGGGTTTCCTTTGGATCCCCAAATCGATTTCGACTTCGAAATGAATTACTCTGGAAATTCTCTATAGCTCCAATTCTTGTTCATGAATTTGATCGATTGCTGATGCTCCTTGCTTCAATGATTTTTGGGGTTCCTTCTACGATCGGAAACTGTGAGTTAATTTGTTTTAGCTGATTTCTGCTCTGCAATTTCTGCTCTGGTTTTTCGATTTTTCTCTCTCTGTTGTGTGGTATTTCGATGCTCTTTTTCCACCGATGATGAATTTGGTGTGTAGGAAATATATAGGGTAATCGAAACCCTAAAATAACTCTGATTTCGTGAAATATGACTTGAACTGAAATTCGCGTGAATTCTGCTTTTGAAATTATCGGTTTTAAATGGCTTTCCTGATTTGTTTTTATGAACCTGAAAATAAATTGTTGCCTTTTTATCTGGAAAAATATTGTGCTTCCCATATATGTTCTCTGTCCCACCGATTATGTAATTGTGCTCTTGAACCTTTGTTTGCACACATCCATACTTGCTGACTTACTTGTTTTGCTCCCTTGATTAGTGCTTGATTTAAAACAGAACCGTAATTTTCAGGAAAATTAATCTTGACAAATTTGCACCTGATGAAATTTACCTGAATAATGTTTCTGAACCTTGCCAAATTTCACCTTAAAAAAATCTTCAATGAATCTGGAATATAATTGACATGCTGTCCCTTGTCTGATTTTTGATCTTCCTTACACCATTGCAAAACAGGAAACAAATTTTTAATTGCTTGAAAATGACTTGTTGAATGTTGATTTCCTTGATTTAAGACTTGCCAAAGCAAATTGTGAATTCTGAAATGAATCACTTATTTGAACCATTTAGTTTGCAACCTTGCCTTATATTCATTACCATATATGTGCAGTTTTTCTTGGTCATTTCTCGGCTATTTCTGGGAATTGATTTCTGCAATGATTTACAAAAAAAACTGTCGAATAAAACTTGCATTTAAAACTTGTCTAAAAAGTCTTTCATGCTGTAGTTTGCACCATACACCCACGCATGGTTTACTTGCACCAGATTTCTCACTGAGTTGCACCAATTCTTGGATTGATCACTTGCTTGTGCACTGAACTACTTGTGCCCATGCTACTGAGTAGATCATATTGGCTCGATCATGTTTGTTTGACCTGAGATGCACCATTTAGTTTTGTATTGAGCATACTCGACCATACAGCTTTTGTCCATGACACTTGTAATCAGTTTTGTTATTGGCCATTCAGTATGCTCCATCATGCAAACAGATTTTGTTGTATGTACCACCATGTACTCATCTCCATGCTCTTGTCCCTGTGCATGCTGTATCATCCTGAATCTTTGCTGCTTGTACTTATGTTGCTCCAATGTACACTGTTAACCTGCTATGAACATGTGTTCACTGATTTTGCCCATTCACCATTGCTTTGTTGATCATATGCTTTACCTCCATTCATTGTGCACTTGAACATTGTGTATGCTGTGTACTTGTCATACTTACACTTCCCTGATGTGTATACTGCCTTGCTCTACTTTGTTGAACCATGTGAATCACCATGCTTGTTGACTTTGCTGCTGCCATGTTAATCTTGCTTGACCATACATTGCTGGGTGCATCTTCTTTGCACACTCTCGACCATTTATAAAAAAATGAACCCATGCTTTTTCTGATTTAAAAAGAATGATTTGCCATGTATAAATGCTTGATCTTGAGTTGATCTCCAATGTTGGTCAGTCCTATCTTTGCTGATCTGAAAATATTTGCACTTGAAGCTTGTTGCACCATGTTTGAATTTTGAGATGTTTTGTCTTTAGCTCGGCCATTGATGTTTTTCTTTGCTGTTTGACTTTACATTGAGTTGTGTTTGACTTTATTTTCATGTGCACTGAGTCGAGAAGGTCCACGTGGCTACTCCTCAGTTGCACACTGAATTGGCGTGGCAGTGCACACGTGTATATCGATACACGTGTGTATATGCAGTCATTCAGAAAATTTCCTGTCCCTATACATATACAAACTGTCTGCTAGACACAGATGAATCAGATCAAGTCATGAAAAATGATGAGAAACACACCAGAAAACTGAGGCAAATAATTTTTTTTAAAAAAAAATAAATAAAAAATATTTGCATGTGTACAGTTTTTATTTCTATTGCAATGTACTGTGTGTGTGTTTTTCTGTGTATGACAGGTGTAGATGACTGGACTGACAGTGATGATGCTGTGAAGACAGAAGATTGAAGACAGTGTTGAGGAATGCATAAGTCTGTATATATGTGTGTGAAAGAAATTGTATATGAGTGAGAGTGGTAGTGAGGATATGAAAAGAGATATTGTACTAATATTTTGTAATAAACAAGTTTGTATGAAATAAAATATTATTTTGTTGTTGTCAAACAATCTCGTTTATTTTATTTAGTTATTTACTAGTACAAATATTCTGTGAAGTATTTAAATAGTAGAGTTGGAATTCTGTACTGTTTTGATATTGAAATAAAATATTATATTTAAACAAAATACTGTGTAGATATCTGAGTTTCTGTATAGATGCATTCTGTTTAAATATAAATATTATATTCCTGTCTGTAATGTGATATAACTGTACAATAACAAACACATTCAAAATAATATATACTTGTTTGTTATCATCAAACAAAAATCATATAATTGTGTATACAACACTGTTATATACAACAACAGACACTCAAAAATAAACACCTGTTACCCCGCATTGATGATTTGTTAGACCAATTAAATGGGGAGAGAGTATTTTCCAGAATGGACCTAGCTACAGGTTTCCATCAACTGAGAATTGCCGAAGAGTGTGTTCCTTTGACATCTTTCAAAGGTCCAGGCATAGTTTATGAATGGTTAGTAATGCCGTTCGGCTTATGCAACGCCCCAGCATACTTCGTTGATCTAATGAATAGAGTGTTCAGGGAAGTTTTAAATAAATTTGTCCTGGTATTCATCGATGATATTTTAATATACTCTAAGTCAGAAGTCGAGCATGAAAGACATTTATAACAAGTATTGGAGATTCTGAGAAAGAATGTCTTCAAAGCCATATTCTCTAAATGTATCTTCTGGCAGGAAGAGGTGAAGTTCCTTGGCCATGTCGTGTCAAAGGAAGGAATTTCTGTAGATCCGAGCAAAATTACAACAATTCAAGACTGGAAACAGCCTACTACACCCACGAAAGTCAGAAGTTTTATGGGGTTGGCTAGTTATTATCGAAAATTCGTTAAGGATTTTTTGAAAATATCTGGTCCATTAAAAAAGCTTATAAAGAAGCACGAGAAATTTAAGTGGACTTCCGACTGTGAGGAAGCTTTCCAGGAATTGAAGTCAAAATTGACAACCGCTCCAGTATTAACCATTATAGATGGCAATCAGGATTTGACGGTTTGGACGGATGCTTCTATTAGAGATCTAGTGTAGTGTTAATGCAAAGAGGCCAAGTAGTCGCTTATGCAAGCCACCAGCTGAAACCGCATGAGAAGAATTATGTAACTCATGATCTTGAGTTGTAGCCATCGATTTTGCTTTGAAAATCTGGAGACATTACTTATTCGGTGAGAAATTTGAATTGTTTATAGATCATCAATCATTGAAGTATTTGTTCACCCAGAAAGATCTGAACTTGAGACAGCAGCGTTGGCTAGAATTTCTTGCAGCGTATGATATAGATATCCTGTATACGCCGGGAAAGGCTAATGTAGTAGCTGATGCGCTCAGTAAAAAGAATGAAATCATTGCCAGTTTTATCCTTACGTCTTCATTGAATGACAAGATCTCTGTTCTTCAGAAAAACGACAATTTTGTTAAAGAGATGATCAAAAGAATTCAAAAAGGAGAAAACTCCAGTGTCCAAGTGGATAGTGAGGGAGTTCTGAGATTAAATGGAAGAATTTGTGTTCCCGACATCGCTGAGCTAAGAAGGGAGGTGCTCGATGAATGCCATAAGTCAAAGCTTTGCATTCATCCTAGAGTGAGTAAAATGTACAACGATATCAAGCGCACTTTCTGGTAGAAGGCGGTGAAGTGTGACATTTCTTTATATTTTAGCAGATGCCCTACTTGTCAACTAGTCAAGAGTGACCAACAAAAGCTGGCCGGATTGTTACAACCGTTGGAAGTCCCAGGTTGGAAATGGGAACAGATTTCCATGGATTTCATAGATGGTTTGCCCCAAACCAAGAAAGGTAATGACAGTATTTGGGATCGCATATCGCTTCACGAAGACCGCCCATTTCATACCTGTCAGATCCAATAGAACCGTCCAAAGTCTAGCATAGATTTATTTCAAAGAAATTGTTAAGCTGCATGGAATTCCCATTAGCATAGTCAGTGATAGAGACCCAATATTTGCTAGAAAATTCTGGGAGGCATTCCAGACAGAATTGGGAACAAAACTGAATCTGAGCACCGCTTATCACCCCCCTATAGATGGCCAAACTGAGCGGGTGAATAGAATTCTAGAAGATTTACTGCGGGCTTGTATTATTGATTTTGGCGGGTCATGGGAGGATCACTTGCATTTGGCAGAATTCTCATATAATAACAGCTATCAAGCAAGTTTGAAGATGTCGGCATTAGCATTATACGGTAGACCGTGCAGATCTCCCGCATGTTGGGTAGAACCTGACAACAGACTTGTGTTGGGACCCGATATGATTCGAGAAGCATCTGATAAAGTCAATTTCATCAAGAAAACGATTGAAAACAGCGCAAAGCTGACAGAAAATTTATGCGGATTCTAGAAGAAGAGATGTGGCATTCGCTGTTGGTGATTATGTTTATTTGAAAGTTTCTCTGATGAGAGGAGTGATCCGATTCAGTAAAACTGGGAAATTGGCACCCATATTTATTGGTCCCTTTCCTATACTTGAACGAATTGGAACTCTTGCTTATAGGGTTTCATTACCTGATTGGTTGCCTGGAGTGCATAATGTATTTCACGTATCCCAACTTTGAAGGCATGTGCATGACCCAGATCTTGTTGTAGAAGAAGCAGCGCAATAGGACTTGGAAATTACTCCAGAATTAGCAGTCAGAAGAGAGCCATTAAAAATTGTTGGCAAAGAAACTAAAGAGCTAAGGAGCAAGAAGCTTCATTTAGTTAAAGTGCGGTGGAGTAGTGATCCTAGAGACTGTACTTGGGAGACTGAGGAAAGCATTAAGCAAGCTTACCCCAAATGCAGAGTGGACATCTCTGACTAACTCCGGTGCAAGGTACCTTTACAGTACTTTGCATTTCCATTTTGTTTCCTACTGTACTGTTGTTTCCTTTTCGTGGACGAAAAGTTATAAGTGGGGGAGGTTATAACAACCCGGAAAATACGAGCCAATTTAAAAATTTTAAATTGGTTATTTTAAAGAAATTTGAACCATTGAAATAGAATATTTCAATAAAATAATGAATTAGAAAAGGTGCGGCAGTTTGAAAATTTGGATTCAAACTTTGACTGACTGTACCGGGTGCAAAATAAAACGGATTTTAGTGAAACCAAAAATATTTAAATCTGTTTATGAATATCTTTCTAAGGAATCTGAAAAATCGAAGTTTCATAGCGGGATACAAAAGTTATGGCCAAATGAATTTTCAGAAAGGTCGCTATAGAGAATATATAGCCCTGGAAAATAGACATTTTGCAAACGACCTCAGAATTTAACGAAACCACTTTTGTTAGATCCAGGATGTCAAATTATTTCTTGATTTCAAATTTCATAATTTTTGAAGCTAGTATGTGAGCGTGGCAAAAGAAAACGTGTTTAGTTAATTTCTATTGAATTGGATCGACCAGAAAATGGCCATTTTTCAAACGATCTCAGAATTCGGTGAAACTAGTTTTGTTGGGACCGTAGCGTCAAAACATAGCTAGATTTATTTTTCTGGAATTTTTTGGATCAGTTTGTGGCCCTGGCAAATTGAAATGTACGTTCAAATCGAATATTGAATGTTTTATATTTTAATTTGAAGAATAACTGACTGTAACAGTCAAATTGGCCTACGAAACATAACCCATTGTGTTTGGAATGAGGGTGTTTAGCTAGGGACGACAGTCGTTGGGTTTGAATTGGTGTTCGTTTGGCAAAACACTATTTTAAAAATTAAATAAAGCATCGACCAATAGAAATTTTCCATTCATAATTTAAAATAAAAAAACTTCAGAAAACCCCGCCCCCCTCTACTTCGATGGAAACCCTTTTCCCCAGCTCCCGACCATTTTCCGACCGCCACAGCCGCCATTAGCCCCACGCCCAGTTCAACCTTCTGTAGCTCTCCTCTTCCTCTTCAAATCAATACCAACTGCACCCTCCCTCGTCACGTATTTCGAGAAAACCACCCCCCCTGAAGTATCGTTCTTTCCGCCGCCGCCCTGTCGTGGGTCCTCCACCGTGTCAGATCGCACCCACCTCGAACTGAGCGCCCGTCTTCCCTCTATGACGTGGTGTGACTGGATCGTAACATCGTTGCGCGGATTTTCTGAAAAATCGAAACCTAGTTTCGAACCCTCTTTGAAAGGTAGCGGCTTTGTTTTTTTGAATTGAAAATAACACTTTTAAGTGTTGTAAACTTTGAAAAATCGTATCTTTATTGTGTATTAACGAAATTCGATGAAACAGGAAACATCGTGACCGCAAGGACACGCTCTACAGTCTAAAAGTGTCCGGGAATTTTTCTGAGCTTGCAAGGATTTTTAGAAAAGCAACAACCAATGTGAGATTTCTAAACTAAAATGTGAATGGACATGTGTTGTATAAGTTATATAAGCGAAATATAAATTATATACGCGTTGTATACCTCATGTACATGCGTTGTATAAGTTATACGAGCGAAGTATGAATTATACATGCATTGTATAAATGATATGTGTGTTGGAATGGAAATAAAATATATTTATATACGAATATATATATATACTTCCCTCATCTACAAACCATGGGCGATATTGATTGTGAATTGGTGTGAAAAATTTGGTGAATAATGCGAATGGTTGATGGGATTGTTTGTGGTTGATATTGTTTGGATGTGGTTGAAAAATACCATTGTGGTTGAAAAATACCCATTTGTGATTGAAACAAAATTTGAATAAATTGTGGAAAAGAAAAACATACTCGCCTCGTGCGAATTAGATGTATGAAATCCCCATTGTAAAAAACCGCGAGGTTTTAAGGTAGAGCGAGGAGCCGTACTCGGGACGGTGCTGGTTTTAAATACCCTGCCGTTATGCTGCCGAAATTTTCAATAATATTCATGTGTTAGAATTATTTTCATATGTTGAAACTATATTCATGTGTTAGAACTATATTCATGTGTTGAAACCGTATTCATGTGTTGAATAGAAATTCATGTGATCAATAAAATTCTTTGAAAAATAAAAATAACATTTTATCACATATATAAACTATATAAACTATTCGTGTTTTAAATAAATTGTTTTAACATTAAAAATCACATTTTTATCATATATATAAACCATAGAAAATATTCATGTGTTGAATAAAGGATTAGAATGATAAAAATCATATTTTTATCATATGTGTGAAGTGGATAGTATTCGTGTGTTGAATATATAGATTGAACAATAAAATTTACATTTTTATTGTGAATATGAAGTGCTAAAAAGGTTCATGTGCTGAATAAATATTTTGATGATAAAAATATCATTTTTATTATGTAAACGACTCGCTAAAAATACAAAAGTGTTGAAACAAATGTTTGTTTGCTATGAATATTATTTTTAACATGTATGTGAATTAAATAAATTAGTCATGTATTGAAATATATTTTTGTTCGCCAAAAATATCATTTTTATGCGAAACGTGAAGTGTTAAAAATAGCCACTTGTTCAAATAAATATGTGTGGGTTGAGAATATTATTTTAAACATGTGTAGGAAGTGTTAAAAATAACCACATGTGGAAATGAAACCTTTGATAGCTAGAAATATTATTTTTAGCTTAGTTTTGCACATATATATACATGTGTTGAACAGGAAGTGGACTAGTTGTTGAGTAAAGAATTTATTTGCGTGCCCGACAAATAGGTAAACCTTAATGAGTTGGATGTGCAATTTTATTATTACATCAACTCCTATGAATGCCATTGGATGCGGAGTGCTGGTTGTTCTGTGTGTAATAATAAACGTCGCCCTAGGATAGTAACAATTAATTTTTAACTACACTTCATGGCATACTCCTTGGCGATAGGCATACTTCATCATGTACCACATAAGCATTTGGAGCTTGTGTGACGAGGTTGAAGATTTACTATACGAGCGAGAGGCTTGTATGGCGACGACTATATATTACAGGTTAAACTGATGACTGATCTGGACTATATAAATTATAACGGTAAATTGCAAGACTAATAAAAACCCCACATGGGTCTGGAGATGACAACAAACACGTCTCTCTGGTCATTAAGGCACAAAAACCATTTATAGGGTGACGAGAATTTATTCTCTGGAGTTATGATCTATACACACTCCCCTGTGGACACCGGAATATATCATTATAAATATGTACATGCTTATTAGGATTTGTTGGGTACCTAATACGGCCCATTAAATTTCCAAACCACTTACCGTACAAAGGAGGTTATGGCGAAATTTGTCGAAATATAAAGGTGTTAGTTAAATTTTTGAAGTTGAAACGATATTGAAATCATCGAATGAATTATATATATATATATATATATATTAAATAAAATGAATCGAGCCCCTGCAGTTCGCATTTTGAAATCGTAACTTCAAACGATTACACCGAAAGATCCGACCATCATATTTTCACGAAACTGGAATCGTTGGGTTCGCTTTGGGAATATCTTCCCAATGATATAAACTTTTTTGAAATCCAATGGTTAGATTTTCAGATATATGTAAAACAAATTTGGGGAAAAACAGCGCCAGTGCCTCGGCACGACCTGCAACGTCGTTTAATTAAATTTGGCCGTTTTTAAATAAATAAAAATGGCGATATATCGTTAGAAAATATTATAGACGATATAGAATGGAAATAAACCGATTCTACTTGGTTTGCTTGATATGTAGTGGTTGAATGTGCTTGACATGAAAATTATACTAAAGAACTGAAATGTGAATGTCGAATGGTTTAACCATGTGAAGAATTGATTTGAAAATCTAAATATACATGGATTATTTGAAAAGGCCGAGTTAATTCTCATTTCAAATAAACGATCGACGGTTATAAGTCGAAGAGTTGAAGACGATTCAAGACCGACGATCTTTACATTGGATGGATGGGCACTACTGATGCTCATGATTGGAGTAGCTACTTTGAAAGAGTTGGAGTGGTAGCCGTCCAGACGTATTGTTGATTGTACGGATATACGAGGGCTTTGGTGCCGCCGCCTTCGTTCAAACCCAGAACGAACTTGTAAATGGACTGTGTGTCTGACATTGGATTTTGTTCTGTGTTGATTGATCTCTGTTAAATATATATCTGTTTGGCGGCAGAGAATTTATTCTCTAGCTTAATGCCCTTCTCTGAGACGTACGAGCTCTGAGGTTATATATCAATAGAAATCAGTCGCATGGAGTGAATTGCCTGTATGGCACGCCTAAGTGGCATATGATCCAGGCTTTTGTTGCGAAGCAAAGTCTTGTGGTTGATGATCAAAGCATGGCCTGTGTGGCGTAGCTTTGTGTATAGCGTTGATTCGCTAGCCTCACACCTCGGTATGAGTCAAAAACGGGATAGTGACCGCTGGGAGAACACGACATTTCTTTCTAGCTATGGTGGTGTCAGTGACTTACCAGCCCTGACATTTATATATACTTTTCACCTGTGTGGTTGTTGAATGCGAGGCACCTCGAATATAGGTCTGTAAGGACCGGGAAACGTGTGTTCAGGAATTGCCAATCCTCAAAAGTAAGAGAGGACCGGCCCAGCCGATTCCAAGGACCGCTGTGTGTGATCCTGAGACATTTGCTAGAGTGTCTCGAACGGAGAGGAGCTTGCCCCTTCCCTCGACTCATGATGAAATCCAATTTCCAATACGAAATTGCGGATGTGATTGTATTATTAGTACGGCGACATAGTAGATGGTAGCTATGTCGCCTAGGATTGATATTTATGATGGTAATTGTTTTTGAAACATATATGCACTAGTAATAATGTCAAACACTTTTGTTTTATACGTATCAAGCATTTCTATCCATTATAAGGTAAAACTCTATCCTCCGGCTTGCGTTGCATTGTGTGACGGGACCTGAGTCTTATAATGGCATCATTTTTATAAAAAGCATTGCGATGATTTAATAATTTACTTTGTTTCATGCACTAGCAATCATTGGAGTAAACCCATTCCACGAAAGTGGCGTGGTCCCTTGATTTGCCTTATTATTGTTGTTTAATTAGTTAAGTAGATTTCTCATACCAGTCCCACGACTGACTCGTCGTTTGTTTCACCTTGCAAACTCGGGTGCCCTTATTTTCACACGGGCAGCCTAGTATCAGGTAGCTGGACCTATTTTGTCTTTGCACTGCAGCAGAAGTGCACCTTTTGGATCATGGCGAGGCTTGACTTCACAGTGTTGACTACTGATTTTCTGCCATTGTTATTATATGTATATGATTCTGCCTCAGGCAATGTGGACTGATGTTTCTTTATGTACTCTCTATGTATATGTACCGCTTATGGCGATGTAGGCTGATCATGTATCTTTATGCACTAAGTTGTATCCTGCATTGTGCTCTCTGATGTCGTGATATGTATGATTCCGCTGTCATATTTGTGTAAATTATTCTATTTCCTTCTTATGCTATTATCTGTACTCTGCTAATGATGATTAATGTGTTATATTCCAATGATTATCCTTAACACCGTAGCACGGGGTTTTGGGATCGTCACGCCAACCTTCAAAGAAGACACATAAGCGTCAATGAACCAATAGTTGTTTATTTAAAATAAAGTTTGTAAAAAAAATTAGTACATGTTTACAAAACCAGTAAATAATTTTTTTTGACAATGGGTAAACCGCCTCGTTAAAAACTTGCACTAGGAATCAGCGTGATACATAGACAGGAAAAAAGAGTGTCGTGCTTTATTGACAACGCATCAATAATAATGTACATTACAGTACTAATGGCTAACAATTCCTTAAATTCGTCTGTTGCCTACCCAAAAAATAAATATTACATAACAGACCGGATGAAGCAAAAACCAATGGCAAGTAAATAGACATGTGCAACTTCACTACTTTAAGCAACGCTGGGAATTGAATAGAAGGCCACTTCGTACAGACACTTTCCCAAATCGAAACTCATCTCAGAAACCCCTAATTTCTCCTCAATCTCGCTTGATCTTACCCTGCATCTAAAATGTTTACACCCCATCGGTCGCAAATACTGCTATCTGGTTGGCTCCAATTTCTTCGCCTTCTTGATTGTTGAAGTAAGTATCTAATTTCAATCTCCATTAGGTCCCATCTCCGAAATTTATCCCATTCGTTATTACTGTGCATTCTTAGATTTCGTTCTTTCCAAATGTGGTGTATCGTGGTGGTGATAGAGCAGAAGGTTGCTTCCAGTCTAAACGAAGCGTTAGTGAAAGTGTTTTTCAGCATATCTACTTATTCCTCCAGATTTATCGGATTTGTGCTTGCTGGTGGGAGACCAAGTTTAAGATGACATCTGATCCAAAGATACGCAGCGTACGAGCACTGGAAAAATAGGCGATTCCCTGACTCAACATCTTCTTTGCATAAAACACATATTGGGTCGATGTTGTATCCCCAATTTTTCATTGTATCCTTAGTGCTCAGTCGAATTAAAATTGCTTTATACATGCATATCGGTATCTTTGGGCTATTTATATAATGCCACACAATTTTACACCACTCCAACTCGCTATCATGTTGTCTAGATATATCCCAAGCCGAATAAAACGTAAAACCGTTCTTTTTATTGTTCCAGCTCCAGTAGTCTAAACCCCCATTAGTTTGAATAATAATTTCGTTAATTTGCGATGAAATTTGTCTCGCCGCTGCTAGACAGTTTGGGTTAAAAACCCCATTA
This sequence comes from Allium sativum, assembly GCA_030737875.1. Taxonomy (NCBI): domain Eukaryota; kingdom Viridiplantae; phylum Streptophyta; class Magnoliopsida; order Asparagales; family Amaryllidaceae; genus Allium; species Allium sativum. The sequence continues at coordinate 1,052,045,573 of CM060924.1, forward strand.
CTAATAATGCAGTTAGCAGTGAAATCATCTCACCAAAAATTCTCAGCCGGTCGCAGCCTAGAATTTTGACCATAATGCCATTACTAACCCACGGGTCAAACCATAGCATAATGTATGTTCCATTGACGATACATCGGTTAATGCATTGGAGACTTTTTAGTCTGTGTTTTAAAATTGATTTCCAAATACCTGAGCTATTAATATCAATATCCATCACCCAAAATAATTTACCCGCGCAGTATCTATTCATCATCCATTTTTCCATAAGCTATCACCGTTGATAAAGTGCCATAGGAGTTTTAGAGAAGCCGCAGTTTTAACAACTTTAATATTTCGCAAACTAACTCCTTCTTCTGACTTGGGGGTACATCGTCTATTCCACGCAATTTTGTGTTTTTTCCCTCCCCAAATAAAATTAGCACACAGCTTATTAATTTTGTTAATCATCGCCTCTAGTAATTGGTAAGTCAGCAACCAGTACATAACCATCTGTGTTATAACTGTGCGAATCAACTCAATTTTCCCAGCCATGGACAGTAGCCTGCAGTCCCAACTATCCATTTTATTTCAAATTCTATCAAAAAGATCACCACAATCAGAAAAATGTAGGTAATTATTCGGTAAAGGAACACCCAAATATTTGACCGGAAGCTTGCCTTTATTCATGTTAATATCTCATACCACCTGATTTTTATTATTAACTCCTTTGCTGAAATATACCTTGGATTTCAAATTATTGATTTTGAGGCCAGCAAATTCTTTTAGTTGATCTAAAATAGAAATAATAGCCTTTCCCCCGTTCGCCTTGGTTTTTGAAAAAAAATCATCAAATCATCTGCACAAATCAAGTAAGTAATAATAGGCTCTTGTTTGTAGATAGGCTGAATATCTTTAGAATACGCGGCTTTGAACATAAGAAGGGAAAGAAATTCCATCGCCACACAAAATAAATATGGCGAGAACGGATCCCCCTGTCTCAATCCTCTCTTACTATATAAGAAACCTTTAGGGCTGCCATGAACCAGAATAGAGTAAGTAAGAGTAGTAATACAAGTTTTGACAATGCACACTATTTTCGGAGGAAATCCCATTTTCAGCAACATGTGACAAATGAAATTCCTGTTAATCATGTTGTATGCTTTCTGAAAATTTAGTTTAATGCACATTCGACCACTTCCCTTGATATTAAATTGTCTTATTTGTTCATGTGCAAGCCGGATATTTTCAGCAATGTATCTCCCAGGGATGAACGTCGACTGATTGTCAAATATCAAATGTTTGAGGTAAGGTTTGATTCTATTGCAAATGGCTTTGATGGTGATTTTATATATGAAATTACAACATGCGATGGGTCTGAAATCAGAAATGTTGCTAGGTTTATCTACTTTAGGAATTAGGGTAATAAAAGTATGATTTATTCCCTTAGCCTGTCTGCCAGTGAAAATTACCTCTGATATCATCTCTAGCAAAATCAACTTAACCTCCTCCCAATGAAATTTATAAAACTTAGCCGTAAACCATCTGGCCCCGGGCTTTTATCCTCAGGTATGGAAAAAACAGCTTTTCGAATTCCTTCTAAATTCATCTCCTCCTTTAAGTTCCTTCTTCCCCGTTCATTAATAATATTAATGCAATTAATATCAGGAAAAGAAACAGTCATTGGGATTTTAGAATTAAAGGTTGAAGAAAAATGTTGTATGGTCCCCCTTTCTATAGTTTCAGTGTCATGTACTATTTCACCGTTTCTAATAATAAGATTACTCCAGTTGTCGATATGCCTCCTTAAAAACATTTTAGCATGGAAAAATTTGGTGCACGAACCCCCTCCCCCCCCCCCCCCCCCAATAAGCCAATTTATTTTAGTTTTTTGTCTTGCATTGCAAGCTTCAATATTGCTTTGAACTTTCCATTTATTGTATGCAATTCTGAGCTTTTCAAAAATAATATCATCGGTGCGATTGTCATCCATCTTAGCCAGAATGTTCCTGTAGTCTTCCTCCAATTTCTTTAGTTTGTCGCCATCATTCAAGCTTCTGTAATTCCAGCCTTTTAAGTAGAATTTGAAAGTTTTTAGAAAAAATTGGAATTTAAAGATCTAAGAGGCACGAAAATAAGAGAGTGCCATGAAATTTGCCGTATGATAAAAATTATCACTATATCCAGCTCTATCTACCCAGTAATTTATGAATCTGAAAGGCACATTTTTAATCTCATTGCCTTTTTTCCTAACATTGACACAAGTAGGAATATGATCGCTAATCAGATTGGCTACCCCAAACTCATTCAATTCAGGAAAATTGGTTAGAAAAAGATGGTTACATAACATATTGTCAATTTTTATAGCCACCCCCTTCTTTCTCCAAGTGTACTTAAACCAAGCTATAGGAATATCCATTAAGCCCGTGTTGGAAATACAATTAATAAGACCTGAAATTTGTCTAAATAGCACCATAGAGCCCCGTTTTTTATTGTTAGGTGATAGAATATTGTTGAAATCCCCAAGAACTAACCATGGTATCTCTACATTGTGTGATTCATTGACAAGTTCAACCAATGGTTTCTCTCTATCAAGTAAGAAATTACTAGCATAAATAATTGTTACTCTAAAAGAGAAACCCCCAATATTTTCTGCCTTTATAGAGATATGTTGAAATGACAAAGCTTCAATATTAATTTTCCAAATATCAGAATCCCAAGCCAGTATTATCCTTCCCTTGCAGCTGGCAGAATTATTATCGACAACATGCCATTTCTTATGAAGCTTAATCTTTATACTGCAAATCATATCATTGTTTAATTTATTCTCCAACAGGCCTATCACAGACAGCCTATGTTTGTTAAGGAACTTAAATACTTCAAATTGTTTATGTGCCGCATTTAGTCCCCTAACATTCCAAGCCACTATATTCATTTAATCTTACTCTGGCTCCTTGTCGACACTTTACGAGGAGCAGTTGGGTTGGTCTTGTATTTCTTTTTATTGTTTTTATTTGCATTCTCCAGTTCATCTAAGAATTTTTGATTTGTTTCAATGTTTTGAGACACGTTTGTTTCCTTGTCAGGTTTATTTGGGATCTCCTCATCGGTGGGTTGCTGGTCTACGAGAAATTCTCCTTCCAAATCTTCCCACTCCACTACAATCTCTTCCAGGTTATCACAGTGTATAGCATCAACTGCTTCAACATTTGACTGTCGCAATTCCTGGTGATCTGTACCATTAGAATCAGTAGTATGATTTGTGGATTCAATGTTATGTATAATATAGTTGTTTGTGCCTCTTGTTTGATTACATTCCTCAATAATTTGTAAACTATTATTTTCCTGCGCTTTACCATTGTATGATGGGTCAGAGCTACAACTATTTGTAACAAATGGTGTGGCATCAGCAGTTTTTGAGGTCTCTGCATTATTCTTTGTAACTGGTTCAGTTATTTCTTCTGATATGCACATGTTCTCTGTAATTTCAGAATTAACAGTTGCTAATAGCTCCATATTCTTGTTATTATGCGAGTAAGTGAGATTGTTATGATCACTAATATTTTGGGTATTACCGTCTGATCATTTATATGTACCATTGCTAGCGTTGCATTAATACTGTTTTCATCGTTCTGACCAACAGAAATCCCACTTATGTTGCATGTTCTCTCATTCTCCACTGTTTCAATTGTAATTGTTTCTTTAAGGATCCATCTTTCAGGTAAGTTTGTTTTGCATTGAGCATTAGAATGCCCAAATATCCCACATACTTGACACGAGAGAGATTTGTAATGGTAGTCCACTCTAATCTTTAGTTCTTCACCCGTATGTATAAGTACATCGACCTCATTTGGAAAATCTGATCCTGCGTCAATTTCAATTAAAATCTTTGCAAATGCAACCCTGGACTCATCTGCAATGATTTTGTCCATCTTTATATGTCTACCAAAAACACTTGCAATTGAACTCAAAGATTTTCTATCCCATACTTCCAATTCCAGATTAGAGAATTTAACCCACAGTGGCATCATTGATAATAAATCTTTCCTGAATCTCATAACCATATTCCATTTTTTAAGAATAATAATTTTGTTATCAAAAAGGTATGGACCCCCTTTCAAAATTCTGTCACACTCTGAATTGTTATCAAAACGAATTATAAAAAAACCGTTTTCTCTCGATAACAGTTGAAATTTCCCGACGGTTTCCACATCCGTTCTATGTAATTTTTGAGATGTATGTGATATGGTTTAGTACCAAACACATAGAAAATGATTGAATTTTTCCATTTGTCGATAAATCTAGGTGCTACAAGTTTAGAGACCACAGCCTTATTTCTCGAGTCAATCATAGTTGGTTCTATGTAGCTGAGATCTACATTTTCTTGTTGTTGCTGCCAAATTCCTCCTCCTGCAGCCTGAATCTGAGATTTCACCCTTCCTGCTTGAAGATCTGCCTGAACGGCTCTCCAATCAAATCCATTTTTTCCACATTGAACTCGTCGAAAGGCAGTTCCAGACTGAGCATTCGCACCCCTCGAGAGTTGCGATCGAGAAGGTTGACGTTCTGCCGATGAGCAGAATTTTGAGGATCGGAAGTTCCTCCGGCAACTCGCAGGTCAGGACACGATGATCTGATTTGGGTGAAAAAAACCTAGAAGATCTTCCTCCTTTCGCTATAGTCACCCACTCGTTCGCCTCGTTTCTCTCTGCACCTTCATCGTTGAGCACCACCTCTTTGCCTAACCTTCGTTCTGGAGGCCTTCCAGAATCGATTGTGTCTTTTGCATTGGAAATTACTGAGTTTGTGGTCACCATTTTTAATTTAGAATGTTAGTAAATAAAATTTAAAAAACATATAAAATTAACGATTAATATTTTTTTACTTCATCATAGGTTTTAAAATAGGAAATATGGTCAATTACTTTATTGATTGGAGCAAGATGTATCAAAGAAGGGAAATTAGTGGTGCAATAAATGAACATTTTGAAAATGGGGTATAAGTGTTCATTGAATTTGTGATAAGTAATATTGGAAACAGTACAGAAATTCATTACCCATGTAGTAGGTGCAAATTGTCGAACTATTTAATACCGAATATGGTTAAGATTCCTTTGGGCCAATACGGTTTCCTACTCAATTATTTGTTGTGGGTAGCCCCTAATACTCAAGAACAATCGATGGAGGTCAATAGTGTTGAAGTTAGCACGAATCTCATAGAAAATATAGTCGAAAATGATGCACGATCAATATCTCCTACCATTCAAATTGGTAGCGACGATGTTAACGTCGAAGAGGAACCAAATGTTGAAGCTAAAAAATATACAATTTATACATAATTCGAAAATACCCCTTTGGAATGGATGTGAAAGTGACACTCAATTATAGGTAAATGTAGAATACATTGCAATGAAATCAAAATACAACCTTATGGGAGTTGGATTTACGACTGTTGTTCAAGCTGCTAAACGCCAAATGCCATTCGATAATTTAATGTGCGAAAATTATTATGAAGTGAAAAAACTTATGTCATCTTTCGGGTTGTCATATCAAAAAATAGATACATATTTTGCATGTTGTATTGGAAAGAAGACAACAATCTTAGAAAATGTAAGTATTGTAATTACAAAGCAAAGAAAAAGAAGAGAAAATAAGTTTCGCACAAGCGTATGCATTATCTACCCATCACCCCTAGACTTCAACGGTTATATGCATCATCTGTTACTGCGCAACATATGAGATGGCACGGTGTGAGAACACCTCAAGAAAGCACGTTGGCACGACCATCGGATGGAGAAGCATGGAAACATTTTGATAAGAAATATCCTGATTTTGCAACGGAGAGCTGCAACGTTAGACTATGTTTATGTACGGATGGTTTCGCACCGTTTTCTCAATTTGGTTCTAAATATTCATCTTATCCTATAATAATCACACCTTACAATCTACCCCTATGGATATGTATGAAAATTCCATACATATTTCTCACAGTTGTCGTCCCTGGCCTTCACGATCCGACATAGGGAATTGATGTTTACTTACAACCATTAATCGAAGAATCGAAAAAATTATGGTATGAAGGAGTTGAAACAAACGACGTATCCAAAAAGAATTTTTTCCGGATGTTCTCATTTTTGTTATGGACCATTAGTGATATTCCTGCATATGCAATGCTTTTGGATTGGAGTACGGTCGGTCGTTTTGCTTGTCCTTATTGCATGGAAGAGACACAAGCATTTACGTTACTGTATAGAAAGAAAATTTCATGGTTTGATTGTCATTAATGTTTTCTTCATATTAATCATACTTTTAGAAGATATAAAAAAACTTCACGTCTAGTAGACATAAGGCTCTATGACCACCAATGGTTTGGTCAAGCTAGGAAATATACGAACTTGTAAAAGATTATCCAAAGATACATGAAACTAGAAAACAAATTGAAATTCAAGGTAAATTGATGATTCATAATTGGTGCAAACAGAGTATATTTTGGGAATTGCCTTATTGGAAACATCTCTTAATCCATCGTAACATTGACGTGATACATAATAAGAAAAATGTATTTGATAATGTGTTTAATACAGTTCTGAATGTGAAGGACAAGACTAAGGACAATCTGAAATCTAGACGTGATATAGAGGAAATATGCAGTTCTATATGAAGCATAGAATTAGTAAAAAACAGTAACACCCCATAATTTTAAAGAACACTATAATGATAAACCGAAGAATACTTAATTAAATATTGGGGACTAAGTAAAATGGATTATGTCATTGCGTTCGTCTTGGAATTTTGCTTAAGACAGATTCCGAGACGTATAGATATTAAGGTTCTAGGTTTGCATATGTATAGAGAAATATATATATATATATATATATATATATATATAAAACCAGTAAATCAAAATTGAAAAGGGGGAAGACACATGGGAATTCGACCCATTGGGGGTCGACCCATGCCCCATGCGGGTCGACCCACACAAGGCGGTGTCGACCGCAGGGTTTACCCTACCCAGATCCGAGGCAGATCCATTCTCTAAACCTGGACTTGTTTCTTGAACTGATTTGTTGGCTTGAGGCTATAAATAGGACCTCATTTCTATTGTTTTAGTCACACAAAACAATGGATACAACGAGATGTTGCCCCACCTAAGATTGAATTTGCCTATTCTTCTGCAACAACGACTTACACGTATTCAAGAATCTCTGCTTCAATATCAGCACTCTTTACTCAGTTCTTTAGATCCAGTCTCTATGAGTTTATATTGCTTTTAGATATAAACATTTAACAAGTAATCGTGACATGTTTATAAATCTAGATCTCAACCTATGCCTATTAAGAGTCTGATTCATACCTAAACCGATCTACCATTACGTATACTCCTGATTTAATGTTCAATTATCATATGTCTATTTCTGTCACCATATTCCTATTCTGTTAGTATGCCTATTTCTGTCACCATATGCCTATTCTGTTAGTATGCCTATTTCTGTCATTATATGTCTGTTCTGTTATTATGTTATTTCTGCCATCATATGCATGTTATGTTAGTATGAAAACTCCATCCCTATTTCTCCCTATTTCAATTCCCTGAGTTGGGAGTCTGTTGAAGACAGTCATTGAGGAATCCCGTCATTCTAGTATGACTATCCACCCCGGTGGTGATAATGTAACAACCCAGAAAATCAGAACCAATTTAAAATTTTTATTTTGGCATTTTTAATGAATTTTGAATATTTAAAATGATTTATTTTAAATAATAACGATTAGAAATTTATTTTGAATAGAATTAGAATGTACTTATTTAGTTAAATCGAAGTTAGAATATAAATATTTATTTTAATTATAAAAGGAATTGAAAATGGCGCGGTAGTTTGAAAATTCGATTTCAAATTTCAAATGAATGTACAGGATTCAAAATAAACCGAATTTTAGTGAAATGAGAAATATTTGAATCTATTTGAAAATATCTTTTCAACGAATGTGAAAAATCCAGATTTCACAACGGGAACAAAAAGTTATGTCCAGTTGAAAATCCAGAATAGTCGCTATGGAATTTAACCCTTAAAAATAGCGATTTTTGCAAACGACCTCGGTTTTCGACGATACCACTTTTGTTAGATCTGGAATGTCAACTTATTGTTAGATTCCAATTTTCTTAATTTTTAGAATTAATATGTGAGCGTGGTGAATTTAAACGTGTTTGGTCAATTCAATTCGAATTTAATCGACTGGAAAATGGCCGTTTTTCAAATGGTCTCCAAATTCGACGAAATTAGTTTTGTTAGGACTGTATCATCAAAACATAACTAGATTTATTTTTCGGGAATTTTTGGAGTCCGTATGTAGCACCGATAAATTAAAATGTACGTTTGAATTTAAAATATAATGATTTATATTTTAAATTTAGCGGAAACTGATTGTAGCAGTCGAATTGGGTAATGATACACATCCCATTGTGTTCGGAATGGGGGTAATTAGCTAGCGGCGACAATCGTTAGGTTTTGTTTGGAATTCAAATCTAAAGTCAACTTATTGGAGAATTAAATAAAATAAAAATAAATAATAATATAATTTTTCACTAAAGCCCCATTTCTCTCTTCTCTCTCCACGAATCAGAAATCAGAAAAGAAAAAAAAAGAAAAGAAAAACCCGACGAACCCTCCCTCGCGATCCACCTGTCGCCCCTCCCCAGCGAACGTTGCTCCACCGCCGCGCCTCCCCATGCGGCGGCGCACCTCCTCAGGCGACCCCCCCACCTCCACGACCTCCCTCTCCTTTTCCACCCCCAAATAAAACCCAATAAACCCTAAATCAGCGCGTCATACCTCCAACCGCCACCTCCCACTGCCCCGGCACCTGCAGCTCGCGCCACCACCCCGTTAGACATCTCCTCCCTCTTCATTCAAGTGAGTTTTTCTATTTTCTTTTATTTTATTTTTTTTAAATGTAACAAATGTAATTAGTTAGTAATTAACATTGATTTTTATATGCATGTAGAGAAAAATTATGATTTTTAGCTAATAAAAGATTACATTTTTAAAATAGAAAAGATTATATTTTTATATAAGAAAAGATTTGATTTTTTATATTAGAAAAGATTTGATTTTTATATTACGAAAGATTTGATGTTTATAATAGAAAAGATTTGATTTTTTTTAAATAGAAAAGATAAGATTTTTAGAAAAAGAAAACCTTAGTTTTTTATAATTTGAATAGCGATATAAAATTATACCTTTTATATATGAAGTAGCGGTATAAAAATATGATTTTTATATTGAAAGTGAACAAATAAAAATATGATTTTTATATTGAAAGTGAACAAATATAAATATGATTTTTATACAGAAAGTGAATAAATAAAAATATGATTTTTATACTAAAAGTGAACAACATAAAAAATTATGATTTTTATTATCATGAAAGCAAAGTAAAAATGTGATTTTTATTATCATGAAAGCGAAGTAGAAATACGATTTTTATTTTCTAGAAAGCGAAAAGAAAATATGATTTTATTATTTGAATGGCAATAAGAAAATATGATTTTTATTATGTATATAGCGATATAAAAATGCGATCTTATATATATATGTGTGTATATATATATATATATATATATATATATATGGCGATATAAAAATGCAATTTTTAAATATATAATCATCATAATAAAAATGTGATTTTTATTATGAACAGCGTGAAAATGGTTGCGTTGGAATTTCGGGGAAGTCCAAACGGTTCAGAAATTCAGAAAATAACTGGAGAGTGGATCCCAAAGGTAAGAACTTCTCGCTCTAATTTATTTTCTAGTTAAATATATATATACTAGGATGCAGACGGTGCTTAGTAGCACCCGACACCTTTGTTTGAAACCATGTTTGTTTGGTTGTTTGGTTGATTGGATTATTTGTTTAAATTTGGTTGTTTGGTTGAATAAATTGATTAGAATTTGGTTTGTACATGGCGCGAGCCATTATTAGGCGAGTGATAAGGCTAGACCTTATTCCGGTTCTAGTATCGCGCCGTTGTGCTGCCAAAATTTCCAAAAAAAGTTAGAACAATAAAAATATCATTTTTATTTTATAAATGAACTGTATAAAATATTCATGAGTTGAAATAACTATTTTATAGTTAAAAATAAAACTTTTAACGAGTATATGAATAAAATAAATATTCACTTACAAATTGAACGATTTGTTTATGTACACACATTTAACTGATATGGATTGGAACGATATATTTTACATATCGCCCAACTGCACAAATAATAATCAGTGCTTGTTGTTTAAAAACCCCACACGGGTATTGGGATGATACTGGACATACACTAATCCCAATATTTAGTTATATGTCAATCCATGGGTTGACAGACTGTTATAAGCATTAATTATTTATATTTAAAGCTTATGCAGTTGTATAATGCACTCTGGATGATGGTTGACTGTGTTTGGTTATGGTTGTGTACATGTGTGTATGAAATCCATATAAATAAAATTATATGGTAATTGACTGTGTCTGATTCTAATTCGGAAAGAACGAATATTTTAAATTAATGAATATTTTAAAATGACGAGTAATGAATATTATAAAATAACTAATATTTTAAAATAGTATTCAGTAATGGATCAAAATATGATTTTGATGTCTGATTTGGGATGGACATGAAAATATCGAAATATATGAAGCCGTGTTGATCAAATTAACGCCATTTTGACGTGAACGATATTTATATCGATTTTATTCATTTTTATAATGAATATTGAAAAGGAAGTGATTTCAAAATCTAATGTTTTGAAAATATTATCATTCATATATTAATGATATGGAATATTCAATTTTGATTTGAAATTGAATATGAAGTTGAAATCGTTTTGGAAACAAATTTAAATCGATTTATAAAATATGTTTTAAATGGAAATCAATGAAATACATATAATAGATATTATATATATTTAATGGCCAGAATAGAACGCACCGCAGCAGTTCGCGAATTTCGACCATTGACTTCGAATGGACATTACGGGAGATCCGACCGTCGGATTCTCCTAAAATCGGAACTGTTGGGTTCGTATCGAAAGGAGATTTCCAACGAATTTAAGAGATTTGAAATCTAACGGTTGGATTCAGAATCATGTCCAAATCAAATTTGGAAAAGGTCGCTGTTAGTGCAGTTTGATGACAGTTTATGGAAATCGACGGTACAGGCCTTGATAAAATTATTAAGAATATCAATAATTTGTGTAAAATCATAATAAATGATTTGGAAAGAATTGGGATGAAAAATTTCATATTTGAAAAGATAAAAATATATTTTTATCAAAATGAACTAGTTATGAACTAGAATTATAATCCAATATTTTTAAACAAATAAATTGGATTTGAAATGGTTTTAAAAATAACCAAAATTTCCAATATATGAATTGGAATGGATTTTAATCAAAATTATCTTCGGAATATTTCGATATAAGATTCCGTGATTATATGGATATTGTGGAAGAATTTGGAATATATATATATATATATATATATATCGTTATTCCCAATACGATATTAGTTGATTTCAGAATTTGATATTGAATATAAGCCGATATAATTTCTATTCAGTTCCTTGTATTTAATATTGAATTGGATTTTGGGTTTGTCGTGAAGGCGTCTTCATTAACGCTGTTCTTAAACCCAGTTGAGAAAAGATTAAATCTTTTAATTAAGATTTAGTAAAGAATTTCCAATAAATTAATATTTATTTGGAATTGAATAGAAGAATTGTATTTGGGTTTGTTGTGAATGGTGTCTTAAATAACACTGTTCTTAAACCCCGTGTGAAAAGAATAAATCTTTTAATTAAGATTATTAGAGTTTCCAGTTAATTAACATTTAATTAGAATAAAATGGAATGTGAATTGGGTTTATTATGAACTGTTTTTTTAATGACTTTCGTTCTTTAACCCGATTTGCAGTGAAATGTGATTTGGAATTTATAAATCTTTTTATTAAGATTTAACAGAAATTTTCCAAAGTAAAGTTTTCTAATTTAATATACTAAATTGGAATTGAAAGGGATTCGATTTGATAATAATCGAAATGAGCTTCTGTAGATGAAGGCCATTAATATATATGGAATTTAAAAGGCTTTGTCGTTATTCCATTTATATTATTAGTCGGATACGGAAATTGATATCGATTATATATTGATCTTTTTTCCTTGAAGATTCCATAGTTAATGAAATGTGATTTGGGCTTATCGTGAACTGTGTTTTAGATGACATTAGTTCTTTAACCCAGTTAAAGACGGGATTACATGTCTAACATTGTATTTCGAACAATATGGTTGATCTCTGCAAAATATATATATATATATATATATATATATATATGTTTAGTGGTTTATTCTCTTGCTTAACACCCTTCTCTAAGACGTATGAGCTTAGAGGTTATATATCGGCAGAAATCAATAGTACGGTATAGATTGTCGATGTGTCATGTTTGTGTTTCCAAAGTTAAATAATCATTAATATTGATTTTTGGGAAGATTAAAACTAAGTGGAGTTTTAATGAATCTTTATTTAGATTAAAAGGGGAATTGATAATTTAAATTATCAACTTTGGGAAATGATCAAGAATGGAGTATCACCAGTTTTGCTCCTAGCGATAGTTAAATCTTTAATTAGATTTGAACGTGAAATGGTAATTAAATCTATCGATAACACCGTGGTGTTAGATATGGAGTATGACCAGTTTTGCTCCATCGGATGAATAGGTTGGGATTGGGAAATTAAACAAATGATTACTTCGGTAAGGTGCGCTAATCCCGACTAGTTTGGATAAACCACAATATGGTTTGAATTGATTTCTAAAGGAAGATTAAAGAATATATTTAAAGAATTTATCTTTAATAAAATTAATGGGAACCTTTCCCAAAGAATATGAATATTTAAATAAAAGAATATTCAGAATTGGAATGAGGCGTATGCTGTGTTTTTATAGCACTTGTTTATTATATACGCGAGTTATTTGGAAAGGTTGGGTTTATACCCATTTTGAATAACTAATTCGACGATATGTCGACGATGAAGAGGGTGGTTGAAGATCGGAGGTCTTCACATCGTTTAGGTGATTACTGATGTCTTGATTGGGCTGTACACCCAAGACAAGGTAATAAGTTGTGATCTTCCAGATGTACTTGGAGATCGACCGGATATGCGAGGACCTCACTCCTGTATTGGACACGGGACGAGGAATAAGGTGCCTTCGGTTTCATTCAGACTAAGAACAAACTTGTAAATGGATGTGTATCTGACATTGGATTTTATTCCATGTTGATTGATCTCTATTAAATATATATCTGTTTAGCGACATAAAAATTATTCTCTTTCTTAACACCCTTCTCTAAGACATACGAGCTCTGAGGTTATATATCGATAGACATCAGTCGCATGACGTAAATTGCCTGTGTGGCATGCTGAGATGCAAATGGTCAAGTCTTTTATTGAAAAGCAGAGTCTTGTGGTTGATGATCAAAGCATGGCTTTAACATAGCATAGCTTTGTGTAGCGTTAATTCGCGAGCCTCACACTCCAGTATGAACTAGAAACGGGAGAGGACAGCAGGGAGGGCAATGTGTTTCCTTCTAGCTAGGAGTGGTGTTAGGGTTTTGCAAGCCCAGACATTTTACTTATGTGGATGGTGGATAGCGAGGCACCTCAGATATATCGGTCTCTACAGAGCCGATGGATATTGAGTCACCTGGATCATAAATGCCCCATCGGGCAGGGAAACGCATGTTCAGGGATTATGAATCCACCATGCACTTAGAGTGGACTGGCCCAGTATGACACCTAGAGTGTATAGCCCTGAGACATTGGCTAGAGTGTCTCAAAGCAGTAGGGACGACCCTTTGCTCTGGTTCGTGACGGAAATCCAATTTCTAATACGTGACACTTCGGTTTTCATTGTAGAGCCTAGCAATGGAGACATAGTAGCATGGGATATTATGTCATCTATGATTGATACATTTATATTTGAAGTTGTTTTATACACTATATATGCAATTATAATAGTATCAAATGATTTGTTTTAAGCGTATCAAGCATGTTTGGCTATTATATGGTAAAACTCTATCCTCCGGCTTGCGTTGCATTGTGTGATGGGACCTGAGTATTATAATAGCTCCATTTTTTCAAAAAGCATTGAAGTGTTTATTTTATGCACTGGTATTCTTGGAAGGAAACCCGTTCTGTGTTGTACGGCGTGGTCCCTTGATTTACTCTCTTTTAAAGTAAAGTTTTAAATAACTGTTTTAGTTCTCACACCAATCACATGACTGACCTAGAGTTTACTGTTTTAACCTAAACTCTGGGTGCCCCTATTTTCCACATGGGCAGCTAGTAGTTTTAGTTTTTCAGATATTATATTCACAGGATCCTGGTTTATAGCTAGAGTTATATTCGGCACGCTTTGTATCGATATATTTCTTTAAGCTGTGTTATGTATTATTTTTCTGCCGCTATGTAATGTATTTAAATATTTGATATTTATCTGATGTACAAATTATTCATACTCTGTATATTCTTATATTCTGATGTAAATTGTTGTAATAAGAAATGAAATGTTCTTATGTTTGTGTCTTGATTTGTCATGTTCTAAGACAATCCATTCTTTCTCTTCTCTTCGGAGACCGGGGAAGTTCGGGTCGTTACAGATAATATGTATAGAGATATGAAGAGGGTTTTCTTTTGAGTTGGGATGAAGAAAGATGTAGCGGGGTTTGTTCTTGATGTTTTATTTGCCAGCAAGTCAAAGTGAGCAAAGGAAGCCCGGAGGTTTACTTCATCATTTGGAGGTCCCACAGTGGAAGTGGGAGAGCGTCTATATGGATTTCATTGACAGTTTTCCTAGGTCGAGGGAAGATAACACCAGTATTTGGATTATAGTTGACAGGCTTGCTAAGAGCGCTCATTTCATTCCTGTTAAGAGTAAGAGAATGGCGGGATGGTTGGCATCAGTTTATCTTTGTGAGATAGTCCGTCTACATGGAGTACCTTCCAGTATAGTGAGTGATCGTGACCCCATATTCACAATTAAGTTTTAGAGGAGCTTGCAAGAGGCATTAGGTACACAGTTGTGTTTGAGCACCGCTTATCACCTTCAGATCAATGGACAGATGGAGAAGGTGAATAGAGTTCTTGAGGTCCTTTAAGACTGTGTATCATAGACTTCGGAGGGACATGGGAGGAGCATCTTCCTTTGGTAGAGTTCGCCGACAATAATAGTTATCAAGCGAGTATTGGTATGGCACCCTTCGAGGCATTGTACGGTCGACCTTGTAGATCACTGACTTATTAGTGAGTGTCTACAGATAGGCTTCTACTTGGACCTAAGATGATTAGAGAAACTTCAGAGAAGATTGATCTAATCCGCAGACACATAAAGACAGCTCAGGACAGGCTGAAGTCCTATGCAGATAAGAGAAGGACTAATATTGAGTTTGAGGTAGGAGACATGGTTTTCATCAAGGTATCACCTTTGAGGAATGTGGTTCGCTTTGGATCTGTAAGGAAATTGGTGCCAAGGTTTGTAGGGCCATTTCCCATAACCGAAAGGATTGGCCAAATGGCCAATAGGGTGAAGCTACTAGAGAGATTGGCGGGTGTTTATGATGTTTTCCATGTTTCTCATTTTCGGAAATGTCTGCATCATACAATAAAAGTAGTTGAGCCGAGTATGCTTGAGGAAGTAGAGGTAGAACGGGAGGCGACAGTTAGACGAGTTCCTACCCTTATTCTTGGATTAGAGATTAAGAAGCTGCGCAACCGAGAGGTCAAGTTGATGAAAGTTCAATGGGTAGAAGACCCCGAGGATGCAACTTAGGAGACGGAAGACAAGATTCGTGCTTCGTACTCTTTTCTTATCAAGGGTATGTTCTTAACTTCCTTTTCCAAAGCTTTTATTCGTACTTGTTTCTGTCATTAAGTATATCCTATCAATCGAACCTTCGACCTTTAGGCAGGGAACCATTGGATGTAAACAAGTGTTTGAGACATGTTATGTTTGGTGGATGCAAGTGTTTGCTAGTGGTTTCTCATGGATGCATACATACACACACACTAGGAATTTTATCGGCTCAATCACTCTCATACTACATATGGATGCATGTACATGTTTTTCTTTCTTTATGGATGGAAATGGGTGTATCATCACATGAATGTGGCATTTGGATGGATGATTGTGCATACATATAGTACATGATATACTAGGACTATTTGCATACATGTTCGATTCATGGCACTGACATACATTGCAATAACGAGGTCGACTGAATCAGTAGACCGCCTGATCTTTCGCATTAGTATAGAGACATATACACACACCTTTTCATATGTTCATATGAGCATTAGAAATATTTTAAGGACAATGGATGCCTGTGATTGGTGGATGAGTAGATGGATGATGGATTTTAGGATATACGTCCTCCTTAACTTGGAGATTTCGAGGAGGAAATCCTTTAAGAAGGGGAGAATGTAACATCCCATAATTTTAAAGAACACTATAATGATAAACTGAAGAATACTTAATTAAATATTGGGAATTAATTAAATGGACTGCCCCATTGCGTTCGTCTCGGAATTCTGGTTAAGATAGACTTCGAGTTTGCGTAAAACATATATCGTATGAAGAAGATATTAATGTTTGAAGTTTGTATATGTATAATATATATATAACTAGTCCAGAATTCAAAATAAATCAAAATCAAAGAGTGGGAAGACATGGAGGAATTCGACCCATCGGGGGTCGACCCATGCCCCATGGGGGTCGACCCACACAAGGGGGTGTCGACCCTAGGGTCAACCCCACCCCACCCAGATCCGAGGAAGATCCATTCTCTGAACCTAGACTTGTTTCTTGACCTGATTCATTGGCTTGAGGCTTTAAATAGGACCTCATTTCTATTGTTTTAGTCATACAAAACAATGGAGACAACGAGATACTGCCCCAGCTCAGATTGAATTAGCCTATTCTTCTGCAGCAACAACCTATATGTATTCAAGAATCTCTGCTTCAACATCAACACTCTTTTCTCAGTTCTTTAGATCCACTCTTTGTGAGTTTATGCTGCTTTTAGATATAAACATGTAACAAGTAATAATGACATGTTTATAAATCTAGATCTAAACCTATGTCTGTTAAGAATATAATTCATACCTAAATCGATATACCATTACGTATACACCTGATCTACTGTTCAGTTTCATATGCCCATTCTGTTATTATGCCTATTTCTATCACCATATTCCTATTCGGTTAGTATGCCTATTTCTGTCATTATATGCCTATTCTGTTATTATGCTTTTTTCTGCCATCATATGCCTATTCTGTTATTATGCCGGTTTCAGTTCTCTTCTCTCCCTCTTTCCCTTTCTATTTTTATAGCCTAGGCTACCTTCGAGCCGAGGCCTATTGCCAAAATATTCAAACAGACGAAATTGGGAATGCTTGGGAAAGATAAATTGGGGGATAACTTTTATCGTGAATCAAGACTGGGATTTGGGACCATAACCTAGATGAACACGAATAATTATTTAAGAATGAATAGGGCTAAATTCACAATAAATAGAAATTGTAACCGCACTCAGACACGAGGTTAAATTCGACTTGTGGCAGAAGTCTGCCCAGAACCGCTTGACAAATCCAGTATCCACAAGTGGTTAATTTAATGTGAGGTGTCTAGTGTGTCATAACGGTGCTAAGACATGAGGTTAAGTCCAACTTGTGGTAGAAGTTTGCCCGGAACCAACTGACATATCCAGCATCCACAAGTGGTCGACTTAATGTGAGAGCTTTGGTGCATTAACATGCATAAACGGGAAATGATAGTAACATGTTAACCTGTTTAAATCTGTGGGGGTTATATGAACTTGTCAAATAGTTTAAGGGTTAAGTATGCTTGTTTGAATCAAAGGGGGGTTAAGTAAATCTGTTAAATCTATGGGGGGTTATATGAAGACGACAAACTTAACCTGTTTTATATGTTGGGGTTATCCATAACCTGTCAAAATCCTAGTAGTGTGGATGCAAGCCTAGGAGTGGCTTATATTATCTGTTGTGTGGGACCTGTATCAGTCAGTAAACCATACTGGCATCCAAAGGGAACCTCGAAATAGGTAGGGGTCAGGTCATGCTTATTGAGCTGATTATAAGAGGTTCATATGGGTGGAGGTGTCTGATCGCACGTTCCGATGGAGTCATGTGCGTGCATGGATCTGCTTGCTTGGGAAAATAAGACACAATAGCACCAGTAGATTTGGTTGTGCCTATCGGGGGAAGGGGTTGCCACTTTAGGAAGTGATACATCCTACTGTAGGGCCAACACAGGTTATCTACGGGATAGGAAGCCAATCGATTGGAGGTAGTAATTATGGTACATCTAGTTCTGCTTGTTTAGGAGCCCGTTATTATCGTTTGGGGTAACACCCATTATTTCTATTGGGACGTCTGTTATTATATTTTGGGGGTAAAACCCATCACTAGAAGTACACCTATGTCTACCATTTGTTTCTATTGGGATCATTCTGTTTCAATTATACTAGTATTATTGCAGAGAAAAGTATTTAGGAAGCGTAATCTATTTTGTTCTGTTTATTCTGCTCATCCTACTCAGTCTGTTATACTTGTCTTATGATATAGTTATCTCTCTCATCTAGTTTATATGCATGTCATGATGCTTTTACTTATTTATATTCTAAAATTAACTGGACTCGCCAGACTTTATGTCTGACCCATTTTGTTTCCTTTTCTCTCTCTTCCTTCCCCCCAGTTTCTCAAGGTGGGAATACTCGGGCTTGATTAGGATTCTCTTTTATATTTCCAATTGGAGCTGCTTAGATGTACCGCTTTGATTACCTGTCCACCTTGCTATGGCTATTTTTGGGGACTATGATTTTATATTACTGTACTCTAATGCTTTTAGTACAAGGCAGATATTTTAATTTGATGTAATGGGTGTTCTGTATTTTAGACTTATGTTGTAACTGGATTTTGGACCACGATGTTTTCTGTTTGAATAATAAAGTTTTAAATTTTGCTGTTATTTTATATTTGTGTTGTGATGTTTCTGTTCATGTTTACCTATAACTCTTCACAGAACTTAATGCATTCTGATAAAGAGTGACATTAATGGACGTGGGTGTCACAAAAACCCAAAGCATGCTATGAACTAGACAACAACCAAGTTAAAGTACTGTTAAAATGGGTGGAAGAATTATGTTTTCCTAAAGGAATTTCCTTTAATCTTCGTAGATGTGTCGACTATAAAAGCGGAAGGCTATGTGGAATGAAAATCCATGATTGTCATGTAATGATGGAAAATTTGTTACCCATCGCATTCAAAGAATTGTTACTTGGAAAAGTATATAATGTAATAACAGAACTTAGTTTATTTTACAAGGAGATTTTTTTTCAGCTACGTTAAAATTTTACCGTGAGTAAATATTTCCTCCGAGTTTCTTTAATGTAATGGAATGTTTACCTGTTCATCTTCCAAAGGAAGCACGTCTTCGAGGTCCTGTGCAATGGATGTATCCATTCGAAAGGTATGTTATTACACTAAGTATTCAAATGTTAATTTAATTATAAATAGAACTTATTATTGAACCGAACTATTTTTTATTAGGTACTTAAATCATTTAAAGAAAAAAATGAGACAAAAAGCTCGAGTTGAAGGTTCTATTTGCAAATCATATATCGAAGAAGAAGCTTCTTTTTTTCTCTTATTATTTTAATGATCATGTGAACTTATCATTTGGAAGCGTTTCGCGTAATGATGAGAGGGTTGAACATGATTTTTCTTCTGAAGAAACATTATCTATTTTTAAACAACATAACCGACATGTTGGAAAATGTGTGGATGTGCGAAAATATGCCTAAATGATAAAGATTACCATGTAGCACATATATATTCTTCTTAATTGTCCTGAAGTTGCTCCTTTTGTCAGGTAATCATTTTTTTCAAGTTTTGTTAAATTTGAGTTACATGTGTTATAATAATGTAACATATCATGTTTGTATTTACAGTATTATGAATCAAAAAATTCAAGCAGCGATTTAAGCAAAGATTTTAGTAGTTGGTTTCGGAATTACGTTTATGATCCCACAAATCAGGTTCTCGACGAAGGACTGAAACATTTGGCCTTTGGACCGAAAAGGAAAGTTAAAATGTATCAAATATTTTTTGTTAATGGGTATAAATTCAACATCAAAGAATACGGTGCTGAAAAATTAACAGACAATACTGGTGTGTTTGTTAAAGGCAGTGAAGATCCTAATAATCATATAAATGATTTTTATGGCGAGTTAATTCAGATTTTGCAATTGAGGCCCGTAAAAGATGTTTATTTGTTTAGATGTAACTGGTTCAACAATGTTCCAGGTTCTGGTATTAACGTGCATCCAAAGTATAATCTTGTAGAAGTTAAACATACCTCACGTTATCAAAAGTACGACCCTTTTTTACTAACCGAACAAACCCTACAAGCTTATTACACCCTTTATCTGTCTCTAAAAAGGGATAAAGCAGATTGGTCTGCGGTTTTTAAAACCAAGGCAAGATTTACGTTCGATGGACAGAATATTCTTGATGAACAAGCCTATCAAGCAGATCTAGAGGAAAATGCTGAAATAACAATTGCAAATGATCAAACTGATTTTGGACCTTTAAATGATGAGATAAATGTATTAGTCGATGCATTTGAGAGTGCAGAGGAAAACGACATAGAACACGAAACCGAGCCTGAATCAGAAAACGACGAAGACTAAGTAAACTCTGGTAATTTTCACAATTATTCATATTATATTTACCTATGTTTAATGTTGCATTTATCCAGGCTATCCAATTTTAACGACAATAAGTGTACAATCACGCACACAACATGACAAATGTGTAGCATGTATTACTTTTTTGACAGTTCATCATATCCTAATTATTTAGAATGTATATGTATCAATGTGGTAGGTATATTATGTCTGGCTCTCGACGATGTGGCACTAAGAGTAGTGGCTTCAGTAACCTAACGGTAGTGAATCTTTTTGCATACGTACAATAAATTAACATTTAAATATATAGTTTTGTAATATTTTATATGCCGACATATCCTTTTTGCTATTCATTATATTTGCAGACTCGACAAGCTAAGAAGACCCAAAACTAAGAAGAAATTAAAGAAGAAATTAAAAATCTTAGAACCATGATTGAGAAGTTACATGAGCAGAGTCGTCTACAGAATATGCAGATGAGAAGTTAATTCAGAAGTTTGCGAAGTATGTGCACAATCATGGTAGTTTTGCTTTGTATTCTCGTGGTTCTAAAGGCGATGCTTAAGGTATGTGTTTTCTATGACTTGAAGATGGTAACATTTTGTTTGAATGTTGTATATATTAGCATGGAGTAGGTGTGGATGATACTTTTGACATGTTTTAATGGTTTGTGGACATGTAACTTTGATGTATTTGGTTTATGAACATATATATGTTGGTTTCTGGATGTTTGGATGGTTTGTTTTGTATATATGGATGTTTCTTTGATTTATTTTGGTTGTTTATATTATTATTGGTATATATGTGTTGTATATATGTGGAATTTATTGGAAATGGATTGGAAATGGAATGGACTGGAAATGGGGTGGCTTTAAGGTTGTTTGCTTACTATTATAACAAAAAGTAACCCAGTTTTTCAAACGGCAACCAACTATTTCCAACGGCTATTTGGTCATTGTTTTCAAATGGTTCCCAAAGGATGGAAACCTTTGGAAATAGTCCATCGGATCCGTTGGAAGCCGTTGGAAATCGTGAACTCTATTCCAACGGCTTCAAACTGCCGATAACGGCTTAGAGACGTTGGAACAGCCATGTATTCTAGTAGTGCTATACAAAAAATTGTAAGTTTTATTGCACAGTTGGGTAGATTGATTAAACAATAATAGAAATTGTAACGGTCCAGATTTTTAGCCATTGGGTTAAATATTTAAAATTGATTTTAAATGGTTATTTGAAATATAAATGACTTAAATTCATTTGTTTTGAATATTTTATTTATATAGATAATAAAATAATAAATTTTAATTCTGAAATAGTCGGAATTAGTTGGATTTGCAATATAGTATGAACTGGGCACCGTAAAGAGGTTTAATTAAGTTTGGACTGAATTATATTAATGAATTCATTTATTAAACGACTTTTGAACGTGTAATTTATAAATTGATTATAAAACAAGTTGCAGCATCGCGGTAGTTTAAAATAATATGTTTGATGATAATAATTCAAGCCGAAGTAATTTATTTTGAAACTATATGAAATTCTGCTCGAATATGTTTGATGATAATAATTTATTATTATTATATTGAGGTATTTCAAAATTAATTTAATTTAAACCTTTAAAAAGGACCATTATTCAAATGACCTCAGGTTTCAATGAAATGAATTTTATTAAATCTGTAATAGCTAATTATTTCTAGATTTCAACATTTGCATCAATCAGTGTTATTTTGTGAGCGTCCGCAAATTAAAATATAAATAAATCAATAATTTGGACCCGAACCAGCGCTATTTTAGCAAAAGAACTCAGATTTCGATGAAGCAATTGTCATTGAGTTCGTAATGTCGAACCGTAACATGATGTCCATTTTCATCGCGAGTGGATTTCGTATGTGATCATACGAATTAATAAACATTGATTGGAAATGGCGATACACACGAATAAATATCGTTATTTGTTTTGAGTAAAATATCGTTAGTCACTTCAAGATAAAATAATATAAATCTACTATATGAATTCACCTAAACCTACCCAAACCCTAAGCCAAAATCAGAAATTAGCCTACATTTTACAAATAAGTCCAATTTCACGTTTTAATTTTTATATCTTCAAATCTGGGAGGAATTGGAGGAAAGCTCCAGCTGGAAATTTGGAGAGGGGGTTAAGGGCGACCTTAGGATAAAATTTGGTGGCAAACAAGTGATTGTGGTGGCCAGAATCGTTGAAGTAGGGTTTCGTTTTTCTGGCGATTGGCAGTGTTGGGGTCAATTTCAGGTGATGGGGGTCCGAAAGGGAAGTTGTAGAGGGGAGAGAGAGGCAACTTTGCTTTTGGTAGGGTAGTATGAAAAGAACGGTCATTGGGGAATAGGGAGTTGATCGGAGTGGTTGTGTTTGGGGAAGTTTGAACAAATATTGATGAACTCTGGGTGGTGGGTGGCATTACAAGCGAGGGGACCTAAAACAAAAATCAAGGCAGGGAGGAGCTGTTCCAATCTAGAGCGCTACGGTGGCCGATGGTGGCTTGCAATGGTCGTAGCGCCAGTTCGAAGGTGCTATGTTTGAGACATAAATTCTAATGTTTGGAGATGAACGAGGGGTCAGATCTCTCAACGTAGCAACATCACGGTGGGAACTTCGTGGTGGTGATCTCAACATGGATTTTGGTGCCATACAGAGGCGGAGGGGTGAGCTCTATGGGTTGGTGCTTGTTCGAAAGGCTAGAGGAAGAAGCAATCGGGGATTTCATGAAATAGATAGAGTGAACGCATGATTAAGAATGATGGTTAGGGTATTTAAATGAGATTAATCGTTGATTAGGAATTTAAAAGTTATAATTAGTTAATTAAAATATTATAATTCATATATATACTTGTAATAGTGATATCACATGTTATCGGAATCACGCGAAATGAGATTTGTTGGAATCATAGTGAAAAGTACTACGTTGTCGAGCTGATTCGGAAGGGATCAAAAGCAATTGAGATTTCGTTTAATTTAAACGCCTTCTTAAAATTAAATGAAAACAATGCGACAATTGTCAAATCGAAATTAAATGTGAGTTATCTCACTCTTTCTGAAATCCCATGGTGTGATAAAACTTGTATAATATATCATCGATAGTATAAATTGGTTGATTGGGTGTCTTGGATGTTATTTGTTTTTTATTGATTGACGTTAATTATAATTGCATCATTTAAGTGCATTAGATTAGAGTTCTTTTTCATATGTTATTATGAAATGGTTTATGAATTATGTTGCAGGGAAGAATGGGTTGGAGGAATCCCACTGGATTCCTCAAATATTTTATATGCTGTTTGTTTTCATATTATTTATATATGAACTGTTTAACCCTAGTGACATTGAAAACCTAATTTGATGTTAAACGTTGAATTGAAATTCAACATTGTTGTGATTTTAAACATTAGACGGTATCGATTAAGGGACTGGTAGCAAATGGCCCAAAATCCGCCCTTTTATTAAGACGTTGATTTGCCGTCAAGCGAGTTGACGAGGTTAAGTTATAAATTTTATTTTTATAACTAAAGCCAGATTTCCAATTATATTTTATATGTTATATGCAAATGAATTTTTAAAAATAAATCGATATTTATAAAGTTGGTTTTACCAATATTACAAAATGATCTTATGATAAGATTTACGTTTAAATAAGTTTTATAAGTAAATAAAGATGTAATTAACTTATAGGTTAAAAATCTGGATAATTTTTTTGAGAAAACGATTAAGTGATATTATTACATTAATTATATTAATCTAGGAGGAAGAAGTAATTGAATTTAGTTAACAAGTTAACTGATAGTTTAAAGTTGACTAAGTCAACTGTTTTGATTTAAAAGTGTTTATTAGATTTATTTTGTTTTCAATTAAAAATAAAAATAGTTAAATAAATGGTTGTTTAAGTTTAATAAGATTCTTAAGATATAACTTACTTTTTAATGAACAATGTTTAAAGATTACACATGTATTTAGTTATGGTAAATAATTTAAAAAATCGATTTTAGTTAATGAAGAAGTAAACTACTATTACTTCAGAAAATGATGAAGTTAATTATATTTAAGCAATTACTTCTTAAACTAAATTATTTAAGACGTGATCGAGTATGTAATGAGATTTAGTGAATTTTGAAAGGAGTTTAGAAAGGGATTTTATAATAAAATCCAAGTTCCATAAATGAAAGTTATAAAAGGAATTGAGCTAATGTGATCATCTAAAATAAATATTTTATTTAATATTCAAATTGGGAAAAAGGATTTGAGGTAAAAAGAAGGTCTTTCAAGAAACTGAAGGAAGATAATTATCGTATCATGGTAAAGCGATGGTGGTCGGGTTGTTAGTATAAAACCCAAATTAAGTTATAATACGACATTAAATGGATTTGGATAAAATGGTTGATAAAATGGAATTTAATTATAAAATCCAAAGATTTAGTTTTACAATATGATATTAAATGGTTTGGGTAAAATATGTAAATGGATTATCATAATATAATTCCAATTATAAATGGAATTATATAACGAAGTTTTAAGCGAAAGGTTAATATTAAGTAAAAATAGCTATAATCAACAGAGACTTTCATAACTAAGAATATGGTTTATAAAACCATATTTTAAATAAAATAGAAAAATAAGATTTGACTGATATGATAAGAAAGATGGGGTTTTAAGTTACGAACTTTTATCTATCTCAAGATCAGAACGTTGTCGATCAAGGTCTGAGAGGTAAATGAAATATTCCAACTTGAATGACTTCACTATTATCGAGGGATGATATTAGTTTGTAATGGTAGAGGAAGTTGAGATTAGTTTATTATCCCATAAGAGGAATATTACAACGTTATTTGCAAGATTTTGAAATGTTAGTAAAACAATTAGGTCTTAAAAGTAAATAATTTATAATTTAACATTGTTTGGCCCAAGCTTGAAGTATAATTATGTTTATACCATGTAGTTAAACATATATCGCTATTTTCTAGAAAACGGAAATAATATGGTTTAAAATAAACTTGTTCTAAGTAATAAGTAAAAATGCAATGGTTTTTCCACAGTAATGGAAAAGAATTATATTGGTCTTGAAAAGAAGGTAAATATTTGAAAATAATTATATATTTCCATAATTGTCGGTATTAAATTGTAATCTTCAAAGTCAAGTTTAATAAAGCCATTTTGGGTTTATATAATAATAAATATGTCATTTGACATTGTTTTGGCTCATATAAGAAATGGGTAATTGAATTTATACCATTAGGATAATAAGATATATTGATATTTTTTAAGTTAAGGAAATACAAAGGAGACGGCGAGAATGTTAAGTAATATTTCCAAGTAAAAAGAATAAAAAGGGTTTTTACGGAAACGTAGCAATATTTTTGAAGAAATCAAAGTAAAGTGGAGTTTGGTAAATATGGTTATTCTTAAGAATTAAGAATATGATTATTGGTTCCAAATAATGGAAGTAAAGGTGATTTGTCAAGATAAGTAGATGGAATCGATTTTAAACCGATGAAATGATTTTCAAATATCGGCGAAGAGTTTAAATGAATGATTTTAAATAGTAGCAGGTCTGAGATACTAATGAAATTGACTGTACTGTTTGAATTGATAGTCAACACCCCAATTATCAATTAAACATTATTCTTAGACTTTTGACGTGTTGTTTCGAAGAGACCGGAATGGGAACTAAACCCAAAACCACTTCGAACCAATGTTGCATTCGATACTACTTTGCAGGGGTACATATAAAAATGGGCAATTGAAGATCGTAGATCTTCATAAAACGAAAGAACTGCTTATAATCTATGATTAGCTCCTAGAGATACATTATGATTCTGTCGTGGTTGGAATCTATGGATTGCAAGGACTTCTCGCTACTGATCCTTAAGGTGATTCCCGATAATGACCCGAAAATTTGGAACCAATTTAGAAATTTCAAATTTCATAAGAATCAAAATAAAATTGAAAATGGATAATGATATTATTAGAACAAGGTTATAATAATGAGTTTCAATCTAAAAATAGCACGTTTACAAAGGAAGTATAAGAATTTTTTTTCCAAACCCTGAAACAGGTTCCATTGAATCCGGAATAATGAAATTAGGTAACCAGCCAAGTTTGGCCAAAAACAGAATCCGTTTAATATTGATTAAAGATTGAAAGGTTAAAATTTGAACTAAAAATGGACTATTTTGAGGATATCTTGAGAATGGGATATTGCTAGATCGTGAGACCACCTCCGTTGGATCCGGAGTAGTACTCAGGGAAGTTTTGCGTAAAATGGCATCCACATGTGAAAAATAAAAAAAATAAAAGGTCATAATTTGAACTAAATTTTGGCGGTAATTGGAATTTGATAGTGCTAACGGCAAAACTGGAACTTAAGACCTATCCAGGAAAATTCTAAACGTAGAATATTATCTATGTATAAAGTCTGAGAAAATTTCTTATCGAATATAAAAAGTTATTAACAAAACAAACCTAAAATAAATTATTTGGAAATGAAAACTAACTCATATTTTATATTTGAAAACATAGGATTAAAGTACGTTAGAAATTGGATCTTATAGATAAAGAATTTCTGAAAAACGTTATCGTTTGATACTCCGACGCGAGGCTAGAAAGTGCTGGAGAAAACAAAAAGTAGTATTCATGGGGATAGGGATGAATAATGGCTTAGGATCTTCCATGCTTATCCATAAGACACATGTCATTAATCCATGCATTACCCCTTTATTTTAAGTACCTAATTCCTTCCTTATCACTCCATTCTTCTTCTTGGAAAAATGTTCATCCATTTTCCATGAATTGCTTACGTTTTTTACCCATATTAAACAAAAAGAAAGTTTTTTTCAAGAAAATAGAGAAGAAAGGAAGGAGAAAAGCTAGGAGAAGGATCTATACATCCTAGGCTAAGATCTGCAGCTTCTGGGGTAAGAAATAGTTTGATCTGTAGTGTTTAAAACTAGGTTTAATAATATGCATATAAGGTGTTTGTAAAAATTCCTAAAAGAGAAAACCTAAGAAAATTTGTGGTGAATATTCATGGATTAAGGTTGTAGTTAATAGCTTATCACTTCCATGAAGTTTATATGTGAATCTGTTGAGATTAGAAGTTACATCCTAAAGGTAATAAACTAATTACCTATTTAAGTGATTAGCAAAATTAGGTGCAATATTGTGAAAGCTATAATGACCTTTGAAAATTGTAATCTTGAATTTAAGTTAGTTAAGTCCATGGAGAAGGTATTCTCATGTATGAGTATAGTTAGATTTGGATATCAATATATGCTTAAAAGTATATTCATGTTAATTAGAAAATGTATTAATATTACAAGGGCTAATGTTAATTATAACCCTTAGTGGCTAGGTTGTTAAACATTCGAGCGAGAGCGCAAAGATGTGATGGCCCTATAATGAAGGAATTGAAGGAACCCACTGGGATGGTCAGTGGTTTGTCCCTCATATTTTCTTGTGGTATTTGTTTGTGTGAGATGATAACATGCATGTTGTTGTGTGGCTTGAAATATTCGATATTGTTCGGAAACCCTACGCAGGTCATGGGATGAAACTACACTGGTCCCATGTGTTTATTACACGGATTGCTATTTATTAGTAAACCCCTACACAGGGTATTGGGATGATGACCCACACCAGTCCTAAGTTCTCATTAAACTGTGTATGTGGTTGCCTTGTGGATGTTACAGTGTCTGATATTTGGATTGGGTTGACCAATGGTTATGAACACCATTTGGTTTGATATGTGACTTTGATGGCTTTTTAAGGCAATAGTGTGGTCGTATCGATGCTCCCATATATGGGAGGTCATGGAAATATTTTCTGGAAATATAGAAACAAAATTGACACCGACATATATGGTTAAATAACTAACGAGTTTGGTTGCAACTCATTAGACACATGACATCTTGTTTACGTTTATTGGACGTTTGTATATACCTAAATTCTCGGGTTTTACAAGAGTTGAATGAGTCTCATTCCAGAATTATTAAAATAATCAAAGAAAATAAAAGTTTGAATTTAAGTTCCAATACTTGTCGGAAATGAAATTAAGTTCATAAAAATGAACTTTTGCAAACGAACAAACTGGTTTTGAAGAAGTTAAGAACAAGTTATGGCTTATCGAATATTGAAACGAATAGTAAATCAATTTTACGATGAATAGTAAATTGAAGTTCTGTTTGCTTAATAAACGGACTCGACTTTGCGAAATTATGGTTTCAATGTTCTTACTTATTTTATAATGGGCGTCAGCCAACTTTAAGACTTTAATAATCATTTTTGAAGAATAATATTATTTTAATGATTTAAATATTTAAATGTGGAATAATTGATCTAAAGGTCAAAAATGCTGAAATTGAATTTCAAAAGTTATTTAATCTGGTTTGAATAATTATTGAACTAATTTGGAAGATTTCGACTCAGTTTTAATAATAAGTCACTTTTGGTTTCGAATAGGATTGGTCGCATAGCGACAATTCGTGAATTTCGACCTAAAATTTGAAATTGAAATGCCAGGAGATATAATCGTTGGATTTTCTTGAAACGCAACGTGTTTTGTTCGAAATTTGAATAGCTTTCCAACAAAAGAAAAAGAAATATTTTTCAATGGTCGGATTTTCGTACAAGTCTAAATCAGTTTGACCAGAAAATCCAATTTCGGTAGTTCAAGTGCCAAATTCGGATTTTTTTCATAAAAAGGTGTTTATACATTATATAAAATATAGAAAATCATGATAAATCATATTAAATGATTTAAAAGTGTTATGGACCAAATATATTAATATTTGTTAAGATAAAAAGAACCGTGTTAAAGTGAGTTATTTAGCAACTAAAGTGAACCCTTCAGGGAATCCGGTTTTGACTTTTAATAAGATCTTTATTTAAATATAAAGGTGCCTTCAGTTGGTCTATCCAATTCGTAGGAAAGCGGCATCCTACTGATATGGATGTTTTCTGGTGAATCCAAATGAGACCATTGTATATCTGCAATTCATGAATAATTCACCTGTCGACTTCAATATAATCCGGTTCAAACATTTAATAAAATCTTCACTTAAACATAAAGGAGTTTATTTATTAATAAATGAGATTATTAATATGGGTAACTTAGAATCCAAGTTTCCGGTCTATTTAATTAAATTGAAATTGAATAGAAACCAGATTGGCCATTGACTGAGACAAGTCTCCACGGATGATGACTTAGACTATTCGAGGGATTTAAAAGGCTGTGTCGTTATTCCGCTTATAGTGTTTGTTGGATATGGAGGTTTATGTCGATTATAAACCAATATGATTTCTGTAGAGATTCCAATATAAAAGGAATTATGATTTTAGTTTGTTGTGAATGATGTCTTCATTAACATTGTTCTTTGGCCCATGAAAAGGTAAGATAAATTTCCAAGTTAAGCAAATGAAATCTTTATTTATAAAGATTTTTGGAAAAGGAATGAACATGTTTTTACATGAGGCAAATGGCGAATAATCGATAAGGATTATTGGAAAGATTTAACTTGGAATTTGTAGCTAAGTAATCAGAATATTTGACTTAAAATCTTTCTATAAGATTTGAAGGAATAAAATTTGAAAGGTAATTAAAATTACCAAAAAATAAGATGATTAAAAATGGAGTTTCATCAGTTTTGATCCATGAGAGAAAATGAAGAGTTTTGACATCTTAAAACTTAATATAGTTTTAATGAATGGATTGAATAAAATAATGGAATGAGGTTCATGAGATCCTGTAAACCAACTAGTTTTAAAAGATGCACTAATTATTTGGTAAGGCCGGTTTTTACTCATTTCGAATAATTGTACGACGTGAAAGGATTAAGTTCTTAATGATAATGGTTGAAGATCGGTATTCTTCACATCGGATGGATAACTTGTTGATACCTCGGGATCGCTCCTCAAGAGGTTAAAGCAACGTTATTATCTAACCGTACTTGAAGCATATCGGATTGCAAGGACTTCCACTCCCAGGTGGGGACGTGGAATCAAGTGCCTTCGGTTTCGTTCCTATTCCCGGAACGGACTTGTGGATGGATTGCATATCTGACATGGAATGACCATAGGGCATGCCAAGTGTTGACCAATGATCAGGGCTTTTGTTGAAAAGCAGTGATCATTGGTGATGATCAAAGCATAGCTTAAATGCGTAGCTTTGTGTATGACGGGACCTTGTGATTGCCTTACACCCTGGTATGATGGTATGTTGATGGTCATATCAGCATGACTTTATGTTTTGCACGGATTACGTCGACCTAGTAGGTGAGGTGGCCTGCCTACTGATAGGTTATAGGGATTAAATTCTGCCAACCTGAGAAAATGGGTGCGGTGTTGTGTATAAACATGGTATCCGCTAAATGCCCAAGAGATCTTTCGAATTAGTAACCATCATGATGGAATCCAAACTCCAATACGAACCATTTTACGATATACAGTTTTATACCTATGTAGCTAATATAATGGCATGTGACACTATGCGAGCTAGGATTTATAAGTTATTTTTTTGGAGGGATTTCCCATACCTTAGACATTATTAGAATATGAAATGTTTTGTTTAAACTATATCAAGCATGTTTTGCAATTATAAGGCAAACCCCCATCCTTTGGCTTGTGCTTGCATTGTGTGATGGGACCTAGGGCTTATAATCCTTTATTATTCTAAAAAGTCATGTTTTCAAACTTAGTTTATGGTTGCTATGGATGAAAGGTTGCTTTGTTTGGTTATGGTCGCTATGGTTAGGTTTGATTACATTATTTTACAACTAATATAACCCAAGCCTGACCTGGGTGTTTATCGCTCGGGTCTGATACGAGCGAGTGTTTTCAGGATGAAAGCTCGAAGACTTGGAGCTCCACAGAGAATCGCGGCTTCATATAAAGGTCAAACTTACTCTATTATCGGTATATTAGGTTAAACTAACAAAGGTATGCAAAATCAGAATTTTATTTTAAAGTGTTTTTGTTTCAAAAAAAATCTCCGCTGCAATGATATTTTCATATTATATTATCTATTCCGCCGTGATTTTTGTATTTTGCTGTGTTTTGCTCTGATGAACCCTAACGAAACGTATTTTTGCTTGCCTTGAATCGACTAAGGTTCGGGTTTTTGTTGGTTTGAAGTTAGTAAAAATGTTGGTCGTCACAGTTGGTATCAGAGCTTAAGGTTAAGCGATAACCTTGGTTCCATAGACTTGTCAAAGATAGGATCAGTGGTATCCTAGGACAAGTGACTCATTAGAGATAGGGTTAGTGATGCCCTGGAATGAGTTGGGTGTGAGTGCATGTGTGTGTGTGCGTATATATATATATATATATGTATGTATGTATGTATGTATGAGAGACATATTTGTAATTTGATATATAAATGGTTTTGTGTTGGATTGATTTGTTGAGTGAGTTATGAACATAGGTCGGTACAGTAAGGTACCGTTGTATCGATAAGTGTTTATAAACACTTAAACAGAGCAGTCTAATCCAGTTTCTATGAAATAAATTTGTCCAAAAGTATATTTTTGGAAAAGGGATATATGTTTTGATGAAAGTTAAGTTTTGGAAAATTTAATCCACTAATTGATTGCTGGAGATAATAATTAGTATAACTAATTAAAATTTTTGAATTGTCGACTATTTTGGACAGTCGAGGTATTTGTTAAGGAATTATAAAACTCTTTTGATAAAATATTAAATGTTATAGGGTATGGATAACTACGATCCGTCTGAAGTTAAACCTAGAAAGATGACTCGAAAACAAACGAGAAGGATTTATGAGCAGATAGAAGAAGAAAATTTGTTGGACCTTTGCAAGTATATTCGTAGCTACTCCAGGAAAGATAAGAATAAAGGAAAATTTGTGGGTGTTTGCTGTTATAAATGCCATAAAGAGGGACATTATGTAGTCTTATCCCAATGAAAAACAAGAATAAGAAGGAGAAGGGGCGCTATGTCCACAATTGTCCAGCAAGGAAAAGGTACAAAAAGACATAACTTGTTTCCGATGTAAGTAGAAGGGGCGCTATGTCCACAATTGTCCATAGAGGAAAAGAAACCCAGTGGGAGATAAGATGCTTTCAGTGTAGGGAAGTAGGACATATTGTCAAGTACTATAATAAATAAAAATCGATTTTACCACTTAATGACGAATTAGGATAAGAATCATTGAGTAAGCCAGAAGAAAATGGTCGTTTAATTAGTAATATTATCCTAAGGTTAAAACTAATATTTTAAGAATGTATGTAAAAATACAAGGAAGTTCGCTCGAATGTATTTATTTGAATGGTTGTACTGATGTATGGATATATATGTATATATAATATTATGATATCTTTTTGATAAACTTTGTTATAACATGATTGAGTAGACAATCTCTGGTTCCGTCTTCGATTTTGAGGACAAAATCTTTTAAGTGGGGGAGAATGTAATGACCTGGAAATTTGGAACCAATTTAGAACTTCCAAATTTCATAAGAATCAAAATAAAATTGAAAATGGATAATGATACAATTGGAACAAGGTTATAATAATGAGTTTTAATATAAAAATAGAACGTTTACAAAGGAATTATAAGAAATATTTATTTCCAGAACCTTAAACTAGTTCTACTGAATTTGGAATAATGAAATTAGGTAGCCAGCCAAGTTTGGCCAAAATCAAAATCCGTTTAATATTGATTAAAGATTGAAAGGTTAAAATTTGAACTAAAAACAGATGATTTTGAGGATATCTTGAGAACGGGATTTCGCTAGATCGTGAGACGACCACCGTTGGATCCGGAATAGTGAATTTTAGTACTTAGGGAAGTTTCGCGTAAAACGACATCCGTATGTGGAAAAGAAAACAATAAAAGGCCAAAATTTGAACTAAATTTTGACGGTAATTGGAATTTGATAGTGCTAACGGCAAAACTAGAATCTGAGACCTATCCAGGAAAATTCTAAACGTAGGATATTAGCTATGTATAAAGTTTGAGAAAATTCCTTATCGAATATAAAAAGTTATTAACAAAACAAAACTAAAATAAATTATTTGAAAATGAAAACGAGCCCAGATTTTATATTTGAACACATAGGATTGAAGTACATTATAAACCGGATCTTATAGTTAAAGAATTTCTGAAAAACGTTATCGTTTGATACTCCGACGCGAGTTCGGAAAGTGCTGGAGAAAACGCAAATTACTATTCGTGGGGATAGGGATGAATAATGGCATTAGGATCTTCCATGCTTATCCATAAGACACATGACATTAATCCATGCATTACCCCTTTATTATATATACCTTATTCCTTCCTTATCACTCCATTCTTCTTCTTGGAAAATTGTTCCTCCCCTCTCCATGAATTTCTCACATTTTGTCCCATATTAAATTATAAAAAAAAAGATTTTTTCAAGAAAATAAAGAAGAAAGGAAGGAGAAAAGCTAAGAGAATCCTAGGCTAAGATTTACAAGCTTCTGAGGTAAGAAATAGTTTGATTTAAAGTGTTTAAAACTAGTTTTAATAATATGCATACAAGTTGTTTGTATAAATTCCTAAAAGAGAAAACCTAAGAAAATTTGTGGCGAATATTCATGGATTAAGATTGTAGTTAATAGCTTATCACTTCCATGAAGTTTATATGTGAATCTATTTAGATTATAAGTTAGATCCTAAAGGTAATAAGCTAATAACCTGTTTAAGTGATTAGCAAAATTTATTGTAATATTGTGAAAGCTATAATGACCTTTGAAAATTGTAATCATGAATTTAAGTTAGCTAAGTCCATGTAGAAGGTATTCTCATGTATGAATATAGTTAGATTTGGAAATCAATATATATTTAAAAGTATATTCATGTTAATTAGAAAATGTATTAATATTACAAGGGCTTATGTTAATTATAACCCTTAATGGCTAGGTTGTTAACATTCGAGAGAGAGCGCAAAGCTGTGATGTCCTACAGTGAAGGAATTGAAGGAACCTACTGGGAAGGTGAGTGGTTTATCCCCTCACATTTGCTTTTGGTATGTGTTTGCATGAGATGGTAACATGCATGTTGTTTTGTGGCTTGAAATGTTTGATATTGTCTGGAAACCCTACACAGGTCGTGGGATGAAATTACACTAGTCCCATGTGTTTATTACACAGATTGCTATTTATTAGTAGACCCCCACACAGGGTATTGGGATGATGACCCACACCAGTCCCAAGTGCTCACTAAATTGTGTATATGGTTGCTTTGCGGATGTTATAGTGTCTGATATTTGAATTGGATTGACCCATGGTTATGAATACCATTTGGTTTGATATGTGATTTGGATAGCCTTTTAAGGCAATAGTGTGGTAGTATCGATGCTCCCATATAGGGGAGGTTATGGCAAAATTTTCTGGAAATATAGAAACCAAATTGACACTGACATATATGGTTTAATAACCAACGAGCTTGGTTGCAACTCATTAGACACATGACATCTTGTTTATTTTTAGTGGACGCTTGTATATACCCAAACTTCAGGTTATACGAGAGTTGAGTGAGTCTCATTCCAAAAACCAGATTTTAAATTATTATTTTAATAATAAAATAATCGTAGAAAATAAAAGTTTGAATTTAAGTTCCAATACTTTTCGGAAATGAAATTGAGTTCATAACAATGAACTTTTGCAAATGAACGAATTGGTTTTGAAGAAGTTAAGAACAAGTTATAGCTTATCGAATATTGAAACGAATAGTAAATCGATTTTACGATGAATAGTAAATTGAAGTTGCATTTGCCTAACAAACAAACTTGGTTTTGTGAAATTATGGTTTCAATGTTCTTGCTTATTTTTATAACGGGGTTGCCAACTTTAAGACTTTAATAATCATTTTTGAAGAATAATATTATTTTAATGGTTTAAATAATTAAATGTGGAATAATTGATCTAAAGGTCAAAAATGTGGAAATTGAATTCTAAAGGTTATTTAATATGGTTTGAATGATTATTGAACTTATGTTGAAGTATTTCGACTCGGTTTTAATAATAAGTCACTTTTGGGTTCGAATAGGACTCGTCGCGTAGCGACAATTCGCGAATTTCGACCCGAAATTTTAAATTTCGGGAGTCTAATCGTCGGATTTTCTTGAAATGCATCATGTTTTGTCTGAAATTTGAATAGCTTTCCAACAAAAGAAAAAGAAACAGTTTTCAACAATCGGATTTTCGTATAAATCTTGATCAGTTTAACTGGAAAATCCAGTTTCAGCAGTTCAAGGGCCAAATTCAAATTTTTTTTCTTAAAAAGGTGTTTATAAATTATTTAAAAATACGGAAAAATCATGATAAATTGTATTAAATGATTTAAAAGTGTTTTGGACCAAATATATTAATATTTGGTAAGATAAAAATGAATCGTGTTAAAGTGAGTTACTTAGCAACTAAAGTGAACCCTTCAGGGAATCCGGTTTTCACTTTTAATAAAACCTTTATTTAAATATAAAGGTGTCTTCAGTTGGTCCATCCAATTTATAGGGAAGCGACTTTCTACTAATATGGATGTTTTGAGGTGAACCTAGACGAAACCATTGTGTATCTGTAATTCATGAATAATTCACCTGTCAACATCAATATAATTTGTTTTAAACATTTATTAAGATCTTCATTTAACAAGAAAGGAGTTTATTTATTAATAAATGAGATTATTAATAAGGGCTAACTGGAATCCAAGTTTCCAATCTATTTAATTAAATTGAAATTGAATAGAAACCAGATCGGTCATTGACTGAGATAAGTCTCCATGGATGATGACTTAGACCATTCGAGGGATTTAAAAGGTTGTGCCGTTATTCCACTTATAGTGTTTGTTGGATATGGAGGTTTATATCGATTATAAACCAATATGATTTCTGTAGTGATTCCAATATAAAAGGAAATACGATTTTGGGTTTGTTGTGAATGATGTCTTCAATAACATTATTCTTTGGCCCATGATAAGGTAAGATAATTTCCCAAGTTAAGCAGATGAAATCTTTAATTATAAAGATTTTTGGGAAAGGAATGAACATGTTTTTACATGAGGCAATGGTGAATAATCGATAAGGATTATTGGAAAGATTTAACTTGGAATTTGAAAATAAGTAAATAGAATATTTGATTTGAAATCTTTCAACAAGATTTGAAGGAATAGGATATGAAAGGTAATTAAAATTACTAAAACATAAGATGATTAAAAATGGAGTATTAACATTTTTTCTCCATGAGATAGAAATGAAGAGTTTTTACGTCTTAAAACTTAATATAATTTTAATGAATGGATTGAATAAAAGAATGGAATGAGGTTCATGAGATTCTGTAAACCGATTGGTTTTAAAAGATGCGCTAATTATACGGAAAGCTTGTTTTTACTCATTCCGAATAATTGTACGACGTGAAAGGATTAAGTTCTTAATGATAATGGTTGAAGATAGATATTCTGCACATCGTATGGATAGCTTGTTGATGCCTCGGGGTAGCTCCTCAAGAGATTAAAGTAACGACATTATCTGACCGCACTTGAAGCATATCGGATTGCAAGGACTTGCACTCCCAGGCGGGGACGTGGAATCAAGTGCCTTCGGTTTCGTTCCTATTCCCGGAACGGATTCTGGATGGATTGCATGTCTAACATGGAATGACCATGGGGCATGCTATGTGCTGAGCAATGATCAGGGATTTTGTTGAAAAGCAGGGCTCTGTGGTGATGATCAAAGCATGGCTTAAATGTGTGGCTTTGTGTATGACGGGACCTCATGATATCCTTACACCTTGGTATGATGGTATGTTGATGGTCAGATCTGCATGACTTTATGTTTTGCACGAATTTAGTCGACCCGGTAGGTGAGGTGGCCTGCCTGCTGATATGTTGTAGGGATTAAGTTCTGCCAACCTGAGAAAATGGGTGCGGTGTTGTGTACAAACATGGTATTCGCTGAATGCTCGAGAGATCTTTCGAATCAGTAATCATCATGATGGAATCCAAATTCCAATACAAACCCTTTTATGATCTTCAGTTGCATACCTATGTAGCCAACATAGTGGTACGGGACACTATGCGATCGAAGATTTATAAGTTATTTTTTTTGGAAGGATTTTCCCACACCCTAGACATTATTAGAATATAAAATGTTTTGTTTAAATTATATCAAGCATGATTTGCGATTATAAGGCAAACCCCATTCTTCGGCTTGCGCTTGCATTGTGTGATGGTACCTAGGGTTATAATCATTCTTTTTTCTAAAAAGTCATGTTTTCAAATTTGGTTTATGGTTGTTATGGATGAATGGTTGATGTGTTTGGTTATGGTCGTTATGGCTAGGTTTGATTACATTATTTTATAACTGATATAACACAAGCTTGACCCAAATGTTAATCGCTTGTGTCAGATCTGAGCTAGTGTTTTCAGCATGAAAGCTTGAAGACTTGGAGTTTCACAGACAATCAAGGCATCATATGAAGGTCAGACATGCTCTGTTTTCGGTATATTAGGTTAAGCCGACAAAGGTATGCAAAATCAAACTTTTTTTAAAGTATTTTTGTTTTAAAAATAAAATTCTGCTGTAATGATATTTTCATATTATATTTTAATTGTTCTGTTGTGAGTTTTATATTCTGCTGTGTTTTGCTCTGATGAACCCTATCGAAACGTATTTTGGCTTGCGTTGAATCGGCGTGGGTTCGGGTTTTTGTCGGTTTGAAGTGAGTGAAAATGCGGGTCGTTACATTCCTATATAGGATGCAGTAAGAGGGTGCCTCCAGTTCATCCTGTTCCTGGATGGCTTATATGAACATATGACTGACAGAGTATTTCCTAAAACTCACGTACGTTGAATTTTACAAATATACCAAGTTTGGTGGCGGAGAAGGGAACTTCTCTTAGCTTAACACTTAGAGTATATTTGAGGACGTTAATTAGTGATTTAATCGATCTGACGATGTGGCATTCAAAGTGAATGATGATGTGATGTTCTCTGAAAGGTAAATCGTGACTTCAAACCTCATCAATCGGGAAAAGAAAGAAATCGAGCAGGCAAATTGGCTATGTAGGTCATACCCATTAGGGTGTATTGTCACCATCTAGAGACATTTCATTTTGTTTCTTCTATCACTTCTGTATTTCCGTAGAATACAGTGGTTGCGCAAGTATGGGGTGAAAATATATTCGATACACTCAAGTTGAATGATTGGTCGGTCATGTGTGGTCGGATTGTAAGATGTTCCTGTTGAACCCTAGTGTATCCCCTCTAGAGTAAATTAATTGGAAGGTGCTCTCATGCTTTGTCATGTTGGAAATCCAATCTCTAATAAGCGTCATGCGGTTTTTGATTGTGTACTAAATATGTGGAGCGTGAGATGCAAGCGTTCTGCTAGATGGTTATCTATTTGTGGTTTGATAGACACTATTATAATATCATCGGATTTGATATCAAAAATGTTTTGGGTTATCTTAAGGTAAAAACCGTTCGTGTTTATATGTGGAATGATCTTACGATTATCCTTTTCTTTCAAAGGATTTTCTAAAGTTAAGCAAGTTGATTGTTGCATGAGTTCTATCACTGAAAGTCTTCCAAACTGACAACGCGTGTGATTTGCGTGTTGCAAATGGGCTCGGTCAGACCGAGTGGATTTGTAGGTTGCATTACGATTTGCTTAGAGCTTTAGGAGAGAAGCTGGAGTCGAGACGTAATTTCGTA
This sequence comes from Allium sativum, assembly GCA_030737875.1. Taxonomy (NCBI): domain Eukaryota; kingdom Viridiplantae; phylum Streptophyta; class Magnoliopsida; order Asparagales; family Amaryllidaceae; genus Allium; species Allium sativum. Next base: position 1,052,085,063 of record CM060924.1, read on the forward strand.
TTTTTCTGGTAATAAGTATTTCCGCTGTGTGTGTTGTATTGATAAATGTGTACTCTAATACCGTAATCATATATGTGTATATAGTTTCTTTTGAGTAAAGATTCATTGGTTTATTATATTTTGTCCATTCTGTGTAACGACCCAAATTTTCAGCCTTTTTAAAATATGGTTTTAAATATGTATAAAGGGATTTTAAATGTTTAAATGACCTAAAAATTATTGAAAATGAATTTTAAATGTATTTTATACTATAAAATAGCTAAAATAAGGTTATTGGATTTTTAAAATAACAATTATAAATAATATTTTGAAAATCAATAATTCAGTGCTATTTTAAAAGCTAAAAATAAGACCATTTTTCAAATAATATCGAATTTCGACAAAGCCAAATTTAATGGGTCCGTAACAATAAATTATTGTACGATTTTAAATTTCGCGCCAATCGGAACCAGTATGTAAGCGCGTGCAATTAAGATGTGAACAAATCAATAATTTAAACTCAAATTAGAGATTTTTGAGCAAATGGACTCGGAATTCAACGAAACTGGGTTCATTGGAACCGTAACTGTGAAATATAGCAGGGTTTGAAATTTCGTACCAATCGGGATTAGTATGTAGTCATGCGAGTAAAAACGAATAAACGGCGTGTAATAAATAAGGTGATTAATCACCATGGATTAGCACTAATTTCTAAGGCCTTAGCAATTAGACAACACATCACTTAGGTATATGCCTCCCCTTCCATGTGTCACCCTTCCATGCATTGCCCTCTCCTTTATATACATGTATATATGGTAGAAAAGCACTCCATTTTCATTTGCCTCCTTCTCATTTTCTTCTCTTCCTCCTGTTCTCCTTTGCATCACCTTCTCTCCACCACTGACAATACCCCCACCCCATCGTCAGCTGCCACCTCTCCCTAGCCCCTCACCACCGGCGAAAGCCTCCACCTTCCCCTTGGCCCTACAAACCCCATCTCTCCTCCTAAAACCCGTTAAATCTCCTCTTTTAATTTTATATCCTACATACCAAGATCCTACCTTCACCAACCACCACCACCACCTCCCCAAGCCTCCCCTTCACTCACGTTAGCCCCCTCTATCCACATCAGCTTGTGTGTCCCACCTAGGCCGTGAGCCCTATAACCTAAAAACCCCTACCTTTCTTCTTTTTACAAGTAAATATCCGATCTTTCCTCCTTAAACCCAATTAGAACCTATATAGACATATATATATATATATGTGTGTGTGTGTGTGTGTGTGTGTTGAGCACACAGGAGTATTGGGTGTAGACGTTGTTTGTTTACTTGCTAGCAAGGCTGCGGAGATGGAAAAAGAATCCTTTCTTTGAAGTCAAATTGAGTGGAATCACTATGGTGAGCAATTATAGCTCACGTTTGAATTATATGCTTACATATGTGGTTATTGACGTTGTATGTTGGTATTGTAAGTAATTATATGCTTATATGCTTAATGTTGATTTTGGTTGAAGTATGAATATGATTATTGAAGTGGGCTAGTAATTGATATGGTAACCTAAGTGATTTGGAAGTTGAAACCATTAAAAAAAATTGGTTAGATTGGATTAAAACTAGGTTGATATGTTGCATGTACATTGGGTGAAAATAAAATATTTGCTACTTAATGTTTGGATTGCTATGTGATTAAGCAAGTAATAATGATGTTAACATAATTTCAGTATCCAAAATGACATATATGTAGCGAAAAAGGTAGTTGAAATATTTACTTGAATAACAAGCAAATGAAATGAATAGTAAACATTTATTTATATTGGCGTGACTTTTATCAATATACACAGGACATGGGTAGACAATTTTATGTGTTGATTGTTGGTTTATTTTGATATGGATTGGCTAGCGAATGATAACTAATCAGTTTTCAATGACAGTTAATATTTTGGTTAAAAATGATTTGGAATAGTGTTTAAGTGCTGATTGCCTTAACACTAAGGCTGACAATGCCATATTATGATGATTGATGGTTGATAAATGCTAAATGAATATTAATGACATGTTAAACTCACATAAGTTAAATTATATGGTAGTTGATTGAATTTTATTTCAAGTTGGGAATTAATTAAAAATATAGTTAATAAAATATTAAGTGAAAAATAAAAGTTAGAATTGTAAATTCGAAACGATTTGGAAAGATAGTTTAAACAATTATGAATAGTTTTTTGTAAAAGTTGAAAATTTATTTGAAGAAGTTTTTAAGCAATTAAGGTATGTTTTAAATTTGAATTTAAAAGTGAATAGTAACTTTGAAAACTGAAGTTCGGTTTGGAAATCCAGAAAATATTTTAACTTGATTTTATTACCCAAACCATCTTATTTTATTTTTATAATGGACGTCCGGAATGTTTGGACTTCAAAAGATGATATTCGAAAAAACATATTATTTTAATAATTTAAATGATATTATAATATTTAAATAATGGAATATTCGAATATAAAGTTAAATATTGGAAATATAATTTCTAGAGGCTATTGTATAGCTAATAAACTATTTTGGATGGAATTCGCTTCGATTTTTTTACTAAAATTGAAGTTTGGTTTGAATTGAATTAGCCGTGCAGCGGAAGTTCACGAATTTTGACCATTGACTTCAAACCGACGTACCAAGAGATTCGACCATCGGATTTTCCCAAAACAAAAAATGTTAAGTTCGAAATGAAAAGGGCTTTCAAATGAAGTATAAAGTTTTATATTCAATAGTTATATTTTTAAACAAGTCCAAATCAAATTGAATGAAAATAGCACTAATGCCATTACTAACTTGAAATTGGATTTTAAAGAAATAAGCTATTTTTAAATTATTAAAAATAGGAATAAATTATGATAAATCATAATAGATGATTTGAAAGAGACTTGGATTGAATATACCAAAGCTGGAAATTTAAAAGGCTATTTTATGTAAATGAGCATTTTCAGCAACACTATTTGCGATGTTTTTTGGAATGATTTAGAAATAAAAAGGTTATGAGATAACCAAAGATCTCTAAATTAGTTGTAAACATTTCCAAAGGATTAAAATGAAGTTTTAAGAAATATTTGGAATTTGAAGAAAAAGTTTAAACCAAGGCTAAGTTCCGAATTTATAAACTAAATTGGAATTGAATGGAAATCAATTTAGAGATAATGGGGATGGGTCTCCATGGATGAAGACCTTTACTATTTAAGGAATTTAAAAGGCTTTGTCGTTATTTCGCTTATAGTATTAGTCTGATGCAGGAATGTGTGTGTATATATATATACATATATATATATATATATCGATTGTAAGCTGATATGATTTCTGTGGAGATTTCATTTCGAATGAAATTATGTTTTTGGGTTTATTGCGAATGATGTCTTAAATAACATTATTCTTTAACCCAGTTAAGGGAAAGAAGATTTTCCAAGTTAAGTTGAGATGAAACTGTAATTAACTGGAATATAAAGATTTTATGAAAATGTTTCCCTAGTAAACGATAATGGGGAAAAGTTTAAGACTCGCTTAAAAGAAGATAAGTGTGTTTTTGCATATAAACAAGATTGAATTTTATATAAGATTTGAGTAAAAGAATATTTCCAAAACAGAATAAAATCCATGATATCCAATACATCTTTATAGATTTTAAAGATGCGTTAGTTATTCGAAATGACCGGGCTTTGACCCATTGTGAATAACTATACGACTTGATGAAAACGGCATTGACTGTGATTAAAACCGGAGACCTTCACATCAGAAGGACTGCCCGTCGATGCCTCGGATGGCCATCCAATTATCGGTTATATTGTGATGGCGATCTAACTGTACTTAAAGCAATTCAGATGTGTTGATTCACACGAATTTCGAATGATGACAACAAAGAGAAGAACAATGGAGAACATATCAGGGAGCTAAGTTCATATATATATATAAGTGTTGAGTCGTGTTAAAATTATGTTAAAATCTACCGTCAAAGTATAACACCAATGCACAAATATATATATATATATATATATATATATATATATATATATATATATATATATGCTCAACAAACCAACTGATATTGGACTGGTACTGTAACCAGTCGACTAGTAGGAAATCAGCCAGTCGGCTGATCACAGACCAAAAGTCCAGTAACGGCTAGTTGCTGAAGCATATTTAAATATATAAATGGATTTAATACTTAACCAATCGACTAATGGTATTTCTACCAGTCGACTGATCAGATACTAACAGCCATATTCATGAAAAGTCACCTTCTTTCATGAAGATATTCCTTTTTAATTCTGGATAGAAATAGATGCAACTCTTTGCTGAAACTTTTCATGAAAGTATGCTACTCTTCTACGATTATATAAGCACTACAAACATGTTTTCCAAATCAACGATTCTCATATATTCTCTCTATTTTCTGATTTGAACTTTTATTCTGTTTGCATTCTAAATCTCTCCTAAATTCAAGTTACTTATTGAATCTTTGATAATATTTCACATCTCTTGATTCAACAAGCAACATTCTTCCTTCAGTCTTCACAGACACTTCATATACTTGAGGATAAGATTATAGAAAGATTGTTCTTCATCGTGACTACTCAGTGTTGATTAGAGAACACATACAAAGGTCAAAACTCTTGTAATTTGTGAAGTCCTGTGAGGGTGCTCGGGCATGGACATCCTAGTTGGTACTCGGGTGTATTGAGATCTATTCCTCAGGATTAAGAGAGGGCGTGATAGTGAATTCCGAAGAGGAGCTTCGGGACTGGACATAGGGCGGGAAGTCCGAACCTGTATAAAATTCCAAGTGTCTTTACTTACTGCATTAATCTTTTATTTGTGATATATTTCCATAGCCTAGGTTTTTACCTGTGTAACTATTGTAGTTCACTAGTTAGTTTATTATTTCCTCTATATCCATATAAAGATCATGCTTAAGTCGTACACATCGACTTTTCATTTGGTATCAGAGCAAGGCCATCATGTAACCGTAAAAACGCTATCTGATACATAGTTAAAATGGATAACAACACTAGTACTAGCATTAATACTGGTTATATTGAAGGCCAATCTACTGCAAGACCATCCTTCTTTAACGGCATGAATTATAGCAATTGGGCTACACGAATGAGAATATATATTTAAGCTAATAGTTATGATGCTTGGAACATTACACAGAAAAAGTATACACAACCCAGTACTCTATATAATGAATGGTCTGCAAATGAAAAAGCAGAGGCTACCGCCAATGCTAAAGCTATGAATATGTTGCATTGTGCCTCAGATAGAAACGAGATTAACCGGGGTTTTATGTGCAACACAGCATATGAAATCTGGAGAACACTCAAAGTAATTCATGAGGGAATAAACAAGGTCAAGCAAAGCAAGATACCCATGCTTAAAAACCAATTTCAAAATGAACGAGAATGAATGTAACGACCGACCTTCCCCGTAAAAGGAAGCCCGGATTGAGTTGAGAACATGACAAATCAGAACACAAACAGAAGAGCATTTCATTGCATATTACAACAATTTACATCAGAGTACAAGAATATATAGAGTATGAGCAAGTAATATACATTTGAAAAATATCAGAGATTTAAATTACAATGCAGCGGGAAAATAATACATAACACAAATGAAACAAATACACGGATACAGAGCTTTCCAAGTATATCTCCAGTTGTAAAGCAGGATCCTATAAGAATAAATCTGCAAACCCAAACTACTAGTTGCCCGTGTGGAAAATAGGGGCACCCAGAGTTTAGGTTAAAACAATAAACTCCAGGTCAGTCATGTGACTGGTGTGAGAACTAAAACAGTTATTAAATCCTTACTTTAAAATAAAGTAAATCAAGGGACCACGTCGTATAACACGGAATGGGTTTTCTCCTAAGAATACCAGTGCATAAAACAAACAGTGCAATGCTTTTTGGAAAAATGAAGCTATTATAAGACTCAGGTCCCATCACACAATGCAACGCAAGCTGGTTTTACCTTATAATAGCCAAACATGCTTGGTACGTTTAAAACAAATCATTTTTGATACTACTATAAGTGTAAAGTGTATAAAACAACTTCAAATATAAATATATCAATCATAGATGGCATAGCATCCCATGCTACTATGTCGCCAATACTAGGCTATATAAATCGAAATGTCACGTATTAGAAGTTGGATTTCCATCTGTGAACCAAGAAAAGGGATCATCCTTACAGCTTCGAGACAATCTAACCTACCATGTCTCAGGAACAGCCGCAACTGCACCTTGGATCGTCAGGGCCGGTCCACACGAAGTGGATTAAAATGCCTGAACAATGCGTTTCCCCGCTCTATAGGGCGTAAATCTGGTCAGTATGTCGACCAGACCATTCATCGGCACCGTAGTGACCGATATAACCAAGGCGCCTCACTATCCATCATCCACATAAGTAAAACGTCCGGGCTTGCAAAACCCGGACATCACTCCTAGCCAAAAAGAAACGCATGTCCTCCCTGATGTCCTCTCCCGTTTTTGGTTCACACCGGGGTGTGAGTCTCGCGAATTAACGCTGTACACAAAGCTATGCTATATTAAAGCCGTGCTTTGATCATCAACCACAAGACTCTGCTTTTCAACAGAAGCCTTGATCATTTGCATCTTAGCGTGCCACACAGGCAATTCACGCCATGCAACTGATGTCTATCAATCACACAGAATGAAATCCAATGTCAGACACACATCCATTTACAAATTCGATCTGGGTCTGAACGAAACCGGAGGCACCTTATTCCTCGTCCTATATGTCCAATACAAGAGAGAGGTCCTCGCATATCCGGTCGATCTCCAAGTACGTTTGGACGATCACCACTTATTACCTCGTCTTGGGTGTACAACCCAATCAAGACATCAGTAATCGTCCAAACGATGTGAAAAACTCCGGTCTTCAACCACCGTCTTCATCGTCGACTCATCGTCGATTCAGTTATTCAGAATGGAATAAACCCGGTCTTTCCGAATAACTCGCGTATATAATATACAAGTGCTATAAAAACACAACATACGCCTCATTCCAATTTTGAATATTCTTTTATTTAGATATTCATATCCTTTGGGAAAGGTTCCTATTAATTTTATCAAAGATAAATTCTTTAATCTTCCTTTGGTTATCAATCCAAACCAAACCAAATTAAGGTTTATCCAAACTAGTCGGGATTAACGCACCTTACCGAAGTAATCATTTGTTTAACTTCCCAATCCCAACCTATTCATCTCATGGAGCAAAACTGGTAATACTCCATATCTAACACCACGATGTCATCCGTAAAATGAATTATAATTTCATGTTCAAATCTGATTAAATTTAACTATCGCTTGGAGCAAAACTGGTGATACTCCAATCTCGATCATTTCTTGAATTTGATAATTTAAATTATCACATTCACTTTCTAATCTTATTAAAGATTCATTAAAACTCTAATTTAGTTTTAATCCCAAAAATCATTACTTAATGATTATTCAAAGTTAAGAAATTAATCTTATCTTTAACTGGGTTAAAGAACTCATGTCATTTAAAACACAGTTCACGATAAACCCAAAATCATGTTCCATTAATAATGGAATCTTCACGGAAAACAGATCAATATATATAATCGATATAAACTTCCATATCCAACCGATAATATATATGGAAAAATGGCCAAGCCTTTTAAATTCCATATATAGTAGCAATCTTCCTCCACAGAGGTTCCCTTCGATTATTACCAAATCGAGTTCCATTCCATTCCAATTTATTTTATTAAATTAGAAATATTTAATTTGGAAAATTTTCCTTTAAATCTTAATAAAAGATTTACAAATTCCAAATCACATTTCACTGTAAATCGGGTTAAAGAACGAATGTCGTTTAAAACACAATTCACAATTAACCCAAAATCACATTCCATTTTATTCCAATTAAATGTTAATTAACTGGAAACACTAATAATCTTAATAAAAAGATTTATTCTTTTCACACGGCGTTTAAGAATAGTGTTATTTAAAACACCGTTCACGACAAGCCCAAAATCCCATTTGATATTAAATACAAGGCTCTGAATAGAAAATATATCGGCTTATATTCAATATCAAATTCTACAACCAACAAATATCATATTGGAAATAACGATATAAATATATCTTTTAAATTTCCATAACAATATCTGTATAATCACGAAATCCAACGTCGAAAAATTCCGAAGATAATTTCGATTCAAATCCATTCCAATTCATATACTGGAAATTTTTGGTTATTTTAAAACCATTCACCAATCCAATTTATTTTATTTAAAAATTATTGGATTTCAAATCTAGTTAATAACTATTTCATTTTGATAAAAATATATTTTTATCTTTTCAAATATGGAATTTTTCAACCCAATTCTTCCCAAATCATTTATTATGATTTTACTCAAATTATTGATATTTTTAATAATTTTATCAACGCCTGTACAGTCGATTTCCATAAACAGTCATCGAATTGCACTTACAACGACCTTTTCCAAATTTGATTTGGACATAATTCCAAATCCAACCGTTAGATTTCAAATCTCTTATATTTGTTGGAAAGCTCTTTTCGATACAAACCCAATGGTTTGGGTTTTAGGAGAATCCGACGGTCGGATCTCCCGTAATGTCAATTCGAAGTCAATGGTCGAAATTCGCGAACTACCGCGACGTGGTGCGTTCTATTCAGGCCATTTATTATATATAATATATATTTCATCAATTTCCATTTAAAACGTATTTTATAAATTCGTTTTAAAAACAATTTCAACTTCATTTCAAATTTCAAATCAAATTTCCTTAGTAAATTTGTTTTAAATTCATTTTAAAACGATTTCGATTCTATTTGAAATTTCAAATCAAATTTGAATATTCCTTGATAAATTCGTTTTAAATTCATTTTAAAACGATTTCAATTCCATTTCAAATTTCAAATCAAATTTGAATGTACCTTAATAAGTTCGTTTTAAATTCATTTTAAAACGATTTCAATTCCATTTCAAATTTTAATCCTTCACTGAATATTATTTTAAATTATTCGTTATTTTAAAATATTCATTATTTTAAAATATTCGTTATTTATGAATTGGAATCAAACACAGTCAATTACCATATAACGTTATTTATATGGATTTCATACACACATGTACGCAACAATAACTATACACAATCAACCATCAACCAGAGTGCATCACACAACTGCATAAGCATTAAATATAAATAATTAATGCTTACAACAGTCTGTCAACCAATTGATTGACATACAACTAAATATTGGGATTAGTGTATGTCCAGTATCATCCCAATACATGTGTAGGGTTTTTCAAACAACAAGCACTGATTATTATTTGTGCAGTTGGGCAATGTGTAAAATACTATCATCCCAATCATTGTCAGTTAAATGGGTGTACATAAAAAAATTGTCTGATTTGTAAATGAATATTTATTTCAACTCATGAATATTTTATACCGTTCATTTATACAATAAAAATGATATTTTTATTGTTCAAATATTTTATCCCATACATGAATATTTTATTCATTTCACATATACAATAAAAAGGATATTTTTATTATTCAAATATTTTATTCGTCACATGAATATTTATTGCAGCTTATATATACAATAAAAATGATATTTGTATAATTCAAATATTTTATTCGTCACATGAATATTTTATACAACTTATATATAATAAAAATGATATTTTTATTATTCAAATATTTTATTCATCACATGAATATTTTATACAGCTTATATATACATCACAATCAATCTTCAAAATACAATACATTCAAACAAGTCATTCACGGTCTGTGGACGACGGGGTGCGGTTCATATATATGCAGTTATAAAATAAATAACTATACAAGAAATTGTAGTGAGAAGTTCTTACCTTTGGGATCCACTCCTCCATTCTTTATTTCTGAACGGTTCAGATTTGGATTTGATTCCAGTCGGTTCCATCGCAATTTGTTTCACACGATTTTTATATTAAAAATCACATTTTTATTTCAATGCTATAAAAATTTCATTTTTCTTATGCTACTCGTATAACGAAAATTATATTTTTATACTGATGTTTTATTTTATAAAAATCATATTTTTATAACTCAGTTTTCTATATAAAAATCACATTTTTATTTGTTCACTTTCAATATAAAAATCATATTTTTATTTGTTCACTTTCAATATAAAAATCATATTTTTATTTGTTCACTTTCAATATCAAAATCATATTTTTATTTTAAAACAATGTATATTTTTAAAAAAATCACATTTTTATTTTTAAAACAATCACATTTTTTATTTTTAAATCATCACCTTTAAAAAAGATTTCACATTTTTAACTATGTTTATATTTATATGAAAACTGATTTTAACCAATGTGAATTATATTTAAAACTGAAATTTAAACAATGTAACATTTAAATAAACTCTCACCTTTCCTTATCGTTTTGTTTACAGGTGACTTCCGAAAAGAACCCAAACCCTCCCATCGTCAAAAACCATCGCCGCCCAACCAGAAGACAACCGGACCCCGATTGCCTTGCACTATCCGATGCGCCTTGACCAGAGCCACAACCTGCTGCAACCACATCAGATTCGATCTAGCCCTCCGCCCTGAAATCGCTTTCAAACATCGAGCCTTCTTGCTCGATTTCTGGCCAAAACGGTGAGCAAAAATTCACCACAGTGTTTCCACTTGAAGATCTCACTTAGTTGAAGAGGATTTCGGTTGGAAGTTTCAAGGATTGATGCACGGTGATGGAGAAAAAAATTAAAGGAAGAATCGAATGATATATTGCATTCTTTATTGAGAGAGAGAGGCGGCCATAAGAGGAGTTCACCGTGTGGAAAGGAAATGAGGGGTTTGACCCTTCTTTTGACCATTTATATTTATTTAAATTAACATTTAATTCCTTCTTCAGTTGTTAATCGCTGCGAACTCCAAACAAACCCCAACGACTGTCGTCCCTAACTGAATACCTCCTTTATGAACACACTGGGATATGTATCGTAGCCCAATTCGGCTGTTACGATCAGTTTCCGCTAAATTTAAAATATAAATCATTATATTTTAAATTCAAACACATATTTTAATTTACGGGGGCCACATACGGACTCCAAAAATTCTAGAAAAATAAATCTAGCTATGTTTTGACGATACGGTCCTAACAAAACTAATTTCGTCAAATTTGGAGACCGTTTGAAAAACGGTCATTTTCCAGTCAATTAAATTCAAACTGAATTGACCAAACACGTTTAAATCCGCCACGCTCACATATTGATTCCAAAAATTATGAAAATTGGAATTCTGCAATAATTTGACAGTCCGGATCCAGCAAAAGTGGTCATGTCGAAAACGGAGGTCGTTTGCAAAATCACTATTTTTAAGGGCTATATATTATATAAATTCCATAGCGACTATCCTGAATTTTCAACCGAACATAACTTTTCATTCCCGCTATGAAATCTGGATTTTTTACATTCGTTGGAAAGATATTTTCAAACAGATTCAAATATTTTTTATTTTACTAAAATCCGATTTATTTTGAATCCTGTACATTCATTTGAAATTTGAAATCGAATTTTCAAACTACGGCACCATTTCCAATTCCTTTTATAATTAAAATAAATATTTATATTCTAACTTCGATTTAAATAAATTTATACGTTCTAATTCTATTCAAAATAAATTTCTAGTCGTAATTATTTAAAATAAATCATTTTAAATATTCACAATTCATTAAAATTTCCAAAATAAAAATTTTAAATTGGTTCTGATTTTCCGGGTTGTTACAATGAATCTATAGATGACATGTACAGACGTTTTCAAAATATTTATCATTCTCTATTGGGATTAAGAGAAAAATATTCTGATTTTGATATAGATTCAAAAAATTTGAACTCTTTATCGGACGAATGGGAGAGAAAGGTTTTAGCTATCGAAGAAGCTAATGATCTATCTGCCTTGAAACCGGAAGAGTTAATCGGTAATCTTATGTCCTATGAAGTAAATTTGCAGGCAAAGAAAGCACATGTACAAGACAAGAAAATTTTAGCTTTCCATGCTGAGAAAGAAGATTCAGATTCAGATGAAAAAGATGTTGCTTTTGTAGCAAAGAATTTCAGAAAATTTCTGAAATATAGAAAAGGCCAAAGCAAGAATATGAAAAAAATTCATCAAGAGCCTGACCCAGCCTTGGTAGAATGCTTTAATTGGCACAAAACCGGACATTATCAAAAGAATTGTCCAGAATTGAAGAAAAATTGCAAAAAGGAAAAATAAAAAAGACGAGCATTTTCAGTCACTTAGGATAATTCGGATTCATCATCTTCCAATAGTGATAGCGATAGTGACAACGAACAAGCAAATGTATGCTTCATGACAAAGGATACTTAGCTTAGAGAATCTACTTATGATGAATTAATGGAAATTAATACGAAAATTTTAGAACCTAGAAATAATTTTAAGAGAGTATAAACAAGCTAATGAAGATAGAAAAAGAGAAGAATTTGAAAGAGACTTATTAAAAGATGAAAAAGAGATTTCAGAAGACGAGATTAGAAAATTACAAGAATCTCTTTTAGTAGCAAATTCTCAGATTTCTATATTGAGTCAAGAAATCGAGACTCAAAAGAATAAAAATGATATACTAGTTCCTGAGAATCATGATTTGAATACTAAAGTTAAAATTATAGAATTATAAAATTCCAGTTTAAAAGTTAAACTAGATAGTATTTCTTAAAATGTTAACAATTTTAGTAAAGGTAGAGAGAATTTATCTAAAATATTAGAAAATTCTCAACCGGTTTCTAGTAAAAAGGGACTAGGATATGATCAAAAAGCCGGAAAAAAAAATCTAGCTCCAAGTAATCTAATATTAAACCAGTAATTTCTAGTAATAAATTAAATATCTCTACTAAGAAAAATTACTCGGGAAATATTAGTATATGGGTTCTAAAAACCAATAATTCTCTTATTAGAAATAAATGTAATAAGAATTTTGTTGATATTGTTCACAACTATATTAATTATATTTTCAAAAGGGACTCTGAACCCTCTTGGGTTTGGTTTCCTAAGATTTAACCCTTAGGACCCTAACTGAGGAAGTGGGTACCAATAAAATTCTAATTTATTTTTTGCAGGTACCACCCAACAAAAGCAGAGGAAAATGGATACTCGACAATGTTTGCTCAAAACACATCACAGGAGATAAAGAGATGTTAACAAATATTACTTATTCAAAAGGAGGAACTGTCACGTTTGGAGATAACTCCAAAGGATATATCATTAGCAAGGGTGATGTGAGCAATTACGGTATATCTAATTCACCTCTTATTTCTGATGTTTTATTAGTTAAGAATTTAAAACATAATTTATTAAGTATTAGCCAATTATGCGATAAAGCTTTTAAATTTTCATTTTCTGAAAAATAATTGTAGTATATTAGATTCAAAACAAAATCTTTTTTTCAAAGAAATCGAGATAAAAATATTTATATTTTGAATATGACAGTTAATAATAATCCAAGTATGTGCTTATTAGCCAAAGACAATGATCCTTGGTTATGGCACGAAGGATTTTGTCATATTAATTTTAAAACGATAAACAAGATTTCTAAAAATGATCTTATAAGAAGATTACCCAAAATAAAATTCAAAACTAAAAATCTGTGCGATGCTTGTCAACTTGGGAGGTTAACCAAATCCTCTTTTAAATCTTAAAAGGTTATATCAACATTACAACCACTTGAATTACTACACATGGATTTATTCGGACCAACTCAGGTTCAGTCCATAAATCATAGTAGATATTTGTTTGTAATTGTTGATGACTTTTCAAGATATAATTGGACTATGTTTTTAAAGAATAAAAGTGATACTTTTGATATCTTTTGAAATTTTGTCAAATGGATTCAGAATTTAACTGATTTAAAAATAAAGAATATACGAAGTGATCATGGAGGAGAATTTGAGAATGAAAATTTTTATTTGTCAAAAGAAAGAAATTTTCATAAATTTTCTTTTCCTAGAACCCCACAACAAAATGGAGTTGTAGAACGTAAAAATAGAACTTTGCAAGAATGTGCCAGAACATTATTAAATGGAAGCACGCTGCCAAAACATTTTTGGGCAGAGGCAGATCAAACAACCTGTTATGTTTTAAATCGCGTCTCCATTCGACCTCTTACTAAAAGCACTCCATACGAACTTTTTACTGGAAGAAAACCAAATATTTCATATTTTAAAATATTTGGTTCGAAATGTTTTATTTTAAATACAAAAGATCAGGTGGGAAATTTTGATTCAAAATCCGACGAAGGAATATTCTTAGGATATTCTGAGCGTAGCAAAGCTTATCGTATTTTCAATAAGAGAACCAATAAAATAGAAGAATCACTTCTTGTTTCATTTGATGAAAACTTTATTCAAAATTCTTATATTATAGATACTATGAAAAATAATTCTTCTCATGACGATGATATTGATATATATAGAGAAGATGAAAACATTGTTCATGATAACATAGAAAATAATACTACAGAAATTCAAGATAATATCAATAATCAAAATATTCCTGTTAATGAATTTAGATCTCCACCAAGAATATTACGAGACCATCCAACTCAAAATATTGTTGGAGAAATAACTTCAAACGTAAGAACAAGAAGTCAACTGAATTTAGTAAGTAATGTAGCGTTTTTATCAAATATCGAACCCAAAAACCCTAAAGAAGCATCTATAGATGAAAATTGGATGATTACCATGCAAGAAGAATTAAACCAATTTAAACGTAATGAAGTCTGGGAATTAGTTCCAAGACCGAGTGATCAAACTGTCATTGGAACAAAATGGGTTTTCAAAAATAAAGCAGATGAATTGGGTAATATTACAAGAAATAAAGCTAGACTTGTTGCACAAGGTTACAATCAAGAAGAAGTCATAGATTACAAAGAAACATTTGCTCCAGTCGCACGACTAGAAGCAATTCGAATTTTATTAGCATACGCATGTTATCGTAACTTTAAATTATATCAGATGGATGTTAAAAGCGCTTTCTAAAATGGGTGTATTAAATAAATAATATATGTTGAACAACCTCCACTATTTGCTTATGAAAAATTTCCTGACCATATTTTCAAACTGAAAAAGGCATTATATGGTTTGAAATAAGCACCTCGTGCTTGGTATGAATGTCTCAAAACTTATTTATTAGAGTCAGGATTTCAAATTGGAAAGGTTGATCAAACACTTTTTTATTAAGAAAGCCAATAAAGATATTTTAATAGTGCAAATATATGTCGACGACATTATTTTTGGATCAACAAAAGATTAATTATGTCAAGATTTTTCAAAAATAATGACAAGTGAATTTGAAATGTCACACATGGGTGAACTATCTTACTTTATGGGTTTGCAAATTAAATAATTATCAGATGGAATTTTAATTAATCAAGAAAAATATTGTATTAATCTAATAAAACGTTTTGGAATGGAAAATACTTCAAGTAAACCTACACCAATGAGTATGACGACTAACTTAGATAAAGATGAAAATGGTAAAAGTGTCGATCAACAGTTATATCGGAGCATGATAGGTTCACTTTTGTATTTAACTACTAGTAGACTGGATATTATGATGAGTGTTTGTTTTATGTGTTCATTTTCAAGCTAATCCAAAAGAGTCACATTTGAGGGAAGTAAAACATATATTACGTTATCTTAGCAGTACCAAAGATTTTGGACTTTTCTATCCAAAGGATTGTCCCTTCGAATTAGTTTCATACAGTGACGCTGATTTTGGAGGATCGCGGACGGATTGTAAAAGTACAAGTGGAACATGTCACTTTATCGGTAAATCACTTATATCTTGGTTCAGCAAGAAACAGAATTGCATTTCACTGTCAACGTGTGAAGCTGAATATATATCTTCTGCTCTGGCTTGTGCTCAAGTAATATATATGCAACAAACATTAAAAGATTTTAACGTCAGTTTATCAAACTCCACAATCTATTGCAATAATTCAAGCGCAATAAATTTACCTAAAAATCTGGTAAAACATTCTAGAACTAAACACATTGATATATGACATCATTTCTTGAGAGATAATATTGAAAAAAAAAATCATCAACTTAGACTTTGTAAACTTGGAAAGTCAAATTGCCGACATATTTACTTAGCCCCTTTTAGAGAATTCTTTCATAAGACTTCGAAGAGAATTAGGAATTGTTTCTTTAAAAGACCTTTGGTAATCTTTATTTGATTAGTTTGTAATCATAGGGCTGTATATCGGACAAGACAGGCCGTTGTTCGGCTTGGTCCGAAGCTATGAGGTGTCGGTCCGTGTCCGTTCGATTCTATTATAGGATAGAGTTTGGATACACTAGCGTTCGATCCAATCTAAAATGTTTGATGTTTTCTATTATCCAAGGCTATATCAGACAGGGCAGTCTATTGTCCGGCTCGGTTCGAGGATATATGATGCCCGATCCGTGTCCATCCGAATACTTATAGGACAGAGCTTGGACACACGGCCGTCCGGTCCGGTCCGACCCGTTTACACCTCTATGTAATCATAGTGTTTAAATGCTTTTTAATGAATGACAAATGGGAAGAATATTTCAATGTTGGATTTATGCTCATATCATAATAATAGATTGACTTAACAAAAATATATACACTAACATTTTGTTGCAAGAATCCAAGTGATAAACATATATATTTTTAAACTAACAAAATGTTGCAGAAATTCAGGAGGAGCTAAATACGCATACAAACATATATCCAGGGGGAGAAATTCATCCTTTGGTATATTATCTAACACATATTTGAAGTATATATATTTCCGCACTTAGACATTGATAATAATATCTAAAATATTTGTTTTCGAGTATTAAGCATGTTTTGTTATTACAAAGTAAAACTCATCCTCTGGTATGCGTTGCATTATGTGATGGGACTTGAGTCTTATAATAGCTTCATTTTACAAAGGCTTGAATTTTGAAACTTTGTTAAATGATTGTATGTTGTGGGTTTTGGTTCGTTATCTAATTCTCAAGCTAGTTAATCCAAGCATGACTCGAGTATTTGTCACTCGGGTTAGATCCGAGTGTGTTTCAGGTTCAAGCAGGTAGATGAAGAGTTTCTGGTTGATTCAAAAAAGCTGGAGATCCTTATCAGATGGCATGACATATTCTATCTATACTTGGATGTAATGGGTTGAAGATGCAAGGATAATGTTTATACCTATCTGTGGTATGTTTAACTCTGATAATATGAATGTTTTTCCGCTATAAAAGTTTCCGCTGTAAAGATATATATTGAATATTATATTTTGTTTCTGTTCCGCTATGTTCTCTTTGATAAATCCCCAATGAATATAGTTTGCGATATTTGATTTTACGGTACATGAACATCGTGGATGTGTTAGGTATCAACCATCAAAGGCCGAAATTTTGCTTTATCGCATGACTTTCCGATGATGCTTACTTTTTGGATTAGACATGTGTGGTTTATAGTCAGTCCAGAAGGCGGGCAAATCTGGGTCGTCACATGCTGTAAGGTTCCATTTCTACTTTAATTCTTCTAGTGTTTTGTTCTTCTTCTTATTCTTCTACTAAAATTTTGTAACGACCCAGAAAATCTGAACCAATTAAAAATTTTTAAATTGGCTAAAATAATAGATTTTAAATATTTAACATAAATATTTTAAATAAAGGCGATGAAAACTGAGTTTGAATCGACATTTGAAAACGAATATAATTAATTATAATTATATATAGAATTGAAAATGGCGCGGTAGTTCGATAATTCGATTTCAAACTTCAATTGAATATACCGGGTGCAAAACAATCCGGATTTTAGTGAAACCAAAAACATTAGGATCTAATTGGTAATATCTTTCTAACGAATCCGACCAATCGAAATTTCATAGTGGGAATCAAAAGATATGTCCAGTTGAAAATTCTGAATAGTCGCTATGGAATTCAGGCCCTTAAAAATGGACATTTTGCAAACGACCTCGGATTTCGACGAAACCACTTTTGTTGGATCCGCAATGTCAAGTTATTGTTAGGTTTCAAATTTCATAATTTTTCGAATCAATATGTGAGCGTGGCAAAAGAAAACGCGTTTGACCGGTTTCAGTTGATTTTAATCGACTGGAAATTGGCCATTTTTCAAACGGTCTCAGAATTCAACGAAACTAGTTTTGTTAGGACCGTATCGTCAATACGAAGCTAGAAAATATTTTTCTGGAATTTTTCTGGTTAGTATGTGACCCCGGTAATTTGAAATGTACGTTTAAATTCAATATAGTGATTTAAAATTTAAATTCAACAGAAACTGATTCAAACGATCAAATCAACTTGCAATACATATCCCATTGTGTTCGGAATGGGGGTTAAACGCTATGGACGGCAGGCGGTGGGCCTCGTTTCGAGGTCGTATGTAAAAGTCAACTTTTTGCTAAATTAAATAATTAAATTAAAAAAAAAATCTATTTTTCCCTCCTATACCTTGCCCCCCCCTGTAATTCATTACCGATTTCATGTAACAGGAAAAAAAAAACAAAGAAGAAGAAAGGAGGAGCAGCTCGTCGCCGCCACCGAAGCTCCACTCTCCGATCCCGAAACCCTAGCGCCGCCTTCCCCCGTTCGAGACCCTGGCGACGCCCCCCTCGCGAGCGATTCGAGACCCCCCCCCCCCAAGTTCGAAACGCTGAAGCCGTCGCCCCCCTGGAAGCGAGCTCCGCCTGCCGCCGACGCCTTCTTCCTTCCCCCCCCCCTTCGCAGCTAATCGGTGAGTATTTATTTTTATTTTTATTTTTATTTCTGTGAATTCTGATTTTAAAAATAGTTTAAAAGGTTAAAACTGTTTTTTTTAAGGGGTTTTAAAACTGAATTGATTTTAAATTTTAAAAAGAAAGAATACTTTTTTTTGTAAGGATTGTAAAACTGATTTTTAATAGAAGTTAAAAACTGATTTTTGAAAAGGTTTTAAAAAAAAAAAAAACTGATTTTATTTTAAGATTTTAAAAAGGGAAGAAGATTTGAATTTTTAAAAAAGAAAAAGATGTAAACTTTGAAAGTAAAAGGAAAAAAAATCAGATTTTTTATATATTGAAAGTAAAAGGAAAAAAATCAGATTTTTATATATTGAAAGTAAAAGGAAAAATCAGATTTTTATATATTGAAAGTAAAAGTAAAAATCAGATTTTTATATATTGAAAGTCGAAGTAAAAATCAGATTTTTATATATTGAATAGCGAAGTCAAAACTCGATTTTTATATATTGAATAACATAGTAAAAATTCGATTTTTACATATGTAGAGAATACGGGCGAAAGCGACAAAAAGGCGAGATTGGCGAAGATTTCTCTAAGTGAAGTGTCGCGTAGTTGGATAGCTATTGGTGAGATTTCTGATTTAAAAATATTATATATGTGTGAAATGAAAGTGAATTGCTATATATAAATATATCTATATATATATATATATATATATATATATATATACGCCCCTCGTCCACAAACCATGGACGATATTTATTGATTGAAATGGTTGTGAAAATTGATTGATAGTGAATGATTGTTTGGGATTGTTTGTGATTGATATTGGTTGATTGTGGTTGAAAAATACCCACTTGTGATTGAGAAAATATTTGGTTGAAACCACATAGGATTAGTTTGTGGAAATGAAATAAATATATACATGCCGCCTGCGTGCGAACTAGATGCATGATCCCCATTGTCAAAAACCGCGAGGTTTTAAGGTAGAGCGAGGAGCCGTACTAGGGACGGTCCCGGTTTAACTACCCTGCCGTTATGCTGCCGAAATTTTGAATAATACTCGTGTGTTTGAATTATTTTCATATGCTTAAAATATATTTATTCATTCTATAGAAAACATTCATGTGTTGAATTGATATTCATTCGTTGATTAGAAATTCATGTGTTGAATGGTATTCATATTTTGAAATAAATTGTTTGATAATAAAAATAACCTTTTATCGACTATATGAACTATATAGAAAAATAGTGTTTTGAAATGAATCGTTTTACAATAAAAATCACATTTTTATTGTATGCAGAAATCGTTGAAATGTGAAGTGTTAAAAATAGCCACTTGTTCAAAATAAACATATATAAGTTGAAATATTCATTAATTAGCTAATGAAATGATTTGCACCTATTTATGTAACATTAGAATGAATGGTGTTTTTAAACCAAATAGAAATCAAATATGAAGTTGAATAGAAAATGATAAATGATAAGAACTGTATATATATGTACATGCATATTTATTGAACAGGTTATAGCAAAGGGGCTAGAGAAGAGGAATAAAATTTTGTGCCCGACAAATAGGTACACATTTACTGCTTTGTTTGGGTGATGATTTTATGAGCCTGTTGGCTAGCCGCTTGGCTTTTTCTTTTTCTTTTTGAGATTAGAAGGACCGGGAACACTATTTGCGATTTCCCGATGCTCCCGGTGCAGGGGAGGTTATGGCGAAATTTTCCAAAAATTTAAGGTGTTAGAAAAATATTTGAAGTGAAAACGATATGGAAATCATTGAATGAACTATATTTATATAAATATATAAATATAAATAAAATTAAAACAAAACGAGGCCGTGCAGTTCGTATTTTGAATCCGGGATTTCAAACGACTAGTGCGGGAAATCCGACCATTGGATTTTCCCGAAACCTCAACCGTCGGGTTCGCCTTGGAAATATCTTTCCAACGGCACCAACCTTGTAAAAATCCAACGGTTGGATTGTCTGGAATGTTTAATTCAAATCTGAAGAAAAACAGCGCCAAAAGCGATATACTTATATATATAAATATAATTATATATTTAATCGAATAACGACGCTGCAGTTCGTATTTTGAAATCGAAACTTCAAACGATTGTACCGGGAGATCCGACCGTCGGATTTTCCCGAAACTGGAACCGTTGGATTCGTTTTGAAAAGACCTTTCTAATGATGTAAATTTTGTGAAGATCCAACGGTTAGATTTTCAGATATGTGTAAATCAATTCTGAAGAAAAACAGCGCCACGGCCGCTTTATGGCCCGAAGCGTCGTTTTGAATAAATTAGCTATTTTAAAATAAATAAAAATAGCGATAAATGGTTATAAAATATCATAAGCGATATGGAATGGAAATAAACTGAATTTGCTCGATTTATGTTGTATGTGATGGTTGAATGTGTTTGGTGTGAAAATTACATTAAAGAACAATATTGGTGTTGTCGAATGATTTAACCATTGAAATAAATTGATTTGAAATTCTAAATATACGTGAATTATTTGAAAAGGCCGAGTTAATTCTCATTTCAAATAATTGACCGACGATTGAAATTCGAAGATGAAGACGATGGTCGAAGACCGGAGATCTTCACCTCGTTTGGATGGTAACCGAGGTCCTGATTGGGAGGCATCCCGAAATATGGATAATGAGTGGTGATTGTCCAGACGTACGTGGTGATCGAAGGGTTTGCGAGGTATTTAGTGCCTCCGGTTTCGTTCAGACCCAGAACGGACTTGTAAATGGACTGTGTGTCTGACATTGGATTTTATTCTGTGTTGATTGATCTCTGTTAAATATACATCTGTTTGGCGGCGAAGAATTTATTCTTTTGCTTAACGCCCTTCTTTGAGACGCACGAGCTCAGAGGTTGTATATCGATGGACATCAGTCGCATGGCATGAATTGCCTGTGTGGCATGCTAAGATGCAGTGATCAGGGCTTCTGTTGAAAAGCAAAGTCTTGTGGTGATGATCAAAGCACCGCCTGTGTGGCGTAGCTTTGTGTATAACGTGAATTCGCGAGCCTCACACCCCGGTATGAACCTAAAACGGGAGAAGGACCTCAGGGAGGGCATGCGTTTCTTCCTAGCTAGGGTGGTGTCAGTGACCTACCAGCCCTGACATTTATATACTTTTCACCTATGTGGTTGTTGCTGTTGCGAGGCGCCTCGGTTTGATCGGACGATCCGGGTCCGATGGAGTCAATCGTTGGCTCATTTACACCCCAAAGGGCGGGGAGACGTATTGTTCAGGTATAATAATCCACATCGGTGGACCGGCCCTGTCGCTCCAAGGGGCAGTTACGGCTGTTCCTGAGGCTCGGGCTAGGCAGTCTCGAACTCGGTAAGGACTATCTTTTGCCTTGGTTCATGACGGAAATCCAATTTCCAAATACGACATCGTGCGGTTTTGATTGTATACCTATATATGGCGACATAGTGGTATGGGGCATTAATGCCGTCTATGATTGATAGTTATGATTTGAAATTGTTTTCAAAACATAAAAACACTAGTAATAATATCAAATGCCTTTGTTTTATTCGTATCAAGCATATCTTGGCCGTTATAAGGTAAAAACTCTATCCTCCGGTTTGCGTTGCATTGTGTGATGGGAACTGAGTCTTATAACGGCTTCATTTTTATAAAAAGCATAGCGATGTTTAAAAGAAAGATTTGTTTTAAAGCACTGGCAATCCAATGGAGTAAACCCGTTCCACGAAAGTGGCGTGGTCCTGTGATTAGCCAATTATATATGTGTTGAGTGGATTTCTCATACCAGTCCCATGACTGACTCGTAGTTTGTTTCACTTTCAAACTCGGGTGCCCCTTTTTCTACACGGGCAGCCTTGTATTCAGGTTTAGCTGGTTCTTTTTCTGGATAGCTGGAGCTGAAGATGGATTCTACCATTTATTTCTTTTTATGCTGTTCAGCTCCTATTGTACATATTTTGTTTATTTCCGCTGTAGACATTTATGTATAGCTGAACTGTATTTGTACTAAGTAAGATCCTATATACTGTGTAACTCTGATGAATACTTTATCCAGTATATTTTATTGTTCGTTATCTGGTGTATTTATTTAATTCTGTTCTGCTATTATATGTTTCTGTGTTATATTCCAAAGATAGCCCTGTTTCCGTCTGAATGGGAACTCGGGCCGTCTCAACGTGGTATCAGAGCTTTGGTTAAGCTTAGTTCTGGAATATAACATTTGAACGAACTCGTCAGAAATAGAACCAGTAGTGTTCTAGGACGGGTAACTCTATACAGATAGGATCAGCAATATCCTAGTATGAGTATAGTAGGATCAGAACAACTCGTTAGAGATGGGGTCAGAAGTGCCTCAGAACGAGTCGAGAGTAATATGTTTTTAAATAACGTATTTGTGATTATATATATAGTCTGGTTTTAGAAATATAATTTTTGAATATATAAAAGATATATATTTGAAAAGTTAAAAAGGTTAAAAACAATTGGATTAGTTGTTGTGTTGGGTGATTGTAGATTTATCAAACCACTTTCGACTTTATTCCTTTTCGGGGACGAAAAGTTTTAAGTGGGGGAGATTGTAACGACCCAGAAAATCTGAACCAATTTAAAATTTTTAAATTGGCTAAAATAATAGATTTTAAAATATTTAAAATAAATATTTTAAATAAAGGTGATGAAAACTGAGTTTGAATCGACATTTGAAAACGAATATAATTAATTATAATTATATATAGAATTGAAAATGGCGCGGTAGTTCGATAATTCGATTTCAAACTTCAATTGAATATACCGGGTACAAAACAATCCGGATTTTAGTGAAACCAAAAACATTAGGATCTAATTGGTAATATCTTTCTAACGAATCCGACCAATCGAAATTTCATAGCGGGAATCAAAAGATATGTCCAGTTGAAAATTCTGAATAGTCGCTATGGAATTCAGGCCCTTAAAAATGGACATTTTGCAAACGACCTCGGATTTCGACGAAACCACTTTTGTTGGATCCGCAGTGTCAAGTTATTGTTAGGATTCAAATTTCATAATTTTTCGAATCAATATGTGAGCGTGGCAAAAGAAAACGCGTTTGACCGGTTTTAGTTGATTTTAATCGACTGGAAATTGGCCATTTTTCAAACGGTCTCAGAATTCAACGAAACTAGTTTTGTTAGGACCGTATCGTCAATACGAAGCTAGAAAATATTTTTCTGGAATTTTTCTAGTTAGTATGTGACCCCGGTAATTTGAAATGTACGTTTAAATTCAATATAGTGATTTAAAATTTAAATTCAACAGAAACTGATTCAAACGATCAAATCAACTTGCAATACATATCCCATTGTGTTCGGAATGGGGGTTAAACGCTATGGACGGCAGGCGGTGGGCCTCGTTTCGAGGTCGTATGTAAAAGTCAACTTTTTGCTAAATTAAATAATTAAATTAAAAAAATCTATTTTTCCCTCCTATACCTTGCCCCCCCCCCCCTGTAATTCATTACCGATTTCATGTAACAGGAAAAAAAAAACAAAGAAGAAGAAAGGAGGAGCAGCTCGTCGCCGCCACCGAAGCTCCACTCTCCGATCCCGAAACCCTAGCGCCGCCTTCCCCCGTTCGAGACCCTGGCGACGCCCCCCTCGCGAGCGATTCGAGACCCCCCCCCCCCCAAGTTCGAAACGCTGAAGCCGCCGCCCCCTGGAAGCGAGCTCCGCCTGCCGCCGACGCCTTCTTCCTTTCCCCTCCCCCTTCGCAGCTAATCGGTGAGTATTTTATTTATTTTTATTTTTATTTTTATTTCTGTGAATTCTGATTTTAAAAATAGTTTAAAAGGTTAAAACTGTTTTTTTAGGGGGTTTTAAAACTGAATTGATTTTAAATTTTAAAAAGAAAGAATACTTTTTTTTGTAAGGATTGTAAAACTGATTTTTAATAGAAGTTAAAAACTGATTTTTGAAAAGGTTTTAAAAAAAAAAAACTGATTTTATTTTAAGATTTTAAAAAGGGAAGAAGATTTGAATTTTTAAAAAAGAAAAAGATGTAAACTTTGAAAGTAAAAGGAAAAAAAATCAGATTTTTTATATATTGAAAGTAAAAGGAAAAAAAATCAGATTTTTATATATTGAAAGTAAAAGGAAAAATCAGATTTTTATATATTGAAAGTAAAAGTAAAAATCAGATTTTTATATATTGAAAGTCGAAGTAAAAATCAGATTTTTATATATTGAATAGCGAAGTCAAAACTCGATTTTTATATATTGAATAACATAGTAAAAATTCGATTTTTACATATGTAGAGAATACGGGCGAAAGCGACAAAAAGGCGAGATTGGCGAAGATTTCTCTAAGTGAAGTGTCGCGTAGTTGGATAGCTATTGGTGAGATTTCTGATTTAAAAATATTATATATGTGTGAAATGAAAGTGAATTGCTATATATAAATATATCTATATATATATATATATATATGCCCCTCGTCCACAAACCATGGACGATATTTATTGATTGAAATGGTTGTGAAAATTGATTGATAGAGAATGATTGTTTGGGATTGTTTGTGATTGATATTGGTTGATTGTGGTTGAAAAATACCCACTTGTGATTGAGAAAATATTTGGCTGAAACCACATAGGATTAGTTTGTGGAAATGAAATAAATATATACATGCCGCCTGCGTGCGAACTAGATGCATGATCCCCATTGTCAAAAACCGCGAGGTTTTAAGGTAGAGCGAGGAGCCGTACTAGGGACGGTCCCGGTTTAACTACCCTGCCGTTATGCTGCCGAAATTTTGAATAATACTCGTGTGTTTGAATTATTTTCATATGCTTAAACTATATTTATTCATTCTATAGAAAACATTCATGTGTTGAATTGATATTCATTCGTTGATTAGAAATTCATGTGTTGAATGGTATTCATATTTTGAAATAAATTGTTTGATAATAAAAATAACCTTTTATCGACTATATGAACTATATAGAAAAATAGTGTTTTGAAATGAATCGTTTTACAATAAAAATCACATTTTTATTGTATGCAGAAATCGTTGAAATGTGAAGTGTTAAAAATAGCCACTTGTTCAAAATAAACATATATAAGTTGAAATATTCATTAATTAGCTAATGAAATGATTTGCACCTATTTATGTAACATTAGAATGAATGGTGTTTTTAAACCAAATAGAAATCAAATATGAAGTTGAATAGAAAATGATAAATGATAAGAACTGTATATATATATATATATGTACATGCATATTTATTGAACAGGTTATAGCAAAGGGGCTAGAGAAGAGGAATAAAATTTTGTGCCCGACAAATAGGTACACATTTACTGCTTTGTTTGAGTGATGATTTTATGAGCCTGTTGGCTAGCCGCTTGGCTTTTTCTTTTTCTTTTTGAGATTAGAAGGACCGGGAACACTATTTGCGATTTCCCGATGCTCCCGGTGCAGGGGAGGTTATGGCGAAATTTTCCAAAAATTTAAGGTGTTAGAAAAATATTTGAAGTGAAAACGATATGGAAATCATTGAATGAACTATATTTATATAAATATATAAATATAAATAAAATTAAAACGAAACGAGGCCGTGCAGTTCGTATTTTGAATCCGGGATTTCAAACGACTAGTGCGGGAAATCCGACCATTGGATTTTCCCGAAACCTCAACCGTCGGGTTCGCCTTGGAAATATCTTTCCAACGGCACCAACCTTGTAAAAATCCAACGGTTGGATTGTCTGGAATGTTTAATTCAAATCTGAAGAAAAACAGCGCCATAAGCGATTATATTTATATATATATAAATATAATTATATATTTAATCGAATAACGACGCTGCAGTTCGTATTTTGAAATCGAAACTTCAAACGATTGTACCGGGAGATCCGACCGTTGGATTTTCCCGAAACTGGAACCGTTGGATTCGTTTTGAAAAGACCTTTCTAATGATGTAAATTTTGTGAAGATCCAACGGTTAGATTTTCAGATATGTGTAAATCAATTCTGAAGAAAAACAGCGCCACGGCCGCTTTATGGCCCGAAGCGTCGTTTTGAATAAATTAGCTATTTTAAAATAAATAAAAATAGCGATAAATGGTTATAAAATATCATAAGCGATATGGAATGGAAATAAACTGAATTTGCTTGATTTATGTTGTATGTGATGGTTGAATGTGTTTGGTGTGAAAATTACATTAAAGAACAATATTGGTGTTGTCGAATGATTTAACCATTGAAATAAATTGATTTGAAATTCTAAATATACGTGAATTATTTGAAAAGGCCGAGTTAATTCTCATTTCAAATAATTGACCGACGATTGAAATTCGAAGATGAAGACGATGGTCGAAGACCGAAGATCTTCACCTCGTTTGGATGGTAACCGAGGTCCTGATTGGGAGGCATCCCGAAATATGGATAATGAGTGGTAATTGTCCAGACGTACGTGGTGATCGAAGGGTTTGCGAGGTATTTAGTGCCTCCGGTTTCGTTCAGACCCAGAACGGACTTGTAAATGGACTGTGTGTCTGACATTGGATTTTATTCTGTGTTGATTGATCTCTGTTAAATATACATCTGTTTGGCGGCGAAGAATTTATTCTTTTGCTTAACGCCCTTCTTTGAGACGCACGAGCTCAGAGGTTGTATATCGATGGACATCGGTCGCATGGCATGAATTGCCTGTGTGGCATGCTAAGATGCAGTGATCAGGGCTTCTGTTGAAAAGCAAAGTCTTATGGTGATGATCAAAGCACCGCCTGTGTGGCGTAGCTTTGTGTATAACGTGAATTCGCGAGCCTCACACCCCGGTATGAACCTAAAACGGGAGAAGGACCTCAGGGAGGGCATGCGTTTCTTCCTAGGGTGGTGTCAGTGACCTACCAGCCCTGACATTTATATACTTTTCACCTATGTGGTTGTTGCTGTTGCGAGGCGCCTCGGTTTGATCGGACGATCCGGGTCCGATGGAGTCATTCGTTGGCTCATTTACGCCCCAAAGGGCGGGGAGACGTATTGCTCAGGTATAATAATCCACATCGGTGGACCGGCCCTGTCGCTCCAAGGGGCAGTTGCGGCTGTTCCTGAGGCTCGGGCTAGGCAGTCTCAAACTCGGTAAGGACTATCTTTTGCCTTGGTTCATGACGGAAATCCAATTTCCAAATACGACATCGTGCGGTTTTGATTGTATACCTATATATGGCGACATAGTGGTATGGGGCATTAATGCCGTCTATGATTGATAGTTATGATTTGAAATTGTTTTCAAAACATATAAACACTAGTAATAATATCAAATGCCTTTGTTTTATTCGTATCAAGCATATCTTGGCCGTTATAAGGTAAAAACTCTATCCTCCGGTTTGCGTTGCATTGTGTGATGGGAACTGAGTCTTATAACGGCTTCATTTTTATAAAAAGCATAGCGATGTTTAAAAGAAAGATTTGTTTTAAAGCACTGGCAATCCAATGGAGTAAACCCGTTCCACGAAAGTGGCGTGGTCCTGTGATTAGCCAATTATATATGTGTTGAGTGGATTTCTCATACCAGTCCCATGACTGACTCGTAGTTTGTTTCACTTTCAAACTCGGGTGCCCCTTTTTCTACACGGGCAGCCTTGTATTCAGGTTTAGCTGGTTCTTTTTCTGGATAGCTGGAGCTGAAGATGGATTCTACCATTTATTTCTTTTTATGCTGTTCAGCTCCTATTGTACATATTTTGTTTATTTCCGCTGTAGACATTTATGTATAGCTGAACTGTATTTGTACTAAGTAAGATCCTGTATACTGTGTAACTCTGATGATTACTTTATCCAGTATATTTTATTGTTCATTATCTGGTGTATTTATTTAATTCTGTTCTGCTATTATATGTTTCTGTGTTATATTCCAAAGATAGCCCTGTTTCCGTCTGAACGGGAACTCAGGCCGTCTCAAATTTCTTATTTTCTTTTCTCATCCTCTAATTTCTTTCTGTTAACTATACTTTCCTGTGCAATTTGAGTTGACATGTGTTGTTAAATGTCGGCTTAAACTGTACGGAAAAAGTGGGTCGTTACAGAAATACTCATCATAAACAATGTCAAGTGAGAGACGACCATCCATTTAACATCCTATTTGGAATCCAAAAATAATTAATGATCTAAAAGATTTAATGCTCTCATCCGCAAAGCTTGACAATGATTTTTGTTCTCCAAACAAGTCAATAGCTCATCAAAACCTTTATGGCAAACTTATCACGAAACAAAGTACAATCTAATAGATAAAACATATAAATACGGGAAATAATGACATAGTCACCTTCATGGGCATCTTCTTTATTTGCATTCCTCGAATGTTTTCGACAAAAAGTTAAGCTTCGGTAAGTTAGAACCATTTAATTGTTCTCTCTCTACAGCCTTGTAACATCAAAATAATTGACTAAATGTCAATCAAATTACGATCATCCTACTCTGCATAAATACAACCATCTATGACATGAATTTTCGGAATATAGTCCACATCATCCAATGTTATTATAATATCTCTAAATAAAAGATAAAAAGTATTTGTTTTAGTATACCATATATCGAGAAAGCTAAAACAATCACATATCCATTGTGCTTATATCAGTATTGTTGCATATATATATATATATATATATATATATATATATATATGTGTGTGTGTGTGTGTGTGTACTGAAATTTTATTTTTTTACGAAACTTGAGTTGGCATACCATCAACACTTTTTTTTCCAACTTTATTGTATAAAAAATGCACTTGAGTGAGTCTCTCCCCTAAATTAAAACAATTCATAAATTTTAACACATTTTGAAATATTTTTTAAACAAACCAACCTTATGCTTTTCCAAATAAAATATGCAATATGCGATTCAAAACTTCTTAACATAGAAATCTTCATAGTTATTGATTCAATCGCTTTAGTATAAGAAGATCCCGTTGGAGGAGGCAAATTTTATTGCATTTATGCTTCTTTATTATATGAATCATTGTATTCAGTTCATTTTCATTTTCGGTAAACTCATCCCTAGACCCATTTTAATCAGATTCAACTCCCAAACCATTTAGAGCAGACTTGACTTTAGAACCATCTTGACCAGACACCTCGCTTAACTATATTGATCGGGCTTATCTTTCGAAAAAACATCGAAATTGCACCCATTTCAAGAAACATTATCAGTTGACCGATCTCTCAAACCAATGTCTTTTATGTTTTCTTCCTCTTGATTTAGTAGTTCTACAATATTCTTCTTCCTTTTGCAACACGACTGGGTCTTAAAGAAGCAGTCATGGGTTGTCTACACTTACCTAAAAACAACATAATGAATGTTAAAAATAAAACATGTGATTTGTTAGGACTTCCACTCTCTAAAAACTAGATACATTACCTGAATATGCTGAGTGAACTAAATACCATAAATTACAAAATTGAAAGAAGTACGAAAACTAATAAGACTTAAAAAATTTAACAACTTAAAAAGAGAACTATGCACACTACTTTTATGCGTTTATCCATATACATTTATGTACATGCATTTAAATGTTTGGCATTATTCCTAAAGGACAAGGTAAGCTAGTTATGCATTTGTATGTTGTTAAGAAATGACTACATGTAGCCGAGCATGTAATTATACAAACGGTTGCCAACCAATGTCGAAATTTAAAATTGAGGGCTACAAAGAAACATGACAATTAGTAGAATCGCAAAGAATAAAATATTAAAGCTTTCAACTACTTTGAATAAAGATAATCGATAACCAACATTAACCCTAACGTGGTTGTTTTAGGTTTTCAGCTAAACAAAACACAAAAGAAAACACTTACTCGACCAAGTACTTTGAAGCGACAAGCTGCACTTTTTTGCTTAATGACAGAGTAAGTGGCTCGTTTGGCAAACAAAAGAAAAAAGATTTTTGCTAATTTAAAAAGTCCTTTTGCTTTAAGAAGGTATATTTGGAAAAATTTTGATTTACAAGACAAAACTGAGGAAAAAAAGGTTTAAAAGTTTAAATTCGAAAGTTTGAATTGCAAAAGTCCAAAAATGAAAATTTGAAAATTTAAAATTTGGAAAGTTGAAATTTAAATTTTGAAAAGTTAAAATTTGAAATTTTGCAAATTTGAATTTTGACTTTTTGAAATCTTGAAACTTAAAATTTGAAGTTTTGGTACTTTTAAAGTTGAAAATTTGAAATTGGGAATTTCGAAAATATGAAAATTTGAAATTTAAAATTTGAAAATATAAAAGCTGAAATTTTGATTTTTTTTTTAAAATTAAAATTTACTTTTAATTTTTGAAATGTTGAAAATTTAAAATTCAAACTTTTTAGAAATTTTCGCGTAAAAAAATCGATTCATGTAAGTCGAAAAGCAAAAAAATTGATTTTTAAAAAAGTTGATAAGTAATTTTAAAAGTTGGTATATTTTATTTGTCCATATTGACTTTTTAACTTTTTCTTTTTATAAGAAAAAAAACAAGAAAATAGTGTTAATGACAAAATTATGGACTTTTTCAGTCGTAAAGACGACCTGCTGAAATTTTATTATAAAGGACAAAGCATCAGATATTAGGTATCAGTTTTATAGTGTGCATGGTATCATAATTTAACTACTAGTTTTTAAGTATCAATTTTAAAGTGTGTATGATACCAGAATTTAACTATCAGTTTTACGGTGTGTATGGTATCAATTTACATTGTGTTATCCTTAAGAATAAATTTTCAATGGATTGTCTTTTGAATTTAAAAAAATTATGAAATTTGTTGCAAATCCAAAAAAATAATAATATTATTTTGTGTCATCCATACGGCGGCCAGGTCAGCGCCCTATTTCTCCCTTCAAAGTGCACTTGCGTTGGTTTCCCAGTTGAAAGCCGCACGAAGCTCGACTAAATGTCATCTTCCTCCTCGCATCTCTCTCGGAAAGCCCTTCAGAAACCCCTCAAATCGAAGCTCAAACCCAAATCTCCTCCTCCATCTCAGCCGCCATCCACGTCCAAACCACTCCCATGGATCTCTCCTCTCCAATACCTCCCCACGACTACCATATCCCAATCCCCTACCCTTCCTCCCTCTCCCCGCCGCCACTGCCGCCCTCCGAGACGCTTCGTCTCCCACTCAGATGCCGTCCGCCTTCTAACTCGCTCATCCGACCCCCAGTCCTCCATTGATCTCTTCAACTCCCTCTCCCTACAGCCCGGTTTCATTCACAACCACTCCACATTCTCCTCCCTTCTCCTCTCCCTCGCCAAGTTCCAACAGTTTCCCACCATCCAATCCATCATCTCCCACCACCTTCCCCTCCATCCCTCCCCCTTCCATGAATCCCTCCTCACCTCCCTCCTCCCTTTCTACTCCGGCACCCCCTACATATCCAATACAATCGCCACTCTGTTCAATTCCATACTACCCATCACCCGAAAGAAACCCTCTTGCAAGGCAGTGGCTATCTTTCTCGATGTCTTTGTACAGAATGGCAGGTTAGATCTTGTGCACGAGCTTGTGTCAAATTGTGAGAGTAAATTAAAGATTCGGTTGAATTCATGCGTATGTAATGTGATTGTGAAAGGGTTCGTGAAGTCGGGGAAGTTGGAGTTAGCATGTAAAGTTTTGGAAGCAATGAGGGGAACCAAGACGGCAAAACCAAATCTGGTGACGTATTCAACTTTGATGGGTGGATTGTGTAGAGAAGGGAAGGTTAGGGAGGCATTTAACATGTTTGAGGAAATGATCGAGAAGGATAAGATAGTGCCGGATTGTTTGACTTATAATGTGCTGATTGATGGGTTTTGTAGAAGAGGGGAAACCGAGAAGGGAAAGGAAGTTATTGGGTTTATGAGGAGGAACAGGTGTGAGCCGAACATGTATAACTACTCGACTTTGATGAGAGGTTTCTGCAAGGAGGGGAAGGTGGAGGAGGTTCGGAGAGTGTTTGAGGAGATGAAGGAGGGTGGAGTTGCGGCTGATGCTGTTGCTTATACGGTGTTGATTAATTGTCTGTGTAAAGAAGGGAGAGTCGATGAAGGGATCGATTTGATTACGGAGATGAAAGAAAAAGGAGTTGAAGCAGATGTGGTCACTTATAACGTGGTTATTGAATGGTTGTGTAAAAAAGGAAGAGCCAATGAGGCAATGGGTATGTTAGAGAAAGTACCATTTGACGGTGTGAGGTTAAATGTGGCAAGCTATAGGATAGTATTGAACTATCTTATCGGGAAAGAAGAGATGGAGAGTGCTGTTGGATTGTTAGGTTTGATGCTTGGGAGAGGATTCATGCCTCACTTTGCCGCATCAAATAAGTTGCTGACTGGATTGTGTGAGATTGGAAAGGTAAATGATGCAACTATTGCATTGTTTGGTTTGGTTGAGATGGGGTTTGTACCAGAAGTCGACCCATGGGAGAGACTGGTTAGGGCCATCTGTAGAGAGAGAAAGCTTAAGGCAGTAGTCGAGTCTTTAGAATATGCAATGGCCTTCGAGTGAGTTTACAAGTTTGGATTTGAGAAGCATATCTTTATCGTTGTTCCCTTTGGATTTTTAATCTAATGTTTAGGCCATACAACTTTGCTGAAGGGACGCTCTTTCTCACAAGGAATGTCGAATGCATTATAACTAACCCATAGAGTTTATTCCATGAAGTGAGATAATGTGTGGTTGGTACAAGATGACTTTGGAGAACTGTTGTGGGTGTTGTTGCTAATCAACTTACTTGAAATGGTGATCATTCTACCTTGGATCTTGTTTGAGAAGTTTACTCATCTTGAGCTTGTCACCTGCCTTGGTGGACAGTTGCCTCTCAGTAATTTTACTGAAACATTGTGAGTAAAGTCTATCTAATCTCATTCCTTCATTTATAATGTCTGTAAGCAGATAGTATATAAGTTCTAATGTGCTCACTCTATCAGTGGCACATCATCTCTTATTTTGGTTATAGACTGTGCCTGTGTTACTGTTCAGATCAAAACACTTCATCAAGAAGAAAAACACTCAAACCTTTTCGTGCACTTTTGAAAAAGTCAACCTAGTAGCATAATCAGTCAGACATAGCGTTATAGAATCACTGTGGATCTGTGCAACATGTTTTTAAGGGTTGTCTACCCTGGTGATACCACCTTAGAAAGAATGTTAAAAATGTTCATTACTTTATTAAACACTCGTATCTCCATATCGTTTAGTTCTTTAGTGAACTTATTTGGATGCTGGAATATTTAAATCTATAGCACTGACGGTAGTAATTTAATTAAACATGTTATCTTATAAAGTTAAAAATTATGATTTATTATGTTACAGATGTTGTTGTTTAGGGAGATTTCCAAGGTTACTGAATTTAACGTTCGTTTAAATACAAATCTTAAAAGCTATATACTGAGAGTAGGAAGATTTAACGAAATATACTTCCCTGCAGACATATGAATTGGGGCTTCTCTGAGTACCATTGTTCTTGAAGTGAATCTCCATCAATAAGATCTTTGGACTCAACAGCAGGAACCAACGAAGGAGCATATGAAAACTTGAACTGGAAACAGGATCACATTGGAAACTCAATAGTTAGGATTGAAGTGGGAGCCCGACTAACTCGAATTATAATGATTGAAAGTGTTACAAACTAGTGTGAAGTCCGTGTCAATGACATGTAAGCAAATTTCAATTATGTTTAACCGTTGGCATTTGGAATGAATTGCCTCTTTGTTCTTTGACTGTAGTTTTTCATGCAATCCATGTCAATATTTGGACCCTTAATGTCATCAAAAATTGCTATAGTTTAACTAATTGCGTATGACTTAATAACGGTCCCATTAACTTTATTTAGTTTTTAAAACCGAAAGATGTCACGCAGTAAAACATTTTCTTGACCTTGTACTACTCTAATACTAGAATCTTTTCCTCACAGTACTATTTTTTCATGCATGTTCCCTTAGTTCATTTTTCATGGAGCTGAAGCCCATTATGTACATAAAATAGCAATAAATTCATGCTTTCCACTTTGTAAATGAATGTTTGATAAAATTATCAAAATGTACTATATTCCACACTGTCATGTAAACATGGAATGTAATAAATTTATGTTTCTCTTTGTGTCTATACGATAATTACTACTGTTTGCATCTACAACTTTTTAATTAATTAACATTGTGTATTTTCTGTTACCAAATTTACTTAACATAGTATGCTATTCTGTTCGTATGTTATTATTGTCAAGTATATATGTTCATGTTAAGCATTATATTTCTTTGTCCCTATATATTATTTTTCCTGCGTGCATCTAAAATCATTGCTATTTTTGCTTAACTAAAATGCTCACTATCTTTATGTTACTCTCTTAGACGATAGTCAGAATATTGTACTATCCAACTTGACTCCACTTCTTCAAACAAAACATGAACCTGGAATATCTCACTTCCTGATGTCCTAAATGATTTACGTAAAAATGACCGGAAGTTTTGGTAAATTATTCAGTAGTTAGGTAAACAAAAAAATTAATCTATTTTTGTTAAGAGGTGCATAACAGATCTTTAAATATATGGAATAACTTTTTTGTAGATTACCTAACATTTAGGTAAAAAATAAATGCCTTATTTTTTTAGTAAGTGCATAAAAGATCTAAAATTTTGTGAATTGCTTTTTTACTTGCCTCGTTTTCAATGTAATTTCTAGTTTTTCATGCATTCACACTCGATATGCCATCAATATCAGTACTACTTCAAATATGTGACCTTGCATCTACCCATGTAGCTAAATTATTTTCCATTAGCACTTCCATTTAAGATTTTAAGTTTATTCAAAATTATTCAAAAAATTTAGTAAGGCAGGAAGTTAATTAGCCAAATCACTCTTTCTAAGTTTAAACGTATTTATACGTGCTTGGAAATTGGAATTACATTAACCTTGCCTCTTTACTCTTTAACTGGTTTTTCATCCAGCCTCAATCAATATGAGGACCACCAATGTTGCCGCTAATCTCAAATTTACATTTCATTATTTAACAACAGATCAGAATAAACAACCCAAGTTTACCTTTCATAGGGATAACAACCTTCAATTGTATAAGTAATGTTTTTGATACTTGCTTCTTTTCTCCTCTCACAACCAATTGTTCATTTTTTTGGGTTCATGTTTGATAAACTAATTCTTTATAAATGATAACAATCGTTATATTAATAAAACATTTAACAAATTTGTAACTTTCGCTTTCTAAATGTTTACTAAAAATAATTACCAATATTTACTCTATTAAAAATCACCATGTACATATTAATTGTAATAAATTTGCCACTTTCTCTTTCATTATGCGGTTACAAATAAAATTAGTTGTGGTTTTTTTTATTGCAGTCGGAAAATAAGGTGGACGGTAGATGTAAATCTTCCATACGTCGTACATATATCAGAAGAGCCTCCAAATATTTACTGCCATCTAAATTTACAATGTCCCTGTAGCTGTCTTTTCCACTATTACCATATTTACATTATATATTACTTATGCTAGGCAAGCCAACGTAGGGTGGACACAGTGAAAAGGCGTGCTCCTGTTTAATAAGAATGTCAAGAGTTTGAGATTTACCATGACAACTGACATATTAACCAATTTTCAAAAAGAAAAGAACTTATGCTAAGCAGAAAATAATACCATATTTGATCAATTTCGCGGAAGCTATTTCAATGGTATATCATGCATTAAAATTTAACACTAAAACCATTCATGAACTTCCAAGGTTAAATGTAACTGAAATTTACTCCGTTGTCAGGCTTCATGCTAGTTACTGGTACATAACGTGTATTCTTTTATCTGTTCGCAGAGTGAGATTTTCAACCACTTGGATTAGACATCAAACGCCAAGGCATAAAACTGAACAGTGTGCAATGTTTAATAGTAATTCAAGTACTTTAGTTTAAGAACTTACCATTCTAGCATTACTCATGAATATTCTTTTGTCATGTTGTTAAAATTGTTCCCATTGCTAGATAATCATTTCTCAATCCGCTATTAAATGTCATTAATTGAAAAACTTTTCCATCATGTATATAAAATGTATTTCTAACTTTCTATCTATTTTTAAACATATAGCAATTAAGTTTTCAGAATTCATCAAACTACGGTTTCAATAAGAACATTGGTCTCATGGATGTTTTGGATTCTTAGATGATAAAAACCTTAATGTTTTTGTAAATGTTAGGTGAGATCTAATTCGTTGTTTCCACTATGCTGAATTTCTTGTTGTGCTTTCAATGTTTAGTTCTAAAAATGACTTAATTCCTATGTTAAGGCTATGTATGAGCAATGTTCGGTTAAAACTAAATTAATTGACCAAATCAATTTTATGTCGGCCGATTCGGCTTGATGTTAAAACTAAATCGGTTTGAATACAATTTGTAAAATAATTATTTTTAGTTATCGGTTTAACCAAATTAACTAAAATTTTATTATGTTATCTAATATTTTGGTATTGTAACACTTTAAATAATTGATTTACTGATAACATACCTAGTTCATTTGTTAAAAACGGGTCAAATTTTATTATAAACATAGACTTTACTAAATAACGTCTCTTTAGACATAAATTTATGTTTTACTTCTAGTGAATTAATCATTTTAATTATAACATATCCTTAAAGTTCTGTTAAATCGATTATCAGTCGAATTAATCAAAATTATTTCAATTCGGTTCGTTCTGGTTTTAGGTTTTTTTTGGGCTTCAATTCGATTTGGAATTTTTTATCTTCAATTTTTGAAACCAACGGAATGCTCATGCCTGTTTAAGGCCAAATATTTTTTGACTTTAGACTGGTGGACTGCGACGGCACTTGTATTATACAATAGTGTGATCAAGGGACACGCCTAGACACACTAAGGGAGGCTTGCAATGAGCATGAATGGTTTATTGTGCGGTGTACTGAGTGTGCTACGTTGTGAACGGGGTACGCGTTTGTGGCTATGAACATCATGTTGAACGGGGTATTGAGCTATGTGTTTGATTGTGTTTTTGTCAATTTAATTGTTTTATAATTATTTATTTTGTTGTGTAAAATGCGTTTAGCGAAACAGAATTAACAGTACATAAATTAAAATACATACAAATTAACTAATTTAAAAATATAACGATAAAATTCGTAGATAAATACAATGATACTAAAAATCTTATATGTTGTCACCCCCTTGCTTGCCATATACATTTGATACTTTCTTGCTTTCCTTTTCGGGCAATTGCTTCAGCCAATCTGTTTGCTGAGCATTGAACAATTACATTTGTTGTGGCTGTGCCAGAATTGACATCGTTTCATCAAAAATAAAATCTTCCCTTTGTGCAAGCTGTTCAATACGAGCGCACATTTGTGCGTAGTTTAAGAATTTCATGATGAACCTATATTGTTTGTGCTACGACTTTCTGATGACTTGCATGATTTTTTGGTTTGTCTCTCGTGCATTAGGTCATTGATGTTGTACAGCCTATCATCGGCATATGCACGACGTCTTGACTGTTTACGTGCAACAGAAGACGATCCAACGAATAAAGCTTGATACACAGGAGCTTGTTACTCAATCTTGATTGTGGTCTTCTCTACAGCTTGTCATTCTGGTAAAAATAATAATAGAAAAATATATGATAAAGAGAGAAATACATAGTGTTGTAAAAATATATTATTACGGTTGCATATTGACGGAAAATGATTGTTTTGAGCGGTTTGGTGGGGGGAAGAATATATGTCGAGGTACGTGAAGAGAAGTAACCATTGATGGAAAACAACTTGACGTATCCGAAGCGTATGACGCCAATGGCTCGTTTTCAACTTAACAAGTCAGAAAGTTGTTGGATGAACATGCAAACTGTTGAGGCGGCATACACATCTGATGCGTTTTCAATGCGAACGGTGCACAAAATTGATGTGAACGCGAACCTACCACAATAATTTTGTGAACGGTTCGCGTTGAAAACGCGTCGGACTCCTTCAACTCCCTAAATATTTCACATGACCATCCAGCAATGTTTGGCCTGCTGAAGGAAAATGGGTTGTTGGCGTCGGATCCCTTGAGCCATTTCCGCCCTCCCCCCAATGGCTTCTTCCCTTCTCGTCCCTCTCCTCCACAGTCCAAACATCTTGTTCCTTATCGTCTCCTACTCTTCCTCCCAACAAACTGCTTAAAACAACCGTTTTGAGTTAATGCGCTACTGTAATCAGATATTGTTATACAAAATCTAAGTATTGCTATTATCATGTTTTTTTCTTTTGGATATTTTTATAGCAGAATGACAGGCTGTCGAGAAAACAGTAATCACAAAATGTAACAAGCTTTTGTGCAACAAGATTCATTCATTGGCCCATCTTTCGGTTCATGTAAATTGTCAAAAAGATGTCGTGCAAACGCTATTGATAAGTCATACGACATCATTGGCCTAATGCACGAGAGGTAAACAAAACAATCTCATGCGTGTTCAGGCAGTCCTAGCACAAACAGCGTAGGTTCATCACCAAATTCTTTAAACTATGCACAAATGAATGCTCGTATTCAGCTACTTTCATTAATAGGATATTTTATTTTTGGCGAAAAGATGTCAATTCTGATGCAGCCACAACAAATGGAATGGTCCAATACTTTTCCCGATGAATTACCAGCAAATTAGTTGGCTGTAGTGATTGCCGGATAATGGAAAGTATCGAAGGTATTCAATAAACAATGGTAGTTGCAACTTATATGATTTTCAGTATAATTGTATTATCTATGTATTTTATTATTGTATTTTTAAGGGAATTAATTTGCATATATTTCAATATATTTACTGTTATTTTATTTTTGTTAAATGCGTATTACACAATAAAACAAATAAATAATTAACTATAAAACAATTAAATCAACATAAACACGAGTAGACACCCCGCTTGATACAACATTTGTAGTCGTAAATGTGTGTCCCGTTTACCAATTTGACATGTCCAATACGCCGTTTGCTTACGCTGCAAACACGCCCTATGTTGTATGATGCAACCCATGTGTTTTGATAACTTAACGCATGCATTGTGCTCGAGGCGCTTGAAAGACGCAATGATTGCACAAAGCCTTGGGCATACAGAAGTTCGTGACACATATACGTAGGCTGATTTCTTAGTTTCTTCTTGTTGACTTACTTGAATATCTTTGCAACTTCTTATTTTGATTTGCAGTGAATTCGCGATTTTTGATCTAAAAATTTGTATGTACACGGAATTTATTATTGTTCAGAACTCGATTTTGTTAGCAGTTCGTAGGGCTGTAAATTTTGTACGAATGTCCGACGTCCACTCGTGTCCTTGACCGAAATACGTCCATTCGAGTCCATCCGATTCTCATTTAGGACACGAATTAGGACAACAAAATTTGTACGAGAAAAAATCATGTCCGGTCCGAGTTCATTCGAATTCGTCCGATTTTCATATAATTTGGTATATAGTTGAGAGAAAATCTAATTAAATGTAAAAAATGTGATATATATAGCCATCTCCGACCAGGTCCGTTCGTGTCCGAAAAACGTATGTCCGTGTCTGACCGATTTTATTTAGGACACGAATTAGGACAACGAAATTTGTCCGAGAAAAAAATTCGTTCGGTTCATGTTCGGTCCCTTTTTTTAAGGACAGAAACTGAACACACCTCGGTTCGGTCCGGTCCCCCCGATTTACACCGCTAGCAGTTCGTAGATGTTGAAATTTGTGCGAGTCTACCAAAAAGTGATGCAGAGTGCATAAGGTGCGGTGCATGCCTTGGGCTTTTTAGCATGACTACTGGTATGATCTACAGTATGTTATCTGTACGCACCACAATGACCACTGCTATGTTCTCGGTGAGCTAAATTTGTTCATCCAAACTTATATACCCATTGGCTGAAGTCTTCTTCCAAATTGGGTTTTATTTTGGATTTTTTTTAATCGGGTATTTAGTCTTATTGATACGCAACGTACCACATGTCGATATATGTTCGAATAATGCTACCTGAGTTTCGAACTTGCAACCACTTACATCCAAACTGAAGTCCCTACGATAAGGATAAGGATGCTGGTCAAAATTTTGAAATTTTACTTCTTTCCATCTTTTTTATTATTTGAAATTGAGCAATTATATGGCGGTACATATGAGTGGGCCTATCAGATCCGACCCTAACCCTTTTACCCAGCCCATTTACCCTAATATTAAAAGGGTTGGGTTTGAACTTTTTTTTTTCTAACCCAACCCGCTTCAACCAACAAAACAACGGGTCTAAAAGCAACGCAACTCGTTTACCCATCTACCCTAATTTACCCTCAAAGAGTCAAATCTGCAAAACATCGTGACGCTAGCCTTTGAATCACGATAGAGAACAGAGAAAAAAGGCGTTTCCTCATATCTTCTTTTCTTACGTTGTTTGAAAATCGCCGAATTTGGCGACAACTAGAAAAGGAGAACACGTGGAAGATTTCTTAAACTCGTGGGTAAGATAATCCTTTTTTGGTGTACATTTCATTTTTATTTTCAAAATTTGTTCTGTTTTTCAGTTGTTGCAATCGCTAGTTCGACTTAAGAGTTTGAGCCTCTAGCCGCTTTCTTTTTTTGCAATTTTGAAATTTAATTCACATATACCGCGCACTTCCTTTGCTACTTAAGTATATATACAGAGCCTTTTTTACAGTTGGCTAGTGTGTACGTATCATAG
This sequence comes from Allium sativum, assembly GCA_030737875.1. Lineage (NCBI taxonomy): Eukaryota > Viridiplantae > Streptophyta > Magnoliopsida > Asparagales > Amaryllidaceae > Allium > Allium sativum. Next base: position 1,052,126,537 of record CM060924.1, read on the forward strand.
CTAAAATGTTAGTGATCACGACTCATAAGGTTGATAGTTTTAGTCTTTCTCACCTTACTATTTTATAAACTTTTTTCTTTACCGATACATATGCATGGCTAGAATCTCAGTGACGCCAAGGTCAAAACTTGCAGCCTCTATCAACCGGTTCTTTTCCACAGTTTTATGGTCTGATTCTTGAATGGCATTTAAACAAAAAGGGGTGATGGCACAGTTGAGCAACGTGTATTATAGGTTTTTCTCTTTTCTTCTTCTTTTTTTTTTTTTTTTTTTTTTTTTTAATACATTCATGGTAGTTTCAAAGGAAAAGGAAAAATTTTGGAACGTTTTCCACCTTAGTGCAATGTAGGTAATTATTATTGGAAATAAGTGCTGTGAAAATGAAACATGATCCCACTCAAATGGCATGCTTGCTTCCAAATTATTAAACTGCAAGTTGTATCCTGAACTAAATGTTTTGAAGTGAAAATGTTTAAAAAATTGAAGTACCATTAATCAAATGGAGTGGTGGTGTAGTCGGCTACCGCGCAGGTCTCATAGCTGATCTCATTTTTATTTAAAAAATTAGCTAATTAGCTTTAGTTGAATCTCACGTAGTAATAGTTACTGTAGTTTTGCTGAAAAACACGTTTTCATTATATAAAAATGTTAATATTCCTACTCTTACAGATGGTACTCGCCCTTGGCTTGCCATTGCTGATTTCAACTGCTGCCTCTCAATCACTGATATGTCTCACACAATGTTCAAACATAAAATTTTGACTAATGGACGTAGACACTGCACATCCGTGTGTTAATAGACCCTGTTCAGATAAAACAATTCTGTTCATGTTAACGCAGCATGACTTATGTGTCATTTTTCTTTATGTGATAAACGTGAGTTGGTCACTATATTTTCACAATTTGCATATGTAGTTATACATCGAAGTGAAATGGCCAGATTAGAAAAAATTGCATTCGTAAATATGTTTCCATTTGCACTTAATTAAGACACCACTTATCAGCATTTTATTTCTATTTACAAATTCTTTGTCATGTCTTACATTTTTAAGTTATGATCACTTAAAAAGAGTACAGTTTTTGGAGAGTGATTAATAGTACATACCATGGTGAAGATTATAGTACTTTTTATCTCAATTTTGGAGAAAATGATTGGTGGTATTCAAATGTGTCTCCCTTCTTAATGATTTGCCTCCATGCTTTTGTGCTTACGTTTCCCTGATCTACAGCTTAATTTCTGTATTTATGGAAGTTGTTAGTATTAGATTGCATTTATAGGACTAGTAATTGAGCTGTATCTTAGTTCTCATGAAATGGTATTTGATCTGCTTAAGCATTATGTTATCCTTGGGTATAATATACATGAGATGAGTATCTTCAATGATAGCCAGAGTATTGTTATATGTTGTAACGTCTGTTTCAGATTTTCTGCTTGTTGTGTCCTTGATGCTAGCATGCTGTTGCTTGGAGTATTGAAGGAAATCAAGTTTTTACAGTATTTGATTCGGTGTATCTTAGCTACTTGATGCATCATTTGTTGATTTAAATCATACTATGCTTAATCATTTAGTTTCTATATGATATAATTTGTAATCATACTTTATAGGATCTTCACAAACTTTTACCATTTTATCTAATTTAGGTGTTGTTTGCTGTAGTTTTCGATTATCGTATTAAGTGTTTTCATTGCAATTTTTAATAAGTGGGTCGGATCGCACTGACCCTTTAAACAATTGAACTGTGCCGGATTGCATTGACCCTTTAAACAATTGAATTGGGTCGGGTCAACCCGTTTATTTAATGGGTTAAATGGTTCGGGTATGTTTATATTTTGAACGAGTCGGATTAAATTCTATCCAACCAATTTATCATCCTACTCAAACCATTTGACAGTCATGGTATATCCAAGTTTCAAATCTGCAATCACTTTTGTCTAAATCGAAGTACCTACCCAATAAGAGAAAGAGGACCAATGTGACACAATCAGTATAATATGTATCACTAAGTCTTCATATAGAGATATACAGTTGATAAAATCTCTTTAAAATGGTATACAGGTGCACGCACAATCCAAATCAAACTTAAACAAAAGCCAATTTTAACCAGTTCGGTCAACTGGATAAACACTACCAGCCAATTGAATCTGTGTACATAAATATTTACTTGTACATGAATTAGTTTTGTCTACTGATTTCATGATCTATGGACTAAACACAAGATTAGTTCACTTAATCATGAATTCTAGTAGCAGATGGAAGTAACCGACGTTCACAATACATGACTAATAAATTTTCGTGTGAAAATGCTTTAAGGCCCGGTTTTGATTTTGTTAAAAAACAAGGGAAAAAACATAATTTTCGGATGTCTCCACCATTAACACATACAAATTACCCTCTGAAATTCAACATTTTCCACTAATTCTCAGGTATTGCCCGGTTTTCCACCCAAGCAATCTAGTATCGTCCAATTTTGTGTTTCAACTTCTAGGTCAGCACGTATGGTCAAAGATATACACTTGTTGGTGTAAACTATTTGCCCATTTTTCAACTGAAATTAACATTTTGAGGAGATAAATGTTGGGTGTTACTATTTGCATTTCAATTTCTACTTTCGGCCACCACAACCCGTTCGGTTTTTCACCACCGAACAACATTTTGTAAAAAAAATAACTGTTTGGTGACTGTTAACGGCCGAATAACGTGAAGGCTGTTCGGTCGTTCACCGTCGAACATATTTTTGTGGTGGCCGGAGGTGGAAATCAAGTTGCATATAGTCACACACACTAAATGTTCGAATTTCATGAAATGAAAATTACCACCTTACTCAGAAAATGATCTACTATTTTTATATGGAAAATGCCTAATTTTCGACAAAGTTTTATTTTCCAAACTATTTATTCAAACATTACCAAATAACGCAAAAGGAACAACTTGCGTATTTTTCTATGAAATTTATTCACACGCTATGTTTAGTTAAACGCATCTCAAATATAAAATATTGGATTTTATTTCAAACCATAAGTTTTTAACGTTAATTGCGCTATATCGTTTGTCGCTACCGTAGATCGATCGTATAAATCGATGCAAGTAGAGCGAGCGAAATTTGACGTTTTCATTTTAAAAATTTACAGGATCAATTTTATATAAAAATATTACATTTTATAAATCAGTGTTACAACGTTAAATTTTTAATTGGTTTCACGTTAATTTTAAGCAAATGTGTTCTGAAACTAAACGATCTTTTCTATTTTATTATTCAAAATAAATAAAATTTTAAATTCTTAAGTAAAATTTCAATTAAACACATTATTTAAATCAACAAAATTTTAAGTTGTTACAACTGAACTTTGATGTTTTTTAAACTAGCCATCTTTTGATTTAAAACGAATTCTATGAAACATTTCTAGTCGACTAACCAATCAAATTCAGTCAACTAAATCTATATGACTATATTTTTCTAATTTTTAAATGGACATCTTTTTCAATGAAGAGATGCTTCTCTTTGTTAATGATTGCGCTCATCTTTTGTAACGACCAACCTTTTCTTAACATTTAAGTTGGTAATAAAACCAACTCAAATTGTTCGAAACAACAAATTGTTTTAACTATGAGGTTAAATAAAATCAATTCACAAAAACGTAGAGAAACTGACGTAGAAAATAGAATATCTCACAGTGCAATAAATAAATACAATAGTAGTTCCTAAAGCTACTAAATAAAAATTTCAAATTTATACATAATATTAGAGTTACAAAATTTAATACATCGAAAGTCTAAACACAAGGATTTCTAATACAATAGAAATATTGACATAATAGGTAGAGGTGATGTCTTCAACAAGTCTTTGGCTAAAAAAGATGAAATCTCAATAATGTAATACTCGGTCTGACGCGAGAAATAATGCAAAATAAAATACTCGGATCAAGGCTAACATTCTAATGAAAGTAAATTAACTCAAGTGAAATGTTCGATGACATGGATTAATAACTTAAGAACGTTTGAGATTTTCATTCTCCAAGGATCCGTTAAACTAAATATTATATAATAAAATACGCTATTATAACAGTGTCTATGTTTAAATATATTATTGGAAATAGCGTAAGCAGGATTACCATTATTGCTCTTACACCGTTTATATCATTGTCGTACAATTTGCATATAACACACTCATACGTTGGTGGATAGGGATGCATCCTGATAGGACAACATTAAATCAAAATCGTAGGTGGCTCGATCAGCTTAATATGGCAAGGTACACGAGGCAATGCCCATGGTAGGATTCTACCAGTTTGCACGCCCGAACCGGCGGTAACGCATAGCCGCAACTACCACCCACACCGAAAACACTCTCAAAATTAAAGGGCCTTAATCAAATTACAAAGTTATAAATATGGTATCAAAGAAGTGTGCTCGATAAGAGGTACTACCTATATTAATCATGGTATAACCCCTATTTTAATCATTTAATTAGGACCCGTAGGTCAAGGTTATCCATTATCTTATTCTTATTTCATTCTAGCAGCGTTCGCCAAAACAACCTACTTCATTCTGTATTCTCCACCACATGCATTGTTGTTAAAGTGGTATCGTGACACGACCCGAACTTCCCCGTGAAGGAAAGCCCGAATTGCGTTGAGGACAAGACGAATCAGAATGCAAACAGAAGAACATTTCATTGTTATTTACAACAATTCCATCAGAATACAAGAATATACATAGTATGAATAAATATTATACAACAAAGAATATCAGAGATTTAAATACGGTATTGCAGCGGAAAAATAATACAAAACACAACTAGAAGTAATACACGGATACAGAGCTTTCTGAGCATCGTTCCAGCTGTAAATCAGGATCCTATGAATATAAATCTGCAAAACCAAAACTACTAGCTGCCCGTGCGAAAAATAAGGGCACCCAGAGTTTAGGTTAAAACAATAAACTCCAGGTCAGTCATGTGACTGGTGTGAGAACTAAAACAGTTATTTAAAACTTTACTTTAAAAGAGAGTAATTCAAGGGACCACGCCGTATAACACAGAACGGGTATCCTCCCAAGAATACTAGTGCATATAACAAAACAGCGCAATGCTCTTTGGAAAAATGAAGCTATTATAAGACCCAGGTCCCATCACACAATGCAACGCAAGCCGGAGGATAGGGTTTTCCCTTATAATAGCCAAATAATGCTTGATACGTTTAAAAACAAATCATTTGATACTATTATAGGTGTATAGTTTCAAAACAATTTCAATCATAAATATCAATCATAGACGAAATGGGTACCATATATCATGTCGCCATACTAGTTCTACACTTAAAACCGCAATATCACGTATTGGAAATTGGATTTCCGTCATGAGTCGAGGCAAGGGGCAAGCTCCTCTCCGTTCGAGACACTCTAGCAAATGTCTCAGGACCCCACTATGATCCTTGGAATCGGTTGGGCCGGTCCTCACCTGACTTTGGAGGATTGGCAATTCCTGAACACACGTTTCCCGGTCCTAACAGACCTATATCCGAGGCGCCTCGCATTCCAACAACCACACAGGTGAAAAGTATATAAATGTCAGTCAGTTTAAGCACTGACACCACCACTAGCTAGAAAGAAACATCGTGTTCTCCCAACGGTCTGTATCCCGTTTTTGACTCATACCGAGGTGTGAGGCTCGCGAATTCACGTTATACACAAAGCTATGCCACATAGGATGTGCTTTGATCATCAACCACAAGACTTTGCTTTTCAACAGAAGCCTTGATCAATTGCCACTTACGCGTGCCACACTGGCAATTCACTCCATGCGACTGATGTCCGTCGATATACAACCTCTGAGCTCGTACGTCTCAGATAAGGGCGTTAAGCAAGAGAATAAATTCTCCGCCGCCAAACAGATGTATATTTAATAGAGATCAATCAACACAGAATAAAATCCAATGTCAGACACACAGTCCATTTACAAGTTCGTTCTGGGTCTGAACGAAACCAGAGGCACTTTCCTCGCATATCCATCGATCTCCAAGTACGTCTGGACGATCACCAACTGATTCCCTCATCTTGGGTGTACAGCCCAATCAAGTTCATCAGTAATCACCCAAACGATGTGAAGACTTCCGATCTTCAACCACCATCTTCTTCTTCGACATACCGTCGAATCGGTTATTCAGAATGGGTATAAACCCGGCCTTTCCAAATAACCCGCGTATATAATAAACAAATGTTACACAAACACAACATACGCCTCATTCCAATTCAGAATATTCTCTTATTCAAATTTTCACATTCCTAGGGAAAGGTTCCCATTAATTTTATCAAAGATAAATTCTTCTAAATTTATTCTTTAATCTTCCTTTGGATATCATTTCAAACCATATCATGGTTTTCCAAACTAGTCGGGATTAGCGAACCACACCGAAGTAATCATTTATTTTATTTTCCAATCCCAACCTATTTATCCCATGGAGAAAAACGGGTAATACTCCATATCTAACACCACAGTGTTATCGGTAAAATTAATTACCATTTCACGTTCAAATCTAATTAAATATTTAACTATTGCTTTGGAGCAAAACCGGCGATACTCCATTCTCGATCACTTTTCAGATTTGATAATTTAATTTATCGATTCACTTAAAACTCCACTTAGTTTTAATCTTCTCAAAAATCAATATCCTGAATTTAACTGGGTTAAAGAACCAATGTCATCTAAAACACGGTTCACGATAAACCCAAAATCACTTTCTATTGTTAATCGGGTTAAAGAACAGGTGTTATTCAAAGCACCGCTCACGATAAACCCAAGAACCAATTTAAATTCAACTCCAATTAATATTATTTAATTGGTACACTTCATTAAATCTAAAGAAAAAGATTTAATCTTTTCTACGCTGGGTCCAAGAACAGTGTTATTCAAGACATCATTCACGACGAACCCAAAAACCCATTTGATATTAAATACAAGGCTCTGAATAGAAAATATACCGGCTTATATTCAATATCAAATTCTGAAACCAACAAATATCGTATTGGAAATAAGATATAAAATATATCTTTCAAATTTCCATAACCATATTTGTATAATCACGAAATCCAACATCGAAATATTCCAAAGATAATTACGATTCAAACCATTCCAATTCGTATATTAGAAATTCTGATTATTTTTAAAACCACTTTCAAATTCAATTTATTTCAAAAATAAATTGATTTTTAATTCTAGTTCAAAACTAGTTTATTTCGATAAAAACTATTTTTATCTTTTCAAATTTGGAAATTTTCATCCCAATTCTTCACAAATCACTTCTTATGATTTTGCACAAATTATTGATATTTTTAATGATTTTATCAAGGCCCGTACAGTCGATTTCCACCAATGGCCATCGAACTGCACTTACAGCGACCTTTTCCAAATTTGATTTGGACATAATTCCGAATCCAACTGTTAGATTTCAAATTTCTAATATTCATTGGAAAGCCCTTTTCGATATGAACCCAACGGTTCCGGTTTTAGGAGAATCCGACGGTCGGATTTCCCGCAACGTCAATTAGAAGTCAATGGTCGAAATTCACGAAATGCCGCGGCGCGGCGCGTTCTATTCAGGCCATTATATTATATATATATATAATATATAATATATATTTCGTCGATTTCTATTTAAAACGTGTTTTATAAATCGTTTTAATTTCGTTTTCGAAACGATTTCAACTTCCCTTACAATTTCAAATCAAAATTGAATTTCAAATTAATTCAATTTCAATTCGAATTCATATCTATATATTTCAATTCGAATTCATTTCTATTTGATTTCAATTCGAATTCATTTCTATTTGATTTCAATTCGAATTCATTTCTATTTGATTTCAATTCGAATTCATTTCAATTCAGTTTCAATTCGAATTCATTTCTATTCAAATTCAATTCGAATTCATTTCAATTCAATTTCAATTCGAATTCATTTCTATTCGAATTCAATTCGAATTCATTTCAATTCGAATTCATTTCTATTCAATTTCAATTCGAATTCATTTTTCGATATTCATTAAAAAAATGAATAAAATTGATATAAATATCGTTCACTTCAAAATGGCGCATCTCTAATCATCACGGCTTTATATATTTCAATAAATTCGTTATTCTATTCAACAAGTGAATATTTATTCCATTCAACACATGAATCTACATTTCTTCTTACTTACAATAAAAAGGTAAATTTTATTGTATAAATATTTTATTCAACACATGAATACACTTTTATAATATTCATTATTTCCCAATTGGAATGAGGCCCAATCAATCACCATATAATGTTAACTATATGGATTTCATACAACACATGTATATAATAACAACGACAAATAATCAACCATAATCCAAAGTGCACCACACAACTGCATAAGCATCAAATATAAATAATTAACGCTTACACAGCCTGTCGACCAATCGGTCGACATACAATTAAATAATTGGGATTAGTGTATGCCAAATATCATCCCAATACCCATGTGGGGTTTCAAATCAACAAACACAGATTTTTTATTCTTTCACATACCCGTTAAAAATTATATTTTTAACTATAAAATATTTTTAACTATATAAATATTTTATTTCTTCTCACAACACACAATAAATTTTCACCACAACAAACAATCAAACATACAAGCCATCCATGGTCTGTGGATGACGGGTGTCGGGTGCTACTAAGCATCGTCTGCATCCTAGTATATATTTTAACTAGAAAAGAAATTTTAAAGTGGGGAGTTCTCACCGACTAGCTAATCCAAACGCCTCGACTCTTCTTATGTAGAAGTCATCATTGTTCTCGCCTTTTGTCACTTTCGTTGCCCGTAGCCACTACATATATAAAAATCACATTTTTATATTGTTGCTATGTATAAAAAAATCATATTTTTATAATCACTCCATATGGATAAAAATTCTATTTTTACACCGCTACTATATAGATAAAAATTCTATTTTTACACCGCTACTATATAGATAAAAATTCTATTTTTACAACGGTGTTCATATAATAAAGACTATATTTTTATCATTTTTATAATATAAAAATCATATCTTTCCTACTTCAGAGATGTAATCTTTTCGCTATTTCATTATAAAAATCATTTCTTTATCTCTTCCATAAATTAAAAATCGAATTTTTATACTTTCTACAATATAAAAATCATATCTTTATAAATGAAAATATAATCTTTTCACTTTTATAACAATGTTTACATAATAAAAATCCTATCTTTATTCGGATAAAAATCCAACCTTTCTCTTTCTAAAAATCGAATCTTTTTATTTCGAAATCTTTTATACCAAAAATCATTTGACAAACAATGATTTTTTTCTATGAACTAAAAACTGATTTCATTTAAAAATATAATAAAAGAAGGAAATAAATAAAGCTTACAGTCAATCGGTTGAGGAGGGGGAGTTTACTTGTCGGAATTGGGAAGAAAGGAGCAGCGACAGGCGTCTGACGTTAGGGCTGTCAACGGATACCCGAAAAATTCGATATCCGTCCGAATCCGTATCCGAAATATCCGTTATCCGACATAATCCGAAAAGCGAATATAGATATCCGATATCCGAAAAGCTTTTCGGATACGGATATGGTTATAGTGGTATCCGTATCCGAAAAATATCCGTCCGACTGATTGATGTAATATATACAACTCAAAACCGAAAAATAGAGCTAATAATTATTTTGTAACTATTGGATGTTACTATGATATAATTCTTTGTTCATTTTTAGTGAAAAATGGTAGTTTTAGTGTTTAATTTTGGAATATTTTTGGATATGCTTATGAATATTAGTATAAAACAATGTTTCCTTATTATACTTCTTTATTTCCTTGTTTTCTATGAACATTAATACAAAAATTATTTTATGTTGATCCAAACGTTTTTATTTATACTCTTAAATTTATTAATTACAGGCGGAGCGGATAAATATCCGATATCCGTCCGTATCCGAAAATTAAGCGGATACGGATATCCGATATCCGAAAATTAAACGGATACAGATATCCGATATCCGAAAATAATTTCGGATACGGATATGGCACTATCCGTATCCGAAAGCATCCGTTGACAGCCCTATCTGACGGGGGAGAGGGGGGGAGGGGAGGCGACAGGGCGGCGCTGGGCTTCCACAAAGGGGCGGCGGCTTAATTTTAGGGGTTAGGGTTTTCGAGAGGGGGGGTAGGTCGCGGTTTAGAAGGGGGCGGCGTAGGAGGAAGATCGGGGGGGGGGGGGAGTTCGTGACGGAGGCCCCCCCAGGCGGCGTCGATCGGCGGCGCTTCGATGTTTTTTTTTCTTTTTCTGTTTTGAAGATAACAGGGGGGGGGGGGTGAAGGCATATAGGAGAGAGAGAGGTTTTATTTTTAATTATTTTAATTTCAAAAAGTTGACTTTTTTATTCGACCTCTAAACGAGGCCCACCGCCTGTCGTCCAAAGATAATTACCCCTATTCCAAACACAATGGGATATGTATCGCAGGCTGATTCGATCGTTTCGATCAGTTTTCGTCAAAATCAAAATATAACTCTATATATTGAATTTGAACACACATTTCAATTTACTGGGGTCACATACTAACACGAAAAATTCCAGAAAAATATTTTCTAGCTTTGTATTGACGATACAGTCCTAATGAAACTAATTTCGTCAAATTCTGAGACCGTTGGAAAAATGGCCATTTTCCAGTCGATTAAAATCAACTGAAATTGGTCAAACGCGTTTTCCTTTGCCACGCTCACATATTGATTCGAAAAATTACGAATTTTGAAACCTAGCAATAAATTGACATCGCGGATCCAACAAAAGTGGTTTCGTCGAAATCCGAGGTCGTTTGCAAAATAGCTATTTTTAAGGGCTGAAATTCCATAGCTACTATTTTAAAATTTCAACTGGACATATCTTTTTACCCCCGCTCTGAAATTTCGATTTTTTGGATTCGTTGGAAAGATATTCTCAATTAGAATCAAATATTTTTAGTTTCGCTAAATTCCGGTTTATTTTGAATCCCGTACATTCATTTGAACTTTGAAATCGAATTATCGAACTACCACGCCATTTTCAATTCCTTTTATAATTATAAATAATTATTTATATCCTAACGACGACGTATATAAATATATACATTCTAATTCTATTCAAAATAAATTTCTCGTCGTTATTATTTAAAATAATTCATTTTAAATAATCAAAATTCATCAAAATTGCCATAATAAAATTTTAAAATTGGCTCAGAATTTTCCGGGTTGTTACATACCGGTATTGGCAGAGAGTATGACAATACCGACTATAGTCTCTTTAACAACCAAACGCTTAGTTCACACAATGGTCACGTATATTTGAAATCCTATTTAAAATTTCAAATAATAACAATATTGATTTATATTCAAATAATTAAGTTCACATATTTCAATGTCATAAATCATACTATAAATCTACTCATTATTTGATTTAGATCAAAATTTAAAATTTCATATTTACACAACGATTTATTTACAAAATTACATATTGATTACAAATTTCGGAACCAAAATTGTCATTATTTCAAAACACTTTTTATTTAACATTCGGACTAAACAGCTCGGATTGGAAATATACTTTCTTTTAAAAGTAGTAAACAAAATATAAATAGTTAAATTTGAAAATAATTATAAAATATTTAATAAATAAAATATTTAAATTTAAATAGTTATAAAATGTATAAGAGGTAAGTTAAATATAAATAGTTATAAAATAATTGGTAATATAAAATAATCTAAAAGAGTTTAATACAAAATAATACTAGTTTGAAATAATCTAGTTTAAATAACGCTCCAATCCGAAATACATATTCGTCTTTCTAAGTTTTACTTTTTATCAATTAATATTTGAAACTTCAGTTTAAATCAATTTCAACCTTAAACCATATATTCTTAATTTCAATTCATTTCAAAATAGTACACAAGTTAGGTTTCTGTTTTATTACTTAAATGAATTTCTTCAAGTTCCAAATTTTACTGTAAAACACATTTTAATAATTTCATACAAATTAAATCTCAATTCCCAAATTTAATTGATTCTATGTATTTAATTTCAGTTATTTTTCAGATTCAAAGCTTTACTTAATAATTTTTTATCCAATTGATTTCTTAAGTTTCATAATCATAACACATTCATCTGAAATCCATTTCATTAATTAGTTTCTAATTTACATCTTAAGTAAGATCATATAACTCTCATAAGTTAAATTTTGGATCTACACCATGCACCTTTTGGGGATATCCTATTAACCAAAAGGGATACAAGTGTCTCGACAAAAATGAAAAAGTATTTATATACAGACATGTATTATTCAATGAAAAAGAATTTCCATTCAGCAAGACAAACGTGAAAGTGTCACAAAAAATATGCAACCCAATACTATCCATACCTGATCTGCTAGAACAAAGTGAAGTCATAAGTCAACTTAGGTCATCAGACCAACCAAATCATCAACAATCTTATTCTATCTCTCATGATTCAATTCAGTTAATGCACAGAAATCAGTTAAGCATTATGCAGCGTGAAACTCAAGTTTTAAATGAAAAACCACAGACGTATCAACAATACACTCAAAATTCAACAACTACTGGACAATGCTTCATCATCTAATAGTAAAGAAGAACATATCAGTACCGACGATCATTTTTTTTTGAAAATCTACAACAACTAGTCAACACATGAAAACCAGAGCCAAAAGCGGAATTTTTAAACCAAATACTTATAATGTTGACATAGAAATCAAAGAACTAAGAAAATATCATGGATTATTTAACATGAAAATTGGAGAACAACAACGGGAGAAGAGTTCAATGCTTTAATTAAAAACAACACCTGGACTTTGGGTTCTATACTAAAAAATAAGAATATTTTTCGTTGTAAATGAACCTATAGTGCCAAAACAAACTCAGATGGCTCAAGTTCTAAGTACAAAGCAAGACTAGTGGCAAAAGGCTACTTACAACAAAGTGGTTTTAATTTCAATGAAACCTTCTCACCTATTGTGATGCCCACAACCATAAGAATAGTGCTCACTACTGCTTTACACTGAAACTGGGATATAAAGCAACTAGATGTAAATAATGCCTTCTTAAATGGTGTTTTGCAGGAAGAAGTGTACATGTAGCAGCTAGAGGATTTCAAATAACTAAATAAAGAGAAGCTTGCGTGCAAATCAAACAAAGAAATCTATGGATTAATGCAAGCTCCTCAAGTGTGGTTTGAAAAATTAAAGTCAACCCTTGTCAGACCCGACAAAAATAGGCAACTCTGTATTTCATAAATTTAATTAATCTAAAATCACATTTGTGTTGATCTTTGTTGATGACTTTATCATTATAGGAAGCATTCAGAGTGAAGTCGACATGCTTACAAAGCAACTTGACAAAAAATAATAATGAAAGATCTAGGTTGTCTTAATCACTTTCTGAAAATTAAAGTTAAAAGATTATCCAATAAATAAAATTCAACTCAGTCAAGAGAAGTATATTTCAGGACCTAAAATGGACAAAGCAAATGCGATATCCACTCCAATGTTAAATAACATACAACTGGCAAAAATCAAAGGAGAAACAGTACCAAATGTCACACATTACAAAAGTATATTCGAAGCTCTAAAATATGCAATGATTACAATATCAGGTATCACATTTGGAATGAACAAAGTTAGCCAGTTTATGCATAACCCACTTGTTGTATTTAACAATTCTATGATTTTTGTTTGATGATAACAAACATATATTTATTATTATAAATGTGTTTGTAATGGTACTGTTATACTACATCTTAAACATAAATATAATATTTATATTTAATGGAATACTATTGCACAAGAATTTATTACTCAAATAGTATTTTATTTGAATATAATATTTTATTTCAACAGTAAAAATTTATATCTCCACTATTTGTATATTTCACTGAAATACATTAAAGTACATTTCATATTTAAATTTTTTTATACAATGCTCCTCACTACAGTTTTCTCAGTCATTCAGTTGTACATATTCATTCATACACTCAGTTTCGGTCACTCACGCATACACTGACACAATTTTGTCTTCTATCTCTATCTTCACAGTTAGTCCAGTCTTCTGCTTACCTGTCACAAAAAGAAACACACACACTGTAATCTGGAACATGAATAAATTTTAAATTCTAGCAGATTTATTTTTTTATTTTTAAAAAAATTATTTTCTTTAGAATTTTGGTGTGTTTCTCATCATTTTTCATGACTTGATCTAACTTATGTGGACATCCATCTGTGTCTAGACAGCTTGTGATATTCACAGTGATACACTGTAAATACCACAAGGTAGACAAATCATCTACAGTGGTCACATATATATAATCTGGATGTGCACTATACATGTATATACATACATTACATGTATATACACATATTTCTGTGCAGGGCAAATATGGTCAGCGTTGGACAAATATATCAACAGGGTGTGTTCAGGTGAAGCCCAACACACATGCACAGTGCATGGGTCAGGTATCCGTTAACACACATGCACTGAGAAGCGGCCATGATGACCAAGCTCAACCCACTGCAAGTGCATGAACATGGATCAAAACAAGTGGTCGAGCAGCAATGGTAAATGGATAGTGCAACAATCAAATGTCAGTGCATGATATCAACATAAACGTATGCAACCGTGTACAATCATGAATGTGCATGCTTGCAAGTGTGTGTGTGTGTATATATATATATATATATATATATATATTGCAATGAAGCCAAGGTGTCGACAACACAAGTCAAGTTTCAAAGGCAGGTTACATGCAGTAATATACGACCGAGGCAAGACAAGGCCATCATGCATGTTTGAAGCAGTTTTGTGGTGTACACATATGTAGAATTGTAACAACCCGGAAAATCTGAGCCAATTTAAAATTTTTTAATTTGGCTATTTTAGTGGATTTTAAATATTTAAAATAAATTATTTTAAATAATAACGACAAAAAGTATGTTTTAATCGACGTTTGAAAATAAATATAACTATTTTTAATCATAACCAAGGCCTGAAATGGCGCGGTAGTTTCAAAATTTGAATTTGAACTTTGATTGACTGTACTGGGTGCAAAATAAAACGGATTTTAGTGAAACCAAAAATATTTAAATCTGTTTATGAGAATCTTTCTAACGAATCTGAAAAATCGAAGTTTCATAGCGGGAATCAAAAGTTATGTCCAAATGAATTTTCAGAAAGGTCGCTATAGAATTTATATAGCCCATGAAAATAGACATTTTGCAAACGACCTCAGAATTCGACGAAACCACTTTTGTTGGATTCGGGATGTCAAATTATTGCTAGGTTTCGAATTCCATAATTATTGAAGTTAGTATGTGAGTGTGGCAAAGGAAAATGAGTTTGGTCGATTTTTGTTAAATTGGATCGACCATAAAATGGCCATTTCTCAAATGGCCTCAGAATTCGACAAAACTAGTTTTGTTGGGACCATATCGTTAAAACACAGCTAGATTTATTTTTCTGGAATTTCTGGGATCAGTACGTGGCCCCGGCAAATTGAAATGTATGTTCAAATCGAATATTGGATGTTTTATATTTTAATTTGAAGAAAAACTGAATGTAACAGTCGAATGGGCCTACGAAACATATCCCATTGTGTTTGGAATGGGGGTATTTAGCTAGGGATGACAGTCGTTGGGTTTGGATTGGAGTTCATATGAGGCAAGGGGCATTTTTGGACTTTTAAAAATATATAAATAAAAAAATCTCATTGGCCAATCATATTTTCTCTCTCCCCGTAACAGCAGCGACGAACGACGGCTACCCTTCCTCACCTTCTCTCCTCTCTATCTCGCGATCCTCTCAATAAAAACCCATGGCCCTTTGAAGTTATTTGTAGATCTCATCTCGATCATCAAATCCATATGTGTTTCGCCCTCCAACGTTGAGCCATAATCGAGAACCACCTCCTTAAAGTCCTGATGTTCATCGCGCCGCCGCGCCTCTGATCGGCGATCGATCTGGGTGAAACCACCAGCGCCGAGGGCGCCTCTCCAAGCTCTTCAAGGTGGCGTCGACTGATCGGCACCAAACTCGATGGATTTCGCGAAAATTGGCGACCTAGGTTTAAACGAAATTTGAGAGGTAACGGTTTAATTATTTTAAACTGATTATAGCACTTTAAAGCGCGATTTCACGATAAAAATCATATCTTTTTGCTATGTTGTCGAAATCTAGTGAAACAAGAGACATTGGACTCGTGCGGACGTTTCGTACATTCTAGAAGAGACCGGATATTTTTCTGAGCCCAATTTTTGGAGGAGTGGAACCCAATATGAGATTTATGAATTATAAACGATATGGAAACAACGATGTATAAATTATATAGTCGATGTATGAGTTATCTAGGCATTGTACACCTCATGCATAAGCGTTGTATAAGTTGTATGATCGATGTATAAGTTATATATGTGTTGTAAAAATGATATATGCATTGAAATGAATTGAAATGATATTGAAATGAAATCGAAATATAGTTATATACGTATATCTATATATATATACACTCCCCTCGTCCACAGACCATGGTCGATATATATTGGTTGTGATATTGTTTGGATTATTGGTTGACGTGAAATTTGGTGAATAATGAATGGTTGATTTGAAATGATTGATTGTGGTTGAAATCCCAATAGGATTAGTATATAGGAAAATTCGTCTTCGTACGAACTAGATATTGAAAATTCCCATTGTCAAAAGCTGCGAGGCTTTAAGGTAGAGCGAGGAGCCGTACTAGGGACGGTGCTGGTTTTTAACTACCCTGCCGTTATGCAGCCTAGGATTAGTATATGTGTTGAATAAAATTCATGTGTTGAAATAAAATTCGTGTGTTGAAATAAAATTCATGTGTTATATATAAATTCATGTGTTGAATAAAATTCATGTGTTGAATAAAATTCATGTGTTGAATGAAGTTCATATATTGAATAAATTCTTTGAAAGATAAAAATAACATTTTTATCATATATATAGATTATATAAAATACTAGTGTTCTAAATAAATCATACCAGTCCTTGTTGCTAGTCCTGTGTGGGCCAGGTACGCATAATAGGGGGTTCTCGCTTCGCGGTTTGGTGGCGAACGGGAGACTCTTACCCCTACATGTCCCTTGCGAGGGTTGGTTGTTGTGTGCTGATAATCGAGAGGCTGGCCGTAAAACAAGTGATACTGGAGGACCAATGTGAGCCACGGTGGGTTTTACCTACTGCAATGGAGGATGAAGGGATGGTTGCAAAGCCTACCGGATTTCGCGTTGACATCACAACGTGGTATCAGAGCTTTGGTTAAGCTTAGTTCTGGAATATAACATACTAACAAACTCGTCATAGATAGAACTAGTAGAGTTCTAGGACGAATAACTCGTTATAGATAGGATCAGTAATGTCCTAGTATGAGTATAGCAGAATCAGAATAACTCGTTAGAGATGGGGTCAGAAATGCCCCAGAACGAGTTGAGAGTTATAGGTTTATAAATAATGTATTTGTGATTATATATATAGTTTGGTTTTAGAAATATGATTTTTGAATATATAAAAGATATAAATTTGAAAAGTTAATAAATAAATTGATTGTTGTTTGTGTTGTGTGATTGTGAATTTGATTAACCAAATTATTAGAAAGATATTTAATTTAATCAATAAGAGAATGATGGTAAATTTATGCAATTAAATCACGTATTGAACTGATTTAAAAATAGATAGAAATATATACATGTACATTATATATGTTTGAATAGGTAAATGGATTAGCGGTTGAGTAAAGAATTTATTTACATGCCCGACAAATATGTAAACCTTAATGAGCTGGATGCGTAATTTTATTTAATATATTAACTCCTGTGAAAGCCATTGGATGCGGAGTGCTGGTTGTTCTGTGTGTAATAGTAAATGTTGCTATAGGATAGTAACAATTAATTTTGAACTACACTACATGGCATACTTCTTGAATATAGGCATACTTCATCATATACCACATACGCATTTGGGGCTTGTGTGACGAGGTTGAAGATTTACCATACGAGCGAGAGGCTTGTATGGCGATGACTATATATTATAGGTTGAACTGATGACTGATATGGACCATATAAAATGTAACGGTAAATTGAAAGATTAATAAAAAAACCCACACGGGTCTGGAGATGACAATAAACACGTCTCTCTGGTCATGAAGGCACAAAAACCATTTATAGGGTGACGAGAATTTATTCTCTGGAGTTATGATCTATACACGCTCCCCCTGTGGACACCGGAATATATCACAATAAACATGTGCATGCTTATTAGGATTTATTGGGTACCTAATACGGCCTAATAATTTCCAAACCCCTCCCCGTACAAAGGAGGTTATGGCGAAATTTTTCGAAAATTTAGGGTGTTAGCCAAATTTTTGAAGAATTAGAAAATTCTTAAAAACCGAAAGGTTGAAGAATGTAAGCCAGAATGAAAGTTGAGTTGGTTAATTAAACAACTTTCGTCTTCGCTCCTTTTCGGGGACAAAAAGTTTTAAGTGGGGGAGATTGTAACAACTCGGAAAATCTGAGCTAATTTAAAAATTTTAATTTGGCTATTTTAATGGATTTTAAATATTTAAAATAAATTATTTTAAATAATAACAACAAGAAGTATGTTTGAATCGACGTTTGAAAATAAATATAATTGTTTTTAATTATAAACAAGGCTTGAAATGGCACGGTAGTTTCAAAATTTGAATTTGAACATTGACTGACTTTACTAGGTGCAAAATAAAACGGATTTTAGTGAAACCAAAAATATTTAAATATGTTTATGAATATCTGTCTAATAAATCTGAAAAATCGAAGTTTCATAGCGGGAATCAAAAGTTATGGCCAAATGAATTTTCAGAAATGTCGCTATTGAATTTATATAGCCCGTGAAAATAGACATTTTGCAAACGATCACAGAATTCGATGAAACCACTTTTGTTGGATCCAGGATGTCAAATTATTGATAGGTTTCAAATTCCATAATTTTTGAAGTTAATATGTGAGCGTGGCAAAGGAAAATGAGTTTGGTCGATTTCTGTTAAATTGGATCGACCAGAAAATGGCCGTTTTTCAAACGGCCTCAGAATTCGACGAAACTAGTTTTGTTGGGACCGTATCATCAAAACATATCTAGATTTATTTTTCTGGAATTTCTGGGATCAGTATGTGGCCTCGGCAAATTGAAATGTACGTTCAAATCAAATATTGGATGTTTTATGTTTTAATTTGAAGAAAAACTGACTGTAACAGTCGAATGGGCCTATGAAACATATCCCATTGTGTTCGAAATGGGGGTATTTAGCTGGGAACGACAGTCGTTGGGTTTGGATTGGAGTTCGTATGAGGAAAGGGGTATTTTTGGGCTTTTAAAAATATATAAATAAGAAAAATCTCATTGGCCAATCATATTTTCTCTCTCCCCGTAACATCAGCGACGAACGGCGACTACCCTTCCTCACCTTCTCTCCTCCCTATCTCGCAATCCTCTCATTAAAAACCCGTGGCCCTTTGGAGTTATTTGTAGATCTCATCTCGGTCTTCAAATCCATTTGTGTTTCGCCCTCCAACGTTGAGCCATAATCGAGAACCACCTCCTCAAAGTCCTGATGTTCATCGCGCCGCCGCGCCTCTGATCGGCAATCGATCTGGGTGAAACCACCAGCGCCGAGGGCGCCTCTCCAAGCTATTCAAGGTGGCGTCGTCTGATCGTCATCAAACTCGACGAATTTCGCGAAAATTGGCGACCTAGGTTTGAACGAAATTTAAGAGGTAACGGTTTAATTGTTTTAAACTGATTATAGCACTTTAAAGCGCTACGGATTTTGATTTCACGATAAAAATCATATCTTTTTGCTATGTTGTCGAAATCCAGTGAAACAAGAGACATTGGACTCGTGCGGACGTCTTCTACATTCTAGAAGAGACCGGATATTTTTCTGAGCTTTCTACAATTTTTGGAGGACTGGAACCCAATGTGAGATTTATGAATTATAAACGATATGGAAACAACGATGTATAAATTATATAGTCGATGAATGAGTTATATAAGCGTTGTACACCTCATGTATAAGCGTTGTATAAGTTGTATGTTCGATGTATAAGTTATATATGCGTTGTAAAAATGATATATGCATTGAAATGAATTGAAATGATATTGCAATGAAATCGAAATATAGTTATATACATAAACATATACATATACATATATATATATATATACACACACACACTCCCCTCGTCCACAGACCATGGACGATATATATTGGTTGTGATAATGTTTGGATTATTGGTCGATGTGAAATTTGGTGAATAGTGAATGGTTGATTTGAAATGATTGATTGTGGTTGAAATCCCAATAGGATTAGTATATAGGAAAATTTGTCTGCGTAAGAACTAGATATTGAAAATCCCCATTGTCAGAAGCTACGAGGGTTTAAGGTAGAGCGAGGAGCCGTACTAGGGAAGGTGCCGGTTTTAACTACCCTGCCGTTATGCTGCCGAAATTTTCTGAAATATTTCTGTGTTTGATTTATATTCATGTGTTGAATAAAATTCATGTGTTGAAATAAAATTCATGTGTTGAATAAAATTCATGTGTTAAATGAAGTTCATGTATTGAATAATTTCTTTTAAAGATAAAAATAACATTTTTATTATATATATAGATTATATAAAATACTAGTGTTTTAAATAAATTGTTTTAACACCAAAAATAACATTTTTACCATATGTATGAACTATATAAAATAATCGTGTTTTGGCATAAATTGTTTTACAGTAAAATTCACATTTTTATGATATATATAGATTATATAAAATAATCGTGTTTTGAAATAAATTGTTTTACAATAAAAATCACATTTTTATGACATATTTGAACTATATAAAATAATCGTGTTTTGAAATAAATTTTTTTACAATAAAAATCACATTTTTATGATATATATGAACTGTTAAAAATAATGATGTGTTGATATAAATAGCTTTTGGATAAAAATATTGTTTTTATCAAATGTGTGAAATGAATATGGTTTTGAAATCGAAGAATGAAATATATATATATATAATTGAAATAAATCGAATAACGAAGTTGTAGTTCGTGTTTTGAAACCGTGATTTCAAACGATTAGTGCGGGAGATCCGACCATCGGATTTTCCCGAAACCGAAACCGTTGGGTTCGCTTTGGAAATATCTTTCCAACGACACCAACTTTGTAAAGATCCAACAGTTGGATTGTCTGGAATGTTAAATTCAAATATGAAGAAAAACGGTGCCAGAATCGATTATATATATATATATATATATATATATATATAATTAAATTAAATCGAATAACCATGCCGTAGTTCGTATTTTGAAATCATAACTTCAACCAATTATACCGGGAGATCCGACCGTCGGATTTTCCCAAAACTGAAACCGTTGGATTTGTTTTGAAAAGATCTTTCTAATGATATAAAATTCATGAAGACCCAATGGTTAGATTTTCAGATATGCATAAATTAAATCTAAAGAAAAACAGCGCCACGGCCGCGTTATGGCCTGAAGCGTCGTTTGAATGAATTGGCTATTTTTAAAGGAATAAAAATAGCGATAAATCGTTATAAAATATTATAAATGATATGAAATGGAAATAAACCGAATTTACCCGGTTTATTGGATATTTGATGGTTGAATGTGTTTGGCGTGAAAATTACATTTAAGAACAGAATTATTGATGTCGAATAATTTAACCATTGAAATGAATTGATTTAAATTCTAAATATACGTGAATTATTTGAAAAGGCTGAATTAAATCTCATTTCAAATAATTAATCGGCGGTAAGAAGTCGATGATGAAGACGGTGGTTGAAGACCGGAGATCTTCACCTCGGTTGGATGATTACCGATGTCTTGATTGGGAGGCATCCCAAAATATAGATAATAAGTGGTTATCGTCCAGACGTACTTGGAGATCGATGGATATGAAAGGTATAAGGTGCCTTCGGTTTCGTTCAGACCCAGGACGAACTTGTAAATGGATTGTGTATCTGACATTGGATTTTGTTCTATGCTGATTGATCTCTATTAAATATATATCTGTTTGGCGGCGGAGAATTTATTCTCTTGCTTAACGCCCTTCTCTAAGACGTACGAGCTCAGAGGTTATATATCGATAGAAATCAGTCGCATGGAGTGAATTGCCTATGTGGCAGTTGATCAAGGCTTCTGTTGAAAAGCAAAGTCTTGTGGTTGATGATCAAAGCACGGCCTGTGTGGCATAGCTTTGTGTATAACGTTGATTCGCGAGCCTTACACCCAGTATGAACCAGAAACGGGAGAGTACATCAGGGAGGGCATGCGTTTCCTTCTAGATAGGGTGGTGTCAGTGACCTACCAGCCCTGACATTTATATTATTTTCACCTGTGTGGTTGTTGCTGTTGCGAGGCGCCTCGGATATATCGGTGACTATGTGGAGCCGATGGAGTAATAAGGCTCGTTTACGCCCAAAAGGGCAAGGGAACGCAGTGTTCAGGCATTTTAATCCACATCGGTGGACCGACCCTGACGATCCAAAGGCTTGACTGAGTGCTTGCCTGAGACATGAGCTAGATTGTCTCGAATTCGGTAAGGACTATCTTTTGCCTTGGTTCATGATGGAAATCCAATTTCCAAATACGACATGTGCGGTTTTGATTGTATACCTATACGTGGCGACATAGTGGTATGGGGCATTAATGCTGTCTATGATTGATATTTATGATTGAAATTGTTTTTGAAACATATAAACAATAGTAATAATATCAAATGCTTTTGTTTTATTCGTATCAAGCATATTTTGGCCATTATAAGGTAAAACTTTATCCTCCGGTTTGCGTTGCATTGTGTGATGGGAACTGATTCTTATAATGGCTTCATTTTTTATAAAAACATTGCGATGTTTAAAAGGTTTGCTTGTTTTAAAGCACTGGCAATCCAATGGAGTAAACCCGTTCCGCGAAAGTGGCGTGGTCCTGTGATTGGCCATATTATAAAATATGTTAAGTAGATTTCTCATACCAGTCCCATAACTGACTCGTAGTTTGTTTCACTTGCAAACTCGGGTGCCCCTTTTTCTACATGGGCAGCCTTGTATTCAGGTTTTAACAGGCTCTTTCTGGATAGCTGGAGATGAAGATGGATTCTATCATTTATCTCTTTTTATGCCGTTCAGCTCCTATTTACATATTATGTTTTGTTTTTTCGCTGTAGACGTTTATGTATAGCTGAACTGTATTTTGTACTAAGTATGATCCTGTATACTGTGTAACTCTGATGATTATGTTTATCCAGTGTATTCTATTGTACATTCTCTGGTGTATTTATTTATTTCTGTTCTGCTGTTATCTGTTTATGTGTTATATTCCAAAGATTACCCTTGCCACCGTCGTACGGGGGTTTGGGGTCGTCATAAGAATCAAATAATTCCATGTTATACAATAAAGAAGCTTCAAATGGTCAGTGAACAGGCAAGTACAAGAATTCATGTTCCAGCAAAGCAAGCAAAAATGAACATGGGAAGTACACAAAATGGTGCAGCATGGTCGAGCCATGCACAAGTCCAGGTGTTCAAAGTAAAAGACAAGTCGAAATTGCCAGTTTTTGAATTGGCGAATGGTTCTTAATTTTGAATATAGCATGTCGAAAGCCATCATTTTAAAGTGCCAATAAAATGATCAGTGAATGTTCAACCAAGTCATAAGGCAAGCAAAAACAATGATACAGTCCATATATATGGTGCAAGGGTCAACATTTTTGCAATGTTCAAGTTTAAGGAAAATTGCAAGTCACATTCAAAACAACTCAACAAGGAAATGGCAAGAATTACAAATCAACTATTTGCATTTCAGATTTCAGCATGCAAGTGAGAACTTAGGGAAATCATGTATTATTTGGATAGGAAACAATTGCCATTATTATTCATTATTTTTCGTAATTTGAACAAGATTTTTGGCAACCTGTTTTTGAGCAACAAATTAATTTCCAGAAAATCAAAATCCTTATTTGGCATGAAAACAAGTTCATAATCTCCAGAATGAATTAATGAAATTCAATGGAAATAGTCATGGATGTAATGTAATTTCAGAAAAATATTTTTGGATTGAAATCATTTATGTGCTTCCAGAATTACAGTAAGAAATCAATGAAGAATTTTGGGCAGGTTATCATTCAATTGTTTCCTGAAAACATTCCAGAAATGTTATCAATTAGGCAAAAAAAAAACTTTCCATAATTCATTCAAAGTATCTCGACCTAAATCACTTCCATGTAGTCACAATAGATCGAATAAATGGTTTCCAAATTTTCACGAATCCAAATCAGTACTAATCAATGAATCACGCAGGATATACAAGGCAACAAATAAACTGGAAATCACACAAGTTATTCATTCACGCGTATATGAATTTGAATCCAAGACTTTAAAGTGTTTCCAGAATTAAACTAAGAAATCAAAACATGTTTTCCAAGCCTCCAACAAACCATATATGGCCAAAAAAATCAAGCAAATTGCTTACCCAAGGATCTCATTCAATACCATGCCAGGATGATCACACAAGAGAATTACGCAAGAAAATCAAATGAGTCATATGTTGAAATCGGAGTAATTAATAGGATTTAACTAACCTATTTAAACACAAGTCATCACTGGCAAATGGGACGATCGAAAATCAAGCAACAAAAAAACTTGAGAGCTCGGATAGAAATCAAAACAGAAGCACTCACAATTTTCCGATCGAGTACCCCAAACCATTGACAAGAGCGACGACGACCAAAGATCATCAGAGAAGCAATCATCTTCGACAATCAACATCGAGATTTTGGGGGAATTTCAAAACCCTAATTTAGTTTTCCATCGGCCGACATTTCCTTTTGGAGCAAAGAGGAATAAAAGGATTAAAGGGGTCGGCTTATTTGTGTTTAAGAGCAAAATTTTTATTTTTTTAAACTAGGGTTTTGAAGTGTTTTTATTTTAAAATGTTTTTAATTTTTGTTGTAAACCGTCGATTTGGTTTTCTATAAAAACTAGGTCATATTGTTATAGGGTTTTAACTAGCAGTTTTCTAGTGTCTGTAACAACTAGAGGTTACTAGCTATGGGTTTGTTGCTAGAGGAAAATATGATCTAGGGGAAATAGATCAGTCTCGGGTTTTGAGCGTAGGATTAGAACAGGAGCTGGGTTCATGAGCTTACAAGGTGTTCTAAGTGGGATCTGTTTTATTACCTAGTAGAAACCTTAGTGAATGCAGCAGTAGGCAGGGTTTTCCGAAGCTGGTAAACATCTGTGCCATTTACATTCCACATTTACTTACTCTGCTATTATCTGTGGTGTGATAATTGTTAGTATCTCGATAAAATTCAATAAACCCTACTCATCCCCCTCCAGGGTTAATCTGGATCCAACACCACTAGATCAGCACTTAAAATAGTAAAAAGGATATTAAGGTATCTTAAAGGAACAATAAAACATGAACTAACCATTGAATCATGCAAAACATCAACATAAATGAATATGTTGATTCTAATTGCGAACTAGATCCTGATGATAGAAGATCTACATCAAGATACTGCTTATTTCTTGGAACTAATCATATCTCGTGGTGCTAAAAAAAGAAGACAACTAAATAGATGCAGAGACCGAATATCAAAGAGTATCTAATGCCAATGCAAAGATAACATGGATTAAATCTCTACTACATGAACAAATAATCAAGCCAAACAGAAAGCAAACATTGTGGTGTGACAATATTAGTAAGGTTCTATTGAGTGACAATCCTATTATATACACAAGGACTAAACACACGGATTAGATTTATGTTTTATGTGTGAAAAGCTAACAGAAGATAAATTAAAGGTGAATCACTTACCCGCAACTCACCAAACAATAGGCATTCAAACTAAACCACTTTTGAGAAAAAAATTCTTACTATTGAAGCAAAGACTAAAGGTTGAAGAAGAAAGCACTCACCAAAAAATGAGATATAAAATCTCATGAACAATAAGTATGAGCATCAATTGAAGATCTATTCTCAAAACTGTGCAATCAATGAAGGTCTGAAATAATCATCTAAGAAACCATCGAAAAAGCCAACCAGTCAGCTGAAGAAGTAATCATGCGCGACAAGAAGGTCAATTCTCTCAGATTCGATCATCCCTCTCACCGAAGAATGAAATCAACTTAGATTCGATTCTCCAGTTTTTCATAATGGATTTCCCCTTAGATCTGAGTTATTTTTGCCTAGTTGAGAAGGCAAGAGAAGATTGCATGGGATTTTGAAGAGATTTTTTCAGATCGAGCATGAAGGCAACAATTTCTCTCGCGCCTCCACTAACCCTTGAAGTCAGATTTATGGGAGGTAGAGAACATGAAATATCAGATAACTGCTATGTACAAAAGCTTCTCTTTTGGGATTATAATGTATATTAAGCTGTACCGATGATATGCATAAGAGCCATGTTTACGTAGAAAATTGATTATTTGTGCACGTCAACCTCCAAGTGTAAGTTTAGCAGTAAACTTATAATCCAAATACCGAGAGTACGAGAAATGTAAAAGGAACACACAACTTTTTATAGTGGTTTGGTACTAATGCCTACGTCCACTTCATAGTAATCATTCATCATATACTTGTCGATTACACTGTTGCACAAGTTCAGTCAATTTGTATGTACAAAGTTGTATAATAGAACAACAAATAACTTGTTAATTCTAAACTTTGACCAAAATGTCTTTCTTCTTCGTTGAGTCAAAGTGTGAGTCAATGTCCATGAAATAGCTATAATATCCAAAAGTATGAAAATATGTCTAAGAGCAAGCCAAAAGTCCAATTGTCTAAAAGTTGTAGGCAAACGCTTATGTAAAGTTTACAAGTCCATAGAGATGTTCAAAGTCATGAAGATGATGAGGGAAGCCATTAATGGTGCTTGAGAGCTCCAATCCCATATGCCAAAGCCTAGGCAAATTCCAAATGAGCCAACCCCTTTGAATGCCATGCAATGGGGGTATTTATAGGTGAGGTTTGGAGGCTTCAGCCCGAATTTCGAATCCCGAGGGGATGTGAAATTCGCATCCAAAAAAGATAGCCAAAAAACCAAGCCAAAGCCAAAAAATCGTATCCCGGAATGTTGAAATTTCGAATCCCCAATTTCTTGTATCGACACATGTGGATCAATCCATTCTATGCGATCCGCACATAAAATTTGAAGTGCCAAGACCGTTTTTCGTATTCCTATATTTTGAATCTGAGGCTAGATCTCGAATTCGCATCCCAGAGTTTCTAGTGCGCACTCGAAGAAAATCGCATCCAGGCCGATGCACACAAGGGATTTTGCATCCCTGTTTTGTGCCATTTTTTTCGTATCCGCTCCCAGATAATGTCGCATCATGGATCCAACTGCGCGCAGCCAAAAGATTTTGAATCATGGTTGTGTCGATCTAATTCTTTTCAAGTTGCCAAGTTCGAGATGGGGATTTTGAATCCCGCCGTTTGCCAAGATCCACCAATTCACATTTTGTGTCGATCACCTGAAATAGAGTGATCAACACACGATTTCGCATCTGATTAAGGACGTGAAATCCTAAGGATGCGAAATCTCCGAATGCCAAATCAAATTTCCAGGCCTGATCGGTCTTGCACACGCACGTGAAAAGTAGTTATTTTCTAATGCCGATCACCACTTTTTTGATGTGCTAAACCAATGATCTACCAATTTTCCAATTCGAATTTTTCTCTGATCTGGCCAGTGCGCACGCGTGGTTTTCAGCGTTTTTACCGTGTTCAGAAACGACCCTTGGGCTGGGCAACCTGGGCGACAACCTAGGGCCCAATTTCCAAGGGGGCACATTTTTGTTTAGGGATCCGGCATTCATCCCATTAATAAACCCTAAGTTACAATTTCAACGCACTCATTTTCTACATAGTCATTTTCTGCGTGTAAAGAAATTTTGAACAGAAGCCGAAGCATACATCGCGACTTTCAATTTCCGATTTTCAATTTCCTAAGCAACTCCTCGATAATCAATGAAATAATGCTCATCTTCATATCTCTTTTTGATTCAAGCTTCTTTCCTTCTTCTAATTTTATCGGTCTTACAGTCTATAAAATTTTGATTGAGGTTTCAAACTTGTCAGCATCTCTAGAGTTAAATCAAATTCGAATTCCTATAAATTTCAGAATTAACTACAAGATAAGCTTTAAATTCGAGAATTTAATTAGATTACAATTTTGCGGCTTTGCATTGCTTTCGTAGCTTATCATATCCCTAGCTTAAAAAAATTTCGTTGCTTGGATTGGTCGTTCATAGGAAATGGTGTTAAATTGCTAAACAGGCGACTGTTAAATTTGCAATTTTATCCTGATGTGTGAATGTCAAAAATTGGCATTTAAACAATATAATTATCTCTTAAAAGTAGTAAGAAGTGTAAGCTGCAAAAATTTTGTTCCTAGATGAATTTCAAACATTTTGTGTTGCATAAAAAGTACAGGCTGCAAAATCCGAAATGAATTTTAAGGTGCATAGGCTGCAAAATCTTGGCATGTAAGATTGGACTTCAAATGAGTTGTAACAGCTCGCATTTTACATATCGGAGGATCATAAAATATTTTTATTTTGTTCCTTGATGGATGAATCATTCTCATATTTTGATATGTTGTTTATAGGATGTGAGACATATCCATAATTTTCACCAATTTTATTTGTGACCATTTTGCCCATGTCTGTCTTGTACAGGGATTAACATTTGTTGGGATCGAATCAAGTGCAGAGGTCGGTCTCAATTGAAAGGAAACAATGATGCCAATTTCGTAGAGTGGTCACATTAAAGATTTGTTCAGCGATTTGGGAGGAATCGTTGTTTTTGTGTTTCACAGTTTGTTGTTTAGGTTTTGAGCCAATAAGTGGGCTGATTTAGAGAGGCCCATTAATGGGCTGGTGGGAGGCTATAAATAGGGAGTTAGAGGCATGGAGAATAGTTTACATTCTTCATTCTCTCATTTGTTTAATCTCGTGATCCTCCTTACTCAATCAAATACACCATTCCACCATTAAAATTATAGATCTACATAAGAGAATTGAAGATGTACATCATTTGAAGCTAGATCTAATCAATCGAAGAGAGATTTCATGAAATCGAAGAGTTTGAAGAGCGTTCTTCTCCTTTTGGATTGAGTAATCGGTGATTTTGTGTTGTTTTGAAGACTTGTTGAGTGATATGCATCTCTCACGCGGATTCAATCAAGTAGGTGAATTGTTTGATCTTAATTTCATCATTTTCTAGTTGTTTCATGTAGATCTACATCGTGGTAAGTATATTTTTATTCCCCATAGAATCTAATCTAGAAACTTAAAACCGGTAATTCTTAGGTTAATTCATATGTTTATGCAAGTTAGATCCATTATTTTTCATTTATCATGATTTTGGTGAATTTTACATGATTATTGATGATAATTGTCATTTTGGTGTTATCGATGGATTTATAGAGTGTTTATGGTTGAATTAGACGAATTGAATGAGTTGATTTTATTGATATTGTAGTTTGGCGAAGATTTGGTCAAGTTTGGAGCTGTTTTGGTCAGATTTGGAAGTTTGGTCGTTTTTCTTAGATCAGTGCTGACGTGGCAGTGTTAGATCATGTCTTGTTCTCCAAGACAGAGCAGGCCGTTGGGAAAAGGGATGCCTCAGATTGTTCAAGGTAGATCGGTTCATGGTGGCTTAGGTCGTTCGGCGACCCAAGAGTTGGAACGTGTGTGGTATTGATGTCCAGAAGGGTGCATGTTGATGGGGTCCTTTAGAGGGCCTTGGGTCGTTAGATGACCTAAGGATGTGAAGAGGGGAAAGTTGGAATGTATGTTCATCAGACCGTGGGTGCTATGTCGTTGGGAACTAGGTTGTTGGATATTAGATCATGGGAATGACCTAGTAAGGTCGTTGATCAGGTTATATGCATGGTTAATTATGACGACCTAGTCAGGTCGTGGAGCATAGGTCGGGTACGATCTAAGTGGTACGACCTAGGGGGTATGACAACACTTTGAAATGCTATGATTGATGGCATAAACATTGTGGTTTTTTTCCATTAGCAAATGGACGAAATGCTATCGATTGATGTGATGGACCTTATATTGATTGTTGTTTGGTTCAGTGATGTTATGACTTTGATATATATATATATATATATATATATATATATTCAGGTGGGAATGTTCGAAGTGATGTGATGAGTTCATTGATCGCTGTAAAGCAACGAATGTGTGGACAACTCAAGTGTGTTAAGTTGTGGATAATGGTTGCTTAAGGGGAACTTGAGTTTGTGAATGGTCATCGGGGTTGATGGCTATAGATGCGAAGGCTGAGAGATTATCATTGTCGTAAGTTCTAGCAGACTCAAAGCAGAGGAACTTTGGGCAGTCTTAAAGGGCCTCATACCTTAGGCATTCACGAAGGGACTAGTTGTCGAGATTGGAAAGACAAACTTACCACTACACCAAAACAACAAATTTAACACACTAAGATGCAGGGATTTGATATGACTTTAAACCATATTAAATTCGATACAGCTCATAACCGTATCAAATTTCATTTGCTACAGCTCAATCGATCCGCACCTCCCTCAACCCCTAAAATCTAACCATAGATCTTTAAGGCTTCGGATTGTTTCCTTTGATATGGATTTACCCCGTATCAAATCAGCATCATATTTTTTTCCCGTTGATTTTCGTTTCTCACAAACCCAAAAAAGATTGGCTGCTTCTTTTCTAGTTATCGTTTTCCCATCTCCCCCTTCTCAATGAAAACCCTACAAAAATAAATTCCACTCTCCCTCAGTAAGATTCACTACGGCTAATAAAGAAGCATTTGTTACTACTTTCATTTAAAAAATCCCTAACCCTTCAGCTTTGTGTGGTTTCATTACCTAAGGTTTTCATACCGTGCTTGAATCAAACGGATGTTTAAAAAGTGAGTGATTTGTTTAATTGTTGTTTAATTCTTTGTTGATATCTTATTGCATTAGTGTTTAGATCTCTAAGAATTATAGATGTCCAGTAACTATGAAGTGCAATATAAAATTTCTGTAAAGTATTAGCTTGCTTATATTATTTTTGTTCTTATATGAAAATTATGATGTTATATAGTTAGATATGAGCATGTTATTATTTTCTATAATTAACAATACAAAGTTCTAGATATCAAAAATAAACAGTGAAGGCCTTGGTTAAGTCCTTTTTATTGGGTTTAGTAGCAATTTTGGTTGAAGAAATTGTTGGTGTTCGATTAAGAAATGCGTGCTAAAAAATTATGATACAAATTTGTTCACTTGTCATTTCTTAAATGTATTTGTCTCCATCACTTGTTGCAAGTTTCAGTCCTGCAAACTTGCTATTTGGTTTTCTTTAATACATGAAGGCTTTTTTAATTCCGTTCACTTATATTTGAATACATGCTTGGTAAACCATTTCATATCTATTTGCTATCATGCTACGTATTCGTTGAGGTTCTGTAGGCAACTGTTTTCCTTTCTAGTTGCATATTAGTAGTTTAATACTCTATTCAACGTGGAAACTGAAAAAGGCGTACGCAAACTTTCTAGTGGTACAAAATATCCTCAACTATTGTTTCAACCGAAAGTAGAGTCCTAAAAATCAAACTTTGTACAACTTAAATTTTGCTTGATAAAAAAGTATCTAGTTTTTTCAAAATTCCAACTCTAAGGCCAGAAACATACTTGTATGTTGTTAAGGTCAGAAACGAACTTGTACATTATTAGTTAATGCATTCAGATTCATGCCAAATTAAATATGTTTAATAGTAGTTATTACTTATATTTGTGTGACATTTCGGTATTCATGTACTCATACCTCTATAGTTTCAATGTCTTATGTGCCTTCGGACTACAATGAGGCTACTAGAATTAGAAATTCCTTGAAATCTTTTGAGGCGGAGGAACGAACTAGTGCCGCACCTTCGTAGTTTATTGAAGGAAGCTATTAAAGGAGAGAGGTTTGAGGTAATTACGTTGGCCAACCATTTTCTTTTAAGTGTTGATGTAGTTGTCTTTTATTTTTCATTTAGTGTAGAAGATCAATTTGTTTCTACATGTATTATGTTTTTCATGCTTAAGCCTAAAAATGCACACCTCGGTAATGCAAAAAAAAAATCTTTCTAGCAGTTATTTGTATAGTTTTAAATCTCCTTCATTCCCAAATATTTCTCCAAAGATCCACCTTTTGTACTTAAGTGAGACTAGGTTTCAAACACGTTTTTTAATTATTTGTCGCTCATCTACCCCAGATCTCAAGTCCTCAATCCGCGACACACACTCAGCCGTCAGTCTGAGATTTTGTTTGAAATTCGAGTTTTAGAAGTTTGATTATTTGCACTATTGTAAAAATCCTTCTATGCTTCTATTTAGGCCCTACCTAGGTGCCCAACCTTTACCATCTAGTTTTTTTTTTGCATAGTTCACCTTACGAGATTTGTTGCCTGAGATTACGCTGAGTATAAACTAACTTGAAATATTACCTTTGTTGCTCATTGTTAACTGTCAATACTATTAAAGTGGAGCGGTTTTTATTTGTGGCTTTAAATTTTCTAGGGAATACGTGTGCAAGTGAGGAGTATATACATAGAGGGGCGCGACTTGCCATCAAAAGGTTAGTACTTCTTTGCCTATAGAATAAGGGTCACCAACAATTCTCAGCGCCCTGTTCAGCTCCTTAGAAGGCATTAGATCATATCGGATGCTAATGGAAAAATTGAGAAATTTTGGTATGCTAATCAGTTTATGTTTTTATGTACATATATGTTTGTATTCTCTTCTTCTTGGTTATTGATTTTTTTTCTGAAGAAGCGGTGTTGGTATAGGAGAACAACCTGTCATTCTTCCAAAAACTGGATTTGAATACTCCTCGACCTGTCCATTGAGAACCCCTAACGGAAGAATGGTAACCCTTAAATTTTGTCTCATGGAAAAGAATATGCACACACATGCACCTTGTCCATATTTTCAGTGACATAATTTTAATTGGATCTAACACGTACAACATGCCATCTTACTATTTATGGTTAACATCCATATCTAATGGTTTGCATTTTCCGTATTACCATAAAGAAGTTTCTTTTCTTCCTCAGTTATAAGCACCCTCTGTCTTTTTCTTTTGGATGTAGGGTTGGGGGGGGGGGGGGGGGGAGGGGGAATTGAGGGCTACTTGGTAACTTCTTAATATTCTTTTCAAGGACTATAGAAACCAAGTCTCAATCAATTTTTTTGTGGTGTATGTCTACGCCTGGCATACATTCAACTAAATTTATATATGTGTTCCATCTACACCTTGGGGGAATCACTGAGCTTAAACTATTTATAAAAAGTGGAGCATGTCTTTTGAAATACACACTTAAATTTCATGCTTAAACGAATTGATTTTTCTACTGATCCCGTTGAATCTTCGTATGGTTTACATATCTAATGGTTTGAAATCTATAAGTGTGAAACTTAAGTTCAAAGATCCACCCTTTGGGAATGTATATTTGGACTCAAATACACATCTGAATTTCACACTTACTTTCTTTTTAAACTATTGGTTTCTTAAGATGTCTCGTTGAACCTTCAATTGTGGTCCTCATATTTAATGTTTTTGAAATCTTTTTTAAGCATGAAATTTCAACTTGATATTTGATTTCAAAGATCCGGTTTCAGAGAGAATGGACAATGAAAACTTATGACCTTATCTGATTAATGTATTCTCACTGTGTACACTTTAGTTCGGTTTAGTCGAATATATTCATTATCTATTTACCTAACTTCATTACATCATATCAATGCAGGAAGGAAATTTTGAGATGAAACACATTGATAGGGTAAGGAGCACCAACCTCCAATGTTTCAATTGCACCATTTCGTCTTTCAATCATTGGAAATGATGACATTGATGGTCCTCTTTAAGAAAGAAAAAGGGACAGCTGAAACTAGATGATATTTGTTTTTTTTTTAAGTTAACCAAAAAAGGAATTTAGTGAAATCAATTTCATGCTCGCACTTTTGTGCATAGTACTAGACAGAAAACACATGACAGGCATTTTGTATTATGTTGCAAATTATTTGCCTATCTTGGCAGGCATAATTCATGTGATTATTGTGTTTGTTAAATGTTGCTTGCTACTCCATAAATTGTAAATTATGTGAAATTGTTGGGAAGTCCATTTCTCTTCTTGTGGTTACATACGTCTACTGTTGAAGTTTATCACACATTATTTAAGGAAGTGAAGGAGAAAATTTCATACACCTAAGGCCATATCAAATGCATGTATTAGATACGATTAAAGACCGTATCAAATGAATGGATTTGATACGGCTAAAAGCCTTATCTAATGCATGCATTTGATTCGGCTAAAGGCCGTATCAAATTGATAAACACGCCAAAATTTGATATGGCCCATAGCACTGCCTAATCGTATTAGATATGGCACAAAGCATTGCCTAATTCGCTGTTTTGGTTTAGGGTACGAGTCGTGAAGACGCATTGAGTTTTTCTAGAACTGGGGCTTACCATTGCCCCTTGACATATGGCAGGTGGCCGTCATACGATTAATGATGGTTTTGAAGCAGGAAAGAAAGTGATAGCTAGGTCTTGGATGTTTGGTTGTTTTGCTTGCACCATCTCACGTAGATTGTTTGAAGTCGAGAGAGATGTTTTTTGGATGCTTGTTTGTTATTGGTTTTGGCCTCTTGTGCTTGTGCTTGAGGGATGTTAAGCTCGATTAGGATGGTTTACGTGAGATATAATTAGTTGATATGATTGCTATTGAATGATATCTGTTTTGCTATCGTTTGGTTGTTCTGATTGCCATGGATGTATGGTTGAAATGCTTGTTGTAAAGGCTATAACTGTCAGATGCGAGGAAGGCAGATTTGGGTTCTTCTCTGGAGTTTGGTAGATTGGGTTGTTAATGTACCAATTCTTGTTGGAGAATGGAGTTTTGATGACAACAACCTTATTTCAATATTAATTGATAATAAAATATATACTAACATCTCTATCTAAAACACACACACACACATATATGCAGGATTTGTAGACAGGAATTAATATTGAAGACTATATAGTTTAAGTGCTTTTAGAGATTCAGAATTCAGAGAAGATTCAAGACACATGAGTAATCAAGATTTCAAGAGTACAAAAGTTCAAGATAAATATAGTAATAGAGTCTAGTTTATGTAAGACTCTAAATAGCACTCCAGGTACGAATTCAAATCCAAATTCAAATTCTATTTTGATTTTCAAATTTCAAATTCCATTTTCAAATCCTATTCTAATTCTAAATTAATTTCTCTATCTTACTTTTGATTTTAAACTCAAGTTTATTAATTTATAAATTATATATATATATATATATTTATATACTTTTGTATACTTTATATTTATATAGTTTTAAACTTTATAATTTTATAAATACGATTATATAGTTTATATTTATGATTCCATATGATTTTCGACTTTATAATACTCATTTATATCGCTATGTTTTAATTCAAGAATTTCCAGAATAATATATATATCAAAACATTTGAAAAATACTTAAAATTTAAATTTCAACTAGCATATGTCGACATACATAATTAGCTATATCGACATATAACTGTCACATTTTTAATTTTGAAAGGAAGTGTCTTTTCACTATTTGTAATGTTCCAGAAGCATTGTAACCTTTCAAATCTTATAAATAGGGGCTGATTTCGATTTTTTGTTATTCTTCTTCTCCATCTTCATCTCCTTTCATTACACTATTAATATTTCATATTTTTATGATTTCTACACTTATACTCTGTCGATTTCATGTCTAATCATATAAAACTACTTCTCTTCTCAATCTCTACTCATTACTCTCTGAATTGAAGTGCTATTGAAGTGTTATAGGGCTGTCGTAATCGTTTGGGAAGTGTATCGGTAAAGGTGTGCTCTTTGTAGCCTTGAAATCAAGGATGAAATCAGTGGTAACCTTGTAGCCAGGGAAATTGAGGGGAATATACTTTATCAAGTGATTTTGGAGTAGGTGGTAACCTTGTAGCCGCGAAATCAAGGAGATTGTACTTGGTTATTGATATAATAATAAAACTCTACGCAACCCATCATTGCATGGGACTGGACGTAGGAGTAATCTGAACCAGTATAAAATCCGGTGTGTTCTTTCCTTTTGTGCATTTTATTTCTATTTATTTTTGTGTTTGTGTTTGATTTTGTGTCTGTGATTGTTTCTGTGGTGTGTGACTCGCATAGTAGATCATATAAGTTTTAGTTTTTCTTGAAATTATTAAAAACGCTATTCACCCCCCTCTAGTGTTAGTTTTGCCTTAATGATACATTCCGCATTCCCTAACAATTGGTATCAGAGCCTGATCTTTCAAAAAGTTCATAATCTGTTTTTTTTAAAATAGTTATAATGGCAACCAACACTGGAAATAATAATAGTTCTTTTGTAGAGGGTCAGTCTACTGTTAGACCACCACTTTTTAATGGTAGTAATTATTCATATTGGGCATGTAGAATGAAAACTTATTTACAATCAGTAGGATTAGACACATGGAATGTCACACAAATTGAATATGTAGAACCCAAGACTAATTTTGCACAACGGATAAATGAACAAGTGGCGGCTGCACAAAGCAATTCTAAAGCCATGAATATGTTGTTTTGTTCATTAGATAGGAATGAGTTTAATAGAGTGTCAGTATGTAAAACTGCTTTTGAGATTTGGAGAACTTTACAAGTTACTCATAAAGGAACTAGAAAGTTAAACAAATTAAGATATCAATATTAGTTAATCAGTTTGAGATATTCAAAATGAACGAGAATGAGTCTATCTCTGATATGTATTGCAGATTTCAAGAGATAATGCATTCATTAACAACACTTGGAAAAACTTATTCTGAAGAAGACCAAGTCAGAAAAACATTGAGTTCATTGACTTCAGAATGGGATCAGAAAACTTTGGCGATTGAAGAAGCCCATAATGTCAGTGAAATGAGGATTGAGGAGTTAATTGGAAATCTGATGTCTTTTGAAGTCCAATTACAGAAAAGAAAGGATAATAAGCCAACTAAAAAGAAATCTATAGCATTTAAATCAACAACAAATAATTCTGACTCGAGTAGTGAAGATGATGAAGAAATAGCCTAATGACAAGACATTTTAGAAAATTTCTGCGATATAGAAGGAAAAATTATTTTCACAATAATAATCAAGGAAGAAATGTTGACCGATGTTATAACTGCAATAAACCAGGCCATATAAAGAGAATGTGTCCATATCCAGATAAATCGATTCAACAAACGGACAATAGCAATTTGTCAAAGAAAAGAAAGAGAGCATACGCAACAATGTTAGACGATTCAGATTCATCATCAAGTGATGAAGAGCCAGGAACCGGAAACTCAAATATGTGCTTCATGGAAATTCAGAATTCAGAAAATTTCGAAGAAAAGCATCTTAAACCCTGGTACGTCTTAATAAATTTTTGGTTGAATGGACGCTTTGTTTATTTGTTTTTTGAAATTTAAATTATAAAATTCAAACTTGAAAATTTAAAACTCAAAATTGGTATTTGAATTTTGAAATTCAAAATAATAATAATAAAGTAATAATTAATAAAATAAAAAAATAACTTTTTGATTGTTTACTTGGATTAGAATTATTTCAAGAAATCGTTAAACCTGAAATATAAATCGATAATTCAAATCAAAAGTCACAAAAGCCAAATGTCCTTTGAAAATGAACATATATGTCGACATACATATGTCTATATGTCGACATATCAGTCTGTAATTTGAAATTGAAAATTTGAATTTTAAAGGTTTAAACTTTTACACTTCCCTCCAACTTTTCACCAACTCCTAAGGTCTGGAAAGGTGTCATTGATTTCTGAAAAGTTGTGCCTATTCAATTCATATCCATTCAATTTTTATATATACATTTATTCTCTCTACCTTTCATTCACAATTCAAACTATATTCTTCATATCTATAATCGTCAGAACAATCACTTCAATGGCTTCCTCGATTTCATCTCAGAAATTGAAGTTAACCAAAACCATTAAAGGTTATCTTCATAATGATAGAGATGATATCAAAACCTATGTTGACTATCCAACAAATGCTAAAGTCAACATGGGTTCTTTCACCGTCTTTGGAGACTTTTTATCCTATGATCTTATCTCTCTCTTCAACCACAATAAAGTACTGAGCATAATAGACTCTCGGGATAATGACGTAGTATGTTATCTTAAGGTCAAGATGTTTTCTACGAATCTTAATCGTGGATTTTATGAAGGCAACGAAGACCAAATTTGAAGTAGCGTCAAAGGCACGGAAATTGTTCTAAATTGCGAAATCTTGGGCACTATCTTAAAGTGTAGAAGCACGGGCTTGGATTTTTCGGATTTCAAAACTAATGAAACTGATTTAGAAACTTGTCACGACATATTCGAAAGCGATACTAACATGAAACTCAAAAATTGCATTTTCCATCCAAAAACAAGAATCGTAAACCTTCTCCTCCAACATACCATCACTCCTCGTTCCTGAAACTTCAATAATCCAACTCTTAAGGTCCAAAAAGCACTCTTTGCTATAATTGGTGTCTATAACATCAATTGGGCCGACATGATATTAAGAGAATTTAAACACATAGAAACTTCATCAAGAGAAAACACTCTTTACTATTGTAATAACCCGGAAATCTGGGCCAGTTTAAAATTTTTATTTTGGCAATTTTAGCGAATTTTGAATATTTAAAATATAATATTTTAAATAATATCGACGAGAAATTTATTTTGAATATATTTAGAATGTATATATCTATATACATCATCGTTAGAATATAAATAATTATGTATAATTATAAAAGGAATTGAAAATGGCCCTGTAGTTCGATAATTCGATTTCAAACTTCAATTGAATGTATCGGGGGCAAAACAATCCGGATTTTGGCGAAACAAAAAATAATAGGATCTATATGAAAATATCTTTCCAACGAATCCGAAAAATCGAAATTTCATAGCGGGAATCAAAAGTTATGCCCAGTTGAAAATTCAGAATAGTCGCTGTGTAAATTATACATGGCCCAAAAAGTCAAATTTTACATATGAATGAATTTGGACTCGAAACCACTTCCATTGAGTTCAAAATGCCGTTTAGAACTCCGAAAAGTATAAGCTTCGATATATTCCGATATCCGGAATAGTGGCTATGGGCTGGAGTTGTTCGGTTAACAAAACATAGCCCTTAAAAAGTGAAATTTTGCATACGAGCTCAGAATTCGACGAGATAATTTTTTATGGATTCATAATGACAAATCATTGTTGAGTTCCAAATGGCGCGTCGAACGGAGTTAGTATGTGGCCGTGCGAGCTGAAACAGTTCCTGGTAAAGCGAGCAGTCATTTTACAAAGGAACATTATTGATACGACCTCAGAATTCGATTTCTTTTTTTTTATGGATTTGTATCATCTAATAATGGTTAAATCCAAGAGGGCTTGATTTTTCGAGTTAGCATGTGAGCGTGCGAGAAGAAAATGTGCGCCAAACTCGCATTTTTAGTGCTTATCTGAGCATTTTTGTGATTTTTTTTGAATGGTCAAACAAATTCGGAATTCGACGAAACTTGTTTCGTTGGACTCGTCTTCACGTCTACTATCTTGTGTCCGAAATCTGCGGTCATCGGAGATCGCTAGCGTTTAGGCGATACACGAGAAACTAGCATATAAACACTTTTACTTCCTTTTCTTCTTCACTTTCTTCCTCTTCCTCTTTCTTCAAAAAAACTCAAAAATGGAGTCTCCTCCACCACCACCGCTGCCACATCCCCCTACCCCGCTGCCGCACCACCTCAGGCCGCCGGCCACCACCCGCACTCCACCTCCTCCTCCTTTTCCTCCTCCTCTCTCTCTCCTCCTCTTTCCCTCTTCTAATTTGCAAACCCTAGCTCCTCCGGCCACCACTACCACCTCCCGTGCCCCACCGCCACCACCAGCACCCTCCCCACCTCCAATCAGGTCCGGCGCCCCCTTCCCCCTCCCCAACTCCGGCCGTGGGCCCCCCGGTCACCAAAAACCCATTTTACACTAATCGCCCGTTTTGCGAATAAGCCCCTGACCGTATTTCGCCAATAACTCCCAAACGGTGCATTTTTGGCCAAAGTCTCTCTAGACCAAAGTTGTAGAGCACGAAATTCTCTTCGATTTAGCTATATGGAAGTCATGTTTTGGAGTACGGAGCTGCTCGGAAAACGCGTTCGAATTCTGCTGTTCAAAAGCGGTAAAATTCGTGTACTTTCGCGAATTCTGGTGAATGGGATCATTTTCGGCAAAAAGACCCTTAGGAGAAAGTTGTCCGGAATGGCGTGTTTAAGCTAGAAAAAATATGGTGTGAAAATTGAAGCTCGCTTGCAAATTCTGGAACCCGAACAGTGAATCCGGGCGTTAGAAAAAAGTGAGTTTTCTCCATTTTAAAGCTTCTACAGTTTTTGACATATGAAGTAAATAAAAATATGATCTTTATATTATAGAGAGGATAAAAATCCGATTTTTAACTTGTAGAAGATAAAGATAAGATTTTTATATAATGTAGATAATAAAAATGTGATTTTTATACATGTAGTGGCTACGGGCAACGAAAGTGACAAAAATAAATATTCATTTACAAACCGGACGGTTTGTTTATGTACACCTATTTGAAGGACATTGATTGGGACGATAAATTTTACACATCGCCTAACTGCACAAATAAAAATCTGTGTTTGTTGATTTGAAACCCCACACGGGTATTGGGATAAAATACGGTATACACTAATCCCAATAATTAGTTGTATGTCGATCGATTGATTGACAGGCTGTTATAAGCGTTAGATATCTATATTTGATGCTTATACAGTGTAGTGCACTTTGGATGATGGTTGACTATTTATCGTTGCTATTATATACATGTGTTGCATGGAATCCATATAATTAACTTTATATGGTAATTGATTGGGCCTCATTCCAATCGGGAAAATAAAGAATATTATAAAATAAAGGTTCATGTGTTGACTGTAATCATCCGTTGAGATTAGTCATGTGTTGAACGAAATATTTTAACAATAAAATTTATATCTTTATCATTATAAAATAAAGGTTCATGTGTTGACCGTACTCATCCGTTGAGATTAGTCATGTGTTGAACGAAATATTTTAACAATAAAATTTACATCTTTATCATATATAAAATTAGAAACTAATTGAAAAATAGACAAGATGAGTGGTCTCCTGGATATTGATCTGATGTTGGTTTCGGCCTTCGGGGTTAATATTCAGGGAATCGTTCTCTTACTAATTTACGGTTGGAGTCTGATTTAATATCAAACGATAGATACCAGAATCTTCATAAAATATATTAAATAACAAAAATAGTCACACGTGGACAGTACTCATTCGTTGAGATTAGTCGTGTGTTGACAAAGATATAGAGTCGTGTATTGAAAGAAATATAGATCCATTTGTTGAATATAAAGCCGTGTTGATTAGAGATGCACTATTTTGACGTGAACGATATTTATATCGATTATATTCGTTTTTAAATTTAATTCGAATTTGAATTGAAAAGAAAACGAATTTGAATTGAAAAGAAAACGAAATTGAATTGAAATTTGAATTTGAATAGAAAATGAATTGATTTTGATTTGAATAGAGAACGAATTGAATTTGAATAGAAAATGAATTGAATTTGATTTGAATAGAAAACGAATTTGATTTGAATTGAATTGAAAACGAATTCGAATTGAATTGAAAACGAATTGAAATGAATTCAAATTGAATTGAAATTTGAATTGAATAGAAATGAATTTTAAAACGAATTTATACGGAAGAATTCAATTTTGATTTGAATTGAAATGGAAGTTGAAATTGTTTTTGAAACGAATTTAAAACTATTCGTAAAATTCGTTTTAAATAGGAATCGACGAAATATGTATCATATATATATTATATATATAATATAATGGCCTGAATAGAACGCGCCGCGCCGCGGCAGTTCGTGAATTTCGACCATTTATTTCAAACGGACATTACGGGAGATCCGACCGTCGGATTCTCCTAAAACCGGAACCATTGGGTTCGTATCGAAAAGAGATTTCTAACGAATATTAGAAATTTAAAATCTAACGGTTGGATTTGGAGATACGTCCAAATCAAATTTGGTAAAGGTCGCTGTAAGTGCAGTTCGATGGCCGTTGATGGAAATCGACTGTACGAGTCTTGATAAAATTATTAAAAATATCAATAATTTGTGTAAAATCATAAGAAATGATTTGGGAAAAATTGGGATGAAAAACTCCATATTTGAAAAGATAAAAATAGATTTTTATCGAAATGAACTAGTTTTGAACTAAAATTAAATCCGTTTATTTTTAAATAAATAAATTGGATTTGAAACGAGTTTTAATCGAATTGATTTGTGGGTTTATCGTGAACAGTGTTTTAAATAACACTAGTTCTTTAACCCGATAATAAATAGAATGTGATTTGGGTTTATCGTGAACTGTGTTTTAAATGACATTAGTTCTTTAACCCTGTAAAAGGAGTTTTAATGAATCTGCCATTAGATTGTAATGTGAATAGATAATCTAAATTATAAAACTTAGAAATTGAGCGAGAATGGAGTATCACCAGTTTTGCTCCAAAGCAATAGTTAAATCTTTAATTAGATTTGAACGTGTAATGGTAATTAATTTTACCGATAACACCATGGTGTTAGATATGGAGTATTACCAGTTTTGCTTCATGGGATGAATAGGTTGGGATTGGGAAATAAAATAAATAATTACTTCGGTGTGGTTCGCTAATCTCGACTAGTTTGGAAAACCATAATTTGGTTTGAAATGACATCCAAAGGAAGATTAAAGGATAAATTTTAAAGGATTTATCTTGGATAAAATTAATGGGAACCTTTCCCTAAGAATATGAAATTTGCGGTTAGTGGCTGCTGAATTAGAATGAGGCGTATGTTTTGTTTGTGTAACATTTGTTTTAATATACGCGGGTTGTTCGGAAAGTCCGGGTTTATACCCATTCTGAATAACCGATTCGACGATATGTCGAAGATGAAGACGGTGGTTGAAGACTGGAAGTCTTCACATCGTTTGGGTGATTACTGATGATCTTGATTGGGCTGTACACCCATGATGAGGGAATCAGTTGGTTGTCGTCCAGACGTACTTAGAGATGGATGGATTTGCGAGGAAAGTGCCTCCGGTTTCGTTCAGACCCAGAACGAACTTGTAAATGGATTGTGTGTCTGACATTGGATTTTATTCTATGTTGATTGATTTCTGTTAAATATATATCTGTTTGGCGGCGGAGAATTTATTCTCTTACTTAACGCCCTTCTCTGAGACGTACAAGCTTAGAGGTTATATATCGATAGATATCAATCGCATGGCATCAATTGCCTGTGTGGCACGTTGAGTTGCATGGATCAAGGCTTCTGTTGAAAAGCAAAGTCTTGTGGTTGATGATCAAAGCATGGCCTTTGTGGCATAGCTTTGTGTATAACGTGAATTCGCGAGCCTCACACCTCGGTATGAGTTAAAAACGGGATAAGGACTGCAGGGAGAGCACGACGTTTCTTTCTAGCTTTGGTGGTGTCAGTGACTTACCAGCCCTGACATTTATATACTTTTCACCTATGTGGTTGTTGGATGAGGCGCCTCGATTTTAGGTCTGTAAGGACCGGGAAACGTGTGTTCAGGCATAATTAATCCTCTAACGTAAGTGAGGACCGGCCCTGAAGATCCAGGATTGCCCAGAGTGTGTAGTCCTGAGACATTTGCTAGAGTGTCTCGAAAGCGGAGAGGAGCTTGCCCCTTGCCTCGACTCATGACGGAATTCAATTTCCAATACGTGATATTGCGGTTTTAATTATAGAACTAGTATGACGACATGGTAGATGGTAGCTATGCTGCCTATGATTGATATTTATGATTGAAATTGTTTTGACACTATACACCTATAATAGTATCGAATAACGTGTTTTAAACGTATCAAGCATGCTTTAGCTGTTATAAGTGAAAACCCTATCCTCCGGCTTGCGTTGCATTGTGTGATGGGACCTGGGTCTTATAACAGCTTCATTTTTCTTTATTTAGCATTGCGCTGTTTGTTCTATGCACTGGTATTCTTGGGAGGAAACCCGTTCCGTGTTATACGGCGTGGTCCCTTGATTTACCTAACTTTAAAACCAATATTAATAACTATTTTAGTTCTCACACCAGTCACATGACTGACCTGGAGTTTATTGTTTTAACCTAAACTCTGGGTGCCCTTATTTTCGACATGGGCAGCTAGTCGTTTTGGTTTTGCAGATTTATATTCACAGGATCCTGATTTACAGCTGGGACGATGGTCGGAAAGCTCTGTATCCGTGTATCACTTTCAGTTGTGTTTTATATTGTTTTTCCGCTACTATGTAATTTATTGTAATCTCTGATGTTTATCGAATGTAATTTATTTAATTATACTCTGCATATTCTTGTATCTGATGGAATTGTTGTAATAACTATGAAATGTTCTTCCGTCTGCGTTCTGATTTGTCCTGTTCTCAAACGATCAGGAGTTTCGAACGGTCTAGATCGGTTTAACGACTGACTCGGATCGAACGAAATTCCCGGCCGTCACATTTGGGTGGTGGTTGGTGTTGGAGCCTAGGGTTGATGAAAAGAGGAGAGAGAAGGAGGAGGAGGAAGAGGAGGAGGATGGGAGGAGGACGAGGGGGTGCGGCGGCCTGAGG
Source organism: Allium sativum (assembly GCA_030737875.1). Lineage (NCBI taxonomy): Eukaryota > Viridiplantae > Streptophyta > Magnoliopsida > Asparagales > Amaryllidaceae > Allium > Allium sativum. The sequence continues at coordinate 1,052,171,448 of CM060924.1, forward strand.
TGGTGCGGGGGTGGCGGTGGGAGGAGGGGCAGCGGCACCTAGGAGGAGGAGGCCATTTTTGAGTTTTTGTGGAGGAAGGAGGAAAAGTGAATTTATGAAATAGAAAAGGAGGAAAAGTGATTGATGTGTGAATGGATTTGATTGATGTGTGAATGGCGTGGGCCTTCACTAGACCGGGGATAAGGCTAGGCCTTGTCCCGTTTGTAGTATCGTGCCGTTATGCCGCCGAAATTTTCTAAAATAAGTTAGAAAAATAAAAATACCAATTTTACTTTGTAAATGCGGATAATTTATTCTCTTGCTTAATGCCCTTCTCTGAGACATACGAGCTTAGAGGTTATATATCGATAGATATCAATCGCATGGCATGAATTGCCTGTGTGGCACGCTGAGTTGCATGGATCAAGGCTTCTGTTGAAAAGCAAAGTCTTGTGGTTGATGATCAAAGCACGGCCTTTGTGGCGTAGCTTTGTGTATAACGTGAATTCGCGAGCCTCACACCTCGGTATGAGTTAAAAACAGGATAAGGACTGCAGGGAGAGCACGACATTTCTTTCTAGCTTTGGTGGTGTCAGTGACTTACCAGCCCTGACATTTATATACTTTTCACCTATGTGGTTGTTGGATGAGGCGCCTCGATTTTAGCTCTGTAAGGACCGGGAAACGTGTGTTCAGGCATAATTAATCCTCTAACGTAAGTGAGGACCGGCCCTGAAGATCCAGGATTGCCCAAAGTGTGTAGTCCTGAGACATTTGCTAGAGTGTCTCGAAAGCGGAGAGGAGCTTGCCCCTTGCCTCGACTCATGAAGGAATCCAATTTCCAATACGTGATATTGCGGTTTTAATTGTAGAACTAGTATGGCGACATAGTAGATGGTAGCTATGCCGCCTATGATTGATATTTATGATTGAAATTGTTTTGACACTATACACCTATAATAGTATCAAATAACGTGTTTTAAATGTATCAAGCATGCTTTGGCTGTTATAAGGGAAAACCCTATCCTCCGGCTTGCGTTGCATTGTGTGATGGGACCTGGGTATTATAACAGCTTCATTTTTCTTTATTTAGCATTGCGCTGTTTGTTCTATGCACTGGTATTCTTGGGAGGAAACCCGTTCCGTGTTATACGGCGTGGTCCCTTGATTTACCTAACTTTAAAACCAATATTAATAACTGTTTTAGTTCTCACACCAGTCACATGACTGACCTGGAGTTTATTGTTTTAACCTAAACTCTGGGTGCCCTTATTTTCGACACGGGCAGCTAGTAGTTTTGGTTTTGCAGATTTATATTCACAGGATCTTGATTTACAGCTGGGACGATGCTCGGAAAGCTCTGTATCCGTGTATCACTTTCAGTTGTGTTTTATATTGTTTTTCCATTGCTATGTAATTTATTGTAATCTCTGATGTTTATCGAATGTAATTTATTCAATTATACTTTGTATATTCTTGTATCTGATGGAATTGTTGTAATAACTATGAAATGTTCTTCCGTCTGCGTTCTGATTTGTCCTGTTCTCAAACGATCAGGGGTTTCGAACGGTCTAGATCGGTTTAACGACTGACTCGGATCGAGCGAAATTCCTGGCCGTCACAACTATGGAGTTTACTTCACTCGTATTTTCAAATATTTTGGAGTTGATCTTCACAGAGAAGAATTTGTTCCAAGAAAGGTATTTGATTCTACAAACATATACCTTATGCAAATTCCACTCACTTTCAAACCTCATGAGACATTTGAAAACAAATAAGATCGAATGCAACAAGAACAAGCACCTATAGAAGTTGAAGAAGAAGAAACTTCTTTAGAAAGTGTTGAGTGACCAGTCAACATTAGAACCATTTCCAAAGAGATGACTATTCAAAATCAAGTAAAGATAGTCAACAGTCAAAAGAGGCTCAAATTTTTTTTTTCCCAAATGACTAAATTCATGAGCAAGATAGGAAGAAAGCTTGGAATTTCGTCTTCCTCATCATCATCATCTGAAAACTAATCCATTTAGTTTAAGTTATCTTTATTATTTGGTTGTATTTGCTTTCGAATTTTGTATTTAGTAGTCTTAATTAGTTGGATGCTTTTGCTTTTCATGAAGTTATGAATAGAGTTTTATTTATGTCAAAATTATCTTCAAGTTACTGTAAAAACTTTAGAATTAAATATATTATAATATAGAAACAAAAGATTTAAAATTTTCAAATTTTTTTAATAAGTATGTTGACATACATACTTCCCTATGTCGTACTTATAACTGCTAGATTTTCAAAACTTTTCAAAATTTAAAATTAAATAACTACCTCATGTCCATTTAAATCCAATGAATTCTAGACCCTATTTAAGCCTACTTCTTCCAGAAAACTTCGTTATTTAATTTTTCTATTTATCTATTCATTTCTTATCAAATCTATGGCAAATTCAATTCCTAACATAAGTGAAAATCTTGAAGATTCTTTGAATTCCTTTAAGAAAATCCTTTCCATGGTACTACGTAATCAGCGTTGTTAATGATATTTTTCATCAACACTGGAAATAGGTCTATGGAAATGGACCGTAGAAAAAACGTCAGGTTGCTAAAAACCTAACGGCTTGAGAAGGAATATTCTGATGATCCAACTGCATAGCAAAATACACACAAAAAATATACTGAAAAGTAGCATAGCATGCAGAAAAAGTAAGAACACATAATTTATGGTGGTTCGGTTCAACTTGAACCTACATTCACTTTAAGGACATTGATGATTTTATTCATGGAGGAGGTTACATAAGAAATTCCCAAATTAATTTACAAATTTGGGTTTACTCTCTAGAATAAGAGAGGAAGATTGTGGAATGAGGAGAAAAGTCCTTTTTCTTTTGTTCTTTTTTGTGTGACCCCTCAGGTTCTGTTTATAGAGGTTTTGGGCTCCTTTTTGCTGCTTCTTTTTCCCGGTCTTTTTTGGCCACTTTTTTGGTGTCACCTTTTTGCTCTTGTTTTTGGCTTTTTCTGGCTTTCTCCTGCTTCCTACAGCCTTCTGTTGTCATTTTTTGTCTTTTTCTGGCTTTACCCCTTTCGTCATCAGCATTTTGTCACCATCCTTTCATCAATAGCCTTTCGTCATCAGCCTTTCATCAACAACCTTTCGTCATAAGCCTTTTGTCAGCAGCCTTCAGTCAACAGCCTTCCGTCAACAGCCTTTCGTCAATAATCTTTCGTCAACAACCTTTCGTCGACGACCTTTCATCACCAACCTTTCATCACCAGCCTTTCGACATCAGCCTTTCATCGAAAACTTTTCGTCATCAACCTTTCATCTCCAGCCTTTCGTCACCAGCCTTCCGTCAACAGCTTTTCGTCACCAGCTTTTGCTAAATTTGTTTTAGCAATTATTCTTAAACGATACATCCGTTTGCTTAATGTGACCACTCTACGGAATGGGAAACCATCATCTGAATCCAATGGAGGTGGTTTCAGGTCTAAATCTCTCATCAATCAAAAGTTATAGGAGGAACAAGATTTCATCTTCTTCTTTTGGTGTCGACATAGTTGTATCCTAGGCTTTTTCTTTTATACTTTCCAGTATTGGAGCTTCTTCTTCTTTATATTCTTCCAGTGCGAATTTTGGTGTTAACAGTTAGCCCCTTATTAGTATAAAGAAGCTTTTGTTCTTTAGGACAAAATCCTATGGCTCCTGCACAGCTTGCCTGTCACTCAAGAACCAATAAAAATATTTGGTATTAGTCTTGTATAACCAAGAGTAATGATGCAAGGGGAAACATAAAACTTCCTCAATCAAGTTAGGCCTGACATGAAGCCAAAGTTATGAACTTTTTGTGGACATAGTGTGCAAATTCAAACATGTATTCATGAGGGATGATGTGATTTAAAGCATAACAAATATCTATCAATACTGGATAAGCATTATTATTGTTACTTAAACATTCATTTATCAAGAATTCATTCTTGAAAGCGCGATATAACAATTCCAAAATTTACATTTTGATATTTGCGATCAGAGGTTCATCAATGACGGACATAATATGTTAATAAAAGTAACATGACTTGCATAGTGAATGATATTTCACTTACAATATGTGAAGCATTGTTTTTAATCCAAAGCTATAACAACAGGATTTGGGATAAGAATAACATAAGGTCAGAAACTTCCCTTCATTAAGCACCAGGAAACTATAACCTTTGCTTATAGATTTAAAGTAAGAGACTAGAATTGCCAAGCCAAGTACTTATGATACAAGGTTAGAACCCTGCAAATCGGAATTAGTAAAAACCCCAAGATTCATACTTGGGTAAATAGGAATTAGAAATCATATGGAAACCCCAAGATTCGTAATTGGGTAAAGCAAAAATCAGAAATCATATGGAAACCCCAAGATGAATACTTGGGTAAAGCATAAATCAAAAATCATATGGAAGCCCCAAAATTCATACTTGGGTAAAGCATAAATTAGAAATCATATGGAAGCCCCAAGATTCACACTTGAGTAAAGCATAAATCAGAAATTCAAGTCAAAGAACCATATCTTTAACTAAGAGTTATTAAAGAATGTCATAGCTAAATAAAATGCACTAATAAAAGGCATGGAAGAAACATAGAAGGTTACCTAAGGATCATCCAACGAAAGCATCACAAACCATCCAAAGACTATACATGTGTATAATGTCAACCTATCCAAATATTATCGAAAGCGATCAAGGAACCATAGATTATGTGTGTGTTTCTCGGAGGTTCGCTCAGAGAACATTTGGAAGAAAGAGTCTTAAATATTCCAAGAATTGATCTTCAGGTGTGTATATATAGAGGACCGCTTTCATAATAAAATAACCCTATCCTGAGGTGACTGTTCATTCAGCGAACGTTTCTCTCAATTTCCTAGCCAAAGGGTATCTAGTGTCTAGCCTTATTCCTAACCTATAGGATATGCAAATGAATGAATGCTTTCTGAGAGAGTGACACTAGTCCCTTTATATGGGAAGATGTGGGAACTACTAGTCCCACTTAGGGGTATTATAATTTGAAGGGGGTGTTAGCCTCACTTAGGAGGCGACTCCATAAGGTGGAGATATAACTTTGTTTATTAGCCCCTCTTAGGGGGCAAACTCCACATGGTGGGGATGTAACTTTATTTTTTAGCCCCACTTAGGAGGCGACTCCACTAGGTGGAGATGTAACTTTGTTTATTAGCCCCACTTAGAAGGCGAATCCACTAGGTGGAGATGTAACTTTGTAGCTATTTGCTGCTCCTCTTCCGGAGGCTTTGTTTGATGCTCCTCTCCCGAGAGGTTGTGTTTATTGTCGGTTCTCTCTCTGGGAGCTTTGTTTTTCCCTCCTCTTCAGGGAGGTTGTGTTTGTTTTTGGTTCTCTCTCCAGAAACTTTGTTTGTCGCTCCTATTCTGGGAGGTTGTGTTTGCATAGCTTATCCATTCGGAAGCTTTGTTGATGTAGCTTCTCCTCTCGGAATCTTTGTTGATGTGGCTTTTCCAACCAGAAGCTTTGTTGATGTAGCTTTTCCACCCGGAATCTTTGTCGATGTAGCTTCTCCATCCAGAAGCTTTGTTGATGTAGCTTCTCCATCCGGAAGCTTTGTTGATTTAGCTTCCCCATTCATAAGCTTTGTTGATGTTGCTTCTCCATCCGGAAGCTTTGTTGATTTAGCTTCCCCATTCATAAGCTTTGTTGATGTTGCTTCTCCATCTGGAAGCTTTGTTGATGTAGCTTCTCCATCCGAAAGCTTTGTTAATATCATTTATCAATGGTATGTACCACATCTTTCATAGAAGCATTTAAGTATGTTAATATAACATGTTTGACAAAGTCATGAAATTCTGAAATAGGGGAGATAAGATTTAGAAGAATCTTATTGATCCGAGTTATGTTGAGCGTTTAATCATTCCATTGCTGGATATTTGTATGAACAACTTCCACCGAAGCTTGTCTTTGATTGATAACTTTGTTTTGTATTCATTCAGGTATCGCATTTCTTTAAGTGCTTCCATTTGACCTTTCTTTATATGCATGAGCCTAAACACGGTTGGGTTTTTACCTGTAATAGCACTCGAAATTACATTAATATTTGTTTGATTATAAGTAAAATGATAAAGCTAAACGAATAATAAAAGTAATCTTTTGGGATAAGAGTGTAACATCCCACGCCCGCTAGGGTCACTCACAAAGGGAATGTCATAGCATCGGTGGAGTATTTTAGTGAATATAGAACAGAAAAATTACAACAAGACAGATATAAATAGTACTTGAAATTTTAAAACATCATCTCATAACAGCGGAAATAAACATGTCTGGTTACATCATAAAACCATGATAAAAGTCAAGTACAATATCCATCAAAATAAAGAAGTACATAATCCCACTCTCTCATACAATAGCCATAACAAAAGAAAAGATAACTGGATAACTGGAGCTTTACGTCTATCCAAGCTCCTCAAGACTGGAACAGCAATCCGATCAAGCTCTACTACCACTAGGATCCACCGTAGGACCTGAGGGTTGGGAAAAAGATAAAAACAACGGGGTCAGACATAAGTCTGAGTGAGTCCTATAACTTTAACAATACAATCATTAAGGTAACCAGAGAAGACATAAACTTGACCTACGGTAATATCTGGGGATGAATGGCTACACTAAGCCGCTTGGTAGACTTAGGATAAACTAAGATAACCGTCAGGACGCATCTACCCACCCAAGGATAATTACTAACTGCACCACACCAGTCCTTCCTACTTAAAGGTTGATCCCTTCCAAAGACTTAGAAAATTTCCCCAGTAGTTTCATGTACCCCTAGCCCACTACATAGGTGCCGTCTGCCCCTATCTCCCCTAGGTGTACCCGGTAATACTTACCCAGTAGTTTCTTGTACCCCTACATAGGTGCCGTCTGCCCCTATCTTCATTAGGTGTACCCACTACTCCCCAAGCGATCGGCCCCCTACCGTAGATACCCGTGCTGGTCCCACAGTGGGGTGTATCACTCCCCTAAAGTGGCTACCCAATACTAACGGTGCACGGCTTTATATCTACACGATGCAACAACGGCTTATCTACCAGCCCGGGCCCACACACGCATATGAAACCCGTTGGACTTGCGTTGCCACCGCTAACCCGTTTTGGCCTCTTATAATCAAGACCAATATGCGTGTCCCGTCACTCGACTTAGGTCGAGCCCACAAAGATACGTTTGGGATATTGGTTGAAATGGGCCCCCACAAGCTACCCACTTAAGCTTGTCAAATATCTAGTGTATCCCACTTAACCCTTTAATCATGTTTGATTACATGTTTCCACTTGGTTAAGTATTCTAATCGTATTTTCTATTGCCACCCAAGGCAACCCACTAGATTCCACATGCCACCCAAGGCAACCACCAAAATTCCTCATGCCACCCAAGGCACCCACTTAACCCCTCATGTCCCACTACATGCTATTATGGTTAAGTGTTTCTTAATTAATTAAGACCGTGATCCCCCGTAAAGACCTCCCACATTAGACTGGCTGTTATGACCGCCTGGTTAAGCCGGTAGAACCCGGGCAGTCTTACGTCATAACAGAGTCTAACCTCGTGTCTTTACCTTAATCACGTATTTAATTTATGGCTAAGACCTCTCACATTGGGCTGACATTTGTAGCAACTGGTTAAGCCGGTCGGGTCCGGGCAGTTTTACACTACAAATGAGTCCAACCTCGTGTCTTAGTCGATTAATTACACCTAATTAATCACCCCCATATTAATTATCCCTAATTAATATCAAGTTTTCCATAACATGGGTAGATCTAACTCAATAGGTAAATTCCCATGGGGTAGACCTAACTCAATAGGTAAATTCCCACTTATGGTAATTTATTTTTATGGCATGCTTAATCATACCCAAACATTCATTTATTAACATATTTACCAACCCCATCGTTCCCCACGTAAATCGTTCTCGTTACATGACATAATAAGGGGAAGATCATCACAAATATCATGGGTTTAGCATACAACTTTGTCATGGGTTAAGAGGATGTCAACTTGCATATATGAGCATATATTAACCCAACTACATACAACCCAAACTTGCATATTATCATACACATGATTTGCATAACATGTTGCATATGAGCTTGCATATTATCATACACATATCTTGCATAACATGTTAAACTTGCATATAGGCATTCTCAATCTTGCATAACATGTTAAACATGCATTTAAGCATACACATAACTTGCATAAGCATTCACATACTTGCATAGGCATTCACATACTTGCATAGGCATTCACATATTTGCATAACTTGCATATCATGTCATTTAAGCATATACCTATCTTGCATAAGTATTCATATACTCGCATAAGCATGCATAACTTGCATATCACATAAATCTTGCATTTAAACATATACATGACTTGCATAAGCTTCCATACACTTGCATAAGCATGCATAACTTGCATATCACTTTCAACTTGCATTTAAACATACACTTAACTTGCATATCACTTTCAACTTGCATTTAATCATATACTTAACTTGCATATCTCACTTTGATAAACATGCATAATTCCACTTATTAAATATGCATAAATCCACTTATTAAACATGCATATATCAACTTGTTAAACATGCATAAATCAACTTATTAAGCATGCATAAACCAACTTATCAAATATGCATAAACATAGAACAACATAGAGTAACATATCATTATGCATAATTCATACTCACTAATCCGCATTTAAGACCATAAGTCTCATTACACCCAATCTACTTACTTTAACAATTGATGTTAAAGTGATAGAAACTCACCAAACTCAAGATTAACCAACTTGTTAAGAGAGATTAGTTGCTAATTATGATGATGGTGATGATTAGAGAATGATATAAGAGGGATTAGCTTGAAACTTCCTTCTTAGATTGATGGAGACTCCTCTTAGGATTTAATTTGGCGGCATGAGGCCATTATTTCTATTTTTGGTGAGGATTAAGGTAGGTTTAGGGTGTATTTATAGATTAAGAGAGTGTTTTAGGCCCTTGGATTAACCCTAGATTAATTTAGGTCCATTAGATTTAGGAAACCTCTAGAACCAGACCCAACCCTAACCAGAAAACCAGATCTGGTGCACCCAAGCACCCTGGCTCGACACACCATGTCGACAGGCAAGTCGACAGGCATGTCGACACCCCTGTCGACAGGCATGTCGACACCCCTGTCGACAGGCCTGTCGACAGCCCTGTCGACATGCTTAGGCGGGAATCCTCCCGCCTGGCCCCGCTGGTTCTAAATTTAAATTTAAATTTAAATTCCTAATTTTGTTTTAAGCTCTAATTTTTCTGCAAACTTCCTTGGGCCATAACCGGGTCATACGGACTCCGATTTTCGAAAACTCGGACTCTATTTTGCGTATTTTTCCGAGACGAACGCAATAACGCAGCCCGTTACCCCTAATTCCCACGTCTGAGATTATTTATCCTATAATTATTGAATTTTAGTATTAACTAAAATTCGGGGTGTTACATTCTCCCCTCCTTAAAGGATTTCGTCCCCGAAATCTCTAGGCTAAGGAGAATGCATATCCTACCATCCAAACAACCATCTACTCAAATCATCAACCACAGGCATCCATTGTCCTTAAACAGTTTCTAATGATGTATGAGCATATGCAAAAAGTGTGTGTATATGTTCCCTATCTAATGTATGAACATATGCAAACCATGATAGTGCCATGCATCCATTATGTATGCGAGAAAACCCAATATCTACATGAGTGCACAACCATTCACCAAAATGCATCATCCATGTGATAACACAACCATTATACATCCATAAATATATTTTCCTACACACAATTTTATGCAATATGCAATATGAAGTGACTGAGCCGATCTAGTGCCTAGAGTGTGTGTATATGCATCCACGAGCAACCACTAGCAAACACTTGCATCCACTTGCATCCATCAACCATAACATGTCTCAAACACATGTTTCAACCATAGGTTTACCCTATCTAAAGGTCAAAGGTACTAACGAGAGGACATACCAAAGATAAGATAAGTACTAGACAAGCGATAAAGGAGAAAGTAAAGACATACCCTCAAAAAGAAATGGGTATAATGAACGCATCTTCGCTTCTGTCTCCCAAGTTGCGTTGCTCTCATCTTCTCCCCATTGCACTTTGACTAGCTGAACCTCTCGATTCCTCAATTTCCTAGTCTCTGACCCAAGGATGCGAGTAGGAGCTCGTCGAATCGTCGCATCACGCTCTACCTCCATATCTCTAAGCAAGCTCGGCTCTACCACCTCTGCGGTCTCATGTAAGCACTTCCTCAAATGGGACACATGGAATACATCATGAACACCACTGAGTCTGTCGGGCAACTCCACCCTATATGCCATCCGTCCAATCCTTTCCTTGATAGGAAATGGCCCAACAAACCTTGGTGCTAACTTCCCAACGGATCCGAAGCGAACAACATTTCTCAACGGAGATACCTTAACAAAAACCATGTCCCCAACCTCAAACTCAAGATCCGTCCTTCTCTTGTCCGCATAAGATTTTTGCCTATCCTGCGCTGCTTTCATCCTTCTTCGAATCAAGTCAATCTTCTCTGAAGTTTCCCTAACCATATCAGGCCCAAGCAAGATCTTATCCGTAGATTCCCACCAACATGTAGGTGATCGACAAGGCCTTCCATAGAGCGCTTCGAAAGGAGCCATACCAATACTGGACTGAAAGCTGTTATTATATGCGAACTCCACTAGTGGAAGATGCTCTTCCCATGTACCTCCAAAATCTAGGATACAAAGCCTCAAAAGGTCTTCTAGAACACGATTCACCCTCTCAGTCTGGCCGTCTATCTGAGGATGATATGCGGTGCTCAGACACAATTGAGTCCCCACTGCTTCTTGCAAACTTCTCCAGAACTCACTAGTGAAGATAGGATCTCGATCACTAACTATGCTAGAGGGTACCCCATGCAATCGAACTATCTCTCGAAGATATACAGAAGCTAGCCATGGAGCGGTCCTCTTGCTCTTCACAGGTATGAAATGGGCGCTCTTAGTAAGTCTATCTACCACCACCCAAATTCCTGTATTACCCTTCCTCGACCTGGGTAACCTGTCAATAAAATCCATCGAGACGCTATCCCACTTCCATTGCGGAACCTCCAATGGGTGAAGCAACCCACCTGGTTTCCTTTGCTCCGCCTTCACTTGCTGGCACACCAAACATCGAGCGACATATTCGGCCACGTCTTTCTTCATACCGGCCCAGAAGAAAACCCTCTTCATGTCTTGGTACATCTTATCCCCACCGGGATGAATGGTCATCCTAGAACGGTGTGCGTCATCAAGAATAGCCTTCCTCAAACCCTCGTCTTGCGGTACACAAAGTCTACCGTCTCTACGCAAGCACCCCCTATCGTCTAGGGTGTACCTACTCAAATGGCTGGACGACTCCCCCCTCATGAGCTTTTCTACTAACTCAACCAACTGTGGGTCGCCCCTCTGTGCTTCTCCAATCCGCCCCAAAAGAGTAGGTCTAACTTCCAAAGAAGCTAGCAAACCGGGTACATAATCAATGGAAGGTCTGAAATCAAACATCGAGATAAATTCCAAGCTTTGTCGTTCCACGAACAACGGACTCAAGGACAACCTCTTCCTACTCAAGGCGTCCGCCACCACGTTACCCTTGCCAGGGGTATACGCTATCTCGAAATCATAGGATGCTAAAAACTCCATCCACCTTTGCTGTCTTAAGTTTAGATCTTTCTGAGAGAACAAGTACTTCAAATATTTATGGTCAGTGAACAACTCGAATCTCTCACCAAGAAGATAATGGCGCCAAATCTTAAGCGCAAAAACAATAGCGGCCAGCTCTAGATCATGGGTAGGGTAATTTTTCTCATGTTCCCTCAACTGCCTTCCACCATAGGCTATTACCCTCCCGTCTTGCATTAAGACTGCGCCAAGTCCTGTCCCACAGGCATCGGTATAGACAACAAATGGCTTGCTCCCATCTGTCAACACTAAAACTGGAGCGGTGGTTAAAGCTCTCTTTAACCGTCGGAATGCATCATCACAATCTACGTCCCACGTGAAAACAAGATTCTTCTTTGTTAAGCGGGTTAATGGGGCTGATATCTTCGCGAAGTCTTTAATAAACTTCCTATAATAACCCGCCAACCCCAAGAAACTTCTTACTTCGGTAGCATTCTTCGGAACCTTCCAATCCTGAATTGATACTACCTTCGCGGGATCCACAGCTATCCCTTCCTTGGAGACCACGTGCCCCAAGAATCGTACTTCCTTCCTCCAGAAGTGACATTTAGAGAATTTAGCCTTAAGGCTATGCGCTCGAAGAGTCTTCAACACTTCCCCAAGATGTAGGGCATGCTCTTCTTCACTCTTAGAAAATACTAAGATATCATCCACAAAGACCACCACAAATTTATTAAGGAACTCCCTGAACACCCTACTCATCAAATCAACAAAGTATGCAGGGGCGTTCGTCAACCCAAATGGCATCACCAGCCACTCATAGAAACCATCCGGAGTCCTAAAGGCAGTCTTGTCTATGCTATCCTCAACCACCCTCAACTGATGAAACCCCGTGGCCAAGTCCAACTGAGAAAATACTGAAGCGCCAACCAACTGATCGAAAAGATCATCTATCCTCGGCAATGGGTGTCTATTCTTCTTTGTGAGCTTGTTGAGTTCTCTATAGTCTACACAAAGTCTGAGGGACCCATCCGCCTTCGTAGCAAATACTACTGGAGCACCCCACTCCGATATGCTCCGTCTTATGAACCCCTTCTCAAGCAACTCCCCTATTTGCTTATGGAGTTCCCTCCTCTCACGAGGAGCCATGTGGCGCACTGGTAAAGATACCGGTTTAGCATTATCCACCAAATATATTCGGAAGTCAATCTCCCGCTTCGGAGGTAAGCCCTTCACCTCCTCAAACGCATCCGGATATTCCCGGACCACTCTTATAGATTGCAAACCCTCGACCGAAGCATCAAGCGATTCAAGATAACTTAGCATAACAGAGTCCATGGGATTACAAGAAATCTCGAGAGTGTTACCCAAGCGGGTCATGAGCCTAACAACTCTCCTTTCGCAATCAAGAACGGCACCATTACTGGATAACCAGTCCATGCCCAAAATCAACCCATAGCCTGTGAAGCCCAACACAAAAGCATCACATCTAAACTCAATGCTAAGTATAGAAATCTTCAAACCCAAACATATCATGGACAAATAAATGGAGCCCCCAATTGGGTTTGAAACAACCAAGGGATCATCTACCAGACTGGTGTCTAAGTGCAGTAACTCAACTAATGATGATGAAATAAACGAATGCGATGCGCCTGAATCAAACAATGTACGGACAGGATGGTCAAATAGAAAAACCAGACTTTCAACGGAAATAGTTCTACCTCTCCCCTGAATCGGTGGAACCGCGAGAGCCTGTACTTGCCCCCTAGCCTGAGTCGGTGCCATAAGAGCTTGCACCTGTCCTCCCGAGGTAGATCCCGTCCTTTGCCCCTTCTTAGGGCAATCCTTCACTAAGTGCCCTGCTTCACCACAGTGGAAGCAGCCGGTCTTCTTCTTCTTGCGACAATCCTTGCTTAGGTGGCCAGGTGTCCCACAATTGAAACATTTCTTCTTCTTGCCCTTGCCACCGTTGCCTTTCCCACCTTTGCTTTGCTGTTGTTGAGGTCTCTTTTGATCTCCCTTCTTCTCGGGTGCCTTATTAGCATTAGGACCCTTCTCTTCCTCATACATGAGTGCCATGTCAACTAGCTTCTCAAAGGTGGCCCCCATAGGGATGTGAGTCATAGCCAACCCATGCATCGGTTCATTCAATCCTTTCACGAACCTCAAAGCCTTCTTCTCCGGTGTATTCACCATGTCTAGGCCAAACCTTGCCAATTGATTAAACTTGTTAACATATTCCTTCACCGAAAGATTTCCTTGCTTTAGAGTCAAGAATCTTTCCATATACAAGTTTTCCTCCGCCCTTGAGAGAAACTTTGTCACAAATCTTTGCCTAAAATCCGCCCAAGAGTCAACGGGGCGTTCTCCATTAGTGACCTCCCACCAGAATGAGGCCTCTCCCTTCATTAACCAAGCAGCCAACTTGACTTTCTTCCCTTCTTCCATCTCAAAGATATCTATCAACTCTTCCACCTCTTTAAGCCAATCTCTAGCCTCCACAAAGGTTTCAGATCCTTGAAAAGGTTTCCCTCCCATAGCTTTAAATTCCTTGCAAGTCTTAGAAAAAGTATCCGTGCGAGGAGGAGGGGGAGGAGGAAGATCGGGTGCTACGGTTGGTGGAGGAATATTTGCTGGACCCGCAGTGGTGGCCCTAGCCTCCATCAATCTCCTATACCATACTGGTACCGTCACACCCTCTGGAAGATTAAGATTCTCGGCCATGCTGAAACGAAAAAGGAAAGATTCAAAACGGAGAATTCGAAGGATATAGATATGGCTATTGGGGATTATGCTTTTCTTTCAAAAACTTTTCTCTTAAAAGACATGTTTTTGAAAATATCTTTTCCAAAAATGTTTTTAGAAAAATAGTTTTCTAAAAATTTTATCTGTTCCGGTAACCTTTGCTCTGATACCACGTGTAACACCCCACGCCCGCTAGGGTCACTCACAAAGGGAATGCCATAGCATCGGTGGAGTATTTTAGTGAATATAGAACAGAAAAATTACAACAAGACAGATATAAATAGTACTTGAAATTTTAAAACATCATCTCATAACAGCGGAAATAAACATGTCTGGTTACATCATAAAACCATGATAAAAGTCAAGTACAATATCCATCAAAATAAAGAAGTACATAATCCCACTCTCTCATACAATAGCCATAACAAAAGAAAAGATAACTGGATAACTGGAGCTTTACGTCTATCCAAGCTCCTCAAGACTGGAACAGCAATCCGATCAAGCTCTACTACCACTAGGATCCACCGTAGGACCTGAGGGTTGGGAAAAAGATAAAAACAATGGGGTCAGACATAAGTCTGAGTGAGTCCTATAACTTTAACAATACAATCATTAAGGTAACCAGAGAAGACATAAACTTGACCTACGGTAATATCTGGGGATGAATGGCTACACTAAGCCGCTTGGTAGACTTAGGATAAACTAAGATAACCGTCAGGACGCATCTACCCACCCAAGGATAATTACTAACTGCACCACACCAGTCCTTCCTACTTAAAGGTTGATCCCTTCCAAAGACTTAGAAAATTTCCCCAGTAGTTTCATGTACCCCTAGCCCACTACATAGGTGCCGTCTGCCCCTATCTCCCCTAGGTGTACCCGGTAATACTTACCCAGTAGTTTCTTGTACCCCTACATAGGTGCCGTCTGCCCCTATCTTCATTAGGTGTACCCACTACTCCCCAAGCGATCGGCTCCCTACCGTAGATACCCGTGCTGGTCCCACAGTGGGGTGTATCACTCCCCTAAAGTGGCTACCCAATACTAACGGTGCACGGCTTTATATCTACACGATGCAACAACGGCTTATCTACCAGCCCGGGCCCACACACGCATATGAAACCCGTTGGACTTGCGTTGCCACCGCTAACCCGTTTTGGCCTCTTATAATCAAGCCCAATATGCGTGTCCCGTCACTCGACTTGGGTCGAGCCCACAAAGATACGTTTGGGATATTGGTTGAAATGGGCCCCCACAAGCTACCCACTTAAGCTTGTCAAATATCTAGTGTATCCCACTTAACCCTTTAATCATGTTTGATTACATGTTTCCACTTGGTTAAGTATTCTAATCGTATTTTCTATTGCCACCCAAGGCAACCCACTAGATTCCACATGCCACCCAAGGCAACCACCAAATTTCCTCATGCCACCCAAGGCACCCACTTAACCCCTCATGTCCCACTACATGCTATTATGGTTAAGTGTTTCTTAATTAATTAAGACCGTGATCCCCCGTAAAGACCTCCCACATTAGACTGGCTGTTATGACCGCCTGGTTAAGCCGGTAGAACCCGGGCAGTCTTACGTCATAACAGAGTCTAACCTCGTGTCTTTACCTTAATCACGTATTTAATTTATGGCTAAGACCTCTCACATTGGGCTGACATTTGTAGCAACTGGTTAAGCCGGTCGGGTCCGGGCAGTTTTACACTACAAATGAGTCCAACCTCGTGTCTTAGTCGATTAATTACACCTAATTAATCACCCCCATATTAATTATCCCTAATTAATATCAAGTTTTCCATAACATGGGTAGACCTAAATCAATAGGTAAATTCCCATGGGGTAGACCTAACTCAATAGGTAAATTCCCACTTATGGTAATTTATTTTTATGGCATGCTTAATCATACCCAAACATTCATTTATTAACATATTTACCAACCCCATCGTTCCCCACGTAAATCGTTCTCGTTACATGACATAATAAGGGGAAGATCATCACAAATATCATGGGTTTAGCATACAACTTTGTCATGGGTTAAGAGGATGTCAACTTGCATATATGAGCATATATTAACCCAACTACATACAACCCAAACTTGCATATTATCATACACATGATTTGCATAACATGTTGCATATGAGCTTGCATATTATCATACACATATCTTGCATAACATGTTAAACTTGCATATAGGCATTCTCAATCTTGCATAACATGGTAAACATGCATTTAAGCATACACATAACTTGCATAAGCATTCACATACTTGCATAGGCATTCACATACTTGCATAGGCATTCACATATTTGCATAACTTGCATATCATGTCATTTAAGCATATACCTATCTTGCATAAGTATTCATATACTCGCATAAGCATGCATAACTTGCATATCACATAAATCTTGCATTTAAACATATACATGACTTGCATAAGCTTCCATACACTTGCATAAGCATGCATAACTTGCATATCACTTTCAACTTGCATTTAAACATACACTTAACTTGCATATCACTTTCAACTTGCATTTAATCATATACTTAACTTGCATATCTCACTTTGATAAACATGCATAATTCCACTTATTAAATATGCATAAATCCACTTATTAAACATGCATATATCAACTTGTTAAACATGCATAAATCAACTTATTAAGCATGCATAAACCAACTTATCAAATATGCATAAACATAGAACAACATAGAGTAACATATCATTATGCATAATTCATACTCACTAATCCGCATTTAAGACCATAAGTCTCATTACACCCAATCTACTTACTTTAACAATTGATGTTAAAGTGATAGAAACTCACCAAACTCAAGATTAACCAACTTGTTAAGAGAGATTAGTTGCTAATTATGATGATGGTGATGATTAGAGAATGATATAAGATGGATTAGCTTGAAACTTCCTTCTTAGATTGATGGAGACTCCTCTTAGGATTTAATTTGGCGGCATGAGGCCATTATTTCTATTTTTGGTGAGGATTAAGGTAGGTTTAGGGTGTATTTATAGATTAAGAGAGTGTTTTAGGCCCTTGGATTAACCCTAGATTAATTTAGGTCCATTAGATTTAGGAAACCTCTAGAACCAGACCCAGCCCTAACCAGAAAACCAGATCTGGTGCACCCAAGCACCCTGGCTCGACACACCATGTCGACAGGCAAGTCGACAGGCATGTCGACACCCCTGTCGACAGGCCTGTCGACAGCCCTGTCGACATGCTTAGGCGGGAATCCTCCCGCCTGGCCCCGCTGGTTCTAAATTTAAATTTAAATTCCTAATTTTGTTTTAAGCTCTAATTTTTCTGCAAACTTCCTTGGGCCATAACCGGGTCATACGGACTCCGATTTTCGAAAACTCGGACTCTATTTTGCGTATTTTTCCGAGACGAACGCAATAACGCAGCCCGTTACCCCTAATTCCCACGTCTGAGATTATTTATCCTATAATTATTGAATTTTAGTATTAACTAAAATTCGGGGTGTTACATGGCTTATTGTTAAGTTCCCATTTCCATGTTGCATTGTCTCTGACCAGCTTTCCCATTGATTTTACTTTGAATTTCTCAAGTGAGCTTTTCTTTTCTTTTTGGCTTGATGTATCTTTATCAAGATTCGACAATGTTTGGTTTTGTGTCCTTCTATCTTGTGATAAGAGCAATAGTCTTTCCTTTTATTCAATTTGGTAAAACCTTCTGCAATGGGATTGGAACCAAGCCCTTATTCCTTCTGTTCTTGCTTCAAGCTTTTTCTTGCGTTAAGTATTTCTTCCACAAGAATGAATTTATCAGCTCTGAAATACAAATCATCCAAACTTCCGCACTTATTTGAGATAAGCTCCTTCCAAAAGGGGGATGGTACGAGAAACCCTGATCGTACAGCTCTCAGTTTCTCTCTATCGGTCGCCCGTTTTACCTTGAGTTACTTAATGTGAAACCTCTTTTGATAGTGGTTAAGTGACTTCTCCGGTCTTTGTTTGATTTTAGCTAAATCGTAAATGCTATTTGCCGAATCCTTTTGCATATGGAATTGCATGCTAAGTGCAGTGGACAATTGCTTCCAAGATATGATGAGAGGGCCATGATAATGTTTGCTCCATTTAAGAGTTCTTCCATAAAGAGTTGTCATGAAGACCTTGCATCGAAGGGCTTCAGAAGCGTTATAGGTATCCATGTAATTCTCAAAAAGGGATAGGTATTCCTTCGGGTATGTAGTACAATCATACGCGAGTTTGCGCTCGTTTATACCATATGGAACCTTCACCATCATTATCTCTTTGGAGAAGGGGATTTCTTGCAAATTTCTATCTTCTATCCATGTTAGGCTTTCGTTTTCTTCTAAACTAACTGCCTCCTTGGATGCTTGGTTACTTCTCCATGAGATTGGGCTATTATGTAGATTTGGTGAAGACTCGATTTGATTATAAAGTTCCTAAGGTGCTATGATCCTTGATTCCGCTTCATAAGGTTCTGCTTCATAGGATCTTCAGACCAATTCTTCTTCAATAAATATCCTACTGGTATCAATTTGCATAGCCAAGTGTAATATTACCAACTTGGCTTTTGTTAAAGTTGAAGATTCTCCAGTTTCTAGTTTGGCTATTTTGATGTTGTTTTCCGGAATGCATGACATGTTAGTTCCTTCTTTTCTACTTCTCCCCAATTGAATCATCCTTTAATTGATTTTCAGAGTACCTTGGTATTTAGAAACTCCTTGTTGAGATTCCTTCTATAATTTTGCTCCTTCAAAGTTCAGTCCAAACTGGGATGGAACAACACAGTTAGAAATGTGGCAATGTTATCCAAAAGGTTAGAGGTAGGAATGGAGACGGAGGTTCAGGCCCTCCTTCTAGCGCTAAAATGTTAACGATATTTTTCGTCAACATCAGAGATAGGTCTATGGAAATGGACCGTGGAGAAAGCGTCAGGTTGCTAAGAAGCTAACGGCTTGAGAAGGAATATTCTAATGATCCAACCTCATAGCAAAATACA
This sequence comes from Allium sativum, assembly GCA_030737875.1. Classification (NCBI taxonomy): domain Eukaryota; kingdom Viridiplantae; phylum Streptophyta; class Magnoliopsida; order Asparagales; family Amaryllidaceae; genus Allium; species Allium sativum. The sequence continues at coordinate 1,052,190,918 of CM060924.1, forward strand.
CACAAAAATATACTGAAAAGTAGCATAGCATGCATAAAAAGTAAGAACACACAATTTAAGTGGTTCGGTTCAACTTGAACCTACAACCACTTTAAGGACTTTGATGATTTTATTCATGGAGGAGGTTACATAAGAAATTCCCAAATTGATTTACAAATTTGTGTTTACTCTCTAGAATAAGAGAGGAAGATTGTGGAATGAGGAGAAAAGTCCTTTTTTTCTTCTTTTTTTGTGTGACCCCTTAGGTCCTGTTTATAGAGGTTTTGGGCTCCTTTTTGGCGCTTCTTTTTCCTGCTCTTTTTGGCTCTCGTTTTTGGCTTTTTCTGGCTTTCTCCTGCTTCCTACAGCCTTCTGTTGTCATTTTTTGTCTTTTTCTGGCTTTACCCCTTTCGTCATCATCCTTTCGTCTTTAGCCTTTCGTCAACAACATTTCGTCAACAACCTTTCGTCATCGGCCTTTCGTCACCGGCCTTTCGTAATAGCCTTTCATCACCAGCCTTTCGTTGACAGCTTTTCGTTAACAACCTTTCGTCAACAACCTTTCGTCACCAGCCTTTCATCACCAGCGTTTCATTAACAGCCTTGCGTCACCAGCATTTGCTAAAGTTGTTTCAGCCATTATTCTTAAACGATACATCCGTTTGCTTAATGTGACCACTCTATGGAATGGGAAACCATCATATGAATCCAATGGAAGTGGTTTCAGGTCTTAATCTCTCATCAATCAAAAGTTGTAGGAGGAACAAGATTTCATCTTTTCTTTTGGCGTTGCCATAGTTGTATCCAAGGCTTTTTCTTTTGTACTTTCTAGTATTGGAGCTTCTGCTTCTTTATATTCTACCATTGCGAATTTTGGTGTTAACAAGCGTCATCTAGAGTTAATTCAGATGAGAATGGTTGAATATCAAGAGAATTTTTTTTGATGTAATTCTTTAGTCAATCTCTTCTCATTTCAGAGATGAAAACGACAAAGCATCACTCACCAATGAAGAGGAATGGAAGGATATCAAGAAGAACCCAATCACTGGACAAGATGAATGGGTAGGAGTCCCAAGAAATGTTTGATTGTTTGATATGATTTGATTGATTTGATTTGTTTGGATTGTTTGACTTGAAACATGTATATATTAAACATATGTTGGTATGGTGTGCTTGTATTTATTTGTATATATGACATAAAACATATGTAATTATGATATTTAGATACTTAGTCTTGATTGTTGTATAATCATGAATTTAGGAAGTATTATTATGATTGTAGGATACATATAGATAGATTTAGGATTCAGAGCGAGTATTTCTCTTTTGTACAAGGATTATATAGATAAATATAGGATTTAGGGGGAGTTTTAGACATTAAGACTATGAGTTATGCACATATATCTTTTTATAGAATAACATAGTCTAGATAGAAATCGAATTTAGGGAGAGTATTTTTAGAATTTCTTTTTGACAATGCCAAAGGGGGAGAAATTATAAAATATAGACTAGCTTAAGAAGAATATATAGGATTCATATAGGCAGGGGGCGTATAAGAACGATCGTCGTCAACAAGTATGTACAGGTATGATATTTTATAAACTAAGGTTGTAGTCATTATGAAGGGGGAGATTGTTGGAGAACGGAGTTTTGATGACAACCACCTTATTTCAATATTGATTGATTATAAAATATATACTAACATCTCTACCTAGAACATATATATATATATATATATATATATATATACACACATACATACATACATATGCATGATTTGTATACAGGAATTAATACTGAAGACCGTACAGTTTAAGAGCTTTTAGGGATTTAGAATTCAGAGAAGATTCAAGACTCATGAGTAATCAAGATTTCAAGAGTTCAAGAGTTCAAGTTAAATATAGTAATAGAGTCTAGTTCATGTAAGACTCTAAATAATACTATAGGTTCAAATTCAAATTCTATTCTGATTTTCAAATTTCAAATTCCATTTTCAAATCCTATTCTAATTCTATTTTTTTCTATTTTACTTTTGATTTTAGTTTTTAAGTCCATAAATTATATATATATATTTACATAGTTATATACTTTATATTTATATAGTTTTACACTTTATAATATTATAAATATGATTATATAGTTTATATTTATGATTTCACATGATTTTCTACTTTATAATACTCATTTATATCACTATGTTTTAATTCAGGAATTTCCAAAAATATATACATATACATATACATATATATATATATATATATCAAAATACATGAAAATTACTTAAAATTCAAATTTCAACTAACATATGTTGACATACACAGTTAGCTATGTTGATATATAACTGTCACATTTTTAATTTTGAAAGGAAGTGTCTTTTCACTATTTGTAACGTTCCAGAAGAGTTGCAACCTTTCAAATCTTATAAATAGGGTTGATTTCAAATTTTTAATCATTCTTCTTCTCCATCTTCATCTCTCTTTTCATTACACTATTAATATTTCATATTTTTATGATTTCTACACTTATACTCTGCCGATTTCAAGTCTAATCATATAAAACTTCTTCTCTTCTTACATTCTACTAATTACTCCGAATCGAAGTGCTATTGAAGAGTTACAGGGCTGTTGTAATCATTTGGGAAGTGTTTCAGAAAAGGTGTGTTTCTTGTAGCCTTGAAATCATGGAAGGAATTAGTGGTAACCTTGTAGACGGGGAGATCGAGGGAAATATACTTGATCAAGGGTGATTGGAGTTGGTGGTATCCTTGTTGCCGTGAAATCAAGGAGATTGTAGTTGGATATTGATGTAGTAATAAAACTCTGTGCAATCCAATATTGCGTAGGACTGGACGAAGGAATAATCCGAACCAATATAGTTATCTCCTTTTTTGCATTTTATTTCTAATTATTTTTGTGTTTGTGTTTGATTCTGTGTCTGTGATTGTTTCTGTGGTGTGTGATTCATATAGTAGATCATATAAGTTTTAGTTTTTCTTAAAATTCTAAAAAACACTATTCACCCTCCTCTAGTGTTAGTTTTGCCTTAACGATCCATTCCACATTCCCTAACAATTCTCATATACATTATTGATGATGTTAGATAGTTGTTCTATCGCTCTGCAAGACTGTTGTCTGACTCAAGGTTTTATATTTCCCTCTTATTACCTTGGGCTATTCATCTTATTGTGGATGGGCAGACTGAGTAGCAGGTGATATCTAAGCGAGGACGATGCTACTGTGCGAAGGCATGTTGGAGGCCGGCGTATTACTTTTACTATCATCTAGTATCTTTATCTCCGTTGTTTGATGAATGTTGCAGTGAGGCTTCATGTACAGACTTTGAAGTCGTATCCAGTGATGTATGGATAATCTTTTAGGATTTATGAAAGTTTAAAAGTTTGTTATATGATGCTCTGCTATTTCTGCCTGTTGTATATGTCCTATTATATTTTATCCTTGCTTTGTGTGTTATACGATAGGTTCCCCTTGTGTATACCTACTCTGGTGATCGTCCATTGCTGTTTGGCACGTCTTTCAGCGCATTATCCCTCTTGTTTAGTGCAGGAGTTATGGGCGGTCATCACATTTGTTATTAGAGCTCTGGTTATCAGTTTTTTAGCTAAAGTTCGAAGACGTAATTACGTATGAGACGTATTTGTAGATTTTTGATGGATGTATACTATAGTGTAGTATATAGTATAGTAGCATTTGAACTTCATTAGTAGTTTCTCTTGTAAGTGGCTAATCATTCTAAATTTTCAATTTATACTTAGTACACATGCTTTAAGACATACTGCTAGGGAGGAGGCCGTGCCTGGAGGAGGAAATGGCGGTACACCAAATTACCCAGCCATGTTTGAAGCCATGACGGAGGCATTCATTCAAAGGGTACCTGATATACACGTAAATGTGTTCATTTTATCTGCTTATTTATCTTGTTTTCTTTTTAAAATAATTGATATTTTGTATTTATAGTTGTATTTTCAGATTATTTAAGATGAATGGATTGATGCACTTAATTGTTGAAAAGCTTGAAGAATTGGTACATGAAGAATGTTTATTTTTAGAGATGGATTAAAGCATGAAGATCTGAAGAAATGTTGTTGTTCAACTACCTTCTGCCGCATATTTTAAAGTCAAGATTCAATGCCTTTTCATAAGGATCGCTTGTCTCAGATGTTATGGAGTTATTATCGATTAAATTTGATGCCATTTGATGCCCGCAAGCTATTTTTCCATGACATTTGCATGCCCATTCACTTGTGTTCACATTGGTCTAATTGTTATTTGGGCAATACCTTTTGTCCCACATCATGTATTTAGCCACTTAGTCTTGTTTATGACAGCTATAAATACATTGTATTTTTTCATTTAGAATTACATTGGGTTATTTTATTTATGTTTGTTCTTTTATTCTTTGCATTTTATTATTTAACTATGTCTGGATAATCCCCTTTAATTAGGGGTTGATGACGCTTATAGATTAGATTCAATACGAATCACATAGCCAGATAGATTAGGACTTCATGTATATAGATCTAGATCTGAACCAAGAGTTAGATCTAAACTTTCATACTTATGTCGTATAAGTGCTTTGCTCCTTCACAGGGTATATTCGAGTTCGATCTAACACTTATCAGATTTAGATCTAATTTTGAGGGTTTTAGAAATAAAGTAGTGAATCTGTCCTGATAGCATATGGTTGTTTAAGAGCTTAGCTCCCGTATAGGCTATGCTTGTTGTTATTCATACGTTTGTGTCTTTTTAAGATGCCAACTTAAGACTGTTCAGAGTCATTCGTGTTCTTAAGTGAGCGTCTCAACCCTTGTTATATTAGAATGTGCAAGTTAAAATAGTCATAAAAGAAATCAAATAAAAATGATTTTGCACTTACATTTGTTGGATTTTATGAGTTCATTTTCATGCATAATATTTTTCTCACTCAAATTTTCAAACTTGTAAGTTCTAAATTCCACTTGGCCACTTTGGGAGAAATGACTCATTGTAGCATTCTTCTTCGATACCCTAAATTATTCAAACCCAAGTTTTAGTCGAATTACATCCATGTTTCGACAACTTTTTTTTATGTTGGTATACTTAAGAACCTTTTATTTTCAAAGGTTAAAAACGTCACTTTTATACCAATATTACACTGCCCACTCCGTACTTGTTTTAAGGTAGGATAACCATATACCACATCGTATTTTATATGAGTTATCTATCTTATGAAACTTTGCTTATCTTCCCTTTCAGATTTTTTATACAACATCAATCTTGACTTGTGTGTTGAATTAGGGTTATAGAAGTAGAGCGACCAGGGCACAAAATTTTCCTTTCATGAAGTGTTGGTTATGATTTTCTTAATAGAGGAGGAATCAAATGAAATAATATACAGTTTCATTCCATTCCATCTCCACTCATCATTCATCACGCAAAAAAAGGAAGAAGAACAAAAAAAATGCAATAAAGAGAAAATCTCCAAGAATAAAATAGTCATTCATCATTCTTGACTATAAAGCATTCATTTCCATTCCATCCACATCCATCATACCATACTTAGAAGCGAGAATTGTAATAGAGGAGTTGAAAGGAAACAAAATGTCCATATGTGCCTTAGTATTACTTTTTCTTTTGTAGCTTGAAGTTCAACTAATACACTTTCCCTCTTATCTATAATATTTTTAGAACTTACAAAATTTTCCTTCATCTATGCATAACTCACATCCAATACATTACAGTTACACTGGTGGAAAATTATTCAAAAAAAAAAGATTAGGTGCACATTGTCGATGTGTAGAACTTTGGTTGACACCATGCTCTTAATCTTCAAGGCAATTATAGTGTTATCAAGGAATTATGATTCAACTTGAAAATTTTAATTTATTTTTGCACCAATAATGGGATGGACAATTTAGGACTAAATCGCTATTATTGAAGTTAGGTAAAGTCCATGGAATTCAAAAGACCTTAAATATACTATTTGATTAATCCGCATATACAAGGTGCTTTGGATTTTGTGGGTAGTATCCGCGGAAAACCCTCGCGAGACAGCACTCATCCATCTAGGGACACCTAAGGGTTTAAGGCTTGTTGCATACGCTAAATGCGATCGTGTTTCCTATGAAAGTGTGACATATCTTTGTTTAGTTTATTCGAGGATGAATAAAATGATAAGTGTAGGGGTATTTGATATACACGTAAATGCGTGTATTTCATCCGCTTATTTATCTTGTTTTATTTTTAATATAATTGATACTGTGTATTTATAGTTGCATTTTCAGATTATTTAAGATGAATGGATTGATGCACTTAATTGTTGAAAAGCTTAAAGAATTGGCGCATGAAGAGTGTTGATTTTTAGAGCTGGATTAAAGCATGAAGACCTGATGAAATGTTGTTGCTCAACCACCGTCTGCCGCATATTTTAAAGTCAAGATTCAGTGGCTTTTCATAGGAATCGCTTGTCTTAGATGTTATGGAGTTATTATCGATTGAAGTTGATGCTATCTGATCCCCGCAAGCTATTTTTCCATGACATTTGCATGCCCATTCACTTACGTTCACATTGGTCTAGTTGTTATTTGGGCAAAACTTTTTGTCCCACATCATGTATTTAGCCACTTAGTCTTATTTATGATAGCTATAAATACGCTGAATCTTTTTCATTTATTATTACACTGGGTTTTATTCTGTATCTCCTCTCTTGTAATAAAACTATTCTTCTCCTTTTCTCTTTAGTTTTTGTGTTGTTTTATTTTATTTAAGTTTGTTCTTTTATTCTTTGCATTTTATTATTTAGCTATGTCTGGCTAATTCCCTTTAATTAGGGGGTGATGACGCTTATAGATTAGATTCAATATGAATCACATAGCCAAATAGATTAGGACTTCATGTATATAGATCTAGATTTGAACTAAGAGTTAGATCAGAACCTTCGTACTCTGTGTCGTATAAGAGCTTAGCTCCTTCATAGGGTATATTCGAGTTCGACATAACACTTATCAGATTTAGATCTAATTTTTAGTGTTTTAGAAATAAAGTAGTGAATCTGTAATGATAGCCTATGGTTGTTTGAGAGCTTAACTCCTGCATAGGTTATGCTTGTCGTTATTTACATGTTTATTTCTAAAAACTTAATTATCGTTGATTCATGTTTATGACAGAAACATGAATTATATCTATATTTATATGTTGGGCTATTGATGATTATTAATCAGTTTATGTCATTACTCCCTAATTGCTTTCATTTATTATAAAAAAACTCACTTTTTCTTTATTTCCTGTAGTTTTCAAACAATCAAAATTTTGGAATAACTTGATTGGATTTATTAATTAAAATATTTTTGGTCCTATAGTTCAACACACTTTACAACAACCCTTGTTGTTTAGGAAAGCCAAATGAATTAAATAATTGTTTACAGTTGTTTAGTTTGTTCGCAAATAGTACCCGCTCCAGTTGCAGCACGGTAGTTGTAGGTGTGCAGGTGCCTAGGGTTGTGTATTTTGCAAATCTGTGTAAAGATTTCTCGTCTCCAGGGGGAAAGCCATTCGAAGGGACAGAGACGAATGAAGAGGTTCAGAGGTGGTTTAATGTTTGTATTCACATTTTTGGAGACTTAGGTATAGAAGATGCAACTAAGAGAAAGCTTGTGTCAAGGCAGCTGCAGGGTAGGGCCATGGGATGGTGTAATTATGTTACACTTGAGACTACAGAAGATGAGATAATGTAGGAATAGTTCCAAGTTAAGTTCGAGACAAAGGTTATCTCTACTGCTCAGAAGTCTGTTGTGTTTAAGAAGTTTGTGGAGCTGAAATAGAATGGATGAACAGTGCTTGATTATGTTTCTGATTTTGAGGCCTTGTCGAAGTATGCTTGTTCATATATTGACACTCCTTATTTGAAGAACAAGAAGTTTGTTATGGGGTTGGACACCTACATAGAAAGACCTTTGGTGGATCATCTTGACGATCCATATGTGAAGATTGTGGAAAAAGCTATGGGACATGAAAGCTTGTTTCCGAAAGAAGAAATTGTTGTCGTGACAAAGGAAGCTCCAAATCCACAACAGGGCAGAAATAATAAGAATAGAAAGCACCAACAAGAAAAAGGAAAGGATGAAAAGAAGGAACCCAAGAGTGAGGTGGTTTGCCTTAACTGCCAACAGAAAGGTCATTTTGCTCATGAGTGTAAGAATCCGAAGGTTGAAAGGAAATCTAACAATTGTGGTAAGCCTGGGCATCTCAAGAAGGATTGTCCAGAACCGGCTAAGGGAAGATAGTGAAGCCGTATGCTTTGGAAGCATTACCATCATCTTCAAGAGCTCCTACTGTAGAGGAGTAGGGAAAGGGTGTCATCGTTCAAGGTACTCTTTCAGTTAGAGGTGTTTTAGTTTGGGTGTTGTTCAATACTGGAGCATCGCATTCATTCATTGGTAATGAGCTCGTTTGTCGCTTGGGTTTGGAACCCGAGATTTGTGATAGGCCATTGATCATGACTAATCCAATTAGGGGTTTGTCCAACCTTTGTATGATTTGTCATGATCTACTCTTGTCTAGTCATTGTTACCCCTTTGTGTGTGATAGCTTCGTTTTGAACTTCGCTGGATTTGGGATTATCTTGGGTATGGATTGGCTCAAGAGGTATGCAGCAACAGTGAATCGCGAGAAGATAGAGGTGAGAGTAGGGGATGTGGAAGGGCGAAAGGTTTTGAGTTGATATAAACCCAAAGAAGCGTCTTCGTGAGCTATTTATATTCGCTTGTGATTCCATAGGAAGACTCGTCATCGATGTTGATCGCAAACGAGTTTAAGGATATCTTTGACGAGGTCAAAGGGTTGTCGCCACATCATGATATTGAGTCCAGAATCGAGTTGGTTAAGTTCTAGACCAATTGTTAGGCCTCGTAAGCGGATGGCGCCTAAGGAACAATGAGAGTTGGAGGTGCAAGTACGTGACCTTTTGGGAAAAGGATTCATTCATAAAAGTGTTTTCGAATAGGGTGCACCAGTTGTGTTTGCAACCAAGGCAGAAGGCTCGTTGAGATTGTGTGTGGATTATCGTGAGCTGAACAAGGTGACCAAGAAGAACAAGTATCTTTTGCCAAGGATTGATGACTTGTTCGATTAGCTTCATGAGGCCAAAATGTTTTCTCATATGGACTTGGCAACTGGATTCCACCAATTGAGGGTGGCATGTGATAGTGTGCCGAAGACTGCTTTTAGGACACCATCTGGTTTCTTAGAATGATTGGTGATTACAATTGGATTGACTAATGTACTAGCGTATTTTGTGGATCTTATGGATAGAGTTTCCACTTTCCAGAGATCAGTTGAACAAGTTCGTACTTGTGTTTGTGGATGATATTCTAGTTTACTGCAAGAATAAGTAAGAGCACAAGATGCATTTGAGAGTTGTTTTGAAAATCTTGCGAAAGCGTCAACTGAGAGCTAAGTTTTCGAAGTGCCACTTCTGGAAGAGTGAAGTGAGGTTCTTAGGCCATGTTGTTTCTAGAAATGGAATAGCAGTTGACCCAACAAAGGTGGAAACAATCCAGGACGGGGATAAACCTAAGAATGCGAAGGATGTTAGAAGTTTCCTTGAGTTGGCAGGATATTATCGCCGTTTTAATAAAGGATTTCTCCAACATAGCTGCACCGTTAATAGGATTGACGAAGAATAACCAAGTGTTCACGTGGGATGCAAAGTGTGAGCAAGCTTTTAGAATCCTAAAAGAGAGATTGGAGAGTGATCCTTTTTTGATCATTCCAAGTGGGAATGAAGAAATGGTGATATACACCGACACATGCGGTACTGGACTTGGAGCAGTGCTGATGCAGAAGGGTTAGGTTATGGCCTACGCAAGTCGACTGCTGAAGCGGCATGAAAGGAATTATCCAACTCATGATTTGGAGTTGGCAGCAATTGTGTTTTCTCGGAAGATGTGGAGACATTACCTATTGCGAGTTCGATTCGAGTTGTTTATGGATCATAAGTTGTTGAAGTATCTTTTCTCCCAAAAGGATTTGAATCTTCAGCAATAAAGGTGGCTAGAGCTTCTGGCATCATATGATTTTGGCGTACCCTATACTCCTAGTAAAGGTAACGTAGTGGCGGACGCGTTAAGTCGAAGATACGCAAGTTTGGGTGCAATGTTTTTGGAATGGAAGAGCCACAAGTACTTGGTAAGATTTGATTTCAGGCCAAGGTGTGAGTTAGAACCTAAAATGTTGGCAAGCTTATCGATAATATGTACTCCTATCAAAAGGATTGGCGAGTGCTAAAAGCGAGAAGAAAAGCTTGTCGAGTTTACCCAGAAGTTGGAAGTAGAGAATAAAGAGTTCGGGGTCGATCGAGAGGGATGACTCTTGATATTGATGGATTGAGTGATGAGGTTCTGAGAGAATGTCATCACTCGAAGTTGATGATTCATCCTGGTAGTAATAAGATGTATCAGGACATGAAGCGAGCCTACTATTGGGAAGGGATGAAGAGGGATATTGGAAAGTTCATTTCCAAGTGTTTGAATTGTCAGTTGTGAAAGCTGAACAGAAGAAGCCGAGTGGATTGCTTCAGCCATTGGAAGTTCGTACATGGAAGTGGAAGCAGATATTGATGGACTACCTAGAACTAGGGCAGGAAATGAAGGAATTTGAGTCATCGTGGATCGCTTGACCAAAAGTACAAGGTTCATTCTTGTCAGATCGACTAGGACAACATTGAAGTTGGTAGAGCTTTATATTAAATGGATAGTTCGATTCCACGGTATCCCAAAGAGTACAGTAATTAATCGAGTTCCATTATTCATGAGTGGATTTTGGAAAAGTTTGCAAGAAGCTTCAGGTTGTATTTGAGTATGGCTTACAATTCCCAAATAGATGGTCAAAACGAGAGGGTTAACTGAGTTTTGGAAGATCTCCTCAGAGCTTGTGTATTAGACTTCGGACGATCATGGGAAGACCATCTACATCTCGTCGAGTTTGCTTATAATAATAACTACCAGTCAAGCACTGGGATAGCACCATACGAGGCGTTGTATGGAAGACCGTGTAGTTCTCCAGCATGTTGGTTGGAAACTGGAGATTTGTTGATACTTGGGCCAGAGATGATCAGAGATACATCGGACTGTATTGAGGTTGTCCGACAATGAATGAAGGAAATCCAAGATCGTCAGAAGAGTTATGCTGGTGAACGTCGAAAAGATTTGGAATTCAATTTTGGCAACATGATTTTCGTGAAGATTTCGCCGTTAAAGCATGTTGTTCGGTTCGAGAGAAAAAGAAAGTTGGCCCTAAGATTTGTTGGAACGTTTTCGATAATCGAGCGAATTGGAAAGCTCACGTATAGGTTGGAGTTACCGAAGAGGATGTCGAGTTTGCATAATGTTTTTTATGTGCCGTTTCTTCGGAAGTGTGTGCATGATTCGAATGTGGTGGTATCTCTAGAGCAGCACGAAGTACTAGAAGTAGAGATCGTAGTTATGAGACCTCGTAAGCCGAATGACACAAAACAACTTAAGAGGAAGACTGTTAAGTTGTTCAAGGTACATTGGAGTGAGGACGGTGACAATTGTATGTGGGAGACGGAAGAGTAGACGAAGACGACCCAGCCAGAACTCTTTGTCGGTATGACCCATAGATATCATGTCATTTTACAACAATGTAACTTGGGTTGTTGTTGTTATTTGAATTCGGCGTGCTAGGATAAGGCTATGGATGCATGGTCAATGGCTGCTAGTTTGGATGATCAAATTGGTTGCTTATGGGTGATAGGCATGCAGAATTGTTTCGGTTGCTTGTGTTTATTGGGATATCGGGGGCGAAATACCTAAAGGGGGGAGAATGTAACCGCCCGCATTTTACGTATCGGTGGATCGTAAAATATTTTTATTTAGTTCTATGAGGTTTGGACCATTCTCATATTTTGATATGTTGTTTATGGGGATGTGAGACATGTCCATAATTTTTTACCAATTTTATTTGTGACTGTTATTCCCCTGTCAGTCTTGTACAGGGAATAACTTTTGACTGGGATCAAATCAAGTGCCGAGGTCGATCTCATTGGAAAGGAAACGGTGATGCCAATTCCATAGAGTGGTCACATTAAAGATTGGGTTCGGAGGTTTGGGAGGAATCACTATTTTTGTGTTTCACCGTTTGTTGTTCAGGTTTTGAGCCAATCAGTGGTTGATTTGGAGAGAGCCATTAGTGGGCTGGTGGAAGGATATAAATAGGGGGTTAGAGGCATGAATTATAGTTTACTCTCTTCATTCTCTAATTTGGTTGAGCTCGAGATCCTCCTCCTTGCTCAATCAAATACACCTTTTCATCATTAGAATTCTGGATCTGCATAAGAGAATCAAAGATCTACATCATTTGAAGCTATATATATACATCAATCTAAGAGATATTTCATCAAACCGAAGAATTTGAAGAGTGTTCTTCGCTGTTTAGATTGGGCAATCGGTGATTTTGTGTTGTTTTGAAGAATTGGTGAATGATATGCATCTCTCACGCAGATTCAATCAAGTACATGAGTTGTTTGATCTTTATTTCTTCATCTTCAAGTTGTTTCACCTAGATCTACGTCATGGTAAGTATATTTTTATTTGAATCGCCGTAGGATCTAATCTGATAACTTAAAACCAGTAATTCTTATGTTAATTCATATGTTTATGCAAGTTAGATCCATTATTTTTCATTTATCATGATTTTGGTGAACTTTACATGATTTTTGATGATAATTGTCATTTTGGTGTTATTGATGGATTTATAGAGTGTTTATGTTGAATTGGATGAACTGAATGAGTTGATTTTGACGATATTGTCGTTTAGCGAATATTTGGTCAAGTTTGGAGCTGTTTTGGTCAAATCTGCAAGTTAGTTGTTTTTATTTAAATCAGTGCTTACGTGGTAGTGTTAGATCGTGTCTTGTTCTCCAAGACAAAGCAGGTCGTTGGGAAAAGGGATGCCTCAGATCGTTCGAGGTAGATCGGGTCGTGGTGGCATAGGCTAAGTGTGACGACCTTATCAGGTCATGGAGCATAGGTTAGGTCGGGTATGACCTAAGGGTTACGACCAAGGAGGTATGACGACGCTTTGAAACGTTATGATTAATGGCATAAAAGTCGTGGTTTGTTTCCATAGCAAATGGGCGAAACACTATGGATTGATGTGATGGAACTTATATTGATTGTTGTTTGGTTCAGTGATGGTATGACTTCGATATATATATATATATATATATATATATATATATATATTCAGGTGGGAATGTTCGAAGTGATGTGATGAGTGCAAAGCAACGGAAGTTGAGACAACTCAAGGGTGTTGACTTGTGATAATGGTTTCTCAAGGGGAACTTGAGTTTGTGAATGGTCATCAGGGTTAATGGCTAGTGATGCGAAGGCCGAGAGATTATCGTTGTCGTAAGTTCTAGTCGACTCAAAGTAGAGGTACTTTGGACAGTCATGAAGGGCCTCGTACCTTAGGCAGTCGTGAAGGGCCTAGTTGTTGAGATTGGAAAGACAAACATGCGAGCCGTGAAGGCGTATGGAGTTTTTGCTAGAACTGGGGTTTACCATTAGCCTTTGATATATGGCAGGTGGCTGTCATACGATTAACGATGGTTTCAAAGAAGGAAAGGCAGTGATAGCCAGGTCTTGGATGTTTGGTTGTTCTGCTTGTACTATATCACGTAGATTGTCTGAAGTCGAGGGAAATGTTTCTTGGGTGCTTGTCTGATATTGGTTTAGGCCTCTGGGGCTTGTGATTGAGGGATGTTAAGCTCAATTAGGATGGTTGACGTGAGATATAGTTAATTGATATGATTGCTATTAAATGATGGTCGTTCTGCTATTGTTTGGTTTTTCTGATTGCCACGGATGTATGGTTGAAATGCTTGTTATAAAGGTTATGATTATCAGATGTGGGGGAGGAAGATTTGGGTTCTTCTTTAGAGTTTGGTAGATTGGATTGTTAATTTACCTGTTCTCATATACTTTATTGATGATGCTAGATAATTGTTTTATTGCTCACTAAGACTGTTGTCGGACTCAAGGTTTTATGTTTCCCTTTTATTACCTGTGGTTATTCATCCTGTTGTGGATGAGCAGACTGAGTAGTAGGTGTTAGGTGATATCTTAGTGAGGACGATGCTGCTGTGCGAAAGTGAGATGGAGGCTCGCGTATTACTTTTACTATTATCTAGTATCTTTGTTTCCACTGTCTGATGAGTGTTGTAGTAAGGGTTAATGTACTTACTTTGAAGTTGTATCCAGTGATGCATGGATAATCTTTCAGGATGTTATGAAAGTTTAAAAGTTTGTTATATGATGCTCCGCTATTTTTGCCTGTTGTGTGCGTTCTATTATATTTCATCCTTGCACTATGAATTATATGACAGGTTCCGCCTGTGTCTACCTACTCTGATGATTGTCTATAGCTGCCTAGCACGTCTTTTCGCACGTTATTCCTCTTGTTTAGTGCAGGAGTTATGGGCGGTCATCACATTTGGTATCAGAGCTCTGGTTATCGATTTTTTAGCCAAAAGTTCGAAGAAGTAATTATGTATGAGAGATGTATTTGTAGATTTCTGATGGATGTATACTATATAGTGTAGCAGCGTTTGAACTTCATTAGCAGTTTCTCTTGTAAGTGGCTAATCATTCTAATTTTCAAATTTAGAATGAGTCGACGTACTTCAAGACATACTACTAGGGAGGAGGCTTTTCCTGGAGGGGGAAATGGCGGTACACCAGATTATCCAGCCATGTTTGAAGCCATGATGGAGGCATTCATAAGAAGGGTACCCACTTCAGTTGCAACCACAGTGGATGTAAGTGTGTAGGTGCCTAGGGTTGTGGATTTTGAAAAGCTGTGTAAAGATTTCACATCTCCAGATGTAAAGCCATTCAAAGGGACAGAGCCGACTGAAGAGGTTCGGTGGTGTTTAGATGCTTGTATTCGCATTCTTGGAGACTTGGGTATAGAAGATGCAACTAAGAGAAAGCTTGAGTCTAGGCAGCTGCAGCGCAGGGTTATGGAATGGTGGAATTCTGTTATACTTGGGACTTCGGAAGATGAGATAACGTGGGAACATTTCCAAGTTAAGTTCGAGACAAAGTTTATCTCTACTGATCAGAAGTCTATTCTGTTTAAAAAGTTTATGGAGCTAAAACAGAATGGTCGACTAGTGCTTGATCATGTTTTCGATTTTGAGGCCTTGTCGAAGTATGTTCGTTCGTATATTAACACTCCTTATCCGAAGAACGAGAAATTTGTTATGGGTTTGGACACCTACACAGGAAGACCATTGGTGGATCATCTTGATTTGATCCATATGTGAAGATTATGGAAAAAGCCATGAGACATGAAAGCTTGTTTCCGAAAGAAGAAATTATTGTCGCTGCAAAGGAAGCTCCAAAACCATAGTAGGGTGGAAATAATAAGAAGAGAAAGAAGCAACAGCAAAAAGGAAAGGATGGCAAGAAGAAACCCAAGAGTGCGGTGGTTTTCTTTAACTACCAACAGAAAGGTCATTTTGCTAATGAGTTTAAGTATTCGAAGGTTGAAAGGAAGTATCACAATACAACCCAAGATTAACTAGCCAAATTCATTTCAACAGCAACATACAAGTAATCCAGAGTCTAATGGCACAACAAAATCGAGGTATTGATCATCAAAAGATGTAATTCTAATGCATTGTTGCTGGAATCGATTGAAAGAGATGTTCATCATCACGCAGTATTCTCAAAAACTAGTTTAATTCAACATCAAACACATTAAGCTTTCGGATTCAAATCAAAATCAAAACTGCAATACAAGTTGTCAAGGCGAGTCAGCAATCACTCAAAGTTTGTACATATTTGAAAACAAAAAGGTGCAAAAATGTTGAATTCGGGTGAGGCCATTTCGATCCAGTTTCAAAAAAAAAATCACTGAATCGATATACGCACAATCATCGAAATCGGTCCCATAAAATCCAACTCAAATCTTACAAACGCCTGCAAAACTGATTCAAATCCCTAAAAACCCATTCCTATGCCAAAGCTCGGCCTAAATCACAATCATCTCAAACCTTAGACACTTGAAATTAAGTTGGTGAAGCATTAAACAACACCTACTCGAATAATTGATTGTTGGATTTCAATGAAAGGGGCCTCCAAAGATTCGGTGACGACAAAGTAGTTCAGATGTGAGAAAACTTACTGCAAAGAAGGCTAGATTGATTGAGGTTGAGATGGCAATCAAATTTGGTTTAGATTTAAGGCTCGCCTAATGACCACGGTGTAGATCCAATCAATGATGAAACTGATTGAAGAGGAAGCACCAAGATCCAGTCACGAGAATTTTTTAGACAGACCTAGCTGCCATTAAAATGCTCTATCAGTTGAGGAGATAAAATGAAGAGGTGCAGATCCAAGGAAAATAAAAAGTAGCTCCAAAGTGGACCATTGGCCTTCGCGATCCATCGGGGCTGTTTATGTGAGGTTCATTGGTACTGAGAAGTTCCAATCCATTAGGAAAATGAGCATATGACCCATATGAAAAAAAAGAACATTTCTGATCCATGTATAATAGATATAGACGATCTGTCAATATGCTTTAACACAAATTGTGGCATTCGTTTCAAAGTTTACATTTTTCATAAGCAAAAAATATAAACTTTGAGGGGCAAATGTTAACCCCGTTGTAAATACGTGGTTCAAGAATAGTGTGTGTTACACAGAAAAGTGATAGATTGTTTATATTCACAAAATGATGGATCAGATGGCATTTTGCTATGGATTGTGCGTAATAGTATGATGGATCGGGCATGGTTTAACCCACGAATCAGTCACCTTTCATTGGTTATGCATCAGTCAGTTATAAAACCATGGATTGAACATTATGTTACACCATGGATCGGTCAGAACTTGTACATATGGATCAGTCATTCTCATTCAGTGGACCGGGCACGCATCTAATGCCTGGATTGGGGAATTTCTTCACACGATGGATCGGGGCAAATTTTACCAATGGATCGAGCGGAAAATCCATGTAATGGATCGGGCATGTATGGTCCCGTTGGATCGTGCGGATATTGATTAGCCACATATTGTGCACGGTGAAACACATGATTTGGCAAGGCACGCGACGATGGATCATTGCAATTCTACAGATCGGGCGCTCCTGAAGGATGGATCGAGCATCCGATCCATACCTGCACACATGAAATTTCAGCTTTGTCACTCCACTTCAACTCACACCTATAAATACCCCATCATTTCCAACATTTAAAGGATCGATTTTTTCTACCTTATAGGTCTGCTACTTTCATTTCTCAACATCATGCAATCATCTCAAACTCCATTAGAGCTCCATCATGCTTCATTCAATCATCTCCATCATCGTGAAATCATTAAAGATCATCAAAGTGCTCGATTATCGAAGATCTACTTCAATAATCTCCACAACTAGAGAGATCTAAGCATCTCTATGATGAATTCAAGAGATTGAAGAGATGTGATAAAGAATTGTATGGAAGAGAAATTCATTGTAAAAGAAAATAGAAAAGATGTATGAAGTGAAAGTGAATATGTACCTTGTAATGGAGAAGTTCATTATGAAATATCTGATTAAAGTGGACATAGGCCTGATCTGATGCCGAACCACTATAAACACTCTCTCCGTTACTTTTCCCGCACTTACTTGCTCTTAACCTTGTTTTGATTATTTGTGAAGTGTTGAAACACACCTTGGGGTGTTAGTGCTATTTTTTGCGTCAACATTATGTTATCTCCTACATGAATAAAATCATCAAAGCCCTATAAGTGGACATATGTTCAATCTGAACCGAACCACTATAAATCGTTGTGTTCTTATTATTTTCGCATATTATACTGTGCTTTATTATGCTTCTGACTATGTTCTGCTATGCCTCCGAATGCCAAAATAACCCTTCCTACATCGTTTAACATTCAACTTACGACGAGCTTGCAAAACCCTTATCACATGGTACTTGTTGGTCCTTAAAACTTATAAGCATAATACTCATATCTTGAAGGAAGAGTAGCTAATTTTCGGGCTTAAAACCTTGAAATCTAAGACATGGTAAACTAACTCAAGCTTATAGGAACTAAGCAACGACTCCTAAGTACCCTTAGGTCCACAACCATAACCCCTTATTTCGGTGTTAACGAAAAATATCGTTAACGGTAATTACTTCACAAACAAATATGATATACTGTAACATGCTTATTATATATATATATATACACACGTATTATATTAGATAGATATGTGCAACATGAATACAATCTGGGAGGGTTTTACATATAAGTAGTTAATGTATCATCTTATATAATCATGTTCTATTCTTAGGAATAAAATGGAGATTACGTATGGAAGAGGTGGTTGATAACTCCGGTCTTGAAAACCTGTATAGATTTGATATTATCGAGGGTTTATATTCCTCTTTTTTTTCTTTATTGTGGAGTTGAACTTTTTATTTATTTGTTTGGACTGACCTGTTATCCTTTATAAAATAAGGAAGCAAGGCTTAACTATCCCATCTAGCTGAGCCAGAATAGGAAAAAATAATAGATATAAAAAGAAATCTTAACTAAGTGAGGTCATAAAAAGAACAAGTTCCAAACTGCGATCAGTTCCTTTTCCAAATCCTATTGCATTTGCACGAACCCTTCCCACATGCCATAAATAAACAACAATTTGAAAAAAAATCTAGAATTAAATGAGAGGTTAGCTAACATTGCAAGAGAAATAGCAAAATCCGATGACAAAATGTTGTTGGAAACCATCGGAACAACCATTGTAAACCGTTGGAACAGTCGCCATTGACTTACGATGGAGGCAACAACAATATAACCAACGGTTCATAGAGACGTTTTTCGATGACTAAGCTTCAACATTTGTCGTTGGGAAGCATTAGAAAATCTTGATCGATAATCCATCGCTAGTCAACGAAAATATTGGGTATTTTTTTATATGCAGCTTTACTTACGTCGTCAAACCCCCACACATATCATAGAGTCAATCTCATAGTTTCATTTCGAGCTTAAATATATAACTACTTGTTCCAAAAAATGG
Source organism: Allium sativum (assembly GCA_030737875.1). Lineage (NCBI taxonomy): Eukaryota > Viridiplantae > Streptophyta > Magnoliopsida > Asparagales > Amaryllidaceae > Allium > Allium sativum. Next base: position 1,052,209,982 of record CM060924.1, read on the forward strand.
TTCAAATACACAGAAATTTATAAATGTACAATAAAACTGATGAAAATAATTGTATCTCAGTCGGTATGATACTTAACGGTTCGCTGGTGCTGGAGCTTGGAGGTGGCTCGCTGGTGCTGGAGCTTGGAGGAATCTCACTGGACCTTGGAGGAATCTCGCAACAGGCAGGTCGCGGGAGCTTAGAGGATCTCATAGAAGGCAGGTGGCTTGCTGGATTTGAAGGCGCAGCAGACACTTCAATTCGATAATGGCTTAGCGACTCAGGTTTTTTTTTGGTTATGTTTCCTCTTATTTTTTCGTTTTGCAAGCACAATAAAGAATCTCCCCCCCCCCCCTTTTTTTCATTTTCTAACTTTTCCAGGGTGGGGCACGTGCCCAGCCAGCCTAAGCATGGCTCCACCCCTGCGTCGTACCGACCTGGGTTGAGTTCTTAATGTTAGGAATATATGTGGACGAGTTGAAGGAGCCGAATCTGGTGAGGCGAGCTGAGTGAAAGCCGACCCGATCGAAGATTCACCGCTTGCTTGGTTTTGAAGAATGAGTTACTGTCATTTTTGATGTTAACATATGGTCGGCACATTAGTCACGATTTGCAAAATTCAAAGTCATGCTTTGCCGATCCCTTTACTTGGACTATAATTCCAGCAGTGGACAGTAGACTGTACCTTGGCCTTAATATTTAGTAAGAGCATCATCAACGTTGTGGGTTGTTCACGGTCAAATTTTCGTCGGTTGACATGAGCAAACCCCCAACGAGGTTGGGGTCATTTTTGCCTTAACCGGCTTTTAATAAGCTGACTAAGGAATAATAATAACAATAAAATATTCCCCACTCTTAGCCGGCTTTTACAAAGTCGGCTAAGGGAGAGGGAAGTTAAAAAAAAAAATCTTTCCCTTAACCGCCTTTAAATTACCCGGCTAAGGGTATAAAGCCTTAGCCGGCTTATTTAAAGCCGGCCAAGCGGGATTGTTGAAACAACCGTTCGGTTGTTTCAGCAACCTCCAGTGTCGCTGAAACAGCCCTGACCTCGTGTGTAGCTCCCCCGCTGCAGTCGGTTGAGTAATAATCGACCCCGTGTTGGGATGCTATAGAAAGTCGTTCAATTTAACTCACAGTTTACTATTTCAAGTTCTTTATACCCTTCTTTTAGTGACCGTTGCCTCAATTCCAAGCATTATTTTATCAGTTCCCTTAGATAAGAGCACTCTTTCATGAAATAAGACTATTCATTTCAGTTTTCTTATGATCTTTGTAACCATTATATTGATATATCTTCTAGTAGCAAATTCAAGAAAAGAAACTCTGTTTACAATTTAATATCTAACTGACAGTGTTTTCGACTAGGAGCTAAGAATGTTAAGAAGAGATACCCTATTCTGAATAAGTATCCTGAACAACTCCTCCAAACCTTTTTCGAGTTCTTCAGTGCTTTCTTCCAACTCCTTCAGTTCACAGCTCTCTAGTTGCCAACATTCAGTTCTCACCCATTTACTAACTTTGTTAACCTTCAATTTCGAAGTGGTCAACAAGAAACCCAACATAGTCTTAAACAAACAATTAGCAATCTCTCTTGTTTCCACCAATACCTTATCTGCTATTAATAAATCTGAATCTCCATTAAACACACTGCTTTTGCAGTCATTGTCACTGTAATTCCTCAACATCTTGGAACAACGTTTAATCTGCTTCATCAAATTCTTCTCAGAAGCAACACAAGCAGACTCGTCTTTTCTCCATAATGAAAAGCGAATGTCTTGAATGTGCTCTCTCATCAAAGCCATGCATTCCCTTAAAGCACTGGTTAAGTCCAGAAGCTGAATGGAATCATCCAATTGCTGTTCAACCCATTTTTCATTCCTGTGATGATAAATTGCCTTTTGATTCTGTGTTAAGCTAAAGAGCTCATCAACTGACATATATAAGCAACACAGTTTTGTCAGTGTACAGCTAACAACATGAATGTTTGTACTGCAGGAAGAAGAAGCTTTAAGATTACGAAGCTCTTCCTCTATTCTGCGCATGATTGGATGAGGTAGAAGTTGATCACTACTGCTTCTAATATGAGGTGATCTATGGTGTACTAAACTGAAGCCTGTCATTCTTTCTTTTCTTGATGTTTTGGACAGAGAGAAGTGAGAATAATTTTTTATTTTTCCTTAGGAGCTCAGTGTTTAAATATGAATGTAGAAGGCATTAGGAATCGTGCCACCTGTATTTTAAATTTGGTGACTTACATTTTTAAATTTGTAGAAGCAACAAGTGACGAGTTCATGTAGAAAATATGGATCTTTGCCAGAAGGGTTTCAGATTCTCTCTGGGCTTATAAGCTGCTTCTTGGAAAGAGGGGAAAACTGAGTTTATAATATATGCGCACGGCTGTATCCGAAAAGTTGGCAGTTGAAAATGCAATATTCTTATATGAAGGCATATATAGTTGTTTTGTTGCAAAGTTCGTAGATAACCCGAGCGTGGGGGTTTTAATATAAAGAATTGTTGCAATAATATTATGTGAAGCAATATATAGTATTCAGTGTGCTGCTGATCTACCGAACCTAATTTTTTTGTTCTGTCCGTATTGTTTAGTGCTATGGCTGTTCATTGGATTTTGATGATTTAAGCCATGATTCTGCAGTATTTATTATATCAAATGTTCCACACATGAACGGAAAGCTTCATGAACTTTCTTTCTGTTTTAACTTTGAAGTCGTCATAAGCACCGTTTCACTTATTTTACTTCAATGTTTTATTATGACATTCACATTTTGTCGGTTTGGATACTTTATTGTTTTTGCAATTCATTTGATAGTAGACAAACAGCTCAAATCATCCTGCTTCAAAGTATGTGTCACCACAACAGCAACTACTTTTTGTGACGGACGCTTGCAACTACTAACGACGACTAAAAAAAATGTTGTTACAAACCGTTGCTCGAGCTGTATAAACCGGCAAGTCGAACATGTTTCTTCTTCATTGTTTCCATCCCCAAAAAAAAAAAAAACACAGAAACCTTACCTTCGTCGCCCCTTCGTCACTGCACGCTGCCGATCCACCCAACACACCTCCAGGCCTCTCAAATCTTATTGATATGTCTTCTCACCCTAATTTATGTTTAATCAGGATTAATTCTAGAGTATAATAGAATGTTTATGAATTTTGATTAAGATAAGAGGTTTTGAAGAAAATTAACTTGCCTTCATTACGGATAATACATCTCCTTTTTTATACAAGCTTTTACAATCAAATATATGGAAGCCAATAAAGTACAATATATCATATCCTATAAAATATATCCTAATAAGTTTTCTGTTGTATCTCCATAATAAGTTTCCTATTACATCTCCATAATAAGTTTTTGGTTATATCTCCATAATATGCCCTCCAAAATACATCCGTTTACTCCCCCTCAAGTTGGAGCACGTAAATCGTAAATGCCCAACTTGCGCAAACATATCCAAACTGTTGACGACCAAGTGCCTATGTCAAAATATCAATATTCAACAAACCATCGACCTGATCACTACACACCACCAAACTCCCTCTGAGCAAACACCAATATTCAACCAACCAACCACAACTTTAATACAAACTATCGGCCCGATTACTGCACACAACCAAACTCCATTTGTGCAAACACAAATATTCTTCAACAACTTCACTTTTACAACCCATCGACCCGATCACTATACACTACCAAACTCCCTTTGTGCAAACACCTATCAAGCCAATCTGCTTTTTTATTAACTACTACAAATGGTTTTTATAGTGAACCGACCACATCAATGGTTTTTTTAAAGTGGACCGACCACTACCAGTCACCACACCGGATTAACCAAAACACTGCAGCTAACCATTGCAAACATTTGCAAAAGGTAGTCACCTTACAAAACACAATCTCCACTATGGAGTAAATACCCAAAAACAAATTACATGAACTCAAAACCAATAATTTCATTAAGCAAATCACTTTAGAAAACCGTACTTGCACATACCGATAATAGCATTATACAACTTGACATGCTCGAAAGAGATAAACCCTATTACACTGTTCCCCGGCTCCAATCAGGTTCCTCAAGCTTTGGTCCATGCGATCCTGAAGTAGAAAACATGGCCGAAGAGGTCTTGAGAGCCGCAGTCAGCTGTTGCACCTGCTCATCACTGAGAGTGGGAAAAGACGAACGATCTATCTCACTGGAATTATTTGAGAAGCTTTGTCGATTGTTGTTCACGGCAGCAGCAACAGTACCTCGTCCTGTCACACCTTGCCGACCGCCACGACTTCCCCTCTACCACCAGATCTACCACCACCATGTCCACTTCGGCCACCAATTCCAACCCACTCAGGCCACCCAATAAACTCGTAATATTTTTATCTGTCATGACCCTTTTGACCACAGTGAGAGCATGAACGAACAACTACACCTTGCTCCCCCTATTATGTGCCATACCATTAACAGTAAACCCAAACACACCACCACATGATTCTTGAGTTTCTATGACAGGCTGGTGCCGCTTAGCTGCAAGAATCTTCCCATATGCATAAGCAAGAGCAGGTAAAGGATCTAGCATTAACGAACCCAATGTAATATCACGGTATTTTTTAGAATCAGGACCAATGAGAAATTGTTGCAATTTTTCATTCTTTAATAAAGCAACATGTTCACTAGCAGCCGAACATGAACATGAAGGGATTTTAGCAACATTAGCTAATTTTTCCCACAGAGTACGTAACTCTCCATAATAATCAATAATAGTTAGACCACGTTGCTTACAATTAGCAATTGAACTCTTCAAGTCATGAATATGAGGTCCATTACTAAGGGAGTATCTATCACGTAGATCATCCCACAAACTCTTAACTTTGTCCAGCAAAGAAACGGTCTTACGAATAGATTCATCAATAGTATTATATATCCAAGCAACAAGCATTGAATTCACAAAACCTGGAGAGGTAGCAGCTGGTTAAGTGATACTACCGATCCTAATTTATTTTTATCATGTAAATTATTCCAAGTAGAATGCACCCACTCATCATAATTATTCCCTTTCAGCAAAATAGTGCTGATTACAAAACCTGTATCTTTAGAGGATGTAAGTAATACAAGGTAAAAGGTTCATGTCGTGATGACGATGGCAAAGCTTGATTTCCTTCAGTTATTGCTTTCTTTTTAAATTACCGGCTATGATACCATGATAAAGATAAGTGGTTTTGGAGAAAAGTAACTTGACTTCATTACAGATAATACACCTCCCTTTATACAAGTTTTTACAATCAAATATATGGAAATGATTAAGGTAGATTATATCATATCCTATAAAATGTATCCTAATAAGTTTCCTATTATATCTCCGTAATAAGTTCCATGTTATATCTCCATAATAAGTTTCTTGTTATATCTTCATAATATATCTTGCAAAATATATCCGCTTAGATTTGAAAATAAGTTGTTTATGGGTTGTTAATTGATGGTTATGTGGTATACATACGATGATAATTGTGTTGTACGTTGATTTGGGAGTAAATGTAGTTTATTACACTACGCCATAGACGGCCTACTGCAACTAAAATCCAAGGTGTTGCCAGCTAAAATGTTGCCACAACTATGCTGATTTTTGTCTATTTCAACGCACTCTTCAGTATGTTAGCATATATATCAAATTATGTTACAATAGCTATAGTTATAAACTAATTCGCCACGCCATCAATCTGCATTTATAAAAAGATGCATATATATATATATATATATATATATATATATATATATATATATATCCATCAATTTATCATTTAAAAACAACATCTGTAATTGAGACCTTACTAATTCGTTAAAATCCTCCACCATCAATAGGAAATCAACTTACATTACTCATTTCATTCCTCTTTCTCAACTTCTCTGATCTGTCTGTTCTTGCCCCCAAATTTCCAATTCCATTCCCTAATTTTCATTTACCTACCTCTTCCACTCCAATCCTCTATGCGTCCTCCACTTCTTCCAGCTAGTCCTCGACTCCAACCCCAAACACACCCACTTATTCCCTTCTCCGTCATCAAATGGCAATCAATCCAAGAAGAATGGTTTTACCATGTGTTTCTCATGTATGTTTCTATTGTTTTATTTGATCGCCACTACTAATTAGTTTATCGAGAAATGGAAATTATTATCACCGTGAGTATAATTGGTGTTAGGTGATTAACAATTTTTGTCTGTTATTTGTCAAAGAATCCACACTTTTTTCAGTTTGAAGTTGTATACTAATGAAACTGGACCTGTAAATGGTGTTATTTGCAGTGAGTTCATAGTTCATATATCATACTAGAAGAACGTGTACATCATTTTGTTTGGTTGATGGTGTTATTTTGTGGTTCTTTTGTGTGTTGGTTCGTTGAAATGTTCTTTGAGCCGCTATTGGGTTGTAAATTCATTTAATAACACCGAACGTTAGTTCCTAGTGAAGTGTGGTTGTGAACAATTAGACCATCGACCTTATATGAGTTGCACGTTCTAAACAACTTCTCAGGTTTCCCAGGTTGCTGTTTCCGGTGATGATTGAGACATGATACTGCTAGATTTTTTTAATAAGATATATAGTGGTTTATGAAAATTGTTTCATAAAGATGCTTATATATACACGATAGTATTCATTTCTTAAGTATTTTCATGTTTGTCATATGCATGCTTTTTCACCTAGTTCCCAATCAGATAAGATCTGTATGCATAGTTAGAAATTATATGCAAAATCACTTCATCTATAAACGTTTACACTTGTTGTACATTGATATGTGTATCACCATTGACATCATTATATGCCAGTTAACCAAGCATTGTTTAACAAAGGCTTGGATTTGCTTCAAAGGCCATACAATGATATATCTACACATATGGATCAATAAATGCTAATGAATGATTGTTTCTTCATGATGCATGCTTCTAAAATTTTGTGTGTGCTTCAAGAACTATATATATATATATATATATATATATATATAGTGTGTGTGTGTGTGCATGTGTATGTGTGCATATGTATGTGTGTATAAGACTGTTGTCATTGGATGTTTTTTTATTAACAACTTCAATTCGAATTCAATGGCCGCTTAATCAATTTCTACTTCAAATTCATCAACGTGGCTGCAAGAAAGGACTTCCACCACAAAATCCCGGCAAAGATGAGGACTGTGAAGGTAGGGTCGAATGCGGGGAAGAAGTTTTTTGGTTGCTCTATGTGGCTGGTAAATATAAATTAGGTTTTTTTGGTCGCTTTGTCGATTATCATATCTTTCGGTGATGTTTTAGTCAAAAATTTAAGATATGTGCAGAATAGTGATTGCGAGTATTTTATGTTGCATGACGAAGTGTATGAAATCAATAGCAATGCTGAATTGGAAGATACTACGGTTAAATTGATGGACAAAGAAAAGACTATATCGCAGTTGCTCGTGGAAAGGAAGACAATTGAAGAAAGGCTGCTGATGCAAAAGAAAAAGAGGGCAAAAGCCGATGAATTTGTGGCAAATATGAAGGAAGAGTTGGACCTAATGCGCATTGAATGTGGAAAACACGAGAAAGGAGAAAATTTCTTTGCAACAACTTTAGCTTTGTCCTGGATTATGTTTGGAGTTCTTTTGTGTGTTGCACTGGCAATGTATAGTGCAGTGAAATAACATGAAATAACATGCATGGACAAGTTTTCAGGTTTTATTTTAAGTTTTGTCACATTGTAATTAGTGATAATTTTTGTCACATTGCAAATTACTGATAATTTTTGCCAAATTTCCCATTAAAACTACAATGATGATTAGCGATAATTTTATCCATATTGTAATTATCTAATTGTTTACTCAGTAAACTCTCATATCAGAATGAAGCACATGTCAGTTTGAAACTTAAGCAATGCCTCGGTTCGCAATTGAAGCAATGGTTGAGTTTGTACTTGAATGAGTCGTGGCATACTTTTACTATGGCATAAATTTGCAACTGAGGCAGTGCCTCTGTCATATTATGGCATACAATTGCATTCCTTGATATCATTTGCGTTTTGAACAAATTCAGTCATTGCATCAATTTGCAACTGAGGCATGTAGGTCATAAGCTAAGGTATGCAACTGAAGTGCAAATGAAATGCAACTCAGTTATGCAAATGAAATGCAAATGAAATGCAAATGTATCTTATGTATGCAACTAAAATGCAAATGAAACTCAACTAGTGCTGAAATGCAAATGAATCTCGGTTATGCAACTGAAATGTAACTGAGGTATGCAGGCCATAAATTGTACTGAAATGTCTTTGTGCTGAAATGAAACTCATTTACACTATGACAATAGTTTGTGCCGAAATGCAACTGAGGCATGCATACCTCTCATTTTGTGCTGAAATTCAACTGAGGCATACAGGTGAAGGAGGCAGTGATGTGGTTGTTCAGGAACTTGTTACTGAAGGCACTAGAGGTACTCAAGGTAGTAGAGACACTAAACGCACTTGAGGTTCGCGCTATATTTTAAAACTGTTTTAGTTTGATGTAAACATGAATTTGGTAATGGCTATGTTTCTAACTGAAATGTCTGTAAAATTGAATTTGTTGTCTCTGTTTTGTTGTTTTCTACTTGACCAAGCAGTATGTTATGTAATGTTGTCATAACTATGATATAATGTTGCAGTATGTGATGTTAAATGTTGCCATAGCTATGATATAGTGTTGTCACTAGATGGTAAAAGTGTTGCCATCGAGTAATGCATGTGGGCCCCACAACAAGATTCCATGAATCCGGGCTACAGATTTTAGTAGCGATTTCGTGAACCGGGCTAAAGATTTTAGTGGCCCCCACATTTTTGTAAATTTAGTACTTGTGGCAACACTTATACCGATGTTGCTTTAGGGTGACAAAGATGTTGTCTTTGACTATAAGGCAACGCGACAAAATGCAACACCAAGAAAGTGTTGCCACAGATCATTTTTGGCCTATAGCAACTTTTTTTGGTACTTCCTGCATCACTTCTTTGATGTTGAAGTATGCAATCTATGGCGTAGTAATTAGGAGGTAGAAGACGATGATTATCGTGTAGTTGTTGTCATATATTGTGTTAGTTGGCGTATAACTATTGACTTTGTGCTGTGATTTGAATATTAATGTATATTATTGATTAATATGTTTATTGATAAGTCTGTGCGAATATTTGTTAAACTTTAATGCAATGTTTGTTGTTATTTAAGCGAATATATGTGTACTCTATTGAAATTGATTTGTTGTATGTGTTTGCATAGCTTAAAATAAATGTAATTTAATTTATCAAAATGGCTAGCTACTGATTTTATTTTAAAAGAAATCTGTAATTTAATACTTGACGTAATTAACTAAATTTTTAAGTACGTGTTAACATTTCAAATTTATTAAGTAAAACATATAAATAGTTGAATGAATTATAAGAAATGGGCCTAAAAACAATAAAATGTCCTTAGGAATACATTGTAGTTGAATGAAAGTTAAAGTAGGTTTTAAAATTTAATTAACAAATATTTATCAAATGTATTAAAAATATATTTTGTAGACATTAAATAGAAATTATAAAATGTGTTTTACTTATGTGAACCCCTTAAAGATATTTTTGCCTTATTTGACAAGTGTTTTATATGATCATTATTTAGATATTATTTTTTACACAGAACAGATATTTGTATTCATCTGATGCAATATTTGTTGGATTTGTCCCAGTATTGGACAAGTTACAAACACAATAACGTAATCATATTTTATAAAACATTTCAATTTAAATGGTTCATAAAATTTCTATGACACATCCTTTTGTTCCTTGTGTACACGTATTTGTGTACGATACATGGAATGAAGGGAAGTGCTGCCGAAATTTTGTTGGATCATTTAAACTGAAATGACGTATAAAATATGATTGCGTTATTGTTTGTAATGAGAAGCAGGATGACACTTCTTATTGTTATTTGAATTTATTACAATAGCGATGTGTTATAAATGAAATTTTCAATTTTGTAATATGAAGTGCTTGATTGAATTTTCTAATATATTTTTTGCAAATCAAGAGATATATTCGACTATTTTCTCGATTGTAGTTAGGTGTACGAATATGGAATTGGTATAAAAGGATCAATAAAGGAACATTTCTATAAGAATTAATAGGTTTGTTAAATTTAATATTCGAAATAACGTGGACATTTGTTGTCCATGTAGTAAGTGCAAACATCTGAAGCATTGGATTATAAATGTAGTAGTAGTACATTTATATAAATGTGGTTTTGTGCCGAATTATTGGTTATGGGATCGTCATGGAGAAGTTGTTCAACCTACACATAATCCTATAGTGCTAGAGGACTATAATACAATGACGAATCTGATAGAAAACATAATGCAAGATGCAACATGATCAATGTTTCCTACCATTGATCAAGGCAACAATGAGAAACAAAAATGTTGAATAACCGACCGTAGAAGCTAATATTTTTTTCTGATTTATTGGATTATGCTAAGACGCCGTTGTGGTATGGGTGTACAAGCGAAAAAGAATTATCTATAACTACCGAATACATCACTATGAAATCAAAATTCAATCTTACAGAAATAACATTTACACTAGTTGTACAAATTGCAAACCAACACATGTCACCCAATAGTTTGATGTGTGATAGTCATTACAAAGTAAAAAAAAAAAAAAACTTATATCTGCTACTACCGTATCAGAAGATAAATATATGTGTAAAATGTTGCATATTGTACTGGAAAAAGTTCGCTCAACTTAAAAAAATGCAGAATATGTAACATGGAATGATATAAATCAAGAAGAAAGAAAGGAAAAGAAGTTTCATATATGAGAATGCATTATTTACCTATCACTCCCGGACTTCAACGGTATACACTACAAGAAAAGCCGCAAATAGCGGCAGATTTTTAGCGGCGGATAATTCCATCGCAAATTAACGATGGATTTTTGTGGAATATGTAAGGAATATTTGCTATGGTTTTTTATTTTAACTTGTTTTGAAATATTACGGTCGAGTTCTGATTTCCATCGCTAAACCATAGCAAAATGCAACGGTTTAATGTCATCATTTTTTCGTCGCTAAATCCTGTTGCAATTTGAGGCAGTTTACCGTCATTTATTTTTTGAAGCTATTTTGCAGTAGGTTTTCAAGTGATTTGCAAGGGATTGGTACGTGTATTCTTCTTAAAAAATTTTACTTTTATGTTTTTAATAAGTAACTGATCTGTGAAAATAAATTTTAAATAATTAATGTGAAAACAATATACTATTAACAAAAAATAAATAATTACTATTAATGGTAAATAAAGTTCAATAGTCAGTATTGATTAATTAATAATTACTAAATAATTAATTAATAATATAGATTAATAAGTAATTTTTAATAATCAATGATAAATAAGTAATTTTTAATAATTAAGAAGAAAAATTTATTATCTAGTACCTGAAATTTAATAATTATAATTGATGATTATGAGTAATATGTATTAATTCCAAAAAATTAGAACTTTCGTAGTTTCTAAAATAAATATAAAGTTTAAATATAAACTTTTGAAGTTTTCATAATTTTAAAATAAATATAAAATTTTATAAAATAAGAAATTTTATAAATATTGAAGAATTCCAAAATTAAAAGAATGTTATTAATCATTTATAATTTATATAACAAATGAATATTTGTAAATTATACATAATTAATAATAATTAGTAATGAATAATAACTTATGATAATTATTTTGTTAGTTCCCTCTTTTGTTTAAGTGTAACGACATTTAAAACATATAGAACAAAAATATAAGTTAAAGATTAAATATATTTATTATTTATGGTGAAAGATTAAATATATTTATTATTTATTAAAGTATTATAGTACAAATAATTTAAAGTTAATAAAAAATAAAAAAATACATTTAAATAATTATAAATTGTAATTAATACTTTATAGTTATCCACAATTCATAATAATGATTACAAATAAATAATTTATAATTCATAATTACTGTTTATAATCAGTAACTAAATAGTCGATAATTATGACAACTAAACGGTAGTTCAGAATTAATGATTTGTAGATGAAAATTTTGCATCTACAAGCTTCTTTTCTTCGGTTTTTGGTTCCAACAAAGGATACTTATATGAATTCAAAACAAATTTTGGCTTTAGTCCACAAAAAATTTGGCTCCGACAGATGAAAATTTTGGCTCCTAAAAAGTTTATTTTCCCTCCATCCACATTTAACTCTGGAAGGACACTTCTTCCTTCAGTGTCAAAACACTCATTCTAGATCCCCAAATCAATCAAAATAAAACCATGGCCGCACGCTTCCTTCTTATTTTCGATTTTTTCTACAATTAAACTCTTTCAACTCTCTCCACCGTCCACCATGCTGTGCCTCGCCACCAGCCTCGCCATCTCCACTTCCACCACGCCCCGCTCCACTCCCTCTAGGTCGTACCCTCCCTCTCACTCCATTGAACTAAACCCAAACCCAACACATTCCTGGTTTTCCACACAGTAGCTAGCTCCGTTGACTTCTTCGATCTGATAGCGCTTTGACTACCAGGCTAGTGCAACGACCACATAGGATGCGCTTCACACACAGAAGCCACCACCACGTGGGTGGGGTTTCCCTTGCTTCCCGTGACATGCAACAAGATTAGGGGAACCTTAGATATCAGTCAATGCTCCAAGTATGTCTTCATGCTACTTTTTGTCTGAAAGCTAGTTTGTATTGAACTTATTTTGCATAGATATCATCAGGTGACTGCTGTTCTTAATGGCATACCCTAGATATCAGCCAATATACCATCTATGCGAAGGATTTTTCGACCTAGGTTGTTATTAGTGTTCTTGTTAGAAATGTTTTGCAAACATTAAGTGAATTATTAAAAATGTTGAATAAGTGTATGAATGGCTCCTATGCGTGAATAGTCCCACATCATGGGATTATATGGAAGAGGCAAGGATTTATACTTGTTTCTAAGAAATCATGTTGGGGACTTGGGCTCCCAATACATGCTTTGTTGTGAGGAGGGAGACCATGCATCATGAACACCACACATGCGCGCGACCGACCGACCCGACCCGGCCTGGTCCGGTTCGGGCTCGGGCTTGGGCTTGGTGGTGTAGACACTTATATTTTTGGGCCATAAAAATTTGCAGTTTTCGAATCGTTTTTTTTTTTGAAAAATTATTTTTTGCACCGATAATTTTTTCAGCAACGGTAAAAAGTTTGCAACAGTAAAAACTTTGTCCCCCGAAATTTTAGTAGATCCGATTTTTTCTCCTAAACCCAAATTCTCGTTCTATATATACTTTTTATCTGCAGACAGAAAAGAATATCGAATTCTACTATCTTCTAGCCTCCGCCATTAAATCTTTCTTTTAGAAAAATCGAGCAATATTATTTTTGAAAGTGCAAATCTGCACTATTTTGTTGTGCAAGCAAATCAGTTATCCTTTTTAGAGGTTGTTTTATCCTAGAGGCGGCGGCGAAGGAACGAACCGGTTTGCACCTTTGACCAGATCGCCGAATCATCTTCAAGAAAGCGACCTAGTTTGCGATTCAGCCATTGTTTTCCAACAAATTGAAGACGAATTTGAAACAATGGCTTCGAACTCAACCGTAGACGATGCTGATCCACCCACTTCTTTCCAGAACCCTCTCGTGACTGCTGCTCCATTCAAATTTGAAGGCTTGCATTTCAAGCGATGGCGTCAGAAGATGGAGTTCCTCCTCACGATCAGAAAGGTTGTGGCTGTGCTGACTGCTGAAAAACCACAGCTACCAGATAAACCTAACGAGGCTGATACAACGAAGATGGCATCATGGACTGAATAGTCAAAGCAACTGCAGACCTGGACTGTACAAGATTATCTATGCAAGAACTTTATTCTGAATGGACTGAGCGATGATCTGTATGTTTACTATAACTCAGATGAGAAGACAACAAAGGAGATCTGGGAAGCACTGAAAAGGAAATATGATACAAAGGAGGCAGGGGCAAAGAAATATGCTGTAAGTCGCTACCTAAAGTATCAGATGACTGACGACCGATAAGTTGAGATGCAGTCTCATGAGCTGCAGAAAATAGCTCATGAGATCATCTCTGAAGGTATGGCACTGACGAACAATTTCAAACTGCTGTTATCATTGACAAATTACCCCCTAGCTAGAATGATTTTAAAAATGTTTTACGTCATAAGACTAAGGAATTTTCCTTAGAAAGCTTGATCACGCGCCTCCGTATTGAGGAGGAGGCATGCAAACAGGACCAGAATGAAGACATGCTAATTGTCAATAACAACAACACTAAAATGACCACACCCGCTGTTCTGAAACCGAATCAGAAATCTTTTAAAAATCAGAACAGGCGCAACAAACAGAATGGGAATCCGTAAGGAAACCTAAAAGGACAGCAGAAACCAGCTCAAAAGAATGATTCTGGACAGTTGTTTTTATGCTACAACTGTGGAAAACCAGGTCATATGGCACGAAAGTGTCGGAACATGCCAAGCTTTGCACCGCAGGCTAACCTGACTAAAGAGCCTCTTATGGCTATGATTACTGAGATTCACCTTGTTAGTGGATCAGAGGGTTGGTGGGTAGACACTGGTGCCTCTCGCCATGTCTGCTATGATCGTGGCTTGTTCTCTACATACATGGCTGCTGAAAATCAGAAAGTGTTGTTGGGAGATTCTCACACCACGAAAGCTACAGGGATTGGTAATGCGGAAATTAAGTTTACCTCTGGAATGACTGTAATTCTGAAAGATGTTATGCATATTCCAGAGATTAGAAAGAATCTGGTGTCCGACTTTCTCCTTAATAAGGCTGGGTTTACTCAAGTTATTGGGGTTGATTTGTATACCCTAACTTATAAGGGAACTTTTGGTGGGAAAGGGTTATGCTTGTGAAGGTATGTTTAAACTGAATGTTGAAACTAATAAAATGACTACTTCTGCTTATATGTTGTGTGACTTTAATATTTGGCACTCTAGATTATGTCATGTTAATAAACGAATAATTCACAACATGAGCACCCTAGATATGATTCCTATATTGACAGAATCTGAACTTGAGAAATGTAAATTATGTACACAAGCAAAAATCACAAAGAAACCTCATATATCTGTTGATAGAGTTTCTGAACCCTTAGATTTGATTCATTCTGACATATGTGAACTTGATGGTACTTTGACTAGACAAGGACATCGTTATTTTATCACTTTTATTAATGACTGTTCTGATTTCACATATGTATACCTTATGAAAAATAAAAGTGATGCTTTTGACATGTTCAAAACATTCAAAACTGAGATTGAGAATCAAGCAAATAGTAAAATTAAGAGACTTCGTAGTGATAAAGGTACAGAATATGAATCCACTTCAATTCTGGAATTCTATAAACAACATGGTATAGTACATGAAAGAACTGCACCCTATTCTCCTGAGATGAACGGTAAAGCTGAAAGGAAAAATAGGACATTTACCGAACTTGTAGTTGCCATATTACTAAATTCTGGTGCAGTAAAACATTGGTGGGGGGATATTTTATTGACTGTATGCTATGTTCTGAATAGAATCCCCAAATCTAAGAATAAAATTTCGCCTAATGAAATTTTAAAGAATCATAAACCCAATGTCTCATATTTTAGAACTTGCGGTTGCTTAGCATATGTTCGCATTCCAGACCCTAAGAGAATAAATTTGGCTAGTAGAGCATATGAATGTGTATTTATAGGCTATGCTATTAATAGCAAAGCATAGAGATTTTATGACCTTAGTGCACATAATATAATTGAATCAAATGATGCCGATTTTTATGAAACTAAATTTCCTTTTAAATTAAGGAATAGCGAGGGCACTTCAAGTATGCCTATTAGAACAGAACTTAATGAAAAGTCTGAAGCTGAACCTAGAAGAAGTAAAAGAGCAAGAACCATAAAAGATCTTGTTTCAGATTTTTGTGCTTTTACTATTGAGGAGGATCCCATAAACCTCCAATAGGCCTTATCTTCCTTAGATGCTGATTTCTGGCAAGAGGCTATAAATGATGAGATGGATTCTTTAGAATCCAATAAGACTTGGCATTTGGTAGATTTACCTCCTGGTTGTAAGTCTATAGGTTGTAAATGAGTACTTAAAAAGAAATTAAAACCCGATGGCACTATTGATAAATATAAAGCATGACTAGTAGCCAAAGGTTTTAAACAAAAAGAAAACATAGATTTCTTCGACACTTTTTCACCTGTTACTAGAATCACATCCATTCGGGTATTAGTCTTACTTGCCTCTATTCATAATTTGTTAGTACACCAAATGGATGTGAAAACCGCATTTTTGAATGGTGAATTAGACGAAGAAATATATATGGACCAGCCTGAAGGATTTGTGGTATATGGTCAAGAGCATAAAGTATGCAAATTAGATAAATCATTATATGGTTTAAAACAAGCACCTAAACAATGACATGAAAAATTTGACAACTTAATCATTTCACATGGTTTTAAAGTTAATGAAAGTGACAAATGCATTTATTACAAATCTGAAAATGACATTTGTACTATTATATGCCTTTATGTAGATAACCTACTCATTTTTGGGTCAAACATTCATGCCATAAACTCCGTCAAATCCTTATTAAGTGCCAATTTTGATATGAAAGATCTAGGTGAGGCAAGTGTAATCCTTGGTATTAAAATTACTAGGTCAAAAAAGGGAATTTCTTTGGATCAATCTCATTATTGAGATGATCCTAAAGAAATATAATTATTTTGACTGTAAACCTGCAAGTATACCATATGATCACAGTGTAAAGTTATTTAAGAACACCGGTGAAGGTGTAAGACAGTCTGATTATGCGAGCATCATTGACAGCCTTCGGTATGCCACTGATTGTACTAGACCCGACATTGCCTATGTCGTGGGATTATTGTGCAGGTTTACCAGTAGACCTAGTATAGAGCACTGGCATGTTATTGAAAGGGTGATGAGATACCTTAAACGAACCATGAACCTGGAATTACATTATGAAAGGTTTCCAACTGTACTTGAAGGATATTCTGATGCAGACTGGAATACCTTATCTGATGATTCTAAAGCGACCCGTGGTTATATATATAGCATCGCTGGAGGAGCTGTTTCTTGGAAATCCAAGAAACAGACTATTTTGGCTCAGTCTACTATGGAGTCTGAGATGATAGTGCTAGCCACAGCTAGTGAAGAGGCAGAGTATTTGAGAAAACTGCTAGCTGAGATTCCCTTATGGGAAAAACCGATACCGGCTGTGTTGATACATTGCGATAGTACCGCGACTATTGCAAAAGTTCAGAATAGTTATTATAACGGTAAGAGACGACAAATACATCGTAAGCACAACACAGTTAGGCAACTGCTTTCCACAGGTACCGTTAGAGTGGATTACGTACGTAGTGAAGAAAATTTGGCAGATACTTTGACAAAAGGACTGTCAAGAGAGAAAGTCCACAATTCTTCTAAAAGAATGGGACTATTGCCCTTAGATTGTTGAGTCACGCACAATGGTAACCCAACCTAAATGACTGGAGATCCTAAGAACTAGGTTTAATGGATAAAAACAAGTTGTGTAGTGATAGGAGTTGAGCTTGCTATTTAATAAACCAAGAAGCATGTATTTCTGAAGTGATTAGAGGATGAGTTAATAGAAACTCTTAATGAGATTTATACTCTATTTGGAGTGGAGTACCTACCTTCAGGAGTACTCTTGATAGACTCACCTTTGTGAATGTGGAAACGTGGTCGTTTCCTATGGAGTTTTGGGCAAAACTTGTAGAGCATTCCCTAAACTAGGATAGACGTGCATGGCCATAAATGCACGGGCTTAATTGATTGCACTATAGAAAAGGTTGTGTGTGGTTTGATGTTAGGAGTAGAGTTTAAGACTACGTGTCACTCTAGTAAAAACTGAATCTTACTCATTATGCAAAGGTTTAAGTCGGATGACACCTTTGTTTATACACAATCTTATGGTTTTAGAAATTGCTCGAAAATATTTTTAAAAATTCAAGTGGGGGATTGTTGGAAATGTTTTACAAACATTAAGTGAATTATTAAAAATGTTGAATAAATGTATGAATGGCTCCTATGTGTGAATAGTCCCACATCATGGGATTATATGGAAGAGGCAAGGATTTATACTTGTTTCTAAGAAATCATGTTGGGGCCTTGGGCTTCCAATACATTCTTTGTTGTGAGGAGGGAGACGATGCATCATGAACACAACACACGCGACCGACCAACCGGCCCGGCCCGGTCCGGTTCGGGCTCGGGCCCGGCCTTGGGCTTGGGCTTGGTGGTGTAGACACTTATATTTTTGGACCATAAAAATTTGCAGTTTTCGAATTGTTTTTTTTTTTTTGGAAAACTATTTTCTGCACCGATAATTTTTTCTGCAACAGTAAAAAGTTTGCAACGGTGAAAACTTTGTCCCCTGTAATTTTAGCAGATCCGATTTTTTCTCCCAAACCCTAATTTCCGTTCTATATGTACTTTTTATCTGAGAATATCAAATTCTACTTTCTTCTAGCCTCCGTCATTAAATCTTTCTTTCAAAAAAATCGAGCAATATTATTTTCGAAAGTCCAAATCTGCACTGATTTGTTGTGCTAGCAAATCGGTTATCCTTTTTAGAGGTTGTTTTATCCTAGAGGCGGCGACGAAGGAACGAACTGGTTTGCACCTCTGACCAGATCGTCGAATCGTCTTCAAGAAAACGACCTAGTCCGCGACTCAGCCATTGTTTTCCAACATTCCTTTATGCTAGTACATTTTATTCTACTTTTTTCTTTTGGTAACTTTTGAATTGGATATTTGTAACCTTGTGAATGAGTTGAAGATATTTCCTGTTTTAGTTATTTTGATGATAGTATGTAGCCTTGTAAATATTTGGGTATAAAGCTTTTGTTATGCTTGACGTATTTCTTGTAAGTGATTCGTTTTTCTGAAGAAGCTAGGTGGATGTTGAAGTTGAATACAGTGTGAAGCTAGTTATTGTGAGGTTATTCTGTTCTTGGGTATGAAGCCTGAAGATTTGTCTTTTTGCAGTAATACATGTTAAGTGTTTATGGCTGCTGAGTGGTTAATTCGCTGTAAGGTTGCTGTTATTATTTGCTTAGAGCAACCCCAACGGGGGGGTCAGTTGCTCTTCAACCGAACCCCAACAGGGGGGTCAAACCCCTTGTCAGGGTTGCTTCAACAACACTGAGTATTGTTGAAGCAACCAAATGGTTGTCGAAACAACCGAGCATAGCCGGCTTATTTAAAGCCGGCTAAGCATAGCCGGCTTTAAATAAGCCGGCTATAACTTTTTTTTTTATAACTTTTTTTTGGGTCTCAGCCTAGAGCCGGAACCCAAAAAAATTGGACATTTCTTAGCCGGCTTTTAGAAAGCCGGCTAAGAAATGTAAGTAATTTTTTTTTATAAAAAATCTCGGTGACCCTTATTCTCCATTGGGGTGAGTTGGGGGGTCAACCGAGCATGATTTGACCCCCAATGACTCACCCCGTTGGGGATGCTCTTATAGTCATTAAAGCTTTTCAAGCTGATGCTTAGCTCTGGAATTGGTCCAATTGGATACTTTGCTGTAGTGTGAAGCTCTGTTTGATGCCCTCTTCCTATTTACCACCGGAAGCAATGACATATTCGAGTACTACACGTCTTCAGAGCCGAGAAGCCAAGCAGAATACGAAATTTTTGTTTCCAAAATGGTACACAAACAAGGCAATGACTTGATGGTTAGTTGCATGAAAACACTTAATGAACTACTTTCATTTTCAGTTCAATCAACATACAGTTAACCGCACACCATGCACAAGTACGTACATTTCGATGCTTTGATTAGTTACTTCAGCGCTCGCAATAAAGGAATCACTACAAGAATTTTCAGATTTTCCTATGCCTAATTGGCGTAGGAATGGCGTAGAAAACTACAGTTTCCTACACCTGCCCTACGCCAAATATAACGTCAAAAATCCAAGCATAGCAAAAATATTTCCTACGCCGTTCCAACTCCAAGCGTAGTACAGTTCCCTACGCCATTCCTACGCCATTCCTACGCCTTAATAATTCTTACGGTCTTCCTACGCCAAAAATATTTCCTGTGCCTTCCATTTCCTACGTCTTTCCTACGCCATATTTCCTATGTCATTCATACGCCTTAAGAATTGTTACGGTCTCCTTACGCCAAGAAAATTTCCTGTGCCTTACTATTTCCTACGCCATAGCTACGCCCGAAAAGTCTCCTACGCTGATGTTACGACTAATATTTCCTACTCGTTAGTTATGCCATACATACTCAACTTCAATAAATACAATTTAAATTTTTCCTACCTTTTTCCTACGCCATATTAAATATTTTCTACCATATTATTACTGCTCATATTTTAACCCAGCATAAATCAATTCGATAAACTTATATATAACATAATCAACAATAATACTAAATTACACCAACAAAAAACAATTCCATAATCAATAACTATGATAAACAATATTCTATAATATCATCTATTTAGGAAAATATGTTGCAGCATCCATGAGTTTAAACTAACATCAATAACGATACATAAAATGCTTAAATGCTAAACACATGCATAACATAAAATGAATAACTTCAAAACTGCTCCAGTTGATTTTGGCCTGCATCTCCATTGCAATGTTGAGACACAAGATTTTTGAACTCCGAAAAAGAATGTTTAAGTTCTTGCAGCTCGATTTCAGTGTGCTTCAGTTCTTCCTTCAACTGAGTTATCTCTTGTGCATCAGTCTCGCTTATGCTATAGGTAACATCTTTATATCTCTGCATTTCATCAAACATTAACATAAACCAATATTGTAATCGTAGTAATGCATTTCATTAAACATTAACATAAACCAATATTGTAATCGTAGTAATCCAATCCATTACAAGCCAGTACCAGGTGATAAACCATTGTACACAGAATGAAACAAATGTAAACCTACATACTGAGCAAAACAGGACTAATAACAATTGACCAAACCGTAAAGCTTCTCTACAGGTCAAACTTACCAACTTTATTATTTTAATATTTTCAGCCCATCCTCTATAAGCAAGGAGAACACAAAAAATACAGTATATAAGCATCAAAAGATACTCACATCAAATCAGTAAATGAAAAGACTAAACAAACCTGTAATCCCTTAGTTAAACACAATTAACATGTAACAAACAAAAACATTAGCTAACACACACCAAGGCATTTGCCTAACTACGATTCACAATAGAGCAATGCGTTTAACTAACTTGTGTACAACATACTACAAACACTTATGAACTTCCCTTTCAAAACACAAACCCATGAACCTCTACACAAACAAAACAAACCAACACATAAACCTGGAAAGAAAATTAAAAACATGAGCCATACAAGTAATATTGTATCCCATAGATCCCAACCAATTTATGTCATTTCACATGCACCGTATCTTAAGTATGAAATCCAATATCAACTTTTTTTCTTAACTCTTTATAGCAAGCTCAGACCATACGCTCAAGGGTATTTAGCATATCTATCCAACTATATAGCTGCTATCCCTGAGTTCCTTTTATTAGTAAATATCTGCATATTTCTTTGTATTCTCTACAACATATTTGTCATGTTACAAACTGCACATCCAAAGCAAGGCACAGATAAACCACGGAGAATGGACCATGCTAGCACATACACAATGAAATCAAGCATCCAAGTCCACGATTTGTCTCTGAATATGCACATTCAGTTACAAAGTTCCTAAAATTAAGCCCATCTACTTGAGCTTCTCTTCGCACATGTTGGCATATACGTGGCCCAAAAGTCTACAGATTCGTTCCAGTTTAATAAATATGTTAATGGATGCACAAGTAAAGCATAAACATTCTTATACCCAAAACAACCAACTGACTTATTATCCAAAATCGTCTCAAAGTCAAATTATTTCCACTCTGAAATCCATCGTTCGATCTTTATCTTGAGTATTTCGCGTGCAATCTTTATTTCGCATATTTCGGGTTCCTTGATTTCGAGTAGAGTAGCAAAGCTCTAATAAACAGTTTTATTTAACAGCTCAAATGAGTATCGTATTGATGGACCAAAATCAGTATACAAAAACTTATTTGTAAAAAAATGAATGAATTTTTATAAGTTGCAATGATTCTCTAAAAATGACAAAATGTTGATGGTAAAAAGATACTCGTTATAGTAGAACCATTTGATCTGAAAGAATCTAAGGATACTTTTTTTCGTTATCTAAATTTGTTGATATTTGAAATGCAAGGAGGAAAAATATAAAACAATTAACCAAAAGTGATAAGCAAGTCAAAGTGGAAACAGAAAATTCAAATTATGTTTACATGCAACGCTGGAAAAATTAAGGAATCGGTGTAATAAAATAAATTGTTAGACATTTGTAAATCTGTACAACACTACACAAAATTTTACATAACTGCATCATGTAAATGAATAAATGACACGAATCCATAAAATTATAATTATTTTTCAGACACAAATATGAAGGTTCAACCTAAGGATTGCCAATGAAAGTAATTTACTATCGGGTCTAGTTATTTAAGAAAATGTTTGTTAGTCATGTGTAAACGACAATGACTCAATAACTGTGATCCAAAAAGTAGCTTTAGTGAGCATGCACAATTTTCTTTTTTAAGTGCACACTTAAATATAGTTGCCCGTGTTGTAAACTATTTTTCTTAATAAACTTGGTAGGGATAAAATTTAAATTATACAAAGATTCAATCTCATGGGCATTATATACGAGCTAAAACTGGAACTGAATCTCAGCAAGATACGAGCTACAAGGCCAACATGTGTGGAATGAAGCTCAAGTATATGGGCTTTTTGAGAGCCAACTACTTATAAGAGTGGGCAAACGATGGGTACCAGAGATGCCTTGCTTTGCTTGACAAGCTGGCTGTTGTCATGACTTCCGGGTGAATTGGCCTGGAGCTAACGTGAAGTGCCATGGAGAGCATGGGGTGTCTAGGGCCCAACCTGGATGGCAGTCGAGTAAGACACACTAGTATATATGTTTTTAGTTCTCTAGTAGCCTGCAGTAGGCTACTTGATGTGACTCAAAATAGTTGGACATTGACTTGGAGCTGTGACTCAAAATAGTTGAACAGAGACCACATTGCATGAGCTAGCATCAGAGTTAGAAAATCAGGATATACACAAGCCTAAACTACTAGATATTAGTCACTGTCTCTAAACCAAACGGATATACGAGAACAACAAATCACACTTTCTACCATTAAAACAAGAACAAAAACATGCATAAATAGAATTACCATCATCCACCGAAATCTATAGCCAAGACGACTCATGGTATTCCAAACCATTACTACCTCAGTCAAAACATCTCTAGATGATGCTCAGCCAACTAAACTACCAGAAATCAAAAATAAGCACCATGTAAAATGAAGTGATTAAGCACGCCCAGAAACTGCAAAATCTAAAACCAAGAGTTAACTTGAAATAATTACTACAGCGTCAAGACGAAGCTAATAGAGTGGGTTTGGTAGGCTAACTCGTTTTATTTATTGCCATATATATTAGAGTTAATTAATATTTCATTTGTCCAGAGGCAACATGGTTAAAGTTAGCCCAGCACAATCCGTGATCATGCTGACACTATAGCCATTGACACCATGGTCAATGAACTGGCCTATGACTAAAATGATGATATAAATATTAAAATATATATTAAAATATGGTGGGTGTTTAAGTACAGTAAGCAAATTTAATTTTATGCATGTTATTAGCATCTTTTTCTTTACTGGAATGGTCTTTATTGGTATAGATCTCAGACAAGACCGCGCCTTACATGTCCTCCCTCTTTATATATACATACATGTATATGTATACATATGTGTAATGTGAACTGCTGCGTGGCAAACATGGTTCGTGTGTGCGTTACATTTTACTTTTCAACAGACTAGTTCATTCAAATTTATATCAATTTCTAACTATGTACATGTGCTGAACCAACGTATTTATATGAACATACCATCAAGACTCAAACTATTATAAATTATTAATACGCAACTTGCACTTGATATTATCTCTAAGATTACTATTGTACAAACTTAATCAAATACACAGTTATTTGTAGCGATCAGGTTTACAATTCCACCGATATTTTATGGAAAATATGAAACAATAAAAAGTTGAACATACAGGATGTTGCCAATCAAATACTGAATTAATGTTCAGTTATTACATATCTGTTGTGGTCCTAATGGTACTGTAGCCCATGTCATATGTGTTTATGTTAAAACCAGATAATATTGTTTAGGTAACTGGCACTGTAGCCCATAGCATTCTTGGCATTCTTTCGGCACTGGTTTTTTTAACTCAATAACGAAGTCAAACAAAGAACAAAAGCACATTTTACACAAGGGCACTGTTATTACGGCGCTCGACTAGTCACGATTAGTCGTCGACTAGTCGATTAATCGACATTAGATCATCGACTGGAAGAGTCGACTTGTCATTAGTTGAGCTTGAACCTTAAATCATGAAGTCGAACTGTAACCCGAAATCACGGAGTCGAAGCCCTAAATCACGAACTCGAAGTCAAAATCACGAACATCGACCCCAAATCACGAAATCGACCCCAAATCATGAAATCGGAGTCGAGTACAAAGTCGAACCATGATGGCAACGAATAATGATTGAAAAATAACTACAATTCGAATTTAACTAGATAAATGTTTATTTAACAAGTTGCAGATAAATAAATGTTTTAGATCAAAGAAACTTGCAATACGAAGTGTTTATTTATTAATTAATACACTACACTGAAAAATAACTGCAATTCAAATTTAACTAGTTGAATACACTGCAAGTCGAATACGAAGTGGTATATAAATGTTTTATAAACTGCAATTATTTATTAATACACTGCAAAGATCTATGTATGTATTTATTTATATATTGCAGTTATGTATTAATATATACATATTTATTTATTTATCGACTAGTCTACGACTAATCTACAACTAGTCCGACTAGTTAGACCTCTATCGACTCGACTCGACTTGCCGCCGTAATAACCATGCACAAGGGTACTACATAAATTATGGGTGACTATTTTGCTGACATCTAGCTTACTTAGGGTATGATTCCTACCTGAGAAGTGAGAACTAACCATATATTGTTCACATCCCACATAAAGCATCAATGAAGAAATCTAATTTTAAAGCCAACCTCATTTCCCTAGCTTTTGCACGCTACAAAAAAATTGTGAAATTAAAAATCGATTTCTTTTAATTTTCACCTAAAGGCTAAACAAAGACTGAAAACGCAGTCTCTGGATTCTACTTGTAAAGACTGAAAATCAGTTCTTAATGATTAATCAAAAAAGTAAATAAGTATAGACAATTATGCCGATGAAAACAAGATAAATTACACCAAAAGTTCACTTAAAAGAAGAAAAGTATAACAGCAGAAATATTTGGATTGATTTTTAATTTTAATGCCATTTTGTGCTTTATTGATTTTTTACTCTAATTTTGCTTCTAGATATAGCAAAAGGCTATTCAGTAAACACGAATACAGGTGAACTTTAGGAATTGAAGAACAAAAGAAAGCAATATGATTATTATTTTTAGTTTTCCAATACAATGAGAGAAAACTGTAACAATCTTAAGCAAGCTAAATGTGGGTGCCCCTGTTATTCAATATCAATCCCAATTTCATCTATAACCTACAACCTTACGATATGAAAAAGAAGAAAGAATGAAACCTGATTTGTCAACTCTTCACTTTCATCTTCAGCCTCCTCATCATCTAAAGCATAAAAACCAACCATTCTCACCTAACGTCCACCGCTGCTGAACACCTCGTCGCCGGGGCTCGTTGATCGGTATCATCGTAATTTGGTCTCCACCTCCACATTCAATTACAATGGATGCCCTTCCTTCATTTTCTCAAAACCCTAGATTCATTCTAGCAAAAAGAATGTCGAAACCAAAGTCGCGATTGTCCAAACCCAGAAAAAATAGATGTCATACCCTAAAAGCACAGCTGCCCCAACCGAAAGATAATTGCCAGATCTAGAAAAGAAAGTCTGAAATTGAAAACGCTTGGAAATGGAGAAGTGCTAATTAGGGAAAGGAGATTGCGGTGAGAAAAGCTAGGTCAGGAAGAGATAACGAAGATCTTACTGATTTGGGGATTAGTCTAGGAAAATTGTTGGGCCACAAAATCAGAGGTGGCATTTTCCCTACCAACCAGAAAAGTCAGAAAAGAGCGAATGGATTGGTTATTTAGACCATTTATTTTAATGTCAAACGAATGGTTGGATATTGATTTAGAATGTTGGGTTGGATTGCTTTTCATACATCAAAAGTTTTGTCGTAGGAAAGGCATAGGATACGCATAGGAGAATCCTACGTCTTACCTACGCTCTATCGTTCCAATATTCTCCATAGGAGTTTTCATACGTCTTTCCTATGCCCCGCATTATGGCGTAGGGAAGACGTAGAATTTTTTTGTAGAAAATTGAATACAACTTACAAATTATTTCTTTGAGTTTTTGCAAAAATTAAGATGTCTAAATGTGCGATTAATAATTTGACAAGTAGAATTCGGCTTATGCTGAAAATTGTACAACTGATATTATTCTCGCATATATTTGGCTCTCTGTGCTTTAAGCGTTTGGACATTAGCAATCTGATTAATTGTGTAAATTACTGAACCATATGTACCGTGATTTTTAAGTGTCAATATGCGGGTAAAACAGAGTTGCTGCTTTTCTTCAGAGGAGTGCAATAATGTATTTATTTTCACGTGTTAATTTGTAAGTTAAAAATGGTCTTTTATATATTGAATAATTGGCTCCAAAAATGAAAATGGCTATTTAGCTTTCTTTTCTTAATAAAATTAGTTCTTTCAAAGTAGAAATGAACCGTTATTTAATGATGTTTATTTTAGACTTTTTACGACTTTCTTATGTATGTTTTATGCTTCTTTTGCAAAAAAGATGTAGATATTCTACGCCCCCCCCCCCTTTTTTTTAATAGAAAATCGACATTGATGTAGAAATGACATAAGAGAAATTTTATGAATTTATAACGTCGACATTAATTTTCTACAAGGTAGGTTTTACTTTTTGTGCCAATCTAAATTAGTAGAAAACCAACAATGACGTGGAAATGGTTGACGCCTTTCCTACGCCGTGAACTATTCCTGTTAATTTCCTACGTCATTCCTACGCCCGGCATTAAGGCGTAGGAAAAGACGTGGGAAATTTTAAGTACTTCTTATGTAGAAAACCAAAAATGGCATAGAAATGGCGTAGGAGATTTATACATCTTTTCTGACGTAGATAAGACGTAAGAAATGATTGACGCCTTTCCTACGCCGTGAACTATTTCTACATATTTCCTACGTCATTCCTACACCCCGCCTTAAGGCGTCAGAAAGGCGTAGGAAATTTCAGGTAGGAAATTGGGCTGTTTTCTAGTAGTGAATTGTACTTACTAGGGGCGAGGAGGTTCAGATTCTATGGTGCTTCAATGATAGGATGCATTCTAGTGTTGAGGAATGCTAATCATTCGGGCAGATGCGTAGAGGATTTAAATCTTATTGCCATGGTATTTAACAAAGCTTTCCTGAAGAGATTGTACCAGCTTCAAGGAGTGCTGCATCATATGAGATTTTATTATGGAAATGTTTATTCTTTGGTGGATTATACTATGAACCATCCCAAAGAATTCCGTAAGTTCTCCACTTGGTTAATACTCAGTTCAACTTCAACCAACAACTGTTATTTAACATTGGATATTCTGTTTTTTTTAACCTGGTGTTGTAAAGCATACAAAGAGGGAAAGTTCTTACTGTGGATATGGAGGATACAATGGCGGTGGCATCTGCACCACAAATGTTTTACTAATGGAATTGGTTTCTTTGCGGTGGTGTGATGTTTTTTTAAGTTTTTGAAGCCGCTATGATGAAGCTTTTGGAGATGGAATTGGTACAGTTGCTGTTATGACTAATGTATAGCCGTTTAAGCTTTCAGAAAGTTACTTAGAAATTGCTTTTCAGGAAGTTGTTGTTATGTATTTGTTAACTTGGAATTTAGGTTTTGGACATGTCCAGGGTAGAGCATGTCATATAGGATGACACGGCCTGAGAACACCAGGAGAAGGAACTTTGATATATCTATCCGATGAAGAAATATGGAATTATTTCAATAAGACTTATCATGAATTTTCTTTAGAGAACCGTAATGTTATGCTTGATTTGTATACTGATGGATTTCATCATTCTCTTAGTTTGTTAGTAAATATTCATCATAATCTATTATTGTTACTTATTAGAACTTACTTGCATGGATTTATAGGAAAACTCCATATATGTTTTTAGCGATTGTCGTCCCTAGTTATGATGATCCAACAATAAGGAACTGATGTTTATTTACATCCATTGATCGAAAACTTGGAAACATTGTGGTATGAAAGAGTTGAAACACATGACATTCGAGAAAAAGGAATTTTCGTTTGTTTGCTTCTTTATTATGGACTATTAGTGATTTTTCGGCATATGGCATGCTTCTAGGTTGGTGCGCATTTGGACGTTTAACTTATCCTTATTGTATGGATGAAACGCGAGCATTTTCATTAAAGTATGGAAAGAAAATATCTTGATCTGACTGTCAATGTAAATTTAGAATGGATTAAAAAAAACTTTAAAACTATCAAAGTAGAGAGTATGCTACTGTCTAAAGTTTGGACAAGTAAAGAGATATATGAAATCGTAAAACAATATTCATAGATACATGAAACTGGGGAATCGATGGAAATTCCAAGTAAATCGGGCATTCATAACTGGTGCAAGCAAAGTATATTTTGGAAGTTACCTTATGGGTTAAATCTTCTACTCCGACATAATATTGACATTATGCACAACAAATAAAACGTTTTTAATATAGTTTTGAATGTAAAGGGGAAAACCAAGGACGATGCGAATTTGAGACGTGATTTATTACACTTCTGTAACCGACCCAAACTTCATTTTTACGACGATAATAAAAAGCCAAAAGCATATTATGAGCTAGTCAACAATCAAGTAAAACCCATGCTAAAGTGGACGGAAGGATTAAGATGTCTTGACAATTCTTCTAAGCTATGTAGATGTGTGGACTTTAAAAACAGTAAATTGAATGGGATGAAAAGCCATGATGGCCATATCATTATCGAATATTTTTTACCTGTGATTTTCAAAAGATTGTTGTCCACAAAAATATGGAGTGTTATAACAAAATTAAGTATGTTTTATAAACAGTTTTTTTTCAACGACGTTAAAGGTAGATCATTTGTACTGCTTTACAAACTAAAGAAAATATTTCCGCCGGTTTTTTTTAATGTAATAGGGCATTTACCTGTACATCTTCCATTCGATGCACTACTTCAAGATCGTGTGAAATATGCATGAATGTATCCATTTGAAAGATAATTTTGAATATCTTCAATACTCTAGTTAGTTTACACTACAACAAAAATACCATTTCACAACACTGAAAAAGCGTTGTTGATGTATTTTAACAACATTTATCATAATGTTGTTATATCCACAGTTGTGAATGATGGGGTCCCTTTTACAACATTCACTTAAATGTTGTATAAAATGTTGTAGAAGAACTTATTACAACAAAATGTAAATATCGTGAAAGCACCGACAAATAAATGGAATACAATTTACCATATTTTTTAAACGTTATGAGATAGCCATACGACAACATATTTCAAATATTTTAACACACTTTTTAACGATAATATGTATATGTTGTATATCTGTTTTTTTCAATGTCCTCCATATGTTGACAACTTTATTCGTCCATCGTAGAATCATCATTCACATCTTTCAGCAAAAGTTGTGTATTACTTTTATACAAAAATTTTAACTATAATATTTTAATCATTTATCATATTTAATCAACGTTGTAAATATAAACCAGAAAACATTGTTTAATTGTTAACTAAACTTCATTTGCATCACTTATTTAACATTACAGAACAAAGTTTGTACAACTATTTTTAATCGTTATGTTTTGTATAACAACCACAAATGTGAATCATTGTAAATAAATTTTTCGCAACATTGTTTTACCATAACTAAAATTGCATTTAAATCGAATGAAAAACGTTGCACATTAACATTTTACAACTCATGATAAACATTGTACATAAATTATACCAACAATTTTAACATGTTGTGTTTTATATATCAACAATATTTATATATTACAACAATAGTTTATTACAATCAAATAATGTTATTAAATGTCTATCCATAACCATACACATACATCGTAGATTACATATATTTGCATGCACGAAAGAATGAAAATATTAATTATAATGAGAAACTACTAAATGACACATACAACAATTGTAGGAAAAAATAATCTTTTCTAATAGAAAAAAAATTACTTGAGTCATCATAAAACATTATACGGTTTGGAAGACATACGGAACAAAGGAGAGTGTCAATGTAATTTAGAACAAACATGTGACTGCCTAGAACAAAAACATGCAGCACCAAAAGTCTTCTATCCAAAAGCAGCCTTTATTCCTACGTTATCTGGAACATAAAAACATAAAATGCTAATTAGTGCAATGCGTTGGGATATTCTTAACTAAAATACATCATATTGACGTATACCTTAGCAGTATATATTGACATGTAGGGAGGAAACATGCTCTTTTCCTTGCTGTCGGATAACATGCACGATCATCTTTATACAAGACTAACATATAGAATCAGCTCCATCAAGATGGTCAGTATTTTTGCATACCTCATATGATCACCTACAACCAATAATAC
This sequence comes from Allium sativum, assembly GCA_030737875.1. Taxonomy (NCBI): domain Eukaryota; kingdom Viridiplantae; phylum Streptophyta; class Magnoliopsida; order Asparagales; family Amaryllidaceae; genus Allium; species Allium sativum. Next base: position 1,052,240,866 of record CM060924.1, read on the forward strand.
ATTACAAGTCCACGAAGTTCGGAAATATTGAAGTTAATAAACATAGACATGAACCAAACCATTAATGTCTTCAATTACGCAACTATGCCAATAGTACAATTGAAAAGGATGAAAAAGATGCAAGAAAAACAACAGTTGTTTTCAAATTATGATTAACTAGATGTAATTTTACATTACGTGTCTGGAATACAATATACAAGGTATTATACTTATATGGATATAGAAAGCTTTGGATAAATTCATGTAACTTATGTCAATATTAAATTTGCAGACATGGTACTGATTTGATGACTCTTGGTCGGGGAGGTAAATGTTTTGGAAGTGAGAAATTATTTCATTTTTTATTTGGAACATGCATTCACTTGCTTTCTTTGTTATAAAAAATTAAAATTATCGGTTTGTTTTCTTACTATATGTAATTATTTCACTGTTCTATTCATTACTTGTATTTGGCAATTATCTCATTTTTAGATTTATTACATGTAATTGTGTAAATTTATTTTATCAACCATGCATGTATTAAGCTGTTTTGATTATTATAAAGTATCTATATAATAAAATCCTTTGGTACATAAACCAAAGAAAAAGAACGGTTCAGATTAAACATAACTCAGGATAAAGAGAGGTTTAGGTCGTGCCAACGTTATTCTCCGTTAACTCCCCGTCTAAATTAGATACCCACTACGTAGTTAGTTCGAAGATCGTGCTCCACTATTTTTCTTCCCCAAATTTTATTTTTGTGGTTTCCAGTCTTCCTTCCACCAGGCTCAGTTTACGATGAATCTGCTTTCAGTTCTAATTTCTTTACGCACCACATAAGGGTAAGATCATTTATCACTATATTATTTTTGATTACATGAATTAAATGCGATTTACCTTTTTCCTTTGCATTACACGATTCTCACTTCTGTTCCAATCCGTCCCAGATGTAATTGCTTAATTTCTAATGTTAGGGGACAAATATTTCGCATCATAATTCTTCTCATTAATCTAATTCAAGACTCGGAGTATTTTCTTCTACTGACTGTTTTCAGAATTTTGTCACTTCTGTTCTCCGTGCCATCATATTATTATTTCATGCCAATAACAATTGTAAACTGATGATTCTAAGCTATTAATCTCCTTCCAGTTAATTTGGTTAACTGTGACTCGGTGGTTAATTAAACTTCTTATTAACGTGGATTTTGCATTTTTGTTCTCCAGCTTTTTTTCAACATGGCTCTTTCTTCCAGTTAACTCTGAAGTTTTGCCAGCATTGATTTATTTTTACATAGTATTATGAAATGGTAAGTTCTCTACTTTGCCCACTTTATGCATTGTTAGTGTTATTTAAATATTTGATTATCAGTGATGACTTACTTTATATGGATATGCCCATATTGATGCTGAATAAATTTAATCTCTTTGATATCCTCACTTATTAATTATTCGGATTTGTGTGTATATAAGTCAAACCTTGCTAATGGATGCATTTACTTTCGATAATTGAGTGCAGTGTATGTTACAGGCAAGTTAATTAAAAGTAACAATATGATGTAAAAAAAATATAAAGGAACAAATTATTGACTAATCCTAAATTACACAATCTGGAGTTTTGGTGTATCATAGCTTGGGTGGAAAATGGGGTTATACATATATATATATATATATATATATATATATATATATATATATATATATATTCACTAGTATTCATGCCTGTATGGAACTGGCATACAAGGCCAACTCTCCTTGAACTACACAATCTGGTACTTAGCAACATTCCACGGGATGCTTAATTATTAGTTTGATTCTAATGTGAATTGCTGATACAACACATATCTTATTACCTATGAAAAATAATCGTAGGGAAAAAAATAATGCTTTGTTTTTACCAATATTAATTCTTATTCATTATAGGGCATTTTTGTGTGTTTTGGATATGACATGCTGACAGAAAGTTTTTTGTAATTCTATTAAACTAAGGGTACATATATTTATATTTATTATTATTACTTAAACTTAAAAACATGAGTACAATCTAGAGTTACGCATGGTAAGGACCCACAGATAGAAAATTCATTGACAATAAGTAACATGCTTGATTGTTTATCATACTACAAAATGAATTACAGAAACTATTATTGGCCTACCTTGGAAAGCCAACTATTATTCCATGTATTTCAGTGCTGCTCTTGGTTTTGATATTTCTGTATTTGCTTGGACGATAAAGCTCAAGGCAGGATATGCCCATTTTAAAAATTAATGTTATAAAAGCTAAACTTTATTGGTTATTTGGTTTTAAATCATGTCAACAATCAATTAATGTTAAAGGGAGATGTAAGGAACATATTAGTAATCGTTTTATATTTATGATATTACAGTAATATATTGCATGTTGGAATATAATTTTTTTGTCTTCTACTGTTACCTTTTAAACATTATGAATAAATGCCTTAACTGAAAGTAATGCCATCTTAGTATACAAAATATAAATGCGTTTATTCAATGCTTACAGCATTTTGGATTTATTTGCTGTGAACTATAACGTCGGTTGTAATACTATTTTTACCATAGTTTGTTTACATAATTTCAATTATACAAACGTACGATATCACCTTCATTGTGCATTTTAAACAACGAACAAAGAAACATGTATTATATGAACACATAAATTTATTTATTACAGTATAAAAATTATACAAAAAATGATATGATGTTTCACTTTCTAATTTCTGTTTTTTCAAAATTATGTTATTGATTTGGAAATTTCATGCCACGAAAAGCCAAAAAATAAGTTTCTTGCACTCATACATAAATACACCAATTTATATCATCAATATATACCTTTCAGAATGATCTGTTATCTTCAGTAATTTAACATAGTTTCATATGTCAATGGTTTGGCCAATTGTCTAATGGTAAATTGCTATAGTTGAATAGTCTTATAAGACATATTTACATTGAACTTTTTTGAGTTGTTGTTATGTTTATAGTTTAGTGTTGGAGATTTCGATTTTAGACCTCAATTGGAAGAATACAAATAGATTTTATATGGGGATTTCAACTACCAACGGGGAGTCTTATGGTTATTTCAACTGAACAATCATTCCATAATATCTCAAGGAAAATCGAGTAAACTAAGGGTAAGACGTAAATGATTTCGGGTGAACAAAGACAATTAACCAATCAAATCATTGAACAACACAACGCTGATTCCCCTGAATTTCAGAATTACCCTGATGTGTTCAATCAACCTCAAGCAAGTAGAAGTTATCCTACTGCCTTATTCGGATTTGGAATGGATTTCGTTTTTGGGTCAAAGTTCAGGGTATATCGTCTAAGACTAGTAGATAATAATCCCTACTAGCCAGTGGTATTCATCTTTTTGTATAAATTAAAACTCACTTTTAATAATCTTTAATTTTTGTATTTTGATTTCAATTGGATTTAGGTTACTTGGCATCAAGCCATGGATAGCAAAAGAGCATGACTGACTCATGATCATGAGAGCTGTAAGTAATTAACTGATCTGGATTTATTGGATTTTTCAGTAAACTTTTGTTTATTTCTATTTTATTTGGTTTCCTTTAGTGGCATTTAGGGTATAGATTATTGGAATTGGTTTGGAACCAGTGCTTGGATGTCCCAACAATTGTTGCTGAAAATGCAGCATGCCTAGCATGAGGGTAGTTTTTGATTCATGTAACTGTTAATATTTAAGCATTTTGTATGTTTTCCTACGTTTATTGTGATGAGAAGTTAAGGTTTGTGTGTTTCTACTAAAACCTTAACTTGGAAAGTGAAGCCTTTTTAGCACTTACAAAACTACCCCTTCATATGTATTGAGCATGCTACAAAATTCTAGAATACTAAAGAAACATGTAACTTGCCATATGTATTATTATTAAATATATTACTTGATGAGTGTAGAATGTACTATCTAGAGAATTCTAATAATTAACAATTGTAATGAGATGCCTATAAATATGAGGATAGGCACATTGTAATGATGTAGCAAAAAACTATAAGCAATAAAGTTGTTGCATTGTTAAAGCTTTACTTCCACCATTTCAACTATTCAACTATATTCCACCACTACAACTACTAACAAGTGGTATCGGAGCTTCGTTCGTTCGCATATTGGGCAAAAAAAATCTTAACCATTATAAGCTATGGCAAACATTGTTCAATCTCCATCAATTCTCGTCCCTAATTTTACCGGTGAAAATTATGATTTTTGGAGCATAAAAATGAAGACATTTTTTAGCTCTCAAGATCTATGGGATATTGTAGATGAAGGATACATTATTCCTGAAGATACTTCAACTCTTAGCCAAGCTCAGAAAAGGGAGCTAAAGGAAAATAAACAAAAAGATTCAAAAGCATTATGTATTCTACAACAAGCGGTGGTCGATGCTATCTTTCCTAGAATAATGGGAGCTACAAATGCCAAAGAAGCATGAACCACATTACAGGAGTAGTTTCAAGGAAGTGCAAAGGTACGCGCCATTAAACTTCAAACATTAAGGCGTGAGTTTGAATTAATAAAAATGAAGGAGTCGGAGACTGTAAAGGATTATTACTCCAAAATAAAAGAAATAGTTAGCCAAATAAGAGCTTATGGGGATAATATTCTTGACAAGAGGATTGTTGAGAAAATATTAATTTCAATTCCCCGTAAGTATGACCCCATCGTGACTATGATCGAGCAAACTAAAGATCTGTCGACCTTATCGGTGACTGAATTAATGGGCTCCCTTGAAGCATTTGAACGAAGAATGAGCAGACATGACGAAGATTCAGTTGAAAATGCTTTTCAGTCGAAACTCAAGCTATCATCCCAAAATAAAGGATATGAAGAGAACAAGAATGATGGAGAAAACTCTAGAAACAAAGGAAATTCTAGAAATTTCTCAAAGAATAAACAAGATAGATATCCTCCATGTGGAATTTGTAAGATGACAAATCACTTGGAGAAATTCTGTCGGAATCGTGGAAAGCCACAATGTCTGCACTGTAAGAAATATGGACATTTGGAGAAGAATTGCTTCAGCCTAAATAAGCATCAAGCAAATTTCGTCGAAGAGCATGATAGAGCACAACATCAATATGATCGAGATCAACATCTTTTTTATGCTACCCAAGATTCCAGTGATGAAAATGGAGGAAAGTGGTACTTGGATAGTGGTTGTAGTAATCACATGGCTAAAGATGGGAGCATTTTCAAGGATATTGATGATTCTGTCAAAGTAAAAGTACGATTGGGGAATGACACTGTCGTAGAATCAAAAGGCAGAGGCACTGTTATGGTGGAAACAAAGAAAGGTACAAAATTTATCAAAGATGTTTTACTTGTTCCAAAACTAAAAGAAAATTTGTTGAGCATTGGCCAGATGATGGAGAAAGGCTACGCTCTTCACTTTGAAGGGGAAATTTGCAAAATATATGACAATAACAATAAAAGACTAGAGATAGCCCAAGTAAAAATGGAGAAGAGAAATAGAAGTTTTCCAATAAGTTTTAAATATGCTACTAACATAGCCATGAAAGCACAAGTTGATGATTCATGGTTATGGCATCGAAGATTTGGTCACTTCAATATTCAAGCCTTGAAATTGTTATATCAAAAGAATATGATGAGAGATTTTCCATATATAAAAGAAAATAATGAAGTCTGTGAAGGATGTCTTCTCGGAAAGCAACACAGATCATCATTTCCATCACGAAGCACTTGGAGAGCAAAAGACTTGTTGGAGTTAATTCACACTGACGTTTGTGGACCGATGAGAACACCCTCACTCCATAACAACAGGTATTTTGTCCTCTTTATTGATGATTTCTCTAGAATGACATGGGTCTACTTCATTAAAGAAAAATCAGAAGTCTTTGGAGTATTCAAGAAGTTTAAGGCTCTTGTCGAAAATCAAAGTGGAAAACGCATAAAAAGGCTTCGTAGTGACCGTGGTAAGGAGTACAACTCCCATGAGTTTGATAAATTTTGTGATGATGAAGGCATTGAGCGGCAACTTACAGTTGCATATACTCCACAACAAAATGGAGTATCTGAAAGAAAAAATCGCGCAGTCATGGAGATGGCAAGATCAATGTTAAAGGAAAAGGGCTTACCCAACACGTTTTGCGCAGAAGCAGTTTATACTGCTGTCTATATACTCAACCGATGTCCAACTAGAGCAGTTGAAGACAAGACTCCTGTAGAAGCATGGAGTGGAAGAAAGTCAACAGCCAATCATCTAAGAGTTTTTGGATCTATATGCTATATACATGTTCCAGATCAGAAGAGACACAAACTAGAAGAGAAGACCATACAAGGAATCTTTCTGAGGTATAGCACACAATCGAAAGGATACAGAGTTTATAACTTGCAAACAAAGAAGCAGACGATTAGTCGAGATGTCGAGGTTGATGAGAATGCTTCTTGGAATTGGGATGAACAAAAAGCTGAGAAAAGAAACATTTTTGTTCCAGTACATCAAGCTCATGAAGATGTGGAAGATATGGAAGAACCAACAGAAGAACCAGGTATGCCCCTTTCACCTCCTAAACAACAAACTTCTTCACCAGAGTCTACTCCAAGAAGAGTAAGATCTTTGGTAGATATATATGAAACTTGCAACATGGCTGTATTTGAACCCGAAAGCTATGAAGTAATATCTAAGAAAAAAGTATGGGTCAAAGCAATGAAAGAAGAGATCAAAATGATTGAGAAGAATAATATTTGGGAGCTTGTAGATTATCCTAAAGATAAAGAAATCGTTGGAGTGAAATGAGTTTATAAGACAAAACTAAACCCAGATGGCTCAATACAAAAACACAAGGCTAGGCTCGTAGCAAAAGGCTACTCACAACAATATGGAGTCGATATAATGAGACATTTGCTCCAGTTGCACGTCTTGATACAATTAGAGCTTCAGTTGCTCTTGCAGCTCAGAAAGGATGGAATATTTTTCAACTAGATGTCAAATCAGCCTTCCTAAATGGAGTATTAGAAGAAGAGATTTATGTGGAGCAACCACAAGGCTTTGTAAGTAAGGGCAATGAAGACAAAGTGCTAAGACTAAGAAAAGCCTTATACGGCCTGAAGCAAGCACCTCGGGCATGGTACAATAGAATTGATCAATACTTCATAGATCAAGGATTTAGGAGGATCAAGAGTGAGCCAACATTATACATCAAGACACAAGGTCAGTATGATACTCTCATTGTCTCTCTATATGTGGATGATCTTATCTACATGGGAAACAATACGAAGATGATAACTGCATTCAATGACGACATGATGAAAACATTCGAGATGACCGATCTTGGCTTGATGAATTACTTTCTTGGCATCGAGGTGAAACAACATAAGGAATGTATATTTAACTCTCAAAAGAAATATACCGAAGAACTACTAAAGAAATTTGGAATGAATGATTGCAAACCAGTTGCTACTCCACTCGTAACAAATGAGAAGTTGCAAAAGGATGACGGAGCCCCAGAAGCTGATGCATCTCGCTACAGAAGCTTGATTGGAAGTCTACAATATCTTACTACTACGCGACCGGATATTATGTACGCTACAAGTCTTTTATCAAGATTCATGCAGAGTCCAAGTCAAATTCATCTTGGAGTTGCTAAAAGAGTTTTGAGATACTTACAAGGAACAAAGGAGTATGAAATATGGTACAAAACCATGACCAACTCAAAGTTAATTGGGTACACCGATAGTGATTGGGATGGATCAGTAGATGACATGAAAAGCACATCAGGCTATGTTTTTTCACTTGAATCAGGAATATACTCGTGGGCATCGAAGAAGCAAGCAACAGTTGCACAATCAACAGCAGAAGCAGAATATGTGGCAGCAGCTGAAGCAACAAGCCAAGCAATATGGTTACGGAGAATACTTGAAGATATGGGTGAACATCAAGGACAACCCATTACAATCTACTGTGACAACAAATCAGCAATAGCAATGATGAAGAATCCAGTTCATCATAGTCGAACTAAACATGTTGCTATAAAGTATCATTTCATCAGAGATGCGGAAGCGGCAAAAGAAATTCAGCTCAACTACTGCAGGACAGAAGATCAAGTTGCAGACATCTTCACAAAGGCACTGCCAAGAGCTAGATTTGAGCAACTTCGAACTATGCTTGGAGTATCCGAATTTTGTATCAAGGAGGAGTATTGAGCATGCTACAAAATTCTAGAATACTAAAGAAACATGTAACTTGCCATATGTATTATTATTAAATATATTACTTGATGAGTGTAGAATGTACTATCTAGAGAATTCTAATAATTAACAATTGTAATGAGATGCCTATAAATATGAGGATAGGCACATTGTAATGATATAGCAAAAAACTATAAGCAATAAAGTTGTTGCATTGTTAAAGCTTTACTTCCACCATTTCAACTATTCAACTACATTCCACCACTACAACTACTAACAATATGTACCTATTTCTACTAAAAACGTTATTCTTATTCCGTTCGTTTGGAGAGAAAAAATTAACTAGAAGCAAGTGAAATTGTTATACATGGATATAACACACGTTAACTGATAGCTTTACAAGTGAATAAAAATGAGATGTGAGGTCAATCAATCATTTTTGTATTATTTTTCTATGTTGGGATCCCTCCTTAATTGGAGAGTTTCTAGGAAATTCTAGACGTTTCTAGAGAAATCTAGAATTTTCTAGAATGTTCCGAAGAACTCTAGAGAAGTGTAGAACCCTCTAGAAGCTTGCGGAAGAGTGTAGAACCCTCTAGAAACTTGTGGAAAAGTGTGGAACCCTTTGGAACATTCTGGAGACGTGTGGAACCTTCTGGAACCTTACGGAAGATTATGGAAGAATAAAGAAGGGGATGGAAGAGTGTAGAGATTCCTAGAGAGTGTGGAGCATTCTAGAGAATCAAACTCTACCGTCGGATGCAAGTAATCACCACCATTCATTGTGGAGGTTGAGTAGTATAAATAGGAGAAGGAGCCCTATTACTAACCATCCAAGAATCCAAGAAAGAAATCCACTTTTTAGAGTGAGAAAAATACTTGAGAGTTAGTAAGCCTCTTTGAGAGAAAAGAGAGATAGCTTAAGAAGTATCCATCCTTAAGCTTGAGTCAAGTGTGAGTTACTTTTGTAATGAAATTCTTGTAATCCTACTATTTTTTTGTATAGTGGAAGAATCTCCATATTGGAGAATTATAAACTCTTGTGCACCCGTTGCTACTTTTAATCTTAAATTGCCTATCTTAACTTCACGAAGCGGGAAAGACCGAGATTTCCCCAACAGTGGTATCAGAGCGAGGTTCATCTGTAGCCGTAATCAAGCTCGTGTAAGTTCAAGATGGAGGATAATGACGCTCACTGTTGAGGGGGAGCCTCAAAGCTATAAAGAAGCAATGAGTGATTGTCATAAATAAGAATGAAGAATAGCCATGCAAGAAGAAATGCAATCCTTGCATGTGAATAATACATATGAACTACTGGAGCTACCAAAAGGGAGAAGAGCTTTGAAGAATAAGTGGGTTTATAGAATCAAGACCGAAGAGAACTGTTCAAAGCCTCGCTACAAAGCTCGGTTAGTCGTTAAAGGATTTGAACAAGAAAAAGGTACTGACTTTGAAGAGATATTCTCTCCCGTGGTAAAGATGTCATCAATCCGAGTTGTCCTTAGCTTAGCAGCCGTGCAAGATTTGGAGATTGAACAACTCGATGTTAAGACGGCATTTCTACATGGCGACTTAGAGGAAGAGATCTACATGGAACAGCCTGAGGGATTCAAAGTTCCAGGCAAAGAAGATCTAGTGTACCGCCTCACAAAGAGTCTGTATGGACTTAAACAAGCACCAAGACAATGGTACAAGAAGTTTGACGCATTCATGGCAGAACATGACTTCAAAAAGACAGAAAGCGATCATTGTGTCTTCATAAAGAGGTATGTAAGTGGTGACTTTCTCATACTTCTACTCTATGTTGATGATATGCTAATCATCGGACAAGATCGCATAAAGATAGCTGCTTTAAAGAAAGATCTAAGCAAGAGCTTTGCCATGAAAGATTTGGGACCGGCTAAACAAATCCTTGGGATGAGAATAACTCGTGATAGATCAAAAAGACTGTTGTGGCTATCCCAAGAGAGATATATCGAGAAAGTGTTGGAAAGGTTCAACATGCACAAATCAAAGCCGGTTAACACTCCACTAGCTGGGCACTTCAAGCTAAGTTCTAAGCAGAGTCCGACAAGTGAAAAAGACAAGGAGGAGATGAAGAAGAAACCATACTCATCTGTAGTAGGAAGTCTCATGTACGCAATGATATGCACAAGACCAGATATCGCTTATGCAGTTGGTGTTGTCAGTCGCTTCTTGGCTAACCCAGGGAATGAGCATTGGGTTGCAGTCAAATGGATCCTCTGATATCTACGTGGAACTTCCAAAAGATGTTTATGCTTTGGGAAAGGAAAACCTGTGTTAGAAGGATATACAGATGCAGACTTGGCTGGTGACATTGATTCACGGAAATCAACATCGGGATACTTAACCACTTTTGCAGGGGGAGCTATTTCATGGAAATCAAAGCTACAAAAGTGTATTGCATTATCCACTACAGAGGCAGAGTATATTGCAGCTACTGAAGCTTGCAAGGAGATGTTGTGGGTGAAGAACTTGCTGCATGAATTGGGAGTGGATCAAGAAAAGTATGTCTTGAAGTGTGACAATCAAAGTGCAATTTACTTGGCAAAGAATTCAACATTTCATTCCCGCACAAAGCACATTGATACAAGATATCACTGGATCCGAGGAGTTCTCGAGGAAAAGCAAATACACCTTGATAAAGTTCACACGGATGAGAACTGGTCTGATATGATGACCAAGGTAGTACCAACAAAGAAGTTTGAAGATTGCTGTCAAGGTGCCGGCGTACTACTACCCCCCAATTAAGTCGGGAGGGGGAGATTTGTAGGGATCCCTCCTTAATTGGAGAGTTTCTAGAAAATTCTAGACGTTTCTTGAGAAATCTAGAATTTTCTAGAATGTTCCGAAGAACTCTAGAGAAGTGTAGAACCCTCTAGAAGCTTGCGGAAGAGTGTAGAACCCTCTAGAAGCTTGTGGAAAAGTGTGGAACCCTTTGGAACATTCTGGAGACGTGTGGAACCTTCTGGAACCTTACGGAAGATTATGGAAGAATAAAGAAGGGGATGGAAGAGTGTAGAGATTCCTAGAGAGTGTGGAGCATTCTAGAGAATCAAACTCTACCGTCGGATGCAAGTAATCACCACCATTCATTGTGGAGGTTGAGTAGTATAAATAGGAGAAGGAGCCCTATTACTAACCATCCAAGAATCCAAGAAAGAAATCCACTTTTTAGAGTGAGAAAAATACTTGAGAGTTAGTAAGCCTCTTTGAGAGAAAAGAGAGATAGCTTAAGAAGTATCCATCCTTAAGCTTGAGTCAAGTGTGAGTTACTTTTGTAATGAAATTCTTGTAATCCTACTATTCTTTTGTATAGTGGAAGAATCTCCATATTGGAGAATTATAAACTCTTGTGCACCCGTTGCTACTTTTAATTTTAATTGCCTATCTTAACTTCACGAAGCGGGAAAGACCGAGATTTCCCCAACATTCTATATATTGTTTTTGCACGTATATGCTTCCATTTATACATGACAGACATAACAGTAAAGCTGTAAATGCTCTTCACTTTCATTAGAAGACAGAAGCTTCATTATGGATTTTTGGATATACACTACTTATATGATCGACCTAACACATGGTTAGTTGGTTAGATATATACAAAGATGTATGTTTGCTTAAGTTTAATTGGTTCTGTTAGTACTATAAATATTCTACTACATTTACTATGATCATCAAATCCAGATGTCACAACACATAATATATTAATTTCACGAGGTGTGCTCTATATTTTTTGCTATTAATTCCAGCTTTAGTCATACGGTGCATGCACAATCAAATGTATTTGGCGATGGAAGGTTCACTATTAGGGGTGTATGTATATGTATAATATTATGGAGTATGAGAACAAGGCTTGCAATTACAGTTTGTATTATATATGTGGATAATTTATGAGGATAAGAAAAAAAATGAAGAAAATAGTCATTAAGAACTCAAGTACTTAAAATGATTATATGAGTCATTTATCTTTACTGTTGTTTATGTTTTAGGTCTTTGTTGATGAATTGAATTATAGTGCTGGTGCATAATCCTTAAGTCTTATAGATTCCAAAAGAAAGAACTCCTCTCTAATGTTCTGTTATTTTCTACATTGTACTGGAGTTTTATTTCAAAAATTATTAGGAAATTTATTTTGGTTGAGTAGAATCATGATTTAGACGCTGGATTTGCACTAACTTTAAACTGAGTGTTTTTTTTTTTTTTTTTTTTTTTTTTTTTTTTTTTTTTTTTTTTTTTGAGTTGGACACATTGGGCTTTATGTTATGTGATTTTTATTTTTTGTAGTTAATGTTTTGCTAGGATGGTTACAGGAAAAGTGTATAAATTTACACCAAATCTGTTAAGTAAGACGACTTCATGACTACATAATGAAATCCTTTTTAAGATAAACAGATGTATTTTGATGTACAATAGAAGCATGTGCAGTAATAGCCTGATTGATATATATATACGCATGATGTGCGAAATGTAAGGATCTTCTTTCATTGCAGTTTACATGTCAGTTCGCTCTTATCCTTGCTGGAAAAGGCCTATTTGGAGAAGCTATTGATGTGAGCAGATATTGAGCTGGAAAAATAAAAAACTTAGTGAACATTGGTTAATTCTGTCTTTTTTGTTAAAATAAAGCTTAATTTAGATTCATTACACACTTATTTCGATTCTTTATTTGGTCAGTAAAAATACATAAACAGATTATCTCAATAAAATTATGAGTTACATAGAAGTGATGATAAGGCTTTGATATTTTTTCTTAAAACTTAGTTGTGAACTGATATCCATTGCATGAAAAGTTTGCATGATGTTGCTTTATTTGACTGAGTTATATGTTTGTTGTTGTTTTTTACGCCTTTCATATTGTACATATATTGGATACATGTCTTTGTAAGTTCATTTGAGTTTCTACCTGATAAGTAAGTTCCAGATTAAAAATGATATTTGAAACAATTTTGATTAGAAGCTGTTTCTTCAAATTTAAATATAACAGTTGAAACTATCCATTGTTGGTCAGCTTAACTGAAAACAGCATATTTAAATTCTTGAATTTGAAATAAATGTCTTGAAGAATTCTGTGACTTTTGAATGAATATGAAAGGGCTGGATTAGAGAAGGTAGAGAAAGAGTTGACAGACAGCATCAGCAAGGGAGTTTCTTTCATAAGTAATAATGTAATCCATTATATGTGCGTATTTCTTTCTCATATATAATTCTATGTATATAGTGCTTTGCCAAAAAAAAAAATTATGCATATTGTAATCTTATAACAGCACATCTACGGTGGTAAAGTACATGTATGTGATCTTCTCTAACTATAGTACGTTTAATACTTTTATGTATGCAGCGTAAAAGTTTTATGTTCAAAAAAAAAAAAAAAAAAAAAAAAAAAAAAAAAAAAAAAAAAAAGAAGAAGAAGAAGGAAAAAGAGTTCTTTGTACGTTGTCATAGGAATGCTGATGATATAATATCAGCATATAGTTGTAACCTTTGAGTTCTATGGATAAAAGCATCACATGAAGTTTACACATGCATAAGAGGATGCACATTCTTAAAACTTTTACTACCTTGCAATTTGGTACACAGCTAATGACATGTTTGTACATGGACCGTTCTTTTCAGTAATAGTTGTAACATTGAAGCTACGTACACCTTTCACAATGATTACCACTCTTGCTTATATGCTAATAATGCAACAGGCCTACAATATCAATCATCAAATGTGTCAGAAGAAGCGGCAAACGACTACACTGGCACTTACTCAACATAAGCAAGAAGGCAAGGGAAGCGATGCAGAAAGGAAATTTGATAACATGGCTCCACCATTGATAAACCAACCGCCAGCCCAGCCTATATATTATTTCTGTTTAACGTTTTAATCATGTTTTTGTACCTCATGTTTGATGGTCTACTATTCTATTTCAACTAAGCTTTAATTTCTATACTCTGTACTCATCTACTCCGTGTGATTTACATAAAGTTTAAAACTCAATCTTGCATGTCAAAATGATAATTTTTGACGATGCATCTAGAGCCTTCGTATTATATTCATTATAGTTTGATACACCTATAACAGTGTTTATAAATAATTTTTGTTATGCCATAAAAGTTAAAATGTTGTCATATTAATGCTACAACCTAAACAATGCACCTGTATGAAACACGGGTTCCTTTTTGCATAGTTATTCCTTCTATAAATAATAAAATTACTTTTCTTTTAATTTTTCTACAAATAGCTTTTTCTAATACCAATCCCCTACCGTGCACATGACAATATTTGAGGAATAAAAATTCACGTGCGAAGCGCGTGCCGTTGCGCTTGTAAAGGATAAAGTAGCATAAAAGCACACACTACGTCATCGTCAATCTATAGACAGTGCACAAGGCTCCTGCTTAAGTTGGGTTTAAGGTGGGCAAATACACGCAGGTCTTACCCCCTTAATAAAGAAATTGTTTCTGCAGCTTGGCCATTAGACCAACCCACAAAATCTAAATTTTGATGATGCGTTCTTATATAAAACTATAATATGTTTTCTAAACCTCAGTTTGTTTATACTGTATCATGTTATGAAGATATCATCTTCATGGGAAAACCATTAAGAAGTGAATCTGGGTATGACCAAACACTAACGACGACAAACAGTCATGTCTGGTGAATGCACTAGGACAGGGTCTTCAAAATGGACTGAAATCGTAAATTGTAAACTTCAATCTTTAATTTGAAATGGAATCCAAATCATAAATCATAGAGTCAAGATATCCATCTACTAACATTTGTATACATTTTGAAATTGATCATAATTGATTATGATATTTGGACTCCTACATCTAAACATAAAGCTCAATCTCTCGTATTCCGTTTTTATTTTGTTTAGAAACACAACAGTTGAAATTGTGGATTCAAGTATACATACCGAATAAGAATTGAAGGGCTTCTCTCATCAGCCATATTAATCGAGTTTGAATCAAAATGTAAATTGCACATATAGTCGTACACTGATTCAAATCCACCGGCACTACTTCCAAGTTCATCTACTGTAAAGAGAAATTAATTGCACACACGAAATGAAAAGCGGAGGAACATAATTTGTGTATGTACTTGGATCATGCAATATTTTTAAACTACAGCCAACATGAGTGGAAATACCCTCATATCTATTTTAGTGCCACCGCTTAGCAGTCAGCTACCAAGTTGATAAACTAGAATCTGATGGTAAACATTGAAAGTTACCTTTGTATATAAAGGGATTCAAAGAAATTTTCCATGCATGCCTGCATAAATTGAAATTCCTTGCATGTCTGTAGTAATTGAAATTTCCTGCAAAGTCAAAAGCATGATATTTTAATTTAGGAATGGAAAAAAAACTATAGCGCGGTAGAAATGAAAAAGGAAAAAAGATTAAAAAAAGATTTGGAAACAGTTTTGATGTAAAGAAGAGGTTAATACCAGAAAACAAGGTCTATATAGAGATGGGTAGTCGCCAGAAAACAAAGCAGATATACTAACAACTAGACATAAGAAAACAAAGCCGAACTCAGCAATAAACTTGAAACTCACTAAAACAAAGCTGCCACAAGCTTAGATCGACGCTCGGAAACAGAATAAGAGCAGAGGCCGATGTAAAAAAAACTAACCAGAGTTGAAGGCAACACAAAAATGAAGAAAACAAGACTAAAGCTCGGCCAATTATCAGAAGCGATACCAGAATTTGAATTAAAGATGATACCTAAATAGCAAAAGATACCAAACAACGCATCTAAATCCAAAATTATGTTGCCTGCTTTCTAATTAGAGGCAACACCAAGGGCGATGTACTTTGTTTCCCAACTCGGAGGCAATGGCCAGTTTTAGGGTTGATGCAAAAGCCGGGTGACGATGCTAAAGTTAAAATGACACCGAAGTTGAAAGTGAAAGGGGATGCAAAAATCTATGGTGATTGCAAAAATCAAAACAAAATCACAGGCGATATTAAAAATAGAAGTGATACTCTCCAAACCAAAGGCACTTGGTGTAGTGGTCATGTTATTTGCTAAATACTATAACACTGCTTACCACGTTCGTTCGTGATACAACAAGAAACAGGGAGGGTCCAGCGAAGAAAGCGGCGGTGGCTGGACGTGATTTCATTCAATTTCTACCTCTGGTCCCTTCATTCATTTTGCCATCAGTCTCCATTACTTCAATTGTAGGATTTAAATTAAAATTAGGGGTTAGTTTTTTGATTTGGGAGAAGATTCACGGTTTGGGAGAAAGATTTTGAGGAAAAAATGGAGAATTAGCTGACTGGAACGATGTTGATTGCTAATCTAACGCGTTGGACTCTAATGAAACGGACAATGCTGATTTATAGTTGCATTTCACAGGGATCCATTTCGCTAGTTCGGACCAATAGAATAGTAGTGTGTTTCCTGCGTTAGATTTTGATAACATGTGCTATTATTTAACGTTTATTAACTGCATCACTAAGGGCATATAAACGGTCAAATTTTTGAACTACCAACAGCTATAAACGGTCGTATACAAGTTTCAACGGCTATAAACGGTCATATTTTTTTATCTTCCTATATATAATGGTATGAGTGCCTCATTGTAAAACATGAAAACTTCTTCATTCAAATCCATCATACTCTTTATCTAGTAGTAAACAATGTCATATCCGTTCCAATTCAATAACGAAGCAATGAATACGAGTAGTTGGGATTTTGATTCTCAAGCAACTGAAAGTCTTACCCCTCCTTCAGCTCCAACAGTCTCGTTTCATTCTTCTGCGCCGTGGACCAACGACGAAGATAAAGATCTCTGTTTAATGTACTATCACTTTTCAAACGATTCGGCCAAGGGAAATGATCAAAGTGGGAAGCATTTTGGTCAAAAGTTAAGGCTGCTTACAACAAAAAGCACTTAGAAAGGACAAGATCAGTGTCCGCACTTTCCGGTCGATTTAGGAAGATTAATCAACAAACCCAATTCTTTGAGTTTCAATTTCACAAAATTAGAACCGCAAATCCTAGTGGAATGGGTGTAGAACCTGAATTGGTAATAATTTGTAACTCTCTAATTCGCTTGTCGATATTTTATTTTACCTACCATGAAAGAATACCAACATTCTTTGTTTTATTGTTTGTAGAAGCGGATGGCGAACGACCAATTCTTGAAATTATTTCCTAGAGAAAATGGTGCGAAAAAACCGCATTACTATCAGTTCGGTAATTGCTACGAATTGCTCATTAGTCATCCGAAATGGAGTTCTAGTAACGCGAAGAGCTTAAGAGATGTTCAAACGAAGGCAAAAGCAAAGTTAAAAGCATGCCGAAATTCCTATACGTCAAGTTCAGGAGAATCTTCGCA
Organism: Allium sativum; assembly: GCA_030737875.1. Lineage (NCBI taxonomy): Eukaryota > Viridiplantae > Streptophyta > Magnoliopsida > Asparagales > Amaryllidaceae > Allium > Allium sativum. Next base: position 1,052,258,391 of record CM060924.1, read on the forward strand.
GCGAGATTCTAATACTGCTGAAGATGCAACTCCTGAATTTGATGAAGATGACAGACCTATGGGCCAGCATGCTACGAGGAAGAAAAATGCTGTTCAAGCCCAATTTGATTCTCGGTGGGCGCAGATGCAGGGGAAGCATGCCAGAGAAAATGAAGAACGTCAAAAACATAGTGCTGAAAAACTTGAGGTCTTAAAACAGTTAGCCGAGATTGAACGTGGTAGGTTTGAGATTGAGCCGCATCGGGAAGAGACTTTAGTAATGCAAATGGATGTCACCGGAATGGACCCACTAACGAAACAGTATTGGATGGATTATAAACATCGTATTGTTGATAGTCATGCTGGATCTAGGCGTATGTAGTTTTATTATGTAGTGTTGTACTGCCTCAATTGTTTTCATCTATGTATTGTTTTCTAGTCTCAAATAATCAGTGGTAACTTATTTTCTTTAACGCATTGTGTATGTATCGAATAATTAAAAATAATTCAACGAATTACGTACGACAAAGCTAATACACTTCAATGCAAACACATCTGTAAGGTAATATTACATCATTACGTTAATATTACATATAATATGTATAAACCACAAGTGGAATACCAAATTGCAGAGAAGACAAATTACAAAAGTACGTTAATAATACATCAGTACCACTAAATAGGAACACAACAATATAATGGTATGAAGTCAAAATACAACAGTCCCCTTAATAATACATATAAACAACAAAAGTGCAGAAAAAAGAAAATACAACAGTCTGCTAATAATACATCAATAGCACTACATATGAATGCCTACATCGTCGTCGCTCCCATCATCATCTCCGTCATGGTCATCAACATCCTCAGCCAGGTCGTCGTCCTCCTCCTCATCATCATCAACATCGTGTGACTGAGCAACAGCGTCATACTCATCAGCAGCATGGCTCGGCAAGTCATCGATACCAATGTCCTCACCGACGTCTCTAGTCCTAGATGCACCGGTCCCAACATATGCAAATGGCTCATACATGGCAAGTTTGGCTGATAACTGATCAATCTGAGACTCCAACATCCGTGTATGACTAAGATACATTTCGTGCATCGTGTGCGTGTGTGCAAGAGTCATATCACGAAAACCGGCAAAGGTGGCTCTTGACTGATCCAACCAATATGCGTACTACAAATACATGTGATGTGCGTTATGTAAAGTACCATAAATAAGATCTGTACATAAATAGACAAATGTATTCAAGATACCTGGTATGGAGGGTACAAGCCGGCTGAGGGTACTCCAGGAAGACTGAGGGGATCTGGAAGCACTACGGGCTGCTCAATAATGGTACCCGTAATATCGTACGCTCTGAAACTACAATCAGGCTCTATTTGCATGGGAGGCTGTGAAAACTGAGATGAGGTAGGATCAAATGACACCTGAGGTATCTGCACTCTACCGGCTCCTAAATGAGGTCCTAAATGATCGGAGTTAATCCCCCGGGCATAATCAGGACATCTTAGTCTACGTGGAGCCACTCTAGCCCAATAAGAATCGTAATGGCCAGCAATGAAGAATGAGCCAATGTCAACCCAACCAGCCTCCCGTAGGGCCTGCATGTACTGCACTCCAATCAACCTACCTCTACCGAACATGTCATCGCAAGATAGCGGATCTCCCGGTATACGTGAATCGTGGCTGATCTGATACGCACACCTCTCACCCAAATACCAAATAGGGATATATGTCGCTGTGTGTAAAGCTACCCTACGAGTAGGGAGTCTATACGCAATCACTATCGGGTGGGCGTCGCCAATAAGACCAGCCACTGTTAAATGATCCACATGTGAAGTCCAAGGAGTGCATATGAGATTGCCCCGACTCCACATGTCAAGCTGTGCTCTAGACTCCATCAAATCGTGACGTACACCCAATGGAACATGAGGTATGTAATGAATACGCTCCCACCGTCTCATCCGCGGAAAGAACTGCTCACCTACCTGAGCAGCCATCTCTACCATGCGTGGATGCATGTTGGCCGTGAACTCATAATACCATATGGGCAAAATGTACCAAAAGGCCTGCATCTCTCTGACATCTCCCAGCACATAGGAATCTAAAGCGGTGTACAGTGCACCTAGTATCGCTGTGCCCCAATCTATCGTACCAAGCCGATCCAACATAGTAAGCCCAGCCAGATAACCCAAGCGAACAGTACCTTTATGGTTCGAAAAAAATGTCGAACCAAACAAGTACAGTAAAAATGCCCTAGTCACCCCATTTATAATCTCCGGTCTCTGTGAATAAGAAGTGATGTACTGTTGTAGGTAAGTCAACGTAACCGCACCACTACTAACTCTGGAAGCATCAAAATGGGGTAAGAACACGGAAAACACGTTGGATGACTCATATAACTCATCAAAGGGAACCAGTCTACGATCAAGATGAGCAATCTCTATACCAGTCAACATATACAAATCGACAGGAGTGACACCAAGATCAAAGTCAGAAAAATGGAATGTATGTGTGGTCGGCTACCACCGCTCACATAGTGCATGTACCAAGGGTCTGTCGAATGACATCATAGGTCTAATAGATAAAAACTGACCAAAGGGACTAAGCTGTAGTCTATCCTTAATAGGAGTGGGAAGACCGTCATAAAATGAAATGCATTTCGGCCAACTGCCTCTACAATGAATATACTTCTCCTATATATAACGAAATAAGCAATGTTTTTCAATTCATGCACACTTATTGAAGTCATACGGAGATATAGTTCGAGTAATAGTAGAAATCATAAACGTATAAATTATACCTGTATCGTGGGTAAAGCAGTATCAGCTCTGTGCTCGTATCCCTCTGGAAGATCATGAAGGACACGAAGCTCATCAGCTGTTACACCAGGAGCCGGAGGCGTGTGCACTGGACCTGTTTGCTCGTCTGATAGCCTCAGAGCAATTCTCCTTCCAACTCTAATTCTTTTCAGCGGCATTTGGACTCAATTTTCTATTAAAAACAAATTTAAAATGAAGCTTAAAGGAATGAAACGGGGAAAAAAAATGGGGGGGAGGGGTTTTATAGGCGCCTGAATTCAGGCGCCTACTTTTTAGGCGCCAGAATTCTGGCGCCTAAATAGTAGGCGCCTGGTTCTGGCGCCTAAAAAGTAGGCGCCAGAACCACTGGCGCCATATGCCCCATTAAGGCCTGAATATTCAGAACCCTGAATATTCAGGCCTTAATCCACTGGAGATGCCCTAATACACCAAAATGATTAAATATTAAGGATTAATATTACCGCTTCTTAATTATCATTAAATGTTATTATGTGCATATTATTAATAATCTATTATCACCAATAATTCATAATCATCAGTCTCTCTCTCTCTCTATATATATATACACACACACACACATACATATATATACACACATACATACATAAATATATATATATATATATATATCAAAGAGCAAATTAAATATCATTATTAAATATTTAATATTAAAATACAATAAATAAATAAAATCTTAAAATGCAGCGACTATTTGGATACAAAATTAGACACAAACTGAGAGACACGTGGTTTTGGTCACCAGATCCATTTGTCTTTATGCGGAGAGGCGGAATTCATGAAATTACAGTTAACAGTTAATTATTTGTCTTTAAATATTAGTTTTGACCATAAAGTATTCAGAATTGATTTATGGTTATTGATTAATAAAAGTAATTATTAACTTTTATTTACTAAATATAAACAAGTAGATATAAAAGTTCATTTAATATGAAATATAATCCTTGATTATTGACAATAAGTAGTAATTATAATTTATTTAATAATAATGACCTATATAAGTATAACTACAACAAAATACTCATTTTGCAACTGACTAAAATAAACTTTTAAGGTAATTTTGTAGTTTCTTAATTCTTACTATTTTGAAAAAATTCTATTTTTAAAATTTTGATTATTTTACAAAATATTATATTTATTTATAATTATGAAAACTTCAAAAGTTTATATTTAAACTTTATGAATAAATTTAAATTTAGTTTAGTTAATATCAAAGTTTTTTTTTAAATAGTACTTATTAATAAAAATAACAGTAAAATATTTTTCAAAGAATTTTATACCTTTATTGCTAAAATGAATATCGTACAAATGTTGAAATTTTCAAAATTTTATGATTTATTTGACACGACAACAACTAATAGTTTATAAATTTAATTATAGTTTTAAGATTTGTGATGAACTCTAATATATGAAGTCAAATATAAAATATTAGAAGGGAACTAAGATGCCTGAGTAAAAGGCCATAGGAATTTTAAAATTAAGGATTTTTGTTGTGAAAAAAAATTGTAATGCATGACGAACTCCTAGAATCAAGAAGAGCGAAAAAATATTTTGCTCTACTATTATTGTTTCTTTATTATTTAAATTGTATATCTTTATTGTTCAAGACTGTAGTACGTATTTTTTAAATTGTATATATTTATTGTTTTTAGATTATTTTGAATCAAGCATTAAATTTCTCTAGTAAAGTCTATGATTTATAAGCTCATGCATAAATTTAGTCTATACTAAAAAAAAAATCACAATATAACGGATTTTAAAGAAATTGTTAAACTGCATGGAGTCCCCATCAGCATAGTCAGTGATAGAGACCCGATTTTTGCTAGTAAATTCTGGGAAGCATTCCAAGCAGAATTGGGAACAAAATTGAAACCGAGCACCGCATACCATCCCCAAACAGATGGCCAAACTGAGAGGGTGAATCGTATTCTAGAAGATTTATTGCAGGCTTGTATTATAGATTTTGGCGGATCTTGGGAAGACCACTTGCATTTAGCCGAGTTCTCATACAACAACAGTTACCAAGCGAGCTTGCAAACGTCGCCATTCAAAGCACTGTATGGTAGACCGTGTAGATCTCCCGCATGTTGGGTAGAGCCTGGTAATAGACTTGTATTGGGACACGATACGATTCACGAAGCTTCAGACAAAGTCGATTTCATTAAGAAACGATTACAAACAGCTCAAAGACGACAGAAGAGCTATGTAGACTCGAGAAGAAGAGATTTAGCATTTGCTGTTGGTGACTATGTGTATTTAAGGGTTTCTCCGATGAGAGGAGTAGTCCGATTGGGCAAGACAGGGAAGTTGGCGTCTAGATTTATTAGTCCATTTCCTATACTTGAACGGATTGAAACTCTTGCTTATAGGGTTCAATTACCTGACTTGTTTCCTGGAGTACATGATGTGTTTCACGTGTCTCAACTTCGAAAGCATGTGCATGATCCAGTCCTGGTCGTGGAAGAAGCCGCGCAACAAGAATTGGAAATTACTCCAGAATTAGCAGTGAGGAGAGAGCCAATAAAGATTATTGGCAAAGAAACTAAAGAGCTAAGGAACAAGAAGGTTCCCTTAGTCAAAGTGCAATGGAGTAGAGATCCGTGAGATTGTACTTGGGAAACCGAGGAGAGCATTATGCACGCTTATCCCAATTGCAGAGTGGATATCCCTGATTAACTCTGATGCAAGGTACATTTACAGTATTTTGCATTTCCGTTTTGTTTTCTACTTTACTATTGTTTTCTACTTTGCTGTTGTTTCCTTTTCATGGATGTAATTTTTTTAATTATATAGTCTGATTTTAGCAAATATGATTTTAAAAGAGTATATAAATTAATTATTAAATTTTTGAAAAGTTAATCAACAGATTGATTGCTGTTTGTGTTGTGTGATTATGAATTTGACTAGTCAAAATATCAGAATGATAATTAATCTAATCAATAAGAGAACGAAGGGTAAATTTATGCAAATTGAATCAAAAGTTGAACTGATTTGAAATTTGATTGAAATGCATGCATATACGTTATATATGTTTGAACAGGTAAATGGATTTGCTGTTGAGTAAAGAATTTATTTGCTTGCCCGACAAATAGGTAAACCATAATGAGTTGGATGCGCAATTTTATTTATTATATCAACTCATGTGAATGCCATTGGATGCGGAGTGCTGGTTGTTCTATGTGAGATTATAAACATCGCCATAGGATAGTAACAATTAATTTTAAACTACACTACATGGCATATTGCGTGAAGATAGCATACTCTATCATATACCACATAAGCACTTGGAGCTTGTGTGACGAGGTTGAAGATTGACCGTACAAGCGAGAGGCTTGTATGGCGATGAATATATTTCAGGTTGAACCGAAGACTTATATGGACTATATAAAATGTAACGGTAAATCGCCAGATTAATAAAAACCCCACATGGGTCTGGAGTTGACAATAATCACGTCTCTTTAGTCATTAAGGAAAAAAACTATTTATAAGGTGACGAGAATTTATTCTCTGGAGTTATGATCTATACACACTCCCATGTGGACACAAAGTTATATCACTATAAATATGTATATGCTTTTTAGGATTTATTGGATGCCTAATACGGCCCAATAAACTTCCAAACCCCTCTCCGTACAAAGGAGGTTATGGCGAAATTTTTCGAAAATTTATGGTGTTAGCCAATTTTTTGAATAATTTGAAAAGTTTTTAGAAACTGAAAAGTTGAAGAACTTAAGCCATAATTAAAATAATGAAAGTTGAGTTGGTTAGTTAAACAACTTTCAGCTCTGTTCCTTTTCGAGGACGAAAAGATTTTAAGTGGGGGAGATTGTAACAACCCGGAAAATCAGAACCAATTTAAAATTTTTATTTTGGCAATTTTAATGAATTTTGAATATTTAAAATGAATTATTTTAAATAATAATGACAATAAATTTATTTTGAATAGAATTAGAACGTATATATTTATTAGAATTGAAATTAGAATATAAATATTTATTTTAATTTTAAAAGGAGTTAGAAATAGGGCGGTAGTTTGAAAATTTGAATTTGAACTTTGACTGATTGTACAGGATTCAAAATAAACCGGATTTTAGTGAAACCAAAAATATTTAAATCTGTTTGAAGATATCTTTCTAACGAATTTGAAAAACCGAAATTTCATAGCGGGAATCAAAAGTTATGGCTAGTTGAACATTCAGAATGGTCGCTATGGAATAAATATAGCCCGTAAAAATAGACATTTTGCAAACGACCTCCGTTTTCGACGAAACCACTTTGTTGGATCCGGAATGTCAATTTATTGCTAGATTCCAATTTCCATAATTTTTGGAATTAATATATGAGTGTGGAAAAGGAAAACGCGTTTGGTAATTTCAATTTGAATTGGATCGACCAGAAAATGACCATTTTTCAGACGGTCTCCAAATTCGATGAAATTAGTTTTGTTGGGACCGTATCGTCCCTACATAGCTAGATTTAGTTTTCGGGAATTTTTGGAATCAGTATGTGGTTCCAGCAAATTAAAATGTACGTTCAAATCCATACTTGAATGTTTTATATTTTAATTTGAAGAAAAACTGGCTGAAACAGTCGAATGGGCTTACGAAACATATTCCATTGTGTCCGGAGTAGGGGTATTTAGCTAGGGGCGAAAGTCGTTGTGTTTGATTTGGAGTTCGGATAAGGAAATACTATTTTTGAAATAAATATATATATATACATACCAATCAGAATTTTCCTTTATTATTTTTAAAATCCGAAAAAACCCTTTTCTCTCTCCCCGTAAGCACGATCAAAGGCGGAAAACGCTTCCTTCCTTCCCGACCAGATTCCGGCCAAACCAAGCCGAATTAGCCTTCACTCCTGTTGAAGATTTTGTAGAGCTCGCACAATGCCTCTAAATGAGAGAACGGAAAACTAAAACCATTTTTCATATCCCTTACCCCCTATTTATAGTTTCCACCAACCCCCTAATGGGCTTCTCCCAAATCAGCCCATTAGGCTCCTAAAATCTGGACAGCCAACTGAAAATCCTTAAAACAACGATTTCTCCCAAACCATTGAGCCAAATCTATAACGTAACCACTCTACGGAAAGGCAAACATCAATTCCTTTCCAATGGCACAGGTCTCACCCTCTAATTCGACATGAGTAAAAAGTTATGCCCTGTATAAGACTGACAAGGGCATAATGTTCACAAACAAAATTGGTTAAAATTATGGAAATGTCCCACACCCCCATAAGCAACATATTAAAAGATGAGAATGATCCAACCCTCAGGGAATAAAATAAAAATATTTTACGATCTTCCAATACGTAAAATGCGGGCTGTTACAATCAATAAAAAAATTGTATTACAAAACTTATAACATCAAGAAAACGTTGTCAACAATATTGTTTTTATAATATTTCCAGTTTGTTGCCTTTGCAAAAATCTTTTACAATATCACAGTTATAAAACGTACTCAAGACAATGTTAATAATATATTGTTGAAATATGAGCACTAACAATATCAACTAAAAATTATTAAATAAAATATTGTTAATAATATAAAATAAATGTTGTCCAAAATATGAATTGAGTTAACACTAAGATGATGTTGTAAAATAAAAAAATAAATCGAATCTACAATATTAATTTGTTGTTGTCTAACTTTCGGTTTGCAACATTTGATAAATATTGTTGAAAATTATAAATTTACAATGTTTAAAAAACATTGTTCATTTACTATTTAATAACACGACAAATATGTTATGAAAAAACAAATATAATACAATGTATAAAACTCGTTGTTAAAAATTAGCTTCTATAACATTTAAAAAAACATTGTAGAATGGAAAGTTATTAAATATAATGTTGTTAACAATATAAAATAAATGTTTTCCTAAATATGAATTGAGTTAACACTAAGATGATGTTGTAAAAAAAAAAAAATCTACAATAGTATTTTGTTGTTGTCTAATTTTTGGTTTGAAACGTTTGATAAATATTGTTGAAAACTATAAATTTACAATGTTTAAAAAACATTGCTCATTTACTATTTAAATAACATGACAAATATGTTATGAAAAAACAAATATAATACAACGTATAAAAGTCATTGTTATAAATTACTTTCTATAACATTTTAAATAAACAATGTAGATTTCTTTGATTTACAACTTTTGTATATAGAACATTTGTTGGACTAACCTATTACAATGTTTTTCTTAGTAAATGTTGTGAAAGAGTTACATTTTTTATAACACTTTGGTGAACTGTTGCGAAATCAGTGTTGTGAAATATTATTTTTGTTGTAGTGTTAAAACTTAGATTTTTGTACTAACATATAAATTTAATTAATTTAATTATAAGTACTTGAATCATTTGAAAAAAAAAGTTAGAAAAAAAGCACGAGTAGAACGTTCGATATGCAAATTGTACCTTTAAGAAAAAGCTTCATTTTTTTACTAACTTTAGTGACAATGTGAATTTATCTTGTGTAAGTGTTCTTCGTAGTGAAAAAGCTGTTGAACATGATTCTTCTCAAACGATATTATCTATTTTTAGACAACATGGAAGACATGTTGGAAAATGTGTGGAAATATGGTTAGACGAAGGACATTACCATGTGACATACGCATATGTTCCTTTAAATTATGTGGAAGTTGCACCATTTGTTATTCATGTCCAATTCAATCATGTGTATATATATTAAAAATAAGGGAGCATAATACATATTTGCAGCATATACAATCATAATATCCATTTGGCAATCCCAGTAAAAAAAATTACTAAATGGTTTTCAAACTATGTTTATGATCCCAAAAACTGTGTTATTGATGAAGAATTATGACATCTTGCTATCAGACCAAAAGGAAATGTCAAAACTTAGCCTTTGTCAATTGATTTAAATACAACACCAAAGATTTCGATGTTGAAAAATAAACATAAAACAACGGTGTATTTATCAAAGTCAGTGATGATCCAGAGGAGCATGTAAAAGATTTTTATAATGTCTTAACACAAGTTTTAGAGTTGTTATGTTATGTACAACTCGCAAAGAAAGTTTTTTTTTTAATCAGATGCAACTGGTTTAGCAATGTTCGCAGTTCTATTATGCAAAAAGCTATAGAGTGTTGGAGAATGGAGTTTTGATGACAACAACCTTATTTCAATATTAATTGATTATAAAATATATACTAAAATCTCTATCTAGAATATATATATATATATATATATATATATATATATATATATATATATATATATATATATATGCAGGATTTGTATATAGGAATTAATACTGAAGACGGTACAGTTTAAGAGATTTTAGAGATTCAATTGATTCAGAATTCAGAGAAGATTCATGATTCATGAGTAATCAAGATTTCAAGAGTTCAAGATAAATATAAGAATAGAGTCTAGTTTATGTAAGACTCTGAATCACACTCCAGGTTCAAATCCAAATTTCGATTTTCAAATTTCAAATTTCCATTTTTCAAATTATATTTCCTATTCTAATTAAGTTTTTCTATCTTACCTTTGATTTTAAACTTAAATTTTAAAGATTATAAACTTATATATATATATATATATATATATATATATATATATAGTTATATACTTTCATACTTTATATTTATATAGTCTTAAACTTTATAATTTTATAAATATGTTTATATTTATGATTTCATATGATTTTCTACTTTATAATAGTTATTTATATCACTATGTTGTAATTTAAGAATTTCCAGGATTATACATATATTAAAACACTTGGAAAATGTTCAAATTTTAATTTCTCAAAGACTTACGTCGACATACATACGTTGATATGTCGACATATAACTGTCACATTTTTAATTTCCAAAGGAAGTGTCTTTTCACCATTCGTAAGGTTCCTAAAGCATTGCAACCTTTCAAATCTTATAGATAGGGGTTGATTTCGAATTTTTTTATCAATCTTCTTCTCTATCTTCATCTCCTTTCATTACACCATTTATATTTCATATTTTTATGATTCATACACTTATACTCTGCCGATTTCAAGTCTAATTATATGAAACTACTTCTCTTCTCACTCTCTACTCATTACCCTCTGAATCCAAGTGCTATTTGTTAACCCCGTTAAAACGCGGTTTGAAAACAATGTGTTAAAATAATATGTGGTAAATCCGATGTCGATCTTTGATCCTAAGAAATATAAAGTATGGACAAGCAAGTGCCACGTGGCAAGGGAAACATGGATCGTTAGCTACATAATGGCGTATTGACATGCCAAAGGAATAATACACTAAGGCCATTCCACATATAATGATATACGGGCAGTCAGACCGTTACTCAGTTCATTCAGACCACACATCAAATCATCAAGGGGTAGGCCGTGCACACTTCAGGTCGTTGCTCCATCAGTAACCAGGTCGTATATACCAGCAAGCAACATCAGGTCGTTGCCTCAACAAAAGTTAGATCGTGGAAAATGTAATCGGATCGTTACTTTCCATCAGGTCATAGCAAACGTCCATGTGAATAAAGCTATGGTTGCAACGTGGATTCAGGTTATTATTGTGAGATGAGGAGCACGACCTAAGCCTTTAGTCAGGTCATATGTATTGTATGTGAATTGCCTAACATCATATATGCCAGTTTGGACAAAGAATGGACCACAAGCGTGTAAAACCAGGTCGTTAGTATATATATGAATACTGCGCAGTTTTATGAACGAGCCAGAAAATAAATGTCAGTACTTATGGACCGAGAGATTTAGTTTCGTTCAACAAGCATATGAATTCAGGACATTCAGGTCATCCACTTCCCAACCAGGTCGTTCACCACCTACAACAAGTAAGGATGTTGCTGTATATTTGTACAATACGCGACATAGTTGGAAAACAAACATAGTCTAGGCAATAGTAAGTAATGGGTCACAAAACATGGACCCTAACTCACGTTAGGTCGTTAATTTAGTAGTTCAGACCGTGTTTTATAAATCAGATCATTACAATAACATTAAGCATTAGGTCGTCCAAGTTTATACCGGAGGACACGTGGCAACGAGGAATAACAAAACGTGAGATACTCTATATATATGGGCTGTCAACACGTATACTTGGACTCAGGTATTAATTTGTATAAAATAAGGATGGAGCCTGCACACATATAAGAATGCAAAATCAGGTCGCAAATGAGGACAAACAGCACAGCTCGGTTGCTAAATGAAGAGTGAACGGTGTTAATAGAGCAAGTCGTATTATATGACCACGTCAGCTTGGATTATAATCCATATGAATTGAATAATAAATGCATCAGTGAATGTAACACCTCACGTCCGTTAATGTCACCCTTTATCATAATGCATTAAGTTTCGTGAAGCGTTATAGGTAAACAAAAATAGAAACATTACAAGACAAATATAAAATAGCAGCGAAATTTAAAACTTTATTTAAGCAGAAAACATCGTAAGTCTGAAATGCATAAAACCCAGTACATCAATTTAAAACTTATGTTTTGTACTAAAATCGTCAGAGTTCAGTAAACATGAGAAGTGCATAGTTCCCAAAACATATCCATAGTAGAGAAGATAAATCAAGCAGTACATCAAGAAGCTCCAAGCAGAATGAAAATAGAATCCTGACCAAGCCTGAGTATTACTACCTTGAGAACCTGGAGGGGAGGGGGGAGGACGGAAGAGAAAGAAGAGGAAACAAAATAGGTCGGAAATAAGTCCGGCGAGTCCAGTTATTTTTAGCATATGAATAAGTAAAAGCATCATGATTGGCATATAAAGTTGATAAGAGAGATACAACATATAAGGCAGGTATGACAAGGTAAACAGGACAAATAGAATAAAATAAATAGCGCTTCCCTAACACTTTTCTTTCTCTGCACCAGTACTAGTATAACGAGAACAAGATAATCCCAATAATTACAAGATGGTAGACTTAGGTGTACTTCTAGTGAGAGGTTTTACCCTATACAATAATTGGTAGTCCAATAGAACTGACGGGTGTTACCCCCAACGATAACAACGGACTCCTAAACACGAGAGACTAGATGTACCCTAATTACTACCGCAATCGATCGACTTCCTAACCCGTAAATACCCATGGTGTCCCCACAGTAGGATGTATCACTTCCTAAAGTGGCAACCTAGTTATTTCCAAGATGCACAGCTATAACTACTGATGTCACAGCGTCTTATCTTCCAGAGAAGGCGGACCCATGCACACACACTGGCCAGATGGAACACGTCGTCAGACACCTTTCTCCCAAGTGACCTCTTATAACCAGCTCCGTAAGCGTGCCTTGTCCCCGACCTAGTTCGGGTTCTCCGTTTGATACCGATATAGGTTACTGACCGATACGGGTCCCACACACAAGATGATACAAGCTTCCCCCTAGGCTTGCATTCCTGCTACTAGAATTTCAATAGGTTATGCCCACTAGTATAACAAGATTGAATAACTCCAACTGGTTAAGTTTGTCGGTTCATATGTATAACCCATCCCCACATATTTAACAAGATTAACTTAACCCTCCCACTGATTCAAGCAAATCTACTTAACCCCTACTCAAGTTAACAGGTTCATGCAGATTCAAACATGTTAAGTATTACAAGTTCATTACCATACATTCATTCATTGTTATAATGCGCTAGACCTTCCACATTAAGTCTACCACTTATGGATGTTGGATATGCCGGTCGGGTCCAGACAAACTTCTTCCACAAGTCGGACTTAACCTCGTGTCTTAGCATTGTCACATGTTTATGAACTTAGACCCCTCACATTAGATTTACCACTTGTGGATGTTGGAGATGTCGGGCGGTTCCGGGAAGGCTTCTACCACAAGTGTGATCTAATCTCGTATCTAAGCACGATTACAATTTCTAATTACCGTAAATCTAGGCATATTCATTCTTTAACAATTATTCCTATTTCATTATAGGTTTTCATGCCCCTTTCCCAAGTCATATTCATCATGTACCATATGCCCCAAATTAAGATCTTTAATCATAGTTTGGTTTATGCCCCAAATCCATATTCATGTTTTCAATTCAAGTTATGCCCAAATTTTCCAGTACAAGTTATTCCCCAATTTTAATGTTTCCCCTCGTTCCCAATTTCACGCGTTCGCATATTTCCGCGGTATGCCTAGGCTCGAAGATAGCCTGAGGGAAAAGAAGAAGGGAAGATAACATAAATAAGCATAATAACAAGATAGACATATGACAACAGAAATAGGCATAACAACTGAATAAGCATATGGTGACAAAATTGGGCATATTGACAAGATATGCATATAGGAAAAAATCTGATGAACATGTGGTAATAAAACTGATTAGGCATAGTTTTAGTTCCAAATTCATATATATGTCAAGATTACATTTTAGATGTTTATATCTAAAAGCAACATAAACTCACTGTGATTGGATCTAAAGAACAGGGAATAGAACATAGATGACGCAACACAGATCTCTGAATTTGTCTAACTTTTGTTGTTGAAGAAAAATAGGCTAGATCAAACCAAGTTGGGGCAGCACCTCGTTGTCGCCATTGTTTTTGGATAAGTAAAAGAATGAGAATGAGGTCATATTTATTGCCATCAGCCAATGAATCTAGGCCAGAAATTGGTCCAAGTTCGGAGGCAAGGATCTGCCTAGATCCGTATGGGGGCCAACCACCCTTAGTGTGTCGACCCAGGGCTCGACACAAGGGTATACACCCGCTTGATGGGTTGACCCATGGGTCAACACCCATAAGGACTGGGGTCGACCCCTAATGGGCCAAACTCCCGCTCTACCCCACACCTTTTGATTTGAATTAACTTGAATTCTAGATTTATTTTGTTTATATATAACCAGCTTATATGTTTATAAACTTCAGACCTTAATATCTTCTTCATACAATGTTCGTTTTACGCAAACCAGGTTTTTATTTGGACCATAATTCTGAGACGAACGAAATGGCGCAGTTCGTTTCACTTAATTTCGAATATTTATTAAGTATTCCTTAATTTATTATTAACAGTGTGTTTCTAAAATACGAGGTGTTACATTCTCCCATACTTAAAGGATTTCATCCCCGAAATCTCGAAGTTAAGAAGAATGTAATCCTAACATCCATCATCCATCTACTCATTCACCAATCACAGGCATCCATTGTCCATAAAAGATTCCTAATGCTTATATGAACACATGCAAAGGTGTGCGTATATGTCCCTATGCTAATGCAAAAGATTAGGCGTTCTATGCAGTCGACCTCCTCAATTTAATTCATGCTCGTGCCATGTGTCTAACATGTATGCAAATAATCTTAACTTATCATGTAAATTCTATATGTGTGCACAATCATCCATCCAAATGCAACATCCATATGACGATTCACCTATTTTCATCCATAAAAAAAAATGCGCATGCATCCATATGCAGTATGAGAGTGATTTGAGCCGATCTAGTGCCTAATGTGTGTGTATATGCATCCACGAGCAACCACTAGCAAACACTTGCATCCACTTGCATTCACCAAACATAACATGTCTCAAACACATGTTTACATCCATTGGTTTTCTACCTAAAGGTTGGAGATTCGATCAATAGGATATACTCATACGATAGATACAAGTATTAACGAAAGCTAGGAAACAAAAGTTAAGAACGTACTCTCAAAAAGGAAAGGATACGAAGCGCGAACCTTGTGTTCAGTCTCCCAACTTGCATTCTCGCGGTCCTCTCCCCATTGCACTTTTACTAACTTAACCTCCTTGTTGCGCAGTTTCTTAACCTCCAATCCAAGTATGCGGGTAGGTACTCATCTAATGGTTACTTCCCTTTCTGCCTCTACCACCTCATGTAAGCTCGGCTCTACCACTTCCGCAAATGAGAAACGTGGAAAACGTCATGAATACAGGCCAGTCTCTCTGGTAGTCTCACCCTATAGGCCATCTGACCTATCCTTTCCATGATGGGAAATGGTCCTACAAACCTCTGTACCAATTTACCTACCGATAAAAAACAAACCGCATTCCTCAAAGGTGACACTTTGATAAAAACCATGTTGCCTACCTCAAACCCAATATCAGTCCTTCTTCTACCTGCTTTGGATTTCTATCGGTCCTAAGCTGTCTTCATGCGTCTGACGATGAGATCAACGTTTTCTAAAGTTTCTCTAATCATCTCAGGTCCAAGTAGAAGTCCATCTGTAGACTCCCATCAACAAGTCGGCGATCTACAAGGTCGTCCGTATAATGCCTCAAGGGGTGCCATGCCAATACTAGCCTGGTAACTGTTGTTGTAGGAGAACTCTACCAATGGAAGATGCTCCTACTAAGTCCCTCCGAAGTCAAGGATACTCAACCTCTAAAGATCGTCTAGAACTCTGTTCACCCACTCTGTTTGTCTATCGGTCTGAGGATGATATGCGGTGCTCAAACATAACTGTGTACCAAGTGCCTCTTTCAGACTCTTTCAGAACTCACTAGTGAATATAGGATCTCGATTACTCACTATGCTGGAAGGTACTCCATGTAGACGAACTACCTCATGAAGTAAACTTATGCCAACCATGTTGTCGTTCTGTTACTCTTAATCGGAATCAAATGCGCGCTAAAAGTAAGTCTGTCAACTATAACCTAAATACTGATATTACCTTTTCTTGATCTAGGCAAACCATCAGTGAAATCCATAGAGACGCTCTTCCACTTCCACCGTGGGACCTCCAGAGGATGAAGTAAACCACCGGTCTTCTTTTGCTCTGCTTTTGCTTGTTGGCAAATCGAACATCGAGAAATGAACTCTGCTACATCTTTCTTCATCCCAGCCCAAAAGAAAACCCTCTTCATATCTTTATACATCTTATCACTGCCTGGATGTATAGTCATCTTAGAATGGTGGGCTTCCTCAAGGACTATCCTCAACAGACTCCCAACTCGGGAAACACAAAGCCTTCCATCTCGTCGCAACCACCCTTTATCGTCTGTGGAATATCTACTGAGGTGACTAGAAGTCTCCCCTCTACCGAGCTTATCCAAGATGTCTAAAATGTGTGGATCCTCTCGCTGTGAAGTTCCTATCTAATCCAGAAGAGTAGGTCGCACCTCTAGTGATGCTAATAAACCAGGTGTAAACTTGGTGGAGGGTCTAAAATCAAAAGACCATATGAACTCCAAGCTTTTCCTCTCCAAAAACAGAGGAATCACGTCATCCTCTGCCTACTCAATGCGTATGCCACCACATGACCCTTGCCAGGGGTATAAGCAATCTCAAAGTCGTAGGATGTTAGGAACTCCATCCATTTTTGTTGCCTCAAACTTGAGATCCTTCTGTGAGAACAAGTACTTGAGAGATTTATGATTTGTGTATAACTCAAACTTCTCTCCAAGTAGGTAATGGCACCAAGTCTTAAGCGCGAATACTATGGCATCTGACTCTAAGTCATGGGTAGGGCAGTTCTCCTCATGAACTCTTAGTTGTCTACCTCCATAACATATTATCCTTCCCTTTTGCATCAGAACTGCACCAAGCCATGTACCACGTGCATCAGTGTATACTGTGAATACCTTGTTCCCATTTGGCAAAGTCCATACTGAGGCTATTATCAAAGCCCTCTTCAATCACTGAAAAGCATCTTCACAGTCTATATCTCAATAAAATATCAGATTCTTCTTCGTCAGCCTAGTGAGTGGGGTTGATATCTTTGCGAAGTCCTTAAGGAACCTCCTATAATAGCCCGCTAAACCAAGAAAACTCCTCACCTCCGTTGTATTCTTTGGGGTCTACCAATCTTGAAATGCAACTACCTTCGTGGTATCTATAGCTATCCCATCTTTAGAGACCACATGCCCTAAAAATCTCACTTCTTTTCTCAAAAAATGGCATTTGGAGAATTTCATCTTAAGATGATGTGAACGGAGAGTCTTTATAACCTCCCTTAAATATAGGGCATGCTCTTCCTCGTTCTTCGAGAAGATCAAGATATCATCAACAAAGACCTCAACAAACCTATTTAGAAACTCCCGAAATACCCTACTCATCAGATTAACCAAATAGGCGGGTGCATTCATCAACCCAAAAGGCATGATGGGCCACTCAAAGAAACCATCTGGAGTTCCAAAAGCAGTCTTGTCTATACTATCCTCGGCCACCCTCAACTGATGAAACCCCATGGCCAAGTCAATCTGGGAGAAAACAGGTGGACCAACAAGCTGGTCAAACTGATCATTTATCCTCAGAAGTGGGTGCCTATTTTTCTTAGTGAGCTTATTCAAATCCCTGTAATCCACACATAAGCGAAGTGAAACATCCACCTAATAAATCCTTTCTCATGTAGCTCCACTACTTGCTTGCTGAGCTCCTTCCTTTCCCTTGGAGCCACATGGCGCATAGGCAATGCAACTGGCTTTGCATTATCCACCAAGTATATACGAAAATCAATCTCGTGCCTCAGATGCAAGCCTCGAACCTCACCAAAAACATAAGGATACTCACAGACTACTGGTACAGACAGCTGATCATCGATAGATGCATCAAGTGACTCTAGAAAACTAAGTGTGACAGACCCTTTCGGGTCACAAGAAATCTCAAGGGTCCTTCCATGGCAAGTCAAAAGTCTAACCACCCTTATCTCACAATCTAGAATGGCCCCATACGTGGCTAACCAATCCATCCCTAGAATCAAACCAGAGCCCATGAAACGAAGCACATATGCATCACATTCAAACTCGACGCCCAACACAGATATACTCAAACCTTGACAAATCATAGACAGATGAGACGTACCCCTAATGGGGTTGAGACAACAACGGAATCCAAAACCATAATAGTACTAAGGTGTAGAGACTCAAACACAGAATTAGATATAAAAGAATGCGAGGCGCTCAAATCAAAAAGAGTTCTAACAGGATGATTGGAAAGAGAAATCAAACCTTCGACGGAAACTTTTCTACCTCTGTTCGGTGCACTGGTCACGAGAGCATGCACCTGCCCTCCCGAAGATCCTGCCTTTGACCTTGTCCTTGCTTCTTCATGCACTCTTTAGAAAAGTGTCCGACCTCTCCACAATTGAAACAAGCATTTTTCCTCCTTTTGTTGTCTTTGACCAAATGACCCTCGCGTCCACAATTATTACATTTCCTCTTATCTTTAGCCTTCTCATTCTTTCCTCCCTTCCTTTGTGGTTGTTGTCGTCCTTTATTTGGCCACACTTTCTTATTTTGTGTTTCCTCAACCTCAGCCTCTTTCTTTTCACCTTTATCTTCTTCGTGCATTAGTGCCATATCAACGAGCTTCTCAAAAGTTGCCCCCGTCAGAATATGAGACATAGCCAACCCATGGAGGGGTTCATTCAATCCTCTAGCGAACCTCAAAGCCTTCTTGTTTGGTGTATTCACTAGCTCTAACCCAAACCTCGCCAATTGATTGAATTTATTACCATACTCATTCCCAGACATGCTTCCTTGCTTAAGCGCCAATAACCTTTCCATTTTCATACTTTGCTCGGCTTGAGAAAGAAACTTAATTTCGAATCTCTGACGGAAATCATCCCAAGTATCCACTAGATACCCTGCTTGCGTTACTTCCCACTAGATCGAGGCCTCATCTTTCAACTGCCAAATGGCCAACTGAATCTTCCTACGATCGTCAACCTCAAAAATCCCAAACAAATCCTCCATCTTCTTGAGCTAATTCCTTGCTTCTACAAAAGTCTCTTTCCCTCGGAATGGCTTTCCGCCCATAGCGCAGAAATCCTTACATGTCCTGCAGAAATTATCTGACGGCGGATAGGGAGGAGGAGGAAAAATGGTTGCAGCTGGGGGAGGGGCGTCTGCTTGGCCTTCAACGGGTGTCGTAGCCTCCAAATACCTACGAAACCAAGCCGGTATCTGAATGGCCTCCGGAATATTAGGTTCCCCAGACACGCTGAAAAGAAAAAGGGAAAGGGATTCAAACAGAGAATCAAATGATATTTCCTATGGCTTTGGGGAATACGTTTTTCAACATAGACTTTTCTTTTGAAAATGCTTTCTTTTAAAAAAAAAATTTGAAACTATTTTCAAAATCATTTATTCGATCTGTTAACCTTCAGCTCTGATACCAAATGTGGCAACCCACGTCCATTAATGTCACTCTTTATCAGAATGCATTAAGTTTCATGAAGCATTGTAGGTAAACAGAAACAGAAATATTACAAGTCGTATATAAAATAGTAGATGAATTCAAAACTTTATTTAAGCAGAAAACATTATGGTTCATAACATAGTTACATCATAAGTCTGAAATGCATAAAACCCAGTACATCAATTTAAAACTTCTGTCTTGTATTGAAATCATCAGAGTACAATAAAAATGAAAAGAGCATAATAGCCAAAACATAGCCATAGTAGAGAAAATACGAAATTAAGCAGTACATCTAAGCAGCTCCAAGAAGAACAAAAGAAGAATCATGATCAAGCCTGAGTATTCCCACCATGGGAACCTTAGAGGGGGTAGGGAGGGGGGATAGAAGAGAAAAAGAGGAAATAAAATAGGTCAGACATATGTCTGGCGAGTCTAGTTACTTTTAGCATATAAATAAATAAAAGCATCATAACAGGCATATAAACTGGGTAAGAGAGATATAACATATGAGGTAGGTATGACAAGGTAAACAGGATAAACAGAATAAAATAAATAGTGCTTCCCTAACACTTTTCTTTCTTTGCACCAATACTAGTATTACCAGAAAAAGATGATCCCAATAATTACAAGATGGTAGACTTCGGTGTACTTCTAGTGAGAGGTTTTACCCTATACATTAATAGGTAGCCCAACAGAACTGACCGGTGGTGTTAACCCAAACGATAATAATGGGCTCCCAAACAGGAGAGACTAGATGTACCCTAATAACTAACCCAATCGATCGGCTTCCTAACCCGTAGATACCCGTGTTGGCCGCATAGTATGTTGTACCACTTCCTAAAGTGGCAACCTTGTTATTTCCATGATGCACAACTATATCTACTAATGTCAAAACGTCTTATCTTCCCGAGCAGGCAAACCCGTGCATGCACATGAGTCCGATGGAACGCGTCGTCAGACACCTTTCTCCCAAATGACCGCTTATAACCAGCTCAGTAAGCGTGCCCTGACACCGACCTAGTTCAGAGTTCTCCATTTGATACTTATATAGGTTACTAACTGATCGGGTCCCACACACAAGATGATACAAGCTTCCCTCAAGGCTTGCATTCCCACTACTAGGATTTCAACAGGTTATGCCCACTAGTTTAACAAGATCGCATCACCCCAACTGGTTAAACTTGTCGATTTCATATGTATAACCCGTCCCCACATATTTAACAAGATTAACTTAACCCTCCCACAGATTCAAACAAATCTACTTAACCCTTACTCAAGTTAATAGGTTCACGCAATCCTTCTGGACTCAAATAGGTTAACTATTACAAGTTCATTACCATACATTCATTTATGCTTATAATGCACTAGACCTCCCACACTAAGTCTACCACTTTTGGATGCTGGATATGCTGGCTAGGTCCGGGCAGACTTCTTACACAAGTCGGACTTAATCTCGTGTCTTAGCACCGTCACGTGTTTATGCACTTAGTCCCCTCACATTAGATTTACCACTTATGAATGCTGGATATGCCGGGCGGTTCCAGGCAGGCTTCTACCACAAGTGTAATCAAATCTCGTGACTAAACACGATTACAATTTCAAATTACTGTAAATTTTGGCATATTCATTCTTTAACAATTAATCCTATTTCATTATAGGTTTTCATGCCCCTTTCCCAAGTCATATTCATTATGTACCATATGCCTCAAATTAAGATCTTTAATCAAAGTTTGGTTTATGCCCCAAATTCATATTCATGTTTTCAATTCAAGTTATGCCTAAATTTCCCAATACAAGTTATGCCCCAATTTTAACGTTTCCCCTGATTCCCCATCTCACACCTTCGTATATTTCAACGGTATGCCTAGGCTCGAAGGTAGTCTGCCTATAAAATAAAAAGCAAAAAGAAGAAGGGAAGATAACATAAATAAGCCTAATAACAAGATAGGCATATGTTGGCAGAAATAGGCATAGCAACTAAATAAGCATATAGTGACAGAATTGAGAATAATAACATGATAGGCATATAAGAACAGATCTAATGAACATGTGATAATAGAATTGATTAGGAATAGTTTTAGATCCAAATTCATATATATGTCAAGATTACATTTTAGGTGTTTATATTTTAAAGCAACATAAACTCATTATGATTGGATTTAAAGAACAGGGAATAAAACAAAGACGGCGTAGCACAGATCTCTAAATTTGTCTTACTCTTGTTGATGAAGAAGATTAGGCTAGATCAAACTAAGTTGGGGAAGCATCTCATTGTTGCCATTGTTTTTGGATGAATAAAACAATGAGAATGAGGTCTTATTTATAGCTATCAGCTAATGAATCTAGGCTAGAAATCAGTCCAAGTTCGGAGGCAGGGATCTGTAAGGGGGTCGACCCCCCTTAGTGTGTCGACCTAGGGGTCGACACTAGGGTCGACATAGGGGTCGACACCCCCTTAATGGGGTCGACCCATGGGTCGACACCCCCTTAATGGGGTCGACCCATGGGTCGACACCCATGGGGACCAGGGTCGACCCCTAACGGGCCGAACTCCCGCTTTGTCCCGCGCCTTTAGATTTTTAATTAATTTGAATTCTGAATTTATTTTGTTTATATATAAGCAGCTTATACATCTATAAACTTCAATCCTTAATATCTTCTTCATACGATGTCCGTTTTACGCAAACCAGGTGTCTATTTTGACCAGAATTCCGAGGCGAGCGCAATGAAATAGTTCATTTCACTTAATTCCGAATATTATTTTACGTATTCCTTAATTTATTGTTTATAGTACGTTTTTAAAATACGGGGTGTTACCGTGAAGGTCACAATGCAATACGTGGCATTACAACATATGGGAAGCGTTAAAATAATGAGGGACTGGTCGATTTCGCTACACCAAAACAGTGGATTCCCACCAAGTATATGTGTTAGAAATAATTTATGTAACACTTTTATGTGTCACCAATGGCCTGTGAGGAATTTCTTGTAACACTTATAAGTGTTACGAATAGAGTAACTGCTAACACTTATAAGTGTTACAAACAGAGTAACTGCTAACACTTATAAGTGTTACAAACATATTCATTGCTAACGCTTATAAATGTTGGAACTATAATATATGGTAACACTTATAAGAGTTACAAACATATTCATTGCCAACACTTATAAGTGTTTGAGCCATAAGATATGGTAACACTTATAAGAGTTACAAACATATCCATTGCTAACACTTATAAATGTTGGAACCATAAGATATGGTAACACTTATAAATGTCAGTATCATAATCCCACTAACTCTTATAAATGTTGGCATACATAAACTGCTAAAACTTGTATAACATGTTTTTTTGATTACTGATCGCATATATAATTCAACATATCAATTCAAATAAGAGTATTTGGTATACTTCCATATTTCTAATTCAATATTATCACTTTTACATAATGCTTTCAATTTCAAAATACCATAATATCAAGTTCAAATTACAAAAAAGAATACAAAGTTTTACTAAAAATACAAAGAATTGCGATAATATCTTGTAATAATTACATTATAAATTGTTTTCCTTTTGTTGATGATCCAACATCATTTGATGGAATAAACGAATTAGCAATTCCAATGTTCGGTGTAGATTTATCCAAATTAGAAGTGGTTTCTGTCATAGGCATCATAACACCGCAATTAACGTTATGTTGCAATCCCGGTACCATAGTAAGAAAGGATGAAGCAAATGATTTAAGGGCATCGTTGATTTGGATTGACACTTGACTCGCCACTTGACTTGCAACTTGATTTTGTAATTCCGTAGACCACTGACGAAAATCGTCCTTTTTATTCTTGTCAGCAATTGCTTTTGAAGCTTGCATCATCTTTACGTGTTTTACGGAAGAAGAGGAGCTAGTTGCATGACAACAATTTTTCCTTTTATCAGAACCAAAAACATTGGAGACAGGATCATTGTCAAGATCAAACATATTTGTTTTCCCATTGTCATTACATTCCAAATTATGTTTTTTTCCTCTTCCTCCACAAGTGCCTGCAAAATATAAATGCACTCATTTTTATAGAAATAACAAATTGCAAAACTGATAAATAACAAGTGTGTTTGCAAAACTGATAAATAACAAGTTTTCATTCCATAACTGACAACTAACAAGAGAATTGCAAGGCGCAAACTGAGCCACTCAGTTTTGCTGAGCCTAGGCTCAGTTTGAGTGAAAACCGAGCCAAGGCTCATATGATTACTAAAACAAATCATACATGCATAGGTAAAAAACAAAACCTGTTGAATAGGTAAAAAAATGGTGCACTTATCCAGTTCTGAGATCCAGATAATTTTCTTACTAAAACAAATCATACATGCAGGTGCCAAAATAAACAAAATAAAAAATAATGTGCGGTCATCTTATGCTTTGCAGGTAAGTTTAATGCATTAATCCAAAACATGTCAACGTGGAAAGTGATCTGCAGACTATTTTTATAATGTAATACATACTGGCCATGATAATAATTACTAAGTTTGCTTACTGGCTATGTCAAACTTCCTGGTTTTCTCTAATTTGGTGCTATAATTGCAAAACCACTCCCCACTTGGAGCAATTACAGGAAAATTATTTTTCACAAAACAAATGACTGCACTTTGGAATAAATTTAAAAACATTTATGGATCAAAGAAGAAAGTCACAATCGTAAAAACTAAAGAAATCTATCCTAAGGAGATGTATATTTGTGGAAACAGGATCCTAAGTTACAATGCTAACAAAAACTAGTTTTAATGGAAAGCCTCATGCAAATAAAAAAAAAATGAAAAGTACTATAACTTCAGAAAAAATGGACAATACACTTGCGACTGTCAAGCTCCAGAAAAGCTGCCAATATGATATAAGAACATATGGTCGTGGTTACAGAAATAAATACCGTTGATACATTAGATGGCTGGTGGCTTGATTCTAAAGCGAGTGTTCATGTTTAAAAGGATAAATCGTTGTTTTAAACCTATGAAATCATCAATGATAGCTTGGAAATTCAAATTGATATCATAATCAATCCCAGTAACTGGAAAACGAAGAGTTGCCTAAGAATTTATCACAATCAATCATTGTTTATTTCACAGTAAAGTAGGTTAAAGTAATTTCTTAGAGATGCGCATATTAAAAGTCCACTAATAGAGAATACTTTGTGCTTATGCGTTTAGAGTCTTTATGTTTAGCCTTTTCCTGATGTTAACAAAGTTCCAACGTGTAACCCAGCTCCAACGTGTAACCCAACTCCTATTCTTTCCATACACCAAACTACTATTGTACTCTGATTACTCTTTTGGGCGATGATTACCACTCCCCATTTTACTTTATTTTGTTTACATAAGAGATATGCAAATAATTGGTTTGCTGTCCTAATACCAAGCCTTCGGTAATAATCCCTAAAAAAAAATTGTGGTTATCAATGCCTGTGTGGTAGCACAGGTGAGCTAATAATAAATAAGAATTTTAATTTTGTGTTCATCCTTCCCCCACCACTATCATCACCGGTTAGCTAACAGTATTATTATGTTATTTTGCTAAAAAAACCTTTAATTTCATACCTGCAGAGAAGAACAGGAAAAATGATAATTTTTTAAATTTATTTGTACCGTAAAACAGATGCCCGACTCCAAACATTAGATTATATTTTGTTATGACTGTAAATGATCGCTTTTTATAAAATAAAATTAACGATATGACTGCTAGACATCCACAGTGATGAATTCTTTATCGACAAAATTATCAATTGGATAAAGCTTCCAATTTAATTTCCGCCATCAAGTAACACTTTGGAACTTATATTCAACGTTGTTTGAACAATGTTTGATCCAGTAATTAGATTCACATGCTAGCATATTTTTATGTTTGCACAAGTTCCTATCACATATATGATTGAATTAAACATTCATGTTTTCTTACAACCAAATTTACACGTAATGTACAATTTTTCCTAGTTTTTTGGCAGACCGGGTGGAACTTACTTTAGCGCATTCGGTTTGGCAAAACAGTCGAATTCTTAAATTTTCTTTGAGATCGAAAATTTACAGTTCTTTCTTTCCATAACAAATTACATATATTTTATTTTACCATTCCTTATGAACCAGTACATATTTACGATTTTAGACTGTGAATATTTAGTACATCGTTATTTCCAAGCATTTCGCATATTTTGTAAATTATTTCTCTTTATTTTACATTTTTAGATTCAAAATTCAAAATAAATGTCAAATAAATCATGTAATATTACCAGGCTTAATTCCATTTGGAAAGAAAGTATATCTTAGCTAAATCTTGTAACCATGACTGCTCCTCTACTCCATAACTTTATAGTTAAAGTACAACAATAGGCGCAAAAACCATTGACCAGTTAAAACCATTAATGCCTATACTTGTTGCATTGTGCTTGTCTAAGAAAAAACAACACGAACTAACGGAAGTAGCTCTTGCTGTGAGATATTCAGGTTGTCTGCTAGAAATTTATACTGCACTTAGCCGAGATGTGATTAAAATATGGATTAAGGATATTATAGCATTACTAGGCCAATGACCCGATTGTAGAACATAGTAAGGTACTTTAAATTCCAAAAGGAATTTGACATAAAGGGAAAAAAGGTATGAAGAACAACAAGTTAAAAATAGTAGTTAAAGTAACAGGACATATAGAATGCACCTCATGTTAGAATCAGAATGTAGTGTCTGAGCTGCACCATTTGCTGCTCCCAAAGTAATGTAGCCTAGTAAATTTTGCAAATAATAATAATAACATCATGGTCTTTTTTAAAATTTACAACAGAAAGGTAAAACAGTTACAAATTACTGGGTCCTTCCGATCATGTGTACCAACCTGTGGAAATATAAAGAAACAGGAATAAGTATTGACGGTAACGCTCGTTAGTTTCAAAAAATTAACACTTATTGACACTACAAGATGAAGCAAGGTTCGAAAAGAAATAAACTGGGGATTTAGTTGAAAAGAGTTAAGCTTTTAGATGCACATTCCATGTCGCTTATTTAAGAACAAAGTAGTGAAATGGTTCAAACAGACCACCATCTTTCACATATAAATGGATATCTCAAAACCATTGCCATTCAAAACAAAACGGGAGCACAAGGTATTAGAAAAAACACAGGGTGTTGGAGAATAGATAATGGATCAGCAAATCGTTGACCTGGATCATTCAACAATTCGATACCAATGCATGATGATTGATCAACATAATGCCTCTTGTCAATAGAATATTCAGAACCCTTCGCCAATGAATATGGATCTACTTTCCGAGAATATGTATCTGCTTTCTGGGAATACAGATCTGCTTTCTAGGAGTACGGATCTGGTTTTTGGGAACATATATCGTCTTTCTGAGAGTATGCATGACTAGATGCAGGCACATACTCATCATTATGTATGCATGATGAAGCAGTTCTTTTGCCACCTACCTGCATAGAGGATTATTTGGTCCTAAACCTGTTTATATATTAAATTTGTAGGTCCAAAATATACAGGACTAGAATGCTACCTCTAGCACGGTTCTAAAAAACTTCGCCGTAGTGTTAAAATTTTGTTTGTTATATGCTAGGATATAATATGACTTCTTAACTATATTAGTTCATTGGTTACTCTTTTCTACAACATAAAATGATTTCTTTATTTTCACCATAGTTACATGTATTAATTTGGTTCCAACCTGCAACTGATTACCGTCAAAGCCAAGCAAAATAATCATACATCACGCTTTCAGCTGATATTTAAAAGTAGTTCCGGAAGTTCACTTTCTTGCACTGTAGAGGCTTTCTTTGACCAGTCAAATAAGTTTAAGGGGTACAAAATCATAACATATAGAGAAATCATTGTAGTCCTAAGCATTCCATTCATAGGAAGTATTATGCAAATAACAGTGAACTTAAGAAGGCAGAAATTTGTTACAATGATGCAGTTATCACACAGTGTCTGTATGAAATAGTTAATAGTATTAATCGAACTAAATAACAAACTGAAACCAATAAAAACCTGATGAGTGCTGCTTAACTTTGTTGAACCATAAACAGAAGCATAGGGTCCACCGTCTTGAGTCCCCTGCTCATAGTGAGCACTGTATCCACTAAGATAGGTATATTGAGAGGAAGGTACCAGTTGCTGTCATGACCCCATAGCACATTGAGCGCCCACATCACCAGTCTCATGCATAAAGTTAAAATATGACATAGTTAAAAGACATTAACAGATTGGCCTTAAAACTGTGATATAACAATTTCAGAAATATCAATTCAAAACGTTTACTAAGAAGAGAAAATTGTACAACCAGTGGAATCGAAAGATATCTAAGTCAACAGATATGTCATTTATGTGCACTGAACAATTATCAGCCATACTGTCTGACCTTCATTTTACAACATAGATATCCAGGGTTTTTTCCCTACGAAGGCACCATGTAAGTGTTAAAAAAAAGTTTAAGTGAAATGAAATAACACTCCTTCCATTAATTTTCAACCATAATAACAAATCTGAAGCAAACCAAATCCAGTAAACTAACAGAACTGGCAATGTTAGAATAACACATATGTGTTGTCTTTCTATCCAAACAATCACACCACCATAATCTAACTGCGACACTCCTGCTTCACCCAACCACACAACAACCCATTATCATCATTTGATGAAATTCAATTTTTTCCTAACCTCACAATCACTCACTCTTACACCGTTCCATATACAATCCAAAATAAAATAAAATGTACAAGAATAACAGTTTAATATTAAATTACAATGATGAAATCGATTAACTCCAATCAAATTTCACAGCAATTTCATAAAAGTTTAATAGATGATTTAGAATGAATTAAATATGCAGATTTTTATAGGATTAATTCCTAGAAGTGAAATCGAATTTTTTACCTCTTATCGTGATTCCTAAAAGCCGCCGTGATTCCTAGAATCCCCAATTCCTAGAAGCCCCAATTCGAAGTCCATTCTTTTAATCGCATATTTCAATTCTTCGAGTTCCGCCATGTCTCTGATGTTGATGATCGCTAATCACTGATTTCAATCTTCCAAGTCCATTTTGGTTATTTGCATATGTTGCGGCCTGTAAGGATTAGGTGTTGAGGACTAAGCGTTGAGCATCCATTTAGGGTTATGTTTGGCAACTTACACTTTTGCCCTTAGAAAATAAGAGTTGACCAAGCATAACAACACATAAAAGTGTTGGCACATTTTTGGTGACACATTTTTGCTACCGCAACACATATTAGTGTCACTAGTCTGCAACACATATAAGTGTTGGCAGTTGAAAAAAATGAGAGTTGCCAGTTGGCCATTATGGTGTAGTGTTTTTTCATGCATAGCGGGAGTAGGTCGTTGGGCAAAGTAGTCAATCAGGTCATGAAGCATATACTAGGTCATTTCTTACCCCTTAAGAAATGGGCCGAGATGACCTACGACCTGAGGGCCCACACCACATATTTACGACTTTGCCACTACCTCCAACTCCACCTATAAATACCTCACTTCTCCACCATTCAAGGGACCAATTCTTCTACACCAAAGGGCCGCCAAATCATTTCCTCAACACTTCAAGCTTTATTCGAAGCTCTCTACTAACTTCATTAATGGATTCCAAGGAATAAACAACTTCTCTCCAACAACAATGGATCAAATCTATTCCAAACTCCATTAGAGTTCTCTCAAATTCAACCAAAGCTTCTCTAATCTTCGCTAATCGTCTCTAAAGCCTAGATCTACTGCTAAATCACTATGGAATCTATGAAGAACATTCGATTGCTAAAGTGATCGAAGATTCATATATCCACCATTACAAAGCAAAAGATCTCACCAATTCCTTTGCAAATTCAAGTAAAATATAGATCACAAAGATAGAGAAAAGAGTAAAAAGAGAGAGATGAAAAATATGAGAGAATTGAGGATTCATATATTTTGTAATCTTAAGATGATAATGAAATCTATTCTAAAGTGGATGTAGATCTATTATAGATCGGACCACTATAAAATTATAGTGTATTTTACTTTTTGCTCTTTGTTTTGAATTATGTGGCTCCATTTTCTAATCCAACCATTTGGTGAAGTGATTTAAAAGCATCTTTGGTGTTATGAATCAATTTTGGTTTCAACATTTGGCGCCCACTGTGGGGTTACCTTTGCACTTCCTTCTCTCACACTTCTCCCAAGTTTAAGAGTATGAAATTTAAAGCCTTGTCCGAGATCATGGCTAAATCAAAGAAAACCACTAGTAAGATCGTTGGAGAAACCGATAACATTGCTAACTACGAAGCTACACCACTAGCTAATTGCTTTTAAGTTGGTGAAAATTCAATAGGTGGTGTCGATGTGACAAGGAATGAGTTGGATGCCGTTATTGCCAAAATTAACCAACGAGTGGATAGTTCTACCAAAGTTATGATGAAAAACTTGATGCTATTCTTAACTCTCGACCAAATCTAGCCCCACAAAGGATCCATGTTGATCTCAAAGAAAATAACACTTTGTTCGCTTCCGACCATAATCGCAACGATAACGTGGAAGACGATAATGATTGAGCGACAAGGACGAGGCTAATGTCGAAGACTTGAAGCCAAAAGCTAAGAATCATTCTGAGAGGAATACTTGAAAGGTTGCAAGTCCTGCCATGGAAGCACCTCTTCATCGAGAAGGTAAAGGACCTAAGCTCTCTAACTAGGATCGCATGGTGTTAACACCATTATTATAAAGCAGTTCAAAAAAGTAAGTGCCAAAAAGCATTGGACTGGTTACGGCCTAAAGCAGTAAGCCTTCAAAGTGACATGGTATGTGCCATACCCATTCAAGTCGTCAAAACCGGACTAAGTTGTTTTCGCGATAAGGCTCTAAGTCATTATACACGACTTGGAGTGTATGCCAAACCATATCGGAAAAATTAATCCGCTAACGCGACATGGTCCAAGTCGTTAGTCCGACATGGTCTTAAGGCATTCCATGCGCCATGATCTGAAGCCGATTTAAAAGCGACATGATTCTATGTCGTTAACACGACATGAAGTATATGTCGTTAGCTGCATGTCGATTGACAAGTCATTATGCCGGTCATCAACTCATGAAGCACGTCATGCCACTATTATTGCCAAGTCGTCCATATGACTTAGCTCAAGCCATCATGTGGTGTTCATACAACATGTCGCACTCTACATGTTCGACATGGTTCTCGCGGCTTAAGAGAGCATACCGTATGTTATAATATTGCCATTTATACATGGTGCTCACCTTAACCATGTCGCTCACTGTAAATGAAAGTACCACATGGCGTGTGATTTAGTGCAAGTGTAGATATATAAACTGCTACATGAAAATACATTGAACAATGGAAGAGTCTTTTATAATACAGAAGGGCTCGTCAGAATGGTGTGTGTGCGGAAAAAGTACATCAGGTCTTCAATGGGCTAACAATATGACGTGTGGACTAAGAAGAGCGCCATGGGCTCTTCTATAATCCAGGACGGTTTTGAACACTCATGTCGCATGAATGGTTTGGGCGGTATGACATGCCAATGAGTTAGAAGTATAGCACAGAAGCTATCATGCCGTGTGAAGTAAAACAAGTCGTTAGTATAGGTTTTACAAATATACAATAAAATGAGCATGGAATACACGTGGCCTCAAGTATACGACTGGAACCAGCTGCCTGTGCGCATGCCGCTTCAAAGTCATACCATTGGGCTTTTAAAATGGATGGACTTGAAAGGGAAGCTGCAAACCATGTCGTTCAGCAGTTATTGACATGC
Organism: Allium sativum; assembly: GCA_030737875.1. Lineage (NCBI taxonomy): Eukaryota > Viridiplantae > Streptophyta > Magnoliopsida > Asparagales > Amaryllidaceae > Allium > Allium sativum. The sequence continues at coordinate 1,052,290,106 of CM060924.1, forward strand.
TTCATGTCGTCCAAAATCTTAAAGGCCACATATTCATGCCGCAAGGTCTACACGAGAAGGACAACTACATGACAGCTTTACCCCCACACACATTTACCAAAGTGCCCCCGAAAGTTATACCGCATCTTACCATGGCGACATGAGTCATGGCAAGATGAGTGACGGCAAATGGAATCATGTAGAAATAAATTCATGTCGAAGTGGAGTCACGGCGAGTTGAGTCATTTCGTTTTTCTGCATAATTACGGATTTGCCACCCGGGCCAAAATCACCTATAAATACCCCTCATGATTCATTTGAGTGGGGGGGGGGACCGAAAATTCATTCCAAGGAGGAGACTCCGTCAAATTCAAATCTCATCTACAACTTCTCTAATGGCTTCTATGGATTCATCAACACTTTTCTAACTTCATGGAGATCAAATCCAAATCAATGATCATAAAAGCTTTCTCCAATCGAATCTAAGGGCTTTCGATCTCATTCAAGCTACAAGATAAATCTTCTAAACATCATTCAAAAGATCTCTAATCCTCTCCAAAGCCAAAATCGAATGTTAATTCAGTATGAAATCTATGAAGATTATGGAAAAGGATCAAAGCACGTAAGTGGTTGAAGATTCATGACGAAGCTAAACTTCTTTCCTTTTCTTCGCCAAATTCAAGTGAAAATTGATCGTCAAGAGAGTGGAAACAGAGCTAAAAGAGAGAACTGATTGTAATGAGGAAAAATTTGTATGTTGTAAGCTTGAATATCATAATGAGAATTGATTGAAAGTGGACGTAGATTCATAGAGAATCGAACCACTATAAAAATTCCTTTGTGTTCTTACTTGCTTTTATACGTTTATTTTGCGATTACGTGGTTCTGTATTCTTACTGAATCGGTGAAGTGTAGTTTTACACCTTTGGTGTTTGATCCCAAATTTGGAGCAAACATTTGGCGCCCACCGTGGGGCCGCGCTTGCATCTCCTACCTCTTCTCGCACTCTCCCAAAGTCGAGATCCTTGCATTAAAGCTCTAAGTTGCATCCTTCACCAAAATCATGGAAAAGTCTAAGAAGACCGTTCGCAAAACCGTGATGAAGCCGATGAGTTGCTAATGAAGAGACACCACTTACTAACCGTTTCGATGTTAGTGAATTCGATAAGTGGAGCTGGCGTAACTAGAAATGAACTAAATGCCGCTATTGCCAACGTGAACCGCCAAATTGAAACTTCAAATAAAACTTTGATGGATGCTAATGATGCTCCAATGAAAAAAATGAACGCTCTTATAAATGCTCAACCAATTCAAGCCCCTCCAAAAGTGCATGTGGATCTCGAGGAGAACGATAAATCGCTCGCTTCCGATCATAACCGCAACGACAATATGGAAGACGATTATGATTGGACGAGTGGTAGAGACGAAGTTAACATAGAAGAATTGAAATCAAAAGCTAAGAACCATTCCGAAGTGAATGCTCGAAAAGCCGCCAGTCCTATCACGGGGGCACCTCTTCGTCGAGAAGGCAAAGAGCTAAAACTCTCTAATCGAGGTCATATGCCTAGGCGAACATTTGGTAAAGAGCTCTCACAGAGCGCCATAGCACCGAAGAATACATTTCAGACATGATAGAATGAGCCATGCAAAAGAATCGAGCTAGTAAGGATGACGAAAGAGAATGGGCCTTCTCTCCCGATAAGACTCCATTCACCGAAAGAATCCATGAAGCAGAATGCCTGAAGAAGTTCAATCCTCCGACTTTGCCTCCGTACAACGGCCTAGTTGATCCCAACTACTTCCTATTCAAATACGAGTGGCATATGAGTGCGGCTAAAGCAACCGATGAGATGAGACACACATACTTTCCTCTCTACTTAGAAGGTGCCGCACCACTATGGTTCACAAAGCTGCCGCCCAAGTCTATCGGTGGATTTTCTGACCTCACCAAAAGTTCAAGGAGCAGTTCCGTCTGTACGCTACTAAAGCCAAGGATGCTATAACACTTTCAGCGATGAAACAAAATCCAGGGGAAGCTGTCAAAGCCTTTCTCAGTCGATTCAATGTTGCCTTATCTGAAGTAAGGAATCCAGAGCCACGCATAATTCTCATGGCTTTACTCAACGTTATAGAAAAAACAAGTGAATTCGGAAGATGGATAAAGATGAAGGAACCAAATACACTTGAAAAGTTCTATAAGAAAGAAGAAGAGTACATGAAAGTGGACGACAATCCTATACCTCTTCAAATCATCGGTGGTAACCAACTTCTTGAGGCTCCCAAAAGTACAGCTCCTCAGGGCGATCAAAAGAATACTCAGAGGCAGAAGCGAGCCAACAGCGGAAACGACAACAAATCCAATAAAAAGTTTCGCCTTTTTGACTCGTTTGAGTTAACTCCTCTGAATAACACTCCCGAGAACATCTACCTTGCCACAAAGGACGCAGAAGATTACCCAGAGCCTTGGCCAATAAAAATGAATGACCATCTGACTAAATCCGGGAAGTTCTACCGGTATCATAATCAACCAGGCCACGCCACCAACAAATGCAGGCGCTTGAAATCATTGATTGAAGAGCTAATTAGGAAGACCATCTACAACAATTTGTGAAGTACTCCCAAGATGCAAATCCTTCTGCAGCTCCCCAAGGGCAAAGGGCATCAAATGATCAGTCTGGTCCAAGCAACGTACCCTCTGCTCAGATCACTCCAAGGCTGATAACCAACTAACAACCGTTGATGAAGATCTAATATCTACGGCTTAGAATAAGCGATCATTATCGCCTCTCTACATTACTCTACTCTTTACTATGTTTTACTTTCTTGTAAAAAAAAATCTATAATGGTTTACATGCATTGTACGGAACAAAATTACTACGAATGAAATGTTGCCTGCTTGTGTAAATCTCTGACTTGCAAATTATACAAGAAAATTTGCTAAAAGTTGATTTTCTCATTGCAGGCTATTCCGTAGGCGTTTGCTTCCTCAAGATCCGACGAAATGAGGCAACTCCGATAATATCAATTCAAAGGTTAATCAAGGAAGTCCCAATGAATCAAATGGCGAATAGAGCAACAAGCTGTCACGGATCTAAAACATCATCCCCCAAAGGTTGTGCGAATCCGTAGGCGCGAAACGAAGCGTGGGAGCTTGCCAAAGCAAGACGAAGCGTGGGAGTTCGTAAGTGCGGAGCTATGCAACCTTAACCCAATGCTTCGCGGGAATCCATAGGCGCGAAACAAAGCGCGGGAGCTTGCTAAAGCAAGGCGAAGCGTGGGAGTTCGTAAGCGCGGAGCGATGCTGCCTTAATCCAATGATTCGCGGGAATCCGTAAGCGCGAAACGAAGCGCGGGAGCTTGCTAAAGCAAGACGAAGCGTGGGAGTTCGTAAGCGCGGAGCAATGCTGCCTTAACCCAATGGTTCGCGGGAATTCGTAGGCGCGAAACAAAGCACGGGAGCTTGCTAAAGAAAGACAAAGCATGGGAGTTCGTAAGCGCGGAGCGAAGCAACCTTAACCCCATGGTTCGCGGGAATCCGTAGGCGTGAAACGAAACGCGGGAGCTTGCTAAAGCAAGACGAAGCGTGGGAGTTCGTAAGCGCGGAGCGATGCAACCTTATCCCAATGGTTCGCGGGAATCCGTAGGCGCGAAACGAAGCACGGGAGCTCCCTAAAGCAGGACGAAACGTAGGAGTTCGTAAGCGCGGAGCGATGCAACCTTAACCAAATGGTTCGCGGGAATCCGTAGGCGTGAAACGAAGCACGGGAGCTCGCTAAAGCATGACGAAATGTGGGAGTTCGTAAGCGCGGAGTGATGCAACCGTAACCCAATGGTTCGCAGGAATCTGTAGGTGCGAAACAAAGCGCGGGAGCTTACTAAAGAAAGGCGAAGTGTAGGAGTTCGTAAGCGCGAAGCGATGCAACCTTAACCCAATGGTTCTGGGGAATCCGTAGGCGCGAAACGAAGCGCGGGAGATTGCTAAAGCAAGACGAAGCGTGGGAATTCGTAAGCGTGGAGCGATGCAACCTTAACCCAATGGTTCGTGGGAATCTATAGGCGCGAAACGAAGCACGGGAGCTTGTTAAAGCAGGACGAAGCGTGGGAGTTCGTAAGCGCGGAGCGATGCAACCTTAACCCAATGGTTCACGGAAATCCGTAGGCGCGAATCGAAGCGCGGGAGTTTGCTAAAGCAAGACGAAGCATGGGAGTTCATAAGCGCGGAGCGTTGCAACCTTAACCAATGGTTCGTGGGAATCCTTAAACGCGAAACGTAGCGCGGGAGCTTGCTAAAGCAAGATGAAGCGTGGGATCTCGTAAGCGCAGAGCGATGCAACCATAACCCAATGATTCGCGGGAATCCGTAGGCATGAAATGAAGCCCGCGAGCTTGCTAAAGCAGGACAAAGCGTGGGAGTTCGTAAGCGCGGAGCGATGTAGTCTTAACCCAATGGTTCGCGGGAATCCGTAAGCACGAAATGAAGCGCGGGAGCTTGCTAAAGCAAGAAGAAGCATGGGAGTTCGTAAGCGCGGAGCGATGCAACCTTAGCCCAATGGTTCGCGAGAATCGGTAGGCATGAAACGAAGCGCGGGAGCTTGCTAAAGCAAGATGAAGCGTGGGAGTTCATAAGAGCGGAGTGATGCTGCCTTAACCCAAACCTCACGAGAGTTCGCACTGCGAAACGATGCAACAACCAAAAATCCCTTTCCATAGAGAAAGCGACTTCTCCATAGGAGATATCAACAACGTTCAATGAAATCCATCATGTTGATTCAATCGCACAAAAAAGAGGTTGGATTAAAAGGAATTCACTAAAACACGGGGCATCTGGCGGAATCTTCAATGCCAAAATTGATTAACATGACAAACAAACATTGAGCTGTGAAAATCTTCTCATAGTGAAGACTAATGATGACCTCCAGAGTCGGGGCACATATAGTCAAAGATTTTCCAAAGAAAAACAGAAAATAATCACAGATACATATTTCTCAAATGTGAGATACCATACACCATCATAAAACGATAATGTTTAAAATCCATAGTCAGCTCTAGTCGATTAGATGATTTTAAGCATTTAATGCAAATTCGAATTCAAATATCACATTTGTACAGACAATATTCAGTGAGTTATAAACCGCTAAGTAGAACAATTCTGTGTAGATGTGTTATTCAATTCAAAGTAAAAATTCGCTATAATTCATTTCCTAATGATTAAACTAATCCGCTATCGATATGGATGACAGATAGTGAAGTATAAGTCCAAAGTCGCCAAGTACCTATTTTGATTATAGAACAGGTGGCATGAAGTTTACAATTTCGAAGTAGACTTGCCACAGCAGACAAAAAGCTACGACTGAATCGCAATGCAAAATTACGATGTTTATTTCGAAGCCCGCATTTCTCGCAAGCAAATAATACAAGCTTCGAGGGGTAAATGATAACACCGTTATTATAACATAGTTCAAAAAAGTAAGTGCCAAAGAGCTTTGGACTGGTTACGGCCTAAAGCGGTAAGCCATTAAAGCGACATGGTCTGTGCCATACCCATTCAAGTCGTCAAAACCAGACTAAGTTGTTTTCGCTATAAGGCTCTAAGCCATTAAACACGACTTGGAGTGTATGCCAAATCATATCGGACAAATTAAGCCGCTCCAACTAAGCCGCTAACGCGACATGGTCCAAGTCGTTAGTCCGACATGGTCTTAAGGCGTTCCATGCACCATGATCTCAAGCTGATTTAAACGCGACATGATTCTAAGTCGTTAACACGACATGAAGTATATGCCGTAAGCGGCATGTCGATTGATAAGTCATTATGCCGGTCACTGACTCATGAAGCGCGTCATGCCACTATTAGTGCCAAGTCGTCCATACGACTTAGCTCAAGCCATCACGTGGTATTCATACCGCATGTCGCACTCGACATTTTCGACATGGTTCTCGCGGCTTAAGAGAGCATATCGTATGTTATAATATTGCCATTTATACATAGTGCTCACCTTAACCATGTCGCTCACTGTAAATGAAAGTACCACATGGCGTGTGATTTAGTGCAAGTGTAAATATATAAACTGGTACATGCAAATACGTTGAACAATGGAAGAGTCTATTATAATATAGAAGGGCACGTCGGAAGGGTGTGTGTGAGGAAAAAGAACATCAGGTTTTCAGCGGGCTAACAATATGACGTCTGGACTATGAAGAGCGCCATAGGCTCTTCAATAATCCATGACGGTTTTGAACACTCATGTCGCATGAATGGTTTGGGCGGTATGACATGCCGATGAGTTGGAAGTATAGCACAGAAGCTATCATGCCGTGTGAAGTAATGCAAGTCGTTAGTACAGGTTTGACAAATTTACAATAAAATGAGCATGAAATACACGTGGCCTCAGATATACGACTGGAACCAGCTGTCAGTGCGCATGCTGCTTCAAAGTCATGTCGTTGAGCTTTTAAAAGGGATGGCCATGGAAGGGAAGCAGCAAACCATGTCGTTCAACAGTTAAAGACATGCTTCATGTCGTCCAATATCTTAACGGCTACATATTCGTGCCACAAGGTCTACACTTGAAGGACAGCTACATGACAGCTGTACCCACACACATATTTACCAAAGCGCCACCAAAAGTTATACCGCATCTCACCATGGTGACATGAGTGATGGCAAGTGGAATCATGTCGAAATGAAGTCATGTCGAAGTGGAGTCATGGCGAGTTGTGTCATTTCGTTTTTCTGCATAATTACGGATTTGTCACCCGGGCCAAAATCACCTATAAATACCCCTCATGATTCATTTGAGTGGGGGGGGGGGGGGACCGAAAATTCATTCCAAGGAGGAGACTCCATCAAATTCAAAGCTCATATACAACTTCTCTAATGGCTTCGATGGATTCATCAACACTTTTCTAACTTCATGGAGATCAAATCCAAATCAATGATCATAAAAGCTTTCTCCAATCGAATCTAAGGCTTTCGATCTCATTCAAGCTACAAGACAAATCTCCCAAACATCATTCAAAAGATATCTAATCCTCTCCAAAGCCAAAATCGAATGCTAATTCAATATGAAATCTATGAAGATTATGGAAAAGGATCAAAGCACATAAGTGGTTGAAGATTCATCACAAAGCTAAACTTCTTTCTATTTCTTCGCCAAATTCAAGTGAAAGTAGATCGTCAAGAGAGTGGAAAGAGAGAAATGATTGTAATGGGGAAAAATTCTTATGTTGTAAGCTTGAATATCATAATGAGAATTGATTGAAAGTGGACGTAGAATCATAGAGAAATGAACCACCATAAAAATTCCTTTTTGTTTTTACTTTCTTTTGTCTGTTTATTTTGCGATTACGCGGTTCCATATTCTTACCGAATCGGTGAAGTGTAGTTTTACACCTTTGGTGTTTGATCCCAAATTGGGAGAAAACACATGGCTAGACGAACATTTGGTAAAGAGCTTAGCTTCATAGAGCCGCATAAAACTGAAGAATACATCTCGGATATGATAGAACAAATCATGAAGAGGAATCAAGCTCGCAACGACAATGAAAGAGACTAGGTATTCTCTCCCGATAGGGCTTCGTTTACTGAGAGAATCCGAGGAACAGAGTGTCAGAAGAATTTCAATCCTCCAACATTGCCGCCATACAACGACCTTGTCAATCCTATCGACTTTCTGTTAAGATACGAGTGGCATATGAGTGCGGCAAAAGCAACAAATGAGATGGTATGCCTATATTTTCTTCTCCACTTAGAAGGTGCTTTGTCACTATGGTTCGCAAAGCTACAACCTAAGTCCGTAAACCAAATCTCTGACTTGACCAAAAAGTTTAAGGAGCAGTTCCCCCTATATGCTACCAACGCCAAGGATGCTATAACACTTTCAGTGATGAAGCAGAATCCAGGGGATCCGTTAAAGCTTTTCTCAGTCGATTCAACATTGCTTTGTTCGAAATGAGAAAACCAGAACCATGCATAATCCTCATGTCTCTAATCAGCGCGATAGATGAGAAGAGTGAATTCGGTAAATGAATTACAATGAAAGAACCAAACACGCTTGAGAAATTCTATAAGAAGGCCTAGAAGTACATGAGAGTCGATAACAATCCTGTGCCTCTTCAAATTATTGATGGAAAACAACTTCTTCAAGCTCCCAAAAAAGCTGCTACTCGGTATAATCAGAAGAATACTTAGGGACAAAAGCGCTCCAGCAATGGAAAGGACAACAAAGATTATAAGAAAATTCGCCTTTTCTATCCACCAGAGCTAACGCCTTTGAATGACGCCCCTGAAAACATCTCTCTTGCAGCGTAGAATTTCGTAGAATAAGCGGAACCAAACCGAAAAGGCAGCAAACTCGAGAAAGTTCTATAGGTTCCACAACCAACCTGGTCATAATACAAATTAATGTAGGTACCTCAAAAGCCTGATTGTGGAGTTGATTCAGAAGAATAGATTGCAACAATATATGTAGAATCCTCAAGCTCCAAATCCTTCCGCAACTCCCCAGGACCAAGGGGCATCAAATGACCAGTTTGGCCCAAGCAATGGAGCTCCTGCTTAAACAAATCCAGGGCCAATAATCAACTAAGGATCAATGATTTGTGCTCCAATTTCAATGGCTCAGAATAAGTGATCAACATCGCCACCGCCCTATTTCCTGCTTTATTCCATGCTTTACTTCATGTTTTACTTTTTGTTTTATTCAAAACTTCTTGTAAACTATTTGCAATAATTTGCAAGTGATGCACTGAACATTAGCTCTGTAACTAAAAACATATTTTCTTGTGTAAACCTCTTACTTGCAATATTTTTGATAAATCAAATCTGCTAAAATACGATTCCTTATTACAGGCTATTTGACAAACGCTTGCTTTCTCGAAACCCGATGTAATATGGAAACTCCAATAACACCAGCTCAAGCGGCGAGTGCAAAGAACATCAACATGCATCAATGTAACAATTAAAAGCACCACCTTAGAGAGTGAGTGAGAGGAGTTGCCAAGGGTTAAACATTGGAGAGTTCAGCAAGCGGATGCGAAGTCAATACCAAAGTTTGCAAGCTCCAAGGGGCAGCCCATGCCCGATTGTAGTCACTTGCCATAGTCAAGTGGGTCCACTAAGAGGTCAACGTTCGCTCCATAGAGTGACAAAAACCCTTGCAAATCCCGAATGGTCATAACCTCTCAGTCTAGATGCGATCACTAATTATAACAGGGTGAATCCGACATGACGACTGATGTTCGAAACCTCTCGGTCCGGCTGCGATCACTACTATGGATAAGTGTATCCAACACACAAGGAATGATGTTCACCCTGCGGAATTACACAAACCTCGCAAAGTTCTGTTAAGAGAGCCTCTCAGTCCGGTTGCGATCGCTTTCTATTGTTAAGCGTATCCGACATGAAGACAGATGGTCACCTTGTGGAACTGCGCTAAACCCAAAGTCCTCCCATAGAAAATGCAAAATAAAAGTCCCTCCATAGCAAGGGTACCCTCCATAGCAAGAGTAAAGTACCTCCACAGCAAGGGTACCCTCCATAACAAGGGTAAAAGTCCCTCCATAGCAAGGGAAACCAGAATCCTTCATGTCATACCTTCGCGCCGACATAGAAGGTTAACCTCTCCATAGAAGAGATCAACAATGCCCAACGAAGTCTATTATGTTGATTCAGTCGACATGAAAAGACAAGCATTGGGTTATAAACGACCTATCAATAGTAGGGGCATCCAATAAAGTCTCCAATGTTAGAACTGATTGACAAAACAAGAAAACATTGAGCAATAAAAGTCCTCCACAGTAGGGGAAAAATATAAATTCTCCCCAAGCGGGGCAAAAAAATAACCTTTTCCAAGTAGAAGTGCTGAACTATTCCGTAAATGTCGGATTCCCTATTGTATCGACAAAGCTCAGAATCATTGTATATGTTGGAAACCTCAAATATCTTTCGCTAACAAAGACGAAGTTTCTAGCATGTCAACTGTTTTTAAGGAAACCCGGCTAACTAATCACATCGAACTTTCGCGATTCGTGACGACCTATGGTATGAAGGCAACATAGCCACATAAGAGTTGAATATTGCCAAGGAAAAATACCATAGGTCCATTACGACATTGTAACGAGCCAAAAACCAATATACCTATATGAAAGAAGCCAATGCACTTAGCTTGAACTTGCCCTTAGAATTGGGGCATTTGAAGAATTCCGCAAAATCGATAGACTTGATATGTCAATGAAACTTTCTACATTGATAAAGATCAACCAGGGAAAGCCAATTGAAGTCTTTGACGCAAAGATTTTCTCATCTACAACGCTCTAACCGTAAATATCTCACGAAAAACCATTGATATTTTGCTTCAAATCTGAAAATAAGTGATGCTTAAAGGGCGACTGTGCGAATATGGCATGGTTCGAATCTAATAGAGCAGTAATGTTTCTCAAGGACTTGAAGCTAATATCCGTCAACAATTTTGATACGAGATATAAATAGGAGATTAAGCAATAATTAACACTAGGGCAAGCCGTCGTGAAATAGAGATTTAAAATTTTATACATCCTAGAATGATCCACAGTGTCAGAGTAAATTCAAGTTCGGATTCCTAAATCCAGCTGGGCCACTGCAGCATGCCTAAGAATAGACAATCGGAAAATTCTTCTCTCCCGGGAAATCTTGCATTAAATTCAAGATATGGTAAAATAAGTGCACATATTGAGTAAGCACAGAATGACATCATTTTGACAAATTTTTGAGAGAATAAGGAATAGCCAAAGACCAATCATCTTACAATCCCAAAGTTGTAGTCACTCTAACTTCAGAAACTCAAATCAAAGTTCCAATCTAAATAGGTACACATTTCATAAAATGCAAATCATCATGCAAGATGATATAAGTCGTTAAGACCAAAGATTGAGAACTGTAGTCGGTATACGTATCGGTTAGCAGAACTCAAGCATCATTGCGAACTCAGGTTAGAATATCGTATCCATGCAGAAAATGTTTGACTAACTATAAACAGTTAAGAAAAGTGATCCTATATAGACACGTTATTCAGTCCCAGTCATGGGATCTCATTGTAATTCAATTTTAATGATTAACTAATCTGTTATTGTTGTGGACGATCAATAACAAAGTATAAGTCCAATATCGTGCAAGTGCTTGTTTTAAGAACAGGTAGCATAAAGTATATATATCCAACTAACAAGTTATGTACTTGAGTCATTTGGAACCAGCAAGTCCAAGCGTCATAGCATGATTTTCCATAGCAAACAAAATAGCTACGACTGAATCTCAACGAAAATTGTATTAACAATATTCAGTTCGAAGCCCGCACTTCTCACAAGAAAAAAAATACAAGCTTCAAAGAGAAAATGTTAACCTCGTTAAAACGCGGTTTGAAAACAATTTGTTAAAATAATATGTGGTAAATCTGATGTTGACCTTTGGTCCTAAGAAAAATAAACAATGGGACAAGCAAGTGCCACGTGGCAAGGGAATCATGGATCGTTAGCTACATAATGGCATACTGACATGCCAAAGGCTCAGGCCATTCCACATATAATGACATACGGGCAGTCAGACCATTAAGTACAAGACCATACTCAGGTCACTCAGACCATACATCAAATTGTCAAGCACACCTCAGGTCGTTGCTCCGTCACTAACCACGTCGTATATACCAAAAAGGAACGTCAGGTCGTTGCCTTAACAAAAGTTAGATCGTGAAAAATGTAAACGGATCGTTACTTTCCATCAAGTTTATACCGGAGGACACGTGGCAACGAGGAATAACAAAACGTGAGATACTCTATATATATGGGCTGTCAACACGTATACTTGGACTCAGGTATTAATTTGTATAAAATAAGGATGGAGCCTGCACACATATAAGAATGCAAAATCAGGTCGCAAATGAGGACAAACAGCACAGCTCGGTTGCTAAATGAAGAGTGAACGGTGTTAATAGAGCAAGTCGTATTATATGACCACGTCAGCTTGGATTATAATCCATATGAATTGAATAATAAATGCATCAGTGAGGGTCACAAAGCAATACGTGGCATTACAACATGTGGGAAGCGTTAAAATAATGAGGCGCAGGTCGATTTGTTCATGCAGAGCGGGAGTAGGTCGTTGGGCAAAGTAGTCAATCAAGTCGTGAAGTATATACTAGGTCATTTCTTGCCCCCCAAGAAATGAGCCAAAATGACCTACGATCTAAGGGTTTGTACCGCATATTTACGACTCTGTCACTACCTCCAACTCCGCCTATAAGTACCTCACTTCGCCGCCATTTAAGGGACCAATTCTTCTACCCTGGAGAGCAGCCAAATCATTTCCTCAATACTTCAAGCTTCATTCCAAGCTCTCTACTAACTTCATTAATTGCTTCCAATGATCGAACAACTTCTCTCCAACAGCAAATGAATCAAATTTATACCAAACTCCATTAGAGTTCTCTGAAATTCAACCAAAACTTCTCTAATCTCCGCTAATCCTCTCTCAAGCCTAGATCTAACGCTAAATCGCAATGGAATATATGAAGACCATTTAATTGCTAAAGTGATCAAAGATTCATACATCCACCATCACAAAGCAAAAGATCTTACCAATTCCTTTGCAAATTCAAGTAAAATTCAGATCATAAAAAGAGAGAAAAGAATAAAAAGAGAGAGATGAACAATATGAGAGAATTGAGAATTCATTTATTTTGTAATCTCAAGATGATAATGAAATCTATTCTAAAGTGGATGTAGATCTATTATAGATCGAACCACTATCAAATTCAGGTGTATTTTACTTTTTGCTCTTTATTTTGAATTATGTGGCTCCAGTTTCTAATCTAACCATTTAGTGAAGTTATTTAAATGCATCTTTGGTGTTATGAACCAATTTTGTGCTTCAACATTATTGAAGAGTTATAGGGATGTTGTAATCATTTGGGAAGTATTGGGTAGTTTTGGAAATGGTGTGTTTCGTGTATCCATGAAATCAAGGTAGGAATCGGTGTTAACCTTATAGCCCGGGAAATCAAAGGAAATACACTCGATCAAGGGTGTTTGGAATCGGTGGTAACCTTGTGGTCATTAAATCAAGGGTGTTGTACTTGGATATTGAAATAGTAATAAAACTCTGTGCAATCGAGCGTTGCGTGAGACTGGACGTAGGAGTAATTTGAATCAGTATAAAATCGGTGTGTTCTTTCATTTTCTGCATTTTATTTCTGTTTGATTTTGTGTCTGTGATCATATCTGTGGTGTGTGATTCATATAGTAGATCATATAAGTTTTAGATTTTCTTAAATTCCTTAAAAACACTATTCACCCTCCTTCTAGTGTTAGTTTTGCATTAACGATCCATTCCGCATTCCCTAACAATTGGTATCAGAGCCTGGTCTTTCAAAAAGTTCATAATATGATTTTTGAATTTTTTTAGAAATGGCAACCAACACTAGTAATAATAATAGTTCTTTTGTAGAGGGTCAGTCCACAGTTAGACCACCACTGTTTAATGTTAGTAATTATTCATATTGAGCATGTAGAATGAAAATTTATTTATAATCAATAGGATTAGAGACGTGGAAAATCACACAAACTGAATATGTAGAACCCAACACTAATTTTGCATAATGGACTAATGAACAAAAGACTATTGCATGAAGTAATTCTAAAACTATGGATATGTTGTTTTGTTTATTAGATAGTGTAAATTTGCAAATCTGCTTATGAAATCTGGAGAACTTTACAAGTTACTCAAGAAGGAACTAGTAAAGTTAAACAAACAAAGATATCAATGTTAGTTAATCAGTTTGAGTTATTCAAAATGAACGTGAATGAATTTATCTCCAATATGTATTGCAGATTTCAAGAGATAATGCATTTATTAAGAGAACTTGGAAATACTTATTCGAAAGAAGGCCAAGTCAGAAAAACATTGAGTTCATTGACTTCAGAATGGGATCAGAAAACATTGGCGATTGAAGAATCCCATAATGTCAGTGAAATGAGGATTGAGGAGTTAACCGGAAATATGATGTCTTTTGAAGTCTAACTACCGAAAATAAAGGAAATTAAGCCAACTGAAAAGAAATCCATAGCATTTAAAGCAACGACAAATGATTCTGACTCAAGCAGTGAAGATGATGAAGAGACAGCCTTAATGACAAGATATTTCAGAAAATTTCTAAGATATAAAAGGATTTTTTTTTCAAAATAATAATCAAGGAAATACATGAAGAAATGTTGGTAGATGTTATAACTGCAATAAACTAGGCCATGTGAAGAGAATGCGCTCGTATCCAGATAAATCGATTCAACAAACAGACAACAACAACTCATCAAAGAAGAGAAAGAGACTATATGCGACAACTTTAGACGATTCAGACTCGTCGTCAAGTGATGAAGAGCCAGAAATCGGAAACTCAAATACGTACTTCATGGCAATTCAGAAATAAGAAAATAATGAAGAAAAGGATTTAAAAACTGGGTACACCTTAATTATTTTTTATTTTTTTTGGTTGAATTGATGTTTTGTTTGCTTTGTTTTTGAAATTTAAACTTCAAGATTCAAACTCAAAATTTGAAATTCATATTCAAAATTCAAAATTTGAAATTCAAAACAATAATAATAAAATAATAATTAATAATTAATAAAATAAATAAAAAATTTGTACATTTGCTAGGATTAGAATTATTTCAGGAAATAATTAAACCTAACATATAAATCGATAATTTAAATCAAAAGTCGCAAAAACCAAATGTCCTTTGAAATATAATATATATGTCAACATACATATGTCCATATGTCAACATATCATCCTGTAATTTGAAATTCAAAATTTTAGTTCCAAAGGTTTAAACTTTCCAACTTTTCATCAATTCCCAAGGTCTGAAAAGGTGTCATTGATTTCTGAAAAATTGTGCCTATTCAATTCATATCCATTCAATTTATGTTTATACATCTATTTTATCTACTTCTTATTCACAATTCAAACTATATTCTTTATTTCTATACTCTTCAAAACAATCACTTCAATGTCTTCCTCTAGTTCATATCAGAAGTTGAAGTTAACCAAAACCACCAAAGGTTATCTTCATAATGATAGAGAAGCTATAAAAACCTATGTTGATTATTTAGCAAATGCTAAAGCCAATACGGGTGCTTTCACCATCTTTGGAGACTTTCCATCCTATGATCTTATCTTTCTTTTCAATCACAATGAAGTCTTGAGCTTAATTGTCTCTCGGGATAACGACGAAGTGAGTTATCCTAAGCTTGTCCATATGTTTTATGCGAATCTTAATCGCGGATTTTTCAAAGGCAATGAAGACCAAATTTGGAGTAGCGTCAAAGGCATGCAAATTGTTCTAGATGCCGAAATCTTGGGCAATATCTTAAATTTAGAAGCATGGGCTCAATTTTTTCGTATTTCAAAATTAATGAAACCAATTTAGAGACTTATCACGACATATTTGAAAGCGATACTAACATGGCATTTAAAAATTGCTTTTTCTGCCCAAAAACAAGAATTGCAAAACTTCTCCTTCAACATACCATCACTCCTCGTTCCAAAACTTTAATAACTCAATTCTCAAGGTCCAAAAAGCAATCTCTACTATTATTGGTGGCTATGACATCAATTGGGCCGACCTGATCTTAAGATAATTCAAACCCATATAAACTTCATCAAGAGAAAACACACTTTACTATGGAGTTTATCTCACTCGCATTTTCAAATATTTCGGAGTTGATCTTCATGTGGAAGAATTTGTGCCAAGAAAGGTGTTTGATTCCACAAACATACACCTTATGCAAATTTCACTCACTTTCAAATCGTATGAGACATTCGAAGACAAAAAGCTCGAACGCAACAAGAACAAGAGACTATGGAAATAGAAAAAGAAGGAGAAGCTTCTCTAGAAAGTGTTGAGTCTCTAATCAACAATAAAATCATTTCCAGAGAGATGATTATTCAAAACCAAGTGAAGATTTTCAACAATCAAAAGAAGCTCAAAAAGAACTTTTCAAAAAATGACTAAATTCATGGTCAAGATAGGAAGAAAGCTTGGAATTTCATCTTCCTCCTCATCATCCGCTGAAAACTGGCCGATTTAGTTTAATTTATCTTTAATATTTGCTTGTATTTGCTTTCGAATCCTATATTTAGTGTGTCTTAATTAGTTGGATGTATTTGCTTTTTATGAAATAATGAATGGAGTTTCATTTATGTCAGAATCATCTTTAAGTTACTGCAAAAACTTTAGAGTAAAATATAATATAAGATAGAAACAAAAATTCAAAATCTGAATTTATTTTCAATAAGTATGTCAACGTACATACTTGGCTATGTCAACATATAACTGCCAAGTTTTCATAACTTTTCAAAAATTTAAAATTAAATAACTAACTCATGTCCATTCAAATCCAACGAATTCTAGATCCTATTTAAGCCTATTTCTTCCAGAAAACTTTATTATTTCATTTCTCCTTCTTCCTTATTCATTTCTTATCAAAACTATAGCAAATCCTATTCATAATCTAAGTGAAAGTCCTGAAGAAACATTGAATTCCTTCAAAAATATCCTCTCTATAATACTATGAAACCAACATTATCTTGAATTAAGTCAAAATAAATAAAGATGTTAGAACAACAAGAGAAGCATTTTGATACCATTCATTGGCTAATCTCTTCTCTTTACAGAGATTAAGATAAAAATTTCGCTAAGGCACCACCAACAAAAGAAGATATATGAAGATTGGGAGGCCATGAAGAAGGATCCTATCCTTGGAGAAGGCAGTTGGATAGAAGTCCCAAGAAAAGTTTAATTGTATGGCATGATTTGATTAGTTTGATTTTCTTTAATTTGTTTGAACTTATGATTGATTTAAATTACTTGACTTAAAATATGTATACTAAAACATATGTAAATTAATACTTGGATTGGTGTGCTTGGATTGATTTGTATATATGACTTAAAACAAGTGTAAGTATGATGTTTGATTGATTTGGTTATATATTTAGTATGGATTATTGTATAACCGTGAATTTAGGGGAAGTACTTTATGCTAGCATGACTATAGGATATATATATATATATATATATATATATATGGATTTAAAACTCAGGCGGAGTAATTTGCTTTAGCATAGGAGTTATAAGATTTAAGGGGAGTATTTTTAGAGTTTCTTTTTGATAATTCCAAAGGGGGAGAAATTATAAAATATAGATTTAGTAGAATATATATGATTAATATAGACAGGGGGAGTATTAGAAGGGTCAACACCAATAGGTATGATTTTTGATAAACTAAGGTTGTCATCATCAAAAGTGGGGAGATTGTTGGAGAATGGAGTTTTGATGACAACCACCTTATTTCAATATTAACTGATTATAAAATATATACTGACATCTATATCCAGAATATATATATACACACACATATATGCAGGATTTGTATACAGGAATTAATATGAAGACTATACAGTTTAAGAGCTTTCAGAGATTCAAAGCTTAGAGAAGATTCAAGACTCATGAGTGATCAAGATTCAAGAGTTCAAGATAAATATAATAATAGAGTCTAGTTTATGTAAGACTCTGAATGAAACTCTAGATTCAAATTCAAATTCTAATTTTCGAATTTCAAATTTCTATTTTTCAATTTCTATTTCCTATTCTAATTAAGTTTTTCTACCTTACCTTATATTTTAAACTTAAAATTTTAAATATTATAAGTTTATATGTATTTATATAGTTATGTACTTTTATACTTTATATTTATCTAGTTTTAAACTTTATAGTTTTATAAATATGTTTATATAGTTTATATTTATGATTTCATATGATTTCTACTTTATAATAGTTATTTATATCACTATGTTTAATTCAAGAATTTCCAGAATTATATATATATATATATATATATATATTAATATATATTAAAGCACTTGAAAAATATTCAAAATTTAAATTCTCAAAGACATGTGTCGACGTACATATGTTGATATGTCGACATATAACTGTCACATTTTTAATTTTCAAAGGGAGTGTCTTTTCACTATTTGTAACATTCCATAAGCATTGCAACCTTTCAAATCTTACCATGCCAGGTTGGGTTTACAATGAAGTGCACCCCCAATATATAGCCAGTGAAATATATGTGAGTCATCATATATCTTACGAATATATGGTAAGAAGATTATAGAGGCAAATTACAATGGCAACAAATTATGAAAACATAGCAAGTAATTCACTTATTCTGTTTAGCAAAGATGGAAAAAGTAAACACATATCAATGCATTTACCAAAAAAGAATAATAAACAAATCTTCTTGCAAATATTATTCCTTAATCTTCATATGCATATATTCCTTTCCATCCCATATAAACGCTGTCCAATAATTATTCATTTTCATAATGAACATGTGTCATTAATTCTCCCTTTGCATATTTATTTCCACCAATTTATGGTTTTGTATCACCAAATTTAACACTCCACCTAGATGCAAAATCACATATCTTCAGCAACCAATCTCGAGCCAGATTTTCTTTTCAACAAAAAAACTCTTCAAAATAATTCCACCTTAAACCGAAATCTCATAATGAGATAGAAACTTACATTGAATATTTACCTAATGGGTTCCAAATCAGCTACCCCCCATCACAAACTTGTTAACGAGCTCAGACTATGTCCTCGTCCGCCAACAAAATTTTGCAAATATCTAAAATCAAAAGAAGACATATTTTAAGGTAATATCAATACCACCAAGGCCAAAAATAATTCTCTCTGTCACCAATTCAAATATAGAGCCAAAATCCCTGTATGCAAGATCAATCACTCTCTTTCCACATACGTTCATGTATCACCACTCTTTTAAGAAGACACTACAAAATGGATGATGTAACACAATGATACCAAATCTTCCAAAATCAGCTCTATGAACTGAATTGTCCAAGACAACATCACAAGTTGATAATCCTCAACGGCGTCAAATCCATTACCAAAATCAGCTACATTAGATATACTTTCTAAATCCAATCGTTTGTTCAACACATTAACCTCTTTATCACATAACTCTTATATAATGCGACCCATAACTAACAGATCTCCACCTTGGTGAGCATTTCTCAACTGAACTTGAAGTTATACAAAGTTCTCAAACATTTGGAAAAAGATCGCTAACATCTCCAGTAGTTCGTCTAAGGTTGCTACCACCTTTAAGTAGTTTTGCCAAGCTGTTTTCTATAAAGGGTCTCTTTTCTACAATTGGTCAGGCCACGTTCTAACATATAATTCCACCTTGATGTTAATCCGGAGCTCAAGCTACATTAAATATCCAAGCTTGGAACACTCTTCTCTCTCAACATAGTCTTCTCCACCAAAGTCTTCTTCTCCCCCAAAATAATAATAGAATAATCACCATTGAATCTACAAACTTTGTAGAAATAATTGATGCACAATTTAAAACAAATCGCTTTGCTCTGATACTAATCTGTTGTGCAAAAAGGCTGCATAGAGGAGGAAAAACAATAAAAAAGATCTAGATTTGCCAATTGAACACCAATCTAATTTGATAGCAATTATTTTATTACATCAAACAAGGAGTAAAGAACTATAACGAAGAAATAAAGAGACGCACAATATTTATTATAGTTCCCATATCATCGAGATAGTGCATATCTAGTTTAATGGAGAGAGATTTTATTCCACATGTAAGAATTACAAGAGATTACAAAATAAGAGTTTGCATGTCCAAACATCAAATTAGGCTAACGAGAAGAGACACTCCATTTCATGGATAACTGGCACCATGCCGTGATGGGTTTACAATGAAGTCTACCTCCAATGTACAGTCATTGACATATATGTGAGCCATCAATTAACTTACCAGTATATGATAAAAAGATAACAGAGGCAAATTATAATGGCAACATATTGTCGAAACATTGCAAATAATTCACTCATTTCTTTTAGCAAAGATGGATAAAAAATAAACACATATCGATGTAATTACCAAAAAATAGTATGCAAATCTTATAGTATATTTTATTACTTAATCTTCACATGCATTTATTTCCCTGCTATCTCATATATATGTCGTCTAATAATTATTCATTTCCATAACGAACACATGTGATTACTTCTCACTTCGTATATTCATTTCCACTAATTTGTGATTTTGTATTACCAAATTTAACAGGTTCAAAAATTAACGTGCACAAAGATTATAAGTAAATCGAAATAAAGCATATGTCCCATTACTATAAGTATGATCCTTTTGTATTAGCTAAGCAAGCATGCATTATAAATTTATTTTGTTTTATATCCATCCTAAAAAAAAAGATAAAGCAGACAGTTGGGCAATTTCTAAAATGAAGGCAAGATTTACATTTGATGGAAATAATATTCCAAACGAAGCAGCATATCAAGCGGATCTTTAGTCAAATACTAAAATAATAGTTGTTGATGACATTGGTGTAAGGCTATTGAATGATGAAGTAAATGTTTTAATAGATGCATTTCTATGTATCGAAGAAAGAGATATAGAGTACGAGACCGAGTCTGAATCAAAAGACAATGGAGACTGATAATATATGACATCGTATGTTGTATACCATATTAGTTTGAGTTATTCTTTGTAACAACCCGGAAAATCTGAACCAGTTTGAAAATTTTAATTTGGCTATTTTAGTGAATTTTAAATATTTAAAATAAATATTTTAAATAATAACGATGAAAAGTAAGTTTGAATCGATGTTTGAAAATGAATATAATTATTTTTAATTATAAACAAGGCCTGAAATGGCGTGGTAGTTTCAAAATTTGAATTCAAACTTTGACTGACTGTACCGGGAGCAAAACAAAACGGATTTTAGTGAAACCAAAAATATTTAAATCTGTTAGTGCATATCTTTCTAACAAATCTGAAAAATCGAAGTTTCGTAGTGGGAAGCAAAAGTTATGGCCAAATGAATTTTCAAAAAGGTCGCTATTGAGTTTATATAGCCCGTGAAAATGGCCATTTTGCAAACGACCTCAGAATTCGACGAAACCACTTTTGTTGGATCCGGTATGTCAGATTATTGCTAGGTTTCAAACTTAATAATTTTTGAAGCTAGTATGTGAGCGAGGCAAAGGAAAATGTGTTTGGTTGATTTTTGTTAAATTGGATCGACCAGAAAAGGGCCATTTTTCAAATGATCTCAGAATTCGATGAAATTAGTTTTGTTAGGACTGTATCGTCAAAACATAGCTAGATTTATTTTTCTGGAATTTGTAGGATCAATACGTGGCCCCGGCAAATTGAAAAGTACGTTCAAATTAAATATTGAATGTTTTATATTTTAATTTGAAGGAAAACTGACTAAAACAGTCAAATGGGCCTACGAAACATATCCCATTGTGTTCGGAATGGGGGTATTTGGCTAGGGACGACAGTCGTTAGGTTTGGATTGGAGTTTGTATGAGACAAGGGGTATTTTCGAATTTTTAAAAATATATAAATAAAAGGAAAAAATCTCATTGGCCCAAACCACTTTCTCTCTCCCCGTAAGCTCCAGGACGCGACGGCGGTTTTTTCTCCCACCTTCTTTCCTCAAATCCGATCAAACCACTCATTAAAATCAAGAGCTCCTGTTGGGGATTTTGAAGAGCATCAAGAGAGCTTCGAATCCATACCGGATTTGCCTGCCATCGTCGAGTATTTTGGGAGAATCACCCTCACGAAGTTGCGCCGCCTCAGGCCAAAATTCTCCTCCATCACGCCATCATAGGGGGCCCCACCTACCTCGATATGCTCGCCATTCAAGGGTCTTCGATGCTGTAACGTCCGATTGGGCTGCAACCTTACGGATTGGAAGCAAAAATCGAACCCTTGTTCGAACGTTTTCATAGAGGTATCGGTTTATAATTTATGAACTGATTTCAACACCTTTAAACTGTCGCGAAATTCGATTAACTTCTAAAAATCATATCTTTTTCGTTTCTTGCCGAAATCCAGTGAAACAAGAGATAGTGGACTCGTGTGGACGCCTTCTACATTCTAGAAGAGACCGGATATTTTTTTGAGCCTTCTGCTATTTTTGGTGGAGTGGAACCCAATGTGAGATTTCTGAATTATAAACGATATGGAAATGACAATGTATAAATTATATATTCGAAGTATGAGTTATATAAGCGTTGTACACCTCATGTATAAGCGTTGTATAAGTTGTATGTTTGATGTATAAGTTATATATGCATTATAAAAATTATATATGTGTTGAAGTGAAGTGAAATATATATATATATATATATATATATATATATATATATATATATATATACGCCCCTCGTCCACAAACCATGGACGATATTTATTGGTTGTGATTGGCGTGAAAATTGGTTGATACGAATGGTTGATTAGAATTGTTTGCGGTTGAAATTGATTGATTGTGGTTGAAAAATACCCGTTTCTGGTTGAGAATTATTTGGTTGAAACCACATAGGATTAGTTTGTGGAAAAGAAAAAAAAAATAAACATGCCGCCTGCGTGTGAACTAGATGCATGAAATCCCCATTGTCAAAAGCTGCGAGGCTTTAAGGTAGAGCGAGGAGCCATACTAGGGACGGCCCCGGTTTTAACTACCCTACCGTTATGCTGCCAAAATTTTCAATAATATTTGTGTGTTAGAATTATTTTCATGTGTTGAAACTATATTCGTGTGTTGAATAGATATTCATGTGTTGAATAGAAATTCGTGTGTGGAATAGAATTTCATGTGTTGAATAGAATTTCATGTGTTGAATAGAAATTCAGGTGTTAAACAACATTCATGTTTTGAAATAAATTGTTTTACAATAAAAATCATATTTTTATCATCTATATGAACTATATAAAATATTAGTGTTTTGAAATAAATTGTTTATAATAAAAACTATATTTTTATCATCTATATGAACTATATAAAATAGTCGTGTTTTGAAATAAATTGTTTATAATAAAAATCACATTTTTATTATAAACATGAATTGTTAAAAATTGTGAAGTGTTGAAATAAATGTCTGTTGGATAAAAATATCATTTTTTTCAAATATATGAAAATAATATGGTTTTGAAATCGACGAATAGATTATATATATAAGTAAAAATAAATCGAATAACGAAGCTGTAGTTCATGTTTTGAAACCGTGATTTCAAACGATTAGTGCGGGAGATTCGACCATCGGATTTTCCCGAAACGGAAACCATTGGGTTCGCCTTGGAAATATCTTTCCATTGACACCCACTTTGTGAAGATCCAACGGTTGGATTGTCTGGAATGTTTAATTCAAATATGAAGAAAAATAGCGCCAGAATCGATTATATTTATAAATGTATAAATATAATTAAATTAAATCGAACAACGACGCTGTAGTTCGTATTTTGAAATCGAAACTTCAAACGAGTGTACCGGGAGATCCGGCCATCAGATTTTCCCCAAACTGAAACCGTTGGATTCGTTTTGAAAAGATCTTTCTAATGATATAAATTTTGTGAAGATCCAACAGTTAGATTTTCAGATATGTGTAAATCAAATCTGAAGAAAAACAGCGCCATGGCCGCGTTATGGCCTGAAGCGTCGTTTGAATAAATTGTCTATTTTTAAATAAATAAAAATAGCGATAAATCGCTATAAAATATCATAAATGATATGGAATGGAAATAAACCGAATTTACTCGGTTTATTGGATATTTGATGGTTGAATGTGTTTGACATGAAAATTATACTAAAGAAATTATCTTTGATAAAAATAATGGGAACCTATCCCTAAGAATGTGAAATTTATAAACTAGCTGAAGGTTAGCTAAGTCGAATGGTTTCCTGGGTTTTGATCTGATGTTGGTTTCGGCCTTCGAGGTTAATGTTTGGGAAATCATTCTCTTACTAATTTATGGTTGGTGACTACTGAATTGGAATAAGGCGTATGTTGTGTTTGTGTAGCACTTGTTAATTATATACGCGAGTTGCTCAGAAAGACCGGGTTTATCCCATTCTGAATAACTGAATCGACGATTAGAAATCGATGATGAAGACGGTTGTCGAAGACCGGAGAGCTTCACGTCGTTTGGATGATTACTGATGTCTTGATTGGGAGGCATCCTAAGATACAGATAATTAGTGGTGATCATTCAGACGTACTTGGAAATCGATGGGTATGCGAGGTATATAGTGCCTCCGGTTTCGTTCAGACCCAGAACAGACTTGTAAATGAACTGTGTGTCTGACATTGAATTTCATTCTGTGTGATTGATAGACGTCAGTTACATGGCGTGAATGGCATGTGTGGCATGCTGAGATGCAGTAATCAAGGCTTTTGTTGAAAAGCAGAGTCTTATGGTTGATGATCAAAGCACTGCCTGTGTGGCATAGCTTTGTGTATAACGTGAATTCGTGAGCTTCACGCCCCGGTATGAACCAGAAACGGGAGAGGACATCAGGGAGGGCATGCGTTTCCTTCTAGCTAGAGGTGGTGTCAGTGCTTAAACTGGCTGACATTTATATTATTTTCACCTGTGTAGTTGTTACTGCTGCGAGGCGCCTCGGTTATATCGGTCGATCCGGGACCGATGGAGTCATTCGTTGGCTCATTTACGCCCCGAAGGGCGGGGAAACGTAGTGTTCAGGCATAATAATCCACATCGGTGGACTGGCCCTGACGATCCAAGGTGCAGTTGCAGCTGTTCCTAAGACTCGGGCTAGACAGTCTCGAAGTCGGTAAGGACTATCTTTTGCCTTGGTTCATGACGGAAATCCAATTTCCAAATACGACACCGTGCGGTTTTGATTGTATATATATATGGCGACATGATATATGATACCCATGCCATTTAGGATTGATAGTTATGATTGAAATTGTTTTTGAAACCTATAAACACTAGTAATAATATCAAATTCTTTTGTTTTATTCGTATCAAGCATATTTTGGCCATTATAAGGTAAAACTTTATCCTCCGGTTTGCGTTTCATTGTGTGATGGGAACTGAGTCTTATAATGGCTTCATTTTTATAAAAAGCATTGCGATGTTTAAAAGATTTACTTGTTGTAAAGCACTGGAAATCAAATGGAGTAAACCCATTCCATGAAAGTGGTGTGGTCTTGTGATTAGCCATATTATAAATGTGTTAATTAGATTTCTCATACCAGTCCCATGACTAACTCGTAGTTTGTTTCACTTGCAAACTCGGGTGCCCCTCTTTCTACACGGGCAGCCATATATTCAGGTTTTAGCAAGCTCTTTCTAAATAGCTGGAGCTGAAGATGGATTCTATCATTTATCTCTTTTTTTGCTGTTCAGCTCCTATTGTATATATTATGTTTGTTTTCCGATATAGACATTTATGCATAGCTGAACTGTATTTCTTCTAAGTATGATCCTGTATACTGTGTAACTCTGATGATTATGTTTATCCAGTTTATTATTCGTACTTTATCTGGTGTATTTATTTAATTCTGTTCTGCTATTATCTGTTTATGTGTTATATTCCAAAGATTACCCTTGCCACAGTCATACGGGGTTTTGGGTACGTCACAACGTGGTATCAGAGCTTTGGTCAAGCTTAGTTCTGGAACATAACATATTAACGAACTTGTCAGAAATAAAACCAGTAGTGTTCAAGGACGAATAACTCATTACAGAAAGGATCAGTAATATCCTAGTATGAGTATAGAAGAATGAAATACGCCTGATAGACACATTTACATTCAAATTTATGTCTCTATGCTTTAAAATATCTTTTCTGTTGACCTGACACTTGATCTGCTATTTGCAGAAGTACTAGAAAATGAGTGTCAAAAACAGAAGGAATCCAGAACCAGATATTGAGGCTCTATTAATTAAGTATCGAAATATGGGTGGAATACCGTTCTCGGGCGAAGAATCTATTATGAAAACACAAGCTTGGATTCGTTCTGCTGAGAAAATCTTTGAAGGTTTAAAGCTAAGGGATGACCAGAAAAGATTACTGGCATCTTGGGCACTCAAAGACGAAGCTTTGTTTTGGTGGGATTCTATTATTGTGGATAATCCAAAAGGTAGTATTACCTGGGATATATTTAAAGTGATTTTCCTAGAAAGATTTACTCCTCCTGAAGCAACTGAGCGGTTATGTGATGAGTTCTCTTAACTTATACAAGGAGATTTGACCATTCCCGAATATCATAAGAAATTCAATGAACTTTCTCATTTTTTCCCTCATCTAATTCAAGATCCAAAGAGGAAGAATCTGAGGTTTATTCATTGCCTGCAAAGAAAATACCAGAATAGTGTAATGAGGAATGTGAAGCTTCCTTTTTCTGAAATGATATACATGACTTACCAGTATGAGGATCTCGACAAGAAAGGTATGTTCTGTTATGAAGAGGAGGTTAGTTCTAGTAATAAAGGTGAGTCTGAAACTGATAGTCCTGAGGCCAGTACGATGTCTGAGGTTAGTAGGAAGCCCAAAGTAAATCGGAAAAGGGCCAAATCTGAGAAAGAACCAGTAACGGCGACCATATGCTCTAACTGCAATAAGCAAGGGCATCTGACCAGGAATTGTAAATCCTCGAAGAAACGAAAGAATGATGGATTTAAATCCAGCAAAAAGCTTTAGGAAATTAGAAAATGCAATCTCTGCCATCAGACTGGTCATGTAAAGCAAGATTGCTGGCTGTTAAAAAAGACCAAAGAGGCTCAGGTAAATGAAGTGGCAGAAACCTCAGCTAGTCAGAGAAGGTCTGATGTTTTGGAAGGCACGCTTAATGTCAAAAATATTCTAGTTAAAGTACTATTTGATACAGGCATGTCACGAAGCTTTATTGCAAAGAATGCAGTTAAGATGTTGGATTTGAAATTGAAAAAGCTCAAGGAACCCATCACTGTCCATAATCTAGTTGGGGGTTCTCTCGATCTTAGCTGGATTTGTGCGGTGCCTGTCTCTTTTTCCTGTTATAAGTTCCCTACCATCTCTATCGTCATGAATTTTACTGAATTCGATCTTATTTTGGGATTGGATTGGTTAACCAAATATGAAGCAGAGGTTAGATGCGCCGACAGAGTTGCTAGGACAAGGATTAAATCAGGAAATTATATAACCATACCCTGCGAAGGTCCGAATTTTGATAGAAAAGACTTTTGGTCAGCTCTGGATGTTTCTCTTTCTCAAATAGAAAATATCCCTGTAGTCACAGAGAATATTCCCGACCTCATAAAAGATATTCCTGTCATCATGAATTATGCAGATGTGTTCGAAGAAGTTGTTAGCTTACCTCCGCAGAGAGAAATTGATTTCAAGATTGCTTTAATTCCGAACGCAAGGCCAATAGTGCACGCTATTCGGAGAATGACTCTAAAGGAGAAAGAAGAACTAGACAATCAAACTCGACAACTTGTATGGAAGGGTCTGATCAAGCCTAGTTTCTCTGATTGGGGGGCAGCAGTGGCGTTTGTCCCAAAGTCTGATGGTACTCTGCAACTATGTGTGGATTATCGTGACTTGAATAAGCAGACGATAAAGAATAAATATTCATTGCCCCGAATCGATGATTTATTGGATCATCTGAATGGAGCACAAGTATTTTCAAGGATGGACCTAGCTACAGGTTTCCATCAACTTCATATTGCCGAAGAGTGTGTTCCTATGACAACATTCAGAGGTCCAGACTTATTCTATAAGTGGTTAGTAATGCCGTTCGGCTTATGTAACGCTCCAGCGTACTTCATCAATTTGATGAATCGAGTGTTCAGAGGAGTCTTGATTAAGTTCGTTCTGGTTTTTATTGACGATATTCTAATCTTCTCTAAGTCAAAAGCCGAACATGAAAAACATTTGGAACAAGTTCTAGAAATTCTGAGAAGGAACGTTTTAAAAGCCAAATTGTCCAAATGTATATTCTGGCAAGATGAAGTGAAGCTTCATGGCCACGTCGTATCAAAAGAGGGAATTGTTGTGGATCCAAGTAAAATCACAACCATTCAAAATTGGAAACAGTCTAGTACTCCTACAGAAGTCCGAAGTTTTCATGGATTGGCTAGTTATTATCGAAAGTTCGTTAAAGATTTTTCGAAGATATCTAGTCACTTATCAAAGCTTACAAAGAAGCACGCAAAATTCAAGTGGACTCTAGAATGTGAGGAGGCTTTTGAGAAGCTAATGTTAAGATTAACAACGACTCTAGTGTTAACGATTATCGATGGCAATCAAAACTTGAAAGTCTGGACATATGCCTCTAGAGAAGGCCTTTGTGCGGTATTAATGCAAAGAGGCCAAGTTGTTGCTTATGCTAGCCGTCACCTGAAGCCACATGAAAAGAATTACGTTACTCATGATCTTGAGCTGTTGGCTATCGTATTCGCTTTGAAAATCTAGAGACACTATCTTCTGGGTGTGAAATTCGAACTGTTTACAGATCACCAGTCGCTAAAGTATCTGTTCACCCAGAAAGACTTGAATCTGAGGCAACAACATTGGCTAGAGCTCCTTGCAGCATATGATTTTGAGATTTTGTACACTCCAGGGAAAGCCAATGTCGTGGCCGATGCAATAAGTCGAAAGAATGTAATGATTGCCAGTTTTATTACTACGACTTCGTTGATGGATCAAATATCTGCTCTTCAGAAGGACGATCACTTCATTCATAGGATCAAAGAAAGAATACAAAAAGGCGAACACTTGAGTTTCCAAATTGATAACCAAGGGATTCTAAGGCTAAAGGGTCGAATTTGGGTTCCTAACATTTCTGAGCTCCGAAAGGAAGTGCTGGATGAATGCCACAAGTCAAAACTTAGTATCCATCCAGGAGTGAGCAAAATGTATAGTGACATCAAATGCACTTTCTGGTGGAGGTCGATGAAGAGAGACATTTCTTTACAAGTTAGCAGATGCTCTACTTGCCAACTAGTCAAAAGCAACCAACAGAAACTGGCTGGATTGTTGCAATTGCTGGACATTCCAGGTTGGAAGTGGGAACATATTTCCATGGACTTCATAGATGGTTTGCCCAGAACCAGGAAAGGAAATGACAGTATTTGGGTGATCGTAGATCGCTTCACGCAGACCGCCCATTTCATACCTGTCAGATCGAACAGAACTGCTCAGAGACTGGCCCAGATTTATTTCAAAGAGATTGTTAGGCTACATGGAGTGCCGATCAGTGTAGTTAGTGATAGAGATCCAATATTTACTAGCAAATTCTGGGAGGCATTTCAAGTAGAACTGGGAACAAAGCTGAATCTAAGCACCGCCTATCATCCTCAGACAGATGGTCAGACTGAGAGGGCGAATCGTATACTAGAAAATTTATTGTGGGCTTGTGTTCTAGATTTTAGTGGATCATGGGAAGACCATTTACATTTTGCTGAGCTCTCATACAACAACAGCTACCAAGCGAGCCTGACAATGTCACCATTCGAAGCATTGTATGGTAGACTGTGCTGATCTCCTGCTTGTTGGGTTGAACCTGGTAATAGGCTTGTATTAGGACCTGATATGATCCGCGAAGCTGCAGACAAAGTCGATTTCATTAAGAAACGATTACTCGCCACTCAAAACCGACAGAAGAGCTATGCTAATTCGAGAATAAGAGATTTGGATTTTTCTGTTGGTGATTATGTGTATCTAAGGGTTTCTCCGATGAGAGGAGTGATTCGATTTGGCAAAACTGGGAAGTTGGAGCCTAGATTTACTGGACCATTCCCTATTCTTGAACGGATTGGGACTCTTGCTTATAGAATTCAATTACCGAATTGGTTTCCTGGAGTGCATGATGTATTTCACGTATCTCAACTTCGAGAGCATGTTCATGACCCAGACTTGGTTGTGGAAGAAGCCGCACAACAGGATATAGAAATTACTCCAGAATTGACTGTAAGGATAGAGCCGCTAAAGACTGTTGGCAAAGAAACCAAAGAGCTGAGGAACATGAAGGTTCACTCAGTCAAAGTGCAATGGAGTGGAGATCCGCGAGATTGTACTTGAGAAACAGAGGAAAGCATTAAGAAAGCCTATCCTAAGTGCGGGGTAGATATCTCTGATTGACTCTGGTGCAAGGTACATTTACCATACTTTGCATTACCATTTTGTTCTCTACTTTGTTGTTATTTTCTTTTCATGGATGTAAACTTTTGATTCTATAGTCTGATTATTTTAAAAAGAGTATATGAATCGATTAGTATATTTTTGAAAAGTTAAAAACAAATTAATTGTTGTTTGTGTTGTGTGATAGTGGATATGATTAATTAAATTATTAGAATGATAGTTAAATTAATCAGAGAATGATAGTTAAGTAAATCAAGTATTGAACTAATTTAAAAATAGATAGAAATATAAACATGTGCATTATATAGGTTTGAACAGGTAAAAGGATTAGCTGTTGAGTAAAGAATTTATTTGCATGCCCGACAAATAGGTAAACCTTAATGAATTGGATGCGCAATTTTATTATTATATCAACTCCTGTGAATGCCATTGGATGCGGAGTGCTGGTTGTTCTGTGTGTAATAATAAATGTCACCATAGGATAGTAACAATTAATTTTGAACTACACTACATGGAATACTTCTTGAAGATAGGCATACTTCATCATATACTACATAAGCATTTGGAGCTTGTGTAACGAGGTTGAGGATTTACCATACGAGCGAGAGGATTGTATGGTGATGACTATATATTACAGGTTGAATTGATGACTGATATGGACCATATAAAATGTAACGGTAAATTGCAAGATTAATAAAAAACCACATGGGTCTGGTGATGACAATAGACACGTCTCTTTGGTAATTAAGGCACACAAACCATTTATATGGTGACGAGATTTTATTCTCTGGAGTTATGATCTATACACACTCCCATATGGACATCGGAATATATCACTATAAATATGTGCATGCTTATTAGGATTTATTAGGTACCTAATACGGCCCAATAAATTTCCAAACCCCTCCCCGTACAAAGGTGGTTATGGCGAAATATTTCGAAAATTTAGGGTGTTAGCCAAATTTTTTAAGAAATAGAAAATTCTCAAAAACTGAAAAGTTGGAGAATGGAAGCCAGATTGAAAGTAGAGTTGATTAATCATACCACTTTCGACTTTGTTCCTTTTCGGGGATGAAAAGTTTTAAGTGGGGGAGATTGTAACAACCCAGAAAATCTGAACCAGTTTGAAAATTTTAATTTCGCTATTTTAGTGAATTTAAAATATTTAAAATAAATATTTTAAATAATAACGACGAAAAGTAAATTTGAATCGATGTTTGAAAATGAATATAATTATTTCTAATTATAAACAAGGCCTGAAATGGTGCGGTAGTTTCAAAATTTGAATTCAAACTTTGACTGACTGTACCGGGAGCAAAACAAAACGGATTTAAGTGAAACCAAAAATATTTAAATCTGTTAGTGAATATCTTTCTAATGAATCTGAAAAATCGAAGTTTCATAGTGGGAAGCAAAAGTTATGGCCAAATGAATTTTCAGAAAGGTCGCTATAGAGTTTATATAGCCCGTGAAAATGGCCATTTTGCAAACAACATCAGAATTCGACGTAACCACTTTTGTTGGATCCGAGATGTCAAATTATAGCTAGGTTTCAAATTTCATAATTTTTGAAGCTAGTATGTGAGCGTGGCAAAGGAAAATGTGTTTGATCAATTTCTGTTAAATTAGATCGACCAGAAAAGGGCCACTTTTCAAACGATCTCAGAATTCGACGAAACTAGTTTTGTTGGGACCGTATCATCAAAACATAGTTAGATTTATTTTTCTGTAATTTTTGGGATTAGTACATGGCCCCGGCAAATTGAAAAGTACGTTCAAATTAAATATTGAATGTTTTATATTTTAATTTGAAGGAAAACTAACTGAAACAGTCAAATGGGCCCAGGAAACATATCTCATTGTGTTCGGAATGGGGGTATTTGGCTAGGAACGATAGTCGTTGGGTTTGGAGTGGAGTTGTATTAGACAAGGGGTATTTTCGAATTTTTAAAAATATATATAAAAAAAGGAAAAAATCTCATTGGCCCAAACCACTTTCTCTCTCCCCGTAAGCTCTAGTACGCGACGGCGGTTTTTGCTCCCACCTTTTCTCCTCAAATCCGATCAAACCACTCATTAAAATCAAGAGCTTCTATTGGGGATTTTGAAGAGCATCAAGAGAGCTTCGAATCCATACCGGATTTGCCTACCATCGTCGAGTATTTTGGGAGAATCATCCTCACGAAGTTGCGCCGCCTCAGGCCAAAATTCTCCTCCATCGCGCCATCGCAGGGGGCCCCACCTACCTCGATCTGCTCGCCATTCGACGGTCTTCAATGCTGTATCATCCGATCGGGCTGCAACCTTATGGATTGGAAGCAAAAATCGAATCCTAGTTCGAACGTTTTCAGAGAGGTATCGGTTTATAATTTATGAACTGATTTCAACACCTTTAAACCGTCATGAAATTCGATTAACTTCTAAAAATCTTATCTTTTTCATTTCTTGTCGAAGTCCAGTGAAACAAGAGATAGTGGACTCGTCTGGACGCCTTCAACATTCTAGAAGAGACCGGATATTTTTCTGGGCCTTCTGCTATTTTTGGTGGAGTGGAACCCAATGTGAGATTTCTGAATTATAAACGATATGGAAATGACGATGTACAAATTATATATTTGAAGTATGAGTTATATAAGCGTTGTACACCTCATGTATAAGCGTTGTATATGTTGTATGTTCGACGTATAAGTTATATATGCGTTATAAAAATTATATATGTGTTGAAGTGAAGTGAAATATACTTATATATATATATATATATATATATATATATATATATATAGACACACGCCCCTCATCCACAAACCGTGGACGATATTTATCGGTTGTGATTGGCGTGAAAATTGGTTGATAGCGAATGATTGATTAGAATTGTTTGTGGTTGAAATTGATTGATTGTGGTTGAAAAATACCCGTTTGTGGTTGAGAATTATTTGGCTGAAACCACATAGGATTAGTCTGTGGAAAAGAAAAAAAATAAACATGCCGCCTGCGTGCGAACTAGATGCATGAAATCCCCATTGTCAAAAGCTGCGAGGCTTTAAGGTAGAGCGAGGAGCTGTACAAGGGACGACCCCGGTTTTAACTACCCTGCCGTTATGCTGCCGAAATATTCAATAATATTCATGTGTTAGAATTATTTTCATGTGTTGAAACTATATTCGTGTGTTGAATAGATATTCATTTGTTGAATAGAAATTCGTGTGTGGAATAGAAATTCATGTGTTGAATAGAAATTCAGGTGTTGAACAACATTCATTTTTTAAAATAAATTGTTTTACAATAAAAATCATATTTTTATCATCTATATGAACTATATAAAATAGTCGTGGTTTGAAATAAATTGTTTTATAATAAATACCATATTTTTATCATCTATATGAACTATATAAAATAGTCGTGTTTTGAAATAAATTGTTTTGCAATAAAAATCACATTTTTATTATAAACATGAATTGTTAAAAATAGTGAAGTGTTGAAATAAATGTCTGTTGGATAAAAATATCATTTTTTTCAAATGTATGTAAAGAATATGGTTTTTAAATTGAAGAATAGATTATATATACATATATAAGTATAGTTAAAATAAATCGAATAACGAAGCTACAGTTCGTGTTTTGAAACCGTGATTTCAGACGAATAGTGCGGGAGATCCGGCCATCGGATTTTCCCGAAATCGAAACCATTGGGTTTGCCTTGGAAATATCTTTCCAACGACATTCACTTTGTGAAGATCCAACGATTGGATTGTCTGGAATGTTTAATTCAAATCTGAAGAAAAACAGCGCCAGAATCGATTATATATATATATATATATAATTAAATTAAATCGAATAACGATGCTGTAGTTCGTATTTTGAAATCGAAACTTCAAACGAGTGTACCGGGAGATCCGACCGTCGGATTTTCCCAAAACTGAAACCACTGGATTCATTTTAAAAAGATATTTCTAATGATATAAATTTTGTGAAGATCCAACGGTTAGATTTTCAGATATGTGTAAATCAAATCTGAAGAAAAACAACGCCACAGCCGCATTATGGCCTGAAGCGTCGTTTGAATAAATTGGCTATTTTTAAATAAATAAAAATAGCGACAAATTGTTATAAAATATTATAAACGATATGGAATGGAAACAAACCGAATTTACTCGGTTTATGGATA
The DNA here is from genome assembly GCA_030737875.1 of Allium sativum. Lineage (NCBI taxonomy): Eukaryota > Viridiplantae > Streptophyta > Magnoliopsida > Asparagales > Amaryllidaceae > Allium > Allium sativum. The sequence goes on from CM060924.1 coordinate 1,052,324,281, forward strand.
TTTCATGGTTGAATGTGTTTGACATGAAAATTATACTAAAGAAATTATCTTTAATAAAAATAATGGGAACCTATCCCTAAGAATGTGAAATTTATAAACTAACTGAAGGTTAGCGAAGTCGAATGGTTTCCTGGGTTTTGATCTGATGTTGGCTTCGGCCTTCAGGGTTAATATTTGGGAAATTGTTCTCTTACTAATTTACGGTTAGTGACTGATGAATTGGAATAAGGCGAATGTTGTGTTTGTGTAGCACTTGTTAATTATATACGCGAGTTGGTCAGAAAGACCGGGCTTATCCCATTCTGAATAACTGAATCGACGATAAGAAATCGATGATGAACACGGTGGTCGAAGACCGGAGAGCTTCACATCGTTTGGATGATTACTGACGTCTTGATTGGGAGGCATCCCAAGCTATAGATAACTAGTGGTGATCGTTCAGACGTACTTGGAAATCGATGAGTATGCGAGGTATGTAGTGCCTCCGGTTTCGTTCAGACCCAGAACAGACTTGTAAATGGACTGTGTGTCTAACATTGGATTTCAATCTGTGTGATTGATAGACATCAGTTACATGGCTTGAATTGCCTATGTGGCATGCTGAGATGCAGTGATCAAGGCTTTTGTTGAAAAGAAGAGTCTTGTGGTTGATGATCAAAGCACTGCCTGTGTGGCATAGCTTTGTGTATAACGTGAATTCGCAAGCCTCACGCCCCGGTATGAACCAGAAACGGGAGAGGACATCAGGGAGGGCATGCGTTTCCTTCTAGCTAGAGGTGGTGTCAGTGCTTAAACTGGCTGACATTTATATTATTTTCACCTGTGCGGTTGTTGCTGCTGCGAGGCGCCTCGGTTATATCGGTCGATCCGGGACCGATGGAGTCATTCGTTGGCTCATTTACGCCCCAAAGTGCGGGGAAACGTAGTGTTCAGGCATATTAATCAACATAAGTGGACCAGCCCTGACGATCTAAGGTGCAGTTGCGGCTGTTTATGAGACTCGGGCTAGACAGTCTCGAAGTCGGTAAGGACTATCTTTTGCCATGGTTCATGACGGAAATCCAATTTCCAAATACGACACCGTGCGGTTGTGATTGTGTGTGTATATATATATATGGCGACATGATATATGGTACCCATGCCGTCTAGGATTGATAGTTATGATTGAAATTGTTTTTGAAACCTATAAACACTAGTAATAATATCAAATTCTTTTGTTTTATTCGTATCAAGCATATTTTGGCCATTATAAGGTAAAACTCTATCCTCCGGTTTGCGTTGCATTGTGTGATGGGAACTGAGTCTTATAATGGCTTCATTTTTATAAAAAGCATTGCGATGTTTAAAAGATTTACTTGTTGTAAAGCACTGGCAATCCAATGGAGTAAACCCGTTCCGCGAAAGTGGCGTGGTCCTGTGATTAGCCATATTATAAATGTGTTAAGTAGATTTCTCATACCAGTCCCATGACTGACTCGTAGTTTGTTTCACTTACAAACTCGGGTGCCCCTCTTCCTACACGGGCAGCCATGTATTCAGGTTTTAGCAAGCTCTTTCTGGATAGCTGGAGCTGAAGATGGATTCTATCATTTATCTCTTTTTGTGTTGTTCAGCTCCTATTGTACATATTATGTTTGTTTTCCACTGTAGACGTTTATGTATAGCTGAACTGTATTTGTTCTAAGTATGATCCTGTATACTGTGTAACTCTGATGATTATGTTTATCCAGTTTATTATTTGTACTTTATCTGGTGTATTTATTTAATTCTGTTCTTCTATTATCTGTTTATGTGTTATATTCCAAAGATTACCCTTGCCACCGTCGTACGGGGTTTTGGGGATGTCACATTCTTAGCTATATAATAATAATGATGATAATCATTCTTAGCTATGAATTTACTTATGTTCCGTACTATTTTGAGTTATGTTATAATAATAATGATGACTATTTTGCGCTATGTAATAATAATGTCAACTATATATATTATGCATTATTATGAGTTATGCATTATTATTTTCATGCATGATTATGTGCAAGGCATGATTATGATATGATATGTTGTATGATTATCACCTTATAAATGGTTATGTGATGACTAATTATTATGTGATGGTTATGTAACGTATACATTACATGATTATATATATATATGATTGTGCTAGATATGTCTGATAGTAGACGATCTAGGAGTACATCTCAACCTTCTTGGTCTCCTGCACTTGGAGTGAGTATGAGCAGCTCAGATTAAGATTTAAGCTGAGGTGAAGAGATATTTCCTAAGAGTACTGGGTAAATATCAAATTCATTTCATTTATATTATTTAAAATATATCAAATATCTACATCAACATTTGTACGGGGGGTTCGAGGTGGACCTTTACGGCTTTATTTTATAGGTACCGAGGGAATCATTTAGGAGTCGGATGTCTAGATGTTGGTCTCATTAGGATAGTATCCCACCATATATCAAGAACGCTATATGGGTCGATTTGATTTTAAGTGCAATTTTAAATTTCCACTGAAAATTAATATGTTGTATATAATTCAAAAAAATAAATTAATATGAAGGTCGTTGTATGAGTAAAGCCGCAGGACGTGGAAGTTTTTAGCAATCATTGGAATTGGAAAATACAAAAAAATTATAGGGAAACAATTTCAAGGGACAAAAATGTAGAAAAAATACCAAATTGGATGGGTGATGACGTTTGAGTGGGATTTGTCAGATATTTTGAAATTGAAGTAATTAAAGTAAGCTATAATGATACTATTTACATTTATATTAGTTGCATTGTTTTAATTAATCGTGTATCTAACTAAATATTAAATATCAGCAAGGAACAAGGCTAACAGGAATAAGAACCTTGCATTACATCATGATGGCTCCAAATAATTCCAACAACGTTAGAGGGAATTAGTAGTATTTAGCATATGTTCATGTATATCATTCATGATTATTTCCGTTATATTTTATTTATGTATACCTTTAGTTCGCAACGAAAGGGAGCCTACAATGGCTGAGGTTTTTAAAGTCATGCATGCGGTCGAGCAGACGGATGACGATGGGAATGTTTCCTACAATTGGACGGACCATAAAACTGCAGCAGTAATGGTAAATATACTTTATCCGTAATGACAATGTTTCATATTCATTTATTTAATAATATATAAGTAAATTGTATAGCAATTGTGTCAAAATTATGTTCATTATTGTTGGATAGAAACGAAGCAGAACAGGTAAGAGCTATACAAGCGAGTGGACGGGAGGACATTACGCTAAAAGAGTCCAATCGCATATGGAATTCCATTATTGCACCGCCTAGTCAAAACAAACATTGCAGGTTCGACAGTCAGGAGATTAAACTTTTTAATAACGTATACTTTAATTAAGTATAATAATATTTTGAATGTATGTGAACCTACACAATGAACTTTGAAATAAATTTTTTGTTAGGAAAGCAAAATAGGTAATAAAGTATAATAAATTTGTATGATAATTAATAACGATTTTTGAATATAATACTAGTTTACAAAAGATAAGCAATTTTTTACATTATTTAATAAAATAAGTTATAACTACATTATTATATATAAAAGATTTTGTGGAATTGATATTTAATATGCAAAATAGTAAATGATAAGGTATAAGTATTAAAATGGTATCCAAAACTTTGTTTAATAATTATAAAAAAATTATTATACGTTATATTTATAGTTAAAAAATGAAATTAGGTTTAGATCTCTTAAGTTAGCATTCAAAATCTATTTAAATACGCTATTTTGAATCTATAACTTAGGTTAAAGTAAATATTTTCCATTTGATTTTAAGTAAAATGAAGAAGTGGAATGGTTTAAGTAAAATGGAGTTTGATACTTGAATTAAATGTTACAAATTAAACCAATGTTAAGAGATATTTGAAGACAAATTAATAATGCAAACATAAATATAAACTAATTTGACACACTTGAATTATTAACTTGAACATTAACGTGAATGCTTTAAATTGTGTGTATATATATATATATATATATATATATATTTATGTGTGTGTATGTGTGTGTCTATATATATATACACACACACACAAAAAGAGGCTATTTGAACACAAAAGTTTGACACAAATTAGAAGACACAAAATCTCAGTCATATGATTAATTTGTATTTACATGAGGGGTGGAAATCATGGGGTAACCAAATGAATGAGACTTTGTGTCCCTCAATTTATGTCAAGCATTTGTGTCTAAATAGACTTTCCCATACATATATATGTAAATAAATAAATATATATATATATATATATATGTATATATATATATATGCACACACACACACACACACACACACACATATATATATATATATAATCATTAAACACTACCATATAGTTTTGTTTTTGAATAATAACTTGAATTATTTTACAAGCTCTTAATTTCCAAAGAGCTTATAGGAGATCCATCGAGGAGGAGGATATTGCTCGAATGCAAAGACTATTGGATATGCTCAATGATTGGCGAAAGAGCTACATGGACCAACAAATAGATGAGTGTATTGTTTCCTACTATCAAGAGCATGGGTTAATGCCCAAGGAGGGAGTGCAGATGCTTCTGGCGATGATGATGATTATTATTATTATTATTATTATGATGCTGACGACAACGATGATGCGTAGCTTGTATTTTGCATGGGTATGATTTATGTACATATTATGATAGGTTTGGTACTTACTAGTTTGGTTGATGCAAGGGATTGACACTTAATGTCTGTTTGTTGGATTTATGTACATTTTATGACCTATGTGTGTTTTGATATGGTGGATTTGGGTTTCTGTTTGGTTAATGATGGAATATTGATGGAATGTTAATGATGGCATGTGGTATTTTATGAGGATATTGATTATCTGAGTATATGATGGTATGATGGAATGGTATTGTTTGTGAGAAATGATGGAATGATAATATTTGTGTCAATTAAATGTTTGCGTGGCTCGAGGGAATGGAGTTGTTGGCAGGTGAAGAAAATATAACCCAGATTTGCGACGGCTAGAAATGGCTAAATTACTTAGTATAAAAATGGCTAACAGCCACTAATTGGCCCAGGATACCAATGCCTGTGACACATGACCGAGAAATAAACTAACTGCCATGTTGGATGACATGAGAACACATTGTCGTTGCAAACCGTTACTAAATTAGTGGCGAAGCCATCGCTCATGTCATTGCTTTTCTTGTTGGCAACAGAGTAAATTGCAACGACACTTTGCGAAGGCCTGCAACGGCTATGACGCCAAAATTCCCTCCTAATTTACTGTTTGTTTTGTGTTGTGTTCTTATATGCTACACGTCTTATCTATTGATTTTTCATCATCATAAATTTATATTATATAGTGGATCATATTGATTTAATCTTTTGTTGTGATTAGCATATATGCATAATAAGCAGAGGGATAAATTGAATCCATATACAAAACAATGACATGGGATACTCCTAGCGGAAGGGTTAGAAGGAATGTTAGGTATCAGTTTGATAAAAGATAAATTGTTGGAACTTTTTTCCTTATTTATGTGGGGAAAGAATAAATAATTTGAATTCTTCTCACATCTAAACTATAATATTGATAATAATAGAAACATTATGGTAAGAAAATGTTTGATTTAGAGGGAGAAGAAACGATATATATTAGAATAGAAATATCATTCGATCCACCTAAAAATAAACAAACAAGGCTCCGTTATTGAGTGAAAAATGGAAAATTCATGAAATAACTATATTTCTTACCACGTTACTATGCATCTATACGTCTTCATTGACATTGTTTTTTTCTTGGAAGACCTAGAGCTAACTGTTAGTACTTTGGACTATTTGGACACGTATTTCGAGAAATAGTTCATGCGTGTTTGTTATCCGTCGCAACAAGATATAGTTAGCAACAATAAAAATATCATTTTTGGTTTTTATGGATCTCTATGATCATAGATCATATAGGGACTGTAACACCCCGAATTTCAATTAACACTAATGGTTAGAAATTAAAGTATAATTAATCTCAGATGGAAGAACCAGGGGAAACGGGCTGCGTCATTGCGTTCGTCTCGGAAAAATACGCGAAATAGAGTCCGAGTTTTCGAGAATCGGAGTCCGTATGGCCCGGTTATGGCCCAAAGAAGTTTTAGGAAGTTTAAATTTGAAAAACAGATTTGAAAATTCAAATATTCAGATTTGGGATGGGCCAGGCGGGGTCAGGCGGGAAGCTTCCCGCCCAGCCCATGTCGACAGGGCTGTCGACAGGCCTGTCGACAGGGGTGTCGACATGCCTGTCGACTTGCCTGTCGACAGGGTCCAGGCGCCCAGTGAACCTGGGTGCACCAGGTTGCACCAGGTTGGGTTTCAGGCTGGCTAGGAGGGCTGGTTCTAGAGATTTCCTAAATCTAAGGGTCCTAATCTAATCTAGGGTTAATCTAAGGGCCTAAAACACTTTCTAATCCTATAAATAAGACCCCAACCCTACCCTAATTCATTCATAATTAAACCTAGTAATTAAACTATGGCAAAATGCAACTTGATCAGGGCCTCCACAAATCTATGAAGAGGGTTGCATGCTAATCACTCTCTAATCAACCTCTAATCTCTTCTTAGCATCTTAATCTTCTTCATTTGGTGTGCAAAATTGCTAGTAGTGAGTTTCTATCACTTTGATGATCTTTTGGTAAACTAATTAGATGAGATGTGATGAGATTTATGGTTTTGTATGTGGGTTAATGAGCTTTGAATCATATGATATGATGTTAGCATTAATCTTAGGTTTATGCATGTTGAGTATGTAAGTTTATGCAAGTTTAATATGATGTATGTTATGTTTGCATGATGCTAAATATGCAAGTTGTGGGCTATGTAATCATATGCATGTTATGCAAGTTCATGGTGATATGCTATGCAAGTTACATGTATGTAAATATGCAAGTTACATGTTTGTTAATATGCAAGTTACATGTTTGAAAATATGCAAGATACATGTTTGTTAATATGCAAGTTACATGTTTGTTAATATGCAAGTTACATGTTTGTTAATATGCAAGTTACATGTTGGTTAATATGCAAGTTACATGTTTGTTAATATGCAAGTTACATGTTTGTTAATATGCAAGTTACATGTATGTAAATATGCAAGTTATATGTTGTTAATATGCAAGTTCATGATGACACATTATGCAAGTCTATGAGTTAATATGCAAGTTGGTTATGCAAGAGAATATGTAAGTTATGTGACATATTATATGCAAGTTATGTGACATGTTATGCAAGTGCATGTGCAAGTTATGTGTTTGTTAATATGCAAGATGGCACCTTTGAAACATGTTCATTCATATGCAAGTTGACACCTTTTACATGTGTTATATCATGAGAACGAAATTACGTGGGAACGATGGGGTAATTAAATGCATAAGTTAATAAGATTGTGTGAAATTAATATAATTATGCATAACATAAAATAAAGGAACATAGTATGGGAATTTGCCTATTAAGTTAGGTGTACCCATACTATGTGTTGGGAATTTACCTATTGAGTTAGGTCTACCCCATGGGAATTTACCTATTGAGTTAGGTCTACCCATGTTATGAAAAGTTTGACATTAATTAGGGATAATTAATATGGGGGTGATTAATTAGGTGTAATCAATCGACTAAGACACGAGGTTGGACTCATTTGTAGTGTAAAACTGCCCGGACCCGACCGGCTTAACCAGTTGCTACAAATGTCAGCCCAATGTGAGAGGTCTTGGCCATAAATTAAATACGTGATTAAGGTAAAGACACGAGGTTAGACTCTGTTATGACGTAAGACTGCCCGGATTCTACCGGCTTAACCAGGCGGTCATAACAGTCAGTCTAATGTGGGAGGTCTTTACGGGAGATCACGGTCTTAATTAATTAAGAAACACTTAACCATAATAGCATGTAGTGGGACATGAGGGGTTAAGTGGGTGCCTTGGGTGGCATGTGGAATCTAGTGGGTTGCCTTGGGTGGCAATAGAAAATACGATTAGAATACTTAACCAAGAGAAACATGTAATTAAACATGATTAAAGGGTTAAGTGGGATACACTAGATATTTGACAAGCTTAAGTGGGTAGCTTGTGGGGGCCCATTTCAACCAATATCCCAAACGTATCTTTGTGGGCTCGACCCATGTCGAGTGACGGGACACGCATATTGGGCTTGATTATAAGAGGCCAAAACGGGTTAGCGGTGGCAACGCAAGTCCAACGGGCTTCATATGCGTGAATGGGCCCGGGCTGGTAGGTAAGCCGTTGTTGCATCGTGTAGATATAAGCCGTGCACCATTAGCTTTATCAGGTTGCCACGTTGGGGAAGGGTACACCCCACGGTGGGGCCAGCACAGGTATCTACGTTAGGGAGCCGATCGAATGGGGAGTAGTGTGTACACCTGGTGGATTGTAGGGCCCCATGGCGCCTACTTGGTCATCTAGGGGTACGCAAGTACTATTAAAGTAATTTTATAAGTCCTTAGGTGGGATCAACCTTTAAGTTAGGAACGACTGGTGTGGTGCAGTTTAGTAATTTACCTTAGGAAGGGTAGATGCGTCTTTATCTTTTATCTTAGTTTAGTGGACTGCTTAGTATAGCCGTTCATCCCTATATGTTACCGTATATCAAGTTATGTCTTCTCTGGTTACTTTAACGATTGTATTGTTAAAGTTATAGGACTCGCTCAGACTTATGTCTGACCCCGTTGTTTTTATCTTTTTCCCAACCCTCAGGTCCTGTGGTGGATCCTAGCAGTAGTGGAGCTTGATCGGATTGCTGTTCCAGTCTTTAGGAGCTTGGGTAGATGTAAAGCTCCAGTTATCCAGTTATCTTTTCTTTTGTTTTGGCTATTGTGTGAGAGTGGGATTATGTACTTCTTTATTTTGATGGATATTGTACTTGACTTTTATTTTGGTTTTATGATGTAACCAGACATGTTTTACTTCCGCTGTTATGAGATGATGTTTTAAAATTTCAAGTACTGTTTATATCTGTCTTGTTGTAATTTTTCTGTTCTATATTCACTAAAATACTCCACCGATGCTATGGCATTCCCTTAGTGAGTGACCATAGCGGGAGTGGGGTGTTACACGTGGTATCAGAGCTTAAGGTTACCAGAACAGATAAAATTTTTAGAAAAAACTATTTTCTAAGAGTATTTTCGAAGAAAGTATTTTCAAAAGCATGTCTTCTGAGAGAAAAAGTTTTTGAAAAAGAAAAGCATAATCCCCAATAGCCATATCTTTATCTTTCGGAATCTCCTTGTTGAATCTTTCCTCTTTCGTTTCAGCATGGCTGAAGATCTTAACATCCCGGAGGGTTTAGTTATACCACTATGGTATAGGAGGTTGCAAGAGGCTAGGGCCGCGGCTGCGGGTCCAGCCAATGCTACTACACCAGAGACAACCGCTCCTCCACCTCAGCCTAGAGTGGATAATTTTGCTAAGGTTTGCAAGGAGTTCAAGGCTATAGGAGGAAAACCTTTTCTAGGTTCAGAGACTTTCGTAGAGGCTAGAGATTGGCTTAAGGAAGTGGAAGAGTTGCTAGATATCTTCGAGGTGGAAGAGGGAAAGAAAGTCAAGTTGGCGGCTTGGTTGATGAAGGGAGAGGCCTCATTCTGGTGGGAGGTCACTAACGGAGAACGCCCTGTTGACTCTTGGGCGGATTTTAAGCAAAGGTTTGGGGCTAAGTTTCTCTCAAGGGCGGAAGAGAATCTGTTTATGGAGAAGTTCTTGAATTTGAAGCAAGGGAATCTCACGGTGAAAGAATATGTCAACAAATTCAATCAATTAGCAAGGTTTGGCATAGAGTTGGTGAATACACCGGAGAAGAAGGCTTTGAGGTTCGTTAAAGGCTTGAACGAACCATTGCAAGGAATAGCTATGACTCACATTCCTATGGGGGCCACCTTTGAGAAGCTTGTCTACATGGCACTTATGCATGAGGATGATAAGAATTCTAAGGCACCAGAGAAAAAGGGGGATCAGAAGAAACCGCAACAACAACAAGGCAAGGGTGGAAAAGGCAATGGTGACAAGAAGAAGACAAAGAAGAAGTGCTTTAATTGTGGGACACCAGGGCACCTCAGTAAGGATTGTCGCAAAAAGAAGAAGACCGGTTGCTTTCATTGTGGTGAAGCAGGGCATCTTGTGAAAAACTGCCCAAAGAAGGGGCAGAAGACGGGATCTACCTCAGGAGGTCAGGTGCAAGCTCTTATAGCACCACCTCAGTCAGGGGGGCAAGTTCAGGCTCTCTCAGTTCCACCGATTCAGCAGAGAGGTAGAACTATTTCCGTTGAAAGTCTGGTTTTTCTGTTTGATCATCCAGTACGTACTTTGTTTGACTCTGGCGCATCGCATTCTTTTATCTCATCATCGTTAGTTGAGTCACTGCACTTAGACACCAGTCTAGTTGATGATCCCTTGGTTGTTTCAAACCCAATTGGGGGCTCTATATATCTGTCTATGATATGTTTGGGTTTGAAGATTTCTATACTCAGCGTTGAGTTTAGATGTGATGCTTTTGTATTGGGCTTCACGGGCTATGGGTTGATTTTGGGCATGGACTGGTTATCCAGTAATGGTGCCGTTCTTGATTGTGAAAGGAGAGTTGTCAGGCTTATGACCCGCTTGGGTAATACTCTCGAGATCTCTTGTAATCCCATGGAATCTGTTTTGCTAAGTTATCTTGAATCGCTCGATGCTTCAGTCGAGAGTTTGCGTTCTGTCAAAGTGGTCCGGGAATATCCGGATGTGTTTGAAGAAGTGAAGGGTTTGCCTCCGAAGCGGGAGATAGATTTCAGAATATATTTGGTGGATAATGCCAAACCAGTGTCTTTGCCAGTGCGCCACATGGCTCCTCGTGAGAGAAGAGAACTTCATAAGCAAGTAGGGGAGTTGCTTAAGAAGGGGTTCATAAGGCGAAGTATATCGGAGTGGGGAGCTCCAGTAGTGTTTGCCACGAAGGCAGATGGGTCCCTCAGACTTTGTGTGGATTATAGAGAACTTAATAAGCTCACGAAGAAGAATAGACACCCATTACCAAGGATAGATGATCTCTTTGATCAGTTGGTTGGCGCCTCAGTGTTTTCACAGATGGATCTAGCTACAGGGTTTCATCAGTTGAGAGTGGCGGAGGACAGTATAGAGAAGACTGCTTTCCGGACTCCGGATGGTTTTTATGAGTGGCTAGTGATGCCATTTGGGTTGACAAACGCCCCTGCATACTTTGTTGATCTCATGAGTAGAGTGTTCAGAGAGTATCTGAATAAGTTTGTAGTAGTTTTTGTGGATGACATCTTGGTCTTTTCCAAGAGTGAAGAAGAGCATGCCTTACATCTCAAGGAAGTGTTGGAGACTCTTCGAGCACATAGTCTTAAAGCTAAATTCTCTAAATGTCATTTTTGGAGAAGAGAAGTGCGATTCTTAGGGCATGTGGTCTCTAAGGAAGGGATAGCTGTGGATCCCGCAAAGATAGTATCTATCCAGGATTGGAAAGTTCCTAGAAATGCTACCGAAGTAAGAAGTTTCTTGGGGTTGGCAGGATATTACAGGAAGTTCATCAAAGACTTCGCGAAGATATCAGCCCCATTAACCCGCTTGACGAAGAAGAATCTGGTTTTCTCATGGGACGTAGATTGTGATGATGCTTTCCGACGGTTAAAGAGAGCTTTGACCACCGCTCCAGTTTTAGTACTCCCAGATGGGAGTAAGCCGTTTGTTGTTTATACCGATGCTTGTGGGACAGGATTAGGCGCAGTCTTGATGCAGGAGGGAAGGGTAATAGCCTATGGAGGGAGACAATTGAGAGTGCATGAGAAGAATTACCCTACCCATGATCTAGAGTTGGCCGCGATTGTTTTCGCACTTAAGTCTTGGCGCCATTATCTTCTTGGTGAGAGATTCGAGTTGTTCACCGACCATAAATCATTGAAGTACTTATTCTCTCAGAAGGATTTAAACTTAAGACAGCAAAGGTGATGGAGTTCTTAGCATCCTATGATTTCGAGATAGCATATACTCCTGGCAAGGGTAACGTGGTGGCGGACGCCTTGAGTAGAAAAAGGCTATCTTTGAGTCCATTGTTCGTGGAACGGCGAAGCTTGGAGTTTCTTTCTTTGTTTGACTTCAGACCTTCTGTTGATTTTGTACCTGGTTTGTTGGCATCCTTGGAAGTTAGACCTACCCTTTTGGGACGGATTGGCGAGGCTCAGCGAGACGACCCACAGTTGGTTGAGTTGGTAGAGAAGCTTACAAGGGGGGAGTCGTCCAGCCATTTGGGTAGATACACCATAGATGATAAAGGATGGTTGCATAGAGACGGTAGACTTTGTGTACCGCAAGATGAGAGTTTGAAGAAGGCTATTTTGGATGATGCACATCGTTCAAGAATGACTATTCATCCCGGAGGAGACAAAATGTACCAAGACATGAAGAGAGTTTTCTTCTGGGCCGGTATGAAGAAAGATGTGGCCGAATACGTGGCTAGATGCTTAGTATGCCAACAAGTTAAAGCGGAGCAAAGGAAACCCGGTGGGTTGCTACACCCATTGGAAGTTCCGCAATGGAAGTGGGATAGTGTCTCGATGGATTTTATCGATGGGTTACCGAGATCGAGGAAGGGCAATACGGGAATTTGGGTGGTGGTAGACAGACTTACCAAGAGTGCCCATTTTATACCCGTGAAGAGTAAGAGGACCGCTCCATGGCTTGCTTCAGTCTATGTTAGAGAGATTGTTAGATTGCATGGCGTACCATCCAGCATTGTGAGTGATCGAGATCCTATCTTCACTAGTGAGTTTTGGAGAAGTTTGCAAGAGGCGGTAGGGACTCAGTTGTGTTTGAGCACCGCATATCATCCTCAGACAGACGGTCAGACCGAGAGGGTGAACCGTATCTTAGAAGATCTCTTGAGGCTTTGTATCTTGGATTTTGGAGGTACATGGGAAGAACATCTTCCTTTGGTGGAGTTCGCATATAATAACAGCTTTCAGTCCAGTATTGGCATGGCACCTTTCGAAGCTCTTTATGGAAGGCCTTGTCGATCTCCTACATGTTGGTGGGAATCTACGGATAAGATCTTGCTTGGGCCAGATATGGTTAGAGAGACTTCAGAGAAGATTGATTTGATTCGTAGAAGGATGAAGGCAGCGCAAGATAGACAGAAATCTTATGCGGATCAGAGAAGGACGGATCTTGAGTTTGAGGTTGGGGACATGGTTTTTGTCAAAGTATCTCCGTTGAGAAATGTTGTTCGCTTTGGGTCAGTTGGGAAGTTAGCACCGAGATTTGTTGGACCATTTCCTATTAAGGAAAGGATTGGACGGATGGCATATAGGGTGGAGTTGCCCGACAGACTTAGAGGTGTTCATGATGTATTCCATGTATCACATCTGAGGAAGTGCTTACATGAGACCGCAGAGGTGGTAGAGCCGAGCTTGCTTAGAGATGTAGAGGTAGAGCGTGATGCGACGATTCGACGAGCTCCTACTCGCATCCTTGGGTCAGAAACTAGGAAGTTAAGGAACAGAGAAGTTCAGCTAGTGAAAGTGCAATGGGGAGATGACGAAAGCAATGCTACTTGGGAGACGGAAGCGAAGATGCGTTCTTTGTATCCATTTCTTTTTGAGAGTATGTCTTTTAACTTCTCCTTTATCGCTTGTCTAGTACTTATCTTATCTTTAGTATATCCTCTCGCTAGTACCTATGACCTTTAGATAGGGTAAAACCTATGGTTGAAACATGTGTTTGAAACATGTTATGGTTGATGGATGCATGTGGATGCAATTGATTGCTAGTGGTTGCTCGTGGATGCATATACACACACATTAGGCACTAGATCGGCTCCGACACTTCATGTTGCATATTGCATAAATGGATGTGGTAGATAGAATTGATGGATGTATCATGGCTGTGTTATCATATGGATGATGCATTTTTGTGTATGGTTGTGCACGCATGTAGAAATTTGTATGTGTCAATAGGGTTTCGCATACATATTGGATGCATGGCACTATCATGGTTTGCATTAAGGAGGTCGACTGAATCAGTAGACCGCCTGATTTTGCATTAGCATACGGACATATACACACACTTTCTGCATATGTTCATACATCATTAGAAGTTTCTAAGGATAATGGTTGCTTGTGGTTGATGGTTTAGTAGATGGTTGTTTGGTTGGTAGGATACGTTCTTCTTAACTTAGAGATTTCGAGGGCGAAATCCTTTAAGTAGGGGAGAATGTAACACCCCGAATTTCAATTAACACTAATGGTTAGAAATTAAAGTATAATTAATCTCAGATGGAAGAACCAGGGGAAACGGGCTGCGTCATTGCGTTCGTCTCGGAAAAATACGCGAAATAGAGTCCGAGTTTTCGAGAATCGGAGTCCGTATGGCCCGGTTATGGCCCAAAGAAGTTTTAGGAAGTTTAAATTTGAAAAACAGATTTGAAAATTCAAATATTCAGATTTGGGATGGGCCAGGCGGGGTCAGGCGGGAAGCTTCCCGCCCAGCCCATGTCGACAGGGCTGTCGACAGGCCTGTCGACAGGGGTGTCGACATGCCTGTCGACTTGCCTGTCGACAGGGTCCAGGCGCCCAGTGAACCTGGGTGCACCAGGTTGCACCAGGTTGGGTTTCAGGCTGGCTAGGAGGGCTGGTTCTAGAGATTTCCTAAATCTAAGGGTCCTAATCTAATCTAGGGTTAATCTAAGGGCCTAAAACACTTTCTAATCCTATAAATAAGACCCCAACCCTACCCTAATTCATTCATAATTAAACCTAGTAATTAAACTATGGCAAAATGCAACTTGATCATGGCCTCCACAAATCTATGAAGAGGGTTGCATGCTAATCACTCTCTAATCAACCTCTAATCTCTTCTTAGCATCTTAATCTTCTTCATTTGGTGTGCAAAATTGCTAGTAGTGAGTTTCTATCACTTTGATGATCTTTTGGTAAACTAATTAGATGAGATGTGATGAGATTTATGGTTTTGTATGTGGGTTAATGAGCTTTGAATCATATGATATGATGTTAGCATTAATCTTAGGTTTATGCATGTTGAGTATGTAAGTTTATGCAAGTTTAATATGATGTATGTTATGTTTGCATGATGCTAAATATGCAAGTTGTGGGCTATGTAATCATATGCATGTTATGCAAGTTCATGGTGATATGCTATGCAAGTTACATGTATGTAAATATGCAAGTTACATGTTTGTTAATATGCAAGTTACATGTTTGAAAATATGCAAGATACATGTTTGTTAATATGCAAGTTACATGTTTGTTAATATGCAAGTTACATGTTTGTTAATATGCAAGTTACATGTTGGTTAATATGCAAGTTACATGTTTGTTAATATGCAAGTTACATGTTTGTTAATATGCAAGTTACATGTATGTAAATATGCAAGTTATATGTTGTTAATATGCAAGTTCATGATGACACATTATGCAAGTCTATGAGTTAATATGCAAGTTGGTTATGCAAGAGAATATGTAAGTTATGTGACATATTATATGCAAGTTATGTGACATGTTATGCAAGTGCATGTGCAAGTTATGTGTTTGTTAATATGCAAGATGGCACCTTTGAAACATGTTCATTCATATGCAAGTTGACACCTTTTACATGTGTTATATCATGAGAACGAAATTACGTGGGAACGATGGGGTAATTAAATGCATAAGTTAATAAGATTGTGTGAAATTAATATAATTATGCATAACATAAAATAAAGGAACATAGTATGGGAATTTGCCTATTAAGTTAGGTGTACCCATACTATGTGTTGGGAATTTACCTATTGAGTTAGGTCTACCCCATGGGAATTTACCTATTGAGTTAGGTCTACCCATGTTATGAAAAGTTTGACATTAATTAGGGATAATTAATATGGGGGTGATTAATTAGGTGTAATCAATCGACTAAGACACGAGGTTGGACTCATTTGTAGTGTAAAACTGCCCGGACCCGACCGGCTTAACCAGTTGCTACAAATGTCAGCCCAATGTGAGAGGTCTTGGCCATAAATTAAATACGTGATTAAGGTAAAGACACGAGGTTAGACTCTGTTATGACGTAAGACTGCCCGGATTCTACCGGCTTAACCAGGCGGTCATAACAGTCAGTCTAATGTGGGAGGTCTTTACGGGAGATCACGGTCTTAATTAATTAAGAAACACTTAACCATAATAGCATGTAGTGGGACATGAGGGGTTAAGTGGGTGCCTTGGGTGGCATGTGGAATCTAGTGGGTTGCCTTGGGTGGCAATAGAAAATACGATTAGAATACTTAACCAAGAGAAACATGTAATTAAACATGATTAAAGGGTTAAGTGGGATACACTAGATATTTGACAAGCTTAAGTGGGTAGCTTGTGGGGGCCCATTTCAACCAATATCCCAAACATATCTTTGTGGGCTCGACCCATGTCGAGTGACGGGACACGCATATTGGGCTTGATTATAAGAGGCCAAAACGGGTTAGCGGTGGCAACGCAAGTCCAACGGGCTTCATATGCGTGAATAGGCCCGGGCTGGTAGGTAAGCCGTTGTTGCATCGTGTAGATATAAGCCGTGCACCATTAGCTTTATCAGGTTGCCACGTTGGGGAAGGGTACACCCCACGGTGGGGCCAGCACGGGTATCTACGTTAGGGAGCCGATCGAATGGGGAGTAGTGTGTACACCTGGTGGATTGTAGGGCCCCATGGCGCCTACTTGGTCATCTAGGGGTACGCAAGTACTATTAAAGTAATTTTATAAGTCCTTAGGTGGGATCAACCTTTAAGTTAGGAACGACTGGTGTGGTGCAGTTTAGTAATTTACCTTAGGAAGGGTAGATGCGTCTTTATCTTTTATCTTAGTTTAGTGGACTGCTTAGTATAGCCGTTCATCCCTATATGTTACCGTATATCAAGTTATGTCTTCTCTGGTTACTTTAACGATTGTATTGTTAAAGTTATAGGACTCGCTCAGACTTATGTCTGACCCCGTTGTTTTTATCTTTTTCCCAACCCTCAGGTCCTGTGGTGGATCCTAGCAGTAGTGGAGCTTGATCGGATTGCTGTTCAAGTCTTTAGGAGCTTGGGTAGATGTAAAGCTCCAGTTATCCAGTTATCTTTTCTTTTGTTTTGGCTATTGTGTGAGAGTGGGATTATGTACTTCTTTATTTTGATGGATATTGTACTTGACTTTTATTTTGGTTTTATGATGTAACCAGACATGTTTTACTTCCGCTGTTATGAGATGATGTTTTAAAATTTCAAGTACTGTTTATATCTGTCTTGTTGTAATTTTTCTGTTCTATATTCACTAAAATACTCCACCGATGCTATGGCATTCCCTTAGTGAGTGACCATAGCGGGAGTGGGGTGTTACAGGGACCTCTTTACCATTTTATATAAATAGACTATTCTGTTTGTAAAGAAATGGTAGATGACATATCCATTTTTTGTCGATCCGTTAGTTCCTAGTTTCTTAGTGTGTAGCAGAGCAATTTGGTAGACCGCAAAGGTCATAAACTTGAGGTCACGGGTTCAAATCCTGTTTGCGTAATATATTTTTTACTAAAAATTGGAATTTTTATTTTTAGGTCTTGCATTATTCTGTTAACTAATAATTAATTACTAATTTTGTTTTTGATGAGAAGAAAACAAGAACAAAAAGGAAGATAAAAACTATTGGAAAAAAATATATAAATAGAATAGTAAGTATCATAATAGTAATAAACTATACTGAATTTTCTAATTTTTTTATTCTAATTATAGCACATTACTTTATCATAGGCAGATAGCGGGAACTGAACCCGCATCTTCTCATCGGCAAGGAGAAATTATTTTCTTTCAACCATATCCGCATTTCTGCATTTTTGAAACGTATGCATATGTGCAGACATATATGATATACCATATATGCATCTGGATCATATTTACCAGGGCCATAGATAAATAGTAGTAAAGTAAGATTCCAATTAAAATATTATCTCCAAATAGTTAATTAATAATTAATAACTAATAACAAATTTCATAGAATTTTTTCTACTCGAATTGAATTATATGTATCTTACAATCCAAAATTTGGAGAAAGAATAACATTTTAGGATCGAGAAAATGCCAAATATTTCCAAGAGATGAGAGAATTAAAGATATCTATCAGAAAGACTAATCCATTCCATAATGATGTACCAAAAATATAACATTTTTTGTTATTTTACCAACCATCAGAAGAAGCAAACACAACGAGTACACTTATAAGTAAGATTGATGAAATCACAATTAATGCAAAAACAACTAATTGAAAAGCAACAATCATATTTTTAATCTTCCAAGCTACCAACAAATGCACTATACCTTTTGATCCACTGCTTCGTTAAAATTGGGATAAAATGCATCGTGGAAGGATTTTACCATGAACTAGTCATTTAGTTTTTGAGAACTTATTACCACTTTATTTTATTCGTACATGGAGTCGAAGCGAGTTTCGTAATAACTTCACAAACGGATATAGTATATTGTAACATGCATATCTTTATTAATAATTGTGTTGGAAATACATATTTTTGGTCCGACCGTGAAGTGCCAATATTTCCCATTATTTGAATTAAAAAATATCCATAAAATTAGGATCTGTGCAGTAGATTTTTTTTCTTTTCAAAACTTCATTTATGTATGCGTTGGCTCTTGAATAATGGTTCAATAACAATCCACGTGCAAAGCGCGTGCCACGATCTCGTGTAGAGCGCGTGTCGTTACGCTCGCTATATATATATATATATATATATATATATATATATATATATATATATATATATATGTGTGTGTGTGTGTGTGTGTGTGTATACATACGTACATACATACGTACACACACACGTATTATTTTAGATAGATATATCGAAACATGGATTCAGTCCGAGAGGTTTTTACATATAAGTGGTCAGTGTATCATCTTATATGATCATGTTCAATTCGTAGGAATAAAATGAAAATTACCTCTAGGAGAGGCGGTTGAGTGGTTGACAACTCCGGTCTTTAAAACAGGTATAGATTTGATATTATCGAGGTCATATCTCTTTCTCTCCTTTTTCTTTATTATGGAGTTAAAATTTTTATTTATTCTTTTAGAGTGACCTTTTATCCTTTATAAAATAGAGAAGCACAGCTCGACAATCCCATTTAGCCATGCCAGAATAAGAAAAAATAAAAAATATAAACAAATATTAATTAAGTGAGGTCATGAAAAAAACTGGTTCGAAACTGCGATCGATTCCACTTCCAAATGCTGTTGTAGTTGCACGGGCCCTTCCCATATGCCATAAATAACCCACAATTTGGAAAAAAAATCCTACAACAAAATGATAGATTAGTGTTACTACCAAAATTTGCTCAGAAATAGGCTACCAGTGAAGGGGTATCGAATGAACATAACAACAAGCGAATTCTCCGAAAGCAAGAGCCAAACACTAGAGAGACCTCAAAAGCTACAGAATGCCAATAGGGTCCATTCGGTAGGGTATATCTGACTTGGTCCATCCGGCAGGGGGTTCTATATTGAAAGATCATCTAAGTCAGAAGCTAAGAAAGAGGGAGGCAAGAGCTCCGCTAATCAAAACCTAGAAAGACGGAAGGGTTGTCGGTATTAACCTGCTTAATACTGACACATCAGGAAATACAGATATTCTAAGATATTGGACTTAAAACACACAGAGATTATCCGGAACCAGATTCCAAAACATTTACAGTATAACCACAGGATGGTCACTTTGATAGATGACCAACGAATCACCGGATGCCACCTTCTGGAAGACCAGGCTACACACGAAGGCTCCATCGGGGGGCAAACCGAAACCCCAAAGGGATACAAGCAATCTATATTAATCCGCCTAGTGTCGACACCGACAGGGGTTCCGAACCGGCATCTATCTACACACATCGGGTGGGCAAGCTCCTCAAAGTATTCATGAAAAAATTGGAAGCCACTATCGGAAGCACGAATGCCTTCCGAAAGCCATTTACATCGACAAGCTCATACCAATCTCGAAGAATCCCTAACTGACCGAGACCCTCACTCCAGAAGCTATAATCAGCACCGCAAAGGCGTCCGGAAGTTAAACACCCGAGACCAAGTAGAAAAGCGACCGATAGAGGCTTCTGCAAGCCCAAAGGCCCAGCAGTAGAAGGGACCCCAAATTCTCTATAAATAAGACCATAGGGGTCACATTTTGATGACGATTTCCTTATTATTATTCTTGTATAATTTTCTTCTCTAGAGTAAGCCCTAATTCTTAGATCGATTTGGGGATTTCTTCTATCCTACTCATGTATTCTAAACCAAAGATCAATAAAGTGTGGATTAATACTTAGAGTACTTCTATATGGGTTTGTTATATAATTTCTCAGTTATTATTGCTACAACACACTGTTTTCTTCCGTCATGTATCTATGTCCATATCCAAACCTTTGTGTAAGAAAAGTGAAACACCCCTCTTCCTATAAATTTAGACCCTTCTGCAAGCTCAGTGCAGAACCCATCTCCATAAGCCTTTAAGTCATTTCGCTAAGGTTTCACATAGGAATCCTTCATCCCAAGATAACTATTGGTTCTTGAATCACTTAAGCATGATACTCACCTCATTGAGGGAAGAGTAACTATTCTTTTGGATTCTAAACCTTGATATCTAGGGAACGGTGATCGAACTCAAACTTGTTAAGGCTAAACAATCTATTTTTTCCCTTAGGTCCACTTACATAGATATATCTTCAGTGTTGACAAAAAATATCGATAACAGTTAGCTATCACTGCAAGAGAAATGGCGAAATCTGACAGCAAAATGTCATTGAAAACCATTGGAACAACCATCGTAAACCATTGGAACAGTCGTCATTGACTTCCGTAGAGACGTTTTCCGATTGCTAAGCTTCAACATAGGTCATTGGAAAGCATTAGAAAATCTTGATCGATATATAATCCATCACTAGTCATCGAAAAAACGGGATATTTTTTTTATATGCAGCTTCACTTACATCTTCAAAACCCCACACATAGTACTCTCAATTCATAGTTCCACTTTGAGCTTAAATATATAACTATTTGTTCCAAAAATTGTTCAAATACCCAGGAATTTATGAATGAAGAATTAAACCAAAGAAAATAAATGTACCTTAGTCGGCATGGCACTTAGTGGTAGTGGTTGAAGTAGTAGTAGTGTAGTGGAGTAGTTGAGGTCATGGCCACGTCAGCTGCGTTGCCGGGTTTGGGTCGACATGCCCCAGGTCGGCACACTCGTACTGACCTGGCTTGAGATCTTAATGTTAAGAATCTATGTGGACGAGTTGAAGGAGCCGAACTCGGTGAGCCGAGCTAAGTGAAGGCCTACCCGATCGAAGATTCACCACTTGCTTGGTTTTGAAGACTGAGTTACTGTCATTTCTGAAGTTAATATATAGTCGACACATTAGTCACGACTTGCAAAAGTCAAGGTCATGCTTTGCCAATCCCTTAACCTGGACTATAATTCCAACATAAGACTGTACCTGGTCTTAATATTAAGTAAGAAGTCAATCAATTTAACTCACATTTTGCTATTTCAAGTTCTTTTGTTTTGTCTGCTACCCTTCTTTTAGTGATCAATGCCTCAATTATAAGCATTATTTTATCACTTACCTCAGATAAGAGCACTCTTTTAGGAAATAAGATTATTACTCATTCCAGTTTTCTTATGATCTTTGTAATAATTATATTGATATAACTACTAGTAGCAAATTCAAAAAATAAACTTTTTTTACAATTTAACATCTAGCCGACTGTGTTTTCAGTTACGAGCTAGCAATGTTAAGAAGAGATACCCTATTTTGAACAAGTATTCTGAATAACACCTGCAAACCCTTTTTGAATTCTCCAGTGCTTTCTTCTAGCTCCTTCAGTTCACTGCTCTCTAGTTTCCAACATTCAGTTCCCACCATTTACTAACTTTGTTAACCTTCAATTTCGAACAAGGCATCAAAAAGAAACCTAACATAGTCTTAAACAAACAATTAGCAATCTCTCTGAACAAAGTTTGATTTGCTTCATCAATATCTTCTCAAAAGCAAAACAAACAGACTCATCTTTTCTCCACAATTAAAAGCTAATGCCTTGAATGTGCTCTCTCATCAAACCATGCATTCCCTTAAAGCACTGGTTAAGTCCAGAAGCTGAATGGAATCATCCAATTGCCGTTCAACTCGTTTTTCATTCCTAAGATGATACATTGCCTTTTTATTCTGTGTTAAGCTAAAGAGCTCATCAACTGACATATATAAGCAACACAGTTTTGTTAGCGTACAGCTAACAACATAAATATTTGTAGTAAAAGAAGAAGAAGCTTTTAGATTGTGAAGCTCTTCCTCTATTCTTCGTAAGATTGGATGAGGCAATAGTTGATCACTGCTTCTTCTAACATGAGATGGTCTATGGTGTACTAAACTGAAGCTTGTCATTTTTTCTTCTTCTTTCTTTTCTTGATGTTTTGGACAAAAAGAAGTAAGAATAAGTTCTTATTTTGTTCGGGAGCTCAATGTTTAAATATGAATGTAGGAGGCAGTAGGAATAATACTACTTGCATTTTAAATTTGGTGACTTGAGTTTTTAAATTTGAAGTTGCAACAAGTGACGAGTTCATGTAGAATTTTTAAATGTATAATTTTGCTAATTATCACTAATCACCATAATTAGCCATAATTAGTGAATAAATTTGCAAATCACTCACCTTAGCCAAAAATAAATTATAGATCTGAAACTTTTACAAATTTGGCTTGGATTCCTATGTAGTGCAGTAGCTCTACCTCGAATTTGGTGCTAATCCGCCTTGATTTGATGTAGATTTGCTAAATATGTGATTAGAAAGTGATTAGAGAGAGATTTGGAAGATGGATGCCATTACTAGGGTTAGAGAAATGTTTGTGGCAACTAGAAAAATGAAAGGAGATGATTCTCCAACTTCTTTTAGCCCTCCCATAACCGTAATCCCGAAATGGATTATGGGCCTAGCTGCTAATCACCCTATTAAGCCCGATTAGGCTATTTTTCCATCTTCAAATCTTATTTCAGCCATATCTCCCAAATAGTAAGTTTGTTTGATTAATGTGACCACTCAACGGAAAGGGAAACCATCATTTGAATCCAATGGAAGTGATTTCAGGTCAAAACTCTTTACCAATCAAAAGTTATAGGCGAAACAAGATTCACCAGGGGAAAAATGGTCATTTAAAGTTCGGTAAAAATCATGAATGTGGGAAATGACCCCACTAGTCGTTTTCCAAAGTTGCATCACCATATGAATTCATACGAGAATAAAATAGATATTGTACGGTCCTTCGATACGTAGAATACGGGTCGTTACAATTTTGAAGAGAGTTTTTCTGATCGAGCATGGAGGCAACGATTTCTCTAGCGCCGCCATTAACCCTAGAAGTCAGGTTTATGGGCAGTAGAGAATATGAAATATCAGATAACTGCTATGTGCATAAGATTCTCTTTTGGGATTATAATGTATATTAAGCCGTACCAGTGATATGCATAAGACACGTGTTTTCGTAGAAAATTGATTATTTGTGCACGTCAACCCCCAAGTGTAGGTTTAGCAGTAAACTTATAATCCAAATCCCGGAGTATGAGAAATGTAAAGGGAACACACAACTTTTCGTAGTGGTTTGACACTAATGCCTACGTCTACTTCATAGTAATCATTCGTCATATATTTGTCGATTACAATGTTGTGCAATTTCAATCAATTTATATGTACAAAGTTGTATAATAGAACAACAAATAGCTTGTTAATTCTAAAATTTGACCAAAGTGTTTTTCTTTTTCTTCGTTAAATCAAAGTGTGAGTCAATGTCCATGAAATAGCTCCAATATCCAAAAGTTTTAAAATATGTTTAAAAGCAAGCCAAAAGTCCAATTATCTAAAAGTTGTAGGCAAACGTTTACCAGTCCATGGATATGTTCAAAATCATGAAGATGATGGTGGAAGTCATTAATGGTGCTTGAGAGCTCTAATCTCGTATGCCAAAGCCTAGGCAAAGTCCAAATGAGCCAACCCTTTTGAATGCCATACAATGAGGTATTTATAGGTGAGTTTGGAGGCTTCAGCCCGAATTTTGTATCCCGAGGGGATGTGAAATTCGCATCCCAAAAAGATAGCCAAAAAAACCTAGCCAAAGCCAAAAAATCGTATCCCAGAATGTTGAAATTTTGAATCCCTATTTTCCTTGATCAACACGTGCAGATCAATCCATTCTATGTGATCCGGACGTAAAATCTAAAGTGCAAGACAGTTTTCCACTTTCCCATACTTCGAATCCGAGGCCATATCTCGAATTTGCATCCCAGAATTTCTAGTGCGCACTCGAAGAAAATCGCATCCAGGCCGATGCACACAAGGGATTTCACATCCCCGTTTTGCATCACTTTTTTGTTTCCGCTTCTAGCCTATTTCGCATCATGGATCAAAGTATATGCACGCCCAGGAGATTTCAAATCATAGTCGTGTCGATCCGATGCTTCTCGAGTTGCCAAGTTCGAGATGGGGATTTTGAATCCCTTTGCTTGCCAAGATCCACCAATTCGCATTCTGTGTCAATCACTTGAAATAGAGTGATCGACACATAATTTTGCATCTGATTAGGGACGTGAAATCCTGAGGATACGAAATCTCTGAATGCCAAATCAAATATCCAGGCCTGATTGGCCTGGCACACGCACGTGAAAAGTAGTGATTTTCCAATGTCGATTGCCTTTTTTTGACGTGCTAAACCAACGATCTGCCAATTTTCCAATTCCATTTTTTCTTTGATCTGGCTGGTGCGCACATGTGGTTTTCCACGTTTTCAACGCGTTGCTAAGAAGTTTTCAACTTGCCAAATCTACCACTTTGCCAAATACTAGATTTTGATGTCGTGAGTTGCGCAAGCCATTTTAAGTGACCATGTCATGCTGATCATTTGCTTTTGAGTGCGTGAAACTAGATTTTACCAGAATCCATATATTGTTCCTTGAAGGGTTTTGCCACGTGATTGGATCAACACGGTCAATGATTTTGACCTAATTCGACCGAGTCGATCATGTATTTTTACCGTGTCGTTTTTCCAAGTTTATTAACTACGATTGCATGAATCGACGCTATTTCAAAAATTTTCCGAACACATCGTGACTTCGACAAAATCGTTTTGTGTTTTTTGATAACGTTCTCGAGACTTGAGTGCGTCGCTAACCATAATCTTGACATGTGACTACTTTACCAAAAAGCACATTAACAAGTTAGGTTCCGATGACTCTTGGGACTGAATGTGCACGTGGATACTTGTATGGGTCATGCACAAAGTATAAAAATTGTTTCTAGGAGCCACATTTAATTACATTGATGAATTGGTGTTTGGTCTTGTTGGATTGAGTTGTGTATGTGTTTGGGTGTTTGTATACATATGTGCCTTAATATGCAATGAAAAAGTATGTTGAGATGAATTAATAAAAAGTTTCATTTTCTGTTGTATCCTATATTCCCATCTTCTCCTTATTATTCTTGCTTCTTTCTCTGCAATATTTCTGTGATTACCTCTATGATTTTACAACCTTCTTTCTCTCCTCTTTAATCTCTGCTTCTCCTCGACTTGATCACCCTTTTCATGCTGATCTATACACTTTGATTCCCTCTTTCTTGCATTTCCCTATTGCATTTCACATTCCTTGCAGCTGTTAGATAAAACTGTTGCCTCAATTAGGGGTGAGCGTTTGGTTTGTTTGGTTTATCCGATGATCAAAATTGTCAAACCAAACAAAAACTGATAAAAACGAAAATCAAACCAAACCAACCAACTTAATTTTGGTTGATTATCCGGTTTAACCGAACTAAAAATATTTTGGATCATATATTTGTAATATTAACTATAATCTGAAATAAATCATGAATATCTGATTATAGTATTATTATTTATGATTATTATGCTTTCTAAAAGTATTTTTGACACATACATGATAAGTAAAATTTTCTTGAATGACTAATCTAACCTTAAATATTAATTATAATATCGATAATATAATAAAACTTCGGTTAATTTGGTTAAACCGATAACCAAACTAAATATTTTTTAAAAACCAATTACAAGCCGATCTAATTTCGAAACCAAACCAAATCGACCAAATTAAATTAATTTGGTTGATTTCTTTATTTTAACCAAATAATACTCCACCTAGCTAGCCCGATCTCCATCACTAATGTCATCGCGGCTAACATTTTCCTTCACATTTCAAACCACCAAACTCCACAATTTACCCTGCATTAACAAGTCATGGTCAACGAAGAAGTTAGAGCCTATCAACCGGTCGCCACTTCCAATTTGTATTATAAATACTAGGTATTGTACATACGAAAGTAATGATAAAGAGTTATAGTTTTTCATTCTATCTCAAATACAAATCTGCACAATTATATTCAGTCGTTCACAATGCAATCACAAGAAATCATAAACTCGTTTACTTCACCATTTCTAAGATGAATAGGCTCGGTTTGGCTTTCAGCACCACAATCTTCAACACGTACACATTGGTGTTTACAGGTGTAGTTGATGGGACTTCTATTGTTTAGGGATTGAATTAGGTAGATGTAGAATTTGAAGAGCAGAGGTCAAGGTTAAGAGTTGTCTAACTTGTGAGATATGTGTTAGAATGCATGTAGAAGTATAATAGCTTTTTCTGCATTTTGAGTACAAAATAGGGCAATAAAACCTTGAATTTTTTCTTTTTTTTCTTTTTTCATCGTGGTTTTAAGCAGTGTTATCATTACTGGACCGGACCAGCGGTTCATTCATCGTGGTTTTAAGCAGTGTTATCATTACTGGACCGGACCAGCGGTTCAACCACCGTAACCGTGAACCACGGGCTAGCCCGGCCCGAAATATGATAAAACCGTGGATGAGCTCAGAACCGTTAAAGCATGCTAATTTGGGCACATCTGCCGTGAAAAATTAACTTCGCATTCAGGCTTGTATGGCCCAGCTGGACGCGGATGCCAACCCTACCGCTAAAACGCAAGGATCAAACTATTTTATAGAGGCAAACATCATATACCTACCTTTCCACAGCCGATATGGGACAAATGTTAAGTAGTGTATTATATAACTCAGACTGCATGATTCAAAGACATTTGAAAGCTCATTATCAATGTTTATTCTTATCCATTTTTACACTATTATTTATAATTATGTAGAAATAATTGGGAAAAAACATGCACGACTCCGACGGTTCAACTCATTGGACCTTCAAAACCTTAAACCTTAGGATGTCACGATTCGATGGACGGTTCGGTCTTGATAATTATGGTTTTAAGTAATTGCAATCAAGCATGTTGTCAATTATTTTCCTTTTTCCGCATCTAATCTTCAAGCATGTCATTGAGTTTTGCTAGTTTATTATTGTCTATTGCTTTGGTTTCAAAAATCTTCCTTGAATCGTGTATAACTTCCTAAACTTGTAGCTTCTTCTTTGATTCTCATTTTACATTGAAGAATTCAGTTGACACTAAAGAAATAAATCTTTAGTAGTTGTCTTTCTCATTTCAAATGTATCTTCCACACGTTAGCCACGCCACGATTTGCATTGGCAATACAGAAATCAAAGTCATGCTTCACCAATCCCTTAGCCCGGACTATAATTCAAACAGTAGACTGTACCTGGTCTTAAAATTTAGAGCACTCACAGCAGTCAACGGTAATTAGAGTGGTAAAATAGAGTTTGAAGTGGTAACTCTCCCCACCAATCCAGCAGTGAATGAGGGGACGCTGGAGTTTATTTTATTTTTAAATAAAAATACCTTAAACAGTTTTCTAAAAACCGTTTAAGGCATAAACGGTTTTTAGAAAACTGTTTAAGACTAAATGGTATTTTTATTTATTTATTTATTAAAGTACCATAAATAGTGTTCAGAAAACCATTTACTTCTTATTCGGTTTTTAAAAAAATCGATTAGTGACCACCGCTCTTCAATCGAAATGGCGAACGCTTCCATTTTTTTTTCCACGCTCTTCCCGTTGCTACTGTAGCGCGAGCGTCAATATTTCTCACTATTTCGGATGCTTCCCCACGCTGATGGGAGTGCTCTTAGTGAGAAGTCCTTCAATTTAACTCACATTTTTCCATTTCAAGTTCTTTTGTCTGCTACCCTTCTTTTAGTAGTGACCACTGCCTCAATTCTAAGCATTATTTTATCAGTTACATCATATAAGAGCAATCTTTCAAGAAATAAGATTATTACTCGTTTCAGTTTTCGTATGGCCTTTGTAATCATTATATTAATATATCTCTTCTAATAGAAAATTCAAAAAATAAACTCTGTTTACAATTTAACATCTAATCGACTATGTTTTCAACTACGAGCTAAGAATGTTAAGAAGAGATACCCTATTCTGAATAAGTACTGTGAACAACTCCTCTAAACCCTTTTCGAGTTCTTTAGTGCTTTCTTCCAACTCCTTCAGTTCATGGCTCTTTAGTTTCCAACATTCAGTTCTCACCCATTTACTAACTTTGTTAACCTTCAATTTCGAACTGGTCATCTACAAGAAACCCAACATAGTCTTAAACAAACAATTAGCAATCGCTCTTTTTTTTGGAAAAGAATAATGTGTGATCTTCTAAAAAGAAGAGAGCACACATATATAATAAAAAACAACAAGCTACAATATCCGACTATAGACCAAAATGAGTTAAAGCAAAACAATACACGACTCTAAGAATGTAAAGGATAGTAGATAGATGAGCTCCGGAAAAACCACCGCCCATCATACTCCAATATCGAATTCCGGCAAAGCCACCACCTGATAACGAAGTATATCTACTCCAATACAATGAACCAGTCACTCCAAACAAAAAACCACAAAAATAAAGTAGTACTACCCCAAAAACTCTCCAAAACCAAACATAAAAGGAACTCCAAAGCTAATGCCAATCACCAATTCAGACAGCAATCCACAAAGCTCCACAGCAACGACCAATAACCTGAAACCTGAAAGGAACTAGGCAAACCATAAGAACCCATCACACACACACACACACACACACACATATATATATATATATATATATATATGAGTATATATGTATATATATATACCAATATATATATCCATATACATATGTGAAGAAGAAATAAAAAAGAAAATGAGACAAACAAGCAATACCAAAAAATAGAAATTAACAACAAATGCGAGATCTATCACCTCTAAAATAACTATTGATTCTAATAAATAAACTCAAATTAAATATAACATTAAGCAAGAAACAACCAAAACGCGAATCACCAAAAAACATAAAGCGCGAGTTAGACATCCAGTGCAGACAGTAATTAACTGTCTTAATGATTATATTTCCATCAGACACTGAATTAGAATGAAAAAATCTCTGATTCCTCTCCAACCATAAGAATCAACTGGTGATAATAACTAAAGAATCCAACACATATCTCTAACTAGAATTATAAACAAATCTACAACGATCCCAATACTCAATACAGCTACTAAAATAATTAGGACAACCAAAAACAAAAATCCTTAAAACCATAGTTAAAAGTTTAAATGCTAAAATTGCAAGAGAATAATAAATGATCAACATCTTCATCCAAAATACTACAAAAACAACATTTAAAATAATATTCCTCTTCTTTAAAAACTCAACCGTATTAAGCTTCTTATGAATAATCAACCACATAAGAAATTTAGCTTTAGGCGGAGAACTAGAATTCCAAATAAACTTAAAAGGGAGCAAAGAAACACCAGAAAAATTAATAAAATTATGCATAGAATTAACAGAGTAGACTAAACTTTTATCCAGACCCCAACTAAAAGATTCACCATTCTCATCCAAATGATACAAGGCCCACTTAGCTTTTAGTAAGGCTAATTGCCCTAACAAACCCCCTTCTAAAATATTATCAAAAGAAAACTCCTACGGGAAGTCAGAATCCCTTCTAAAAACATCTTCAATCAAGGAATTCTTAAAGATGCAATTATTAAATAGCTCACTAAATTCATATTTAAGCGGCATACTAGAAATCCAAGCATCATACCAGAAGTAAGTAAGATTACCGGAATGAACAGTCACCTTACGACCTAACTTGAAAAAGTCAAAACAATACAAAATAGACTTCCAAAAATAGATAATCTATTAGACCAACTAAAACCAGACCTAATAATAAACTCGCCTCCAGAGTAATAAAATTTGGAAACAATAATCTTCCAAGTAGCCGACGCATCAGGGCACCTAAATCTCCATAGCCATTTGGCTAACAAGGAAGAATTAAAATTATAAAGATTAATGATCCCCAGACCCCCATCTTTCTTAGGCTTACAACACACCTCCCAGTTAACTAAACATTTATAACCTCTACAAATAGGAACACCACTCCAAAGATAATTCTGTCAATTTTCTCAATAACCCATTGAGCAAAACGATGAATGGCCATCCAATAAGTAGGAATAGCGGATAACACCGAATTAACAAGAACTAATCTACCTACTCTATACAAAAATATGTTATTCCAACTCGATAATCTATTATTGATCTTATCAATAATAACTAACCAATCTTCCTTCTTAAGCTTCGAAGGCCTAACCTTAAAACCTAGATAATCAAAAGGAAATTTCAATACTGAACAATTCAAGGTGCTTGAAACCAAAGACTCAACATTATCAAAATCATTAAGGACCATAACAACACTCTTGTCGAAATTGATTCTGAGACCAGATAACATCTCAAAACAATAAAGAATAAACTTAAGAGTAATAATATGCTTAGGCAAATATGAGGAAAATAATAATGTATCATCTGCAAATTGAAGAATAGATAATACATTATTAAATTCCTCATTATCAACACTACCTAAAAAACCTAATCTCGCAACTCTCTTAATAATTCTTGAGAGAACATCGACCGCTAAATTAAACTGAAAAGGTAAAAGGGGGTCACCTTGTCTAAGACCTCTCTTATATTGGATCTTCTTGCCCACAACCCCATTAATGACAATACTCGAGCAACCAGACCTAAGTAAGAGCATGATCCAGTTGATCCATCTAACACTAAAACCCCTAGCAAGACATAATTCATAGAATAAATACCAATCCACTGAGTCAAACGTCTTCTCAAAATCTAACTTCAAAATTGCACAAGAAAAATTATTTTTACAACAGACGTTAATATACTCCTGCACAGCGGCCACTCCATCCACTATGTTTCTACCCTTGTTAAAGGCTGTTTGTGAACAATCAATGAGATTGTTCATCTTAAGACTAAGCCTGTTAGCTAGGACTTTGGAAATGATCTTGACCGAACAATTAATTAAGGAAATTGGTCTGAAATCCTTCAGAGAATTAGCACCCTCTCATTTATGAATAATGATAACATTAGCAAAGTTAAAACTACTTCAACGCAAATCACCACTATAATTCATTAAAAAAATTAATAAAATCAAATTTCAGAACCTCCCAAAACTGCTTATAAAAAAGAATAGAAAAACCATCAGGCCCAAGAGCTTTCTCACTAGGCATATCACAGATTGCCTTCCAAATCTCCCGTTTCGAAAAAGGACTGTCTAAATCAGCTAGCTCAACCTTAGTGGCTGGCGGAAAAATGTCATTCCATCTAACATTAATCCTTCTCTCGGTCCTAGTACCTAGAATCTGCTTATAGTACCTAGTAAAATCCTCATTTAATTCCTTCTGAACGGTCACCTCCACATCATTAGTAAAAATAAAATGGATCAAATTATTACGCCTCCTCTTATTAGCCACATTATGAAAGAACTTCGTGTTATTACCCCCCTCCTTAATCCATTGAACTCAGGATCTTTGCTTCTACTTGATTTCGTCTTTCTCTAACATCAACTTGAGATCATTTCTAAGGTTGCAAAGTCTATCCCTCTCATTGGGATTAAGAATCCTACACTCACTAACCTTGTCTAAATCTAACATCTCACACAAGATCTTATCTTTCTTAACTCTAACACTCCCAAAAATGAACTTATTCCACCGTTTGAGAAAAAAATCTTAACTTACCTAGCTTAGCAACAAAAATCTTCGCAGAATTGCCACTATACAGATTATTAAAATAAAATAAAGAATTCCACTTAACCCAAACAAGATTAATAAAACTAGAATCCTAAAGCCACATCTTTTCAAATTTGAAACTGTTGCCAATAGAAATATTCAAATCGCACGAAAGGATAATAGGACAATGATCAAAATATAAAAAGGCAAACCCTTAACTCTACAAATAAAGAATCTATCATCCACCTCAGTACTAATAAAAATCTATCTAATAAGGCAAAAGAAGGACTATCTCTGACGTTAGACCAAGTGAACGATTTATTATTCAGAGGAATCTCAAACAAATTATTATCTAAAATGAAATCATTGAATTCCTCCATATCAGAGAAATTACCTTCCTGAGGAGATCTCTCCCCTAAAAACCTAGTAACATTGAAATCTCCCCCCACAATCCATTGATTGGGAACAGAATTTCTAAACACAGAACATTCAGCCCACAATAACCTCCTCTCAGTTTTTGTATGAGGACCATACACATTAGAAATGCCCAGCAAAGAATTATCTACAAGAGAGGCTAAAAGGATGTGCAAGGAATGCAACTTAGGAAACTCATGCACCAGTCTAAACTGATTATCTTTTCAACCAATCATAAGCCCTCCAACACTACCTATAGCCGGAAGACATGCCCAATTACGAAAGAGGGACCCACTTAAATTCGTATAGAAACTAAAATCTGGGACCTCGATTTTAGTCTCATGAAGTAAAACGATATCAATATGAAAATATTTAAAAAAGGTCCTAACCTTTGCACACTTTTTTGGATTATTAAGGCCTCTAATATTCCAACTAACGATCCTCATCGAATCAAGGAGTTAAATCTCTCTAATTCCCTACTCCTAATGTACTCTGCATCTAACTCAAAATTAGAAAATAAAAAAGCAGTATCATT
This sequence comes from Allium sativum, assembly GCA_030737875.1. Lineage (NCBI taxonomy): Eukaryota > Viridiplantae > Streptophyta > Magnoliopsida > Asparagales > Amaryllidaceae > Allium > Allium sativum. The sequence goes on from CM060924.1 coordinate 1,052,357,350, forward strand.
AGCGAGCTGAAGTAACTGACTAGTCGAAAGGCTACCCAAAGCATAAGGAGAATAATCGCTACAAAAAACAGGAGTCATACCTGAGCCCAAACCGAAATTGCTACTACTAGCATTCGGGCTCGGGGACTTACCACGAGAAGAAGAGGATTTGTATCTGATCTTAGCACTGCAACAGACCAATCCAGAACTGGGAACTACACTCCTACGTCTCCTCCTCTTAGCCGAAGAAGTGGAACCAACACAACTATGCGAATGGCAATCGCTGACCACAATCGGTTCATCACTAACCAAAGAACCAAACCCATCACCAGCATCAAACACCGAATAGGACAAATCACTCTCTCGATGAGTCACGCTGAAACATGGCCTCATAAACACACGAAATAGACTCACGCCCGACTCACATAGAATTACAGAACAAACGCCCTTATCCAATAAAAGCAAACAACCATGCTGCATAACACAATCCAACAATGAAGCTTGCACAACAGAACCCAACGCAGAACTGTTTACACAGGAAAAGCTAGTTCCTGTTCCATCCATGCAACCTAAAAAACCATCCACACCTACCCTAGTCAAAAGCACCTCATTGCTGTCACAGGAAAACTGGCAGTCTCCCCTAACCACATCATCTCGAACAGAACCCACGGCAAAACTGCCCCCCATGTCCTTGCTAACCAGAGAGCTTGCCATCAGCTCATCATGCTTGTGACAAGAAGAACACATAAATTTACCTTTCCTCCCAAGCTTAACTCTTCCCACATTAAATCTTTTCCTCTTCGATGAGCGATTAATCAGCGTCATCCTCTTCTGAAACACTAAAGCGCCACCTATACCTTCCAACCTGGAAGCCTCCTTTACATCAGAATTCTCCAACAACCCAAAACTGGTCGACAGTTCCACATCCTTAGCCCTCCTCATCACAACAAAAAGGAGAAATCTCCGCAACACCAACAGCGTTATAATCACCCATATTGTCTCCACCAATACCTTATCTGCCATTAATAAATACGAATCACCATTAAACGCATTGCTTTTATAATCATTGTCACTGTAATTCCTCAACATCTTAGAACAATGTTTAATCTGCTTCATCAACATCCTCTCAGAAGCAGCACAAGCAGACTCAACTTTTCTCCATAATGAAAAGCTAATCCCTTGAATCTGCTCTCTCATCAAAGCCATGCATTCCCTTAAAGCACTGGTTTTGTCCAGAAGCTGAATGGAATCATCCAATCGATGTTCAACCCATTTTTCATTCTTGAGATGATAAATTTCTTCCATATGGCAACACAGTTTAGTCAGCGTACAGCTAACAACATAAATATTTGTAGTACAAGAAGAAGAAGCTTCTAGGTTGTGAAGCTCTTCCTCTATTCTGCGTAAGATTGGATGAGGTAAGAGTTGATCACTACTGCTTCTAACATAAAATGATCTATGGTGTACTAAACTGAAGCCTATCATTTCTTTCTTTCTTTTCTTGATGTTTTGGACAAAAAGAAGTAAGAATAAGTTTTTATTTTGTTTGGGAGCTCAGTGTTTAAATATGAATGTAGGAGGTAGTAGGAATAATACCACCTGCATTTTAAATTTGGTGACTTGAATTTTTAAATTTGAAGACGCAACAAGTGACGAGTTCTCATAGAAAATATGGATCTCTGCCAGCCAGTTTTTAGATTCTCTCTGGGCTTATAAGTCGTTACTTGGAAAGAGGGAAGAAGTGAGTTTACAATACATGCGCACGTACGGTTATTTTGTCGCGAAATGGTAGATAACCCGAGCGTGGGGATTTTTAATATAAAGAATTGTTGAATCCAAATTAAGAATTCAGTGCGCTGCTGATCTACCGAATTTAATTTTTTTGTTCTGTGCGTATTGTTTAGAGCTGTAGACATTCATTGGATTTTGATGATTTAAGCTATGATTCTGCAGCATTCATTATATCAAATGCTGCACATGAAGGGAAAGCTTCATGAACTTTCTTTCTGTTTTGACTTTGAAGTAGTTATAAGCACGGTTTCACTGATTTTACTTCAGTGTTTTAGACTTTCACATTGTTGTGGTTTGTGATATTTATCAATTGGATATTAAAGTGCAGACAATGGAAGTTGCTGCATTTTAGAACAAGTTTTAAGGAGTATTTACTTTTGAGATATTTTAGGATCCAATTAGATTTTGAATCTAATCTTTTCATTCGTCTATATAAGCAATCATTATGGATAGATTTATTTGTACTTTTGAAGGAGAAAAAACTTGTTTTTGCTTTTAGGGATTGAGATATCTTCTCAAATTTAGGTCTTTCTTTGTAATTAATTGGTGGAATAATAAAGATTTGTTTTGTGGAATTTGCTTGTTATTGTTATCTTCTTCGCTCTTTCAAAATCTGATTTTGTAGTGATCTCAGAGAAACCCTAGCAATTGGTATCAGAGCCTTCTACACAATTTTTTTGGAGAGGGTTTGAATATGGATAAAATTGTTATTAAAAAGCTTAATGGAAGAAATTGGTGATTACAGAGGGCAAAGATGGAAGATTTCCTTCATCCTAATGATCTTCATCAGCCACTAGAGAATAATGGGGGAAAACCTAGCAATTTATCCAAAGCAAAATGGGAGACTATGGATAGGAAGGCCGCTGCATCTATTCGATGTTTTTTGGATAATTCAGTGTTTCATATTGTTGCTAATGAAACATCGGCTTATGCTATATGGAAGAAATCGGAAGGGGTTTATACGAAGAACTCTGCAACAAATAAGGCTCTTTTATGAGAAGGTTGGTGAATCTGAAGATTAAGGAAGGTGGATCAATTGGGGAGCATCTTAATAATTTAGAGGAAATTGTGAATCAATTGGCTACCGTGAATTTCAAGGTGGATGATGAGATACAAGCTTTAATGATGATGAGTTCATTGCCAGAAAGTTGGGAAACACTTATGGTTGCGTTGAATAACTCAAATTTGGATGGCGTTGTTTCAATGGGGTCCGTGATTAGTAGCTTGCTTAATGAAGAGATGCGGAGGATGAGCCTTAAGAAAGGAAAAGATAAGGAGGAAACGGAAATTGAAACTCCAATTGAAAAAGCTTTTATTGCAAGGAGGGATAGTCAACGAAATATGGAAAGACAATCGAATAGATCGGACATGAAAAAAGAATATGTTTGTTTTTACTGTGACAAACCCGGTCATCAACTGAGATTTTGTCATAAGCTTAAAAGGGATAAGGAGAAGTTGAAGGCATTGGAAGAAAAGATTGATGAACAAAATAACAACGGTATTGAGGTGAAGTTTGGCGAGGAGATTGAAGGAAATGTTTTTTGCGTTAATAAAGGCAAAAGCAAAAATTAGATACTTGATTCAGGAGCTTGTTTCCATGTGTGCCATCAAAAGGAAGCATTTATTGATTATGAAGAACAAAGTAGTAAAGTGGAATCTGCCGACGGTCGAGATTTGCATGTTAAAGGCATAGGTTCGGTTCGATTGAAGATGAATGATGGAAATGTGGTAAAGCTAGCGAGAGTTAGGTACATCCCAGAAATTAACAAGAATCTTGCTTCAATTGGACAGTTGGAACAAAAATGTTGCAATTTCTCGACTAGAGGTGGAGTTACAAGGGTTTGGAGGGTAACAAGAAGCTTCTGCATGCAAAACGGGAAAATGATAACATTTATAAATTGCTTGGAAAAACGGTGGAGAATGTTATGAGTTCTCAAATTGGATTAGGAGAGGCGAGTTCATCTGAATCAAGGTGGAGCCATCAACGTAAAGCCACAAATTCTACATGGAGGCCATTGTGGTATTACAAGCAATTTTGAGAACTTTTATTGTGGCGCATCTCATTAGGTAAATGCATAGTTTGGGGGGGGGGGGGGTTTGAGCGTTGGAGTGATTTCATATCAAGGTGGAGTGTTATGTTTTGTGATATTTATCCCATGGATATTAAAGTGGAGATATTGAAAGTTGCGGGATTTTAGAACAAGTTTTAAGGAGTATTTATTTTTGAGATATTTTAGGATCCAATTAGATTTTAGATCTAGTCTTTTCATTCGTCTATATGAGCATGTCATTAGAGATAGATTTATTAGTATTTTTGAGGGAGAAAAACTTGTTTTTGTTTTTAGGGATTGAGATATCTTCTCAATTTTAGGTCTTTCTTTATAATTATTTTGAAGAATAATAAAGGTTTATTTGGTGGAATTTGCTTATTACTGTTACCTTCTTTGCTCTTTCAAAATCTAATTGTGTGGTGATCTCCGGGAAACCCTAACACACATTTCGTCGGTTTTGATACTTTATGGTTTTGACAATTTGTTTGATCATAGATAACTAAACTAACATAAAATATTTATTACTATAATATCGATAATTTTGAAAGTATCATACAAGTTTGGTTAATTTGAACAAGCCTGATAACCAAACTATATATTTTTTTCGAACCGATTACAAACCGAACTATTTTAAAACCAAACTGACCAAAATAATCTGGTCTGGTTAGTTTAATCAAATAATGTTCACCCCTAACTCAAATCATCTTGCTTCAAAGTATGTATCACTGCAAGAGCAACCGATCCACCAAACACGGCTCCAAGCCTCTCAAATCTTATTGGTATGTCTTCTAACATTAATTCATGCCTAATCAGAATTAATTCTAGGGTTTAGTAGTGTAAGATCTAAAAGTGGCTCTAACACCCAAATTATCTAAATTGGTAGAGATTTATATCTAGAATTGCAAGAAAATACAGAAAACACACAATATTTATAGTGGTTCGGCGTTAACGAGCCTACGTCCACTTTATATCTATGATTATACGTAAGATTCGAGTACAATCAACGATTTTTCTCTCAATCTCACTTTTACAATGTTGATCCACTCAATGATTTTGAATTAATATTGATAAGAAATAATGCAGAGATAGTAATGGTGGAAACAACCCTTAGAACTGCCAAAAGATCCTAAAAACGTCGAGCACAGGGATATTTATAACTGATATCTACAGGTGGATCGTGGTCACATGTGGAACAAATCCCGAGGATCTCGGACTGGCTTGTAGTTGGATGGTGAAATTGTCGAGATGACGGTTGTAGACAGGTGTCCTTAGATCCTGTATTTTCGGATCGTGGTAGACCAAGTCGAGGTCAATACTTTTTGGTTCATGAGGTCGGGTCGTGGAGAGCTAGCGTGGCGGGATCAGATCTTGGTAAGGGACCGCGATCGTGGATGAGCGCTACGAGTCGAGGATGAAAATGCGACCACGGTTGAGTGTTTTATACGAGACTTCATATTTCCTTTGTGCGTGAATCTTGGTGGCTTGGTCCAAAATCTAGCCAACATTTTGCCCTCTCGAAGTATATTTTATTAGTTATCAAACATGCTTCGAAGCTGCTGAACTATTCCTTCACAAAATGATGCAGATTGATAGTCACATCCGTTTCAGCGTCGCATTGTTTCGAAGGGTTACGCCTTTTGAAGAGTATAAGTATCAGTCCGGGTTTCCAATTATTCCTCTGTTCATTGGTTAATTTCCATCTTCTGAACTCCAAAGTATACTGCAATCAGCTTGTCAGGTAAGTTTTAAAACAAATGAGTATTTCCATATCTTTTATTTTGTGATCATTCTCGAGTTCGGGTCATTACAACACTATACGGTTTGTTGGATTGGGCATTCATTACGGTCTAGTGGTTCAACGGGCCTTTCAATCGTGATCCATGGGCAGAGCGGGCCGTATTCACGAGCCATGGCGTGCTCTTGCAAGTGGCCCATATATTCTCACGGTCCATGCATTTAGGCTGATCCGAATAGGACAAAAAAAGGGAAGTGCAAGAGTCCCTATTTGCTTATATAATCCGCTCCTTTCTCTTCTTTGTTTTCCGTTTCTATTATCACTTTTACTGTTGCCGCCTATTTCGATCTAAACCTTAATTCAAGAAATATCCCCTTGTAATCCCGAAAAAAGGTAAAAAAAATAGTTTTTAACTCTCTGTTTTTCGTTTTTTATGGCTCTGAATTCGGTGTTGCCTCAAGTATCAGATTTCCTCGCGTTTTTCTTTACTCCGGCGGATTTTCTTATGATCTCAATGCCATGGCGATGGAGCTCACGACGCCAGGACTTGAAGGAGGAAGTAACGAATGGGGTGAATATGAGTAAAAGGAAAAAGAAATTTGGGTTTAGTTCGGATAGGAGGGGCGATATCACAGATGGAAGAGGAAGTTGACTATCAGGGGAGCTTCGGTTGATCGATTCGTGGATGAGAAGGCGATACAGATCGTGATGGTGAAGAGCAGAAGTTGCTCAACTTGAACTGCGGGTCGTGGTAACAGGTTCGCTCATGGAGAGGAACGCAACATCGATTCGTGATGATGGTGACATGAAAGGATTAGGGATAAAGACGAAGCGTTAATCTGGACAACGGATCGGGTTGTGGGGATCATGAGGGCCTGTTGCGATCCATTTAGATGAAGCAAAACGGGTCACAAGCCAGGGTGTTCCACGATCCGAGGCCATTCTTTGAGCTGATTTTTCCCGTCGTCCGGTCCTGCTTCACGAACCAACGTTATTTCACGATCCGAACCTTGTCGTACAAGTTAACTTGACTAGCGATCCAATACCCATGTTGACTTAACAAATACAATGCAACCCTGATATATCTGTGGACAATTAGGATTAGAGCCTTCAACACGAAACTTCTGAACTGGACAACTGCATGACCTAATAGCATATAATGGCCATTATTCCGTTTACTTAACTGACTTCATGTTTTTCTTCAATGTCTGCACAGGCAGACACTTACACTTACACACACGGGGTACGGGTAACTGTGTTCTAAATTCCCACGTTTTCTCGCCAACACAGCCATCTCAGATAAGCAGTCAACCGAAATGTTAGAGAGAGATACTGAATCAGAGTCATCAGAGCATTATGATCCCGATGTGCTTCCCACAGATTCAGATCGGGAAGATTCCGAACCCGACTATGAGACCGACACCGATATTGAATCGACAACTTTTGAAAGTACATCTCTTGAAGACGAGGAAGAAGAAGATGATCGGGCTCCCGATGAGATCCCAGGTGTTGAGGAAAAGAAACTCACTGATTCTCTGGCCTCCAAATTAGATGGCATAAAGCTTAAGAAAATATGTTTGAGACATGGGATCCCTTGGGACGATGTGAAGACTCCGGAAGGGGGAGATAGACCCCATTCCACCCCCGAAGGATATATGGCTGTCAGTAGGCTAATGTGCTGGGTAGGCGATATTCCTCCATTTCCACCAATCGTCGTTGAGACCTTAAGACGATTACACATTGCCCCTATGCAGCTTCGTCCCAATGCTTACGCTGCCCTGTATACTCTGTGCTTGGCATATGCGGAGATTTTGCAGACTGAGCTCACCTTCAAAGATTTGAAATTCTATTATCTCTTCAAACATCGTTCCACAACGACTCCAAACTTTTCTTTCTTTGGATCAATAGCCAATAGGAATGTTTTATCGGAGGGTCACAATAGCATAGGGGATCCCAAAACTGATTGGTTATATGTAAAACACCATGCCGGGTGTGCAAGGAAGTGGCTAAAATCCAGTAAGCTCTAAACCTCTAGGCGTGTGATCCGATTATGTAACCAAAGCACTGACATGTTTCTTTTCTCCATACAGATCATAGCTTCCCAAAAACGAAAGGCCCGGTATATGATGATCGACTGTCCTTCCTCCTCAAAAGCAAATCAGACTTCTTAAAAATCAAGAAATGTATCACCGATGAGAATCTTCACAAGCACCTTCTTCTGGATGTAAGGTTCAGACTTGGTGCAGGTGGTATTCCTTATAAATATGTGCCCCTGACTGAAGGTGAAGGGGCCATGGGGGTCACGAAAACCACTGAACTTCATAAGAGCCCATCACCAATGATCAATCAAGATGATGAGGATTTGAATGTATATAAAGGAGGAGAGGTCCGTGCCGATGAGCCAAAGGAAGTCCTAGACTTTGAGGGACAATCTCCCTAAAGGAATTCACCAACAGCTAAGCCTCCTACTCATGATGAATTAACAGAGGGACATATATTCGGAGAATTGAGCAAGATCCCTCTACCATACGACATTTACACACAAGAAGATTTCGAAGGGAACCATTCTTTCCCATCTCTGAGGAAGTGAATGTTCCGGTTGGGGAAAAAGAAAACACACAGACGAGCCAGACTCTAGGCCTTGGTTTGTTAGGGGGGATTATACGGGATGCACGAATCACATGCACCACTCGTCATAACACCTCTACACCACCAGTATTCATGATTCTGATACACATTTGTTTTCTTTGTAGGGAAAATGCCTCGTAAACAATCCTATTCTTGTCGCTCTCTCCGAGCGAGCACACCGAGGCTTCTTTCTGATTCTGAACATGCTCGCAGTGATAGCCTGGGGAGTGATAGTTATCGACCCCATGATTCTTATCAAACTCATTCTACATGGTCTCATTCTCCATCAAGGAAAGATGCTAGGAAATCCCATAGTCGTCCAGTGCCACCGGCGGGAGGTAAGCAAGTCTTCCAAAAATACCATGAGCCAAAAGATAAAAACAAAGATCCGAGCAAGGATTTAGGAAAGAAGAAAATAGCTATTGTCCCCTGTAGCCCGCGCGATTTGGATACTGCCGCTACACAATGTTAGAGTCTATGCCCTAGAGGCAATCCATTTGATGAGATTGATAACAATGTTTGTTATTATTTTATTTGGAATAAAATAATATTCTATTATATTATATTTACTGCGTAGTATAAATATTAATATAATAGAAGTCCTTAGAAATATAATACGGAATTATATAATTCGAGTAAGACTTGAATTTGAGATTATATAATATGACAAGTATTACAATTCTTAAATGTCCCTAGTCGAGTTTTATTGTTTATTGAACAACAATAAAGCGTTGAAACTAGTATATTGATTGACTGATGATCACATCTCATTGATCATTAATATACGTGATATTAAAGTCAAGATATAAATATGTATTAGAGAATAGCGTATTGGGCTGACCCACCGTGAGATAACTGCATAGAATATAATTAACAGTATCATAAGTTATTCTCATAGTGATAGTGATGTAATGGTCCTCAGACCTGAAATCATTATAATTTTATTCGAGGATATTTGTGTTTTGATATCATCTAAAGTTACTCGTAACAGAGTAACGATAACGGTGATTATTGGATACATCTCGAGTCGAATGAAAATTATGAATGATCTAGATGGAATTTAACCCTACGATATATTCGTAGTGATATCCATGGGCCTCTTGATTGAGTGAGACTGTGAAATGCATGGTCGTGCTCAAGTATTGATTTGTTTTAAAACAGTCTACTCATCGATCAAGATAAACGGATTAAATCATAAAGAGGATGATACGATCCATGCCTCTAGTTTAATCCTGGATATATTGGTTAAAAGGATTGTATTACATTGATACACTGGTCATAGAAAGGTTGTATCAAATCATTGATCTTATTATAACTTGGGTAGCAGCGACGTATTGCTAGATGGCAATCACTGTTTATGATTTTAAATGCAATTTAAAATCATTGCCAACGTTATAATAACCTATAGGGTCACACACTTAGAATGTTATGAAGGGAAAAACATTTAATTGGATAAATAAATTATCAAATCTGTTGATATTTATTTTGATATTGAAACAATATATCGGGGTTCCTTATTTTATGGTACATATTTAATTTTATAAAGTAAAATCGTTTTCTTTTATAAAAGGACACGTGAACCATTTTTTATTTGATGGACCGATCAGATAAAACAAATGAAAAAAAAACCCTATCGATTTCTTTTTCAATAAAAATCCGATCAATGGCGGCTAGCACCAGACCCCTTCCTCTCTTTGATTTGATCCAAGTGCAACGCGTTCGTGTGGATACTTATGGAGGTGTGGCAATTGACATGCCCTCGATTCGACGATCTAGCCTCGTTCCATTTTGATTTGGAGAATAACTTGAAATCTGTGAAATCGACAAGCCAGGTATAAAATACTTACTTAAATTTATTTCGAATTACTATTTTGCAATAGATCGTTAGTTTAAAGTTATTAAACTATACCAATTAGGGTTACTGATTTGATCTTAAAATCCTTACAGTGGTATCGGAGCCAGGCTTTGCAAAATTAGTATTTTGAAACCATGTTTTAGATTAATACGTGTTTGATTTCTTAGATAATCAATGGGATCCAAAATAATTGTCATGTTAATTCGATTCTGAAATGAAAGATAGGGATTATAATTCAGATCTTGGTTGAAATAAAAGTTGTTTCAATTATTAACTCTAGTTAATGTCGGCTATTGAATCTGTTTAAGTGTTATACAATTCAATACAGGCAAATTATAAATCTGAATTTTGTTTTGGCTGTTGAGTAAAATTGCATATGTTATGATGATATTAAATACATATAATTCCATGTGTTTAATCGCTGATACATATATGGTTTAAAATAGAACGAGTTTGACTTGTTTTTGATATTAAAAAAAATTACACTGTAATTACCATATTTGTTTAACATGGAATCCTGTTGATAGATCAAAACAGTTTTGATTGATCACGATCAGTATGACCAGTCATTATGGGTGATGATTTTATAAAATAATTTTGTTGCTTGTTTAATATGAAAAGCTAATCAATTGTTGGTTCTGTTTGTGTGTATATACATATGTTTTTATCTGATTAAAATTATGTAAAACAATAAGTCATAATATTGAATGTCAACATTGATGGCTTAGTGGTTTTATCAGCTTAAAATCAAACAAGTGTACATATAAACTAAGCAATAATAAACTAGACTGGGTACTTGTGGATCCATAACAATATTTAATCAAGTTAAATAAAATAGACCCAAAGACCAGTTTGTACTTATCATCATAAAAATTATATACTTATGAAAAGTATATAATTTAATTTTAATTGTTAAGTTAATACTTTGATGAATAGTCATCGAATAAATGATTATCAAAGTTTGAGGGATGGCAGATTTGATAAGCATATCATTGTTTATTACATGTATATAAATATTTCTTATATTGATCAGTGAACAATGTTAATTTCATAATCAAAGTATTTGATTAACATGAGTGCAAATTGTTTTGACTCAACTTTTCATTTTTTTTTAATATGATCTAAGACCTTTATTAAATGTTCGATCATTTAGGTTTTATTTTATTTTTGTAATATTTGTTTTGACTGGAAGAACATTTCAAAAGACATGTAGAAAATGGCTTCTAATGGTCACTATAATGATACTGCCATATTTGTTTAAATGCCTTGCTTTGCATTTATACTATTAGAAAACATTACAGTATCAAGATACTGAGTTGTGCTAACGGCAAGGACCCTAAAAATGTATGATTTTTCTACATGTATATATTTACATTGATGAATGCAAATATGATTTGCAAATAATGATTCGTCAATGTACAATATATATATTGTATGTATAACAATACTAGCTTTTGAAAGCCATCCGTGTTAAAGATTGCCAATTATCTCTGTAAATATGATTTACAGTTTTTAACAATAGGATTTATATAATCTGTTATATGAAATTTTAATGCTAATCATATATATATATCTGTTTGCACCATTTTTGTATATATATATTCTATGGACATGGAGGAATGGATGATTAGTGTATTGTACACACAACTGAACATTAACTAACTTGTAAAATTAATGTTGCAAGTTGAATGAGCCTGTTTCCACTTTTAAAACATAATGTATGTACATGTTCACTTCATGGAATATGATAGATTGGACACAAGATGTTTGATACTAATATGATTATGGTTTCCGAAAATTATATAATAATTCAGCAGGTGATAAAATTGTTTTATAACCAAGTTTAGATTAATACTAATTGGTTTTATATGCACTAGATATAACATTGTATATGCAATAAATATACGATTGCCTAATTAAACTAATTGTGCTCAAATTGTATACCCAAATGTATTAGACATTATTTGGGAAAAAGATGGGCTCACACCATATAATATGTATATGTCTTTGATATGTATATGATTCATATTTTAATGTAATGAATGAATGGTCATATATATATATATATATATATATATATATATATATATATATATATACTGGAATTTTGTTTTCCTGCTCTACTACCAGCCATTATGAACATTTCATATGATGAAATAAAACTTATTGCTATATATATATATGTTGATATATATGTTTTGATGATGGGCCATATATCTGTGCTATTCCTCCTGACTCTTAATATGTTTTGAACTTGAATCTACCGATGTATGTATACATATAAGCTTAATTTTGTCGAGTGTATTACTTAAATATGATTTATCTGTTGCAGCAGATTATAACTTGATATTTATTTTTGCACTATGTGTATAAACAAATATATGTGTGTATATGTATATATATAATAGTTATGTATATATGTAGATTCAAAACCAAAGTACAATTGAGATTGGTAATCTCAATATCAGAATTGTCCAATATCTGATGAATTGATGCATGCCATAGCAGACAGTGTAATTTGTATAATTTTATGAACAAATAGTTGTTATATTAATCTCATATGTATAGTGCATATAATATTTTTTATATACATAAATTTATACATGTTGTATAAACGTCCGTTGGTATAAATCTTCTTTGTTGAAACAATGTTTTCATACTACAATCCTTATGTGATAAGGTATAATGTAACAAAAGAAACTTGTACCATAAATTTGATATATGGTTAACATATGTATAGCACAAAGTATTCATTCCTTTATGCAACTACTTGTTCGTCATATACATATGAATCCAAGCAGTCATAAATGTTGATTTATGTACATATATAGCCTAGATCTTATAGATATACAAAATTTCAAACAATGCAAAGGACTGAATATATATATATGCATCATTGTGTGATTGTCACAAACAAGAAGCATATTTATATTGTTTGTTATTGCAGACACATTATGAAAGGAAGAAAGAAGGGACAGCAAGTGTGACTTGCGACTCTGATGATATGTACATGTGGGGATCAAATTAGCTTTATGAAAACTGTTTGATTGAACACAAGTTATAGACTATAAACATAATGCTATGTATCAAAATTGTATGTATAAATTTGATTTAATCTTTGTACTGAGTGAATCATTGTATATTTGGATTTAGGTGGATACAGTAAGATGTTAAATATGATTTGGGTTGTATATAATATGCAATTATACCTGAATCTTTGTAGCAGTTCCAGTTTATATTTTCTGATCTTATATCATGTTTATGATATATGTGTCAGACATTCTCTGCCTCAGTGATAGAACATGATTTGGATATGTAACAAACATAGTAATCTTATTTCTCTTAAGAGACCAGAAAGTAAAAAAAAAAAAAAAAAAAAAAAACATGCGTAGTCCATAACTATTTGTATGTTTTGTTTTTCATGGTCTTATAATCTGACTGGACCTTTAATGTAAGGGCTTGGTATATAAATGAAAGACCATGTTTAATGATATATATATAAAAAACATGTGGTAATTATGATTACCAAAATTTTGAAATGTTCAAAACCATATATAGGCATGGTTCCCATATAATATTAAATTTAAATACATACATATTTGTTTCATATATATATTACTTGAATCCATTTAATATGCTACAAATATAAAATACATATATTTAGAAATGTGTAAATAACTTTGATATTGTTCGTCACTACGAATTATAAATTCCCTCTAAAGAATTTTTTTGTTATATTAAGTCACGGTGACGTCTTCCAATAATATACTCATCACTGTCCAAAATCACTGGATGTAACTAACGCCAAAGCGTTGTGCACCTTTTATTTTGGTTATATGCGATGGAGTAAATCTGGTGCTCCAACCTATTATTGGGTCTGACTTAACTAGGCTGCATAATAGGATTATGGCCTTAGAGACAAAAGCATTAATTATTCTATATTTTGAGCAAATGAATAATACTGAACAAAATGTTCAACATGCGATCCAAGAGTTATATAGACGATATAATTGACATAAGATGTCTACCTAAAAGGTTGTGTTTTGGGTTTAGCCAAAGTTGGGTCAAGGCATGACTAGATATGGATCTTGGAACACCATTATATGTGTATAATGATATATATATATATATATATATATATATATATAAACAGAGGGATGTTAATTTGAGTGGGAGCGTATTTTGGTTTAAATTACATATTTATGTTAATATAATTTTTGATTGTCAAAATTTTGTATTAAATGTTACAGAATCAGTTATTATTTTATTATCTAATGTAGATATAAATAATAAATAACTCCGATAATTTACATTAATCCTTAAGAAGGATAAATTGAATTAAATCGAATTTCTTGACTGACATTGAAATTTAAGGATTGTCCTCAAACAAATTAAAACGTAATTATTCTAACATAGATCCAAAAATAAAGTTAAAGTGTGACTTCAACTGAATATGATATAAATGTTATAATAATCTACTTGTACATTTCTAGTATTAGATACTAGATATAAATCACATAAATGTATGTTGATTTACAGAAATTGCAAAACAAGTAGAAATCTAATAAAAGGACAAGTGGACTTATGATTGGAAATGAAGCAAATGTTGCTGGATTATCCATAGGAAGTTGATTCTTGTTGATTTTATTGGCTTAATTAAATAAATAAAATAATTATTATTATGAAATTCCACTTAAAATAAATGTTATAATATATCTTGTTTAGACAAGTTTGAATTTCATTTGTAATAAAAGAATAATTGTTATTCTTTTTATTTAAGTAAAATATCGTATGGAATTTCACAAATAGTTAATGATCTTTATAAATCCTCAACTATAATGTACTTGACATTATTAATGAATGGATTAAATTTAGTAATTTAAATCCTTCGTACCTTTAGCATTGCCGGTTAGCCCATATTAACAAGAAAGCATATCAAAACTCCATAATGATGAAATTTTGAAATCGTTTGATTTCGAATCATATGAAGCATGCAAATCTTGTTTATTCAGAAAATAACTGAATCACCTTTCACTTGACGCGGTGAATGGGTAAATAAGTATTGGGTCTCGTACATAATGATGTATCTGGAGCAATGAATACATAAGCTAGAGGCAGGTTTATTACTTCATTATATTTACTGATCATGTCAGTAAATACAGATATGTGTATCTTATGAAACACATATCAGAATCCTTTGAAAAGTTCAAAGAATTCAAAATGAAGTTAGTGACCAATTTTAATAGAAAATAAATACTTTTCGAACAGATCGAAAGAGAATATTTAAGCCAATTATTTAATGACTATTCAGATGAGTTTGAAATTATTTCACAACTCACTCCATCTAAAACACCATAGTGGAATGGTGTGTCTGAAAGGAGAAATCACACATTATAAGATATAGTATGATTAATGATAAGTCTTATGGATCTTCAAATAAATTTAATTTAGCACAATTGCATTTAATCCCACTAAAGCGATTTTGAAGACGCCATATAAGATATGGACTAGGAAATGTCCTAGTGTGTCTAATGCAAAGATTTAGGGCGTAAGTCATTTATTAAACATCCTTCCCTTGATAAGATAGGACCCAAATAAGATAACTACTTTGTGTAATCTCCACAAGATATAAATGGATATTATTTCTATAAATTCTCTGAGAATAAAATGGTTACTGCTCAAATTGGTATCCTTTATAAAGGAGAACCGGTCTCTAAGATACCAATAGGAATGAAATAGAAGTCGGAATGTCTCGAAACCACAAAATGTCATTGAATCTTGTATAGACAAGAAATTAAGTGGGAGTGAGACAATAATTCTAATGTTACTTGATAACACATTAATTATTGTAATTTTTGTTAGTTTTAAAACAAGAAATAAATACTGATTCTAAGAAAGAAAATGTTTGGACTAAGAAGTTCATGATTGAACTTAATTCATTGTTGATCCAATGATATACATTGTGATAACAATATGGTTGTTGCTCAGGCCTAAAACAATAAACTCATTATCGATCCAAATATATATTTAAGAAATATAATTCCTATGTGGAGTGGTTTACATAGGAAATGAACATATCTGCAAAGTTACAAACGTTGTAATGTTGCAGGCCTACTGAATTAAACTCGGTCGCAGTAGAAGTTTAATAGTCACACTAGTTTCATGAGTATACGATACATGAATGATTGACTCTAGTGCAAGTGGGAGATTGTTAGAGTCTATGCCCTAGAGGCAATCCATTTGATGAGATTGATAACAATGTTGTTGTTATTATTTTATTTGGAATAAAATAATATTCTATTATATTATATTAACTGCGTAGTATAAATATTAATATAATAGAAGTCCTTAGAACTATAATACGGAATTATATAATTCGAGTAAGACTTGAATTTGAGATTATATAATATGACAAGTATTATAATTCTTAAATGTCCCTAGTCAAGTATTATTGTTTATATAGGACAACAATAAAGCGTTGAGACTAGTATATTGATTGACTGATGATCACATCTCATTGGTCATTAATATACGTGATATTAAAGTCAAGATATAAATACATATTGGAGAATAGCGTATTGGGCTGACCCACCGTGAGATAACTACATGGAATATAATTAACAGTATCATAAGCTATTCTCATAGTGATAGTGATGTAATGGTCCTCAGACCTGAAATCATTATAATTTTATTCAAGGATATTTGTGTTTTGATATCATCTAAAGTTACTCGTAACAGAGTAACGATAACGGTGATTATTGGATACATCTCGAGTCGAATGAAAATTATGAATGATCTAGATGGAATTTAACCCAACGATATATTCGTAGTGATATCCATGGGCCTCTTGATTGAGTGAGACTGTGAAATGCATGGTCGTGCTCAAATATTGATTTGTTCTAAAACCAGTCTACTCATCGATCAAGATAAACGGATTAAATCATAAAGAGGATGATACGATCCATACCTCTAGTTTAATCCTGGATATATTGGTTAAAAGGATTGTATTACATTGATACACTGGTCATAGAAAGGTTGTATCAAATCGTTGATCTTATTATAACTTGGGTAGCAGCGACGTATTGCTAGATGCCAATCACTGTTTATGATTTTAAATGCAATTTAAAATCATTGCCAACGTTATAATAACCTATAGGGTCGCACACTTAGAATGTTATGAAGGGAAAAACATTTAATTGGATAAATAAATTATCAAATCTATTGATATTTATTTTGATTTTGAAACAGTATATCGGGGTTCCTTATTTTATGGTACATATTCAATTTTATAAAGAAAAATCGTTTTCTTTTATAAAAGGACACGTGAACCATTTTTTATTTGATGGACCGATCAGATAAAACAAACGAAAAAAAACCCTATCGATTTGTTTTTCAATAAAAATCCGATCAATGGCGGCTAGCACCAGATCCCTTCCTCTCTTTGATTTGATCCAAGATCAACGCGTTCGTGTGGATACTTATGGAGGCGTGGCAATTGACATGCTCTCGATTCGACGATCCAGCCTCGTTCCCTTTTGATTTGGAGAATAACTTGAAATCTGTGAAATCGACAAGCCAGGTATAAAATCCTTACTTAAATTTATTTCGAATTACTATTTTGCAATAGATCGTTAGTTTAAAGTTGTTAAACTATACCAATTAGGGTTGCTGATTTGATCTTAAAATCCTTACAAACAAGATGTTATTTACACCTCCGAGAATCAGGTCAAGTTAGAGTCTTTGCGGAAGCAGTTTCCCGACATCTTCTTAGATAGAATGGTGTTTGTTCCAGACCTTGAACCGGTTATCGAGGACTGGGATATGGAGGTCATAGGGCGAGTGAGTCACGTAGCCAAACAGTATAAGGCGATGAAGAAGCATGTCGCCACTCTTTCTGCTGCCATTCATCACCTAGAGATGGAAGCAGCCATAAACAGAGCGAAGATTGACAACGATAGTAGGGCCAGGAGCAAAATGGAAAAGGAGCTAGAAGATACACAAGCTCAGCTCACTTTTGCTCGGCGAGATGCGGAAAATTACAAATCAGAGCTAGAGAGTGCTAGGAAGCGTTTTCACATTGAGCTCGTCTCAAATAGCCAAGAACATTTGTGTAACACCCTGCCTCCGCTAGGGTCACTCGCAAAGGAATGCACTAGCTTTAGAGGGGCATTATTGGTAAACATGCACAGAAATATCACAAGACAGAACATATAAAATAGCGGAAGTAAAATCGAACTTTCATAAACATGAATACATAAGGTCTAAAGCCTTTTACATCAGAGTACATCAAAACCTGTCTTGCAATAGTAAAGAAGCATAAAGACTTTTTCATAAATTATTCCCCAAATAAAAACAGTAAAGTAGCCATAGCCAGGAAAAGTCCAAGCCATCCATGATGACCTTCAAGCAGAAGAAGTCCGAACTAAACAGCAGTGTTTCCTCCCTGTAACCTGGGGGGGAAACGGAAGAAAAGAGGCGAAACAAAACGGGTCAGTCAAAAAGACTGAGTAAGCCCTATCTACTATTAGTATAAAAACTAGTAAAGTTAACTGACATGAGAAACTGAGATGAACATAAGCATGATAACAAGATAGATAAGCTAAATCAAAATAACAGGATGAACTACTGAACTCAGATAAACTAGGGTGTCGTGATAAACTACGGTGTCAAGATAAAACAAGGTATCACATTGTCAGGTTTCTATCAAGTATAATATCCCAAGATATCTATCGCGTATAACGTCCCATGGCATCTATCCTGTATATCTGCTCTGCACCTACCGTACTAGTACCCCAACTGTATTACGTGTTATCCGTGAATGACCCTTACTCAAAAGTCGTGTAATGGTCCATGTCAACCTAATATGCCGCATATATAGGTTACTCAACTCATATGTTTCTTTCCATGTATAAGTTCAGTCCTTTGCCGAAGGCTGTACGGGCTTTCCCTTGTAAACGGTTTATCCTTGAAGTTGTTTTGGACTGCAACCCTTGATCTAGTTGTGTTTCCTTACCATGAACTATTGCGCGTCCACTTAGGATTTATGCCACCTAGGACCGCTAGGGATTATGCTACCTAATGAACGTTTCCGTGTCTCGGTTTGGGTTTTGGCCACCTAGGACCACTAGGGATTACGCCACCCGTCAACCGCGCCCTTGATCCCACGTATGTATTGTGAATCGTTTTCCATGTCTAGATGCACATGTTCCCCAATGTGCCATCCGAGTTCCGTGCCAGGGCAAATCAAGAAATACGGAACTCGGTCGGGAGCTTTAAATCGTCTGCCGATGCAGATATCAAGGTCTGTTTTTGTACCCGTGGCAATGGTCCCACGTGACCCCTCCCTCAACTACTGAAAGGCAATCCAAGAAAAATCATGTATAAGAACCACTCCACGGCCCCACTATAGCCCACTTTCCTACGGGCCAACCTCACCCATGACTCGATAGCAAGCACATGGTCTGTTGGGGGTTCCCTTCCTTTCCGCACGTACACGATTGACTAAAGATGGTAGGTAGTCGGTGATGCGCTATCCAGGACAAAAACAAGAATCGTCGACTCCACGCTAATCCATCCCAGTCTTTAGGTTGCTCGCATAGCAACCAAGGCATACTCTTGGTCCTTCTAACGCAGACCTTAACCTCTCATGGGCCTAGTATAATTACCTGGCAGCCCACAGAGGGATCCCAAGAATATCCTCACGTCCCCCGAAGCTTCCACTTCGGCACCCAGTGCGCTGGAGCTTTTATCCAAGTCAGATAACTTGCTCCCCCTCGTATACTAAGTGATGACCTACCGTATCAGGTTACTCATCGTTTTGAGAATTAGTCCTATGTCCTTAGCTAAGAATTATTACGTAGTTACCCTTAACTAAGGTTTAACACTTAGCTTCCTTTCCCGTTATCCTTGATTAACCACGGTTTTCTACCTAGTTCTTCTAGCTAGGGTTTGTCTATTGGGTTAAGTGTTATCATTCAAGTCCATGACTTAACCCGCCCACGAATCACGTCAAAGATTGGCTAAGTATTTAAGTTCAAGACATAGTCCCACAAGTTGGTTAAGTGTACCCAGAGGCTCATGACTTAACCCTATCAAGTCAAATTGGTCAAGTACTAGCTTACCTTAATCCTATCGGATTATCTTGCTAGATCGATTAAGCATAGATTATCTTAATCCCATCAAATTATCGAGTCGGATTGGTTAAGTATAGGTTGACTTAACCCCATCCTCTAATCGTACTACAATGGTTAAGTATATTCTAAAAAGGTCTTGTGACTTAACCTTATCAGGTCCGCATATTAGATTGGTTAAGTGTAAGTTACTTAACCCCATCAAATCATCATGTTTAATTGGTTAAGTATAAGTTGCTTAACCCCATTAAATTATCACGTTAAGTTGGTTAAGTATTGGTTACTTAACCTCATTGAATTACCGAGTTTAAATTGGTTAAGTGTTTAACTTAACCCCGTCGAATTACCGTGTTTAGATTAGTTAAGTGTGGATTACTTAACCCTATCTAATTACCGTGTCGGATTAGTTAGGTGCAAATTACTTAACCCCATCCCCTAATCATCTTGTATTGTTAAGTGTCATTAAGAAAACTTACTTAACCTTGCCAAATTATCATGTTGGATTGATTAAGTGTTGGTTAACTTAATCCCCGTCCACTAGTCGTATAAAAATGGTTAAGCGTCATTAGGCAAATCAAATCACTTAACCTACCCAACCTTGTCATGTTTTGTTAAGTATCATTAGCCTAACCTATTTACTTAACCCATTTACCCATGTCATATTTGGTTAAGAGTCATTAATCAAATTAACTTAACCATATCATGTGGCATTAATTACTTAATGCACCCCAACCTCTCACATTAGACTTTGTTGTGGTTACTAGTTAAGCCGGTCGGTTCCGGGTAGCTTTACACCACAACTTGGTCTAACCTCGGGTTCAAGCACAACATGAACAACTTCTCACATTGGGTCCTATTGTTTGCAACTACTAGTTAGGCCGGTCGGTTCCGGGTAGTTTTACGTTGCAAACTCAACCCAACCTCGAGTTGGCCACTTTCATGTTTAGTCTAGTGTCATGTTCATAGTCAAGTTTTCAAGCAATTGGGTAGACCTAACTTAATAGGTAAATTCCCAATGGGTAGACCTAACTTAATAGGTAAATTCCCAAGCTTATGTTTTTATGCATACTTACATGTCAACTTCCATGTTATACTTCAAGTCATGTTTTCAAGTATAAACACATGTCATATTTAACGTTACATGTTGTCATGTTTATACCCATTTACCCAAGTCATATTCATGTCATTATGTTTCCCCATAATGTGACCCCAACGCTTTTTAAACTAGCATATACGTTCGCAACAACGTGATGGATTAAAAGAAGAGACTTGGCAAAAGAATGAAAAAAATGGGTATTAAGCCACAAGTTAATCATGGTGGCAAATGAGGCACAAATGTGTTCATTAGCTTGCATGTTACATTCTTAAGCCTCAAAAACATGCATCAACCCAAACTTGGTACATAAGCGAATCATGGTGACAAAAGACATGGAATGATGGCTAGGAACTCGCATATATCATCATATAAGGATTATGACTTCATATGCAAGCTGACAAGATTCTCATGTTGCATAATGCAACATTTCAACATAAAGGTTGTGGCTTTTAGTTCATAAGATCAAGATAATGACTTCATGAACTTGCATAACATGATAGCATGCATCATTCTAATTAATCAAACCCAAACTTTCAACATGAACATTTAACTTCATAGTTAATATCTAAGAGTAGGGAAGGGCTTACATAGCTATGAAGGCACAAATCGAAATGCAAAACAAAGATTGTGATGAAGCCTATGCATGCCATCACCCAAAAACCCAAAGATGAACACTCCAAATCAACAAAAATACCATCCTTATGAACAAAGATCATAGCTTTTGCCTTGAAATCAACTTGAGAAGCTCTCATACTAACATAGGGACTCTCTAATACTCTCATGATCATGAAACCTCTCATAGAAATGAAGTGGAGGCTAGGATAGTTGAGTGGAGGCCATGAGAGTAGCAATTTTGCCATAGTTTAGTTGCATGAATGAATAATGAGGGTTTAGGGGTAGGTTAGGGGCTTATTTATAGATTAGGCAAGTGTTTTAGGCCATAGGATTAAACCTAGATTCAATCCAAGCCACCAAAGTATGTCTTGGGGAAGAAGTCAAGTGTAGGAACCATCTAGGGCCTTTAGATTAAAGATGAACCATGAGAACCATCCAAATGGAAAATCTGCATTTGAGCGAATCGGCCCACGGGTTGACAGCCAAACACCCTGGATTAACCCCTAGTGGACCCAGCGGGCTTGGGTCGACCTCAAAAATCGGCCGGTTCGGTTATTCCCCTCTCCCAATTCGCTGTTTTGAACATTTTTGCATATTTATTTATTTAATTTTCAATTATATATATATATATATATATCAATATATATATTTCTTTGCGAAACCCATTTCACTTAATTAAGTATCCTTTAATTTGGGAATATTTCGTGAAACTTCGCGAGGCCATATCTTGGTCATACGGACTCCGATTTTCGAAAACTCGTACTCTATTTCGCGTATTTTTCCGAGACGAACGCAATGGCATAGCCCGTTTCACCTGATTCAGAGTTTAAAATTAAATTCTGCCTTGATTCTCGTCTTAATCATGTTATCGAAATACGGGTTGTTACATTCTCCCCACCTTTTAGGATTTCTTCCCCGAAATCTCCAAGTTAGGAAGAACATATCCTACCGTCCATCATCCATCTACTCAAAACATCATCCACAAGCAACCATTGTCCTTAGATGATTTCTAATGCTGTATGAATATATGCAAGACGTGTGTGTACATGTACATGTTCCTTAGCTAATGCTAATGATCAGGCCTGAATAATCTTTCTAATGCAAAAATATGTATAGTGCCATGTATCCAACGTGTATGCAAATAGTCCTAGTCATATAGATACTATATGCGTGCACAATCATTCATTCATATGCAACAACCGCATGATAATACACTCGATTTCATCCATAAACAAGTATAAATACTCGTGCATATGCAATATGAAATGTGACCGAGTCGAGCTAGTATCTAATGTGTATTCGCGCATCCACGAGCAACCACTTGCAACCACTTGCAACCATATCAATCATAACATGTTTCAAATACATGTTTACATCCATAGGGTTCTACCTAGGATTCCCTGAAACAGGGTCGAGAAGATAAACAAGACAAACTCCTTACGGGATTTGTAACAGAAAATAGGACCGAGAGGATGTCCACAAAAGATAGCCTACAAGTAAGCTCTACCGAAAACAGGGATCAAGAATATACTCCCAAAAAGAGATATCATGCGCGTATCTAGTCTTTGACCATCAAAGTCGTCTTTCCTGAGCTTAATTCCATCGTGCCTTGACCGTCTTTTAACTTCACGATTTCGCAGCTTCTTATTTCCTGTTTCCATAACATGAGCTAGAACTCATTTCTTTGTCGCCTCTCGTTCCACTTGCACTTATCCTTTTCCTAGAATACTTGACGCAAACATGACTGCGTACTCATGATCTCATGCAAGCTTTCCAAAATTCACTAGTGAATCTCGGACCTCGTACCACAAGGTATTCCACGTAGAAGAACTTTCTCTTGAAAGTAAACAGATGCCAACCAGGTTATCAAGCGCACTTACTTGGGTGATTTCCATAACCCGTGCATAAGTGAAATAAACCATCCGTCTTATCGGCGAACACCACTCGATCGGGCTTCGAATTTCCAATAAAGGCATCAAGGGATTCTAAGTAATTAATCATGACCGAACCCAAAAAGGTTACACGAGACTTCGAGGGTATTACCAAGGCTAGTCAAAGAGTCTAACTACCCTCCTATCAAAACCGAGAGTGGCACCCCTTACTGGATAACCACTTCATCCATAACCGAGGCATGTTATTCTCAAATCCAAAACAAGTCATGAATAAATGGACCGGTTCTCCACAGGACTTGAGACAAAAATGGGATTCTCTATTACGCTAGTACTTAAGGTGCAGAGACTCAACTATCGAAGCAAACTTAAATGATGCGGGGATCAAAACAAAGTCTTGGCGGGATGATAGAAAAGAAGAGCTAAACTTTTAACAAGATCGTTACCCTCCTTCCGAGGTACCCTAGAAATAAGAGCATACTATTACCCTCCCGATGATCTTGTCCTTGTCCCATAATACTTAACTATCCACCCCGTTTTACCATGCCAAAGGTACTCTCTCGTCATGGGTTTCATTGTTCATCTTTCTCCCTCCTTTGAGGACTAAGCTATACCAACCAGTTGCTCATCCTTAAGCTCGTATCCTTTATCCTCTTTCTCACTATCCTTTCTTATAATGTGGCCACTGGTCTCTCGAGAACCACCTCCATCGCATGGAAAGCACTTTCGTAGATAGAAAAGACTAGTCGCAGTTAAAACCACTGTGACTACAGATGGAGGAAAGAAAGGAAAAGAGATTCAATTAAGGAAACAAGGATAGTGCTAATGGCCTTTGGGGAATAGCCTTTTTCTTTTAAAAGAAAATTTTCTTGAAAAATGCTTCTTTATAAACGATTTTCAAATAGTTTTCAGAAGGTCTTTAAAAACTTTTGCCCAGTCTGGTAACCTTCTGCTCTGATACCAAATGTAACACCCCGCCTCCGCTAGGGTCACTTGCAAAGGAATGCACTAGCTTTAGAGGGGCATTATTGGTAAACATGCACAGAAATATCACAAGACAGAACATATAAAATAGCGGAAGTAAAATCGAACTTTCATAAACATGAATACATAAGGTCTAAAGCCTTTTACATCAGAGTACATCAAAACCTGTCTTGCAATAGTAAAGAAGCATAAAGACTTTTTCATAAATTATTCCCCAAATAAAAACAATAAAGTAGCCATAGCCAGGGAAAGTCCAAGCCATCCATGATGACCTTCAAGCAGAAGAAGTCCGAACTAAACAGCAGTGTTTCCTCCCTGTAACCTGGGGGGGGGGGGAACGGAAGAAAAGAGGCGAAACAAAACGGGTCAGTCAAAAAGACTGAGTAAGCCCTATCTACTATTAGTATAAAAACTAGTAAAGTTAACTGACATGAGAAACTGAGATGAACATAAGCATGATAACAAGATAGATAAGCTAAATCAAAATAACAGGATGAACTACTGAACTCAGATAAACTAGGGTGTCGTGATAAACTACGGTGTCAAGATAAAACAAGGTATCACATTGTCAGGTTTCTATCAAGTATAATATCCCAAGATATCTATCGCGCATAACGTCCCATGGCATCTATCCTGTATATCTGCTCTGCACCTACCGTACTAGTACCCCAACTGTATTACGTGTTATCCGTGAATGACCCTTACTCAAAAGTCGTGTAATGGTCCATGTCAACCTAATATGCCGCATATATAGGTTACTCAACTCATATGTTTCTTTCCATGTATAAGTTCAGTCCTTTGCCGCAGGCTGTACGGGCTTTCCCATGTAAACGGTTTATCCTTGAAGTTGTTTTGGACTGCAACCCTTGATCTAGTTGTGTTTCCTTACGATGAACTATCGCGCGTCCACTTAGGATTTATGCCACCTAGGACCGCTAGGGATTATGCTACCTAATGAACGTTTCCGTGTCTCGGTTTGGGTTTTGGCCACCTAGGACCACTAGGGATTACGCCACCCGTCAACCGCGCCCTTGATCCCACGTATGTATCGTGAATCGTTTTCCATGTCTAGATGCACATGTTCCCCAATGTGCCATCCGAGTTCCGTGCCAGGGCAAATCAAGAAATACGGAACTCGGTCGGGAGCTTTAAATCGTCTGCCGATGCAGATATCAAGGTCTGTTTTTGTACCTGTGGCTATGGTCCCACGTGACCCCTCCCTCAACTACTGAAAGGCAATTCAAGAAAAATCATGTATAAGAACCACTCCACGGCCCAACTATAGTCCACTTTCCTACGGGCCAACCTCACCCATGACTCGATAGCAAGCACATGGTCTGTTGGGGTTTCCCTGCCTTTCCGCACGTACACGATTGACTAAAGATGGTAGGTAGTCGGTGATGCGCTATCCAGGGCAAAA
This sequence comes from Allium sativum, assembly GCA_030737875.1. Taxonomy (NCBI): domain Eukaryota; kingdom Viridiplantae; phylum Streptophyta; class Magnoliopsida; order Asparagales; family Amaryllidaceae; genus Allium; species Allium sativum. The sequence continues at coordinate 1,052,383,523 of CM060924.1, forward strand.
ACAAGAATCGTCGACTCCACGCTAATTCATCCCAGTCTTTAGGTTGCTCGCATAGCAACCAAGGCATACTCTTGGTCCTTCTAACGCAGACCTTAACCTCTCATGGGCCTAGTATAATTACCTGGCAGCCCACAGAGGGATGCCAAGAATATCCTCACGTCCCCCGAAGCTTCCACTTCGGCACCCAGTGCGCTGGAGCTTTTATCCAAGTCAGATAACTTGCTCCCCCTCGTATACTAAGTGATGACCTACCGTATCAGGTTACTCATCGTTTTGAGAATTAGTCCAATGTCCTTAGCTAAGAATTATTACTTAGTTACCCTTAACTAAGGTTTACCACTTAGCTTCCTTTCCCGTTATCCTTGATTAACCACGGTTTTCTACCTAGTTCTTCTAGCTAGGGTTTGTCTATTGGGTTAAGTGTTATCATTCAAGTCCTTGACTTAACCCGCCCACGAATCACGTCAAAGGTTGGCTAAGTATTTAAGTTCAAGACTTAGTCCCACAAGTTGGTTAAGTGTACCCAGAGGCTCATGACTTAACCCTATCAAGTCAAATTGGTCAAGTACTAGCTTACCTTAATCCTATCGGATTATCTTGCTAGATCGATTAAGCATAGATTATCTTAATCCCATCAAATTATCGAGTCGGATTGGTTAAGTATAGGTTGACTTAACCCCATCCTCTAATCGTACTACAATGGTTAAGTATATTCTAAAAAGGTCTTGTGACTTAACCTTATCAGGTCCGCGTATTAGATTGGTTAAGTGTAAGTTACTTAACCCCATCAAATCATCATGTATAATTGGTTAAGTATAAGTTGCTTAACCCCATTAAATTATCACCTTAAGTTGGTTAAGTATTGGTTACTTAACCTCATTGAATTACCGAGTTTAAATTGGTTAAGTGTTTAACTTAACCCCATCGAATTACCGTGTTTAGATTAGTTAAGTGTGGATTACTTAACCCTATCTAATTATCGTGTCGGATTAGTTAGGTGCAAATTACTTAACCCCATCCCCTAATCATCTTGTATGGTTAAGTGTCATTAAGAAAACTTACTTAACCTTGCCAAATTATCATGTTGGATTGATTAAGTGTTGGTTAACTTAATCCCCGTCCACTAGTCGTATAAAAATGGTTAAGCGTCATTAGGCAAATCAAATCACTTAACCTACCCAACCTTGTCATGTTTTGTTAAGTATCATTAGCCTAACCTATTTACTTAACCCATTTACCCCTGTCATATTTGGTTAAGAGTCATTAATCAAATTAACTTAACCATATCATGTGGCATTAATTACTTAATGCACCCCAACCTCTCACATTAGACTTTGTTGTGGTTACTAGTTAAGCCGGTCGGTTCCGGGTAGCTTTACACCACAACTTGGTCTAACCTTGGGTTCAAGCACAACATGACCAACTTCTCACATTGGGTCCTATTGTTTGCAACTACTAGTTAGGCCGGTCGGTTCCGGGTAGTTTTACGTTGCAAACTCAACCCAACCTCGAGTTGGCCACTTTCATGTTTAGTCTAGTGTCATGTTCATAGTCAAGTTTTCAAGCAATTGGGTAGACCTAACTTAATAGGTAAATTCCCAATGGGTAGACCTAACTTAATAGGTAAATTCCCAAGCTTATGTTTTTATGCATACTTACATGTCAACTTCCATGTTATACTTCAAGTCATGTTTTCAAGTATAAACACATGTCATATTTAACGTTACATGTTGTCATGTTTATACCCATTTACCCAAGTCATATTCATGTCATTATGTTTCCCCATAATGTGACCCCAACGCTTTTTAAACTAGCATATACGTTCGCAACAACGTGATGGATTAAAAGAAGAGACTTGGCAAAAGAATGACAAAAATGGGTATTAAGCCACAAGTTAATCATGGTGGCAAATGAGGCACAAATGTGTTCATTAGCTTGCATGTTACATTCTTAAGCCTCAAAAACATGCATCAACCCAAACTTGGTACATAAGCGAATCATGGTGACAAAAGACATGGAATGATGGCTAGGAACTCGCATATATCATCATATAAGGATTATGACTTCATATGCAAGTTGACATAATGATTATGAAGATTCTCATGTTGCATAATGCAACATTTCAACATAAAGGTTGTGGCTTTTAGTTCATAAGATCAAGATAATGACTTCATAAACTTGCATAACATGATAGCATGCATCATTCTAATTAATCAAACCCAAACTTTCAACATGAACATTTAACTTCATAGTTAATATCTAAGAGTAGGGAAGGGCTTACATAGCTATGAAGGCACAAATCGAAATGCAAAACAAAGATTGTGATGAAGCCTATGCATGCCATCACCCAAAAACCCAAAGATGAACACTCCAAATCAACAAAAATACCATCTTTATGAACAAAGATCAAAGCTTTTGCCTTGAAATCAACTTGAGAATCTCTCATACTAACATAGGGACTCTCTAATACTCTCATGATCATGAAACCTCTCATAGAAATGAAGTGGAGGCTAGGATAGTTGAGTGGAGGCCATGAGAGTAGCAATTTTGCCATAGTTTAGTTGCATGAATGAATAATGAGGGTTTAGGGGTAGGTTAGGGGCTTATTTATAGATTAGGCAAGTGTTTTAGGCCATAGGATTAAACCTAGATTCAATCCAAGCCACCAAAGTATGTCTTGGGGAAGAAGTCAAGTGTAGGAACCATCTAGGGCCTTTAGATTAAAGATGAACCATGAGAACCATCCAAATGCAAAATCTGCATTTGAGCGAATCGGCCCACGGGTTGACAGCCAAACACCCTGGATTAACCCCTAGTCGACCCAGCGGGCTTGGGTCGACCTCAAAAATCGGCCGGTTCGGTTATTCCACTCTCCCAATTCGCTGTTTTGAACATTTTTGCATATTTATTTATTTAATTTTCATTTATATATATATATATCAATATATATATATTTCTTTGCGTAACCCATTTCACTTAATTAAGTATCCTTTAATTTGGGAATTTTTCGTGAAACTTCGCGAGGCCATATCTTGGTCATACGGACACCGATTTTCGAAAACTCGGACTCTATTTCGCGTATTTTTCCGAGACGAACGCAATGGCATAGCCCGTTTCCCCTGATTCAGAGTTTAAAATTAAATTCTGCCTTGATTCTCGTCTTAATCATGTTATCGAAATACGGGTTGTTACAATTTGGCTTTGAAGAAAGAAGCGAAGGATCTCAGGACAATCAATACCGAACAGAAAATAACACAGGAACATTATGCTGCAAAGAAGGCTGCGTGGGACAAAGAGAAAGCGAGCGTAAAAGACAATCTCGCTCTTGTTGAAAAATAGAAAGCCTCTTTGAATGATCGGCTTATCCAAGCCGAAGAGCTTGCAGCTCTCGCTGAAAGTAATGCTAATAGCGCTCTAGAATCGGCTTCCACCACTGCTGATGAGCTTGCCACAACCAAAAAAGAGATAGAAGGCTTCGAAGAACTGCTATTCGACTTCTTTGGCCAAGTTATTAAGACCCGAGATGTCTCGTGGATACAGGATTATCACGTTACTTTGGTCAATGTGTGGGATATGATCGTTGATGGCAAAAAGCGTCGATCGAAAACCGAGGAAGCTGATGAAAAACAGCTCATATAGACTTATCTCAAAGGTGAAGAGCCTGAGTCTTTGGAGATATGCAGGCGTCTGATCCAAGAGGAAATTGAGAAAGAGAGAGCAAAGCTCAAGGGCAAGTATAAAATTGACGAAGGCTTTAGCTTGATTGTGGATCCCAAGGCCTCCGAAATCGAGCAATACAACCCTGATGATCCATTGATTCCCTTGGGTCCAACCCCTTCAGTTGTCGGCGCTGCTATTACAAATTTGGGCGAGGAGTCGGCTGACGGTATCTCCATATTCTCTCCACAATTCATCAAAGCAGTTATAACTTGTCATCGAACCGCAGGACAGACAACTGAGATAACCACGTTATCTCCCAAATCACTAACATTTACCTCTCATGACATAGGTGGCAAGACGATCGAGATGGATACGGAAGAGAGAACAGAGGTGGAGAAATCTAGTGTCCCTTCAAGTGCTGGTGCCGGAGTCCCTGAGGTTCCAAAGCAAACTGAGGACACAACGAGTGAGAAGGTTACGGTGGCACCTAACATTGATGCTCCTGCGGATGCCGAAGTTATTAGAGCTTTGCAAGACACCGACGGTGGTCATGGAGATGAAGAGGATAACGTAGTCATCATGGAAGAAATCAAGGATGACGATAACGAGACCTTGGCTAGTATGCAGGCCAGGAAAGAGAAACAATTGGTTTTGAAGAAGGAAAAGCATGACCCTCTATATGTGGCTCCAATTTCGGAGGTTGACCCCAGAACTGGGCTGAACATAAAATTCTCCTCCAGATCAATAACTTCACAGCTTGCCTCCCAGCCTTCTGATTCTCCCCCGGAGTCTCTTGTTGATAAGAGGAAGAGGAAGAAAGGTGACCGCTCTAATGTTGACAAGGAGGAGTTGGAGTAACAGAAGAAGGAGAAGAAATCAAAATTAAAACACCCCACCTCCGTTAGGGTCACTCTCAAAGGGAATGCCCTAATTTTGGTGGAGGTTTATAAGTATAAGTCACAGATATACAAGACAGATATAAGAACACATATTTTTGAACAGCGGAAAAACAACAACTTTATTTCATTAAAAATACGTGTTACAACAACCATACCATAATTGACTTACAATACTTCCAAAAACATAACATCTTCATAACTGTCTTGATTACATTATTTAAAGAAGCATAAAGAAAACATAAATAAACTGCAAAAGTCCTATAGTTGCTGTCCAAAGCCATAGTCTAAAACGAAAAGATCCAAGCAATACATTCTTTCTCTTCAAGCTGGATATGAAGGCTGGTCAAGCTGCGGTATTCCCTCCCTGTGGACCTGGGGGGGGGGGGGGGGGGGAACAGAAGAAAAGAAGACAAAAGAAAAGTAGAGTCAGACATAAAGCCTGAGTAAGTCTAGGACTATTCAGTCTATGAATAAACAACTGGTTATGATAAGTATAAACTAGAAATGGGAAAGCACCATAAACTTAGTTAAGTTTTCTAGGGTCGAATATACTACCCCGTATTAATCTCTGTACCCATATAAACTAGTTCCCAACAGGCACCCCATAATCAGGGTGAAGTGATCCATTTTATGACGATCGACTCCTACTCGCATAGTTACATGTGTCTTACGGCCCCCGATGTTGTAGTTACCTATGCTGGTCCCACCATGGGGTGTATCAAGTCCCATGGTGGCGGCCCGACACAATCCTAGAATGCACAGGTATGCTACTGGTGCCCAGTGCCTTATTTTTCTGCGCCGGAGTGTGTGCACGCCCGCACCCCGTTAGAACCTACACTGCTGCACCACCGCCGTCGATTTGACCTCTTACAGTCAGCCCAGTAATCGTGCCCCACCCTGCCTAGTTTCAGGGTATCATGATACCTTATAGGGTTACTGCTGAAAAGGGTCCCCCGCTACTAGGTTTTCTATTTCTAGCCAATATGCTAAGTTGGTTAAGTGTTTTATAAACCTAACCCCCAATCAGTCTGTTTAGTTTAGCATGTTCCATTTTGATTAAGTATTAATATAATTTACTTAATCCTATCAATCCTGACTCAGCCTTAATTGTCTTATTAAAGCGTTGACCTCTCACATTAGACAGGTATTGTTGTGGCTGCCTGTTGTCGGTTGGGTCCGGGCAGTCTTACGCCACAACTCAGTCTAACCTCGGGTCCTTATTGGGCTCCATGTTTAACCACCCACATTGGATAGGTATAGTTGTGACTACTGGACAGCCGGGCGGTTCCGGGCAGGTTTACATCACAACTCAATCCAACCTTGGGTTAAACACATCGTATTTTCTACATTTACATATTTTGTCTTTCTTCTTTTTTATATGTAAATATTTGCGGCCCATTATTCAAATTCATCTTTATTGGTTAAGATTTATTTATGCCACTTAATTGTTTTTCAAAGTTATTGGCGTGCGTCAAACAAGCCAACACATATGTTCTATATTTTTAACCCAAACGTCATTTCCCCCGTTTTATTCGTTCGTTCCAATGTAAGGTGTGTTGGGTTTAATACTTAAACCCAATTTAGCCATATGAAAAGGGGAGGCTATAACATGGTGTTTATAAGGTGACATAAAAAGGGGAGTGTGAACGCATGAACTTGCAACCTACGATCTAATTATCATAAGATAGGAATATGTGAACTTGCAATTGTAACAACATATAATATAAGCAATACTTAAACACGAATCATTCTATTCACAAAATCATGGTGTAAACGAAACATGTAGTCTTGGCATAAATAGTACTTAAACATAAACCACTCTAATCATATAATTATGGCATAATCATAATTAAACATGAGTCCTTATATGGTCATGGCATAAACATAATTGATTATGAATCCTATTATTCATATAATCATGGGTTTTTGTCCAATCTATGTAACTTGTAAGGGGATGCAATTCTAGTGTAAATTTCTAATGTAACTTATGTGCCAAAAATATATTATCATATGATTAAAATAACAACATAAGCTTAGAAAACATGTTTTTAACTAATCATAATAACAAACATAGCTTAGACATGTTCATAAAATTAATACAAGCTTACAACGACGCTTGCTTTTGTCACTATCACAAAATCATGATTTTTATACTCGAACTATGATGCCAATTTCAACATAACCTTCATATGAATCATAATACTTAGGTGAATCAAATTACACTAAAGTTGACCATAAAATTTTACATCATGTTGTCATAGCAATAGATCATAGACTTGCATGAATTTCAAAATAAACTATTACAACATATAGTTGTTGTTTCAACATGAATCTTATACTTGCATTTACCAAATGGGTGTTGTAAATAACTACCACAAACATGTAGTTTCCAATATGAATCATATGCTTGCATAAGTCCCAATCAAAATTCCACAACATGTGGTTGTCAACATAAGCCACATACTTATATGAATCAAACCATAGCATTGCCAAATCGTTTAGAATCAAAATAACATACAAATATAAGTCATTATCGCCACAATTCCATTTCGTTTCCAACGCAAATCGCGTACTTGCAAATATCCAATCGTATATCATAATATTCCCAAATCGTTTTGCGTCAAAGCAACATACAAATATAGATTATTATCGCCACAATTCCATTTCTTAAATTACACAAATCAACACAATTATTTAATTCATATCGGAATAGCACTCTACTTACAGCGTATGGCGAATCTTCAATTCAGAAATCTGAATTCTGAATTTGGAGATGCTATCCTTTGTTGTAGGCGTTGCTTTGATTTGATTAACGTTGCTCTAAGCTTTGAATTATCTCCTAGTTGCCTCTCTATTTCTGACGGCTATCTTCAGTCTCTCCTCAGCAGCATGACGGTCTCATCTCCATTTTAGTTTATGTGAATTAGGGTTAGCCTTAGGTCCTTTTTATAGAGTTTGTGAGTTGATTTAGACCATCGATGAAGCTTGGTTCAATAATAGCCGTTCGTTTGAAGGAGAGACCAACCAGGAGCTGACACCTAGCCTTAGTGACAAGGCAAGGCTCAGAAAATCGACCAAACACAGACCTGGCCAGCCAGGACTTGACCAGACCTGACCAGCAGGTCATTTTTGACCTGGGCGCACTTGGCAGGTGCGCCAGGTCAAAAATGTACTGGCGCACTTCCCAAGTGCACCAGTGCATTTTTGTTCTGGCGCACTTCCCAAGTGTGCCAGTGCATTCTGACCCGTTTTCCGGTTTTCCGCCCAACTTCGTTCGTCTATATCTTCTTCATACGATATCCGTTTTACGCAAACTCAATCTCTATCTCAAGCAGAATTCCGAGACGAACGCAATGGTGTATCCCGTTTCCCTTAATTCTTTGATTCAAAATTAGTTATAGTTTAATTTATGAATTTCACAGTTATAAAATACACGGGGTGTTACATTCTCCCCCACTTAAAAGGATTTCGTCCCCGAAATCTTCAAGTTCAGGAAGAATGTACATCCTAATGTCCAAACATCCATCTACTCATCCATCAAACACGAGCATCCATTGTCCTTAAAAGACTTCTAATGCTTCATGATCATATGCGAAGTGTGTGTGTACATGTACTTATCTAATGCAAAATCAGGCGGTCTACTGATTCAGTTGACCTCCTTAATGCGAATTATGTAAGTGCTATGAATCCATAATGAATGCAAATCCCCCTATTCATGATTCTACATGAGTGCACAATCATTCATACACATGCAACATCCATATGACAACACATTAAAGTTCAACCATATACGAATGCAAACATATATGCATATGCAAAATGAAGTGACTGAGCCGATCTAAAGCCTAGATTGTGTGTGTATATGCAACCACGAGCAACCACTAGCAATCACTTGCAACCACTTGCAACCATCATCCATAACATGTTTCAACTACATGTTTTCATCCAAAGAGTTTCTACCTAAAAGATAGGGTCGAGGAGATATACCTAAAAAGATAGATAAAAGCGCAACTTAAGGAAAAAGGAAAGATCAAAATGTACCCTCGAAAAGAAAAGGGTAGGCTGCGCGTATTTTAGCTTCAGTTTCCCAAGTTGCATCTCCTTCAGCGTCGCTCCACTGAACTTTGACGAGCTTGACTTCGCGGTTGCGTAGCTTTTTCACTTCCGTTCCTAATATGCGGGTTGGAACTTTTCTTATGGTTGCTTCGCGTTCCACTTCAGCTTCTTCCAGGATATTTGGCTCTACCACTTCAGCAGACACATGTAGACATTTCCGGAGATGTGAAACATGAAAAACGTTGTGAACTCCGGCCAGCTTTTAGGGTAGCTCTAGTCTATAGGCCATTTTCCCAATTTTCTCGATGATAGGGAATGGCCCTACGAACCTTGGTGCTAGCTTTCCTGTGGTTCCAAAATGAACAACGTTCCTTAGCGGAGATACCTTAAGAAAAACTCTGTCTCCAACCTCAAATTCAAGGTCGGTCCTCCTCTTGTCGGCGTAGGACTTTTGTCTGTCTTGGGCCGTCTTCATCCTTCTTCGTATTAAGTCTACTTTTTCTGTAGTTTCTCGGATCATATCTGGTCCAAGTATGAGCTTATCAGTAGACTCCCACCAACAAGTGGGCGATCGGCACGGTCTTCCATATAAAGCTTCGAAGGGCGCCATTCCGATGGTTGCTTGATAGCTGTTGTTGTAGGCAAATTCCACCAAAGGAAGATGGTCTTCCCATGTCCCTCCGAAGTCAAGGACGCACAGTCTTAAAAGGTCCTCCAAAACTCTGTTCACTCTTTCTGTTTGGTCGTCGGTTTGGGGATGATAGGCTGTGCTCAAGCATAACTGCGTTCCTGCTGCTTCTTGCAGACTCCGCCAAAACTCACTGGTGAAGATAGGGTCTCGGTCACTAACAATGCTGGATGGTATTCCATGGAGTCGAACGATTTCCTTGAGGTAAAGAGATGCTAGGGATGAGGCAGTTCTTTTACTTTTGACAGGTAAAAAGTGGGCGCTTTTAGTAAGCCTATCCACTATTACCCAAATGCTAGTGTTGCCACTCCTAGACCTAGGCAGCCCATCGATGAAGTCCATTGAGATGCTATCCCACTTCCACTGCGGGACCTCTAGAGGATGTAGCAGACCGCCAGGCTTTTTCTGTTCCGCCTTAACCTGTTGGCACACCATACACTTAGAAACGAATTTTTCCACGTCCTTTTTCATGCCGTTCCAGAAGAAAGTTCTTTTTATGTCCTTGTACATTTTATCTCCGCCTGGGTGTATCGTCATCTTGGAGTGATGTGCTTCCTCGAGAACCCTCTTTACTAAATCCCTTGTCTGTGGGACGCATAGCCTTCCGTCTCGCCTTAGCCAACCCTTATCGTCGATGGAGTATCTGTTGAGGTGACTTGAAGTCTCACCCCTAATTAGCCTATCAATCGTTTCCACAAGCTGAGGGTCTTCGCGTTGTGCTGTCCCTATTGAGTCCACTAAAGTCGGGCGCACTTCGAGAGATGCTAGCAAGCCTGGTACAAAATCGGAGGAAGGCCTAAAGTCGAAGCTGGCTATAAACTCTAGGCTTTGTCTTTCAACGAACAGCGGGCTTAGGGTCAACTTCTTTCGGCCCAACGCGTCTGCCACTACGTTGCCTTTGCCCGGAGTGTAGGAGATCTCGAAATCGTACGAGGCAAGAAACTCCATCCATCTTTGTTGCCTCAAGTTAAGATCTTTCTGCGAGAAAAGATATTTCAACGATTTATGGTCAGTGTAAAGTTCGAACTTCTCACCTAGGAGATAGTGTCGCCAAGACTTGAGTGCATAGACGATGGCAGCTAACTCAAGATCGTGGTTCGGGTAGTTCTTTTCGTGCTCTTTCAACTGCCTCCCGCCATAAGCTACTACCCTTCCTTCTTGCATTAAGACGGCGCCTAGCCCTGTCCCACATGCATCTGTATAAACAGTGAACATCTTGCTTCCATCTGGCAACGTCAAAACTGGGGCTGTTGTAAGAGCCCTTTTTAGTCGCTGGAAAGCAAACTCGCAATCCAAGTCCCAATTGAAAGCTAGATTCTTCTTGGTCAATTTCGTGAGCGGAGCAGAGATTCTCGAAAAATCCTTTATGAACTTTCTATAGAAACCTGCTAGTCCTAGAAAACTTCGGACCTCAGTTGCATTCATTGGTGTCTTCCAATCCTGTACCGCCACTACCTTAGCCGGGTCCACTGCTAACCCTTCTTTGGATACTATGTGCCCAAGGAACCTCACCTCTTCTCTCCAAAAGTGGCATTTGGAGAATTTGGCTTTTAGCTGATGGACTCGCAGAGTTTCCATGATTGCCCTTAAGTGCTGAGCATGTTCCTCTTCACTCTTTGAGAAGATAAGGATATCGTCTACGAAGACCACTACGAACTTATTGAGGAAATCTCTGAATACCCTACTCATCAGGTCCACGAAGTAAGCAGGTGCATTTGTCAAGCCGAAAGGCATGACAAGCCATTCAAAGAAGTCGTCTGCGGTTCTGAATGCCGTTTTATCGATACTATCTTCAGCCACCCTTAGCTGATGAAAACCGGTCGCTAAATCGAGTTGGGAGAAAACAGACGCTCCTACAAGCTGATCAAACAAATCATCAATTCTGGGGAGAGGGTGCCTATTCTTTTTCGTTAGCTTGTTGAGCTCCCTATAGTCAACACATAGACGGAGTGAACCATCCGCCTTTGTAGCGAATACCACTGGAGCGCCCCATTCTGAAATGCTCCTCCTAATGAACCCCTTTTCTAGAAGCTCTTTAATCTGTTTACTGAGCTCTTTCCTTTCCCGTGGAGCCATGTGTCTAACGGGCAACGCAACGGGCTTTGCATTATCTACAAGGTATATGCGGAAGTCTATCTCCCGCTTCGGAGGCAAGCCCTTCACCTCTTCGAAGACATCCGGATATTCCCGGACCACTCTAACTGATTGCAAATTATCAACAGAGGCATCTAGCGATTCAAGGTAACTAAGCATAACCGCATACGAGGGATTACAAGAAATTTCCAAAGTATTACCGAGCTGGGTTAGGAGCCTAACAACCCTTTTCTCACAATCAAGGATGGCCCCATTACTGGATAGCCAATCCATCCCCAAAATCAAACCATATCCCGAAAAGCCCAAAACAAAGTTACTACATTGAAATTCTATGCTTAGAATAGAAATTTTCAATCCCAAACAGATCATAGACAAATGAGCTGGGCCCCCAATTGGGTTTGAAACAATTAAGGGGTCCTCTACCATACTAGTTTTTAGGTGCAGAGATTCTACTAAAGCAGACGAGATAAAGGAGTGTGATGCGCCAGAATCAAATAAAGTGCGAACAGGGTGATCATAAAGATAAACTACACTTTCTACAGAAGTATTTATACCTCGCTGTTGCAGAGGTGGCGCTTCTAGCACATGAACTTGTGCCCCTGAGGTGGATCCAGCCCTCTGCCCCTATCCTCGTTTCTTTGGGCAGTCCTTAGCCCTGTGGCCTGTCTCACCGCAAGAAAAGCACCCACCATTCTCCTTGGCCTTCTTTTTCCGGCAATCTTTCACTAAGTGCCCCACTTTGCCACAGAAATTACACTTCCTCTTCTCTTTGTTGCCTTTCCCGCCCTTCCTTAAGTCTGTCTTATTAGGCTGCAAACCCTCTTTCTTCCCTTGAGAGCTTTCTGCCTTTGTCTCCTTCTTGCCCTTATCCTCTTCGTTCAGCAATGCCATTTGTACCAACCTTTCATATGTAGCCCCCATGGGTATATGGGTCATGGCCAAACTGTGTAATGGCTCATTCAACCCTTTGACGAAACGGAGAGCCTTCTTGTGCGGGGTGTTGACTAGGTCCAGCCCAAACCTAGCCAGCTCATCGAACTGATTAACATACTCTTTGACTGTCTTGTTCCCTTGTTTAAGAAATAAGAATTTTTCCAACTGCAAACTCCTTTCCGCATCTGAGAGAAATTTAGCCTCAAACCTTGCCCTAAAGTCCTCCCATGTCTCCACTGGTCTTTCTGCATTAGTGACTTCCCACCAGTAGGAAGCCTCGCCCTTTAGTAGCCATACTGCCAGTTGTACTTTCTGTCTATCTTCTACCTCAAAGATGATGAATAAGTCCTCGGTTTCTTTCAGCCAATTTCTAGCTGCCACGAAGGACTCAGTTCCATGAAAATCCTTACCTCCCATAGCTTTAAAATCTTTACATATCTTAGCAAACGTGTTTCCTCGTGGAGGAGGTGGAGGAAGAGGTGCTGCTGCAGCTGGATGATTTCCTACAGCTGGGGGAGGAGGAACGGTAGGACCTGGCTGAGTGGCCCTTGCTTCTAAGAACCGTCTAAACCAACCAGGTATTGGTACACCCTCTGGCAAGTTAAGTTCTTCGGACATGCTGAAACAAAAAGGATAGATTTAAAACGAAGGATAAGAGATAGTACCTATGGCTTTGGGGGGACTTTGCCTTTTTAAAATAAAATAATATTTTTCTTTTAAAAATGCTTCCTTAAATTTCCTTTTTGAAAATAAATTTTCAAAACTTTTTATCTTATCTGGTAAACCTATCCTCTGATACCAAGTGAAACACCCCACCTCCGTTAGGGTCACTCTCAAAGGGAATGCCCTAATTTTGGTGGAGGTTTATAAGTATAAGTCACAGATATACAAGACAGATATAAGAACACATATTTTTGAACAGCGGAAAAACAACAACTTTTATTTCATTAAAAATACGTGTTACAACAACCATACCATAATTGACTTACAATACTTCCAAAAACATAACATCTTCATAACTGTCTTGATTACATTATTTAAAGAAGCATAAAGAAAACATAAATAAACTGCAAAAGTCCCATAGTTGCTGTCCAAAGCCATAGTCTAAAACGAAAAGATCCAAGCAATACATTCTTTCTCTTCAAGTTGGATATGAAGGTTGGTCAAGCTGCGGTATTCCCTCCCTGTGGAGCTGGGGGGGAAACGGAAGAAAAGAAGACGAAAGAAAAGTAGTGTCAGACATAAAGCCTGAGTAAGTCTTGGACTATTCAGTCTATGAATAAAGAACTGGTTATGATAAGTATAAACTAGAAATGGGAAAGCACCATAAACTTAGTTAAGTTGTCTAGGGTCGAATATACTATCGTACCCCGTATTAATCTCTGTACCCATATAAACTAGTTCCCAACAGGCACCCCATAATCAGGGTGAAGTGATCCATTTTATGATGATCGGCTCCTACTCGCATAGTTACATGTGTCTTACGGCCCCCGATGTTGTAGTTAACTATGCTGGTCCCACCATGGGGTGTATCAAGTCCCATGCTGGCGGCCCGACACAATCCTAGAATGCACAGGTATGCTACTGGTGCCCAGTGCCTTATTTTTCTGCGCCGGAGTGTGTGCACGCCCGCACCCCGTTAGAACCTACACTGCTGCACCACCGCCGTCGATTTGACCTCTTACAGTCAGCCCAGTAACCGTGCCCCACCCTGCCTAGTTTCAGGGTATCATGATACCTTATAGGGTTACTGCTGAAAAGGGTCCCCCGCTACTAGGTTTTCTATTTCTAGCCAACATGCTAAGTTGGTTAAGTGTTTTATAAACCTAACCCCCAATCAGTCTGTTTAGTTTAGCATGTTCCATTTTGATTAAGTATTAATATAATTTACTTAATCCTATCAATCCTGACTCAGCCTTAATTGTCTTATTAAAGCCTTGACCTCTCACATTAGACAGGTATTGTTGTGGCTGCCTGTTGCCGGTTGGGTCCGGGCAGTCTTACGCCACAACTCAGTCTAACCTCGGGTCCTTATTGGGCTCCATGTTTAACCACCCACATTGGATAGGTATTATTGTGACTACTGGACAGCCGGGCGGTTCCGGGCAGGTTTACATCACAACTCAATCCAACCTCGGGTTAAACACTTCGTATTTTCTACATTTACATATTTTGTCTTTCTTCTTTTTTATATGTAAATATTTGCAGCCCATTATTCAAATTCATCTTTATGGGTTAAGATTTATTTATGCCACTTAATTGTTTTTCAAAGTTATTTGCGTGCGTCAAACAAGCCAACACATATGTTCTATATTTTTAACCCAAACGTCATTTCCCCCGTTTTATTCGTTCGTTCCAATGTAAGGTGTGTTGGGTTTAATACTTAAACCCAATTTAGCCATATGAAAAGGGGAGGCTATAACATGGTGTTTATAAGGTGACATAAAAAGGGGAGTGTGAACGCATGAACTTGCAACATACGATCTAATTATCATAAGATAGGCATATGTGAACTTGCAATTGTAACAACATATAATATAAGCAATACTTAAACATGAATCATTCTATTCACAAAATCATGGTGTAAACGAAACATGTAGTCTTGGCATAAATAGTACTTAAACATAAACCACTCTAATCATATAATTATGGCATAATCATAATTAAACATGAGTCCTTATATTGTCATGGCATAAACATAATTGATTATGAATCCTATTATTCATATAATCATGGGTTTTTGTCCAATCTATGTTACTTGTAAGGGGATGCAATTCTAGTGTAAATTTCTAATGTAACTTATGTGCCAAAAATATATTATCATATGATTAAGATAACAACATAAGCTTAGAAAACATGTTTTTAACTAGGCATAATAACAAACATAGCTTAGACATGTTCATAAAATTAATACAAGCTTACAACGACGCTTGCTTTTGTCACTATCACAAAATCATGATTTTTATACTTGAACTATGATGCCAATTTCAACATAACCTTCATATGAATCATAATACTTAGGTGAATCAAATTACACTAAAGTTGACCATAAAATTTTACATCATGTTGTCATAGCAATAGATCATAGACTTGCATGAATTTCAAAATAAACTATTACAACATATAGTTGTTGTTTCAACATGAATCTTATACTTGCATTTACCAAATGGGTGTTGTAAATAACTACCACAAACATGTAGTTTCCAATATGAATCATATGCTTGCATAAGTCCCAATCAAAATTCCACAACATGTGGTTGTCAACATAAGCCACATACTTGTATGAATCAAACCATAGCATTGCCAAATCGTTTAGAATCAAAATAACATACAAATATAAGTCATTATCGCCACAATTCCATTTCGTTTCCAACGCAAATCGCGTACTTGCAAATATCCAATCGTATATCATAATATTCCCAAATCGTTTTGCATCAAAGCAACATACAAATATAGATTATTATCGCCACAATTCCATTTCTTACATTACACAAATCAACACAATTATTTAATTCATATCGGAATAGCACTCTACTTACAGCATATGGCGAATCTTCAATTCAGAAATCTGAATTCTGAATTTGGAGATGCTATCCTTTGTTGTAGGCATTGCTTTGATTTGATTAATGTTGCTTTAAGCTTTGAATTATCTCCTAGTTGCCTCTCTATTTCTGACGGCTATCTTCAGTCTCTCCTCAGCAGCATGACGGTCTCATCTCCATTTTAGTTTATGTGAATTAGGGTTAGCCTTAGGTCCTTTTTATAGAGTTTGTGAGTTGATTTAGACCGTCGATGAAGCTTGGTTCAATAATAGCCGTTCGTTTGAAGGAGATACCAACCAGGAGCTGACACCTAGCCCTAGTGACAAGGCAAGGCTCAGAAAATCGACCAAACACAGACCTGGCCAGCCAGGACTTGACCAGACCTGACCATCATGTCATTTTTGACCTGGGCGCACTTGGCAGGTGCACCAGGTCAAAAATGTACTGGCGCACTTCCCAAGTGTGACAGTGCATTTTTGTTTTGGCGCACTTCCCAAGTGCGCCAGTGCATTCTGACCCGTTTTCCGGTTTTTCGCCCAACTTCGTTCGTCCATATCTTCTTCATACGATATCCATTTTACGCAAACTTGGACTCTATCTCAAGCAGAATTCCGAGACGAACGCAATGGCGTATCCCGTTTCCCTTAATTCTTTGATTCAAAATTAGTTATAGTTTAATTTATGAATTTCACAGTTATAAAATACACGGGGTGTTACAAAAATCTTCTGCCAAGCGTAAATAGGATGCACTTATTAGCTCATATTTTTCTTTTAGGCTTTCCACTAGCCAAGAAATGTAGTTGTGAGCATGGCCCTCACCTTTGTTTAGATTTACTCTTGTAATTCCGCACTAAGCTACTGAAAATTTGTTTCTTTTATATCTTTGTGTACCTGCAAGTTTACTATGTCTGCAGAGTTTGTTTTTCTGAATCACAAAACTTAAAGATAATCACAACTGGAACAATTGTAACTAAATACTGAAGTCATGAATGATAATCATTGAAAAGTTCGTGTGCTAAGTAGACGCGTAGTGTTCAAAAATGCAAAGAGTCTTATGTATATGCCCCCAATCAATCGTCATTATGATGCCTTGCTAGGGCTTATTGACGATTGGTTATGGTCACGTTCGTACTGCCCCCCCACCCCATATACGGAAATGAGGGGTTTATATCATTTGGCAGCATACATTGCTAAACCTTTATACTTTCCCGACCCTTTGGTTGGGGCAGGAATTCTTGTGGCGCTAAGTCTCTAGCATCTTTATACTCTGCCTATCCTTCAGCGGGTTAGAGTTCGAACTCGGATTTTAGTCTGCTCACCGATCCTTCAGCGGGCCAGAAGTTCTGGGGGCTCTAAGTCTCTAGCACCTTTATACTCTCCCGATCCTTCAGCGGGTTAGAGTGTTATCAAGGCGGTTTTATAACGGTGCACATTCACGCCTTGGGGACATTATCTCCGCGTCCTTTATACTCTCTCTCCAATCTCGAGAGTTAGAGTGCAAGTAGTAGTGCGGTTTACCTCGCTGCACCTTCAGAAACTTTGAATTAGGTGTTTTGAAACCGCTGTATAGTTTATAACAAATCTCGAAATGATAATGATTGATGTTAGTTAAAAATAAATAAGCAGATAAGAAACGGTGCAGAAAGGTAAATGACATACGATATTTTTATAGTGGTTCGGTCAAATCATGACCTACGTCTGCCTTATAATCTTTTGCTCAAGTAACCAGACTGTTCTAGGCAAGTCATTCCTTTTTACATAGTCCTAAAAACAAAAGAGTAAAACTGACAATTTCACGTCAGATACGGCCGCAAATGCTAGGCATTCCATACTCTGGGAATTTCTTCTCCATCCACGGTTGCTAGCTTGAATGTTCCATTATCAAGCCTTCGTAAAATGGAGTACGATCCCTCCCATTTCGGGCCCATATGAACTGGGGGTGGAAAGAGACGTTTCAGAACCAAGTCTCCGGATTCAAAGGTTCGAGCTCAGACTTTCTTGTTGTAATACCGAGCAACCTGTTGCTTGTGCCTCAAGGCACGTAGATCAACTTCATCCCTTCTTTCTTCAACCATATCCAAAGACTCAAGGTGCAACTCATTGTTGGTCATTGGGTCATAATAATTTATTCGATGAGATGGTACTTCTAACTCGACCGGGATGACCGCTTCAGCTCCAAAAGCAAGGGAAAAGGGGGTGTGACCCGTCGCCGACTTATATGTAGTCCTGTAGGCCCATAGAGCCAAAGGTAATTCATCAACTGACATGGCTTTGGCCCGTTTCAATCTTTTCTTCAGAATAGATTTAATCACTTTGTTCGCTGCTTCGACCTGTCTGTTCGGTTGCGTATGTGCCACAGAGGTGTATCTTTTCTCGATACGATACTTCTGGCAGAAATCTCGGAACTCAGTGCTATCAAACTGGGTTCCATTATCGGTTATGACGACTTTTGGTATCCCAAACGGCATATAATGTTCCTGACGACAAAGTTGATCACTCGCTTGGTTGTGATCGTGGTCAATGGCTCTGCTTTGACCCATTTGGTGAAGTAATCCACGGCCACAATGGCAAATTTTGCTCCGCGCTTAACTATTGGGAGGCTTCCAATAATATCGATTCCCCAAACAGCAAAGGGCCACGGGCTCATCATCGTCTTCAACTTGCTAGGAGGTGCCTTAGGAACCTTGGAAAACTTCTGACATGCCTCACAACATCGTGCATACTTGGATGCATCCTTGTTTATAGTGGGCCAGAAATAGCCGTATCGCAATATCTTCTTCGCCAGTGTTTTCCCTCTAGTGTGGTCGCCACATTCACCTTCGTAGACCTCTTTCAATACACACTGGATGTCATCATGGGCGATGCACCGGAGGAGGGGCATCGAGAAACATTGTCTGCACAGAAATTCGCCTTGCAACACATATCGGGAAGCCTTTCGAATAACTGCGCGCCTCTCACTTTTCTTTGTTGGAAGCGTTCCATTCATCAAAAAATTCTTTAGAGGGGTCATCCACGACTCTCTCTCAGGTTCAATACCCGATCAATTTCCATTTGATCTACACTAGGAGACTGTAACACTTCAATCAGGACTAGCTCCATATCTTCATGATTATCAGAGATAGCCATCTTCGCTAACTTGTCTGCCTTTTGATTCTCCGTTCGAGGAATATGAGATATGATGTGGTGATCAAAACCGCCCAGCAACTTCTTCACTCTTTCCAAATATGACATCAGCCTCAGACTCTTGGGTTGAAACTCTCCAGTGACCTGGTTCACGACTATCTTGGAATCGCAAAAGATGTCCAGCTTTGTGAACTCCAACTCCTTTGCGAGCTTCAGCCCAGCAATTAGAGCTTTGTACTCGGAGTCGTTATTAGTGGCGTGGAACTCCAATCTAAGAGCGTAGTATATTAGCCGTTTCTCTGGGGTTTCAAGCACCACTCCGGCGCTAGATCGTCTGTCATTCTTAGCCCCATCAGTGTACAATTTCCAAGCACTGGGGTCAAGGAGTAGTTTTAGTGGATCAGCTTCTTCACTTACTACATCATCTTCTGGGATGGTAAACTCTGCTATGAATTCTGCAACTACTTGCCCCCTTATCGATCATCGGGATTAGAAGTTCAAGTCAAACTGACTTAGTTCAATATTCCACTTAAGCAGTCTTCCTGATGCTTCTAGCCTTTGCAGAACTTGTTTGAGCGGGTGACCGGTGTACACAGTAATGAGATGAGCCTGGAAGTAGTGGCGGAGCTTCCTAGATGCGATCAGTAAGCTATACACAAGCTTTTCTATTCTTAAGTAGTTTCATTCGGATGCCGCCAATTTTTTACTCACATAGTACACCGGTCTTTACACCTTATCTTCTTCTCTTACCAAAGCCGAACTGATCCCGTGGGATGACACTGCCAAGTACACAAATAAATCCTCATGGTCCACGGGCTTAGAAAGTATCAGGGGTCTTTCCAGATGACTCAATAGGTTCTGGAACGCTTCTATACGATTAGGAGTCCATTTGAAGTTGCGCTTGCCCCGCTTTATCGGCTCGAAAAATGGGATGCATTTATCTGTGGCTTTGGAGATAAATCTACTCAACGCTGCCACTTTTCCGGCGAGGCTTTGCACATCTTTAATTTGCTTTGGTTCTTGAATATTCCGAGTTGCTGTAATTTGATCTGGATTGATTTCATTTCCACGTGAGCTGACGATGAACCCCAGGAATTTTCCGGATGCGACCCCAAATGAGCATTTCAAAGGATTTCCGGAGAATCTCAAACATTTCCGCTAAATCGGCAGTATGGTCGGATGATTGTCTGGACTTTACCAACATGTCGTCGACGTATACCTCCATCGTTTTCCCGATTTGGTTGTAGAACATCCTATTCACCAACTGCTGATATGTAGCACCGGAATTCTTAACACCGAAAGGCATCACTACGTAATAGTATAATCCTAGATCGGTAATGAAGTTGGTATGCTCTTGGTCCGGGACGTGCATGGGGATTTGGTTGTACCCTGAGTAGGCATCCATAAAAGAAAGAAGCTCATTACCCGCCGTCGAATCTACGAGCTGATCGATTCTAGGTAACGGAAAACTATCCTTTGGGCAGGCTTTGTTTAGATCTGAGAAGTCAATGCATGTGCGCCACTTTCCATTGGCCTTCTTCACCAAAACCAGGTTTGAAATCCGGTCAGGGTATAAGGAATCTTTAATAAATCCATTACTTCTCAGCTTTTCGACTTCTTCCTTCAAGGCAGCAGACCTCTCTGGGCCAAGCATTCACCTTTTCTGTTTGACGGGAGGATGTTTTGGGTTGATGCTTAATGAATGACTCATAATCGAGGGAGATATTCCACACATGTCCGCATGGGTCTAGGCGAATACATCCAAGTTAGCTTTCAAGAAATTTGTTAATTCTTTGGCTCAAACATGATCCAACTGGGATCCAATCTTCAGGACCTTCTCTGGGTCACTATCATTGATTGGTACGTCCACAGTCGCTTCATTGGGAGTCGCCATTCTGTCCCTAGGATCTTCATCCTCTCTGGGATCTATATTGTAACACCCCACTCCCGCTATGATCACTCACTAAGGGAATGCCATAGCATCGGTGGAGTATTTTAGTGAATATAGAACAGAAAAATTACAACAAGACAGATATAAATAGTACTTGAAATTTTAAAACATCATCTCATAACAGCGGAAGTAAAACATGTCTGGTTACATCATAAAACCACAATAAAGGTCAAGTACAATATCCATCAAAATAAAGAAGTACATAATCCCACTCTCATACAATAGCCAAACAAAAGAAAAGATAACTGGATAACTGGAGCTTTACATCTATCCAAGCTCCTAAAGACTGGAACAGCAATCCGATCAAGCTCCACTACTGCTAGGATCCACCGTAGGACCTGAGGGTTGGGAAAAAGATAAAAACAACAGGGTCAGACATAAGTCTGAGCGAGTCCTATAACTTTAACAATACAATCGTTAAAGTAACCAGAGAAGACATAAACTGATATACGGTAACATATAGGGATGAATGGCTACCCTAAGCAGTCAACTAAACGAAGATAAAGGATAAAGACGCATCTACCCTCCCTAAGGTAAATTACTAAACTGCACCACACCAGTCGTTCCTAACTTAAAGGTTGATCCCACCCAAGGACTTATAAAATTTACTAATTAGTACCTGCGTACCCCTAGGTGACCAAGTAGGCGCCACGGGGCCCTACAATCCACTAGGTGTACACACTACTTCCCATTCGATCGGCTCCCTAACGTAGATACCCGTGCTGGCCCCACCGTGGGATGTATCATTCCCCAATGTGGCAACCTGATGAAACTAAAGGTGCACGGCTTATATCTACTCGATGCAACAACGGCTTACCTACCAGCCCGGGCCCACTCACGCATATGAAGCCCGTTGGACTTGCGTTGCCACCGCTAACCCGTTTGCCTCTTACAGTCAAGCCCAGTATGCGTGTCCCGTCCTCGACATGGGTCGAGCCCACAAAGATACGTATGGGTTACTGGTTGAAATGGGCCTCCACAAGCTACCCACCTAAGCTTGTCCCTTTTTCTAGTATATCCCACTTAACCCTTTAATCATGTTTTAATTACATGTTCTATTTTGGTTAAGTATTCTAATCGTATTTTCTATTGCCACCCAAGGCAACCACTAGATTTTCTCATGCCACCCGAGGCACCCACTTAACCCCTCATGTCCCTCTACATGCTAATGTGGTTAAGTGTTTCTTAATTAATTAATTAAGAACGTAACCTTTGTAAAGACCTCTCACATTAGACTGTCTTTTATGACCGCTGGTTAAGCCGGTTGGGTCCGGGCAGCCTTATGTCATAACAGAGTCTAACCTCGTGTCTTTACATTAATTACGTATTTAGTTTGTGCCTAAGACCTCTCACATTGGGCTAACATTTGTAGCAACTGGTTAAGCCGGTTGGGTCCGGGCAGTTTTACGCTACAACTGAGTCCAACCTCGTGTCTTAGTCAATTAATTACACCTAATTAATCACCCTCATAATTTTATATTAATTATCCCTAATTAATCAAGTTTTCTTAACATGGGTAGACCTAACTTAATAGGTAAATTCCCATGGGGTAGACCTAACTCAATAGGTAAATTCCCAACACATAGTATGGGTACACCTAACCAAATAGGCAAATTCCCATACTATGTTTATTTATTTTGTGTTATGCATAATTATATTAATTTCACACAATCTTATTAACTTATGCATTTAATTACCCCATCGTTCCCACGTAATTTCGTTCATGATATAACACATATAAAAGGTGTCAACTTGCATATGAATGAACATGTTTCAAAGGTGCCATCTTGCATATTAACAAACACATAACTTGCATATGAACTTGCATAACATGTCACATAACTTGCATATAATATGTCACATAACTTACATATTCATTTTGCATAACAAACTTGCATATTAGCTTATAGACTTGCATAATGTGTCATCATGAACTTGCATATTAATAAACATGTAACTTGCATATTTACATACATGTAACTCGCATATTAACAAACATGTAACTTGCATATAAAGAAACATGTAACTTGCATATTTACATACATGTAACTTGCATATTAACAAACATGTAACTTGCATATTAACAAACATGTAACTTGCATATTTACATACATGTAACTTGCATATTAACAAATATGTAACTTGCATATTAACAAACATGTAACTTGCATATTTACATACATGTAACTTGCATATTAACAAACATGTAACTTGCATATTAACAAACATGTAACTTGCATAGCATATTACCATGAACTTGCATAACATGCATATGATTACATAGCCCACAACTTGCATATTTAGCATCATGCAAACATAACATACATCATATTAAACTTGCATAAGCTTACATACTCAACATGCATAAACATAAGATTAATGCTAACATCATATCATATGATTCAAAGCTCATTAACCCACATACAAAACCATAAATCTCATCACATCTCATCTAATTAGTTTACCAAAAGATCATCAAAGTGATAGAAACTCACAACTAGCAACTTTGAACACCAAATGAAGAAGATTAAGATGCTAAGAAGGGATTAGAAGTTGATTAGAGAGTGATTAGTATGCAACCCTCTTCATAAAATTAGTGGAGGCCATGAGAGCTAGCATTTTGCCATAGTTTAGTCACTAGGTTTAATTATGAATGAATTAGGGTAGGTTAGGGTCTTATTTATAGATTAGGCAAGTGTTTTAGGCCATAGGATTAACCCTAGATTCAATCCAAGCCATCAAAGCATGTCTTGGGGAAGAAGTCAAGTGTAGGAACCATCTAGGGCCTTTAGATTAAAGATGGACCATGAGAACCATTCAAATGCAAAATCTGCACTTGAGCGAATCGGCCCACGGGTTGACAGCCAAACACCCTGGATTAACCCCTAGTCGACCCAGCGGGCTCGGGTCGACTTCAAAAATCGGCCGGTTCGGTTATTCCCCTCTCCCAATTCGCTGTTTTGAGCATTTTTGCATATTTATTTATTAAATTTTCAATTATATATATATATATATATCAATATATATATATATATATATATCTACACAACCCATTTCACTTAATTAAGTATACTTTAATTTGGGAATTTTCGTGAAACTTCGCGAGGCCATATCTTGGTCATACGGACTCCGATTTTCGAAAACTCGGACTCTATTTCGCGTATTTTTCCGAGACGAACACAATGGCATAGCCCGTTTCCCTTGATTCCCATTTTAGAATTAAATTCTGCCTCGATTTATGTTATTACAGGTTATTGAAAATACGGGTTGTTACATTCTCCCCTCCTTAAAGGATTTCGTCCCCGAAATCTTCAAGTTAGGAAGAACGTATCCTACCATCCAATCATCCATCTACTCAAAGCATCATCTACGAGCAATCATTGTCCTTACAAGATTCTAAATGCTGGATGGATATATGCAAAAGTGTGTGTATATGTACTTACCTAATGCGAAAATCAGGCGGTTACTGATACAGTAAACCTCCTTAATGCAAACCATGATAGTGCCATGCATCCAATATGTATGCGAAACCCTATTGACACATACAAATTTCTACATGCGTGCACAACCATACACAAAAATGCATCATCCATATGATAACACAGCCATGATACATCCATCAATCTAACTACCACATCCATTTATGCAATATGCAACATGAAGTGACTGAGCCGATCTAGTGCCTAATGTGTGTGTATATGCATCCACGAGCAACCACTAGCAAACAATTGCATCCATATGCATCCATCAACCATAACATGTTTCAAACACATGTTTCAACCATAGGTTTTACCCTATCTAAAGGTCATAGGTATTAGCGAGAGGATATACTAAAGATAAGATAAGTACTAGACAAGCAATAAAGGAGAAGTTAAAAGACATACTCTCAAAAAGAAATGGATACAAAGAACGCATCTTTGCTTCCGTCTCCCAAGTAGCATTGCTTTCGTCATCTCCCCATTGCACTTTAACTAGCTGAACTTCTCTGTTCCTCAACTTCCTAGTTTCTGACCCAAGGATGCGAGTAGGAGCTCGTCGAATCGTCGCATCACGCTCTACCTCTACATCTCTAAGCAAGCTCGGCTCTACCACCTCCGCGGTCTCATGTAAGCACTTCCTCAAATGTGATACATGGAATACATCATGAACACCACTAAGTCTGTCGGGCAACTCCACCCTATATGCCATCCGTCCAATCCTTTCCTTAATAGGAAACGGCCCAACAAATCTCGGTGCTAACTTCCCTACGGACCCAAAGCGAACAACATTTCTCAATGGAGATACTTTGACAAAAACCATGTCCCCAACCTCAAACTCAAGATCCGTCCTTCTCCGATCCGCATAAGATTTCTGTCTATCTTGCGCTGCTTTCATCCTTTTTCGAATTAAATCAATCTTCTCTGAAGTCTCTCTAACCATATCCGGCCCAAGCAAGATCTTATCCGTAGATTCCCACCAACATGTAGGAGATCGACAAGGCCTTCCATAAAGAGCTTCGAAAGGAGCCATACCAATACTGGACTGAAAGCTGTTATTATATGCGAACTCCACCAAAGGAAGATGTTCTTCCCATGTACCTCCAAAATCCAAGATACAAAGCCTCAAAAGATCTTCTAAGATACGGTTCACCCTCTCAGTCTGACCGTCCGTCTGAGGATGATATGCGGTGCTCAAACACAACTGAGTCCCTACCGCCTCTTGCAAACTTCTCCAAAACTCACTAGTGAAGATAGGATCTCGATCACTCACAATGCTGGATGGTACGCCATGCAATCTAACAATCTCTCTAACATAGACTGAAGCAAGCCATGGAGCGGTCCTCTTACTCTTCACGGGTATAAAATGGGCACTCTTGGTAAGTCTGTCTACCACAACCCAAATTCCCGTATTGCCCTTCCTCGATCTCGGTAACCCATCGATGAAATCCATCGAGACACTATCCCACTTCCATTGCGGGATTTCCAATGGGTGTAGCAACCCACCGGGTTTCTTTTGCTCCGCTTTAACTTGTTGGCACACCAAGCATCTAGCCACATACTCGGCCACATCTTTCTTCATACCGGCCCAGAAGAAAACTCTCTTCATGTCTTGGTACATTTTGTCTCCACCGGGATGAATAGTCGTTCTTGAACGATGTGCATCATCCAAAATAGCCTTCTTCAAACCCTCATCTTGTGGTACACAAAGTCTACCGTCTCTATGCAACCATCCCTTATCATCTATGGTGTATCTACCCAAATGGCTGGACGACTCCCCTCTTATAAGCTTCTCTACCAACTCAACCAACTGTGGGTCGTCTCGCTGAGCCTCGCCAATCCGTCCCAAAAGGGTAGGTCTAACTTCCAAGGATGCCAACAAACCAGGTACAAAATCAACAGAAGGTCTGAAGTCAAACAAAGAAAGAAACTCCAAGCTTCGCCGTTCCACGAACAATGGACTCAAAGATAGCCTTTTTCTACTCAAGGCGTCCGCCACCACGTTACCCTTGCCAGGAGTATACGCTATCTCGAAATCATAGGATGCTAAGAACTCCATCCACCTTTGCTGTCTTAAATTTAAATCCTTCTGAGAGAATAGGTACTTCAATGATTTATGGTCGGTGTACAACTCGAATCTCTCACCAAGAAGATAATGGCGCCAAGATTTAAGTGCGAAAACAATCGCAGCCAACTCTAGATCATGGGTAGGGTAATTCTTCTCATGCACTCTCAATTGTCTCCCTCCATAGGCTATTACCCTTCCCTCCTGCATCAAGACTGCGCCCAATCCTGTCCCACAAGCATCAGTATAAACAACAAACGGCTTACTCCCATCTGGGAGCACTAAAACTGGAGCGGTGGTCAAAGCTCTCTTTAACCGTCGGAAAGCATCATCACAATCTACGTCCCATAAGAAAACCAGATTCTTCTTCGTCAAGCGGGTTAATGGGGCCGATATCTTCGCGAAGTCTTTAATGAACTTCCTGTAATATCCCGCCAACCCCAAGAAACTTCTTACCTCGGTAGCATTTCTAGGAACTTTCCAATCCTGGATAGATACTATCTTTGCGGGATCCACAGCTATCCCTTCCTTAGAGACCACATGCCCTAAGAATCGCACTTCTCTTCTCCAAAAATGACATTTAGAGAATTTAGCTTTAAGACTATGTGCTCGAAGAGTCTCCAATACTTCTCTGAGATGTAAGGCATGCTCTTCTTCACTCTTGGAAAAGACCAAGATGTCATCCACAAAAACTACTACAAACTTGTTCAGATACTCTCTGAACACTCTACTCATGAGATCAACAAAGTATGCAGGGGCGTTTGTCAACCCAAATGGCATCACTAGCCACTCATAAAAACCATCCGGAGTCCGGAAAGCAGTCTTCTCTATACTGTCCTCCGCCACTCTCAACTGATGAAACCCTGTAGCTAAACCCATCTGCGAAAATACTGAGGCGCCAACCAAGAGATCATCAATCTTTGGCAATGGGTGTCTATTCTTCTTTGTGAGTTTATTTAGTTCCCTTTAGCCTACACAAAGTCTGAGGGACCCATCCGCCTTCGTGGCAAAAACTACTGGAGCACCCCATTCCGATATACTTCTTCTTATGAACCCCTTCTCAAGCAATCGCCTACTTACTTATGAGTTCTCTCCTCTCACGAGGAGCCTTGTGGCACACTGGCCAAGTCACTGGTTTAGCATTATCCACCAGATATATTCGGAAGTCAATCTCCCGCTTCGGAGGTAAGCCCTTCACCTCCCCACACACATCCGGGTATTCCCGGACCGCTCTAACAGATCGCAAACTCTAGACCAACGTGTCACGCGATTCTAGATACCTTAGCATAACAGATTCTATGGGATTACAAGAGATCTCGAGAGTGTTACCCAAGCGGGTCATAAGCCTAACAACTCTCCCTTCAAAATCAAGAACGGCACCCCTACTGGATAACCAGTCCATGCCCCAAAACTAACCCATAGTCTGTGAAGCCCAACAAGCATCACATCTAAACCCAACGCTAAGTATAGAAACTTTCAAACCCAACCACATCATGGAGCCCAATTGGGTTTGAAACAACTAAGGGATCATCTACCAACTGGTGTCTCAGTGCAGTGACTCAACTAACAATGGTGGGATAAACGAACTTAATGCGTACAAATCAAATAAAGTTCGAATCGGATAATAAAGAAATCTAAATTCCAACCTAGACGGTCATACCCCCATCTGGTACCCTAGTCGTGAGGGAATACAACTACCCTCCAGAAGATTCCATACCTTGCCCTTGCTTCTTTGAACAATCCTAATAAGGTGTCCTATTCCTCTCAAAAGGATAACCACTTGCCTTCTTCTTCCCTATTCTCCACTCGTAACCTTCCACCAATGAGGTTTCATCTTTCATTAACCAAACAACTATTAGAGCCTTCCTCCCATCATCCATTCAATAAGTACTTACAAGTCCTCCTCCTTCTTGAACCAACTTCTAATCCGACTAACATCTAAGTCCCTTGAAGTGGCTTTCCATCCTTATCTATCTTAGAAAGATCATCTATACGCGGAGGGGAAACTCAAAACGAGAGAAAGGAAGAGATTCAAAATGGAGAATTCGAAAGATAAAGATATGGCTATCGGGGATTACGCTTTTCTCTCAAAAACTTTTCTCTTAAAAGACATGTTTTTGAAAATACTCCTTCAAAAATTTTTCTTAGAAAAATAGTTTTTCTAAAATTTTATCTGTTCTGGTAACCTTAAGCTCTGATACCACGTGTAACACCCTACTCCCGCTATGATCACTCACTAAGGGAATGCCATAGCATCGGTGGAGTATTTTAGTGAATATAGAACAGAAAAATTACAACAAGACAGATATAAATAGTACTTGAAATTTTAAAACATCATCTCATAACAGCGGAAGTAAAACATGTCTGGTTACATCATAAAACCACAATAAAGGTCAAGTACAATATCCATCAAAATAAAGAAGTACATAATCCCACTCTCATACAATAGCCAAACAAAAGAAAAGATAACTGGATAACTGGAGCTTTACATCTATCCAAGCTCCTAAAGACTGGAACAGCAATCCGATCAAGCTCCACTACTGCTAGGATCCACCGTAGGACCTGAGGGTTGGGAAAAAGATAAAAACAACAGGGTCAGACATAAGTCTGAGCGAGTCCTATAACTTTAACAATACAATCGTTAAAGTAACCAGAGAAGACATAAACTGATATACGGTAACATATAGGGATGAATGGCTACCCTAAGCAGTCAACTAAACGAAGATAAAGGATAAAGACGCATCTACCCTCCCTAAGGTAAATTACTAAACTGCACCACACCAGTCGTTCCTAACTTAAAGGTTGATCCCACCCAAGGACTTATAAAATTTACTAATTAGTACCTGCGTACCCCTAGGTGACCAAGTAGGCGCCACGGGGCCCTACAATCCACTAGGTGTACACACTACTTCCCATTCGATCGGCTCCCTAACGTAGATACCCGTGCTGGCCCCACCGTGGGATGTATCATTCCCCAATGTGGCAACCTGATGAAACTAAAGGTGCACGGCTTATATCTACTCGATGCAACAACGGCTTACCTACCAGCCCGGGCCCACTCACGCATATGAAGCCCGTTGGACTTGCGTTGCCACCGCTAACCCGTTTGCCTCTTACAGTCAAGCCCAGTATGCGTGTCCCGTCCTCGACATGGGTCGAGCCCACAAAGATACGTATGGGTTACTGGTTGAAATGGGCCTCCACAAGCTACCCACCTAAGCTTGTCCCTTTTTCTAGTATATCCCACTTAACCCTTTAATCATGTTTTAATTACATGTTCTATTTTGGTTAAGTATTCTAATCGTATTTTCTATTGCCACCCAAGGCAACCACTAGATTTTCTCATGCCACCCGAGGCACCCACTTAACCCCTCATGTCCCTCTACATGCTAATGTGGTTAAGTGTTTCTTAATTAATTAATTAAGAACGTAACCTTTGTAAAGACCTCTCACATTAGACTGTCTTTTATGACCGCTGGTTAAGCCGGTTGGGTCCGGGCAGCCTTATGTCATAACAGAGTCTAACCTCGTGTCTTTACATTAATTACGTATTTAGTTTGTGCCTAAGACCTCTCACATTGGGCTAACATTTGTAGCAACTGGTTAAGCCGGTTGGGTCCGGGCAGTTTTACGCTACAACTGAGTCCAACCTCGTGTCTTAGTCAATTAATTACACCTAATTAATCACCCTCATAATTTTATATTAATTATCCCTAATTAATCAAGTTTTCTTAACATGGGTAGACCTAACTTAATAGGTAAATTCCCATGGGGTAGACCTAACTCAATAGGTAAATTCCCAACACATAGTATGGGTACACCTAACCAAATAGGCAAATTCCCATACTATGTTTATTTATTTTGTGTTATGCATAATTATATTAATTTCACACAATCTTATTAACTTATGCATTTAATTACCCCATCGTTCCCACGTAATTTCGTTCATGATATAACACATATAAAAGGTGTCAACTTGCATATGAATGAACATGTTTCAAAGGTGCCATCTTGCATATTAACAAACACATAACTTGCATATGAACTTGCATAACATGTCACATAACTTGCATATAATATGTCACATAACTTACATATTCATTTTGCATAACAAACTTGCATATTAGCTTATAGACTTGCATAATGTGTCATCATGAACTTGCATATTAATAAACATGTAACTTGCATATTTACATACATGTAACTCGCATATTAACAAACATGTAACTTGCATATAAAGAAACATGTAACTTGCATATTTACATACATGTAACTTGCATATTAACAAACATGTAACTTGCATATTAACAAACATGTAACTTGCATATTTACATACATGTAACTTGCATATTAACAAATATGTAACTTGCATATTAACAAACATGTAACTTGCATATTTACATACATGTAACTTGCATATTAACAAACATGTAACTTGCATATTAACAAACATGTAACTTGCATAGCATATTACCATGAACTTGCATAACATGCATATGATTACATAGCCCACAACTTGCATATTTAGCATCATGCAAACATAACATACATCATATTAAACTTGCATAAGCTTACATACTCAACATGCATAAACATAAGATTAATGCTAACATCATATCATATGATTCAAAGCTCATTAACCCACATACAAAACCATAAATCTCATCACATCTCATCTAATTAGTTTACCAAAAGATCATCAAAGTGATAGAAACTCACAACTAGCAACTTTGAACACCAAATGAAGAAGATTAAGATGCTAAGAAGGGATTAGAAGTTGATTAGAGAGTGATTAGTATGCAACCCTCTTCATAAAATTAGTGGAGGCCATGAGAGCTAGCATTTTGCCATAGTTTAGTCACTAGGTTTAATTATGAATGAATTAGGGTAGGTTAGGGTCTTATTTATAGATTAGGCAAGTGTTTTAGGCCATAGGATTAACCCTAGATTCAATCCAAGCCATCAAAGCATGTCTTGGGGAAGAAGTCAAGTGTAGGAACCATCTAGGGCCTTTAGATTAAAGATGGACCATGAGAACCATTCAAATGCAAAATCTGCACTTGAGCGAATCGGCCCACGGGTTGACAGCCAAACACCCTGGATTAACCCCTAGTCGACCCAGCGGGCTCGGGTCGACTTCAAAAATCGGCCGGTTCGGTTATTCCCCTCTCCCAATTCGCTGTTTTGAGCATTTTTGCATATTTATTTATTAAATTTTCAATTATATATATATATATATCAATATATATATATATATATATCTACACAACCCATTTCACTTAATTAAGTATACTTTAATTTGGGAATTTTCGTGAAACTTCGCGAGGCCATATCTTGGTCATACGGACTCCGATTTTCGAAAACTCGGACTCTATTTCGCGTATTTTTCCGAGACGAACACAATGGCATAGCCCGTTTCCCTTGATTCCCATTTTAGAATTAAATTCTGCCTCGATTTATGTTATTACAGGTTATTGAAAATACGGGTTGTTACATATATCCTCGGGCAACTCTCTGGGCGACCCTCCCAGAGTCTCTTTGTTTCCACATCTCTTCCTTTGCGGAGCAACTTCAGCTCCGCTATGTAGCATGCTTGTGCAACAACTTGATCTCCTCTTACTATACTTACACCGGCTTCCGTTGGGAACTTCAACAATTAACACCAGGGCGCGATGCAGACCCTGAATTTGGCTAGGGCAGGTCAGACCAAGAAGGCATTGTACGGTGACTCAATATCCAGAACCACAAAGGGGAGGATCCTCACTCTCTGGCGTTCTCCTTTCCCAAGGGTTACTGACAGTTCCACGTATCCTATCGGAGCGGTTTAGGCTCCATTAAATCCACGTATCCAACCCTCACATGGTTTCAAATCATTCGGCTCGAGTTTCATTTGGTCGAATGTTTTCTTAAACAGAATGTTAACCAAACTTCCGTTATCCACTAGAGCTTTATGGACTATAGTTGGGCCGATGGTAACAGTGATTACTAATGGGTCTTCAGTTGGGGAGTGGACTCCAATACTTTCTCAATTGCGAAATATGACGTCATCAGACATCGTCTTTTGTTGCTCAATCGGGGCATTATCCTCGGGATTGCTACATTCCCCTACTTCAAAATGTTGTTTAGCCGCGTTCACGTACTAATCCATAGCTCTGAAACTGTGCCCTGCCAGATGAAGCCCACCAACTATGGTATTGATAACGATATTTTTTCCTTTTTGCTGAGCCGTTGGTTTGGTAGCAGGTTGACTTCGGTTCGGGGTTTGTGCGGTTGCCCCTTGTCCCTAGGAGTTACCTTATATTCATCAAGCTTTCCTTCTCGGAGTAGTTTTTCGACCACTTCTCTCAGATGACGACATTCATTTGTGGTGTGACCATGAGTTTGGTGAAAAAGGAAAAATTTCCCAGTCTCACGTTCCTTCTCCGTCGAATATCTTGGAGGAGGCCTCTTATACGGGAGAACATTATACGTATTCAGAAAGATATTCTCCGGAGTATCGTTTAACGGTGTAAAACTCTCAAATGGCCTAGGCCGGGGTCTTCTCTGAGAGTCATTTCCTTGGTTTCTCTTCCAAATATTATTATTATTATTCCCCGATTGGTGACCATTTCCTTGATTCTTGTTCCCGACATTAACTTCAACTTTTCCTGAGCTATCTCCCTTCTGCTTGATTGCCACATTACTTTGGATATCCTCCTTATCAGCAGCCTTCCTGTTTCGGTTGGCGTAAATTTCCTCTCGACCCAAGCGGATGTTGGCCTTTTCATAAAATATTTTTCTAGTTAACGGTGGTTTACCGGCCAGGTATCTTCCATACTCAGTATCCTTATCCACTCCATCAATCAAATCCATCAAAACAGTTTGTTCATAGGGATCTCTAACCTCCGTGACTGCTAAATTGAAGCGATCTAGATAGGACCTGAAAGATTCGTCCGGACGTTGCTTAATGAGGGATAACTCAATGAAATTCTTAGATCTCTGGGTATGTAGCCATAACTGATTTACAAACTGTTCACTTAATTCCCTGAAACTGGAGATCGATCGCGCTGGCAAATGAGTGAACCACATTAACGTCGTATCCTCTAAGAATATCCGGAATGCCTTACACTTCACGGCGTCGGAAGCGGCAGCTGCATTCATGTACCATGAATATCTCATCACGTGCTGGACTGGATTAGCCCTTCCCACATAACGGTTCATAGGTGGCATATTAAATTTCCTTGGGAATCGAACCTCTAAAATATCATCGGTAAAGGGCGAATGACTGCGGTCTATACCCCAATCTTCGGTTCTTTGTCTGCGACTTTCCACCATCACTTGCCTAATCATGGCGTCGACATCTGCATGGGTCAGGGTGGATTCGGGGTCAGCACTTCTTGCCCTGCGAGCCTTTCCAACATTTCTTTGACGTGCTGCGGCAACGTCTGGGTCCCGAGCAGAACTCCCTTGCCCCTTATTGCCGCGATCATTCGCGCGACGAGTAGGAGGAATGGGTCGATTCTGAGAAGTATCAACAACGTCTCCATTCCTAGGCGGTAGGACGGGCTCATTTAAGTTACGATTATTGGTTTCCTGATTAAGCGCCTCCATATTCTCAGTCCTTTCCAATAGAGGTCATCGCCGATTTCTTTGAGGTTCTTCAGATGCGGATGTGTGTTCCGGGGATAAAGGGTGAGCTGGAGGTGGTGAAACCTGCCTTTGAATATTGTCAGTTCGTCTGCCTAGGGCAGTAATATTCTAACGCAGCGACAAGCTCTCCTGCCTTTGAGCGTCCAATTCATCAGTCTTCCTGTCCAATGCTTCAAGTATGCGAGTCAGATGTCCTTCGGTAACTGGAGCAGAAAGGTCGAACTGGTTATCTTCATCTTCTCCTATACACAAGGAACTTAAACCAGGTTGAGCCGAAGTACCAGCACGAGCGGAACGAGGAATAATTTCCTTCCTAGTTCGGGTAGTAGTTTGACTGTCATTTCAGATCGTGGTCCCTCTAGGTTGCTGGCTCGTGTTTCCCTATTGACGTCAGTTCGTGGTGGTCCCTGGGGTTTGGATCGTGGAAGTATTAGCTAGAAGGAGGGTGGAGTTATCTTGGGAACGGGTCGTTACGCCTTCAGCTACACGGTTCATGGCACCCATTCCAGTTCGGATCCCTCCTCCATCTCCATGATCCGAGGACTCCAGTTCAACCTCGACCTGCTCCTGAACGTTGTCTTCACGAGCTTCGTTTGTAGATTCGTCTTCCTATGAAGTTCGTACTTCCTTAGACTTCTTTCCAGACATAATACTTTGGATTTGCTGGAATCTTCCAAAATTGAAATAGTGAAGTTTTGGACTGTTTTCTTCGGACTTGACTATCCAAACAATAGAACAACAATCTGAAACGCTGAGACTTCGTTCTCAGTGAAAGCACCAAAATGTTAGATCCAAAAGTGTCTCTAACACCCAAATTATCTGAATTGGTAGAGATTTATATCTAGAAATACAAGAAAACACAGAAAACACACAAGATTTATAGTGGTTCGGCGTTAACGAGCCTACGTCCCCTTTATATCTATGATTATACGTAAGATTCGAGTATAATCAATGATTTTTCTCTCAATCTCACTTTTACAATGTTGACCCACTCAATGATTTCGAATTAATATTGATAAGAAATAATGCAGAGACAATAATGGTGGAAACAACCCTTAGAACTGCCAAAAGATCCTAAAAACGTTGAGCACAAGGCTATTTATAGATGATATCTATAGCTGGATCGTGGTCACACGTGGCACAAATCCCGAGGATCTCGGACTGGCTCGTAGTTGGTTGGTGAAATGGTCAAGATGACGGTTGTAGACAGGTGTCCTCAGATCCTGTATTTTCGAATCGTGGTAGACCAAGTCGTGGTCAACATCGTTTGGTTCATGAGGTCGGGTCGTGGAGAGCTAACGTGGCAGGATCGGATCGTGATAAGGGATCGTGATCGTGGATGGGCGCTACGAGTCGAGGATAACAATGCGACCACGGTTGAATGTTTTATGCGAGACTTCATATTTCCTTTGTGCGTGAACCTTGGTGGCTTGGTCCAAAAACTAGCCAATAAGTAGGATGTTTATGGATTTGAAAATTAGTTGTTTATGGGTTGTTAGTTGATAGTTATGTGGTATACATATGATGATAATTGAGTTGTACGTTGATTTGGGGGTAAATGTAGTTTATTAGGAGGTTGAAAACGATTATTATCGTGTAGTTGTTGTCATAATGTTGTGTTAGTTGACGTAAAACTATTGACTTTGTGGTGTGGTTTGAAAATTAGTGTATATAATTGATAAGTTTGTGCGGATATTTTTTAAACTTTAAAGCAATGTTTGTTGTCATTTAAGCGAAAATATGTGCACTATATTAAAAGTGCTTAGTTGCATGTGTTTGCATAGCTTAAAATAAATCTAACTTAATTTATCAAAACGGCTAGCATTTGGTTTTATTTTAAAAAATCTATAATCTAAAACTTGACAGAGTTAGCTAAAATTTGAAGTACGTGTTAACATTTCAAATTTATTAAGTAAATCATATAAATAGTTGAATGAATTATAAAACTTGAAATGAGCATAACAACAATAAAATATTCTTAAGAGTACATTATTGTAGTTGAATGAAAGTTAAAGTAGGTTTTAAAATTTAATTAACAAATGTTTATCAAACGTATTAAAAAAATATTTTGTAAGACATTAAAATAGAAATTATAAAATGTGCTTTACTTATGTGAACCCCTTAAAAAAATTGCCCTATCCGACAAGTGTTGTATATGATCACTATATGGATATTCTTTTTTACACAGAACAGATATATGTATTCATCTGATACAATATTTGTTGGATTTGTCCCAGTATTAATGGACAAGTTACAAACACAATAACGTAATCACATTTTATAAAACATTTCAATTTAAATGGTTCACGAAATTTCGATGACAATTCCTTTTGTGTCCTTGTGTAAACTTATTTGTGTAAGGTATAGGGAATGAAGGGAAGTGCTGCCAAAATTTTGTTGGATCATTTTTAAACTGAAATGACTTACCAAATGTGATTGCGTTATTGTTTGTAATGAGAAGAAGGATGACACTTCCTATTGTTATTTGAATTTATTACAATAGCGACGTGTTATAAATGAATTTTTCAGGTATGTAATACGAAGTGTTTGATTGAATTTTCTAATATATTTTTTGCAAATCAGAGATGTATTCAATTATTTTCTCGATCGTAGTTAAATGTATGAATATAGAAATGGTATAAAATGATCAATAAAGGAACGTTTCTATAATGTTGTACAAGAATTTATTAGATTTACTAAATCTAATAATCTAAATAACATACACATTTGTTGTTCATGTAGTGAGTGCAAACATCTAAAGCATTGGAATCCAAATGAAGTAGAAGTACATTTATATAAATATGGTTTTGTGCCGAATTATTACTTATGGGATCGTCACGGAGAAGTTGTTCCACCTACACATAATCATGTAGTGCTAGAGGACGAAAACACAATGATGAATCCGATAAAAAATATGGTGCAAGATGCAACACGATTAATGTTTCCTACCATTGATCAAGGCGAAAATGAGAACAAAAATGTTGAATAACCGACCGCGGAAGCTAATTTTTTTTAATGAATTATTGGATTATGCTAAGAGGTTGTTGTGGGATGGATGTACAAGTGGAACCGAATTATCTATAACCGCCGAATACATCACTATGAAATCAAAATTCAATCTTACAAAAGCTGCATTTGCAGTAGTTGTACAAATTGCAAAGCGACACATGTCACCCAATAGTTTGATGTGCGATAGTCATTAAAATGTAAAATAAACTTATATATGCTTTTGGACTGCCATATTTGAAGATAAATATATGTGTAAATTGTTGCATGTTGTATTGGAAAAAATACGCTCACCTTAAAAAATGCAGAATATTTAACAAGGAAAGATATAAATCAAGAAGATAGAAAGGAAAAGAAGTTTCATATATGAGAATGCAATATTTACTTATCACTCCCAGACATCAATGGTTATATGCATCTTCTGCTATAGCATGTCATGTGGGATGACACAGCGTGAGAACACAGAAGAAGGAACTTTGATAAATCCATCTGATGAAGAAGTATGGAAATATTTCAATAAGTCTTATCCATAATTTGTTGTGGAAAGCCATAATGTTAGACTTGATTTATGCACAGACGGATTTTTGTCATTCTCTCAGTTTGGTAGTAAATATTCATCATGGCCTATCATTGTTCCTTATTAGAACTTATTTGCATGGATGTGTATGAAAACTCCATATATGTTTTTAACAATTGCCATCCCTTGTTCTGATGATCCAACACAAGGAACTGATGTTTATCTTGATCCATTGATTGAAAAGTTGGAAACATTATGGTATGAAAGAGTTGAAGCACATGATATTTCGAGAAAAAGGAATTTTTGTATGTTTGCTTCTTTGTTATCGACTATTAGTGATTTTTCCGCGTATGACATGCTTCAGGTTGGAGCACAATTGGACACCGAACGTGTCCTTATCGTATGGACAAAACACGAGCATTTTCATTAAAGTATGTAAAGAAAATTTCTTGATCTGGCTGTCAACATAAATTTAAAATGGATAAAAAGAACTTTAAAACTAACAAAGTAGAGAGTATGCTACCTTCGAAAGTTTATACAAGTGAAGAGAAATATGAAATCTTAAAACACTATCCAAAGATACATGAAATTGGGGAACAGGTTGAAATTCCAAGTAAATCGGGCATTCATAACGAGTGAAAGCAAAGTATATTTTGGGTATTACCTTACTGGAAAAATATCCTACTCCGACGTAATATTGACGTCATGCACAACAAATAAAACATTTGTAATATAGTTTTGAATGTGAAGGGGAAACCATGGACGATGTGAATTTGAGACTTGATTTATTACACTTCTGTAAGCAACCCGAAATTCATTTGTACGACGATAATAAAAAACCCAAAGCATGTTATGAGCTGGACAACAAGCAAGTAAAACTCGTGCTAAAGTGGATGGAAGGATTAAGATGTTCTAATTAGATTTCTTCTAAGCTTTGTAGATATGTGGACTTTAAAAACAGTAAATTGAATGGGATGAAAAGCCATAATGGCCATATCATGATGGAATATCTTTTACGTGTGATTTTCAAAGGATTGTTGCCTACAAAAATATGGGGTGTTATAACAAAATTAAGTATGTTTTATAAACAGCCTTGGTCGACGACGTTAAAGATAGATGATCTACGTAAACTTGAAGTAGAAATCCCTGTACTGCTCTAAAAACTCAAGAAAAAATTTCCTCTAAGTTTTTTTAATGTAATGGGGCATTTACTCGTACATCTTCCATTCGATGCATTGCAAGGTCCTGTGCATTATGCATGAATGTATCCATTTGAAAGATAATTTTGAATATCTTCAATATTCTTGTTAGTTTAGAACTTAGATTTTTGTACCAACATATAAATTTAATTAATTTTATTATAAGTACATGAATTACTTGAAGAAAAAAGTTGGACAAAAAACACGAGTAGAATGTTCGATATTCAAATCGTACCTTGAATAAAAAGCTTCACATTTTAATCTCATTACTTTAGTGACAATGTGAATTAAGTGTTCTTCGTAATGGAAAAGCTGTTGAACACGATTCTTCTCAAATGATATTATCTATTTTTAGAATAAGGAAGACTGTTGGAAAATGTGTGGAAATATGGTTAGACGATAGTGATTACCATGTGACACACACATATATTCTTTTAAATTGTGTGGAAGTTGCACCATTTGTTGTGTAATATTGAATTCATGTCCAATTCGATCATGTGTATATATATTAATAATAAAGGAACATAATAAATATTTGCAGCATATACGAATTATAACATCCATTTGGCAATCCAAGTAAAAAAAATTGCTGAATGGTTTTGAAACTTTGTTTATGATCCCAAAAACTGTGTTGTTGATTAAGGATTACGACATCTTGCCATCGAACCAAAAACAAATGTCAAAATATATCCTGTATTCATTGTCGATTGATTTAAATTCAACACCAAAGATTACGGAGTTAAAAAATTAACATATAATAGTGATGTATTTATCAAAGGCAGCGATGATCCAGAGGAGCTTATAAAAGATTTTTACGATGGCTTAACACAAGTTCTAGAATTGACATATTATGTACAACCCGCATAAAAAGTGTTTTTTTATTCAAATACAACTGGTTTAGCAATGTTCACGGTTCTGTTGTGCAAAATGGTTGTAAAGATGTGGATTAACAATAAACAAGATGTAGATTTGCCAATTGAACATCAATCTAACCTAATAACAATTATTCTATTATATCAAACAAGTAGTAAATAACTATAACGAAGAAACAAATAGACGCACAATATTTATATTGGTTCCACTATCTTAGTGTACGTCCAGTTCAAAGAAGAGAGATTCTATTCTATATGAGAGAATTATAAAAGATCACAAAATAAAAGTTTACTTATCCAAACCTCAAATTAGGCTTAACGAGAAGAGGTACTCCATTTGGGGATCATTGACACCATGCTAGGATGGATTTACAATGAAGTGTACCCCCAATATATAGCTAGTTAAATATATGCGAGTCAACAATTATCTTACCAATATATGATAAGAAGATAGCAGAGGAAAATTACAATGGCAACAAATTATGCAAATACAGCAAGTAATGCACTCATTCCTTTTAATAAAGATGGAAAAAAATAAACACATATCAATGCAATTACCAAAAAAGAATAATATGCAAAAAAAATTGCAAATATTATTCTCTAATCTTCATCTGCATTTATTCTCTCCCATCACATATAAAAGCTATCCAATAATTATTCATTTCCATAATGAACATGTGTGGCTACTTCTCCTTTTGCATATTTATTTCCACGAATTTGTGATTTTGTATCATCAAACTTAACACTTCACCTTGATTCAAAATCAAACAACCAATCTTGAGTCAGATTCTCTTTTCAACATTTTTTTTTTCAAAATAACTCTGCCTTAAACCAAAATCTCATAATGAGACAGAAACCAAAATTGAATATTTACCTAATGGGTTCTGGCAAAGCTACCCCCCATCACAACCTTGTTAACGAGCTCCGACCATGGCCCGGCCCTCCAACAAAATGTTGCAAATACCTAAAATCTAAAGAAGGCATATTTTAGAGTAATCTCAACGCCACCAAGGGCAAAAATAATTCTCTGAATCACCAATTCAAATACAAAGCCAAATCGAAATCCCTGTATGAAAGATGAATCTCTCTCTTTCCCCATACTTGCATGTAGCACCACTCTTTTAATATGGCATTACAAAATCAACGATGTTCCACAATAGCACCAAATCTGCCAAAATCGGCTCTATGAACTGAACTCATCAAGACGACATCACAAGTCTCTCCAAAATCAGCTACATTAGATATAGTTTCTAAATCCAATGGTCTGTTCAACACTCTAAAATCTTTTTAACATAACTCTCATATAATGTGAGCCACACCTAATAGATCTCCATCTTGGCGAGCATTTCTCAACTGACTTTGAAGTTATACAGAGTTGTAAAACACTTGGAAAGGTCGCTAACACCTCCAGGCTTCGTCTTAGGTCGCTGCCACCTTTAACCAGTTTCGCCAAGATGTTTTCTACAAAGATTCACTTTTCTAAAGTTGGTCAGGCCACGTTCTAACATATAACTCCACCTTAATGTGAATCCGGAGCTCAAGCTACTTCAAATTTCCAAGCTTGGAACACTCTTCTCTCTCAACATAGTCTTCTCCACCTAAGTCTTTATTTTTCCCAAAATAATAATAGAATAATCACCACTGAATCTACAACCTTGGTAGAAATAATTGATGCACAATTTAAAATAAATCGCTTTGCTCTGATACCAACCTGTTGTGCAAAACGACCGCATAGATGAGGAAAAAACAATAAACAAGATCCAGATTTTCCTATTGAATATCAATCTAATTTGATAGAAATTGTTCTATTACATCAAAAAAGTAGTAAATAACTATAATGAAGAAACAAAGAGGCACACAACATTTATACTAGTTCCCTTATCACTGAGATAGTGTATGTCCAGTTCAAAGGAGAGAGATTTTATTACACATGAGAGAATTACAAGAGATTACAAAATAAGAGTTTACAAATACAAACCTCAAATTAGGCTCAACGAGACGAGATACTATTTTGTTGATCATTGACACTATGCCATAATGGGTTTACAATGAAGTCTACCTCCAATACATAGCCAGCGAAATATATGTGAGTCATTAATTAACTTACCAATATATGTTAAAAACATAATAGAAGAAAATTATAATGGCAACAAATTGTGTAAATATAGCAAGTAATTCACTCATTCCTTTTAACAAACAATGCAATTACCAAAAAAATAGTATGCAATTCTTATTGTATATTTTATTCCTTTATCTTCATATGCATCTATTTCCCTACCATATCATATAATTGTCATCCAATAATTATTCATTTTTGATAATGAACACATGTGATTACTTCTCCCTTCGTATATTTGTTTCCACAAATTTGTGATTTTTTACTACCAAATTTAATAGGTTCTAAAATTAATGTGAACACAGATTATAAGCATATTTAAATAAAGCATACGCCATATTGCTATAAGTACGATCCCTTCGTATTAGCTAAGCAAGCGTGCATTACAAATTTATTTTATTCTGTATCCGTCTTTAAAAAAAGATAAAGTAGACAAGTGTGCTATTTTTAAAATGAAGGCAAGATTTACATTTGATGGAAATAATATTCCAGACAAAGCAGAGTATCAAGAGGATCTTGAGTCAAATACTAAAAAATAATAGTTGATGATATTGATGTAGGGTCGTTGAATGATGAAGCGAATGTTTTAATAGATGCATTTGTACGTACCAAAGAAAACGATATAGAGTACGAGACCGAGTCTGAATCAAAAGATGATAAAGACTGGTAATATATGACACCATTTGATGTATAACATATTAGTTTGAGTTATTCTTAACTATGTAGTAATAATGATGATGATCAATCTTAGTTATGAATTTACTTATTTCTATACTATTCCGAGCTATGTAATAGTAATGATGATGACTATTCTGCACTATGTAATAATAATGATCACTATATATATCATGCATTATTATGAGTTTGCATTATTCTTTTCATGCTTGATTATGTGCAGGGTATGATTATGATAAGATATGTTGTATGATTATCACTTGATTAATGATTATGTGATGATTAATTATTATGTGATGGTTATGTGATTATTATTCTTTTGCATATATTACATAATTATATATATGATTGTGGTAGATATGTCTGATAGAAGACGATCTAGTAGTACATCTCAGCATTCTCCTTCTCGGTCTCTTGCACTCCGAGCGGGTTCCAACATCTCGGATTATGATTTACGCCCGGTTGAAGAGATAGCCTTAAGAGTACTGGGTAAATATCAAATTCATATTTTTTATATTATTTAAAGTATATTAAATATCTACATCAACATTTGTACAGGGGGTTCGAGGTGGAGCAATACGACTTTATTTTACAGGTAATGAGGGAATCATATAGGAGTCAGATGTCTAGATGTTGGCCTCATTAGGATAGCATCCCACTATATATCAAGAACGCTATATGAGCCGATTTGATGTTAAGTGAAATATTGTATTTCCATTGAAAAATTAATATGTTTTTAATATGTTGTATATAATTAAAAATAACTTTAATATGCAAGTCATTGTACGAGTAAAGCCATAGGATATATACGTTTTTTAGCAATCACTGGAATCAGAAAATACAGAAAAATTGTAGGAAACTTTTTCAAGTGACAAAAATGTAGAAAAAAGCCAAGTTGGATGGGTGATTGCATTTGAGTTGGATTTGTTAGATATTGGGAAATTAAAGTAGTTAAAGTAAGCTATAATGATACTATTTATATTTATACTAGTTGCATTATTTTAATTAATCACGTATCTAAATTAATAGTAAATATCAGCAAGGAACA
Organism: Allium sativum; assembly: GCA_030737875.1. Classification (NCBI taxonomy): domain Eukaryota; kingdom Viridiplantae; phylum Streptophyta; class Magnoliopsida; order Asparagales; family Amaryllidaceae; genus Allium; species Allium sativum. The sequence continues at coordinate 1,052,427,072 of CM060924.1, forward strand.
AGGCGAACAGGAATAAGAACCTTGCTTTACATTATGGTGGCTCCAAATCCTTCCAACAACATATTAGGGAATTAGTAAACTTTCAAAATATTTAGCATATGTTCATGTATATCCTTATGTGTATCATTCATGATTATTTTCAGTATATTTTATTTATGTTTCTTCAATTTGCAATGAAACACGGCCTACAATGGCTGAGGTTTTTAGTGTCACACATGCGGTTCAGCAGACGGATGACGATGGGAATGTTTCCTATGATTGGACGGACCATAAAGCTGCATCAACAATGGAATATGCTTATCTGTAATGACAATGTTTCATATTCGTTTATTTAATAGTATATAGGTAAATTGTATAGCAATTGTGTCAAAATTATGTTCATAATTTGTGGAGAGATATGAAGCAGAGCAAACAAGAGCTGCATAAGCAAGCAGACGGGAGGATATTACGCTGGAAGAGTCCAATCGCTTATGAGATTCCATTATCGCATCGCCTAGTCAAAATAGACGTTGCAGGTTCGACAGTCAGGAGATAAACCTTTTAATAACTTATATTTTAATTAAGTATACCAATATTTTGAATGTATGTGATCCTACACAACGAACTTTGAAATAAAATATTTGTTAGGAAAGCAAAATAGGTAATAAAGTATAATAAAATTTGTATAATACTTAATAACAATTTTTGAATATAATATTAGTTTATAAACGATGAGCAACTTTTTATAAATCTTAATAAAATAAGTTATAACTACATTATTATATATAACAGATTTTGTTGAATTGATATTTAATATGTAAAATAGTAAATGATAAGGTATAAGTATTAAAATGGTTTTGAAACTTTATTTAATCATTATAAAACTTATTTTACCTTATATATAGTTACAAAATGAAATCAGGTTGAGATCTCTTAAGTTAGCATTCAAAATTTATTTAAATACACTATTTTGAATCTACGACTTAGCTTAAATTAAATATTTGCCATTTGATTTTAAGTAAGATGAAGAAGTGGAATGGTTTAAGTAAAATGGAGTTTGATACTTGAATTAAATGTTACAAATTAAACCAATGTTAAGAGATATTTGAAGATAAATTAATAATGCAAACATATATTTAAACTAATTTGATAAAGTTGAATTATTAACTTGAATGATTCAAACTGTTTATGTACGTATATATATATATATATATATATATGTGTGTGTGTGTGTGTGTGTGTGTGTGTGTGTGTGTGTGTGTGTGAAGCGACTATTTGAACTAGAAAAGTTTGGCACAAATTAAGGGACACAAAATCCGAGCCATATGATTAACTTATGAGGGGTGGAAATCATGGGGTAGTCCAATGAATGAGACTTTGTGTCCCTCAATTTATGTCAAACTTTTGTGTCTAAAACACACACACACACACACACACACACACACACACATATATATATATATATATATATATATAGTTAACTGGCCTTTGGTTCGGTTCCGAACGGTATGCAAGGCACGCTCGACTCAACATATCGCATGATGTTAAAGCCAGGAGTGTCGCCAAGGAGCAAAGTAAATTAGCTAAGATGGGATCATGCCGACAGGAGCCTCGCCACTCCTCCAAACGTTGCCAAACTAATACCTCGAGCCATAGAAAGTCACAAGCCCCTTTTGCCTTGGCTCCTCGTATCCATTCCTATATTCTTCATACCTCGGGGAGGGGTACAAGTTTTTAGGCATGAACACTATGTGGTCCGATATTCTGGTGGTTGGCACTATGGGATACGTGATTTCTGGTGTGGTCCCATACTTCTAACTACTCCCACATAACCACTCCATTATAAATACCCCTGAAGCTAATACTTCAATGGGGTTGAATTTGGTGATTTGACATCTCTTGACAACTCCAAGTAACCTCTTTAATGGCATCGATTCTTTGAGGAAGAAGAAGGGAAAAAGTGTCTTTTTCCTATATTTTGCATATGACAATTATGACCTCATATAACTTAGAGATGTATGTAATGGGATGTCATGAGATAGTCTCCACCTTGTAACTCTTTATTATTAATAATATTCCAATGACTCTTCCAAAGTGGACATAGACCTCTACAAGACCGAACCACTATAAATCTCTTGTGTTATTTATTGCTTTTCGCACTTACATTTCCATGCGAAACTATAATTCTAAATTAAATAAGAATCTTTAGTGTTTACGGCATATTTTGCCATCAACATTTTGTTGCTTTTACTGAGAAAACTCGAATTTGTTTCATTGTAGCACATTACCACCTCAACCGACGGATATCCCGGGCACGACCAAAACCCTTCCTCCTATGGGCCCCGGATCTCTCACAACACAAGCGCAGATCCATGCGCTTAACTAAAAGTATGAGAACACAACTCTCGAGCTCAACCAAGCATTGAGTGACAACATCAGCCTTATGCGCCAACTTCAAGAAAGTCAACGCAACGTCGCCCGACTTCAACTCGCTCATAATAACTCCCGACCTCGGTACCATCTCGGAAACCTCCTCTTTCGAGTCTAGGGGGCCTCATTAGAGAAGGAGGTTTATCCTTATCAACAATGTCGCCGTCCACTTCAACGCCCCGACCAACGCAATGGAAACGGCTACGCCGATGGCAATGGAAATAGCGATCGAACTACAGTCACTTATAGCGAGGGAGCACAGTATCAAGACCATTCTCGACTAATTATCAATGACGAGCCGGGTCCGAGAAACTGCGATTGAACTACAGTCACTTATAGCGAGGGGGCATAGTATCAAGACCATTCCCGACTAATTATCAATGACGAGCCGGGTCCGAGCAACTGACCCCCTCCTATGCAGAACCTGACTGTCGCCATCCAGGATAAGGGTCTACTCTCGCAGCAACCCAAGCTCTTTCGGTTCAAGATGCGCATCAACCAGCTCAGCTCCATCATCCATACCAAAAAGCGATTATAGATGTTGATGGCATGGAAGAGGATGGCCCGGACATGCATCATAGAAGGCGACCGCGGAACAGAACCCCCGAGGACCGACGAAACCAATGGATTCCACCAGCAGATCCACATCCAACATATCTCCCCGACATGTTCCAAAGGATCATGAGGGAAATGGACGGAACGCTAACGACTTATAGGAAACCCACTTAAGGGCAACCCTTTCATGAGGATCGTGCTTGAGGCCGAGTGGCCATGACGCTTCAGTGTGCCGAAGATGCCACTTTATCACAGCACGACTGATCCATGTTCCTTCCTAAATCGGTACGAATGGCAAATGGATACATGTCGGGCTTTTGACTTGGTCAAATGCAAGTGTTTCCCAATCTTCACCGCTTTACTCTGGTTCTCTCGCCTTCCACTCCATTCTGTCAACAATTTTGGCCAACTAACTACAAAATTGGTTAAGAAATTCAGCATGCACATCCCAACTCCAAAGAACGCCCTCACTCTTTCAAATCTGCACCAAGGACCCACTGGGTCACTCAAACGCTAACTCTCGCAGTTTAATACTGCCCTGGCTAAAGTAGATGATCTAGAGCCTCGCACCGTGCTTTTCCAACTTGCGAATGGCATCCTTCCTACTTCCGAATTTGGGGCCTAGATCGATAGGAAACAATCCAAGAGTCTCGACGCTTTCTATGAGAATGCCGGACAATTCTTATGACAAGAAGTGGCAAGGCGTAAATGAATCTCCTGGACCAACTCTTCCAACAACCCGCAGGCTGATACCATCGATGATAACACTAAAGGGAAGCTGGTTGGAGAACCTTTGGATAAGTACAAGGGGACATGTCCCTACAAATCAAAGCCGCGCAATGGAGACAAGGCGACCATAACAACAACAAGGTTCCAACAGATCCCAAAACGTCCAGCCACTACCAAGCTTATGAGACCTACACTCCGTTGAATGAAGAATTGGAGACGATCTACACTCTCCAGCAAAAGAAATGACATTATAGAGAGTCCACCGATCGCGAGAAGAACGCCGACAAGTATTTTCGATCCCACGATATGTTCGGGGACAAGTCCAATGACTGCCGTCAACTCAAGGACGCAATCGAGAAGCATATCCGTGAGAAGCGCCTTGAGCAGCACGTTCAAGAACCGTTTCCTCCCGAAGCAAACTCGGGTCCTCCTGCACCCGCACATCCAGCACCTGCCAAGGCAGCCCATGGTCCATCAAACACAATGCGAGGAATTGTAATCAACACTATCTGTTGAGGACCTTACCTCATGCACGAAAACTTCCGAAAAATGGAGGAGTACATGAGCTACATCTAGCACGCAACCTATGAAAAATGTTCCACTCTAGACAAGTCTATCTCCTCTAAGCTTCAAAAAACAATGCGGGACGACATCGTCTTCTGCGAAAGAGAATCAACGGTAATTGAAATCCCGACCACGGACCTTCTCGTGATCGCAGCTCAGTTCGACCCTGCTTCCGTTCGAAGGATATTAATCGATTCAAAGAGTTTAGTCAATACCATCTTCAAAGCTTCCTACGATCAGATTTAGTTGGAAACCAAGGACTTGAAACCTTGCCATGCCGCAATCTACGACTTTAACAAATCCTCCAATCACCCGGTGGCATGATCAACCGACCTGTTGAATTTGGTACTGGGGATCGAAGCCGGGTCTGAGTCCTCACTTTCGTGGTTATTGACATTATCTCCCTCTACAATGTCTTCTTCAGATGCCCCTTCCTCATGAAGTTCCGCATCTGCATGTCCCATGATCTCTCCTCATGAAGTTCAAACTGAAAGAGGGATCGACGCAGTTAAAGTTGACCAAGCAACCAGAAGAGATTATTACGCAATAGAACGGAGGAATGTGAGCAACAAGGAGAAGGGAAAGGTCGTGCCTTTGTCTCCCTGCACCAAGACCATCTCCGCATAGCAATCAATGGCGTCTGAGCCTTGGCTCGGGCACCATCGCCGTATTTCCGATGATCTCGATGCAGGGGAGGACGAAGAGCCCGGCCACGAAAGGGATACTCCAGTGGAACTTACAGTGGACATTCCAATCAGCCCATATGACTCATCAAAGGTTTTGAAAATCGGATCGCAACTCCATCCCGCAATAAAAGAAGATCTTGTGGATTTCTTAAGAACCAACCTAGACGTGTTCGCTTGGACCCACTCGAACATGAAAGGCATTAACCCCACCATTTCTTTCCACCAATAAAACCACGATCCCACACTGCTTCCGATCAAACAGAAACGCTGCTTCTTTGGACCCGAAAGATCCAATGCACTCAAGGAAGAGTTAGATAGGCTACTCAACAACTACTTCATCCACGGGGCTGACTATCCTGAATGGGTCTCCAACCTGGTTATAGTAAAGAAAGCTAACAGCAAATGGCGAACGTGTATCGATTTCTCCGACCAAAACAAGGCATGTTCCAAGGATAGATTCCCACTTCCGAAGATCGATCGCCTTATTGACTCGACCGCCGGATACCAGCTCTTATATTTCATGGATGCTTATTCCAGCTATAATTAGATTCCAGTGTGTCTTCGCGACCAGGATCATACCTCTTTCATAATCGAACTTGGGCTCTATTGCTACCGCGTCATGCCTTTCGGACTCAAGAACGCAGGAGCCACTTACCAACTAATGGTTAACTGCCTCTTTAAGAACCAAATTGGAAAATCCATAGAGGTATATGTCGACGTTATGCTAGTAAAGTCCAAAATATCAAGCAACCACGTCCATGACCTCTCCGAAATGTTCGATGTCCTCCACTGACATGACATGAGACTCAATCCCCTGAAGTGCTCCTTTGGAGTTGCCTCAGGAAAATTTCTGGGTTTCATCGTCAACCCCAAGGCATCGAAGCCGATCCAAACAAAATCAAAGCTATCCGTGATATTCATGTCCCTCAGAACATCAAAGATTTCCAAAGTTTAAACAGAAAGGTCGCCGCTTTAAGTCGGTTCATCTCCGAAGCTACCAACAAATGCATTCCCTTTTTCAACTTGTGTAACGACCCGCATTCTACGCATCATAGAATCGTAGAATATTTATTTCTGTCACATACGAAGCCGTATGGTCATGTAACTTTGGAGGATGACTATTGGGGTCATTTCCCATGTTCATGATTTTTCCCGATTTTTAAATGACCATTTTACCCCTAGTTGGCACTGTTTTGGCCATAACTTTTGACTGGAAAGGAATTTTGACCTGAAACCACTTCCATTGGCTCCGGATGATGGTTTCTCTTTCCGTAGAGTGGTCACATTAGCCAAACGGGCTCACCGTTTGGGAGATATGGCTGAAACAAGTTTCAGATGGTGAAAAACAGCTTAATTGGGCTTAACCGGGTGATTAGCAGCTAGGCCCAAGGGGAATTTCGGGTTTAGGGAGATATAGGTGCTGATTAGGGTTAGAAAACATTTCTTTAGACATTTTCCAGCCGCCACTTTCATTTCTCTTGACCTAGCCATGGCCTCCACTCTCTAAATCTCTCTAAAACACCCAAAAATCACCTTCTAATTGAAGATTAGGCTTAGCAAACATTAAATTAAGAAGAAAAAGCACCAAAGCAAGGTTGGAGCTGCTGTATAAGATTGGGGACAACGCCAAATCAGAGAATATTTCAGTTTTGGGGTTCTAGTTGTGGCAAAGGTGAGTGATAGCATCATTTTGACACTAATTACAGTTAATTAAGGATAATTAGTGAAGATTAGCGAATTTATACACTAATAAATTCTGGAAAAATGTTTAGAAATTCGTAAATAATATTTTATGCCTCTGTTAGAAATTTGGTTCGATTTGATTAAGTTTTGTTAACCCTATGATTAGCTTTACTTAAACATGCTTAAGGGAAAATAAGGGGTTTTCGGCATTTTTGATCCATTTTGACATATGAATTCATTGTTTTGGTGTTTGTGGTTAGTTTGCTATGTTGCTATGACTCTATGGTATGTTTTATGATTGATTAGAATAGTTAGATTTGTCAAAAACGTCGTCGAATGGCGTAAACAAGTTGCTGGAAAGTTGCAGGAATTAGTGCAGGAAATCGGATCGGATCGCCCCTATCCGACCCGAACCACCCATTTCCCTTCACCACGAACCGAACCGATCGTTATTGCGGAGCGAGCTACACTACGAGCTGAAGGATCCGATCCGCTCTGAGATGGTGAGCCTAAGACACCACGAACCGACCTGGCGTGAAGGAGGCTCCGACCCGATCCGAGAAGTCGCGATTCAAGGCTTGGTGATTGAATACTCCGACCCGACCCGCCTGGAGGGATGACGACACGATCCGAACTGATCACCTTGAGGACAACGAACCAGAGACTCGAAGGAGGGTGAAGGACTTGGAGCTATGACCAGGAGGTGTGACCCGAGCCGTGGCGTGGTGGAGAACCCGAGCCGTGGCGTGGTGGAGAACCCGATCCGATCCAGATGAGACTGGAAGCCACGAACCGATCCAGTGTACCATGAAGGACTCCGATCCGACCCGAAGCAGCAGTCACGAACCGAGACGATGAAGACCACGATCCCAATGATGATGAAAGGGATCCGAACCGGTCTGGTGATGATCCATAACCCGAGATGCAAAGGAAGTCCAAATGAGAAGTTAGAGCTCAAGATTCAGATGGTAATCAACGAGTTCGCTTCATGGTTGGGCTTTGCTGCGGGACGAGTGCAAAGGAGTTATCGACGTCTATAGCTTTGGACCACTATGGTAGGAGGTACGAAGGCGGATTCAGGGCCATTATGGCATTGGTAGAACCAAGGGCTACGACCAATGAAGTGGGTCATTGAAATGTTTGGTCATGACTCCAAGTGTTTGGCTTGGTCACAGCAGGGTTTCTACAAGTCGGGATTCGTCGTTGCCTCAGTTTGTCTAGTGCTCCAAAGTGGTAGATGTCGTACGCTTTACGCACTGAGTGAGAGATGTGAGGATGGTTGCTATGGATGATTTGCTTGCTATCATTGTGACATTCACACCCCACCCCCGTATTCTTACACTATTTACTATTGGCACCTTGGAGTATTGTACGGTATGTGGTACTAACTCTTTGGTTGCAGGTCCAGGTTCAGGTATGGTTTAGTATACCTGTTATTACTCTGTTTAGATGCCTATCGCTCATACCAGGCTTTATGTCTGACCCAGAGTTTTATGTCTCTTCTTATTACTCTGGGTGCTCACACGAGCAGACTAGAGACAGGTTAGCTGGTGATGCACGGGTAGATGATCCGGAGACGAGCAGGAGGCTTCCACGTACTATATACATAATATTCTCCCTGTGTTGTTGAAGATCACTGCTTGGGCATTGTTGGTGTATCTTCTACTTTAGCTTTCTTTTGTTTAGAGACAGTAAATTTGGAAAAATTGTAATAAGCTGTATTTGGATTTCCGCTGCTTTGAGATTGATGTTGGTTTTAGTTATCAGCTTATGCACTGTCTCGCCTGTTTTATGTCAAGTATGTTATTATTATATTTTATTCCATGCGCTGTGAGACATTCTACAGGTTCTTTGATTAGTTCATTCCCTTCTTTCCTTTCTTCTGACGACCGTCTTGTGCTAGTCGGGCATGTGTACAGCGCACACTTGGAGGAAATGCAGGCTGGTGCGAGGCGGGCCGTCACACTTGGTATCAGAGCTCTAGGTTGCGTAGTTAACCGAGGGAAGTTATCAGGGAGAGATAATATACGTATACGAGAGAGCGTATTTGTGATTACTTTGGTTTTTAAAAGCTATATATATATATACTATTAGTAGTATAAGAATGAAGTCGTACTGCACTAGCACCACTATGGAATCGTTAATGTTTCCTTTTTCAGATTGACGATGAGCCGAGATACTAGAGGTGCTGGTAGGGGAGCCAATAATGGGAATGCTGCTGACATGAGGACGATGTTTACAGACCTCATGAGAGAGATGCTTAGGGATGTTCAGAGGGCAGCTCCCAATGGTGGAAATGGTGGTGGTCCAATAGTGCAGGCGCCAAGAGTCGACTTCGCCAAGCTGAATAAGGATTATACTAGCCTTGGTGTGAAGCCGTTCCACGGAACGGAGTCGGCCACGGATGTTCAAGATTGGTTGGATAGTTGCGAACGTATCTTCAAGGATTTGGGTATCGAGGATGCAACGAAGAGAAAGCTAGCGTCCCGTCAGCTGCAAGGGCGGGCAATGAATTGGTGGAATGCTATAAAAGCAGCTACTCCCGAAGACCAGATTACTTGGGAGCAGTTTAAAGCTCGCTTTAGCGAGAAGTTCATTCCAGCTGCCCAGAAGTCAGTGTTGTTCAAGAGGTTCTTAGAGCTCAAGTAGAATGGCAGAGCTGTCTCGGAGTACATTGCTGAATTTGACACTTTGTCGAAGTACGGGTTATCTCTTATTGATACTGCCGAGAAAAAGAATGAGAAATTCATAACTGGTTTGGATCAGTACTTGGGGAAAAAACTTATTAACCACATCGATGAGACGTTTGAATCGATTGTGGGGAAAGCGTTAAGGTCAGAAAGTCTCTATCCTAAGCCGAAAACTGAGGTTGCATCTGCAGAAGAGCCAAAACCACAAGCAAGTGGTGGAGGCAAAGGTGGTTCTCAGAATAAGAGAAAGCAGAATCAGGCTAAGGATGGCCAGAAGAAAAAGAATAAGCAAGATGTGGAGTGCTTCAGCTGTGGTAAGAAGGGCCATTATGCTAGTAATTGTCGGGCCAAGCCAGCGGATAGGAAGTGCTTCAACTGTGGCCAGATGGGACATCACAAGGACAAGTGTCCACAGCCCCCTAAAGAAAAGCAAATGGTAAAAGCATATGCCCTTAATGCTATTCCTTCTTCGTCGAATGCCCCAACTGCGGCGGAGAAGGGAAAGAATGTCGTCATTCAAGGTATGCTTTCTGTTTACGATGTTCCTGTTAGAGTTTTGTTTGATACCGGAGCTTCCAGTTCTTTCATATCTAGTGACCTGGTAGATAGGTTGGGATTGGAGCCCGAGATTGTCGATAGACCTTTAGTAGTGACGAACCCGATTGGTGGTTCGACTAGCCTTAGCATGATTTGTCGTAATGTGGTCTTATCGAGTCATGGATGCATGTTTGTTTGTGATTGCTTTGTTTTGGGCTTTACTGGATTTGGCATTATTTTGGGAGTAGATTGGCTCCAAAGATACGGGGTGGTGGTAGACTGTGAGGGCTTGTTGGTGACAGCTAGAGCGGATGATGGGCGGAGGATAGTGTTTGGTGGTCTACCTAGTAAGGGGGTATTGGCTAGTTTTCTAAACTCCCTCGACATTCCGCATAGTGAGTTGTCAGGTTTGCCCGTGGTTGGCCAGTATCCGGATGTTTTCGAAGAAGTGACCGGACTTCCACCACACCGAGAGATTGAGTTTCGTATTGATTTGGTAAGGGATGCCAGGCCTATAGTGATGCCACTTCGTCGTATGGCACCAAGGGAGCAGCGAGAGCTCGAGGTGCAAGTCAGCGATCTTTTGAAGAAGGGATTTATCAGAAGGAGTGTTTCTGAATGGGGAGCACCAGTCGTGTTTGCTACCAAGGCGGATGGTTCCCTTCGTTTGTGTGTAGACTACCGCGAGTTGAATAAAGTGACGAGGAAGAATAAGTATCCTCTACCGCGGATAGATGATTTGTTCGATCAGTTGAGTGGCACGAGAATATTTTCTCAGTTGGATCTCGCGACAGGTTTTCATCAGCTTAGAGTGGAAGCTGAGAGTATAGCTAAAACGGCATTTCGGACGCTGTCTGGATTTTATGAATGGTTGGTTATGCCATTTGGGCTGACTAATGCCCCGGCATATTTTGTGGATCTTATGAATAGGGTATTTAGAGATCAGTTGAATACGTTTGTCCTTGTGTTCGTTGATGATATTTTGGTCTATTCGAGGACGGAGGAAGAACACAAGGAGCATTTAAGAGTAGTGATGGAGGTGTTGAGAAAACACCAATTGAAAGCAAAGTTTTCTAAGTGCCACTTCTGGAAGAGGGAAGTGAGGTTCTTGGGCCATGTTGTATCTGAAAATGGGATTGCCGTGGACCCGGCAAAGGTGGCTACGGTACAGGATTGGCCTACGCCCAAGAGTGCAACAGATGTAAGAAGTTTCTTGGGATTAGCGGGATATTATCGTAAGTTTATCCAAGGTTTCTCCAAGATAGCAGCACCATTGACCCAGTTGACCAAGAAGAATCAAGCTTTTGTCTGGGATGAAAGGTGCGAGAATGCATTCAAAAGTCTAAAGGACAAGTTGACAAGCGCACCAGTGTTAGTCATTCCTAAGGGGGATGAAGAGATGACGGTATACACGGATGCCTGTGGTACCGGACTGGGTGCTGTATTGATGCAAGGCGGTAGGGTTGTAGCTTATGCAAGTCGGCAATTGAAACCGCACGAGAGAAGATACCCTACCCATGATTTAGAATTGGCAGCAATCGTGTTCGCGTTAAAGATGTGGAGACACTATCTCTTGGGAGAAAGATTTGAGCTGTTTACAGATCATAAGTCGTTAAAGTATCTCTTCTCTCAGAAAGATCTGAATCTCCGTCAGCAGAGATGGTTGGAGTTCTTAGCTTCCTATGATTTTGACATCGCATACACACCAGGAAAGGGCAATGCGGTGGCTGATGCATTGAGTAGAAGACATGCCAGCTTAGGGGCTATGTTCCTTGAATGGAAGCAACTGGAGTTTATCGCGGGGTTTGATTTCAGACCAAAGTGCGAATTGGATCCAGGAATGTTAGCAAGTTTGACGATCAGACCCACTTTGATTGAGCGGATCGGCTCTAGTCAGAGGAACGATCCTAACCTATTGGAAATCATCTCCAAGTTAGAGATGGGTATCGATGAGGAGATGAACAAGTATGGGCTTGATCGAGATAGATGGCTTAGAAAGAATGGAAAGCTTGTTGTACCCAACGTAAATGGATTGAGGGATGAAGTGCTTAGAGAATGTCATCACTCAAGGCTAACTATACACCCCGGTGGTAATAAGATGTATCGAGATATGAAGCAGACTTACTACTGGGAAGGGATGAAAAGAGACGTTGGGAAGTTTATATCCAAGTGCATGAATTGCCAGCTAGTTAAAGCCGAGCAAAAGAAACCTAGTGGGTTGTTGCAACCATTAGAAATTCCCGAATGGAAATGGGAGCAAGCCTCGATGGATTTCATCGATGGTTTACCAAGGACTAGATCGGGATATGACAGCATTTGGGTAATTGTAGATCGACTGACAAAAAGCGCAAGGTTTATACCAGTCAAATCGACCAGAACGGCAGCTAAGTTAGTAGAATTGTATATGAAGTGGATAGTGAGATTTCATGGAATACCTAAAAGCATTGTGAGCGACCGAGACCCGTTGTTCACTAGTGGGTTTTGGAAGAGCTTACAAGAGGCTCTAGGGTCAGAGTTACATCTCAGTACCGCATATCATCCTCAGACCGACGGTCAGACGGAGAGGGTGAACCGTATTTTGGAAGACCTCTTGAGAGCATGTATATTGGATTTTGGTGGATCATGGGATGACCATTTGCATCTAGTAGAGTTTGCATATAATAATAGCTACCAATCCAGTATCGGTATGGCTCCGTTTGAAGCTTTGCACGGAAGGCCATGCAACTCACCATCATGTTGGATAGAGACTGGCGAGAAGTTTGTGCTTGGACCAGATGTGGTGAGAGAAACGTCGGATAAGATCAAGGTCATTCAACAACGAATGAAGGCTGCCCAGGATAGGCAGAAGAGTTATGCTGATAAGAGGAGAAGAGACTTAAAATTCTCCGTTGGCGACTTGGTGTTTGTCAAGATTTCTCCGTTGAAGAGCGTAATACGATTTGGCAGGAGAGGCAAGTTGGCACCAAGGTTTGTTGGACCATTCCCTATTCTTGAACTAGTCGGGAATTTGGCATATAGAATTGACTTACCAGAGAAGATGGCGGGAGTTCATAACGTATTTCATGTTTCCCAACTAAGGAAGTTCGTTCACGACTCAGATATGACTATTTCACCTGATCAGTTAGAGGACTTCGAAGTAGAACCTGAGGCGGTTGGGAACCGCAAGCCGGCCCGTATTGTCGAGTATGACATGAAGCAACTTCGAAGGAAGGCGGTGAAGCTAGTCAAGGTTCAGTGGGGCGAGGACGAGAATGATTGTACTTGGGAGACAGAGGAGAACATTAGGAAGAAGTATCCAGAACTCTTTGTCTGGTAAGATTTTGACTTCGATTTAGTTTTCCGCATGCTAGGATAGGCTTGTTCGCTTGTTTTGCATGATTGATTGTTGTATATGGTTGTTAGGCATGCGGGATCCCTTGAATGTTTTGGGTTAAGGAATTTCGGGGACGAAATTTCTTAAGGGGGGGAGAGTGTAACGACCCGCATTCTGCGCATCATAGAATCGTAGAATATTTATTTCTGTCACATACGAAGCCGTATGGTCATGTAACTTTGGAGGATGACTATTGGGGTCATTTCCCATGTTCATGATTTTTCCCGATTTTTAAATGACCATTTTACCCCTAGTTGGCACTGTTTTGGCCATAACTTTTGACTGGAAAGGAATTTTGACCTGAAACCACTTCCATTGGCTTCGGATGATGGTTTCTCTTTCCGTAGAGTGGTCACATTAGCCAAACGGGCTCACCGTTTGGGAGATATGGCTGAAACAAGTTTCAGATGGTGAAAAACAGCTTAATTGGGCTTAACCGGGTGATTAGCAGCTAGGCCCAAGGGGAATTTCGGGTTTAGGGAGATATAGGTGCTGATTAGGGTTAGAAAACATTTCTTTAGACATTTTCCAGCCGCCACTTTCATTTCTCTTGACCTAGCCATGGCCTCCACTCTCTAAATCTCTCTAAAACACCCAAAAATCACCTTCTAATTGAAGATTAGGCTTAGCAAACATTAAATTAAGAAGAAAAAGCACCAAAGCAAGGTTGGAGCTGCTGTATAAGATTGGGGACAGCGCCAAATCAGAGAATATTTCAGTTTTGGGGTTCTAGTTGTGGCAAAGGTGAGTGATAGCATCATTTTGACACTAATTACAGTTAATTAAGGATAATTAGTGAAGATTAGCGAATTTATACACTAATAAATTCTGGAAAAATGTTTAGAAATTCGTAAATAATATTTTATGCCTCTGTTAGAAATTTGGTTCGATTTGATTAAGTTTTGTTAACCCTATGATTAGCTTTACTTAAACATGCTTAAGGGAAAATAAGGGGTTTTGGGCATTTTTGATCCATTTTGACATATGAATTCATTGTTTTGGTGTTTGTGGTTAGTTTGCTATGTTGCTATGACTCTATGGTATGTTTTATGATTGATTAGAATAGTTAGATTTGTCAAAAACGTCGTCGAATGGCGTAAACAAGTTGCTGGAAAGTTGCAGGAATTAGTGCAGGAAATCGGATCGGATCGCCCCTATCCGACCCGAACCACCCATTTCCCTTCACCACGAACCGAACCGATCGTTATTGCGGAGCGAGCTGCACTACGAGCTGAAGGATCCGATCCGCTCTGAGATGGTGAGCCTAAGACACCACGAACCGACCTGGCGTGAAGGAGGCTCCGACCCGATCCGAGAAGTCGCGATTCAAGGCTTGGTGATTGAATACTCCGACCCGACCCGCCTGGAGGGATGACGACACGATCCGAACTGATCACCTTGAGGACAACGAACCAGAGACTCGAAGGAGGGTGAAGGACTTGGAGCTATGACCAGGAGGTGTGACCCGAGCCGTGGCGTGGTGGAGAACCCGATCCGATCCAGATGAGACTGGAAGCCACGAACCGATCCAGTGTACCATGAAGGACTCCGATCCGACCCGAAGCAGCAGTCACGAACCGAGACGATGAAGACCACGATCCCAATGATGATGAAAGGGATCCGAACCGGTCTGGTGATGATCCATAACCCGAGATGCAAAGGAAGTCCAAATGAGAAGTTAGAGCTCAAGATTCAGATGGTAATCAACGAGTTCGCTTCATGGTTGGGCTTTGCTGCGGGACGAGTGCAAAGGAGTTATCGACGTCTATAGCTTTGGACCACTATGGTAGGAGGTACGAAGGCGGATTCAGGGCCATTATGGCATCGGTAGAACCAAGGGCTACGACCAATGAAGTGGGTCATTGAAATGTTTGGTCATGACTCCAAGTGTTCGGCTTGGTCACAGCAGGGTTTCTACAAGTCGGGATTCGTCGTTGCCTCAGTTTGTCTAGTGCTCCAAAGTGGTAGATGTCGTACGCTTTACGCACTGAGTGAGAGATGTGAGGATGGTTGCTATGGATGATTTGCTTGCTATCATTGTGACATGCACACCCCACCCCCGTATTCTTACACTATTTACTATTGGCACCTTGGAGTATTGTACGGTATGTGGTACTAACTCTTTGGTTGCAGGTCCAGGTTCAGGTATGGTTTAGTATACCTGTTATTACTCTGTTTAGATGCCTATCACTCATACCGGGCTTTATGTCTGACCCAGAGTTTTATGTCTCTTCTTATTACTCTGGGTGCTCACACGAGCAGACTAGAGACAGGTTAGCTGGTGATGCACGGGTAGATGATCCGGAGACGAGCAGGAGGCTTCCACGTACTATATACATAATATTCTCCCTGTGTTGTTGAAGATCACTGCTTGGGCATTGTTGGTGTATCTTCTACTTTAGCTTTCTTTTGTTTAGAGACAGTAAATTTGGAAAAATTGTAATAAGCTGTATTTGGATTTCCGCTGCTTTGAGATTGATGTTGGTTTTAGTTATCAGCTTATGCACTGTCTCGCCTGTTTTATGTCAAGTATGTTATTATTATATTTTATTCCATGCGCTGTGAGACATTCTACAGGTTCTTTGATTAGTTCATTCCCTTCTTTCCTTTCTTCTGACGACCGTCTTGTGCTAGTCGGGCATGTGTACAGCGCACACTTGGAGGAAATGCAGGCTGGTGCGAGGCGGGCCGTCACAACTTGTTTCGAAAGTGGAAGCGCAACTCCTAATGGAATCCAGAATGTGTCGCCGCTTTCGAGGACCTAATGAATCACTTAGAGCAACCACCTGTCCTGTCTAAACCTGTGGACCATGAAGACTTATACATTTATTTGGTTGTTTCCATGCATCAATTAGTTCGGCACTGGCGCGCTTTGAAGACCGTGTCCAGTGACCCGTCTACTATATCAGCAAACGATTGATGGGGTAGAGAAGAATTACCGAAGCTTGAGAAACTAGCCTATTGTCAATTTATCTCATCCCGGAAGCTACGACCATACTTTCAGTTTCACCCCATACACTACGCCATAGATTGCATACTACAACACCAGAGAAGGGACACAGGAAGTGCCAAGAAATGTTGCTATAGGAAAAAATGATATGTGCATCCACTTTATCAGTGTTGCGTTTTTCCGCATTGCCATAGAGTCAAAGGCAACACCTTTGCGACCCAATGGCGACATTTTTATGGTGATGCTGCAGATATGAATTTTAATTAAAAGTGGGCCCCACATTATCTATAACAACAATTTTACCATCCAATGGCAGCTCTTTTATAGGATTAAATATTTATTAAATTGAATACTAATGCATATAATTTGAAATCAAACAATGTTTTATTAAATAAAATATTTTATTTCTACAACAGAAATAGTACAAATTTCTGACTCCAACTATTTACAACTCAATGATTTACTACAACACTGGTTATTCACATATACAGATATTCCTCACGACATCACCCAGTTCACTCATTACATATGCAGTTTCAATTTATACAGACACTAACACTGACAAATATTTTCCAAGCCGAAGGCAAGCCATCAGCGGGTCCAAGCGTAACGCCGGTGGGGGTTTGAGGCCCCATAGTCCTAGTGGCGATCAACACAAGTGGGAACCACCCGATTCATCCGATTTCGGAAGACCAAACCTTCTTTGAAACACTGCACACCGAGTCCATCATCACCCAAAGCCTTAAAAAAACATTAAACTTCAAAAATGCATATGTAAACATGCATTCTGATCCAACCTTGCATATGCAGATTTATACATTCCTGTAATTATCATGAGTAAGAGATCAGTATTTAATCTATATTAATATTTGACCCAACCATCATCTCTGAAAACATGCATTCGGTTTGATATTTGTAATTCAACGATGGTTTATATTAGGTAATGGTGATGTTTTACACTAATATCTAAACTGATATGGATATGGATTAAAAGTTGCACATGTTAAGAAAGAAGGCAAGCCGTTTTCACTTATTAAAATGGAAAATAAAATAAATGAGAAAAAAGGAAAATTACTTGAGGTTGGAGAACATTACCAGGTTGTAACCATTCTCAATATGACTTCAAATAGTTTTCAACCTCATCTCTACAATAGATCAAACACCTGTAGTGCAAAAAACCAATGATGGTAAAATTGTTCACAACCACACTTCACTAGGAACTTAAGTTCTGTGTTATTAAATTGATTTCCAACCCAATAGCTGCTCAAATACCATTTCAGCCAATCAACATATTAAAGCACCACAAAGTACCATGAATTCCAAGTCTTACTCCTTTTCTTGGTTGGATTTCAAGTACGCAATCATATCTTCAGCTGATAAAAAATTCATCTTGAGCTCAAGGAGCAACAGAGTAACAAATTGGAAATATAAATAAACTAATCTCAATTCGAGATTTTGGGAACTTTCGAAACTCACCTTTAAAAAAACTTAAGGAGTTTTGTCTCGAATTAAAGAATTAAAGAGGCTGAAGTCGCGATTTTTTCATCCCAAGCTGAAGTCGCAATTTTTTCATCTCGAATTACAAAAACAATTGCAATTTATTGAAGGGGAAAAGCCCTAATTTTCCATCGCCTTTGAAAAGTAAGCGACTGTATTTTTTCTCAAGTGAGAAATATCGTGAGTTTTGTTCAGCAGGAAAACGAAAATTTAGAGCAGAGTAGGTGAGACGGTGAAGGAAAATCAGAATGATGCAGATCAGTAACATGGATTGTTAGATCGTGTTGACACGGATTGATAATTTTAGTTACGCGACTACTGCAACACTTGGTCGATATCTATGCTAACACATTGAAGCGTGCTTTGCAATAGACAAAAATCAGCATGGCTGTGGCAATATTTTAGGTAGCAACACCTTGAATTTTTGTTGCAGTAGGCCATCTATAGTGTAGTGATAAAAGTCTGCACTAACTGGTCACTACAACCGGTCCTACAACGACCTGAGGCATCCGGACGACTGTTAAAGTGAAACATAGATCTGAGTCGGTTTGAGATAACATCCATCCCTCATGGAGCCATCCTCGAACAAACTCTAGCTAATTTCATAGCAGAATTCACTGCCCCCGAGGAGTCTTCTCCGAAAAGCATCGAAGATCTAGATATTGAATGGAAATTATTTATAAACGGATCTTCCAATAATAAGTGTTCTGAGGCCGGAGTCGTGCTCATCACTCCAGAAGAGTGTCCAATGTGCTATGCTTTAAAGCTCAACTTCCCTGCTACCAATAATGATATGGAGTATGTGGCCTTAATATCCAGACTTAGAATCGATATCGAACTTGACCTAAAGGCCATCCAAATCTTCTCCGATTCACTGCCCATCATACGTCAGGTACAAGGGGAATACCAAGCCAAGGGGCCACGGCTCGCTCCTTATCTTGCCCAGGTTCAGAATTTTCTCACCAAATTCGACTACTTGGTCATCACACGTATTCCCCGAGAACTGAACGAGAAGGCAGACTTGTTAGCCGATCTGGCAAGCTCCGAAGACGCGCAACTCATGAGGCTCGCTCCGGGCGAAGTGCTTGATTCACCAAGCATTGGCTGGATACAGAGCGACTCGGTAATGGACACCCGAGGCCAAACCCGAGTCTTTGATGACACCGATTAGGAACTACTTGCAATACAGGACCCCCCACTCGGATCTTACAAGACGGGTGCTCACTCGCCAGTCAGCACGCTACATCACTCTAAACAAAGTATTCTACCACAGAGGCTTCCCTGTCCAACCGCTTCGATGCGTTGCCCACAACGACGCCAATCGGTTGTTGACAGATGTACATAAAGGCTAGTGTGGTGATCATACCTGAGGGGAAACCTTAGCAAAAAAAATATCAAGCATGGCTATTTCTTGCCCACGCTCGATACAGATGCTGCAAACTTTGACCGTAAGTACGAAAAATGCCAGTGCTTCTCAAAAATTCCAAGAGCCCCACCTACCAAATTAACGCAAATGGTCAGTTCTTGGCCGTTATCCATAAGGGGAATAGACATTATCGGGACTCTCCCAATGGCTAGAGGCGGGGAATGCTATGCCATCATCGCAGTTGATTACTTCACCAAATGGGAAGAAGCTGAGGCTTTCGCAACAATCACCACCAATAAGATAATAAATTTCGCCGTATGCAACATCTTCACCCGTTATGGAGTCCCCCAGGCCATCATCTCGGATAATGAGACCAAATTCTAGAGCGCAGAATTCAAAGCTTTCTGCCAGCGGCACAACATCGAAAAGTGATTCTCAGCGGTAGCTCATACTCAAGCCAATGGGAAAGTCAAGGCTGTTAACAATGTGATCAAGCCCATCATTAAGAAGCGTCTGGAAAAGACCAGAGGCATGTGGGTAGACGAACTCCCTCTGGCCCTATGGGCCTACCAGACCACCCACAAGTCAGTGACCAGGCACACTCCATTCTCCCTTGCCTATGGATTTGAAGCCGTCATTCCCATTGAGCTAAAACTTCAGTCTCATTGGGTTACGTACTATGATCCGAAAACCAATCACAATTTGCTTATGGAATCACTCGATTTACTCGAGAGAAAAAAGGAACGAAGTCGAACTCAAAGCTGCCGCCCAACGGCAATGAGTAGCCTGATACTTCAACTCCAGAGTCGGCCCTAAGGATCTCAATATCAGCGGCCTCGTCGTGAAATGGGTCTTTCCCCTACCGACTGGGCTCTATCCTCGCTAGGAAGGCCTGTGCGCCATATAACATAAGCTCAAGAATGGAACTTTCAAGCTAGCAACCGTAGACGGAACCGAGCTCCCAAGGGCATGGAACAGTAAACATGTATGCCGCTACTTTACATAATTCAGTGTACAATTGTTTATACTTTCCAACAATGTTTTGTTTTTTAAAGAAATTCAAGGCATTGTAAAGGCTATTACCGCCAAAATTATTTGCAGAAATATTGTTCAATTTCCCTTGTTCCCTCGTGTTTACTCCTTGCATGACACGTTTGATTGGCCATCACGGATGGCGTAAGCATACAAACACTCGATTGTGGCATCGGCACCCCGGGCACGAGAGCCGGCGCCGCCATCCGAAACTCAAGCCAACAATCAAGGACAACCACTACTAGGACCAATCGGCACCCGGAGCATGGAAACCGGCACCGCTACTCGAGTCATCGTCCCACGACGAGACCGAGTATAAATTATTCTAACTCGAATCTCGGCCCAGCACCAAGATCAAGTATAAATCGTTCCGCCTCCAAGTCCGGGCAACCCGCCAGCCAACCTAGTGCGATACCAACTACTCGCATGGCTCCCTTCGCCCATCTGTCGAATCTTGGTGCAGCACCGAGGTCGAGCTTAAATCATTCCCGCTCCTAAGCCTAGGGCTTAGGGGTAGCCCATTGGCCACGACCCGACCTCCGGCTATGGATCTGGGCACCCTTAGGCGAATAAACGACGCCTCCGCGCTCTAAACCCGAGTGAAAGACAAGAGAGCCAACAAACGGATGAATCGCAACGTCCATGCCTTCAACCTACTTGGAACTAACTCCGGGCGATCTAAGGCAGAAGGCGCCTAGCCTGGTTTCCACATATCAAGATTCCTGAGTTGAGGGAAACCGAACAAATCAAACCAGCGCTCGATCTCCCCAGAACTGAAATTTCCCCAAAGCAAGATACTTGATCACATTTCTGTGAGTGTAACAATAAGTTTGCTTTTGCAAGTACATGACATTGGAAAACATGAGAAGTACATTCGAACAATTAACATGAAATACGATTTTTACTGATTAATATTTTGTTTCACGCATACACTAAACAAACTATGTTTCTAACATCTTTCCTTTCTAACGACAGGGTGTACATGAGAACCACACCATGCCTTTAAAAATCAAAAGCGAGGGTCGTACTCGCATATACTATTAGCCTACATAACCCAAAATAACGGTAACATCTATTACAGTTACTAACTCTATGCATGCTTCTTCCTCATGTGCTTCTTTTTGTAGATTCAGCACTAGACGGCTCCCTAGTGTAGGCCTCTTCTTCCCATATCCGCTCCTTCCTCCTTTTCCCTTTGGAGTGGTTGCTGGCTCATGGGCAATCAAGATACACCTTCCACCTTCATCCTCACCTCTTGTAATCTCCGTGATCTCGGTAGAGACAATGTACTATAATGGCTTGGGGAAAGCATCAACAGCAAGGGCTAGCATAGCATTGCCCTTCCCTGGGGATTTTTAAGACTCTAGCTCGGCTTTCTGCTTGGCCTCTATGGCAGCCTTTCAATCGGCTGGCTTCTTGGATTTAAGCTTTACGACATCATCAGCCTTGAGCTTCTCAAAAGTATATATGGCTCTCTTCTTATCATCCTCTGCTTCATTCCTCCTAGCCTCCATGGCCACTCTCTCTTTCTCAGCCTCATCAGCGATCTTTTTCTTTCGAGCCTCTTTGGCAACCCTTGCTCTCTCCGCTTCAGCATCAGCCTTCCTTTTTTCGACTATAGCAGTGGCTCACTCCTCAGCATCTTGTCTAGACTTCACCTGAGCCTCCTGCCTAGCAGCCTCATCCTGCCTCCTCTTCCCTTCCTGCTCTTCACACTTAGCCAATATCCGAGCCATTTGGGGTATCCACCAGGGTCTTCATTGAGGGCACATCGGCATCTACTGTGACCATCGCATGAGCAATTTGGCCATCAACCAACTCTTTGTCCTCTATAAGGCCCTCATAAATGCTGGACCCTAGCTTGATGTCCGAAAAAGTGTCTAACTGACCGCCTCCTTCGCTGAGCTACATCTCTCGAAATCCTAACTCAAACTCTGTTGCTAAAGGGAGAATGGGGGCTAAGCTCGGTGTCATAGTATTTCCAGGAAGAGCTGCATAGTAAAAACACAACCTTTTAGTCCATGAATTTGATAATCACATCATCTTCACGAATTCGCGGTAAGAAAATTTACCTTCGGATAGGGATGGTGCACGTATGATGGGGACTGTGCTTGTCGTAGCAGACAAAGTAAATCCAGTCTCTCCCAATGCCGGATGCTCGGGATCGGACTCAGTCGAAGCCTGGGCCAAAGCAGTGGGATCACTGGTTGTGTGGGATTCAGGGGCCAATGGTCGATAAGAGCTTCCTCCTGCAAATGTCTCGCATTCTCCACATCCTTCTGCAGCAACTTCCTCCCTTCCT
Source organism: Allium sativum (assembly GCA_030737875.1). Classification (NCBI taxonomy): domain Eukaryota; kingdom Viridiplantae; phylum Streptophyta; class Magnoliopsida; order Asparagales; family Amaryllidaceae; genus Allium; species Allium sativum. The sequence continues at coordinate 1,052,449,445 of CM060924.1, forward strand.
ACAACTTCTCATGCTCCTCATCGGTCAGGAGCTTGGTCATCAATTGACGCTCATCCAAGGTTCCCACATCCACATGACGTAAGTAAGCCTCATACGACATAAATCTCTCCCATGTTTTGGCCAGCACTCGAAAGTAATCCTCAACTCACGAGAGTCCGCAGAACTTTAGAACTTTAAGATACATGTTCTGAATATGTTCCTCCAAGGATGCCCCCACCCTAAATTTGGTATCCTCGATCTCCTCTCTCAATTGTTCCAGCTCCCTTAGGTGCTCAGCCTTTAATCCCTCCGCTGAGCTTAATACATCCCTATTACTGGCCTCGACGTCCTCCTTTTCCTTTCTTATCGCCTCGAGCTGCCTTCTCAGCTCAACAACCTCCGGATTCTCGGCCCTTAGCCTCTTATTCTCCATTCTTAGAGGATTATTGTCATTCTGAAGCTGGGATGCTCGTTCATGGTCCTTTTCCAGTTCAACATATGCTTTCCCCAGCTCGGCCTTGTCCCATTTTAGGGTCAGGTTTTCAGTGGTTAGAGAGGTTGCGGTATCCTTAAGAGTCGAGCTCGCATGCGTTGCCTCCTATTTCCACAGCCCGTACGTATGCTTCATCTCTGCTATAACAGCAGCACTAGAAATTAGCATTCGAAGGTACAAAGATGAACGAAGAAATGTTTACGACACAGGGAGTAGACCTACCTATTTCCATCTCCAAGTTCCCGATGGTGGTCTGCTCGGCATCGACAGTCATCCCCTGATTCAGGAGCTCCAAGTTCTTCTTCCTGATCGGCTCCGAATGATGGAAGAAATACCTAGTAAGCTCATCAACTTGGAGATATGCGGCCCTCACATGCATCCATACCTCCTCGGAATCCCTAATAGTAATCGGACTGAGATCGGGGAGGAATACCAGTTCGTCAAAATAATGCTGACGGAAGTTCCACTTTAGCAGTGCCTTAATTTCAACAATAGGAAGTTCTTGTCCCTCAGAAACTGCTAGATCCTGCCTCTTTGTTTTAATTGCTCCGATCGACCTCAAATAGCTAAGCGATGACTCCTTCCCCTTCGTAACCCAGATTGGAGCCAAGGTTGCTGTGTGAGAAGGAGCTATCGATGATGAATGTCTCGAGCCCACTACATCATGCTGGGAATCTACTCTGGATACTCGGGTAGGAGGAGTTGGAGATCGCCGAGATTGGTCTTTATGATGATATTCATCGCTGCGGTCTTGTGGAGGTGGGGAGTCACCATATAGGCTAGATCCTCTCCTAAAGCTGTCAAGAAAAGTGTTCGCAGGAAATCGGTAACCACCGTACCCATAATCTCGTCCTTCGCGTCCTCTTGCCATATCACCTACCAAAGACACAAGTTCAAAGTCAGACACTTTGCACATACGAGAAATCTCTATGTTATGCGGTGTTTATGAGTGTACGTCCTAAGTGTTCTCTCAACAGACCAGATGACGGTCCACCCAAAGGAGTGAACCCCTCTGTAACTAGAGCTCGCCCTTCCATACTTGTCGTACCAAGCCAAGGAGACAAGTCTATAGGAAGTTTATTGAGATCATCAAACTGACCCTCTTCCTCGAGTGAAACAATGGTATCTGAAGGAGTCATAGGAGACCATGGTTTGGCCAACGCTTCTACCCCTACCTCTCTGATCGGAGGCAGGACAGGAGCATTCAATAGACCCTCGTCCCTGCCAACTATCTCTTAACCGCCTATCTCATCCCCACAAATGTCTCCATGTGTCTTAGCGGCCTTTCACGGTTTGGGCCCAGCAAGGGGCACCTTTCTCTTTTGACTAGGAACTCCTTTGTCTTTCCTTGCCTCCACATTTGGTCCACCACCTGTGACAACAGGCCTGATTATAGCTCGATCGTCAGGGAGCAACCCTGCACGACGAAGGTGGTTCTAGCTCAAGACTTTATCGGTAGAGCACGAATCAACCAAAATCGCTTGTAAATCCTCAAGGCGTTGTTGGTACTCGATGCTGGTGGGCGCCTCAGGATCCCCTGTCATGTCAAAACAAAGTTGAATATAATGCATCGAATATGCAAGCTTTATAATAAAACACGGATTTCAAGAATGCTTCCTTCAAGCCACCTCCTCGCAAATCCCCAGGGGGGGAGGGCGGCAGCGTACAAAGAACCATTCCTATTTGTATATAGTCGACTTGGGCCACGTCCCGACAAAAAAACTTAGTGGCGGGCGAAGCTTCCAGGAAATACTGAGACGTCGATATATTAGCTCTTCTCTTTAATTGAAACAACTACCGAATATCTTCCCCGGTAGGTTCTAACAGCAAATACTCCCGGTAGAGAACATAAGTGCCTAAGAGCGAGGCATATGAATTTGGATGCAGCTACGATGGCGCAATGCGGAAATAATACAGCATGTCCTGAATAAAATTACTGGACGGGGGCACGCACCCAATAATGCAAACTTGCCTGTTCCAGGCAGTATAACCCTTTGGCGGTATGTGATCCCTGCCATCCTCTCCAGGTGTGCGAACGTCATCTATGGGAAATGTGGAATAGCAACACCATTTTCCTAACCGTCGTTGCATCCACGTGCGATGGCATCGAATTCGATGGACTTTCAAGTATAACGGCATCGACCAACATATGTGGTGCCACTGGTGCATCCCCCTCGAAGATTTCCACATTCTCTACCTCTTCATGTACAACCGGAGAATGTTGTCTTTCTGTTTTCTCCTCATGCTCGGGCATTTCCTGCAAATTTATAGCTTGAAAAGGTGATGATCTCTCGGAAGTCTCAAGCTCGTTGCCCATCGAGCTAGCATTGCTAGTAGACTCAGATGTATGTGGTGACGACAAAGAAGTTTCGGCTTCCGAAGTCTTTTCTGTTATGGATCTTGTCTGCATTGCTAGCTACAATTTAACACACTAGCGTTAGACATCACTGTTGAATAACCTGTACCCCTCATGTTGGTGTAAACTAACATGTGCGTGCAGTGTTATGCAATATCGAGATAGTGTAGTCTACATGTCAAGAACGTAAGTCGCGACGACAGCGACAAGTCCCCGAAATTGTCGCCATCGTTGAAGTTGGCTAACATTATAGGATTCGCTCCAAATCGCAACTACGTTGTGCTTAAGATGTACAAAAGAGATCCAAATAGTTAGGCAGTTCGTTCACAATCCAAGTACATGCTCTAATCCTATGTGTAAATTTAAGTTGTAAATCATGCATCTGTCAACATATGCATTGGTCTGGTCATGCAAACAACACAGAAGAAGTGCAGATTCGAAAACGAACAGTCGAGAACTCAGAATTCCAAAAGGAATAAGCGACGAAGGGAGATGCTCCTTGGGAAACATATAGAGTTCTTACCAGTCCAAGAAGTACAAAAACTCATACCCCGAGTGGTACGAAAATTCGTACCCCACTGAGTACGAGTCTCGCACCCCCACCGGGTACGAATCTCGTACCCTACCGGTACGAGTTTCATACCCCGATAAGGGTAGAGAATTTGTACCTCAATGCCAGCGGAGTACGAAATTACGTACCTCAATGTGTACGAGATTTCATACCCCAAGCTCTAGAGCACGAACTCTCTTCCTCTCTCTCTCCCATGAGCCTCCCTCTTCTCCCTCACCATCACACCCACCTTCGAGCGCTCGACACTCCCCTTCTCCCTTCCGCTCCTGCTTCTACTCGCGCACGTCTTCGTCTCTATTGCTACATATCCGCGCCTGTGAGAAACCCAAGGGGAATCTCGACGTCTCCCCCAGGCGCCATGGCCGAGCTCGAGAGGGGAAGGCTCACGCCTCCAAGGCCTTCGAATCCAACCTGATTCAAGTTTTCAATAGTCGAGTCCAAGAGCAATTGCGGCAGAAACAATAAGAAGTAGAGGAAAGTAGAAAACGGGGAGTGGGGGCCTATTTATAATAAATGCTGCTGGCTCTTCGATTTCCAGGGCACAACTGGTCGTATCCTAGTGGGATGAGAGAATTCGTACCCCACTAGGATACGAGATTTCGTATCCCTGTTCAAGGTACGAAATTATCGTACCCCAGGGGGTACAAGAAAAAAAATAAGAAAAATAATATATATATATATATATATATATATATGCGATATCAACGTATATATATATATAGTATGTGCACAACGCACGTGTATACAAACAATTACGGGCACACAAACTCGATATAACGCGAGTACTTAACGGCGTAAACACACCGTCGCACCAACAATGACTCATTTACGAATCTGCGGTAAACGAGCTCAAAACTAACATCTATTTTTATAAGTTTATGGGAAAAGTCGATGATTTGACAATTACATCAACCAACGCAAAGCACATCATGTCAAGACAAGACGTACTTTGGGGGTAAATTTTAACCGGCCTTTTGGTCCGGTTCCAAAAGGTACGCAAGTCACGCTCGAATCAGCATATCGCATGAAGTTAAAGCCAAGAGTGTTGCCAAGGAGTAAAGGAAATGAGCCGAGAAGGGATCATGCTGACAGGAACCTCGCCACTCCTCCAAACATCGCCAAACCAATACCTCGAGCCTTAGAAAGTCACAAGCTCCATTTACCTCGACTCGTCGTATCCATTTCTATATTCTTCGTACCCCAGGGAGAGGTTCCAGTTTTTAGGCATGAACACTAACGGGTTTGAGATTCTGACGGTTGGCACTATGGGATACGAGATTTCTGATGTGGTCCCCTACTTCTACCTACTCCTACCTACTCACACCTAACCATTCCACTAAAAATACCCCTCAAGCTCATGCTTCAAAGAGTTGGAATTTGGTAATTTGACATCTCTTGAGAGCTCCAAGTAGCCTCTTTAATGGCATCCATGCTTTGAGGAAGACGAAGGGAAAAAAAATTTCCAAATATTTTGCGTATGACAATTATGCTCTCATATAACTCAGAGATGTATGTAAAGGGATGTCATGAGATAATCTCAAACTTGTAACTTTTTATTATTAATAATATTCCAATGACACTTCCAAAGTGGACGTAGGCCTCTCACGAGACCGAACCACTATAAATCTCTTGTGTTATTTACTGCTTTCTATACTTACATTTCCACGTGAAACTATAATTCTTAAGTAAATAAGAATCTTGAGTGCTTACGACATATCTTGCCTTTAACACACACGCACACACACACACACACACATATATATATATATACACATATTTATTTATTTATTTATTTAAACACTACCACATAGTTTTGTTTTTGAATACTAACTTGAATTATTTTACAAGCTCTCAATTTCCAAAGAGAATATAGGAGATCCATCGAGGAAGAGGATATTGCTCAAATGCAAAGACAATTGGATAAGCTTAATGATTAGAAAAAGTGGTATGGGGCCCAACAAATAGATGAATGTATTGTTTCCTACTATCAAGAGCATGGGTTAATTCTCGAGGAGGGAGATGCCACTGCTTCTAGCGATGATGATGATGATGACAATGACGTCGAAGATGATAAGGCATAGCTTGTCTTCCGTATGGGCTTGATTTATGTACATATTATGATAGGTTTGGTACTTACTAGTTTAGCTGATGCTTGGGTTTGATACTTAGTGTTCGTTTGATGGATTTATGTACATTTTATGACCTACGTGTGTTTTGATTTGGTGGATTTGGGTTTTTGTTTGATTAAAGATGGAACATTGATGGAGCAATGTGGTATTTTGCATGGATATTGATTATTTGAGTATATAGTGGTATGATGGAATGGTATTACTTGATGGAATGATAATATTTGTGTCGATTAAATGTTTGTGTTTCTTGAGGGAATGAAGTTGTTGGCAGGTGCAAAAAATATAACCCAGATTTGCGACAGCTAGAAATGACTAACAATGGCTAAATTACTCAGTATAGCAACGACTAGCAGCCACTAATTGGCCTAGGATATCAATGGCTTGTGACGCAGACCAAGAAACAAAAAATTGCCATTTTGGATGACATGTGCACACGCTGTTGTTGCAAACAATTGCTAAATTAGCGACAGAGCCGTCGCTCATGTCGTTGCTTTTCTTGTTGACAATAGAGTAAATTTCAATGGCAGTTTGCGACGGCTTTCGACGTCCTGCAACGGCCACGACGCCAAAATGCCGTTGTAATTTACTATTTGTTTTGTAGTGTGTTCTTATATGTTGCACGTCTTATCTATTGATTTTTCGTCATCACAAATTTATATGATGTAGTGGATCATAACGATTTAATCTTTTGTTGTGATTAATAACTATTATTTCTTGTAGCATATAAGGACGTATAATATGCAGAGGGATGAATTGCATCCGTATAAAAAACAATGACATAGGATACTCCTAACAGAAGGGTTAGAAGATATGTTAGGTATCAGTTTGACAAAGGATAAATGGTTGGAATATTTTTCCTTATTTACGTGGGGAAAGAAAGAATAATTTGAATTGTTCTCACATATGAACTATATTACTGATAATACTAGAAACATTATGGATAGAAAATGTTTGATTTAGAGGGAGAATGAACGATACATATTAGAATAGAAATATCATTTGATTCATCGGTCCTTAAAAATAAATAAACAAGGATCCGTCGTTGAGTGAAAATGGAAAATTCATGAAAAACTTTAATTCATGCCACAATATAGTGCATCTTTACATCTTCGTTGACAATGTTTGTCTGCCTGGAAAGCCGAGAGCTAACTATCGGGACTTTGGACTACCCGGACATGTTTCGAGAAATAATTCATTTGTGTTTGTTATCCGTTGCAACAAGATCCAGTTAGCAAGAATAAAAAATATCGTTTTTGGTTTGTATGGATCTCCATAATCAAGGATCATATAGGGACCTCTTTACCATTTTATATAAATAGACTATTCTATTTGTAAAGATATAGTAGATAGCATATCTAATCTTTCACGATCTATTAGTTCCTAGTTTTTTAGCGTGTAGCAGAGTAGTTTGTTAGCCCGCAAAGCTCTTAACCTTGAGGTCACGGGTTCAAAATTCTTGTTTGTGCAATATTTCTTTTCACTAAAAATTAAAAGTTTTATTTTTTGGTGTTGCATTATTCTGTTAACTAGTAATTAATTATTAATTTTTTTGGATGAGAAGAAAACAAGAACAAAATGGAAGATAAAAACTATTGGAAAAAATATAAATATAATATTGAGTATCATAATAGTAATAGACTATACTGAATTTTCCATTTTTTATTCCAATTATGGAACAATACTTTGTCATAGGCGGATAGCGGGAATCGAACGTGCATATTCTCGTCGGCAAAGAGAAATTATATTCTTTCGAACTTATCCGCATTTCAGCATTTTTGAAACGTACCCATATGTGCAGACATATAGGATATGCCATATATGCGTCTAGATCATATTTTCCAGGGCTATAGATAAATAATAGTTAAGTAAGATTCCAATTAAAATAAGATTCTTATTATCTCCAAATACTTCATTAATAATTAATAACAAATTTCGTAGATTTTTTCTTTTACTCAGATTGATTTACATGTATCTCACAATCCAAAATTTGGAGAATAATAACATTTTAGGATCGAGAAAATACCAAAGAATTCCAAGAGATGAGAGAAATAAAGATAGCTATCAGAAAGACTAATCCAGTCAATAATGGTGTACCAAAAAATATAACATTTTTGTTATTTGACCAACCACCATAAGAAGCAAACACAACGGTACACCTATAAGTAAGATTGTTGAAATCACAGTTAATGCAAAAACAACTAATTGAAAAGCAACAGTCATATTTTTAATCCTCCAATCTACCAATAAATGCACTATAACATTCGATCCACCACTTTGTTAAAATTGGAATAAAATGCATCCTAGAAGGATTTTACCATGAATTAGTCATTTGATTTTTTAGAACTTATTATCACTCTATTTTATTCGGACATAGAGTCGAAGGGAGTTTCGAAATTACTTCACAAATGGATATAGTATACTGTAACATGCATATCTTTATTAATGATTGTGTTGGAAACACATATTTTTAGTCCGAACGTGAAGTGCCAAAATTGCCCTTTATTTGAATTAATAAACCATCCCATAAAAATAGGATCTGTGCGGTTGATTTTTTTCTTTTCAAAACTTCATTTATGTATGCATTGGCCCTTGAATAATGGTTCAGTAACAATCCACGAGCAAAGCGCGCTCCACGATCACGCGTAGAGTGAGTGCCGTGATGCTCGTTATATATATATATATATATATATATATATATATATATATATATATGTGTGTGTGTGTGTGTGTGTGTGTGTATGTGTGTGTGTGTGTGTGTGTGTGAACACACACTCACACGTACTATATTAGATAGATATATCGAAACATGGATTCAATCCGAGAGGTTTTTACATATAGGTAGTTAGTGTATCATCTTATATTATCATGTTCTATTAATTTGTAGGAATAAAATGGAGATTACCTCTGGGAGAAGTGGTTGAGTGGTTGATAACTCTGGTCTTCAAAACTGGTATAGTTTATATATTATCGAGTAAAAGCACAGAAAGAAGTTTATATTTATTGAAATGTAAACGATACAAATGGACTGAATGAATACATTTGTGTGTAACTGTACCCTTATTTGTATACAGGTAGAGACAAGTAATGGTAATAATTATGTTGATGGGCCAGCTATGAGCAGAACCTAATATAGCGGGTATTAAGAGACACAGTCTTGTTGTAAAGTAGCTAAACTCTCAATACCCCTCATCAGTTCGAACTAGGGCTTTCTTTCTCCTTCATCTTTCCGCCGCCATCCTCTATCTTCAACTCTTGTCTCATTCTGCTGAAATTCTTAGATGAGATTGCTTTCGTCAGAATATCGGCTTTTTGGAGTAAGCTGGTATATGCCTCACAATCAATTTTCCACTACCAGTCCTCTCACGAACAAAATGTAAATCAACCTTGATGTGCTTGGTTCCCAAGTGTTGGATGGGATTAATGGACAGAGATATAGCGCTGGAGTTATCGCACTAGATAATTGGCCTTCATGAGTTGGGAATCCCTAATTCCTAAGTTATGGTTTCTACCCAAATTGACTCAGCGGTGTACTATCTATAGCTCTATACTCTGCCTAGGTGCTTGATCGAGATGTGGTGCTCTGCTTCTTCATGCACCAGGATATTAGGTTGGAGCCGAGGAAAATGTAGTATCCAGTGACAGATCTACGGTCGTCTGGATCATTATCCCAATCCGCATCATTGTAAACTTCTAGATCCATGATTTTATTGTACTTTGATATATTTCCACTTGCATCACTTTTAATCTTGTAAGTCCACTTGCATTCAACCATATTCTTATGTTTTGGTTAGTCAACAATGCTCCATGTTTGGTTTTTAATAAATGCATTGTACTACTCATCCATTGCATTCTTTCATTTCTAGTAAGTGATTGCTTGTTCATATGTGGTTGGTTCAATGTTTTCTAGAGTTGCAGTAAATAGTTTTGGTTTAAATATCCCATGCTTGGATCTTGTGATCATGTGATGGCTAGGCTGTGTAGCTTTATGATGTTCATCATCATGTTGTTGTTCCAAAACTTGTTCATCATGGGGTATTTGACTACTATTAGATGTATCTCTGGTGCGTCCTTCATCACTGTCATATTGCTGGTCTGGATGCACATTCATATCATCTAAGCTGTATCCAGATCTCATGCTGGATGCACTTGGGTGCTAGTTTGATTCCTTGTTATGTCCACCAGTATTAACATCACATGATTCATCATGTAATGTTGGTATGGATGGCACTTTCACACCCACTTCTCTAGCAAATTGATTAATATTTTTCCCTTTATCAATATGAGGAAAAACAGATTAATTAAACATGACATGCCTAGATATAATAATTTTGCCTTTGTTGTACATGCACTTATACCCCAGTTGATTATTCATGAATGCAAGGAAAGTGCTTGGGCTAGATCTTAGGCTTAATTTGTGATGATTAAAAGGTCCAAGATAGGGAAAACACAAGCATCTAATGCTCTAAGCTATTTGTAGTCAAGTTTGACTTCAAATAGTTTCTCATATGTTCTTTGCACTTCAAAACTTTCATTGGCATTCTGTTTAGCAATAATGTACTAAATACTTCTCCCCAATATTTCACGAGTAGTGATGCTTGAGATAACAAAGTAATGCCAGTTTCTACATTATGCTTGTGTTTTCTCTCTACTAAACCATTTTGTTCTGACTGTGTGGAAAATTAGTCATATGTATGATACCCTTCTTGTTGAAAAATTCTTTAAGTGGTTTAAATTTGGCACTACCATCAGTTTAAAAGATCTTAACACTCAAATTTAACTGTTTTTCAATAAGGGTAACATAACATATAATAGCATTACATGCATTAGATTCAGATATTAAGTGGAAAATCCCAGTGTATCTAGAATACGAGTCTACCAAAGATAAGTAATACCTGTGTCCTTGCATTGAATTAACTGGAGAAAGTCCCCATAAGTCTGCAGCTACAAGTTGAAGTGGATCAGTGTATATAGTTGTGGACTGCCCAAATGGTTGCTTATGGCTTTTGTCAAGTTGACAATGTGTACATAACTGTGGAATGTGTGAATTATTGTATGGAACATTGCATTTATTTAATACATGTTTAACAACATCAAAGCTGGGGTGACCTAATTTATGATGCCATAGGTCAATGATATTTCTACTATTATTAACAGTATTTGAATTAGTAACATTATCATTACCACTTTTGTTTCCATTATTATCATTGATGCTGTTACACATGCCATCAAATTTACTTGCATGAACATTATTACAGTATACAAAGTGGTCCTCGACATTTCTTGTCTGTCCATTCGTAAATTTGTATAGGCCATGGTCCATCCTACCCTGTAATAATATTTGGTAACTCGCTAAGTCTTAAACAAGGAAAAATTTTGGGTGAAACTCAAAGTACACATTGCTGTCGTTGGCAAACTGAGATACTATAATTATTTTTTTCTTAATGCTTGGTACCATTATTAAATTATTAAGGATAATTTGTATTTTACCTTTAATGTAGCCATCTCCAACATGAGATATACTTATCGCTTCACCATTTCCTATAAATATAGTTTGTTTACCTGAATATCTCATGTTTCCACGATTAAGATTTTGCAGATTATTGATCAAGTGGTTAATGGCACCTTAATCTGGATACCTATCCTCAGATCTCGTGCCATCATCACTTCCCTTAGCACTGGTTGTATTGCTATTTGATTGGGCATCAGCTTGAGCCATGTTAGCACTTGGACCCCTTTGATTGCAACAACATTAAATTCAGAATTAATATGAAATAGCTTCTACTTGCAAGATGCCTGGGTTTTTCACATATTTGACATTTCACCCTGTTATTGTTGTTCCATCTCCCATGACCTCTTCCTCTTTGAGATTGCTGGTTTCTTTGGATTTTATTTTCTTTCTTGTTCTGATCGTTTGTATTTCTTTGCTGATTCTTATTTCTTGATGTTGATGCATCGTTGACTGAGAACTCATCTTGCATGGCTTTCCTTTGTTCTACCTACCCTCATGAGCCAACAGTGCTGAATGAACATACCGCAGATTAGGTAATGTCTTTTGTGTAGCTAGATACGTAAAAGAGATTCATATTCGTGATCAATTCCATTAGTGATCACTAGAACTTTCTCACAGTCAGACATTTTGTGACCGACAGTGTTTAACTTGTCACATAATGACTTTATCTTTGTAAGGTAATCTCTCATCGACGTATCTTCATTCCTTGAATTCTGTAATTCCTTCAGTACCGCATTATATAGGCAAATGACTTTGAATTAAAGATGTGACTGCCGACCCGTACCATCTGATATTTCCCCGAAATGCGCTATTCCAATGCCCGACTAGCACGAGACGATGGTCAAAGGGTTGAAACGATGAATCACCAAGAACCTGTAGTATATCACATAGGGCATGTAACAAAATATAATTATAATATAACTTGATATAAAACTAGCGAGACAGTACATAAGCTGAAAACTAAACCATATCCATCAGAGTAGCGAAATCCAAAATACAGCTTCATATCAAATTTTTAAAACTTTAAAATATTGTCTCTAAAAGGAAATAAAAGAGGTACACTACTAATGCCTGAGCAGTGACCAACAACAACAAAGGAAGAATATATATAAAGTACGTGGAAGCCTCCTTCTCATCTCCGGACAACTAATCGTGCATAACCACCTAACCTGCCTGTAGTCTGCTAGTTTAAGAGCACACACAGTAATAAGAAGATACAAAAAACACTGGGTCAAATGAAAGTCTGGTATGAGTGATAGTAAATATATGTCACTAAATAGAGCAATAACAGGTATAAGTAATCATACATGACCTGGACCTACAACCAAAGAGTTAGCACAAAAGATGTATAATACTCTAAGGTAAATACTAACATAGAGTATAGAATGGAAGTGTGTGTGTCATAGTGGTAGCAAACATCAATCATAACAATTATCCTCACATCTCTCTATGTGCGTAAAGCATGCGATATCCACCGCTTTGATCACCGAATCCATTGGGGTCATGACGGGTCCATACCGCACTTGACTCTATATAACTATTGCTATGACCATGCCCTTCTGGTCCATAGTCAATAACCCTAACCAGTCCACACTTCTCTGGCTTTGGTTCATCTACATGCCCCCTCTTTCAATGGTGAACCAAAGTAATTGATATCGATAACCACTTTGAACATGTCCTGCAGCAAAGCCTAACTCTAGAAGTTAACTCGTTGCTTCCCATCTAGATCCTGAGTAATAACTTCCCATTTGGACTTCCTTTGCATCTCGGGTTTTGGCTGGATTGGAGTTCATCTTCATAAGAGTTCATGATCATCGCCGCATGGTAGAATCTCAAATCCGGGTCGGTTCGGAGTCACCATCACGTATCGGTTCACGGTCATCATCGAAGTCAGGTCGTGGTCCTCCTTTGGCGGTTCGTGGTCCCCCCACCTCCCCGGCGGTTTGTGGTCTCCCTTCTTGGCGGTCCATGGCCTCCCCTCCTGGCAGTTCGTGACCATCCCTTCCTAGCGGTTCGTGACACCCCCTCCTAGCGGTTCGTGTTCTTCTCCTCCTGGCAGTTCGTGACCTTCTCCTCCTTGTGGTTCGTGACCTTCCCCTCCTAGTGGTTCGTGATCCCCCTCCTGGTGGTTCGTGGCCATCTCCTCTTGGCGGTTCGTGACCCTATCCTCCTTAAGGTTCGTGACATTCCCCTCCTGGCAGTTCGTGACCGTGGCCACCATCAAGAACCGAAACCCTGCAGTTTTTCCAGCATGATAATTTCGCCAAACGACGGCGTTTTCAACCAATATAACTTTCCTACACAATCATAAAACATACCAAACATTAATAGTAACATGTAGAATCAACCAAAAACATTAAAACAATGATTTCTTATGTTAATTTAGATCAAACATACCCAAAACCAAGATTTTCCCCTTAACCATGTGATTTTCCCCTTAACCATGTCTAACTATAGAATTAGCAAACTTAACCCAAATTCATACCAGCAATATAAAATATGATTTTAGAATTTTCACATGTTTTTCCAGAATTTTTAAACGTATAATTTCACTAATTATCACTAATCACCTCTAATTAGCCATAATTAGTGTATAAACATGTAAATCACTCATCTTAGCGAAAAATAAATGTTAGATCTGAAACTTTAACCGATTTGGCTCGGATCCCAATGTGGTGTAGCAGCTCTATCTTGAACTTGGTGCTAATTCGGCTTGATTTGTTATATATTTGTTCAATTAGTGATTAGAGAGAGGCTTGGAAGATGTAAGCCGGTTTGGACTAGAGAAAGGTTTGTGGTGGCTAGAAAAATGAAAGGAGATGATTCCTCAACTCCTTTCAGCCCTCCCATAACCCTAATCCTGAAATGGGTTATGGGCCTAGCAGCTAATCACCCTATTAAGCCCAATTAGGCTGTTTTTCCATCTTCAAATCTTATTTCAGCCATATCTTCCAAACGGTAAGTTCATTTTATTGTTGTGACCACTTTGCGGAATGGGAAACCATCATCTAAACCCAATGGAAGTGGTTTTAGGTCAAAACTCCTTACCAGTCAAAAGTTATGGGAAAAACAACATTCCTAGGGGCAAAACAGTTATTTAAAATGTGGAAAAATTATGAATGTGCGAAATGACCCCACTAGTCGTTTCCCAAAGTTACACGACCATATGACTTCGTATGAAAATAAAATAAATATTTTATGACTCCACGATACGTAAAATGCTGGTCGTTACACTCTCCCCCTACCCCTCTTATGAAATTTCTCCCCGGAAATTCCCTTAACTAAGTAAAACAAACAATGGTGTCCTGTATGCCTATCAACCATTTACAAACAATCAAACATACACAATAAACGCAACCAGCCTACCCCAGCATACAATTTACTGACATGGGAATAACTATATCGTGATCAAAATCTTATCAGGTGAAGAGTTCGGGATACGTCTTCCTTATGCACTCCTCGGTTTCCCAAGTGCAGTCATTCTCATTATCACCCCCATTGGACCTTAGCCAGTTTCACCGTCTTCCTTTGGATATACTTCGTATCGTGTCCGACAATTTGAACCAGTCTGTGGTTTCCAACTGCCTCGGGTTCTATCTCGATATCTTCCAACTGATCTGGTGAAATAGTCATATCAGAAACGTGCATGAACTTCCTTAACTAAGAAACATGAAATACATTGTGCACTCCCCGCATCTTGTCAGGTAATCCAACTTTATAGGCTAAATTACCAACTTGTTCGAGAACTGGAAATTGACCAACAAATCTTGGCGCTAATTTACCTCTCCTACAAAACCCAAACACACTCTTCAACGGAGAAATCTTGACGAATACCAAGTCGCCAGCGAAGAATTTCAAATCACTTCGCCTTTTATCAGCATAACTCTTCTGCCTATCTTGGACAGCCTTCATTCGCTGCTGAATAACCTTGATCTTATCTGAAGTTTCTCTTATTACATCTGGCCCAAGAACAAATTTCTTATATGTTTCCAACCAACATGATGGTCAGTTGCACGGTCTTCTGTACAAAGCTTCAAATGGAGCCATACCAATACTAGACTGATAACTATTATTATATGTGAATTCAACCTGATGCAAATGGTCATCCCATGACCCTCCAAAATCCAATATAAAAGCTCTCAAGAGATCCTCTAATACAATATTCTCCCTCTTTGTTTGACTGCCGGTTTGGAGATGGTACGTGGTACTAAGATGTAATTCTGACACTAAATCCACTTGTAAGCTCTTCCAAAATCCGCTAGTAAATAATGGATCCTAGTCACTCACAATACCTTTAGGTACTCCATGAAATCTCAAGACCCACTTCATATATAGTTCTGCTAATTTAGCTGACATTCTATTCGACGTAACCGGTATAAACCTTGCACTTTTCGTCAATCAATCCACAATCACCCAAATACTATCATGACTGAATCTAGTCCTTGGTAAACCATCGATGAAATCCATTGAGACTTATTCCCAATTCCATTTGGGAATTTCCAGCGGTTGTAACTGACCACTAGGATTATTTTGCTCGGCTATAACTAACTGGCAATTCATGCACTTGGATATAAACTTCCCAACGTCTCTCTTCATACCTTCCCAGTAGTAGGTCTGCTTTATGTGTCGATACATTTTGTTACCACCAGGATGTATAGTCAGTTTCGAGTGATGACACTCTCTAAGCACTTTATAACATTGCGTACAACTAGTCTCCCATTCTTTCGAAGCCATCCTTCTCAGTCAAGTCCATACTTGTTCATTCCCTCACCGTCGACATCCATCTCGACCTTGGAGATGATTTCCAATAGATTAGGATCGTCCCTTTGATTGGGACTGATACACCCAATCAAAGTCGGTCTGATCGTCAAATTTTCTAACATTTTTGGATCCAATTCGCACTTAGGTCTGAAATCATATACCGCGATATACTCCAGTTGCTTCCATTCCAGAAACATAGCCCCCAAATTGGCATGTCTCTGACTCAATGCATTAGCTACTGTATTGCCCTTCCCTGATGTGTATGCGATATTGAAATCATATGAAGCCAAGAACTCTAACCATCTTTGCTAACAAAGATTTAAACCCTTTTGAGAGAAAACATACTTTAATGACTTATGATCGGTAAACAACTCGAATCTTTTTCCTAAGAGATAGTGTCTCCGCATCGTTAATGCGAACATGATCGTTGCCAATTCCAAATCATGGGTAGGATATCTTTTCTCATGCAGTTTCAGTTGCCGACTAGCATAAGCTACAACCCTACCTCCTTGCATCAGTACAGCACCTAGTCCGGTACTGCATGCATCCGTTTATACCGTCATCTCTTCGTTTCCTTCAGGCATAACTAACATGGGTGCACACGTTAACTTCTCCTTTGAGATCTTAAATGAATTCTCACACCTTTCTTTCCGAGCAAACGCTTGATTATTCTTGGTCAACTGAGTTAACTGTGTCGCTATCATGGAGAAGTCTTGGATAAACTTACAATAATATCCAGCTAAACCCAAGAAACTTCTCACGTCCGTTGCATTCTTGGGCGTGGACCATTCTTGCACGGTAGCCACTTTTGCAAGATCCACGGCAGTACCATTCTCTAAAATAACATGGCCCAAGAATCTCACTTCCTTCCTCCAGAAGTGACACTTAGAAAAAATTTCGTTCAATTGGTGTTTCCTCAACACCTCCATCACTGTACTCAAATGTTCCTTGTTTTCTTCCTCCGTGCTTGAGTAAACCAAGATATCGTCCATGAACAAAAGAACAAACTTATTAAATTGATCCTTGAAAACCCTATTCATAAGATACACAAAATATGCTAGTGCATTGGTCAACCCGAATGGCATGACTAACCGCTCATAGAATCCAGATGTAAGACCAAAAATTGGGCCTAACACCCAAATGCAGATCACAGATCACAGAATGCAGAAAAGAGTAAATAAAGAGGAGACACATAAGGTTTTTATAGCGGTTCGGCTGTAGATGTAGCCTACGTCCACTTTATAAACTTATTGTTATACTGACAGATTACAAGAATCAGTTACATGTAGACACACAATCCGTGTGTTAATTGTATTGAAAAGATAAGAATTTGAGTGTATGGAGGTGCAAAGTCCTTGCACTTCAATAATGGTGGAAGCCGTGAAGAAGAATGGCCAAAAGATCCTTGAAAATGCCTTCAAATGGTGTATTTATAGCTGTTTCCTGAAGGCGGTTCATGGGACACATGGCACACGTCCCAAAAATCTCGAAATGTGGTGGAAAACGTCCAGACATCATCTCCAAATCGTCATGTGACATGTGTAATCAGATCCATGCAAGTTGGAGTGAAAATAGCCTTGAGAATAGGTCAGAACAAGCTGCGCAGGAGCAGGTGCGGGGATCGGATCGTGGTGGGGTACGTGGTACACGATCCAGGGTAATAGGAGCAAGATGTGGCATGAGAATAGGTCAAAACAGGGAGTGTATCTGCAGGTCGGAAGTTCGGATCGTGATCATGGGGTCGGATCGTGGTCATGGGTCGGATCATGGTCATGGGTCGGATCGTGATATGGCTATCACGAGCCGAGTCTGGTCGTGAGCGGCATAGTGAAGCTGGAGTGAAGTGCTGGCGATCGGGTCGGATCGTGAGATGTACCACGGACGGTTCGTGGTCTGAGGAGGGCGATCCGATGAGGGGCGATCCGAGGGTGCGTGATCCATACTTCGATCGTGTGCTGCTTCGTTGCTTTATCCAGGAAATTGCCAGTTTACACCAGTTTACGGAAACGGGCATAACTTTCAAACCGTAAGTCCGATTGAGCCAAACCGAAGCTCAAACTGAAGCTAACTCAGAGATCTACAAATATTACGGAGCTAAGCTCCATAATCGCTGTTTTCGGGCCCAAAAGAGGTCGTCTGATAGGAGTTTCGGGCCTGTTTATGTTGAGGATGTGATTTTGACCAAATCTCTCAATGTCTTCTGACGTCGTTTCTATCGCTCGAGCATGTTATCATTCAGGAATTCCATGTGTGACATCTTTTGCCAAAAAATGTGTCAACATGTTTGGCCCCAGAACATATCTTGCTGGTTGAAGGAAGATGTGTTCTGGATAATCTGAGAAATCCAAATTCAGAATGTGACGATCACGTCGGATCGTATTAAGGCCAGAAAACTGACGATCACACGGGATCGTATTAAGGCCAGAGAAATCCAAGAAGACCAGGAGTTTGTACCTGCAAGAAGATAAAACAAGCAATGCAAGAATATTTCCTAGATGGCCTTACCGGAGTAAACCATCCGGGGAGATGTTAGAGGGGTTCCAAGACGGCCTTACCGGAGTAAGACGACCAAGGAAAAGCAACGAAGGTTCCAAGACGGCCTTACCGGAGTAAGGCGACCAAGGAAATGCCATGAAAGTTCCAAGACGGCCCTACTGGAGTAAGACGACCAAGGAAAAGCACATGAATGCTCCAAGACGGCCTTACCGGAGCAAGACGACTAAGGAAAAGCACATGAATATTTGTTTATACTGGACGGATCCAGTTAGGAGCCGGAGCTCATGTTCATACTGGACGGATCCAGTTGGGAGCCGGAGCTCAATGCTTATTGCTAGTTCATGAAAACGCAGCGGTCGTTTGCCGGACATGACTGGAGACCACAAGTGGGTTCCGTGCGTGTGGGCTGATGTGACGGCTCTTATTACATGCAGGGAAAACAAAGGAGGGCGAGAAGTCGCCTAAAAACCTAAAAACATGAACTGTAAACCAGAGTTCAGCAAACTGAAGAGATCCGCTGAGTGGGATCAGCGAATGATAATCCCACGATTGCTCGATCCAGGATCGTTCCCTCTCTGGGGAATAGGTGGTGGCAACGCAGGGGTAGGCGTTGTTGGTCGAGTGACATATTCGAGTAGCTCTCCTCGTCTGACCCGATCCTCAATAAGATCTCGCAAATGTCTGTAGTCATCAGTGTTGTGACCGTCTATGTCATGAAATATGCAATGTCTGCCAGAATTGCATTGTGCTAGCGTCGGCTCCCTCTTGGGAGGTCTCGGATAGGAGGCAGCACCTCCTGTATCCATGTATATGTTGCTCAGAGTATCATTCAGTTCAGTGCATTTGTCGTATCTGGACCCTCTCCGGGGTGGAGCATTACGATCATTTGTAGCAGGGGTCTTTCCTTTACCCTTGTCATTGCCTTTTCCAGGATTGGGCGGTTCTCCATCTCCGAGCATGTTGACTTCGAGGGTTTTCTTCTCGGAAGTTGGATCTTCTTCCCGCAGAAATCTATCTGCTTCAAGGTAGAATTCGCCGAGATTTCGTGGTGGATCTCTGTACAAAGACTTTTTGAACTCCGAGTTATCTAGAACGCCGGATACTGCTGCCATCAGTACCATCGATGGTTCAGGACGATCAACTAATGCTGCTGCAACGTTAAATCTTTCCAGGAATGAACGCAGAGTTTCTCTGGGCCTCTGCTTGATTGTGGTGAGTGACATGACGTTCTTGGGTCGTGCGATGTGGACACGAAATTGTTCAACGAAGCGTGCGACCAACATGTTCCAACTGCTGATCGATTCTGTTTCCAGCTGCCGAATCCACATGGCGGCTATGTCAATCAGAAAGAGGGGAAAACATTTAGCCATGACGTTTTCTGATGCCGATTGAACTTCCATATGCCGTTTGTAACGCATCAGATGCACGGTAGGATCTGTCCTGCCGTTGTAGGGCTCCAGTTGTGGAAGTTTGAAATCTGGGGGATTGCGTGAATTCCTGATTTCCTGAGTGAACGGATTATGATTGACGTCGTCCACGTCATTCTGATAGGTGCGGCCTCTCGAGAGGCGTTGAATGAGATCAGCGAGTCGATTGCCCTCAAAAAGTTGTTGTAAACTACCAAAATCAGAGCTGGTGCCCCCAACGTTGAATGCAGGAGGAGATGGAAGTTGGTGAGCTATCGCATGGGGATCGCGGCTCGCGGATCGTGGATCGAGGGGAGCAACCCGACCCGGTTCGAGGGGGACGGTTCGTGAGGTAGGTTCGTGAAGTCCAGCTCGTGAGGCCGGATCGTGGAGTAGAGGGGCGATCCGACTGGGTCCAGGAGGTAGGTCACGAACTGGTTGTTGTTGAGCAGGCGGGAGCGAGTTGTTGGGATCGGTTCGTGAGCCTAGTAGTGTTCCACGATCCGGGTCACGGTGCAGAGGTGTATCACGAGACGAGTTCTGCTGTTGAATGGGAGGGTTGCCCCCGAGTCCGGGTGATACTCGAGCCGCGTCAATGGCTTCGTTTCCAGTGATTTGGGCGTTGCTCGGCCTTCCATCCATCCGAGCGAAGAATTGGTTGACCATTTCCTGTTGTTTCTGGAGGAGATCGTCCTGCCTTGCCATCTGGGTCCTCAATTCAGCGAGAACTCCATCCATCTCGTCTCTAGTCAGGTATGCTGATGGGTCTTCATGAGAGGAAGCTTCCTGGCTTGCCTCGTTCCTTGTGCCTTCAGCATCAGCATCATCGGCATGAGAAGAAGTTCCAGTCCTCTTCCTTTTGTTCACCATTGAGTTTCCTTTCAAGCTAGAAGTTGAAGTTTTTGTGTGCCCCCTACTTGGCGCGCCAAAATGTTAGACCAAAAATTGGGCCTAACACCCAAATGCAGATCACAGATCACAGAATGCAGAAAAGAGTAAATAAAGAGGAGACACACAAGGTTTTTATAGTGGTTCGGCTGTAGATGTAGCCTACGTCCACTTTATAATCTTATTGTTATACTGACAGATTACAAGAATCAGATACATGTAGACACACAATCCGTGTGTTAATTGTATTGAAAAGAGAAGAATTTGAGCGTATGGAGGTGCAAAGTCCTTGCACTTCAATAATGGTGGAAGCCGTGAAGAAGAATGGCCAAAAGATCCTTGAAAATGCCTTCAAATGGTGTATTTATAGTTGTTTCCTGAAGGCAGTTCATGGGACACATGGCACGCATCCCAAAAATCTCGAAATGTGGTGGAAAACGTCCAGACATCATCTCCAAATCATCATGTGACATGTGTAATCAGATCCATGCAAGTTGGAGTGAAAATAGCCTTGAGAATAGGTCAGAACAAGCTGCGCAGGAGCAGGTGCGGGGATCGGATCGTGGTGGGGTACGTGGTACACGATCCAGGGTAATAGGAGCAAGATGTGGCATGAGAATAGGTCAAAACAGGGAGTGTATCTGCAGGTCGGAAGTTCGGATCGCGATCATGGGGTCGGATCATGGTCATGGGTCGGATCGTGGTCATGGGTCGGATCGTGATATGGCTATCACGAGCCGAGTCTGGTCGTGAGCGGCATAGTGAAGCTGGAGTGAAGTGCTGGCGATCGGGTCGGATCGTGAGATGTACCACGGACGGTTCGTGGTCTGAGGAGGGCGATCCGATGAGGGGCGATCCGAGGGTGCGTGATCCATACTTCGATCGTGTGCTGCTTCGTTGCTTTATCCAGGAAATTGCCAGTTTACACCAGTTTACGGAAACGGGCATAACTTTCAAACCGTAAGTCCGATTGAGCCAAACCGAAGCTCAAACTGAAGCTAACTCAGAGATCTACAAATGTTACGGAGCTTTGCTCCGTAATCGCTGTTTTCGTGCCCAAAAAAGGTCGTCTGATAGGAGTTTCGGGCCTGTTTATGTTGAGGATGTGATTTTGACCAAATCTCTCAATGTCTTCTGACGTCGTTTCTATCGCTCGAGCATGTTATCATTCAGGAATTCCATGTGTGACAGCTTTTGCCAAAAAATGTGTCAACACCAGACATCGTCCGAAATGCCGTTTTAGGTATACTCTCAGCTGCTACTCGGAGCTGATGAAATCTTATCGCGAGATCCAACTAGGAGAACACTCTTGCTCCATCTAGTTGATCGAACAAATCATCTATCCGTGGAAGAGGAATCTTATTCTTCTTAGTCACCTTGTTCAACTCGCGGTAGTCCACATATAATCGAAGGGAACCACCGGCCTTAGTAGCAAATATAACTAGTGCTCCCTACTCGGAAACACTTCTTCTGATAAATCCCTTCTTCAAAAGTTCGCCTACTTGCACTTCGAGCTCTCGCTGCTCCCTTGGCTCCATATGACGAAGGGGAATCACTATAGGTACGACATATTTCACTAAATCAATCCGAAACTCGATCTCTTGGTGTGGTGGAAGTTCAGTCACTTCCTAAAAGATGTCCGAATACTCGCCAACAATAGGCACATCTGATAACTCATCATGTGGGATGTCGAGGGAATTTAGAAAACTAGCCATCACCTCATCACTAGTTAGGCAAGCCTATACCACCCTCCGCCCATCATCTGCTTCAATGGTCACGGAAGACCCCTCACAGCCTACCACCACCCCATACCTTTGGAGCCAATCGACTCCCAAAATAATGCCAAATGCAGTAAAGCCCAAAATTAAGAAATCACAAGAAAACATACATCCATGATTCGATAAGACCAAATTGCGACGAATCATACAAAGGCTAGTAGAACCACCGATCGGTTTCGTTACAACTTAAGGTCTGTCGACAATCTCGGGTTTCAATTCAAACCTATCTACCAGGTCACTAGATACGAAGGAATGTGAAGCCCCGGTATCCAACAATGCTCGAACGGGAACGTCATAAATAGAAAGCATACCTTGGATAACGACACCCTTTCCCTTCTCCGCCGATGTTGGGGCATTCGATGAAGAAGGAACAACGTTGATAGCATATGCTTTCACGAACTGCTTCTCCTTAGGGGTTTGCGGGCATTCATTCTTAAAATGTCCCACTTGATCACAGTTGTAGCACTTCCTCTCCCTGGCATTCCTCGATAATCTCTGACATAGTGGCCCTTCTTGCCGCATCCAAAGCACTTGATATCTTTCTTGTACTTCATTTTCTGACCATCCTTGGTCTGGTTCTGTTTTCTCTTATTTTGGGAATTCTTATTGCCTTCGCCGCTTGCTTGCGGTTTTGGCTCTTCTGCGGATGCAATAGCAACCTCGCTCTTCATCTTAGGGTAAAGGCTCTCTGATCTCAATGCCTTTCCCACAATAGATTCGAATGTCTCATCGATATGGTTTATAAACCTTTCCCATAAGTACACATCTAGGCCAGTTATGAACTTCTTGTTCTTCTTCTTGATGGTATCAATAAGAGATAATCCATATTTCGATAAGGTATCGAATTCAGCAATATACTCCAAGATTGCCCTACCATTCTGCTTAAGCTCCAAAAACTTCCTGAACAATTCTGATTTATGAGCAGCTAGAATAAACTTGTCACTAAAGCGAGTCTTAAACTGATCCCATGTAACTTGATACTCGGGAGTAGCCGCTTTAATATCATTCCACCAATTCATTGCCCGTCCTTTAAACTGACATGATGCTAGCTTTCTCTTCGTTACATCATCGATCCCCAAATCCTCGAAGATGCTCTCATAGCTATCAAGCCAATCCTGAAGCTCCGTAGCCAACTCCATTCCGTGGAATGATTTCCCATCAGGACTTGTATAATCCTTGTTAAGGTTGGCGAAATCGGATCTAGGCGCCTATAGTACTGCACCATCACCATTAGCAGCATTCGGAACTGCGCCCTGAGCATCTCACACATAAAGGCAGTAAACATCGTCCTCATATCAGTTACTTTCCCATTATTGGCCCAAGAACGCGCTCCCTCTTCAACTTTTGATGCGGGGTTCCTCATCGTACACCTCGTATTTCGGCTCATCGTTCAATCAGTAAAGAAAAAATAATTAACCGTCTCCTCAGTGGTGCCCGTGCAGTACGCAACCTGATGTTTTCCCCTAGGATAAACTATGCAACTTAGGCTCTGATACCAAGTGTGACGAACGCCACGTACCATCAGACATTTCCTCGAAATACGTTGTGCCAATGCCTGATTAGCATGGGACGATCGTCAAAGGGTTGAAATGATGAATCACCAAAAACCTGTAGTATATCTCACAACACATGGAATAAAATATAATAATAACATAACTTGATATAAAACAGGTGAGACAGTACATAAGATGAAAACTAAACCATATCCATCAAAGTACCGGAATCCAAAATACAGCTTCATATCCAATTATTACAACTTTAAAATACTACCTCTAAAAGAAATAAAAGAGGTACACTACTAATGCCTGAAGCAATGACCAACAATAGCATAGGGGGAATATATATAAATAACGTGGAAGCCTCCTGCTCATCTCTAAACAACTACTCATGCATAACCACCTAACCTGCCTCTAGTCTGCTTGTTTAGGAGCACCCATAGTAATAAGAAGAGACAAAAAACTCCGGGTCAGACGAAAGTTAGGTATGAGCGATACCAAACGTATATCACTAAATAGAGCAATAACAGCTATAAGTAATCATGCCTGACTTGGACCTGCAACCAAAGTGTTAGCACAACAAGATGTACAATACTCTAAGGTAAACACTAACAAAGAGTATAAAATGTAAGTGTGCGTCTCGTAGTGATAGAAAGCATCAATCATAACAATCATCCTCACATCTCTCACTTAGTGCATAAAGCATGTGATACCGACCGCTTTGATCACCAAATCCATTGGGGTCATGATGGGTTCATACCGCACTGGACTCCGTATAACTATTGCTATGACCATGCCTTTCTGGTCTATAGTCAATAACCCTAACCAGTCCACACTTCCCTGGCTATGATTCGTATACATGCCCCCCTCTCTTAACGGCGAACCAAAGTTATAGATATAGATAACCCCTTTGCACAAATCCAGCAGCAAAGCCCAACTCTAGAAGTTATCTCATTGGTTCCCATCCGGATTCTGAGTAATAACTTCCCATCTGGACTTCCTTTGCATCTCGGGTTTTGCTCAGATTGAAGTTGATCTTCAAAATAGTTCACGATCGTCATCGCGTGGTAGAAGCTCAAATCCGGTTCGGTTCGGAGTCACCATCTCGTCTTTGTTCACGGCCATCATCGAGGTTGGGTCGTGGTCCTCCTAGGGCGGTCCATGGTCCTCCCTCCCCGGCGGTTCGTGGTACCTCCCTTAGTGGTTCATGATCTCCCCTCCTGGTGGTTCGTGATCTCCCCTCCTGGCGGTTCGTGACCTTCCCCTCCTGGCGGTTCATGACAACCCCTCCTGGCGGTTCGTGACCTTCTCCTCCTAGCGGTTCGTGACCTTCTCCTCCTGGCAGTTCGTTTCCTTCCCCTCCTGGCAGCTCGTGACAACCCCTCCTAACGGTTCATGACCTTCTCCTCCTAGCGGTTCATGACCTTCTCCTCCTAGCGGCTCGTGACCTTCCCCTCCTGGCGGTTCGTGACCATGGCCATCATCAGGGACCGAAACCCTGCAGATTTTACTGCAAATTTCACCAAACGACGACGTTTTCAACCATTCTAACTTTCCTATGCAATTCTAAAACATAACAAACAGCAGTAGTAACATGTAGAATCAACCAAAAACATCAAAACAATGATTTCAAAAGTTAATTTGGATTAAACATACCCAAAACTATGATTTTCCCCTTAAACATGCCTAACTATAGGATTAACAAACTTAATCCAAATTAACCCAAATTCGTGCCAGCGACATAAAAAATGATTTTAGAATTTTCGCATATTTTTCTAGAGTTTTTAGATGTATAGTTTCGCTAATTATCACCAATCACCCCTAAATAACCATAATTAGTGTATAAACATGTAAATCACTCATCTTAGCCTAAAATAAACTTTAGATCTGAAACTTTTGCTGATTTGGCTCGGATCCCAATGTGGTGCAGTAGCTCTATCTTGAATTTGGTGCTAAATCGGCTTGATTTTTTGTAGATTTGATCAGTTAGTGATTAGAGAGAGATTTGGAAGATGGAAGTCATGATTAGTGTTAGAGAAAGGTTTGTGGCAACTAGAAAAATGAAAGGAGATGATTCCCCAACTCATTTCAGCCCTCCCGTAACCCAAATCTCGAAATGGGTTATAGGCCTAGCTGCTAATCACCCTATTAAGCCTAACTAGGTGTTTTTCCATTTTCAAATTATATTTCAGTCTTATCTCCCAAACGGTAAGTCCATTTGATTATTGCGACCACTCTACGGAACGGGAAACCATCATCCGAATCCAAAGGAAGTGGTTTTAGGTAAAAACTCCTTACCATTCAACAATTATAGAAGAAACAAGATTATCTAGCAGAAAAACAGTCATTTAAAATTTAGCAAAAATCGTGAATATGGGGAATGACCCCAATAGTCGTTTCCCAAAGTTACACGACCTTATGAGTTCATATGAAAATAAAATAAATATTCTACGATCCTCCGATACGTAGAATGCGGGTCGTTACAAAAGATTTCCTCAATGTTAGGAAGTGTTACACCCAACTATTTGGGACAATAAACTTGAACTTATGGATGAAAGTAGCCATGATGATAGTAAACTATCTTGTTTTTGATGAAATATATGCTCTGGGATACTGACGTTGTTGACTTCTTTGTTGATAATCATTGCAACTAGAATTGGCTTCGTGCCTTTCACGTAATCTTGCAAACCATAACCCTTCAGTGTATTTTCGATCTAATATTTCCATTGAATGAAGCTCTCTTCATCTAGAGGAATTGTGATTACTTGGCTCTTCGGTTTGACGAGGGTACAAGTGGTGCTGGAGGTTCGGTAGCATCGATTCTTGATGTTGCCGAGATTACACCATCATCTCTGGCCATAGTTGGATTAAAAGGCAGAAATGAACAGAAGTGCTTGAATAGGATTTAAGATTTATGATTTGCGTGGCACAATTGATGCTGCCTCTAATGATGGCATGGCACAATTGATGCAGCCAATGATGCAAGGCACAAAATGTCGTAAGAACCCGGTAATGTCAAAATCTAAGGTTGAGATGATGGAAAACAGGATCACCTTTAGGCATGACACAAATTATGAGGACTGATGAACAGGGGATACTTCTTGATCAAAGGGAAAGGTATATCTCTGGGATGATGAAGCCAATGCTGAGAAGACTCCCTAAAAAAGAGAACTTCTGTGAATCAGTCTTGTATTCTTAGATAGCGGTGAACGGGGTTGCAGATCACCGGAATTAGATGAACTATCTGTCGTTAGGCAACAACTCTGATACCATAAAAGCGCAGGAAGAAGCTTTTATTTATTGGAATGTAAAAAATGATATAAACGGACCAAATGAATACATTTGTGTAACAATACCCTTATTTATATACAGGTAGAGACAAGTAACAGTAATAATTATGTTGATGGGCCAACTATGGGGTGAACCCAATATAGCGGGTATTATGAGCAGCAATCCTCTTGTAAAGTAGCTAAACTCTCAATATTGAGGTCATATCACTTTCTCTCCCTTTTCTTTATTGTGGAGTCAAACTTTTTATTTATTCGTTTCGACTGACCTGTTATCCTTTATTAAATAAAGAAGCATGACTCAAGTATCCCATCTAGCCGAGCCAGAATAGGAAAAAAATAATAGATATAAAAAAACGCTTAACTAAGTGAGGTCATAAAATGAATAGGTTGCAAACTGCGATCTATTCCTCTTTCAAATCCTACTGCAGTTGCATGGGCCCTTCCCACATGCTATAAATAACCCATAATTTGGAAAAAAAAATCCTAGAACAAAATGAGAGGTTAGCTAACACTGCAAGAGAAATAGCGAAATCCGATGGTAAAATGTCGTTGGAAACCAACGGAACAACCACCGTAATCCATTGGAACAATCGTCATTGACTCCAATAGAGACGTTTTCCGATGGCTAAGCTTCAACGACATATGCCGTTGGGAAGCATTAGAAAATCTTGATGGTAATCCATCGCTAGTCATCGAAAATACGGGACATTTTTTTATATGAAGTTTCACTTACATCTTCAAAACCCTACACATACTACAGTCAATCTCATAGTTCCACTTCTAGCTTAAATATATAAGTGTTTTTTGCAAAAATGGTTCAAACACCCAGGAATTTATGAATATAAAATAAAACTGGAGAAAATAAATGTATTCCAGTCGACATGGCACTAGTAGTAGTAGTGGTGGTGGTGTAGTGGAGTAGTTGAGGTCGTGGCTACGTCAGCCACGTTGTCGGATTTGGGTTCGCATGCCCCGGGTCGGCATAAATCGCACCGACCTTGGTTGAGTTCTTAATGTTACGAATCTCAATGGATGAGTTGAAGGAGCCGAGCTGAGTGAAGGCCGACCCAATCGAAGATTCGCTACTTGCTTGGTTTTGAAGACTGAGTTACTCTCATTTTTGAAGTTAATATATGGTCCTTCAACACATTAGTCACGATTTGCAAAAATCAAAGTCATGCTTTGCCAATCCCTTAGCCTGGACTATAATTCCAACATAAGACGGTACCTGGCGTAATTGTAAAGACCGAACAGTACGTCAAACTGTGGTAGTGCAAGGTCCAAGGTTTTCGTGGTTCAACCGGTCAGACCGTGAGAACCAGGCTGATAGTTTATTTCTATTTTCTTATTTAAACGTAAAATTATTATAAACATAGATAAAATTTAACCAATTATGACAAACACCCGTGTCCAAACTACCTAATTGAAATAATTATATAACAACTTATCATAGCAAAGTTGTAAATATACTAATTTTTTATAGTGAAAGAGGATTAGTTGAATAATAGTTCGTAAAATGTACATAATAGTGTATTATATCATCTAAAATTTAATGACAATTGCTATGAAATTATTTTTTATATTTATTATAGTAAAAAAAACAAAGAGTGAAGCATTTTATTTTATTTTTTTTTATTTTTTTTTTTTATTTTTTTTTTTTATTTTTTTTGCAAATTTGAAGAACTGTGAGGTTTAAAGAGGTCGGACCAGAGGTTTTTATAGGGTTTTCAGGTTAAACCGCGGGTCTGTGCACACGCAAGGTTATTTCATTTTCAGAGCCGTGGCGCTCTAAGGTCAAATGTTAACTGCGGTCGAACCAAGGTTGGGTTGGGTCTTTAAAACACTGGTACATGGTCTTAATATTAAGTAAGAAGTCATTCAATTTAACTCACATTTTGCCATTCCAGGTTCTTTTGTCTGCTACCCTTCTTTTTGTGACCACTGCCTCAATTCTAAGCATTATTTTATCAGTTACCTCAGATAAGAGCACTCTCTCAGGAAATAAGATTATTACTCATTTCAGTTTTCTTATGATCTTTGTAATCATTATATTAGTATATCTTATGGTAGCAAATCCAAAAAATAAACTATGTTTACAATTTTACATCTAGCCGACAGTGTTTCAAGCTACGAGCTAAGAATGTTAAGAAGAGATACCCTATTCTGAACAAGTATTCTAAACAATTCTTCCAAACCTTTTTCAATTTCTTCAGTGCTTTCTTCTAACTCCTTCAGTTCACAGCTCTCTAGTTTCCAACATTCCGTTCTCACCCATTTACTAACTTTGTTAACCTTCAATTTCGAACTGGGCATCAACAAGAAACCCAACATAGTCTTAAACAAACAATTAGCAATTTATCTTGTCTCCACCAATACCTTATCTGCCATTAATAATTCGGAATCACCACTAAACACACTGCTATTACAATCATTGTCACTGTAATTCCTCAACATCTTAGAACAATGTTTAATCTGCTTCATCAAATTCTTCTCAGAAGCAACACAAGCAGACTCATCTTTTCTCCATAACGAAAAGTGAATGTCTTGAATGTGCTCTCTCATCAAAGCCATGCATTCCCTTAAAGCACTGGTTATGTCCAGAAGCTGAATGGAATCATCCAATTTCTGTTCAACCCATTTCTCATTCCTATGATGATAAATTGCCTTTTGATTCCGTGTTAAGCTAAAGAGCTCATCAACTGACATATATAAGCAACACAGTTTTGTCAGTGTCCAACTTACAAAATGAATATTTGTACTGCAAGTAGAAGAAGCATTAAGATTGTGAAGCTCTTCCTCTATTCTGCAGATGATTGGATGAGGTAGAAGTTGATCACTACTGCTTCTAACATGAGATGATCTGTGATGTACTAAACTGAAGCCTGTCATTCTTTCTTTTCTTGATGTTTTGGACAAAGAGAAGTGAGAATAAGTTTTTATTTTGCGTTGGGAGCTCAGGGTTTAAATATGAATGTAGAAGGCATTAGGAATAATGCCACCTGTATTTTAAATCTGGTGACTTGCATTTTCAAATTTGTAGAAGCGATAAGTGATGAGTTCATGACTTCATGTAGAAAATATGGAGCTTTGCCAGCAAGGTTTCAGATTCTCTCTGGGATTATATGCTGCTTCTTGGAAACAGGGAAAAACTGAGTTTATAATATATGCGCATGCACGGTTGTGCTATGTGGTATTTGAAAAGTTGGCAGTAGAATATGCAATATTCTTTTTTTTAAGGTATTTTATATATAGTTGCTTAAGAATTCAGTTTAGTGCTGTTGCTGTTCATTGGATTTTGATGATTTAAGCCATGATTCTCCCGCATTCATCATATAAAATGTTGCACATGAAGGGAAAGCTTCAGGAACTTTCTTATTTTACTTCAGTGTTTTACTAGAACTTTCACATTTTGTCGGTCTTGATACTGCATGGTTTTGATTATTCATTTGATAGTAGATCGACCGCTAAAATCATCTTTCTTTCAAATTGAACGTTCTTACATGCCACACGTCGCGGCTTTTGATTTTTCATAAAGCGAATCATATAGATTCATTATTTTGTTATGATGTAAAACTGTTATTTCTTGAAGTAGCACATAAGGACACATAATAAAAGGACAGATGAACTGAATTCTATTGGATGGGTTAGAAGATATGTTTGGTATCAGCTATAAAGGATAAATTATATAAATTTTCCTTTTCTTATTTAGGTGGAGGAATGTTGAATAATTTGAACTGGTTTCCACATCCGAACTTGGGCTAGGCGGATGACATATTCCTTGAAATCTTAGATAATGTCTTGTTTATTGTTTTTAGTTTTAGATCTCCATCCATGCCAAAATACTCACACTTACGTAAATCATGAAAAACGTTCGATTTAAAAAACGAATTTCACACAAACAAAAAACAACTTTAACTTTTTACATTTTCTGTTTTGACACATAACTAAAGAGCGGGAATAACTCATCGCTCTGTTGTTCCTCCGTATTCTCTGTTGCTCCTTTCATCTTCATTTTATCTATTCTGTTGTAACGACCCAGAATTTTGAAACCAATTTAAAAATTATTTTTAATTTAATTTTATAAAAAAGTATGATCAATTTTGAAAATTCGATAATTTAATGCTAATTTCATCCGTTTACAAAGGAACGCTATTGTGATGATCTCAGATTTCAACGAAACCAATTTTATCGGATCCTTAGCAACGAACAACGGAAGCGCTCCAAATTTCGTAATTTCGGAGTTACTGTGTGAGCGTGCGAGAATTAAACGCACGATATGACAACCCGTTAAAGTTAATCGAGAACGCGATCGAAAAATAAAACGGAGGTTCAAACGAACTCGAAATTCGACAAAACCTGTTCCATTGGATCCATAATTACGTTTATGCGAGAATACAAATTTTCATGTAAAACGAAATTACCAATTAATCACACGATTGGAAGAACTAGAGTCGAACAAACGCACTTTATGTATGTTGACCGAAAAGTGTTCCTATTGTGCGTAAATGAGGTGTCGCAAGATCATATTTTTGTTCCTCCTTCTCACGTTGACACGTCAGCAATTCGTGTTGTGGTGATGGCACAATTGTTTAAAACCCCTTCTCCTTTCTCATTTCTTTTGTCCTTTCCTTCCATTTTCGCATTAAACTCCTTCTCCATCTTCTTTCTCCTCCTCCCATGGTCGCTACTCCTCCAATCTCCACCGCCTGACCCACGCCGCTGACTCCCCCACCTCTCCTGACCATTCGCCATCCGCCGCTCCCCCTCCCTCCACCGTCGTAGGCCCCATCTCCTCCATTAACCTTAAAACACCTATTTTCACCTAATTTTGCACTTTAACCCCTCAAAATTCCAAGCTTTACACCTCCTACACCCTCCTCCTTCCATGCCCGGGCTTACCGGTCTAAGTCAGCCCCTAGCATCCTCCACCGTGGCCTCACACCCCCTGCCGTGAGCCCTTAGATCCCATACCTTCTTCGTTTTGCATTAAAACTCTAAATCCGTGTAAATTCGTGAATGAGTTTGTGAATTGTTTGAAACCCATAGCTGTCATATTCAGTCCTATGAGCTGTTAGCAAGTCTGTAGGTATCGTATGTGAGCCGTAGCTATATATGCGAGTCTGATTTCCTTTCGAAACTCACGTAGATAGGGATTAAATTAATTAACTATTAATTGTTAAGTAAGTATGTTTAATTATGTTTAACATTGATCATTTATGTTTAATATGATGTTAAATGTTGAGTATTGTGGTAAAAATATGATTTTTAAATTATGTACGTGAAATCCCTTGATTATTCATCAGTATTTTAAACAATGTCGACTGGGAAATGATTCGGCCTTAAATAGTTTTGGATTGAGAATTTTATTGATTATTGTTTATTGGTTGTGATAAAACCCCACACGCGTATTGGGATGATAATCTTACACGTCTACAATTGTGTAGATAAGCTATATGGATTATAATGTAAACCCCACACGGGTATTGGGATGATAATTTTACACATCTCCCAAGTGTATAGATAAGTGATTGTGTAGAAAACCCCACACGGGTTTTGGGATGACAGTTAACCAACATGTCTCCCAAGTGCGTAGTTAAGCAACATGGATTGTGATGTAAACCCCATACGGGTACTGAGATGATAATTTTACACATCTCCCGAGTGTGTAGATAAGTCAAGATTATTTGTGAGTGTGATGAAAACTCCACATGGGTATTGGGACGATAATAAACAGTAATCCCAAGTGTGTAGTTTGTGAATCTGTTGATTGACAAGACTGTGTAAGCGTTATTGACTTACGGCTTATATGAGGTAGTGTACTTTGTGTCTGAATTGGATGCGGTGTAATGGATGACTGAGTGTTGTAATAATACACTGTTTGAAAATGAACAAAAAAATGGTAATTGGTTCATTAGTTAAGTCTTCATCAAGAAAAATAGATTTTTAATGAATATTTTATTAATATAATACTAGGTGGAGAATCAAATTTGATTTTGATGTCCGCTTTAGGATGGATGCGAAGATAATAAAATATCGATGAATTTCCATAACTGTAGGGAGTAATTTTGAACTAATTTTAATATACTAATGACCTGACGAGGTTTTTATTTTAAATGAATAGTAACTTTCAGAAGTGAAGTTCAGTTAGGGTATTTAAAAAGCATTTTAAGAGAAGTTTCTTTTCAAAAGTTTCTTGTTTATTTTTATAATAAATATCAGCAAAGTTTGGATTGAAAATGTTGAAGTTCAAAAAATACTATTGTTTTAATCATTATTATAGTACGAGTATATTGAAAATATCTGATTTTGAGTAGGAAAATTGATATATGGCTTTGGAAAATTATTATATATATAATAAAACAATTTCAAAGAGATTCTATGGATTATATGTTATATGTTGAATATTGGCTAGAGTAGAACGTGTCACGCAGCGGTAGTTCACAAATTTCGACCAATGGCTTTAAATGAGTGTAACGGGAGATTCGACCGTCGGATTTTCCCGAAATTGGAACAATTGAGTTTGTATTGAAAAGATCTTTTAACATGATAATAATAGTTTTGAAATCTAACAGTTATATTTTGAGGAATGTTCAATTTAAATTTGAATAAAAACGGCGCCTTGACCTGTAATGGCCTGTAATTGGAAATTACCGGTATGGACTATTTTCATATAAATAAAAATAGTGAAAAATCATTATAAATTATTATAAATGATTTGGAATGGACTTAATCCAATTTTTCTTAGTTTCAAATGATAAAATTAGTTAAGTGGAATTTAGCGGTTTTGTGTAAAACTTATACAACTTGTTTTGAGAAAGAATTTGGAAACAAGAATTTTGGTTTGTAAATTGAATTGAATTCTTAAGTTAACCTTTCATATAATGTTATGAAATGATTTTTGAAAGCCAAATAACCTAACCAGATTTGAGAATAAGAATTAAACCTTATGTAAGAGAACCAATTAAAGGAGACTTAATTGGTGTGTCAATAATCCTAGTAAGGATTTGATTTAATTTGTTTTGGTGCGATTATTCGAAAAGACCAAGTTTAACCTACTTTGAATAATTCGAACATATTGAAAACGGTGCAAGACGGGAAATCTTCACATCAAATGGATTGTTGTTGATGTCTTGGATTTGAGTAGCTCCGTTGAAGGGGTTATAGTGGCAGTGGTTCGGACGTACTTGTTGATTGACTGGATGTGCAAAGGCCTCTCTCCTGTATTGGATATATGAGACGAGGAATATGGTGTCTTTATTTTTGTTCAGACCCAGAACGAACTTGCAAATGGATTGTGTGTATGACATTGTATTTTATGTTGTATTAATTAATCTCTATTAAATATATATCTGTAGCGACCCGAACTTCCCGGCCGGCCTAAACCGAACAAAAAGGCGGACTGCTTTGAGAACAAGTGTAACAACCCCGAAAATCAGATCCAATTTAAAATTATTATTTTGGCAATTTTAATGAATTTTGATTATTTAAAATGATTTATTTTAAATAATAACAACTAGAAATTTATTTTGAATAGAATTAGAATATATAAATTTATTTAAATCGAAGTTAGAATATTAATATTTATTTTAATTATAAAAGGAATTGGAAATGGCGCGGTAGTTTGAAATTTTGATTTCAAATTACAAATGAATGTACATGATTCAAAATAAACCGGATTTTAGTGAAACCAGAAATATTTGAATCTGTTTGAAAATATCTTTCCAACGAATGTGAAAAATCCAAATTTCATAGCGGGAATAAAAAGTTATGTCCAGTTGAAAATTCAGGATAGTCCCTATGGAATTTTATATAAAATATAGCTCTTAAAAGTGGATATTTTGTAAACGACCTCCGTTCTCGTCGAGACCCCTTTTGTTGGATCCGGAATATCGAATTATTGCTAGATTCCAGTTTTCATAATTTTTTGAATCAATATGTGAGCGTGTCGGATTTAAACGTGTTTGGTCAATCCAGTTTGAATTTAATCGACTGAAAAATGACCGTTTTTCAAACGGTCTCCAAATTTGACGAAATTAGTTTTGTTAGGACTGTATCATCAAAACATAGCTAGATTTATTTTTCGAGAATTTTTGGAGTCAGTATGTGGCCCCGGTAAATTAAAATGTACGTTTAAATAATATATATATATATATATATATGTTAGATCAAAATTTGGATCTAACACCCAAATTGTTCTGAAGCTTATAGAATTTCAACCGAAGGATGAGAAAAAAGGGAATAACACACAGAATTTATAGTGGTTCGGCGTTAACGAGCCTACGTCCACTTTATATATTATTGATTATACTTTGATAACTAATACAATCAAGAACTTCTCTCAATATTTCAGTAGTTTGACAACAATGGCGGATTTAGCACTCAATATTCCCAAAAAGATCCCAAAAAATGCCAAGCTCCGGGCTATTTATAGCTGATTTTGTCAGGCGGGTCGTGGTAACACGTGGCACGAATCTCGAGAACATCGGATCGCATCGCCACCGTTGAGGAAATGGGCAAATTAGCCGTTGTGGACAGGTGTCGCGATCTGCTTGATAATCGGATCGTGCAGATGGGGAGAATCAGCCCAAATGACGGTTAGGGACACGTGTCGCTAGATCCGTGCGATTCGGATTGCTGAAGACTAGCTCGCGCTTGAACGGGTCAGAGGGTTCGCCATGGATCGGTTCGCTCTGGGCAACAATATCAGTTCGGATCGGATCGAGCCGCATAGAGGTCTCGTTCCGCCGATGAAATAGGAGAGTCGATAGTGTGCGATCCGATGGTGGGCGAGATGATGGCACGCGATCCGATATTGGGCGAGACGATGGTGCGATCCATTCTTTCATATCTTGAGAGAATCGTAGTTTCATGCTTTCTTCTTATGAATGATCCTGGGTGGCTTGGTCAAAAAGCTAGCCAACATTTTGCCCCCTCGAAGTATGTTTTATCGATGATGGAACATGCTTCGAAACTATAGAATCGCCTTTTCATAGCGAGTCGCGAATCAGAGAATGACTCTCTTTCTGGGATTTTTCTGAATTTATGGACTCGTTTCGCAGGCTCGATTCGCAGTCCGGTAGAGGGATATTCGTTCCGTTCTTGGGTGTGTGCTTGGGCCTCGGAACGAAACGGGCTCCTCCTCGAGTCGTGGTGGGCTTTTGGTTCGCGGCCCATCGGTCTTCCGTGGATCGAATAGGACAAAGAAAGGGAGACAAAAGGTCGCCCTCTTTGCCTATATAAGCCGACCCTCCCCCCTTCACTTTCCTTCTTCTTTCTTTTTGCCGTATCATTTCACCTGCTCCGTTGAGGAACGAACCCCAGTATTTCGAACTTTCAAATATCCGATCACTTTCCCAATCTTTCAGAAAGGTAATCCCACGGAAAACATCCTTACTCGTAATCGCTGCTGTTTCACGAACTTTTTCGAATAATTTGTGGAAAAAAACGATGGAAATTTGCGATTTTTGGGGAATCCATCGAGACGCCATGGCTGACGGGTGTAGAGCTCAGAGTTCGAGGGTGAGAAGAAGAGATGGAAAACGAAGGAGGAAGAATAAGAGAGGAAGCCAGTTCGGATCGTGGGCAAGGAGAGGAAAAGATGAAGGCGAGACGAAAGGGCAAAGGCGCGTATCGTGGGGGTTGCAACGGTTCGTGAAGGAGCGATCCCCTTGGCCTGCAATCCGATGGGGGCGATCCCTCTGCCTTGCGATCAAAAAAAGGGTGATCCTTCTGCCTTGCGATCCAAGGGGGGCGATCCCTCTGCCTTGCGATCCGACTCATAGCTGACGATGCAGAGAAATTTCAAACTTTTAATCAACGCCTTGTCACCATAAAATTCTGGACAGTTAGGATAGAGCCTTGACGTTGGACTTTCTGGACTAAATGACCACACAATCTGACTGCATACGACGACTAATTCTTCTGATAATCTTGATTGCTTTCACGCTTTATTTTTAATGCGCACACACAAGCACACACACCGGCATTTGCACACACGGGGGACGAGTAGTGTTAATCTTATTGTTCATATTTTCTCGTCCTAGCAGCAATGTCGAATGAAAACTCTTCTTCAAGAACCGTAGCAGAAGCGGAATCCGAGATTCCTGAACAGTACAACCCTGAAATTCCTCCAATCAATCCGGGAGGTGAAGATTCTGGATCTGAGTATGAAGCCACAGAGTCAGATCCGGCAGAAAGTACTTCGTCCAGCAACGATTCTGAGATTGATGGGCGAGCTCCCGACGAGATCCCGGTGCGCTCGGAATAGATAAATTCTCTGATTCCTTAGCATCTAAGCTCGATGATATAAAGCTTAAACGAATCTGCTTGAGGCACGGAATTCCTTGGGATGATGTCTTGACGCCTGGAAGCGAAGATAGACCCCACCTAGCTCCAGAAGGATATATGGCGATTAGCCGAACCATGTGCTTGGTAGGGGCTATTCCTCCGTTTCCCCCGATTGCCATCGAAACTTTAAGACGACTAGGCATTGCTCCGATGCAGCTTCATCCAAACGCCTACGCATCTCTATACTCACTATATGTTGCATATGCGGAGATCCTGCACGCCGAACTTAAATTCAGAGATCTGGTATTCTTCTTTCTTTTCAAGCACCGTTCTTCGGCAACTCCAAATTTTTCTTTCTTTGAATCAGTGGCGAATAGGA
This sequence comes from Allium sativum, assembly GCA_030737875.1. NCBI lineage: Eukaryota > Viridiplantae > Streptophyta > Magnoliopsida > Asparagales > Amaryllidaceae > Allium > Allium sativum. The sequence goes on from CM060924.1 coordinate 1,052,487,263, forward strand.
AGGTTCTGTACGATGGGTATAGCAATATAGGGGACCCTAAATCTGATTGGTTTTATATAAGGAAACAGGTCGGATGCTCATGAAGATGGCTCAAATCAAGTAAACTTCGACCTTCTAATCGAATATCTTGCTCAAGGAGTCTAAGTATTAACATTTTTCCGCCTTTTTCTTTGTCTTAAACAGATCATATCTTCCCGAAAACGGAGGGTCCGTTGTATAGCCATCGATTATCTATTCTTTCACAGAGCAGATCCGACTTTCTAAGGATCAAAAAATGCATTACTGATGACAATCTTCACAAGCATCGTCTTCTAGACAGAAGATTTGGACTTGGCACTGGCGGCAAACCTTATAAGTTCGTGACCCCAACAGAGGGAGAGGGAACTTCACAAGCGATAGAAACAACTAAATTTCGCAAGAGTCCTTCTCCGATAGTCATCCAAGACGATGAAGACTTGAACATATACAGAGGGGATGAGGTCCGCGGCGACGTGTCCAAGGGAATTCCTATTTCTGCTCCAATCGAAACCGTTACTGCCGATGACTTGACAGAAGAGCAGTTATTTGACGAGCTGAATAAAATTCCTTTACCCGATGTTGTATATACAGAAAAGGACTTTGAAGAGGGGCCTTTCTTCCTTGCTCCTGAAGAGACCAGTGCTCAAACTAGGGGACGAGAAACTGGTCAGATGAGCCTATCTTCGGGCCCGGGTCTGTTAGGGGGAATTATATGGGATGCACACATCACACACACTGTCTGACTCTGCACTCTTATATCGTGAGTATTCAAAGTCTTAATGTGATCTTTTCCTTTTTTTGTAGGAACGATGTCTCGTAGGAAATCTTACTCGTATCATTCTCTTCGTGAGGGCACACCCAGCCTTCGCCCGGATACTGAGTGCTCTCGTGGTCCTTCTCATAGGCCGAGTTCCTCGCAACCTCGATCTCCACCAAAATCAACCTCTACCCGGCCTTCAAGCCATCCAACAATTCCGACAGGGGGAAAGAAACTTCCAAAAGAGTTAACTCCTCCAAAAAGTGCACCTTCCCACGACCGGTCATCCAAAAGGTATCACGAATCTAAAGATAGGGACAAAGATTCATCCAAAGAGACTGAGAAGGAGAGGAGTGACGTTGTCCCCACCAGCCAACCAGAGTTAGCTGCCCCCGGGTCACGGGATTACGTCCATGGTCCCGAGATCCAAGGTAGGCTGGGAAAGCTGCGGGAACAATTTCCAGGCATATTCTTTGACAGGATGGTGTTTGTTCCTGCCTTGGAACCGGTCCCTAAAAACTGGGATAATGAAGTTATCGGGCACATCCAGCACGCAGCCAGGCAATATGAGATGATGAAAAAACACGCAGTTAACCTTTCGGAAGTCATCCGAACACTCGAAATAGAAGCACACAGATCTAAAGCGAAACTTGAAAATAACGAAAGGGCTAGGACAAAATTGGAGAAGGACATGGAAGATGCTCAGACCCAGCTTGCTTTAGCACGGAGGGACGCTGAAAATTATAAGACTGAATTAGAGAATGCCAAGCAGCGCTTTCATTCAGAACTGGACTCCAATAGCCAAGAGAAAATGGTCTTAAAGAAGGAGGTTGAAGATCTCAAAATGGCCAACATCGAGTTGAAAACAGCACGAGGCCATTTTGAAGCTGAGAAGGCTGCTTGGGAGGCAGAAAAAGCGAGCTTAAAAGAGAGTTTGGCTCTGGCTAAAGCAGAAAAGGTGATTTTGAATGACCAGGTCTCGGATGCGGAGAGAAGGGCAGCCCTCGCCGAAAAGAACGTTGAAAGTGCCATTGAATTGGCCACTGCTTCTAACAACAAGCTCCTTGTAAGAGAGAAGGAGATTGAGGGTTTTGAAGAGATGATTTTCGATTTTCTTGGCCAGGTTCTCAAAACTCGTAACATCTCGTGGATTCCAGATTACCATGTTACTTTGGCCAATTTATGGGATGCCATTGTGGAGGGCGAAAAACACAGATTGGGGGTCGAAGAGATCGATGAGGATGAATTGATGAAGAGCATCCTAAGAGACAATGAGCCTGAGGACCTGGCAGAGGGTCGTCGCCTAATTCTGGCGGAAATGGAAAAGGAGAGGGCCCTGGCTAAGGGTAAAGGCAAAGCCGATGAGGGCTCGAGTTCGGCTGTGGGGGTTGAGGAATACCATCCTAACGATCCATTAATCCCTTTGGGTCGAACTCCCATAGTCATTGGAGCCTTCGCAACTACTCAAGAAGGAGCCTCTGTTGAAGGTATCTCTCTCTTTTCCCCACAATTTGTCAAAGCAATTGTGAATTGTCGTCGTGTGCTAGAACAACCACTTGAATTAGTAACGTGTGTTCCTCGCAATACAGGTGGCGAGCCCGTCGACAAGGGGGCTGAAAAAGAGAAAGAAGTGGAGAAGGAGGCTGTCTTGTCAGGTGCTGGTATTGATGTATCAAAGCAGGCCGAGGTCACAACAGCAGAAAGAAGCATCCCGACACCTAGCACCGATGTACCCAAAGATGCTGAGACTATCGAAGCTTTGAAAGATATGGATGGTCGCCATGTAGATGATGAAGAGGACATTATCGGCACCAAAAAGCCCGACGATGATGACGAGGAAACCTTGGCCAGCCAAAAAGCCAGACAGGAGAAAGAGTTGGCTTCAAAGAAGGTGGGAGATGAGGCTTTGGACGTAGTTCCTCTTGCAGAATTCGATCCCAAAACTGGGATGATTGTGAAAATCCAGCCCAAATCCATCAGCCGACAGCTTCACTTTGCAAACCCCGATGACTTCCCGGCTTCCCTCTCTGGTAGAAGCAAGAGAAAAGAGGTAGAAGAGGAGACTACAGAGGAGTCAGATGTTCCCCTCATAGACAAGCGGAAGAGGAAAAAAGGGGATCCATCTGAAGCCGACAAGGAGAGGCTGGAGAGGCAGAAGCAAGAGAAGAGGTCAAAGCGTAAATAGGATGTTTGTTGTTTGTTGATATTTTGTCTTTAGGTTTTCCACTGGCCAGGAAGTGTAATTGTGAGACTGGCCCTCACCTTCTTTTCTAGGCTGCTTTTCACTTTGTTGATTCTCAGTACATAAATAAAAGTTTATCTCCTTTTGCATCCTTATGTACTTGTATTCAAATAAACTTTCCATGCTTAGTCATAGGCCATATAATAATAATTAAAAATCAGTCAGACAACAGATAGCCAAGGAAAAATTTTCATGCTGCGTTGCTATTTTAAAGCTCAGTATATGTATATGAGTATATGTGCTCCCAATCAGCTGCTATCATAGCGCCTGACAGGGGTTTACTTAAAATTGGTTAGCCTTGTTGGCAAGTTGCCCCCTATTTCTGAGTATGGGGGACTCAGAAGATTTCATAGGATAATTGTTCTTGTGGCACCGAATTTTTGACGCCTTTCTCAATGCTTAATTACAGACTTCTTTATACTCTCCTGACGGTTGCCAAGGTTAGAGTTTGAATTCAGTAGTTCAGTCGGTCCCCGATCATTTAGCAGGGAAAAAGTTCTTTCTCAGCGCTCAATCGGAGACGCTTTTATACTTTCTCTCTCTCCGGAGAGTTAGAGTTCGAGCTCAGCGATTCACTCGCTCCCCGAACCTTCGGCGGGGAAGGAGCTCTTTCTCAGCGCTCAATCGGAGACGCTTTTATACTCTCTCTCTCTCTAGAGAGTTAGAGTTCGAGCTCAGCGATTCACTCGCTCCCCGATCCTTCGGCGGGGAAGGAGCTCTTTCTCAGCGCTCAATCGGAGACGCTTTTATACTCTCTCTCTCTCTCTGGAGAGTTAGAGTTCGAGCTCAGCGATTCACTCACTCCCCGATCCTTCGGCGGGGAAGGAGCTCTTTCTCAGCGCTCAATCAGAGACGCTTTTATACTCTCTCTCTGGAGAGTTAGAGTTATGGATCAAGCGGTCTGCAATCATGCACGCTCATCAATCTCGTTCTAGGTTTACATTTTAACCCAAGCTCCGAGGATTAAAACCAGTCGGACAAGCAGTTGGGGCATTTGCCAAGGCTTTGAGTTCCTCCGAACAGTCTACGGGAGGAATGGTTGGCACCGGACTTCGGGTACCTGCATTATTCACCTTGATTTTCATAAAAAGAAACAGGCAGATAAATAAAGATGCAATAAAGGCAAATGACACACAGTATTTTTATAGTGGTTCGGTCGAATCATGACCTACATCCACTTTATAATCTCTTGCTTTAAGGAATCAGACTATTCTAGGCAAGTCATGCCCTGTACATAGTTTTTTAACAAAGCAAAAGAATAAATTTGAAACTCTCATGTTAAATATGGCCGTAAATGTTGGGCATTCCACACTCTGGGGATTTCCTTTCCATCTACGGTTGCCAGCTTGAAGATTCCATTATCAAGCTTGCTCAGAATAGAGTACGGTCCTTCCCACTTCGCTCCCATGTGAGTTGGGGGTGGAAAGACACGTTTCAGAACCAAGTCTCCGGGTTCCCAGCCTCGGGCTCGAACCTTTTTGTTGTAATATCGGGCGACCTGTTGTTTGCATCTCAGGGCACGCAGGTCTGCTTCATCCCTCTTTTCTTCGATCATATCCAGGGACTCAAGGAGCAATTCATTATTGGTCATCGGATCATAATAAGTCACCCGATGAGAAGGTACCTTTATCTCAACCGGGATGACTGCTTCCGTTCCAAAAGCAAGGGAGAACGGGGTATGTCCTGTTGCCGATTTATATATTGTCCTGTAGGCCCATAGTGCCAAGGGAAATTCATCAGCCCACATGGATCTAGCCCGCTTCATTCTTCTTTTCAGAATGGACTTAATTACTTTATTTGCCGCTTCGACTTGTCCGTTCGATTGTGGGTGCGCCACAGAGGTGTACCGATTCTCGATGTGGTATTTTTGGCAGAAGTTTCTGAATTCAGCACTATCGAACTGAGTTCCGTTGTCTGTTATTACAATCTTTGGAATCCCAAATCGACAGATGATGTTTCTCACGATGAAGTTGATCACTCGTTTGGTTATGATTGTAGTTAGTGGTTCAGCCTCGACCCACTTAGTGAAATAATCTACGGCCACAATAGCGAACTTTGCTCCGCCCCTTGCTATGGGGAGACTTCCTATGATATCAATTCCCCACATAGCGAAAGGCCATGGACTCATCATTGTTTTTAACTGACTTGGGGGCGCTCTAGGTATCTTTGAAAATCTTTGGCACGCATCACATCGTCGTGCATATCTTACTGCATCCTTGTTTATGGTAGGCCAGAAATAACCATGCCGCAATACCTTTTTTGCCAAAGTTTGCCCTCCAGTGTGGTCGCCACATTCGCCTTCGTGGACTTCTTGCAGCACACGTTTGATGTCATCGTGGGCTACACACCGAAGGAGGGGCATTGAAAACCCTTGTCTGTAAAGAACTCCGCCTTGCAGAACGTATCGGGCGGCTTTACGAATCACTTTACGCCTCTCGCTTTTCTTGGTCGGAAGCGTTCCATCCATCAGGAAATTCTTTAGAGGGGTCATCCAGGACTCCCTTTCTGGTTTCGTCTCTAGTACTAGGTCGATTTCCATCTGATCTATGCTAGGGGACCGAAGTACTTCAACGGGAGCTAGCCCAGTCACTTCAGGATCGTCAGAACTAGCCATCTTTGCCAACTTGTCTGCCTGCTGATTCTCTGACCGCGGAATATGAGATATGCTGTAGTGATCAAAATCATTCAGCAGTTCTTTCACTTTCTTTAAGTATAAAATCAATCTTGCACTTTTAGCTTGGAATCTTCCAGTGACTTGATTCACAACTAACTTGGAGTCGCAGAAGATGTTCAGCTTTGTGACTTCTAGTTCCTTTGCAATCTTTAATCCGGCTATCAGAGCTTCATATTCGGAATCTTTGTTAGTGGCATGAAACTCCATTCGGATTGCATAGGTTGTCAATCGTTTCTCGGGAGTTTCAAGCACTATTCCAGCGCCGGATCTTTCGTCGCTCCTAGCGCCATCAGTATACAATCTTCAGGCGTTGGGATCGAAAAGTAACTTTGAAGGATCAACTTCCTCGTTTGCTATATCTACTTTAGGGACAGTGAATTCTGCTATGAAGTCGGCTATCACTTGCCCCCGAATTGACCGTCTGGGCTAAAAGTTCAAATCAAATTGACTTAACTCAATATTCCATTTGAGTAACCTTCCAGATGCCTCCGGTCTCTGTAGAACTTGCTTGAGTGGGTGATCGGTGTATATGGTGATAGGATGTGCCTGAAAATAATGCCGAAGCTTTCTAGAGGCGATCAGTAAACTATACGCCAACTTCTCTATCCGTGGGTAATTACGCTCTGCTGCTGTCAATTTTTTGCTCACATAATACACAGGTCTTTGGACCTTATCCTCTTCCCTTACCAATGCTTAGCTGATCGCATGGGATGACACTGCCAAATACACGAATAAATCCTCGTGATCTATTGGCTTAGATAAAATCGGAGGTTCCTCCAAGTGCCTAAGCAAATTCTGAAACGCTTCTACGCAGTCGGGTGTCCATTTGAAGTGGCGTTTTCCTCGTTTTATTAATTCGAAGAATGGGATGCACTTATCCGTAGCCCTGGAGATAAATCTGCTCAATGCGGCCACTTTTCCGGCAAGGCTTTGCACATCCCTAATTTGCCTAGGTTCCTGAACGTCTCTGATTGCTGCGATCTGATCTGGATTAATCTCAATACCGCGGGAACTGACAATGAATCCCAAGAATTTTCCAGAAGCAACACCGAACGAACATTTGGTCGGGTTGAGTTTCATTCCGTACTTTCGAAGAACGCAGAACATCTCTGCCAAGTCAGTAGTATGTTGAGAAGATTGTCTGGACTTAACCGACATATCGTCGAAGTATACTTCCATTGTTTTCCCGATCTGGTTATAAAACATCCTGTTGACCAAACGTTGATATGTAGCGCCAGCATTCTTCAAACCAAAGGGCATCACCACGTAACAATATAATCCCAGATCCGTGATAAAACTAGTGTGGTCTTGATCTGGAACATGCATCGGAATCTGGTTGTATCCTGAATAAGCGTCCATAAATGAGAGAAGCTCGTGACCTGCCGTCGAGTCTACCAACTGGTCAATCCGAGGTAACGGGAAACTATCTTTTGGACAGGCTTTGTTCAAATCTGAGAAGTCGATACACGTTCGCCACTTCCCGTTGGCCTTCTTTACCAGGACTGGATTCGAAATCCAGTCTGGGTAGGTCGAGTCTCTGATAAACCCATTACTCTTTAGCTTTTCAACTTCTTCTTTCAAGGCAGCGGACCTCTCTGGGCCCAGCATTCGCCTTTTTTGCTTTACTGGAGGATGTTTAGGGTCAATGATCAAGGAATGGCTCATGATTGATGGGGATATCCCACACATGTCCGCGTGGGTCCAAGCAAATACATCCAAATTGTTTTTTAAGAAATCCGTCAATTCTTTAGCAAGATTCGGACTTAACTGGGATCCAATCTTAAGGACCTTCTCCAGGTCACTGTCATCGATCGGTACAGCTACAGTTGTCTCATTGGGAGTCGCCATTCTTCCCCCGGGTTCTTGATCCTCTCTGGGATCTATATCCTCGGGCATCTCTCTGGGCTACTCTCCAATGACTATCCTCTTTGGTTGCTATAAGGTCTCCGCCCTCGAAGGGGAGAGGTGCCTTTAGTTTCGATATCCCTCCATTACGAAGTAACTTTAGTTCGGCAACATAACACGCTCGCGCAGCAACTTGATCCCCTCTGACGATACCAATGCCAGCTTCTGTGGGGAATTTCAATAACAAGCACCAGGGGGCTATACAGGCTCTGAACTTTGCGAGGGCCGGTCGGTCCAAGAAGGCATTGTAGGGCGATTCAACATCCAAAACCACAAAGGGAAGGATTCTCACTCTCTGGCGTTCTCCTTCCCCAAGTGTAACTGGTAACTCTACATAACCCATTGGAGCGGTGGATGCTCCGTTGAATCCACGGATCCATCCTTGGCAGGGCTTCAAGTCTTTTATTTCGAGATTCATCTGGTCAAAGGCCTTTTTGAAAAGAATATTGACGGAACTCCCGTTGTCCACCAGAACCTTATGAACAGTGGCTGGCCCAATGGGTACTGTAATTACAAGTGGATCTTCGGTTGGAGCATGGACTCCAATGCTTTCTCGTTCTCGGAAAACAACATCATCGGTCATCGTCTTCTGCTGCTTCATAGGGGTACTGTCCTCGGGGTTGCTACATTCCCCTACCTCGAGGTGTTGTTTGGCCGCATTGACGTATTGATCCAATGCTTTGGAACTGTGCCCAGCGAGATAAAGTCCTCCGATCACGGTATTGATAACAATATTCTTTCCTTTTTGCTGAGCAGTCGGCCTAGCAGCAAGTTGATTTTGGTTCTGATTCGGGGCCTGCACTGCTTGCCCCCTGTCCTTGGGCGTTACTCTGTATTCATCTAACTTTCCTTCTCGAAGCAGCCTTTCGACTACATCCCTTAGGTGACGACATTCATTCGTCGAATGGCCGTGAATCTGATGAAAGAGACAAAACTTCCCTGTTTCACGCTCTTTCTCTGTCGACTCTCTGGGAGGTGGCCTCTTATTCTGGAGGACTTCGTACGCCTCCATGAAGATATTTTCCTGAGTATCACTTATTGGTGTACAACTTTCAAAGGCCCTGGGACGAGTCCTTCTCTGGGGGTCGTTCCCTCGGTTCCTCTTCCAGTTGTTGCCGTTACCATTATTATTGTTGTTACCTGGCTGGCGACCACCCTGATTCTGATTTCCGACGTTAACTTCAACTTTCCCCGAGCTGTCTCTCGTCTGTTTGATGGCGACATTGCTCTGAATTTCCTCCTTATCAGTTGTTTTAGCCTTTCGGTTAGCATATACCTCTTCCCGGCGTAAATGTACGTTGGCTTTCTCGTAGAATAACTCTCTAGTGTGGGGCGGTTTGCCTGCCAGGTACCTCCCGAATTCAGTGTCCTTATCTACTCCGTCAATCAGTGCTGCGACAACGGTCGGTTCATGGGGATCTTTAACCTCAGTAGCGGCCAAATTGAAACGATCCAGGTACACCTTTAAACTCTCGCCTGGTCGCTGCTTGACAAGGAACAAATCGATCACACTTTTTGTCTTCTATGCGTAGATACGGAATTGTTCTACGAACTTCTCGCTAGCTCCCTGAAGCTAGAAATCGACCTTGCCGGCAGGCGAGTAAACCATAACAAAGCCACGTCCTCCAGGAATATGGGAAACGCTTTGCACTTAACAGCGTCAGAGGCTGCGGCAGCGGTCATCGACCAAGAGTATCTCATTAGGTGCTGGACAGGATCAGATCTTCCCGCATATCGGTTCATTTGTGGCATGTTGAAACACCTTGGAAAAGTCGCATCCAAAATATCATCAGTGAAAGGGGTGTGACTGCGGTCGATCCCCCAATCTTCGTTCCGTTGTCCACGGCTATCTGCCAGAATCTGGTGGACCATGGCTGCAACATTTTCACTGGTCAAAGGAGGTTCAGGTTCAGTGCCTCTGGCCCGACGAGGCTCTCTGATCTCTCTTCGGGGAGCAATCACAAAATCCAGGGCTCGGACAGGGCTTCGCTGCCCCCTATTATCATGAGTATGTGTGCGGCGACGGGGCTGAGGTGGTCTGTTATGCACAGGACTGTTCACATCTCGAGTCCTGAGAGCCGTAGCTTGATCATTCACATTACGGTTTGAGGGCCCCGCCCCTAGCGCTTCTTCTTCCTGTAATGGCAGGGTTCCGAACCGACGCTGTTCTATGTTTTCGGCTCTCTCATACGGTCGTCGCGGAGGTCTCGGCGATTCTTCAAACGAAGAAGAATATACTGGGGTGAGTGGACGAACCGGCGATGTTCTTTGCCTTGCTAGCTCATCAAGTCTTCTATCCATAGCCGTCAAATTTTGCCGCAGGATGGAACTTTCCTGCCTTTGGGCAGCCAACTCATCAAACAATCTATCCCACATTTCGGCGAAGCGAGAGAGATCCCCCTCAGTGACAGGAGCAGCAGGATCATATTGGTCATCATCACTCTCTCTTATGCGCAAAGAGCTCGAACCGGGTCGAGCAGAGGTTCCAGGACGATAGGAGCGGGTCATAGTTTCCTTTCCAGGTCGAGTTGTAGTTTGATCATCAATTCGGATAGCTGCGGTTCGTGGATGGCGATTCGCTGCGCCCCCCTGAGGTCGACTCGTGGTCGTGGTACACGGAGGCTGCGAGGTGTTACCTCGGGATCGAGTAACAACCCCTTCAGCGGCCCAGATCGTCTCGTTCTCATCAACTCGGAACGTGGTGTCTTCATCGGATCGGTTCGCCCCCTGCGCTCCGCGATCCAGAGTTTCTTTGTTCCCCAGTTCGTGTACACTCTCTTCGATTGTTTCGTTGGTCTGCGAAGCTTTAGATCTTTTTCCAGCCATGATATCTGAATCGCTGGAATTTTCAAAGAAGTGAATAGTGAGACTTTAGGATCGTTTTCTCAGTGAAAGCACCAAAATGTTAGATCAAAATTTGGATCTAACACCCAAATTGTTCTGAAGCTTATAGAATTTCAACTAAAGGATGAGAAAAAAGGGAATAACACATAGAATTTATAGTGGTTCGGCGTTAACGAGCCTACGTCCACTTTATATATTATTGATTATACTTTGATAACTAATACAATCAAGAACTTCTCTCAATATTTCAGTAGTTTGACAACAATGGCGGATTTAGCACTCAATATTCCCAAAAAGATCCCAAAAAATGCCAAGCTCCGGGTTATTTATAGCTGATTTTGTCAGGCGGGTCGTGGTAACACGTGGCACGAATCCCGAGAACATCGGATCGCATCGCCACCGTTGAGGAAATGGTCAAATTAGCCGTTGTGGACAGGTGTCGCGATCTGCTTGATAATCGGATCGTGCAGATGGGGAGAATCAGCCCAAATGACGGTTAGGGACACGTGTCGCTAGATCCGTGCGATTCGGATCGCTGAAGACTAGCTCGCGCTTGAACGGGTCATAGGGTTCGCCATGGATCAGTTCGCTCTGGGCAACATTATCAGTTCGGATCGGATCGAGCCGCATAGAGGTCTCGTTCCGCTGATGGAATAGGCGAGTCGATAGTGTGCGATCCGATGGTGGGCGAGATGATGGCGCGCGATCCGATATTGGGCGAGACGATGGTGCGATCCATTCTTTCATATCTTGAGAGAATCGTAGCTTCATGCTTTCTTCTTATGAATGATCCTGGGTGGCTTGGTCAAAAAGCTAGCCAACAATATATATATATATATATATATTGATTTATATTATAATTGTGATAAAAACTGATCGAAACAGTCGAATGAGCTTATGAAACATATCCCATTATGTTCGAAATGGGGTTATTTAGCTGGGAGCGATAGTCGTTGGGTTTGATTTGGGGTTCGAATGAAAATCCTCATTTAAAGGAAATAAATATTATTAAAATATATAAATATAAGGTTAAACTAGGTCATAACCCTAAAATACAAAAAATCCTGTGGTCTCTCTCAGTCGCCAACGAAACCCACGATTTAGAAGCTCCCAAACTAAATCGATAATTTCTCATTCCCTAAATCGAATTAATGTATGGTTCTAAAGTGAAAATCATAGAGATTTCTATGAGCTTTAATCTGGTATGGGATTGATCGAGATTAGTGATGAGTATTTCGCGAATTCTTTGGAGAAAGTCATCACGTTCGAAGGGTTTTTGGGGGGCGACTAGGCGTCAAGTTCAACGCCGATCGGGGCGTCGGTCGGCGAGGTCGAGGCGGATGAAGGGATGGTCGTGGATGGGGTTTCGGTAACCTTGGACGGCGTGCGCAGGAGATTGTCATGGTGGAGTTTTTCTGAAGCCTGATAAGAGAGAATGACGGGTTTGGGTAATGGTGGAATGAGGGATTAAGGAGAGGAGTTTAATTTTTAATAAGGTTAATCCTTCATCTATTATTTCAAGATATTTAATAATGTAACCAACGATTAAAACCTTGTAACTTTCTCAAATAGAATCGGATTTGGATGAAGCTGAGTGCGTTGGATTTGCCTTGACGAGAGCTTTGCTATGACACTGACCAGAACTGAAACGGAGCAGATTTGAATTTGAGGCGAATTTAAATCCGAACTTTATAACAATCGCCAAATAAATACCGAAGGAGTGGATCCCCAAGGTGAGAACTTCTCACTTTAATTTATTTTCTAGTTAAAATATTTAATAGGATGCAGACGGTGCTTAGTAGCACCCGACACCTTTGTTTGAAACCATGTTTGTTTGGTTGTTTGGTTAACTGGATTATTTTTTTGAATTTGGTTATTTAGGTGAAATGAATTGATTATAATTGGTATATACATGGCGCAAGTCATTAGTAGGCGAGGGATAAGGCTAAACCTTATTCTGGTTCTAGTATCGCGCAGTTATGCTGCCGAAATTTTCTAAAAAATATTAGAACAATAAAAATATCATTTTTATTGTATAAATGAACTGTATAAAATATTAATGCGATAAAATAAATATTTTATAGTTAAAAATATAATTTTTAACATGTATATGTATAAAATAAATATTCATTTACAAATCTGACGATTTGTTTATGCACACACATTTTACTAATATTGATTGGGACGATATATTTTACGCATCGCCCAACTGCACAAATAATAACCAGTGTTTGTTATTTGAAAACCCTACACGGGTATTGGGATGATATTAGACATACACTAATCCCAATATTTAGTTGTATGTCAATCGATGGGTTGACAGGCTGATGTAAGCGTTAACTATTTATATTTAACACTTATGTGGTTGTGTAATGCACTCTAGATGATAGTTGACTGTGTTTGATTGTTGTTGTGTAGATGTGCGTATGAAATCCATATAAATAAAATTATATGGTAATTGATTGTGTCTAATTCCAATTCGGAAGAAATGAATATTTTAAAATAACGAATATTTTAAAATGACGAATAATGAATATTTTAAAATAACTAATATTTTAAAATAAGATTCAATAATGGATCGAAATATGATTTTGTGTCCGATTTGGGATGGACACGAAAATATTTAAATATATAAAGCCGTGTTGATTAGATTAATGCCACTCTGACGTGAACGATATTTATATTAATTTTATTCATTTTTATAATGAATATCGAAAAGGAAGTGATTTCAAAATCTAATGTTTTGAAAATATTATCATTTATATATTAATGATATTGAATATTCAATTTTGATTTGAAAATTCAATATGAAGTTGAAATCGTTTTGAAAACGAATTTAAAATGATTTATAAAATACGTTTTAAAAGGAAAATCGATGAAATGTATATAATATATATTACATATATTTAATGGCCTGAATAGAACGCGCCGCGGTAGTTCGCGAAATTCGACTATTGACTTTGAATGGACGTTACGGGAGATCCGACTGTCGGATTCTCCTAAAACGAGAACCGTTTGGTTTGTATCGAAAAGAGCTTTCCAACGAATATAAGGAATTGGAAATCTAACGGTTGGATATGGAATTATGTCCAAATCAAATTTGGAAAAGGTCGCCGTAAGTGCAGTTCGATGACCGTTTATGGAAATCGACTGTACAGGGCTTAGTAAAATTATTAAAAATATCGATAATTTGTGTAAAATCAAAATAAATGATTTGGAAAAAATTGGGGTGAAAAATCCCATATTTGAAAAGATAAAAATATTTTTTTATCTAAATGAACTAGTTATGAACTAGATTATAAATCCATTATTTTTAAATAAATAAATTGGATTTGAAATGGTTTTAAAAATAAACAGAATTTCCAATATATGAATTGGAATGGATTTGAATCGAAATTATCCTCGGAATATTTCGATATTGGATTCCGTGATTATACAGATATTATGGAGGAATTTTGAAGATATATATATATATATATATATATATATATATATATATTGTTATTCCCAATACGATATTTTTTGATTTCAGAATTTGATATTGAATATAAGCTAATATAATTTCTATTTAGAGCCTTGTATTTAATATTGAACTGGATTTTGGGTTTGTCGTGAATTGTGTTCTAAATGACACTGTTCTTAAACACAGATGAGAAAAGATTAAATATTCTAAATAAGATCAAGAAGAGTTTACCAATTAATTAATATTTAATTGGAATTTAATAGGATTGGATTTTGGGTTTGCCGTGAATGGGGTCTTTATCAACACTGTTCTTAAACCCAGTGTGAAAGGAATAAATCTTTTAATTAAGATTTAAAGAAGAATTACCAATTAATTAACATTTATTGGAATTGAAAATGGAATGTGAATTGGGTTTATTGTGAATTTTTTTTAAGACATTCGTTCATAAACCCGATTTACAGTGGAATGGGATTTGGAATTTATAAATCTTTTTATTAAGATTTAACGGAAATTTTCCAAAGTAAAGTTTTCCAATTTAATATATTAAATTGGAATTGAATGGAATTTGATTTGATAATAATCGAAATGAGCTTCTGTAGAGGAAGACTGTTAATTTATACGGAATTTAAAAGGCTTAGTTGTTGCTCCATTTATATTATTAGTCAGATGCGGAAATTGACATCGATTATATATTTATCTGTTTTCCATAAAGATTCCATTTTTATGGAAGAGGATTTGGGTTTATTGTGAACATGTTTTAAATGACATTGGTTCTTTAACCCAGTTAAAGATAGGATTACATGTCTAACATTGTATTTCGAGCTGTATGGTTGATCTTTGCTAAATATATACCTGTTTGGTGGCGGAGAATTTATTCTCTTTCTTAACACCCTTCTCTAAGATGTACGAGCTTAGAGGTTATATATCGACAGAAATCAATAGTGCGGTGTAGATTGTCATTGCGGCATGTTTGTGTTTCCAAAGTTAAATAATCATTAATATTGATTTTTGGGAAGATTAAAACTAAGTGGTGTTTTAATGAATCTTTAATTAGATTGAATTGAGAATTGATAATTTAAATTATCAAATTTGGGAAATGATCGAGAATGGAGTATCACTAGTTTTCTCCTAGCGATAGTTAAATCTTTACTTAGATTTGAATGGGAAAAGTTAATTAATTTTACCGATAACACCATGTTGTTAGTTATGGAGTATTACCAGTTTTGCTCCATGGGATGAATAGGTTGGGATTGGGAAATTAAACAAATGATTACTTCGGTACGGTGCGCTAGTCCCGACTAGTTTGGATAAACCCTAATTTGGTTTGAATGGATATCCAAAGGAAGATTAAAGAATAAATTTAAATAATCTATCTTCGATAAAATTAATGGGAATCTTTCCCAAGGGATATGAATATTTAATAAAAGAATATCAGAATTGGAATGAGGCGTATGTTGTGTTTTTATAGCACTTATTTATTATATAAGCGAGTTATTCGGAAAGACCGGGTTTATACCCATTCTAAATAACTGATTCGACGATAAGTCAACAATGAAGACGGTAGTTGAAGACCGGAGGTCTCCACATCGTCTGGATGATTACTGATGTCTTGATTGGGATGTACACCCAAGACGAGGTAATAAGTGGTGATCCTCCAGACGTACTTGGAAATCAACCGGGTATGTGAGGACATCTCTCATATATTGGAAATATGAGACGAGGAATAAGGTGCCTCCGGTGTCGTTCAGACCCAGAACGAACTTTTAAATGGATGTGCGTATGACATTGGATTTTATTCTGTGTAGATTGATCTATATTAAATATATATATATATATCTGTTTGGCAGCGGAGAATTTATTCTTTCTCTTGCTTAACCCCCATCTCTGAGATGTACGGGCTAAGAGGTTATATATCGATAGACATCAGTCGCATGGCGTGAATTGCCTATGTGGCATGCTGAGATGCAAATGATCAAGGCTTCTGTTAAAAAGCAGATTTTTGGGGTTGATGATCAAAGCACGACTTTAATATATCATAGCTTTGTGTATAGTGTTAATTCGCGAGCCTCACATCTCGGTATGAGTCAAAAACGGGATAAAGGACAGTAGGGAGTGCATGATGTTTCCTTCTAGCTATGGGTGGTGTCATGGTTTTGCAAGTCCAGACATTTTATATTTTTGCCTATTTGGTTGTTGAAATGTGAGGCGCCTTGGAAATATCGGTTACTACGGAGCCGATGGATTGATCCTATAGGACCGGGAAACGTGTGTTCAAGAATTGCCAATCCTCAAACATACGGGAGGACTGACCCTGCAAGATCCAGGGGTTACCCAGAGTGTGTAGTCAAGAGGCATTTGCTAGAGTGTCGCGAAGCGGAAAGGAGTACATCCCTTTCCTAAACTCATGACAGATATCCAATTTCCAATACAGGACATTCGGTTTTATTTGTAGAGCCTAGTATGGCGACATAGTGGGATGGGGCACTATGCCGGTTATGATTGATACATTTATATTTGAAGTTGTTTTCATACACTTTACACTATATTAGTATCAAAATGATTTGTTTTAAATGTACCAAGCATGTTTGGCTATTATAAGGGAAAATTTTATCCTCCGGCTTGCGTTGCATTATGTGATGGGACCTGAGTCTTATAATAGCTTCATTTTTCAAAAAGCATTGCGCTGCTTATAACTGATTTTGCACTGGTATTCTTGGGCGGAAACCCGTTTCATGTTATACGGCGTGGTCTCTTGATACACTATATTTTAATGTAAATTTCTAAATAACTGTTTTAGTTCTCACACCAGTCACATGACTGACCTGGACTTTATTGTTTTAACCTAAACTCTGGGTGCCCCTATTTTCCACACGGGCAGCTAGTAGTTTTGGTTTTGCAATTTATATTCATAGGTTGATTTACAGCTAGAATGATATTTGGAAAACTTTGTGTCCGTGTATATCTTTTAGTTGTGTTTTGTATTATTTTTCCGTTGCATTGTAATTTTTAAATCTCTGATGTTAATCAAATGTATATTATTTGTTCATACTCTGTATGTTCTGGTGCTCTGATGTAAATTACTGTAATAAGAAATGAAATGTTCTTCTGTTTGTGTTCTGATTTGTCGTGCTCTCAACTCAATCCAGGCTTTCCTTTACGGGGAAGTTTGGGTCGTATCATTTTGGTATCAGAGCTTTGGTTTTACAGAGCTCGAGAACAAGGCATATTAGAACCAAACGAAAAAATTCATCAGAGATTGGATTTGTAATATCCAATAAGAATGACTCGTTAGAGATGGGATTAGTAGTATCCTAGAATGAGTTGGAAGAGTAATATTTTTAAATTAAAAATGAAACAATTTTGTTTTGAAAAATTAAACCATTTTCTACATATATGGATATTTATTTTATATTGATTTTTGGACAATCGAGTATATGAAGATTTTGCATATACGCCTAGCTAGCATGTATTCGAAGTCTCAAATATACTAGATAGATATAGAATCACACTCTAGTCGCCCGGAGATGGTTATGATGATCGCTGCAGTAAGTACATCATCAGAATTTATGTTCGAGTTTCAAAAGTGAGATATCTATATATTTCCAATTGACTGGTGTGAGAACCCAAACTATATAAGGTCTATTGCTATGACTTGGCATCAAAAATGTATTTTCGTATATATAAAATTTATGTGTTTGAAACGATAATCAACTAGTTGATTGCTGATTGTGTTGTTTGATTATTGGTTTGATTAATTAAAATTTTCAACCATTAAGCTAAATTAGTCAAAAATTGAACTGAATTGAAGATTGATTGCAACTGCATGCCTATACTGTTGGATCTAGGTTAACCCTAGGGGGGTGAATAGGGTTTATCATAGTTTTTATGGGATATTAAAATTCACAGAACATAGAATGCAGCAGAAATAAAAATGCAAAAAGTAAATGACACAAGATATACCCAACTTCAGAAAAATCCTGCCTACTGCTGCATTCCTAAGGTTCTACTAGGTAATAGAACAGATCCCGCTTACAAGACCATGTAAACTCGCGAACCCCTCACTCCTATTCTAATCCTACACTCAAAACCCTAGAGTGACCGATATTCCCTTGACCAGATTTTCCCGAATTACAAACCTGTAATCCGTAACCCTAGATTTTACAGACTCTAGTAAACTGCCAGCTAAACCCTAACTGGATTCCCTCTAGATTTTACAGACTCTAGAACTGGTTCGGACGATTTAAAAAAGAAATTAAAAAAAAAGATAAAATAATAACACTAGATTTTAACAATAGAAATAAAACACCCCTTTATCTCTTAAGACCGTCCACGTTGGTTTCACCCTTGGTTCATTGCTCCGATCACTTTTCTTTGTGGAAAAAAATGGCGGTGCTTTGGGGAAAACTTTATAGGGTTTACTGAATTTGCCCAAAATAGAATCACGATGCTTCCTCAATTCTAGATGAAACTTCTGATGCTCGAATTCTTGTCGATTTTTGATGCTTCGATTTGGGCTTGCTCTCACTTTCTTGATCGAAACTGCGTGAGTAATTTTTTATCTTGATGTTTTGCTTGAAATTGTTATGCTTTGTTTCGATAATCAAGCTGATGATGAAATGGTGTTTTTATAGGGTAAACAAACCCTAACATTATCTCTAATTTCATTCGATGACCTGTCTGATTGATGCGGTTTCCTCTTTTGAAATTCTTGATAAAAACGGCTTTAATTTTGACTTGATTGATTTTGGCAAATCTTAAAGTACTCGGCCTTGATTTAAAAAGTATTCACCGATTTGAAAATGTGCCATGACTTGCGTGATTTTCCAATGTAAATTTCTCTGCTTTGAATGAATATCTTGCGTGTGAATGTTTTCATTACTGGAAACAAATGATTTCAAAAAATTAGAATATTTGTTGCCTTTGATTTCTGCGTGTGTATTTCCGTTTTTGAAAAATCTTGGCTTTGAGAAAAAGAACGAATCTGAATAATATTGTTTGCCAAATATGTTGATTGCGAGCCCCTTGCATGATTTCTAGAAATGCTGCATTGATCTCCACTAAATTTATTTGCCAAAAACCGTAGCTTGATTGAAACTCATGCATGAATTACTGTTGCATATCTATATTGACTTTGCTACTGCTCACATGTATATGCTGTTGCACACATGTACACTTGCATGTCCATGCAGTGTACATTAGAGCTGCCGTATATGTTTGAACCTGTCCATTGTGTATGTACATCAACACTTTTGCTGTTAACATGTGTTTGAACCTAGACTAATCAGTTCATTGCTTTAGTACACCACCATCCATGTTGTATGCTGTATTGACACTCATGTATGCAGTAGCTTCATCATATTAAAAATTGCTCCATATATGATCATGCTACATTCCTTTGTATCTGTGTTGACTTGTTTGTGGATGCACTTGTGTTTCATTTTTATGTTTGACTTGAACATGCAGAAAGTTCCATCATGCTATTGAGTTGCCTTGTGCAAAACTTATTTACAGTGTTGTGCTCGACCATTCTTTAGAACATATGTTATGCTTGTCATTGCTCGACCAGTTTACTTGCCGGTTGGATATCGACTTGTACATCAAGTTTTGTCTTGACTTCCTTGTGCATGCATGAAAGACCTTGTTTGTTGTACTAGATCACCATGATGTTGCTGCTTGTAAACTTGAAATATTGTCCATGTTTAACTTGCTGCTCATGTTGATTCATGTTTGCTTGTTGTATGTCTCCCCCTGACATTGATGTTTTTGGGTTGCCTCGACCATGTTGCGCTGAGTCGAGATGGTGCACGTGGCTACTCCTTAGTTGCACATTGATTGGTGAGGCACTGCACACGTGTATATCTATACACGTGTGTATATGCAGCCATCAGAAAAAAATTCTTGTCCCTGCACTGAAATATTTTGTATATACACTGACTTCCTTGTGGTATTTACAGTGTATCACTATGAGTATCACAAGCTATTTGGACACAGATAAATCAGATCAAATCATGAAAAATGATGAGAAATATACTAGAAATCTGGGCCGAATAAAATTTTAAAATTAAATTTTTTATTCGCACGTATACAGTTTTATTTCTATTGCAGTGTACTGTGTGTGTGTGTTTCATGTGACAGGTAAGCAAAAGATGACTGGATTGACAGTAAGCTGTGAAGACAGAAAATAGAAAATGAAGCAGTGTCAGTAAATTTGTTTGTATATGACAGTGAAAATGCATGTGTATATGTGTAGACAAAGTGTTATAGTAAGGAACTAAAGTGTATAAAATGAAATCAATTGAAATTAACTGTATTGTATTTCAGAGATATACAAATAGTGGAGTATAGAATTTGTACTGTTTGATATTGAAATAAAATATTCTATTCAAATAAAATACTGTGTGAATATCTGAATGTCTGTACAGTTGTATTTTATTTAAATATAAATATTACATTCCTGTCTGTGATGTAAATATAGAACAGTACATTTACAAACACATTTATAATACATATATATATATATATATATATATATATTTGATTGTTATCATCTGACAAAAATCTTATAACTGTGTATACAACAACGTTATATACAACAATCTCCCCTTTTTGATGATGACAAACAAATATTAAAATTTTGAATCCAATAAATGTTTTTGACAGTGAAGAACAAAACTCCCCCTATTTGAATGCTCCCCCTACAACAGAAAACTCCCCCTATAACTGTGCATGAGTGAAATGAATAGAATAATGATATATTTTCAAAATTAAAAATATTTATAAAACATTCACTCATATATCAAAATCTCAATCCATTTTCACCCTTTTAATATCATCAAAGGGATACAGAATTTAAAATATAGATGAAAAATGACTAACAAATACAAAATCATCTTAAGAGGAAGAACGGTCATCATAAATCTCAATCAGTCAAACAAAAATCATAATAAACTGAGAACTAGTGGCATATTTCACATTGTAGAGAATGACGGATTTACGACGAATTTATATATAATCGAGAGTGTTTCAAAAACATATATTTCCAATTATTTTCAAAATAATTTTATAAACTTGAGCACAAAAACACTAATGGATTTGGACTATAGTTAATAATTCAATTTTAAGTGACAAATCGTATAATCTCAAATCCCAATAGCTATCAATCAACAAATCATAATACGTCATATAATATTAACCCATTTCCTAGATTAGAACATGGATTGATAGGCTGGTTTTTACACACCAAGGAGAGTTTCATATAAGAATTTATTTAGCAATATAGTCCTTTTTTCCTTTTATTTAAGAGCACACTAACCATGCATAACCAGAGCTTGGATTTTTAAATGATGTCAGTCGCAGCTTAAGTTACAATTTATCTCTTAACCATGCATGACCAGAGCTTCGATTTTTAAATGAGGTTAGAGACACACTTATATATTAATTATATATTTATCATTTCAGCTTTAAAAGGAAAAACTCCTCGATATATAAAACCAATATGGATGATAGAAATGTGGTAGGTACAGAAATGGACTATGAAATAAATTTCTAAATTAATTATATTATGACATATGCTCGACTACAGCGGGATCATTGAAAATTTCAATTATCACCAATTATGAATAATAACATAGTCCCATTTCTATCACAAATATTTCCACTATTTATTCAAAAAGATTTAAAACATATTAACTCTCCATATTTATATAAAATTATCATGGATGGCTGAATGATGATAGATAAAGGAGATGGTCGTGAAATAATTGCTAATTCAAAGATATTATAATAACTGTTCAACTATCATGAGAATCTAAATAAAATCTCCACTTGTTGTGGAATTTACTACAGCCACGATTTATCACAATTTCAAAATCTAATTATAATTTTGATGAATTATAAATACAGTTCAACTTGGATATTGATTTCAATTTCTGAATGAACAAAAAATAACTGACTTTAAAATTGAAAATCAATTACAAGAGAAATATGAAGAACTATACATGGCAAGAGGTATTAAAATATATACAAAAAAAATTTCAGCACTTCTAAACTGATACCACTTGATGTCTCTATTAATGAAGATTTTAACATGACACTGGAGACGAACAAGGATATCTCAGACAACAAAATTTTTATTCACAAAGCCTAAGAAGACAAGATTAATCAATCAAGGAAATTAATACCATTTACCAGAGCATGGTATATGTTTGAAACCAAAACAAGCAGTCACCAAAAAAATATTTTCAAAAAACAATATCTGAGCAGCACAAAAATCATTTTCAGAGCAAACTAGTCAAGAAGATGTTTCAAAGATATTTTAGACAGTCAAAGAATGGCTCATGATCCAAGATTAGATATATGGTTTATTTCAAATCATTTGAAGGTATATGAAAAGTTCTAGATTCAATGAATCCATCACACCATATTATAAACTTCAGTTCCAAGATTTGTGTGAGTTTCAATAAACCAATAATTTCAAATGATTTTAAATAAACAAATATTCAAGTCAAATCATCATGAAATAGCAATGAGTTTTAAAGACCATTTATCAAAAGAATTTTTCGCAAATTTTTCTGACAACAATCACACACGAAAATTTTCAGAATAATTACATCGAGATTGAGTAATAATTCATGATCCAAAAATAATGATTTATTCGAAATCACTTGAAAAAAAATGTGAATCATGGGATACAATGAATCAATCACACAGGATTAATCATTTCAGATCTGAGAGGTGTGTGGGATTCAAAATATCAGAAATTTCAAACGATCTCAAACAAAACAAAAAAACTAAACCAGATGATCATGAATAACAGTGAATTTCAAGATGTAAACAATGAGTTTCAAATCAATATAAAAAATTCAAGACAATCTGAAAGTTAAAGAAATTATCACAACTGAGAAGCAACAGTGTGCTGTAATAAGTATAATATTTCAAGCTTTCCAAAATGAATTATAAGAAGCTCAAAACATCAATGATGTATGAAATTCCATTAAACTTTCAGATCTTCAAAAATTTAAAATTCTAATCAACTGTGTTCAAGATATGACAAGAATACATCAACACTGTTATGAATTCAAAAAAACAGAAAATAAATTTCAAAACAATTACAGATATTTACAAGTTTAAATTCAAGATCTGGAAATGATTAAAACATAAGAGTTCTATTCAACTAAAGCGAATTTCCAGAAGATCATCAGTACAACAGTTGGAAGTTAAGAAAGTAGAAGAAAAAAGATATGGCAGTGACAAATCAAAATAGAATTAAAAAAACCAAAAAAATAGAAGGGATAGAAGGAGGAACAAATATATTTACAAATGAGTTTAGAGATCATACCAGATTAGCAGTAGATAACGTCGATCTCTAACCCAATAGACTTGGCTAAGGAACTTGTGGATGATTCGATGATATAAAGCAATTTGAATTCAGTTTGTCTAGTAGTAAAGAAGTTCCTCAGCCATCTTCGGTACCTAACTATTTAGAGGATTAAGTGGTTTAACAAAAAACAGTAAAATCACTCTCAGTTGTGTTCACGTCTTTCGGCACCTAAACCTGTTTGTATAACAATCCATTCAAATTTATTCTCGTACCTTTTGGACCCCAGATTTCTTTGAATTTAACGAAGTTTGTTTTATTTCTTTTTGAAATTCAAGATTTGTTAAATGTATTATTATCAAACAAAATCTTATTTCATTCATGATTTACAAATCCTTTGAAATTATCAGAGTTTAAATTTTCAAAATGATTATTTTCAAAGTAGTTTGAAGGATTTTTAAAATCATATGAATTCAAATTTTTAGAAACATTTGATTTCCCAAAACCAAGACCACGTTTATTTCCAGTAGAAAATTGATTTTTCAACAACATATTCAAAAAAAATTCACCGGTTGAAAAACGTTTCAAACTCAATCCAAGATTGTTGATTTTATATTTAAGATCTGAATTTTCTTTTATCAGATTTGAATAACGATTAATGCTGATCTTTCTCCTTTCAGTATCATTTTGTTTCAAAATCGAATTTTCATTTTCAAGCAGTTTGATTTTGGTTTTGGACTCAAGAATTTCAGATCCAAATTTAATTTGTTTCTCAAGATCAAATTTCTTTAGATTTTCAATCTCTTTTTCAAGCTCACTCAAGATCAAATCTGTTTTCAACCAATTATTATTTTCAGCAATTTCATGTTTGGAATTTTTGGTAGCCATGAAATTTATAAATTCCTTTTGTAAACAACTGTTTGCATCTTTCAGGTCAATCTCGTTATCTTTTAAAATCCGAATTTCTTCTTCAAGCCTTTGAAAGTTATTATTGAGATGAACGAGATCAGTTTTTAATTTCAAATAATTTTCACAATCAGAATTTACAAATTTCATGACATTTGGTAGTTTTGATTCCAAACAGTTAATTTTGCTGGTCAACTCAGAATTCTTAGTTTTCAGAGATTTATTTTTAGATTGGAGTTTATCAACAGATTTAGTTAAATCAACACACATATAAACTAAATCTTCGTATGTGAAATTTTCTATTTCGGCAACTGTTTAGTCTCCATCATCTGATCCGTCTGAATTATTATCTGTAAGACCCATTAAGCATAGACCTGAATCCGAGTTAACATTTCGCGGTTTTGAGTAGTTGTTATCAATTTTTCCATACTTCGTATTGAGAGTTTTACAAATTTCCTGCGCAGTCAAACAATGGGAGATAAAAACATATTGATTATTACTAAGATGAGAATAAAGAATATTCATAGCACGAGAATTAGAATTCCTATCTATTATATCACCTTCATTGTTAAAAACATCCCAATATTTGATATTAACAGATTTCAAATAGGATACCATTTCTTATTCCCAATTCAAAAAATCTGTACCACCAAAAATATTTGGGATGTGACTGGACTGACTCTCAATAATCTGACAACAAGAATGATCCATGACTCAAGAGTTCATGAAATTACCCAGCTTTGATACCATTTGTTGGATCTAGATCCTAGAGGGGAGTGAATATGGTTCATCACAGTTTTTACGGGATATTAAAAATTCACAGAACACATAATGCAGTAGAAATAAAAATGCAGAAAGTAAATGACACAAGATATACCCAGCTTCGGAAAAATCCTGCCTACTGCTGCATTCCTAAGGTTTCTACTAGGTAATGGAATAGATCCCGCTTACAAGACCATGTAAACTCGTGAACCGCTCGCTCCTATTCTAATCCTATGCTCAAAACCCTAAACTGACCGATATCCCCTCGACCAGATTTTTCCTGAATTACAGACCCATAATCCGTAACCCTAGATTTTATAGACTTTAGTAAACTGCCAGCTAAACCCTAACTAGATTCCCTCTAGATTTTAAAGATTCTAGAACTGGTTCAGATGATTTACAAAAGAAATTTAAAAACAACACAAAAGATAAAATAATAACACTAGATTTTAACGAAAGGAATAAATCACCCCTTTAACTCTTAAGACCGTCCACGTTGGTTCCACCCTTGGTTCATTGCTCCGATCACTTTGCTTTATGAAAAAAAAATGGTGGTGCTCAGGGAAAAACTTTATAGGGTTTCCTGAATTTGCCCCAAATTGAATCACGACGCTTCCTCAATTCTGGATGAAACTTCTGATGCTCGAATTCTTGTCGATTTCTGATGATTCGATTTGGCCTTGCTCTCACTTTCTCGATCGAAACTATGTGAGTAATTTTTTATCTTGATTTTCTGCTTGAAATTGTTATGCTTGGTTTCGATAATCAAGCCGATGATGAAATGGTGTTTTTATAGGGTAAACAAACCCTAACATTATCTCTGATTTCAATCGATGACCTGTCTGATTGATGCGGTTTCCTCTTTTGAAATTCTTGATAAAATCGGCTTTAAGTTTGACTTGATTGATTTGGCAAATCTGGGAGTACTCGGCCTTGATTTAAAAAGTATTCACCGATTTGAAAATGTGCCATGACTTGTGTGATTTTCCACTATAAATTTCTCTTCTTTAAATGAATTTCTTGCATGTGAATATTTTCATTTCTGGAAACAAATGATTTCAAAAAATAAGAATATTCTTTGCCTTTGATTTCTGCATGTGTATTTCCCTTTTTGAAAAATCTTGGCTTTGAGAAAAAGAATGAATCTGGATAATATCGTTTGCCAAATATGTTGATTGCGATCCCCTTGCATGATTTCCAGAAATGCTGCATTGATCTCCACTAAAATTTATTTGCCAAAAACCGTAGCTTGATTTAAACTCGTGCATGAATTACTGTTGCGCATCTATATTGGCTTTGTTGCTGCTCACATGTATATGTTGTTGCACACATGTACACTTGCATTTCCATGCAGTGTACATCAAAGCTATTGTATATATTTGAACCTGTCCATTGTGTATGTACATCAACACTTATGCAGTTAACATGTGTTTGAACCTAGACCGATCAGTTCATTGCTTTAGTACACCACCATCCATGTTGTATGCCATATTGACACTCATGTATGCAGTAGCTTCATCATATTAAAAACTTCTCCCTATATGATCATGCTACATTCCTATGTATCTGTGTTGACTTGTTTGTGATCATGCATTTGTGTTTCATTTTTATGTTTGACTTGAACATTGCTGAAAGTTCCATCATGCTGTTGAGTTGCCTTGTGCAAAACTTGTTTACAATGTTGTGCTCGACCATTCTTTAGAACAGATGCTATGCTTGTCATTGATCGACGAATTTACTTGCTGGTCGGATATCGACTGGTAAATCTAGTTTTGTCTTGAATTCCTTGTGCATGCATGAAAGACCTTGTTTTCTGTATTAGATCACCATGATGTTGCTACTTGTAAACTTGAAATATTGTCCATGTTTAACCCGTTGCTCATGTTGATTCATGTTTGCTTGTTGTATGTCTCCCCCTGACATTGATGTTTTTGGGTTGCCTTGACCACATTGATTATTGTTGCACTGAGTCGAGATAGTCCACGTGGCTACACCTTAGTTGCACACTGATTGGCGAGGCAGTGCACACGTGTATATCTATACACGTGTGTATATGCAGCCATGAAGAAAAAAAATCTTGTCCCTGCACTGAAATATTTTGTATATACACTAACTGCCTTATGGTATTTATAGTGTATCATTGTAAATATCACAAGCTGTCTGGACACAAATAAATCAGACCAAATCATGAAAAATGATGAGAAACACCAGAAATCTGAGGCAAATAAAATTTTAAAATTAAAATTTATATTCGCACGTATACAGTTTTATTTCTATTGCAGTGTACTCTGTGTGTGTTTCATGTGACAGGTAAGCAGAAGATGACTGGACTGACAGTGAGCTATGAAGATAGAAGATAGAAAATGAAGCAGTGTCAGTAAATGTGTCTATATATGATAGTGAAAATGCATGTGTATATGTGTAGACAGAGTGTTGTAGTAAGGAACTGAAGTGTATAAAATGAAATCAATTTCAATTAACTGTATTGTATTTCAAAGATATACAAATAGTGGAGTATAAAATTTGTATCGTTTGATATTGAAATAAAATATTCTATTCAAATAAAATACGGTATGAATATCTGAATGTCTGTACATTTGTATTTTTTTTAAATATAAATATTATATTCCTGTTTGATAAATATATATATGGAACAGTACAGTTACAAACACATTTATAATAATGTATATATTTGGTTGTTATCATCAAACAAAAATCATATAACTATGTATACGACAACGTTATATACAACATATACATGTGTATACATTGAACAGGTCGTAGCAAGGAGGCTATAGAAGAGGAATAAAATTGTATGTCCGACAAATAGGTATATGTTTACTAATTTTCTTGGGTTTGGATGATTTTATGAGCCGATTAGCTAGCCGCTTTGGTTTTTCTTTTTCTTTTTGGATGGTGAGGGCCCTGCGTGGCTAGTGGTGGTTTTAAATGTCTCCCCGTACAAAGGATGTTATGGCAAAATTTATCAAAAATTCAGGGTGTTAGCCAAATTTTTGAAGAATTGAAAAATTCTTAGAAACAGAAAAGTTGAAGAATGAAAGTCAAACAGAAAGTTGAGTTGAGTAGTAAAACAACTTTCAGCTCCTTTCCTTTTTTAGGACGAAAAGATTTTAAGTGGGGGAGATTGCAACAACCTAGAAAATCAAAACCAATTTAAAACTTTTATTTTGGTAATTTTAATGAATTTTGAATATTTAAATGATTTATTTTAAATAATAACGACAAGAAATTTATTTTGAATAGAATTAGAACGTATAAATTTATTCCAAATCGAAGTTAGAATATAAATATTTATTTTAATTATAAAAGGAATTGGAAATGGCGCGGCAGTTTGAAAATTTAATATCAAATTTCAAATGAATGTACATGATTCAAAATAAACTGAATTTTAGTGAAACCAAAAATATTTGAATCTATTTGAAAATATCTTTCTATTGAACGTGAAAAATCCAAATTTCATAGCGGGAATTAAAAGTTATGTCCAGTTGAAAATTCAGGATAGTCGCTATGGAATTTTATATAAAATATAGCCATCAAAAGTGGATATTTTTTAAACGACCTCCGTTCTCGACGAAACCACTTTTGTTGGATCCGGAATGTCAAATTATTGCTAGATTTAATTTTCATAATTTTTGGAATCAATATGTGAGTGTGGCGGATTTAAACGTGTTTGGTCAATTCAATTTGAATTTAATCGACTGAAAAATGAACAATTTTCAAACAGTCTCCAAATTCGACAAAATTAGTTTTTTTTAGGGCCGTATCATCAAAACATATGTAGATTTATTTTTAGGGAATTTTTGGAGTCAGTATGTGGCCCCGATAAATTAAAATGTACGTTTAAATAAAATATATATATATATATTGATTTATATTTTAATTTTTATAAAATCTAATCGAAACAGTCGAATGAGCTTATGAAACATATCCCATTGTGTTCGTAATGGGGATATTTAGCTAGAAACGACAGTCGTTGGGTTTGATTTGGGGTTCGAATGAAAATACTCATTTAAAGGAAATAAAACATAATTAAAATATATAAATATAAGGTCAAACTAGTTCATAACCCTAAAATAAAAAAATCCCGTGGTCTCTCTCAACCGCCAACGAAACCGACGATTTAGAAGCTCCCAAACTAAATCGATAATTTCTCATTCCCTAAATCGAATTAATGTGTGGTTCTAAAGTGAAAATCATAGAGAATTCTATGAGCTTTAATCTTGTATGGGATTGATCGAGATTATTGATGAGTATTTCACGAATTATGGGGGGAAGTCATCAAATTCGAAGGGTTTTTGGGGGGCGACTGAGGCGTCAAGTTCAACGACGGTTGGGGCATCGGCCGAGGCAGACAGAGGGATGGTCGTTGTAACAACCCGTATTTTCAATAACCTGTAATAATGAAAATTGAGGCAGAATTTAATTATAAAATGTGAATCAAGGGAAACGGGCTATGCCATTGCGTTCGTCTCGGAAAAATACGCGAAATAGAGTCCAAGTTTTCGAAAATCGGAGTCCGTATGGACCAGATATGGCCCGTCGAAGTTTTCAGAAAATTCAAGTTTCAAAATCAGATTCAAATTTAAAGAAGTGGGCCAGCTGGGCCAAGGCGGGAAAAATCCCGCCAGGACCCCATGTCGACAGGCCTGTCGACAGGGGTCTTGGCATGTCGACTGCCCTGTCGACAGCCCTATCGACAGGGGGGTGGCCGGGCTACTTGGCCTGGTGCACCATTTCTGATTTGGGCTTGATAGGGGGGCTTGGTTCTAGAGAGTTCCGGGATCTGATGGACCTAATTGAATCTAGGGTTAATCCTATGGTTCAAATCACTATCCTAATCTATAAATAAGACCCTAACCTACCCTAAATCATTCATTATTCATCCTAGTAACTAAACTATGCCAAAATCCATCCTCTCATGGCCTCCACCCTCTTCACACAATTCCTAATTTAATTCCTAAGTGATTTTCCATGCATACAAGCATATTTAGGCTTGTATGATCCTCCTTAGCTTGCATTAAAGGCTTGTTTTTCTATTGGCATCATCAAGGAGGAGTCTTGATCAAGTTTGCTTGCATTTGGGGGTTTTAATTAGTTGCATAAGGGGTTTCTTGCATTTGTTATACTCATTTGAGTTCGCATAAGCATAGTAAGCCCTCTTACCTTCATTTTGGAAACTCTAAAGTTAATGTGTGATGAAAGTTGGGGTTTATGTATGTTAATTGAGTTGTGCATGTTTATGCAAGTGTACTAAGCCATGATTTGCAAGTTAATTGAGTTATGCATGTATACTAAGCCATGATTTGCAAGTTTAACAAGTTATGCATGTTTATGCAAGTGTACTAAGCCATGATTTGCAAGTTAATTGAGTTATGCATGTATACTAAGCCATGATTTGCAAGTTTAACAAGTTATGCATGTTTATGCAAGTGTACTAAGCCATGATTTGCAAGTTAATTGAGTTATGCATGTATACTAAGCCATGATTTGCATGTTTAACAAGTTATGCATGTTTATGCAAGTGTACTAAGCCATGATTTGCAAGTTAATTGAGTTATGCATGTATACTAAGCCATGATTTGCAAGTTTAACAAGTTATGCATGTTTATGCAAGTTTGCTAAGCCATGATTTGTATGTTTATTGAGTTATGCATGTTTATGCAAGTTTAAAATGACAAGTTGTGCATGTTTTGACAAGTTGTGCATGTTTATGCAAGTTTAAAATGACAAGTTGTGCATGTTTGACAAGTTATGCATGATTAAGGTAATATGTAAGTTCACTATGCTAATTTATGCAAGTTTAACATGTTATGCATGTTTAGGGTAATATGCAAGTTCACTATGCTAAGTTGTGCAAGTCTAACATGTTATGCATGATTGTTGTGCAAGTTTATCATGTATGTTGTGCCAAGTTCCCTCTTCCTATCCTTTATGCGTTACTACGAATATGTAAGCGATAGAATGACGTTGGGGGTTTTGGGGTAAACTTAAAATACATGAGAATATAAGATTGGGAATTTACCTATTAAGTTGGGTCTACCCCTTGGGAATTTACCTATTAAGTTAGGTCTACCCAAGTAATTGTTTGACTTGTGATTATGTTTTGAAATGAAGTGGACATGACACTTAGAAAACATAAGTGTGGCCAACTCGAGGTTGGGTTGAGTTTGTAGCGTAATCCTACCCGGAACCGACCGGCTTAACTAGTGGCTACAAACAATAGGACCCAATGTGGGAAGTTGGTCATGGGGCGCCAAAACCCGAGGTTAGACTAAGTTGTGGTGTAAACCTACCCGGACCCGCCCGGCCTAACTAGTAACCACAACAAGGTCTAATGTGAGAGGTTAAGGTGCATTAAGTTAATTAATGCCTCATGATTAGGGTTAAGTCAGGGTCCACTAATACTTAACCAATTTAATCAACTTGGGGATGCAAGGGATGAAAATGGGGTTAAGTTACACTTAACCAATTTAATCAATTTGGGAATACAAGGGATTGGATGGGGTTAAGTGGTGAACCGTTGATTACACTTAACTAATTTAATCCATGATTAGTGAAGGGTTAAATCACACTTAACCCTCTTAGGAAACCCTAGCAGCGGGTCTGTTCCGGCAGTAATCCCAGTTTGGTATCATCACAACCCTAGAGACTAGGCTAGGGCGGGGCACGATTACTGGACGGATGTAAACGACCAAAGGGCGATGGCCGAGTGGTACAGCGGTGCGGGTCCGGCGGGCTACGGACGTGCACGTAGTCCGATGTTGGACAAACTCGAGGCACCAACACTTGACGTGTTAGGTTTATAGGAAGCCGATCGACTAGACCGTTGGGCTGGACCTTGTATAAAGGTCACCTCATGTTATTGGGTCAAAGCCGGGGCTAGGGGATCAATATCTGTTATGTTGGATTGCTAGTACACCGTGGTGCAAAAACTTAACTTTGTTTATGCGATGACACCTCTATCTATCTTGTAGTTAATTTACCATGCCAGTATGTCGTTATCTATGATCATCTCAGTTCCCATCATGATGTTAACTTTATTAGTTTATAGACTGATCGTAGCAAGGCTTACTCAGTCTTTTTGACTGACCCGTTTTGTTTCGCCTCTTTTCTTCCGTTTCCCCCCCCCCCCCCAGGTTCTCAGGGAGGGAATACAGGAGCCTAGCTTGGATCTTAGCTGCTTTCTTGGATAGCTCATGTATGCTTTGGACTTGGGCTCGCTATGGTTTCTTCCACTTTGGGGATAGCTACTTTTATGTTTTCTTTTTCAGCTTCAGATGATGTTATTTCATGTACTAGACTTGTTTATTTGGGAAATTGACATTTTGATGTACCAAACTTGTGTTTATGAAATGGTTTAAGAATCTTCCGCTGTTTTATCTACTTACTCTGTTTATTTATACATATATATGTCATGTCCTGCCTTGCTATATCATTATGCATGTTTACCAATAATGCCCCTCCAAATCTAGTGCATTCCTTTGCGAGTGACCCTGGCGGAGGTGGGGTGTTACATTTGGTATCAGAGCATATGGTTTACGAGAAGGGATAAAAAGGTTTTTTAAAACTTTTGAAAAACTATTTTCAAAACCAAGTATTAAGTATTTTCCAAAGAAAAGTCTAGTTATTTTTAAAGGGCTATTCCCCAAAAGCCATTAGCACTATCCTTTGACTCCTCGTTTAAACTCTTTTCTTTTCGTTTCCAGCATGTCTGATAATCTCATCTTGCCCGAAGGAGTAATGATACCCGATTGGTTTCGTCGGTACTTGGAAGTCACGGCACCGGTCCCGGGTGTCTCTAATGTTGTCTCCCCAGTCGAGGCCGCTGTTCCTCCCCCTCCCATAGCTGATGTTCCTCTTCCTCCTTCCCCTCAGCATCCTCAAATTGACTTCGCCGAGATTTGCCGAGATTTTAAGGCGATGGGTTGCAAGAATTTCTTTGGAACCGAGACTTTTGTAGAGGCAAGGAATTGGTTGGAAGAGACCAAAGATCTTTTAGCCACCTTTGATATAGGTGACCGCAGGAAGGTTTTATTGGCAGTATGGTTGCTAAAGGAAGAAGCTGCACGTTGGTGGGTAGTCACCACCGCAACCAGGCCAATTGAGACTTGGGATGACTTTAGAGGAAGGTTTGGACTGAGATTCTTATCACTAAAGCAAGGGGACATGACTATTAGGGAATACATAGATAAGTTTAATCAACTGGCTCGGGTCGACTTGGACTTGGATAATACAGCTCAGAAGAAGGCCCTACACTTTGCTCTAGGATTAAACGAGCCATTACGTGATTTGGCCCTGTCTCATATACCCTTGGGGGAGACTTTCGAGAGTTTAGTGAATTTGGCCCTACTTCAAGAAGAAGGTAGCAATGACAAGAAAGAGGTCAAGGCGAATGAGTCTCAAGGCAAGAGAGTAAATTCCGGGAAACGGGGCAAGAATATGAAATGTAACTTCTGTGGTGAAGTTGGACATATAGCCAGGGAATGTAGGAAGAAGGAGAAGAGAAAGCGGGGCGAATGCTTTGATTGTGGTGAGTTTGGACATTTCAGCAAGGATTGCCCGAGGAAACAAGGGCAAGGTCAGACTTAGTGTGCAGGACTATCTGGAGGGCGAATTCATCCCCTCAACCCCGTTCTTCCAGCTCATGATAGAGGAAGTGTTTCTGTTGAAAATCTTGTTTGCATTTTCTGATTTTCCCTGTTCGAACTTTGTTTGGTTCTGGCACATTGCATAGTTTTATTTCACCTGATCGTGTTGATAGTTTTGCACCTAAGTACTAGTGTAGTTGATGATCCCGTATGTGTTTCAAATCCAATTGGGGTTCTGCCCGTTCGTCTATGGTCTGAGTGGATTTGAAAATTTCTATCTTAAGTATAGAATTCTCGTGGGATGTTTATATTCTCGGTTTCAGGGGATATGGGTTGGTTTTGGGCATGGAATGGTTGTCCTGTTTTGAAGCCATTCTTGGTTTTTGTATATAGGGTTGTGAGGCTCATGATCCGCCTCGGTAATACCCTAGAAATTTCTAGTAACCCTGTGGGTCCCGTCATGTTATGTTATCTTGAATCCCTCAACTCGTCTATCGATAGTTTGCAATCTGTGAGGGTGGTCCGAGAATATCCTGATATCTGGGGATAGATTTCCGTATTATCTGGTTGGTAATGCCAAGCCAGTTTCGTGGCCGATTAGGCACATGACCTCACGAAATGAGAGTTAAGAAAGCAAGTCAAGGAGTTGCTTGAGAAGAACTTCCTGAGACGAGGCATTTTCGAGTAGGGTGCTCCAGTAGTATTCGTTACTGATGTGGACAGTTTGTTTCGCTTAGGTGTTGATTATCGTGAGAGGAATAGATAACCGTTACCAAGGATCAATGATTTGTTTGATCAGCTTGTAGGAGCATCTGTTTTCTTTTAATCTAGCTACCGGATTCCATCAGCTTAGGATGGCTGAGGATGGAATTGACAAGACTGCGTTTAGGACTCTAGATGGATTTTTAGAATGGCTAGTCATGCTATTTGGCTTGACTAACGCACCCACATATTACGTGAACTTGATGGGTAGGGTGTTTAGGGAGTCCTTGAACAAGTTTGTCGTGGTCGTCGTAGACGATATTTTGATCTCCTTAAAAGAACGAGGGAAAGCATGCTAGACATCTCAAAGAGGTGATGGATACGCTTAGAGCCACCGTTTGAACGTCAAGTTCTCCAAATGCCACTTTGGAGGAAAGAAGTTGGATTTCTTGGGCACATAGTTCTTAAGTAAGGCTTAGCGGTGGATTCCGCTAAAGTGGCTGCGGTTTGAGACCGGAAAGCTCTGAGAAGGGCAATTGAAGTAAGAAGCTTTCTCCGTTTGGCTAGTTAGTTAGCATTCCCGGAGCTTAGACTTACTCTTCTGGATCAAGAAGGGAGTTTCACGGGAAGAAGACCCGCAGTTGGTCAAGAACATGGACCAGTCGACTCGAGGCGAGATGTTAGGTCACCTCGCTAGGTATATTATAAAGGATGACTAAGGCGCGACAAGAGATTATGTGTTCCTCGAGTGAAAGACTTGGTAAAGAAGATTCTTGAAGATGCGCATCACTCGAGGAGGTGGCCGAGTTGGTTTCAGGATACATGTTGTGCCACCAGGTTGAGGCCAAGTCATAGAAGCCCAGTGGGCCATTACCTCCATTGGAAGTTTCGCAAGGGAAGTGTGAAAACATCTCGATAGATTATGTGGATAGACTACCTAGATCAAAGAAAGGGAATACGGGTATGTGGGTCATAATAGGTAGACTCACGAAGAGTGCTCATTTCAGTCCGGTGAAGAGCGAAAGGACTGCATCATGGTTAGCAACGGTTTAACCTCAAGAAGTTGGCCAGTTTTGAAGGAGCCTACAGGAAGCCATGGGTAGGCAACTGAATCTAGGTGTGGCCTATCACTCATAGGCGGATGGTTCATATCGATTAAGCATGAGTTATAGAAAATCGCATTTATAAGGGGCAATTGGCAACGCGGATTGGTATTTTCAAGGAAAGTTCTGCTGCGTGAAATACTGTATAGTAAGTGGACGAGATCCAGGATTCACTAGTGAATTTTGGAGAGCTTGCATGAAATCATGAGGTTATAGTATGTTTAAGCCAAGTATACAGAAAGAAGAATAAGTGGAAAAGAAA
The DNA here is from genome assembly GCA_030737875.1 of Allium sativum. NCBI lineage: Eukaryota > Viridiplantae > Streptophyta > Magnoliopsida > Asparagales > Amaryllidaceae > Allium > Allium sativum. Next base: position 1,052,522,826 of record CM060924.1, read on the forward strand.
GACGAGAGGCGATAATGAAATGAGTTCCAACTCGAATTTGGGAAATAGGAGTTAGGAAGCCAAGGAATCATGAAATGAAAGATAGTCAAAGTTTGAATGGATTTCTTGTAATCCAAAAGGGAGTTTATCTAGTTTATCTAGTTTATCGTGTCTATCTTGTCATGAGAACCTTAGGTAGAAACCCTTTTGATGAAACATGTATTTGAAACATGTTATGCTTGATGGTTGCAAGTGGTTGCAAGTGTTTGCAAGTGGTTGCTCGTGGATGCATTATACACGATTAGGCACTAGATCGGCTCGCACACTCCTCATATTGCATATGCATGAGTGTTTATGCTTATTCATGATTGAAACTTGTTGTGCCACCACATGGATGTTGCATATGGATGAATGTTATGTGCACTCATATAGATACCATAAATTATGGTAGGAATTTGCATACATATGGATTCATTTCACTGACATACATATGCATTAAGGAGGTTTACTGTATCAGTAACCGCCTGATTTTCACTAACATACATATGCATTAAGGAGGTTTACTGTATCAGTAACCGCCTGATCTTTGCATTAGATAAGTACATATACACACACTTTTGCATATGTTCATACCACATTTAGAATCTTTTAAGGACAATGATTGCTTGTGGATGATGCTTTAAGTAGATGGATGATTGGATGGTAGGATACGTTCTTCCTAACTTGAAGATTTCGGGGACGAAATCCTTTAAGGAGGGGAGAATGTAACAACCCGTATTTTCAATAACCTGTAATAATGAAAATTGAGGCAGAATTTAATTATAAAATGTGAATCAAGGGAAACGGGCTATGCCATTGCGTTCGCCTTGGAAAAATACGCGAAATAGAGTCCGAGTTTTCGAAAATCGGAGTCCGTATGGACCAGATATGGCCCGTCGAAGTTTTCAAAAAATTCAAGTTTCAAAATCAGATTCAAATTTAAAGAAGTGGGCCAGCTGGGCCAAGGCGGGAAAAATCCCGCCAGGACCCCATGTCGACAGGCCTGTCGACAGGGGTCTTGGCATGTCGACTGCCCTGTCGACAGCCCTGTCGACAGGGGGGTGGCCGGGCTACTTGGCCTGGTGCACCATTTCTGATTTGGGCTTGATAGGGGGGCTTGGTTCTAGAGAGTTCCGGGATCTGATGGACCTAATTGAATCTAGGGTTAATCCTATGATTCAAATCACTAACCTAATCTATAAATAAGACCCTAACCTACCCTAAATCATTCATTATTCATCCTAGTAACTAAACTATGCCAAAATCCATCCTCTCATGGCCTCCACCCTCTTCACACAATTCCTAATTTAATTCCTATGTGATTTTCCATGCATACAAGCATATTTAGGCTTGTATGATCCTCCTTAGCTTGCATTAAAGGCTTGTTTTTCTATTGGCATCATAAAGGAGGAGTCTTGATCAAGTTTGCTTGCATTTGGGGGTTTTAATTAGTTGCATAAGGGGTTTCTTGCATTTGTTATACTCATTTGAGTTCGCATAAGCATAGTAAGCCCTCTTACCTTCATTTTGGAAACTCTAAAGTTAATGTGTGATGAAAGTTGGGGTTTATGTATGTTAATTGAGTTGTGCATGTTTATGCAAGTGTACTAAGCCATGATTTGCAAGTTAATTGAGTTATGCATGTATACTAAGCCATGATTTGCAAGTTTAACAAGTTATGCATGTTTATGCAAGTGTACTAAGCCATGATTTGCAAGTTAATTGAGTTATGCATGTATACGAAGCCATGATTTGCAAGTTTAACAAGTTATGCATGTTTATGCAAGTGTACTAAGCCATGATTTGCAAGTTAATTGAGTTATGCATGTATACTAAGCCATGATTTGCAAGTTTAACAAGTTATGCATGTTTATGCAAGTGTACTAAGCCATGATTTGCAAGTTAATTGAGTTATGCATGTATACTAAGCCATGATTTGCAAGTTTAACAAGTTATGCATGTTTATGCAAGTTTGCTAAGCCATGATTTGTATGTTTATTGAGTTATGCATGTTTATGCAAGTTTAAAATGACAAGTTGTGCATGTTTTGACAAGTTGTGCATGTTTATGCAAGTTTAAAATGACAAGTTGTGCATGTTTGACAAGTTATGCATGATTAAGGTAATATGTAAGTTCACTATGCTAAGTTATGCAAGTTTAACATGTTATGCATGTTTAGGGTAATATGCAAGTTCACTATGCTAAGTTGTGCAAGTCTAACATGTTATGCATGATTGTTGTGCAAGTTTATCATGTATGTTGTGCCAAGTTCCCTCTTCCTATCCTTTATGCGTTACTACGAATATGTAAGCGATAGAATGACGTTGGGGGTTTTGGGGGTAAACTTAAAATACATGAGAATATAAGATTGGGAATTTACCTATTAAGTTGGGTCTACCCCTTGGGAATTTACCTATTAAGTTAGGTCTACCCAAGTAATTGTTTGACTTGTGATTATGGTTTGAAATGAAGTGGACATGACACTTAGAAAACATAAGTGTGGCCAACTCGAGGTTGGGTTGAGTTTGTAGCGTAATCCTACCCGGAACCGACCGGCTTAACTAGTGGCTACAAACAATAGGACCCAATGTGGGAAGTTGGTCATGGGGCGCCAAAACCCGAGGTTAGACTAAGTTGTGGTGTAAACCTACCCGGACCCGCCCGGCCTAACTAGTAACCACAACAAGGTCTAATGTGAGAGGTTAAGGTGCATTAAGTTAATTAATGCCTCATGATTAGGGTTAAGTCAGGGTCCACTAATACTTAACCAATTTAATCAACTTGGGGATGCAAGGGATGAAAATGGGGTTAAGTTACACTTAACCAATTTAATCAATTTGGGAATACAAGGGATTGGATGGGGTTAAGTGGTGAACCGTTGATTACACTTAACTAATTTAATCCATGATTAGTGAAGGGTTAAATCACACTTAACCCTCTTAGGAAACCCTAGCAGCGGGTCTGTTCCGGAAGTAATCCCAGTTTGGTATCATCACAACCCTAGAGACTAGGCTAGGGCGGGGCACGATTACTGGACGGATGTAAACGACCAAAGGGCGATGGCCGAGTGGTACAGCGGTGCGGGTCCGGCGGGCTACGAACGTGCACGTAGTCCGATGTTGGACAAACTCGAGGCACGGGTACCAGTAGGTTAGGGCTGTGCATTATTGCTTAAGTGTCTGGGGTTGACATCTGAGGGCTTGATACACCCAAAGGGGGACCCAGCACAGTCTAACGACAACCATACGTGGGCCATATGGACACCAACACTTGACGTGTTAGGTTTATAGGGAGCCGATCGACTAGACCGTTGGGCTGGACCTTGTATAAAGGTCACCTCATGTTATTGGGTCAAAGCTGGGGCTAGGGGATCAATATCTGTTATGTTGGATTGCTAGTACACCGTGGTGCAAAAACTTAACTTTGTTTATGCGATGACACCTCTATCTATCTTGTAGTTAATTTACCATGCCAGTATGTCGTTACCTATGATCATCTCAGTTCCCATCATGATGTTAACTTTATTAGTTTATAGACTGATCGTAGCAGGGCTTACTCAGTCTTTTTGACTGACCCGTTTTGTTTCGCCTCTTTTCTTTCGTTTCCCCCCCCCCCCCCAGGTTCTTAGGGAGGGAATACAGGAGCCTAGCTTGGATCTTAGCTGCTTTCTTGGATAGCTCATGTATGCTTTGGACTTGGGCTCGCTATGGTTTCTTCCACTTTGGGGATAGCTACTTTTATGTTTTCTTTTTCAGCTTCAGATGATGTTATTTCATGTACTAGACTTGTTTATTTGGGAAATTGACATTTTGATGTACCAAACTTGTGTTTATGAAATGGTTTAAGAATCTTCCGCTGTTTTATCTACTTACTCTGTTTATTTATACATATATATGTCATGTCCTGCCTTGCTATATCATTATGCATGTTTACCAATAATGCCCCTCCAAAGCTAGTGCATTCCTTTGCGAGTGACCCTGGCGGAGGTGGGGTGTTACAGTCGTGGTTGGGGTTCCGGTCTCCTTGGATGGCGTGCGCAGGCGATTGTTATGGTGGAGTTTTTTCAAAGCCTGATAAGAGAGAATGACGGGTTTGGGTAACGCTAGAAAGAGGGATTAAGGAGAAGAGCTTAATTTTTAATAAGGTTAATCCTTTGTTATTTATTTCAAGATATTTACCATTGTAACCAACGATTAAAACCTGGTAACTTTCTCAAATAGAATCGGATTTGGATGAAACTGAGGGTATTGGATTCGCCTTGACGAGAGCTTCGCTATGACATTGACCAGAACTGAAATGGAGTAGATTCGAAGTTGAGGCGAATTTAAATCTGAACTGCAGTACAATCGCCAAATAAAGATCGAAGGAGTGGATCACTAAGGTGAGAACTTCTCACTTTAATTTATTTTCTAGTTAAAAATATATACTAGGACGCAGACGGTGCTTAGTAGCACCGACACCTTTGTTTGAAACCTTGTTTATTTGGTTGTTTGGTTAATTGGATTATTTGTTTGAATTTGGTTGTTTGGGTGAAACGAATTGATTAGAATTGGTATGTACGTGGCGCGAGCCATTAGTAAGAGAGGGATTAACCTAGACCTTATTCCGGTCCTAGTATCGCGCCGTTATGCTGTCGAAATTTTCTGGAAATATTAGAACAATCAAAATATCATTTTTATTGTATAAATGAACTGTATAAAATATTAATGAGATGAAATAAATATTTTATAGTTAAAAACATAATTTTTAACATGTATACAAATAAAATAAATATTCATTTACAAGTCGGACGATTGTTTATGTACACACATTTGACTGATATCGATTAGGACGATATATTTTACACATCACCCAACTGCACAAATAATAATCGATGTTTGTTGTCTGAAAACCCCACACGGGTATTGGGATAATATTGGACATACAAAAATCCCAATATTTAGTTGTATGTCAATCGATGTGTTAATAGGTTGTTGCAAGCATTAATTATTTATATTTAACGCTTATGCAGTTGTGTAATGCACTCTGAATGATGGTTGACTGTGTTTGATTGTTGTTTTGTACATGTGCGTATGAAATTAATATAAATAAAATTATATGGTAATTGACTGTGTCGGATTCCAATTTGGAAGAAATGAATATTTTAAAATAACGAATATTTTAAAATGATGAATATTTTAAAATAACTAATGTTTTAAAATAATATTCAGTAATGGATCAAAATATGATTTTGATGTCTGATTTGGGATGGACACGAAAATATTTATATATATAAAGCCTTATTGATTAGATTTACGCCATTCTGACGTGAACGATATTTATATCGATTTTATTCATTTTTGATTTCAAAATCTGATGTTTTGAAAATATTATCATTTATAAATCATTGATATGGAATATTCAATTTTACAAATTGAATATGAAGTTGAAATCGTTTTGAAAACGAATTTAAAACGATTTACAAAATTCGTTTTAAATGGAAAATCGATGAAATATATATAATATATATTATATATATTTTATGGCCTGAATAGAACGCGCCGCGCCGCGCCGCGGTTGTTCGTAAATTTTGACCATTCCATCAAGTTTATCTTAAACTTAGTTGTCCCTTTGAACCTAGATCTTGGGATCTCCAGTCAACTAGGTGGGGTTTCCATTTTAGAAAACTTTTAATTCATAGGTCTTAAACCCATTCCCATCGATAAGGTTTGAACTTTCTCTCTTGGCAAGCCTTTGGTTAGTGGATCCGCTATGTTATCCTTTGACCTTACATAGTCTATAGTGATAACTCCATTAGAGAGAAGTTGTCTTATGGTTTTATGTCTACGACGAATATGTCGAGACTTACCATTATACAATGTATATTCGCCCTTCCTATAGCAGATTGACTATCACAATGTATACATATTGGAGGTACCGGTTTTTCCCAGTTTGGGATAACTTCTAAGAAACTCCTAAGCCAATCTGCTTCTTCTGCGGCTTTATCTAGAGCAATGAACTCTGATTCCATTGTCAACCTTGCTATGCAAGTCTGCTTGGATGATTTCCATGAAATTGCTCCATTTCCTAATGTAAACACATATCCACTTGTGGATTTTGTGTCATTTGAGCCAGTTATCCAATTGGCATAACTATATCCTTCTATCACTGAAGGATACTTCTCATATTATAACACATAGTTTTGTGTGTACTTCAGATATCCTAGGACCCTTATTATTGCTTTCCAGTGACGTTTGCCAGGATTACTGGTATATCTACTCAGCTTGCTTATAGCATATGCAATATCAGGCCTGGTGCAATTCATGACATACATGATACTTCCCAGTATGCGAGAATATTCAAGTTGATATATTCCATCACCGGTGTTCTTTACCCAATTTTGGTTCATATCCACTGGTGATTTTGCAATGGTTATGTTATACTGCTTGAACCTTTCAAGTAATTTGGCTATGTAATGTGACTGAGATAAGGCATATCCTTGTGGTGTTTTTATAATTTTCACACCCAAGATTACATCAGCCACTCCTAGGTCTTTCATGTCGAATCTAGAGGATAACATATCCTTCGTAGATTTTATTATGGCATTATTATTTCCTAGGATTAGTAAATCATCAACATAAAGACAAACAATGACATATCCAATATCCGTATATCTTGTATATACGCATTTATCTGATTCATTTATTTTGAATCCATTTGATAACATAGTTTCATCAAATTTCTCGTGCCATTGTTTTGGAGCTTGTTTAAGGCCATAAAGTGATTTTACTAATTTGCACACCTTATTTTCATTTCCCGGGCTTAGAAACCCTTCTGGTTGCTGCATATATATTTCTTCTTCCAGTTCACAATTCAAAAACGCAGTTTTCACATCCATTTGGTGTATTTCCAAATTTAATATAGATGCGATTGCAATAAGCATCCTAATTGATGTTATTCTGGTAACTGGAGAGTATGTATCAAAGTAATCCAGATCTTCCTTCTGTCTGAATCCTTTTATTACAAGTCTGGCTTTATACTTGTCTCCTGAGCCTTCAGCCTTTAGTTTCTTCTTAAATATCCATTTATATCCTAGTGGTTTTGATCCTTTGGGGAGATCCACTAGTTCCCACGTATGGTTTTGTAGAATGGATTCTATTTCACTATTGACGGCTTCTTTCCAATAAGGAGCATCGGGAGATGACATTGCTTGTTGGTAAGTTAGAGGATCATTTTCTATCATATATGCATAAAAATCAGGTCCAAAGGATTTAGACGTCCTTTGTCACTTGCTCCTTCTCGGTTCCTCTATCTCAGTTTCATCATTCCTTTCTCTTTGATCAGCATTATCCTCGGGAGTATCTAAATCTCTTGGCCTCTTTTGAACACTATTTTCAATAGAGGTCTTTAGAGGATAAATGTGTCAAAAGAATCTTGCATTTCGAGACTCGATAATGGTGTTTTCATGAATATCATCAATTTCAGATTTGTACACCAAAAATCGATATGCACTACTATTATGAGCATATCCAATGAATATGCAATATATAGTCTTTGGTCCAATTTTGACCTTTTTCGGTTTTGGTATTTCTACTTTCGCAAGACACCCCCACACTTTCATGTATTTGTAGGATGGTGGTCTTTTTTTCCAAAGTTCATGTTGAGATTTAGATGTTTTCTTTCATGGTATTTTATTCAAAATATAATTTGTCGAAAGAATAGCTTCACCCCAAAAGTTATCTGGTAAGCCAGAACTAATTAGTAAGGCATTCATCATTTCTTTAAGAGTGCTATTTTTTCGTTCGGCTATACCGTTGGATTGAGGTGAATACGGGGATGTAGTTTGATGTATAATTCCATGCTCAGCACAAAATTCATCAAATGGAGACTCGTATTCTCCTCCTCTATCACTTCTTAATGATTTTATTTTCTTATTGAGTTGATTCTCAACTTCTTCCTTATACTGTTTAAACATGTCAATTGCTTCGTCCTTACTTCTAAGGAGATATACATTACAATATCTGGTACAATCATCAATGAATGTGATAAAGTGCCTCTTTCCACCTCTAGTTTGACACATTTTCAAATCGCATACATCAGTATGTATTAATTCTAGAGGTTCGGTTTCTCGTTCAACGTGATGAAACGAGGTTCTAGTCATTTTTGCTTCTGCACAAACTTGACATTTATAGTTGGAATCTATATTGCATTTGGTATGAATTCTAGATTAATTAATTTTCGCAATGTATCAAAATTTACATGCCCCAATCTAGAATGCCATATGTTAGAAGAGTCAACAATATAAGCAGAAGATTCACTTTTATTCATATCATTGTTCGGTACAACAGTGGTAACATATGCTTTAAACAAGCCATCACACACATATCCTCTTCCAACATACACTCCGTTCTTTGATATTACAAACTTATCAGCAATAAATGTTAGTTTGAAACCATGCTTGTTGAGCAACGATCCTGAAATCAGGTTCTTGCGGATTTCTAGAACGTGGAGAACGTCATTCAATTTTAGTTCCTTTCCAGAATTTAACTTCAGTACAATCTTTCCCTTGCCTCCAACCTTTGATGAGGACGAGTTACCCTTGAATAGTTGCTCGTATCAGTGGCAGGCTTGTAGCTTGTAAACATCCACTTGTTGGCAAATATATGACGAGTGGCTCCTGTGTCTAGAAACCACTCCTTGTTGTTGCCAACAAGATTGCATTCAGAAACAACTGCACACAAATCCATATCTGCGACATCCTCTGAATTTCCTGCCATATTTGCTTCAGGTTTCTTCTTTTTGGGCGCACGACACACGGCTGCTTTGTGGCCTTTCTTCCCACAATTATGGCAAGATCCTTGAAACTTCTTTTGTTTCTTTGTCTGCAATGAACAGGTAGCCTTTATCTCTGATTTTCTGTTGTCTTCTTCGATTTGCAGACGAACAATCAGATCCTCCATGGTCATTTCCTTGCGCTTATGCTTTAAATAGTTTTTGAAATCCTTCCATGATGGAGGCAACTTTTCGATAGCAGCAGCCACTTGGAATGACTCACTTAACACCATCTTTTCGTCGTGAATTTCATGAATGATAACTTGGAGTTCTTGAATCTGACCGACGACTGTTTTGGAATCGACCATTTTGAAGTCAAGAAATTTTCCGACAATGAATTTCTTCATTTCGGCATCTTCAGTCTTGTACTTCTTTTCAAGTGATAACCAGAGAACCTTTGCAGTCTCGAAGGTACAATATACATTATATAAACTGTTATCTAAACCGTTGAGAATGTAATTCTTACAGATGAAGTCAGAATTCTTCCATGCAGTAAAAGCCTCAACTTTGGTGGCGTCTGGCTCTAATTCTTCAACAAACGGTGGATCCTCCGTAATGTATTTGGCCAGGCCCAAGGTTGTTAGGTAGAAAAGCATCTTCTGTTGCCAGCGTTTGAAATCCTGGCCATTAAACTTCTCTGGTCTCTCGCCATGCGAATATGGGACAGTTGGTGGAACCAGAGGTGGAGCCGGTGGCACAGTCAGTGTCGGCACAGATTTGCTGTTTCTGTTTTGCGACATTGTTGTCTGCAAATGAAAGCAACTATTAACAATTTCATTTCAAGATTGTTATCAACCAATCACTAGAAATGTCTGAAAACCGTTTCTATGAACAGTAACGCTTTTAAGCGTTAGTAATACTGAATCAATGATATTGCTGTCGCAACACCAATTATCAATCTCAGTTTAGCAAAAAGAAGCAGTACTGATTAAATGAAGACGCTGAGAAGTAGATTAATACTACCAATTAGTGACCAAGTCCAGCGTATGTTGTTTCCTTGAAACGAAATTGCTCCCTCTATGGCGCGGTAAGGTTTGGTTGAGCAATCGTTTCCCAAGGATGAAACGGTCTCTGTCTGCGATGTTGTGCTACAACCGCAGGCTGTCGACGAACGCAAGGAAGTGGTTTTTATTTTGAAGAACAGTGCAGTGGGGAAGAAGATAAAGAGGAGCGAAATCACAAATAAACGGTGTCTTCGTTTTGATTTTCGCAGGCCTTTATATAGGCTGGAAGAGGCACCTTTACCTGAGCAGGCGTTCTAGTTCGAATTGCAACAGCTACGACTATTGGAAAGGTTGCGACCCTTTACCAACAGACCTTTCCGTTGGCAATTTCGCGGCCAAATTAAAAAAATATCGGTTCCGCAGCGCAGCGAGCCCATCGGCATCCGGAGGCCCAATTGATCACCAGACCCCAAGAGCCCCAAGGCCCAAGGTCCTATCTTTTGACCATTAAATATTAATATGAGTGCTTATCATGCCATAGTTCATGTCATTGTCTCTCTCTTCCATCTCCTCTTTCTTTTGTAATAACATATCAAGCCTTAGTATAAGTAGTGGCAAAGGTGGTATTTTTCCCCAATGTGGGACTAAATTAGTTTTGCCTAACCTACTCATTCATTTTCAACAATTACTCATTCATTTCCAACAATCCCCCACATGAATGAGTATTATCTAATCTGTTCTTAAAATTTTACGAAACATTTATCATATCGGTAAAAGTAGCACAGAGGCCTTGAACTTTTCCTGGTGTTATATCGTTATAACTAACTGGCGAATCAGTAGACTAGACTGTCTTTGAACTGTAAGTCGTTTGTGTAAGTCTATAAAGAAAACACATGATAAATGCTCTTTAACCCCTTGGTTCTCTGTTTGTGTTCATTTTTGCCATGAACACCGCCTTGGTTTCACGAGTGCTTGAAGAATTCGACCTTACAATTCTTCTTGAAGCGGCGCCTTCGCACTCACATAGGTGATTCTATAAAGAGTATCCCATAATACTCCACTTGGTTCTTTATAACACCGCAGTATATACATCATTAAAAGCCAAGCTTATCCTATTCTCCGACGGGTAGTGCACTGACTTATCATAGGAATGGTTTGAATTTAACAGTGCCATCAAGTTTATCTTAAATTTAGTTGTCCCTTTGAACCTAGATCTTGGGATCTCCAGTCAACTTGGTGGGGTTTCCATTTTAGAAATTTTTTAATTCATAGGTCTTAAACCCATTCACATCGATAAGGTTTGAACTTTCTCTCTTGGCAAGCCTTTGGTTAGTGGATCTGCTATGTTATCCTTTGACCTTACATAGTCTTTAGTGATAACTCCATTAGAGAGAAGCTGTCTTATGGTTTTATGTCTACGACGAATATGTCGAGACTTACCATTATACAATGTACTATTTGCCCTTCCTATAGCAGATTGACTGTCACATTGTATACATATTGGAGGTACCGATTTTTCCCAGTTTGGGATATCTTCCAAGAAACTCCTAAGCCAATCTGCTTCTTCTGCGGCTTTATCTAGAGCAATGAATTCCGATTCCATTGTCGACCTTGCTATGCAAGTCTGCTTGGATGATTTCCATGAGATTGCTCCATTTCCTAATATAAACACATATCCACTTGTGGATTTTGTGTCATTTGAGCCAGTTATACAATTGGCATCACTATATCCTTCTATCACTGAAGGATACTTCTCATATTGTAACACAGTTTTGTGTGTACTTCAGATATCCTAGGACCCTTATTATTGCTTTCCAGTGATGTTTACCAGGATTACTGGTATATCTACTCAGCTTGCTTATAGCGTATGCAATATCGGGCCTTGTGCAATTCATGACATACATGATACTTCCCAGTATGCGAGAATATTCAAGTTGATATATTCCATCACCGGTGTTCTTTACCCAATTTTGGTTCATATCCATTGGTGATTTTGCAATGGTTATGTTATACTGCTTGAACCTTTCAAGTAATTTGGCTATAAAATGTGATTGGGATAAGGCATATCCTTGTGGTGTTTTTATAATTTTCACACCCAAGATTACATCAACCACTCCTAGGTCTTTCATGTCGAATCTAGAGGATAACATATCCTTCGTAGATTTTATTATGGAATTATTATTTCCTAGGATTAGTAAATCATCAACATAAAGACAAACAATGACATATCCAATATCCGTATATCTTATATATACGCATTTATCTGATTCATTTATTTTGAATCCATTTGATAACATAGCTTCATCAAATTTCTCGTGCCATTGTTTTGGAGCTTGTTTAAGGCCATAAAGTGATTTAACTAATTTGCACACCTTATTTTCATTTCTCGGGCTTAGAAACCCTTCTGGTTGCTGCATATATATTTCTTCTTCCTGTTCACCATTCAAAAACGCAGTTTTCACATCCATTTGGTGTATTTCCAAATTCAATATAGATGCGATTGCAATAAGCATCCTAATTGATGTTATTCTGGTAACTGGAGAGTATGTATCAAAGTAATCCAGATCTTCCTTCTGTCTGAATACTTTTATTACAAGTCTTGCTTTATACTTGTCTACTGAGCCGTCAGCCTTTAGTTTCTTCTTAAATATCCATTTATATCCTAGTGGTTTTGATCCTTTAAGGAGATCCACTAGTTCCCACGTATGGTTTTATAGAATGGATTCTATTTCACTATTGACGGCTTCTTTCCAATAAGGAGCATCGGGAGAAGACATTGCTTGTTGGTAAGTTAGAGGTTCATTTTCTATCATATATGCATAGAAATCAGGTCCAAAGGATTTAGAGGTCCTTTGTCGCTTGCTCCTTCTCGGATCCTCTATCTCAGTTTCATTATTCATTTCTCTTTGATCAGCATTATCCTCGGGAGTACCTGAATCTCTTGGCCTCTTTTGAACACTATTTTCAATAGAGGTCTTTAGAGGATAAATGTGTTCAAAGAATCTTGCATTTCGAGACTCGACAATGGTGTTTTCATGAATATCATCAATTTCAGATTTGTACGCCAAAAATCGATATGCACTACTATTATGAGCATATCCAATGAATATTCCATCTATAGTCTTTGGTCCAATTTTGACCTTTTTCGGTTTTGGTATTTCTACTTTGGCAATACACCCCCACACTTTCAAGTATTGGTTGGATGGTGGTCTGTTTTTTCAAAGTTCATGTGGAGATTTAGATGTTTTCTTTCGTGGTATTTTATTCAAAATATGATTTGCCGAAAGAATAGCTTCTCCCCAAAAGTTATCTGGTAAGCCAGAACTAATTAGTAAGGAATTCATCATTTCTTTAAGAGTTCTATTTTTTCGTTTGGCTATACCGTTGGATTGAGGTGAATACAGGGCTGTAGTTTGATGTATAATTCCATGCTCAGCACAAAATTCCTCAAACGGAGACTCGTATTCTCCTCCTCTATCACTTCTTAAAGATTTTATTTTCATATTGAGTTGATTCTCAACTTCTGCCTTATACTGTTTAAACATGTCGATTGCTTCGTCTTTACTTCTAAGGAGATATACATTACAGTATCTGGTACAATCATCAATGAATGTGATAAAGTACCTCTTTCCACCTCTAGTTTGACACGTTTTAAAATCGCATACATCGGTATGTATTAATTCTAGAGGTTCGGTCTCTCGTTCAACGTGATGAAACGAGGTTCTAGTCATTTTTGCTTCTGCACAAACTTTAAATTTATAGTTGGAATCTATATTGCATTTTGGTATGAATTCTAGATTAATTAATGTTCGCAATGTATCAAAATTTACATGCCCCAATCTAGAATGTCATATGATAGAAGAGTCAACAATATAAGCAGAAGATTCACTTTTATTCATATCATTGTTCGGTACAACAGTGGTTACATTTGCTTTAAACAAGCCATCACACACTTATCCTCTTCCAACATACACTCCGTTCTTTGATATTACAAACTTATCAGCAACAAATGTTAGATTGAAACCATGCTTGCTGAGCAACGATCCTGAAATCAGGTTCTTGCGGATTTCTGGAACGTGGAGAACTTCATTCAATTTTATTTCCTTTCCAGAAGTTAACTCCACTACAAACTTTCCCTTGCCTTCAACCTTTGATGCGGACGAGTTACCCATGATTAGTTGCTCGTTATCAGTGGCAGGCTTGTAGGTTGTAAACATCCACTTGTTGGCACATATATGACGAGTGGCTCCTGTGTCTAGAAACCACTCCTTGTTGTTGCCAACAATGTTGCATTCAGAAACAACTGCACACAAATCCATATCTGCGACATCCTCTGAATTTCCTGCCATATTTGCTTCAGGTTTCTTCTTTTTGGGCGCACGACACACGGCTGCTTTGTGGCCTTTCTTCCCACAATTATGGCAAGATCATTGAAACTTCTTTTGTTTCTTTGCATTAGGATTCTGCTCGCGCTTTCATTTATTTGTCTTTTCATCCTCAACCACGTTGGCTTTTGCCTGCAATGAACTGGTAGCCTTTTTCTCTGATTTTTTGTTGTCTTCTTCGATTCGCAGACGAACAATCAGATCCTCCATGGTCATTTCCTTGCGCTTAAGCTTTAAATAGTTTTTAAAATCCTTCCATGATGGAGGCAACTTTTCGATAGCAGCAGCCACTTGGAATGACTCACTTAACACCATCTTTTCGTCGTTAATTTCATGAATGATAACTTGGAGTTCCTTAATCTGACTGACGACTGTTTTGGAATCGACCATTTTGAAGTCAAGAAACTTTCCGACAATGAATTTCTTCATTCCGGCATCTTCTGTCTTGTACTTCTTTTCAAGTGATAACCAGAGGACCTTTGCAGTCTTAACGGTACAATATACATTATATAAACTGTTATCTAAACCGTTGAGAATGTAATTCTTACAGATGAAGTCAGAATTCTTCCATGCAGTAAAAGCCTCAACTTTGGTGGTGTCTGGCTCTAATTCTTCAACAAACGGTGGATCCTCCGTAATGTATTTGGCCAGGCCCAAGGTTGTTAGGCAGAAAAGCATCTTCTGTTGCCAGCGTTTTAAATCCTGGCCATTAAACTTCTCTGGTCTCTCGCCATACGAATATGGGACAGTTGGTGGAACCAGAGGCGGAGCCGGTGGCACAGTCAATGTCGGCACAAATTTGTTGTTGCTGTTTTGCGACATTGTCGTCTGAAAATGAAAGCAACTATTAACAATTTCATTTCAAGATTGTTATCAACCAATCACTAGAAACGTCTGAAAACCGTTTCTATGAACAGTAACGCTTTTAAGCGTTAGTAATACTGAATCAATGATATTGCTGTCGCAACACCAATTATCAATCTCAGTTTAGCAAGGGAAGTTAAAGAAGCAGTACTGATTAAATGAAGACGCTGAGAAGTAGATTAATATTACCAATTAATGACCGAGTCTAGCGTATGCTGTTTCCTTGAAACAAAATTGCTCCCTCTACGACGCTGTAAGGTTTGGTTGAGCAATCGTTTCCCAAGGATGAAACGGTCTCTGTCTGCGATGTTGCGCTACAACCGCAGGCTGTCGACGAACGCTAGGAAGGGGTTTTTATTTTGAAGAATAGTGCAGTGGGGAAGAAGATAAAGAGGAGCGAAATCAGAAATAAACGGTGTCTTCGTTTTGATTTTCGCAGGCCTTTATATAGGCTGGAAGAGGCACCTTTACATGAGCAGGCGTTCCTGTTCGAATTGCAACGGCTACGACTGTTGGAAAGGTTGCGACCCTTTACCAACAGACCTTTACGTTGGCAATTTCGCGGCCAAATTCAAAAAATATCGGTTCCGCAGCACAGCGAGCCCATCGGCATCCGGAGGCCCAATTGATCACCAGACCCCAAAAGCCCCAAGGACCAAGGCCCTATCTTTTGACCATTAAATATTAATATGAGTGCTTATCATGCCATAGTTCATGTCATTGCCACTCTGTTCCATCTCCTCTTTCTTTTGTAATAACATATCAAACCTTAGTATAAGTAGTGGCAAAGGTGGTATTTTCCCCAATGTGGGACTAAATGAGTTTTGCCAAACCTTCTCATTCATTTTCAACAATTACTCATTCATTTCCAAAAATCCCCCATATAAATGAGTATTATCTAATCTGTTCTTAAAATTTTACGAAACATTTATCATATCGGTAAAAGTAGCACAGAGGCCTTGAACTTTTCCTAGTGTTATATCGTTATAACTAACTGGCGAATCAGTAGACTAGACAGTCTTTGAACTGTAAGCTGTTTGTGTAAGTCTATAAATAAAACACATGATAAATGCTCTTTAACCCCTTGGTTCTCCGTTTATGTTCGTTTTTTCCATGAACACTGGCTTGGTTTCGTGAGTGCTTGAAGAATTCGACCTTACAATTCTTCTTGAAGCGGCGCCTTCGCACTCACATAGGTGATTCTATAAAGAGTATGCCGTAATACTCCACTTGGTTCTTTATAACATCGCAGTATAGACATCATTAAAAGCCAAGCTTATCCTATTCTCCAACAGGTAGTGCACTGACTTATCATAGGAATGATTTGAATTTAACAGTGCCATCAAGTTTATCTTAAACTTAGTTGTCCCTTTGAACCTAGATCTTGGAATCTCCAGTCAACTAGGCGGGGTTTCCATTTTAGAAATTTTTTAATTTATAGTTGTTAAACCCATTCCCATCGAAAAGGTTTGAACTTTCTCTCTTGGCAAGCCTTTGGTTAGTGGATCCGCTATGTTATCCTTTGACCTTACATAGTCTATAGTGATAACTCCATTAGAGAGAAGATGTCTTACGGTTTTATGTCTACGACGAATATGTCAAGACTTACCATTATACAATGTACTATTCGCCCTTCCTATAGCAGATTGACTATCACAATGTATACATATTGGAGGTACCAGTTTTTTCCAGTTTGGGATATCTTCCAAGAAACTCCTAAGCCAATCTGCTTCTTCTGCAGCTTTATCTAGAGCAATGAACTCCGATTCCATTGTTGACCTTGCTATGCAAGTCTGCTTGGATGATTTCCATGAGATTGCTCCATTTCCTTATGTAAACACATATCCACTTGTGGATTTTGTGTCATTTGAGCCAGTTATCCAATTGGCATCACTATATCCGTCTATCACTGAAGGATACTTCTCATATTGTAACACAAAGTTTTTGTGTACTTCAGATATCCTAGGACCCTTATTATTGCTTTCCAGTGATGTTTGCCAGGATTACTGGTATATCTACTCAGCTAGCTTATAGCGTATTCAATATCAGGCCTAGTGCAATTCATGACATACATGATACTTCCCAGTATGCGAGAATATTCAAGTTGATATATTCCATCACCGGTGTTCTTTACCCAATTTTGGTTCATATCCACTGGTGATTTTGCAATGGTTATATTATACAGCTTGAACCTTTCAAGTAATTTGGCTATGTAATGTGACTGAGATAAGGCATATCCTTGTGTTGTTTTTATAATTTTCACACCCAAGATTACATCCAGCACTCCTAGGTCTTTCATGTCGAATCTAGAGGATAACATATCCTTCGTAGATTTTATTATGGCATTATTATTTCCTAGGATTAGTAAATCATCAACATAAAGAAAATCAATGACATATCCAATATCCGTATATCTTATATATACGCATTTATCTGATTCATTTATTTTGAATCCATTTGATAACATAGTTTCATCAAATTTCTCGTGCCATTGTTTTGGAGCTTGTTTAAGGCCATAAAGCGATTTTACTAATTTGCACACCTTATTTTCATTTCCCGAGCTTAGAAACCCTTCTGGTTACTGCATATATATTTCTTCTTCCAGTTCACCATTCAAAAACGCAGTTTTCACATCCATTTGGTGTATTTCCAAATTCAATATAGATGCGATTGCAATAAGCATCCTAATTGATGTTATTCTGGTAAATGGAGAGTATGTATCATAGTAATCCAGATCTT
Organism: Allium sativum; assembly: GCA_030737875.1. NCBI lineage: Eukaryota > Viridiplantae > Streptophyta > Magnoliopsida > Asparagales > Amaryllidaceae > Allium > Allium sativum. Next base: position 1,052,540,587 of record CM060924.1, read on the forward strand.
CCTTCTGTCTGAATCCTTTTATTACAAGTCTTGCTTTATACTTGTCTACTAAGCCGTCAGCCTTTAGTTTGGTGGTTTTGATCCTTTAGGGAGATCCACTAGTTCCCACGTATGGTTTTGTAGAATGGATTCTATTTCACTATTGACGGCTTCTTTCCAATAAGGAGCATTGGGAGATGACTTTGCTTGTTGGTAAGTTAGAGGTTCATTTTCTATCATATATGCATAGAAATCAGGTCCAAAGGATTTAGAGGTCCTTTGTCGCTTGCTCCTTCACGGTTCCTCTATCTCAGTTTCATCATTCATTTCTCTTTGATCAGCATTATCCTCGGGAGTGTCTGAATCTCTTGGCCTCTTTTGAACACTAGTTTCAATAGAGGTCTTTAGAGGATAAATGTGTTCAAAGAATCTTGCATTTCGAGACTCGGTAATGGTGTTTTCATGAATATCATCAATTCCAGTTTTGTACACCAAAAATCGATATGCACTACTATTATGAGCATATCCAATGAATATGCAATCTATAGTCTTTGGTCCAATTTTGACCTTTTTCGGTTTTGGTATTTCTACTTTGGCAAGACACCCCCACACTATCAAGTATTTGTAGGATGGTGGTCTATTTTTCCAAAGTTCATGTGGAGATTTAGATGTTTTCGTTCGTGGTATTTTATTCAAAATATGATTTGCCGAAAGAATAGTTTCACCCCAAAAGTTTTCTGGTAAGCCAGAACTAATTAGTGAGGCATTCATCATTTCTTTAAGAGTTCTATTTTTTCGTTTGGCTATACCGTTGGATTGAGGTGAATACGGGGCTGTAGTTTGATGTATAATTCCATGCTCAGCACAAAATTCCTCAAACGGAGACTCGTTTTCTCCTCCTCTATCACTTCTTAAAGATTTTATTTTTTTATTGAGTTGATTCTCAACTTCTGCCTTATACTGTTTAAACATGTCGATTACTTCATCCTTACTTCTAAGGAGATATACATTACAGTATTTGGTACAATCATCGATGAATGTGATAAAGTACCTCTTTCCACCTCTTGTTTGACACATTTTCAAATCGCATACATCAGTATGTATTAATTCTAGAGGTTCGGTCTCTCGTTCAACGTGATGAAACGAGGTTCTAGTCATTTTTGCTACTGCACAAACTTGACATTTATAGTTGGAATCTATATTGCATTTTGGTATGAATTCTAGATTAATTAATTTTCGCAATGTATCAAAATTTACATGCCCCAATCTAGAATGCCATATGTTAGAAGAGTCAACAATATAAGCAGAAGATTCACTTTTGTTCATATGATTGTTCGGTACAACAGTGGTTACATTTGCTTTAAACAAGCCATCACACACATATCCTCCTCCAACATACACTCCGTTCTTTGATATTACAAACTTATCAGCAACAAATGTTAGTTTGAAACCATGCTTGCTGAGCAACGATCCTGAAATCAGGTTCTTGCGGATTTCTGGAACGTGGAGAACGTCATTCAATTTTAGTTCCTTTCCAGAAGTTAACTTCAGTACAATCTTTCCCTTGCCTTCAACCTTTGATGCGGACGAGTTACCCATGAATAGTTTCTCGTTATCAGTGGCAGGCTTGTAGGTTGTAAACATCCACTTGTTGGCACATATATGACGAGTGGCTCATGTGTCTAGAAACCATTCCTTGTTGTTGCCAACAAGGTTGCATCCAGAAACAACTGCACACAAATCCATATCTGCGACATCCTCTGAATTTCCTGCCATATTTGCTTCAGGTATCTTCTTTTTGGGCGCACGACACATGGCTGCTTTGTGGCCTTTCTTCCCACAATTATGGCAAGATCCTTGAAACTTCTTTTGTTTCTTTGCATTAGGATTCTGCTCGCGCTTTCTTTTACTTGTCTTTTTATCCTCAACCACGCTGGCTTTTGCCTGCAATGAACTGGTAGCCTTTTTCTCTGATTTTCTGTTGTCTTCTTCAATTTGCAGACGAACAATCAGATCCTCCATGGTCATTTCCTTGCGCTTATGCTTTAAATAGTGTTTGAAATCCTTCCATGATGGAGGCAACTTTTCGATAGCAGCAGCCACTTGGAATGACTCACTTAACACCATCTTTTCGTCATGAATTTCATGAACGATAACTTGGAGTTCTTGAATCTGACTGACGACTGTTTTGGAATCGACCATTTTGAAGTCAAGAAATTTTCTGACAATGAATTTCTTCATTCCAGCATCTTCAGTCTTGTACTTCTTTTCAAGTGATAACCAGAGAACCGTTGCAGTCTCAACGGTACAATATACATAATATAAACTGTTATCTAAACCGTTGAGAATGTAATTCTTACAGATGAAGTCAGAATTCTTCCATGCAGTAAAAGCCTCAACTTTGGTGGCGTCTGGCTCTAATTCTTCAACAAACGGTGGATCCACCGTAATGTATTTGGCCAGGCCCAAGGTTGTTAGGTAGATAAGCAACTTTTGTTGCCAGCGTTTGAAATCCTGGCCATTAAACTTCTCTGGTGTCTCGCCATGCGAATATGGGACAGTTGGTGGAACCAGTGGCGGAGCCGGTGGCACAGTCAGTGTCGGCACAGATTTGCTGTTGCTGTTTTGCGACATTGTCGTCTGCAAATGAAAGCAGCTATTAACAATTTCGTTTCAAGATTGTTATCAACCAATCACTAGAAACGTCTGAAAACCGTTTCTATGAACAGTAACGCTTTTAAGCGTTAGTAATACTGAATCAATGATATTGCTATCGCAACACCAATTATCAATCTCAGTTTAGCAAGGGAAGTTAAAGAAGCAGTACTTATTAAATGAAGACGCTGAGAAGTAGATTAATATTACCAATTAATGACCGAGTATAGCGTATGCTATTTCCTTGAAACGAAATTGCTCCCTCTACGGCGCTGTAAGGTTTGGTTGAGCAATCGTTTCCCAAGGATGAAACGGTCTCTGTCTGCGATGTTGCGCTATGACCGCAGGCTGTCGACGAACGCAAGGAAGTGGTTTTAATTTTGAAGAACAGTGCAGTGGGGAAGAAGATAAAGAGGAGCGAAATCAGAAATAAATGGTGTCTTTGTTTTGATTTTCACAGGCCTTTATATAGGCTGGAAGAGGCACCTTTACATGAGCAGGCGTTCCTGTTCGAATTGCAACGGCTACGACTGTTGGAAAGGTTGCGACCCTTTACCAACAGACCTTTCCGTTGGCAATTTCGCGGCCAAATTCAAAAAATATCGGTTCCGCAGCGCAGCGAGCCCATCGGCATCCGGAGGCCCAATTGATCACCAGACCCCAAAAGCCCCAAGGCCCTATCTTTTGACCATTAAATATTAATATGAGTGCTTATCATGCCATAGTTCATGTCATTGCCTCTCTCTTCCATCTCCTCTTTCTTTTGTAATAACATATCAAGCCATAGTATAAGTAGTGGCAAAGGTGGTATTTTTCCCCAATGTGGGACTAAATGAGTTTTTCCAAACCTTCTCATTCATTTCCAACAATTACTCATTCATTTCCAACAATCCCCCACATGAATGAGTATTATCTAATCTGTTCTTATAATTTTACGAAACATTTATCATATCGGTAAAAGTAGCATAGAGGCCTTGAACTTTTCCTAGTGTTATATCGTTATAACTAACTGGTGAATCAGTAGACTAGACAGTCTTTGAACTGTAAGCCGTTTGTGTAAGTGTATAAAGAAAACACTTGATAAATGCTCTTTAACCCCTTGGTTCTCTGTTTGTGTTCGTTTTTGCCATGAACACCGGCTTGGTTTCATGAGTGCTTGAAGAATTCGACCTTACAATTCTTCTTGAAGCGGCGCCTTCGCACTCACATAGGTGATTCTATAAAGAGTATCCCGTAATACTCCACTTGGTTCTTTATAACACCACAGTATAGACATCATTAAAAGCCAAGCTTATCCTATTCACCGACGGGTAGTGCACTGACTTATCATAGGAATGGTTTGAATTTAACAATGCCATCAAGTTTATCTTAAACTAAGTTGTCCCTTTGAACCTAGATCTTGGGATCTCTAGTCAACTAGGTGGGGTTTCCATTTTAGAAAACTTTTAATTCATAGGTCTTAAACCCATTCCCATCGATAAGGTTTGAACTTTCTCTCTTGGCAAGCCTTTGGTTAGTGGATCTGCTATGTTATCCATTGACCTTACATAGTCTATAGTGATAACTCCATTAGAGAGAAGCTGTCTTATGGTTTTATGTCTAAGACGAATATGTCGAGACTTACCATTATACAATGTACTATTCGCCCTTCCTATATCAGATTGACTATCACAATGTATACATATTGGAGGTACCGGTTTTTCCCAGTTTGGGATATCTTCCAAGAAACTCCTAAGCCAATCTGCTTCTTCTGCGGCTTTATCTAGAGCAATGAACTCTGATTCCATTGTCGACCTAGCTATGCAAGTCTGCTTGGATGATTTCCATGAGATTGCTCCATTTCCTAATGTAAACACATATCCACTTGTGGATTTTGTGTCATTTGAGCCAGTTATCCAATTGGCATCACTATATCCTTCTATCACAGAAGGATACTTCTCATATTGTAACACATAGTTTTGTGTGTACTTCAGATATCCTAGGACCCTTATTATTGCTTTCCAGTGATGTTTGCCAGGATTACTGGTATATCTACTCAGCTTGCTTATAGCGTATGCAATATCAGGCCTAGTGCAATTCATGACATACATGATACTTCCCAGTATGCGAGAATATTCAAGTTGATATATTCCATCACCGGTGTTCTTTACCCAATTTTGGTTCATATCCACTGGTGATTTAGTAATGGTTATATTATACTGCTTGAACCTTTCAAGTAATTTGGCTATGTAATGTGGCTGAGATAAGGCATATCCTTGTGGTGTTTTTATAATTTTCACACCCAAGATTACATCAGCCACTCCTAGGTCTTTCATGTCGAATCTAGAGGATAACATATCCTTCATAGATTTTATTATGGCATTATTATTTCCTAGGATTAGTAAATCATCAACATAAAGACAAACAATGACATATCCAATATCCGTATATCTTATATATACGCATTTATCTGATTCATTTATTTTGAATCCATTTGATAACATAGTTTCATCAAATTTCTCGTGCCATTGTTTTGGAGCTTGTTTAAGGCCATAAAGTGATTTTACTAATTTCCACACCTTATTTTCATTTCCCGGGCTTAGAAACCCTTCTGGTTGCTGCATATATATTTCTTCTTCCAGTTCACCATTCAAAAACGCCGTTTTCACATCTATTTTGTGTATTTCCAAATTTAATATATTTGCGATTGCAATAAGCATCCTAATTGATGTTATTCTGGTAACTGGAGAGTATGTATCAAAGTAATCCAAATCTTCCTTCTGTCTGAATCCTTTTATTACAAGTCTTGCTTTATACTTGTCTACTGAGCCGTCCTCCTTTAGTTTCTTCATAAATATCCATTTATATCCTAGTGGTTTTGATCCTTTGGGGAGATCCACTAGTTCCCACGTATGGTTTTGTAGAATGGATTCTATTTCACTATTGACGGCTTCTTTCCAATAAGGAACATCGGGAGATGACATTGCTTGTTGGTAAGTTAGAGGTTCATTTTCTATCATATATGCATAAAAATCAGGTCCAAAGGATTTAGACGTCCTTTGTCGCTTGCTCCTTCTCGGTTCCTCTATCTCAGTTTCATCATTCCTTTCTCTTTGATCAGCATTATCCTCGGGAGTATCTAAATCTCTTGGCCTCTTTTGAACACTAGTTTCAATAGAGGTCTTTAGAGGATAAATGTGTCCAAAGAATCTTACATTTCGAGACTCGATAATGGTGTTTTCATGAATATCATCAATTTCAGTTTTGTACACCAAAAATCGATATGCACTACTATTATGAGCATATCCAATGAATATGCAATCTATAGTCTTTGGTCCAATTTTGACCTTTTTCGGTTTTGGTATTTCTACTTTCGCAAGACACCCCCACACTTTCAAGTATTTGTAGGATGGTGGTATGATTTTCCAAAGTTCATGTGGAGATTTAGATGTTTTCTTTCATGGTATTTTTTTCAAAATATAATTTGCCGAAAGAATAGCTTCTCCCCAAAAGTTATCTGGTAAGCCAGAACTAATTAGTAAGGCATTCATCATTTCTTTAAGAGTGCTATTTTTTCGTTCGGCTATACCGTTGGATTGAGGTGAATACGGGGATGTAGTTTGATGTATAATTCCATGCTCAGCACAAAATTCCTCAAACGGAGACTCGTATTCTCCTCCTATATCACTTCTTAAAGATTTTATTTTCATATTGAGTTGATTCTCAACTTCTGCCTTATACTGTTTAAACATGTCGATTGCTTCGTCCTTACTTCTAAGGAGATATACATTACAGTATCTGGTACAATCATCAATGAATGTGATAAAGTACCTCTTTCCACCTCTAGTTTGACACATTTTCAAATCGCATACATCAGTATGTATTAATTCTAGAGGTTCGGTCTCTCGTTCAACGTGATGAAACGAGGTTCTAGTCATTTTTGCTTCTGCACAAACTTGACATTTATAGTTGGAATCTATATTGCATTTTGGTATGAATTCTAGATTAATTAATTTTCGCAATGTATCAAAATTTACATGTCCCAATGTAGAATGCCATATGTTAGAAGAGTCAACAATATAAGCAGAAGATTCACTTTTATTCAAATCACTGTTCGGTACAACAGTGGTTACATTTGCTTTAAACAAGCCATCACACACATATCCTCTTCCGACATACACTCCGTTCTTTGATATTACAAACTTATCAGCAACAAATGTTAGTTTGAAACCATGCTTGCTGAGCAACGATCCTGAAATCAGGTTCTTGCGGATTTATGGAACGTGGAGAACGTCATTCAATTTTAGTTCCTTTCCAGAAGTTAAATTCAGTACAATCTTTCCCTTGCCTTCAACCTTTGATGCGGACGAGTTACCCATGAATAGTTGCTCGTTATCAGTGGCAGGCTTGTAGGTTGTAAACATCCACTTGTTGGCACATATATGACGAGTGGCTCCTGTGTCTAGAAACCACTCCTTGTTGTTGCCAACAAGGTTGCATTCAGAAACAACTGCACACAAATCCATATATGTGACATCCTATGAATTTCCTACCATATTTGCTTCAGGTTTCTTCTTTTTGGGCGCACGACACACGACTCCTTTGTGGCCTTTCTTCCCACAATTATGGCAAGATCTTTGAAACTTCTTTTGTTTCTTTGCATTAGGATTCTGCTCGCGCTTTCTTTTATTTGTCTTTTCATCCTCAACCACGTTGGATTTTGCCTGCAATGAACTGGTAGCCTTTTTCTCTGATTTTCTGTTGTCTTCTTCGATTCGCAGACGAACAATCAGATCCACCATGGTCATTTCCTTGGGCTTATGCTTTAAATAGTTTTTGAAATCCTTCCATGATGGAGGCAACTTTTCGATAGCAGCAGCCACTTGGAATGACTCACTTAACACCATCTTTTCGTCATAAATTTCATGAATGATAACTTGGAGTTCTTGAATCTGACTGACGACTGTTTTGGAATCGACCATTTTGAAGTCAAGAAACTTTCCAACAATGAATTTCTTTATTCCGGCATCTTCAGTCTTGTACTTCTTTTCTAGTGTTAACCAGAGAACCTTTGCAGTCTCAACGGTACAATATACATTATATATACTGTTATCTAAACCGTTGAGAATGTAATTCTTACAGATGAAGTCAGTATTCTTCCATGCAGTAAAAGCCTCAACTTTGGTGGCGTCTGGCTCTAATTCTTCAACAAACGGTGGATCCTCCGTAATGTATTTGGCCAGGCCCAAGGTTATTAGGTAGAAAAGCATCTTCTGTTGCCAGCGTTTGAAATCTTGGCCATTAAACTTCTCTGGTCTCTCGCCATGCGAATATGGTACAGTTGGTGGAACCAGAGGCGGAGCCGGTGGCACAGTCAGTGTCGGCACAGATTTGTTGTTGTTGTTTTGCGACATTGTCGTCTGCAAATGAAAGCAACTATTAACAATTTCGTTTCAAGATTGTTATCAACCAATCACTAGAAACGTCTGAAAACCGTTTCTATGAACAGTAACGCTTTTAAGCGTTAGTAATAATGAATCAATGATATTTCTGTCGCAATACCAGTTATCAATCTCAGTTTAGCAAGGGAAGTTAAAGAAGCAGTACTGATTAAATGAAGACGCTGAGAAGTAGATTAATATTACCAATTAATGACCGAGTCCAGTGAATGTTGTTTCCTTGAAACGAAATTGCTCCCTATACGGTGTTGTAAGGTTTGGTTGAGCAATCGTTTCCCAAGGATGAAACGATCTCTGTCTGCGATGTTGCGCTACAATCGCAGGCTGTCGACGAACGCAAGGAAGTGGTTTTTATTTTGAAGAACAGTGCAGTGGGGAAGAAGATAAAGAGGAGCGAAATCAGAAATAAACGGTGTCTTCGTTTTGATTTTCGCATGCCTTTATATAGGCTAGAAGAGGCACCTTTACATGAGCAGGCGTTCCTGTTCGAATTGCAACGGCTATGACTGTTGGAAAGGTTGCGACCCTTTACCAACAGACCTTTCCGTTGGCAATTTCGCGGCCAAATTCAAAAAATATCGGTTCCGCAGCACAGCGAGCCCATCGGCATCTGGAGGCCCAATTGATCACCAGACCCCAAGAGCCCCAAGGCCCTATCTTTTGACCATTAAATATTAATATGAGTGCTTATCATGCCATAGTTCATGTCATTGCCTCTCTCTTCCATCTCCTCTTTCTTTTGTAATAACATATCAAACCTTAGTATAAGTAGCGGCAAAGGTGGTATTTTTTCCCCAATGTGGGACTAAATGAGTTTTGCCAAACCTACTCATTCATTTTCAACAATTACTCATTCATTTCCAACAATCCCCTCATGAATGAGTATTATCTAATCTGTTCTTAAAATTTTATGAAACATTTATCATATGGGTAAAAGTAGCACAGAGGCCTTGAACTTTTCCTAGTGTTATATCATTATAACTAACTGTCGAATCAGTAGACTAGACAGTCTTTGAAATGTAAGCCGTTTGTGTAAGTCTATAAAGAAAACACATGATAAATGCTCTTTAACCCCTTGGTTCTCTGTTTGTGTTCGTTTTTGCCATGAACACCAGCTTCGTTTCATGAGTGCTTGAAGAATTCGACCTTACAATTCTTCTTGAAGCGGCCCCTTCGCACTCACATAAGTGATTCTATAAAGAGTATCCCGTAATACTCCACTTGGTTCTTTATAACACCACAGTATAGACATCATTAAAAGTCAAGCTTATCCTATTCTCCGATGGGTAGTGCACTGACTTATCATAGGAATGGTTTGAATTTAACAGTGCCATCAAGTTTATCTTAAACTTAGTTGTCCCTTTGAACCTAGATCTTGGGATCTCCAGTCAACTAGGTGGGGTTTCCATTTTAGAAAACTTTTAATTCATAGGTCTTAAACCCATTCCCATCGATAAGGTTTGAACTTTCTCTCTTGGAAAGCCTTTGGTTAGTGGATCCGCTATGTTATCCTTTGACCTTACATAGTCTATAGTGATAACTCCATTAGAGAGAAGCTGTCTTATGGTTTTATGTCTACGACGAATATGTCGAGACTTACCATTATACAATGTACTATTCGCCCTTCCTATAGCAGATTGACTATCACAATGTATACATATTGGAGGTACCGGTTTTCCCCAGTTTGGGATATCTTCCAAGAAACTCCTAAGCCAATCTGCTTCTTCTGCGGCTTTATCTAGAGCAATGAACTCCGATTCCATTGTCGACCTTGCTATGCAAGTCTGCTTGGATGATTTCCATGAGATTGCTCCATTTCCTAATGTAAACACATATCCACCTATGGATTTTGTGTCATTTTAGCCAGTTATCCAATTGGCATCACTATATCCTTCTATCACTGAAGGATACTTCTCATATTGTAACACATAGTTTTGTGTGTACTTCAGATATCCTAGGACCCTTATTATTGCTTTCCAGTGATGTTTGCCAGGATTACTGGTATATCTACTCAGCTTGCTTATAGCGTATGCAATATCAGGCCTAGTGAAATTCATGACATACATGATACTTCCCAGCATGCGAGAATATTCAAGTTGATATATTCCATCACCGGTGTTCTTTACCCAATTTTGGTTCATATCCACTGGTGATTTTGCAATGGTTATATTATACTGCTTGAACCTTTCAAGTAATTTGGCTATGTAATGTGACTGAGATAAGGCATATCCTTGTGGTGTTTTTATAATTTTCACACCCAAGATTACATCATCCACTCCTAGTTCTTTCATATCGAATCTAGAGGATAACATATCCTTCGTAGATTTTATTATGGCATTATTATTTCCTAGGATTATTAAATCATCAACATAAAGACAAACAATGACATATCCAAAATCTGTATATCTTATATATACGCATTTATCTGATTCATTTTTTTTTTGAATCCATTTGATAACATAGTTTCATCATATTTCTCGTGCCATTGTTTTGGAGCTTGTTTAAGGCCATAAAGTGATTTAACTAATTTGCACACCTTATTTTCATTTCCCGGGCTTAGAAACCCTTCTGGTTGCTGCATATATATTTCTTCTTCCAGTTCACCATTCAAAAATGCAGTTTTCACATCCATTTGGTGTATTTCCAAATTCAATATAGATGCGATTGCAATAAGCATTCTAATTGATGTTATTCTGGTAGCTGGAGAGTATGTATCAAAGTAATCCAGATCTTCCTTCTGTCTGAATACTTTTATTACAAGTCTTGCTTTATACTTGTCTACTGAGCCGCCAGCCTTTAGTTTCTTCTTAAATATCCATTTATATCCTAGTGGTTTTGATCCTTTAGGGAGATCCACTAGTTCCCACGTATGGTTTTGTAGAATGGATTCTATTTCATTATTGACGGCTTCTTTCCAATAAGGAGCATCGGGAGATGACATTGCTTGTTGGTAAGTTAGAGGTTCATTTTCTATCATATATGCATAGAAATCAGGTCCAAAGGATTTAGATATCCTTTGTCGCTTGCTCCTTCTCGGATCCTCTATCTCAGTTTCATCATTCATTTCTCTTTGATCAGCATTATCCTCGGGAGTATCTGAATCTCTTGGCCTCTTTTGAACACTAGTTTCAATAGAGGTCTTTAGAGGATAAATTTGTTCAAAGAATCTTGCATTCCGAGATTCGATAATGGTGTTTTCATGAATATCATCAATTTCAGATTTGTACGCCAAAAATCGATATGCACTACTATTATGAGCATATCCAATGAATATGCAATCTACAGTCTTTGGTCCAATTTTGACCTTTTTCGGTTTTGGTATTTCTACGTTGGCAATACACCCCCACACTTTCGAGTATTTGTTGGATGGTGGTCTATTTTTCCAAAGTTCATGTGGAGATTTAGATGTTTTCTTTCGTGGTATTTTATTCAAAATATGATTTGCCGAAAGAATAGCTTCTCCCCAAAAGTTATTTGGTAAGCCAGAACTAATTAATAAGGCATTCATCATTTCTTTAAGAGTTCTATTTTTTTGTTCGGCTATACCGTTGGATTGAGGTGAATACGGGGCTGTAGTTTGATGTATAATTCCATGCTCAGCACAAAATTCCTCAAACGGAGACTCGTATTCTCCTCCTCTATCACTTCTTAAAGATTTTATTTTCTTATTGAGTTGATTCTCAACTTCTGCCTTATACTGTTTAAACATGTCGATTGCTTCGTCCTTACTTCTAAGGAGATATACATTACAGTATCTGGTACAATCATCAATGAATGTGATAAAGTACCTCTTTCCACCTCTAGTTTGACACATTTTCAAATCGCATACATCAGTATGTATTAATTCTAGAGGTTCGGTCTCTCGTTCAACGTGATGAAACGAGGTTCTAGTAATTTTTGCTTCTGCACAAACTTGACATTTATAGTTGGAATCTATATTGCATTTTGGTATGAATTCTAGATTAATTAATTTTCGCAATGTATCAAAATTTACATGCCCCAATCTAGAATGCCATATGTTAGAAGAGTCAACAATATAAGCAGAAAATTCACTTTTATTCATATCATTGTTCGGTACAACAGTGGTTACATTTGCTTTAAACAAGCCATCACACACATATCCTCTTCCAACATACACTTCGTTCTTTGATATTACAAACTTATCAGCAACAAATGTTAGTTTGAAACCATGCTTGCTGAGCAACGATCCTGAAATTAGGTTCTTGCGGATTTCTGGAACGTGGAGAACGTCATTCAATTTTAGTTCCTTTCCAGAAGTTAACTTTAGTGCAATCTTTCTCTTGCCTTCAACCTTTGATGCAGACGAGTTACCCATGAATAGTTGCTCGTTATCAGTGGCAGGCTTTTAGGTTGTAAACATCCACTTGTTGGCACATATATGACGAGTGGCTCCTGTGTCTAGAAACCACTCCTTGTTGTTGCCAACAAGGTTGCATTCAGAAACAACTGCACACAAATCCATATTTGTGACATCGTCTGAATTTCCTGCCATATTTGCTTCAGGTTTCTTCTTTTTGGGCGCACGACACACGGCTGCTTTGTGGCCTTTCTTCCCACAATTATGGCAAGATCCTTGAAACTTCTTTTGTTTCTTTGCATTAGGATTCTGCTCGCGCTTTCTTTTTTTTGTCTTTTCGTCCTCAACCACGTTGGCTTTTGCCTGCAATGAACTGGTATCCTTTTTCTCTGATTTTCTGTTGTCTTCTTCGATTCGCAGACGAACAACCAGATCCTCCATGGTCATTTCCTTGCGCTTATGCTTTAAATAGTTTTTGAAATCCTTCCATGATGGAGGCAACTTTTCGATAGCAGCAGCCACTTGGAATGACTCACTTAACACCATCTTTTCGTCGTGAATTTCATGAATGATAACTTGGAGTTCTTGAATCTGACTGACGACTGTTTTGGAATAGACACTACAACAAATAAGGGCTTTCATAGCATTTGAAAACGCTATGTTATGCTACGATAGCGTTTCAGAGAACGCTAGGGAACGACATGCTATGGTAGACCTTCAACTTTAAATAACAGTGATACAAACGCTATATAAAATAGTTCTGATATTGCATTTTTGATGTGATATTATTCTAAAACACTATCAGACTTATAATCTGATTGTTACTTTTAATAGCCTTTTTAGGCAGATTTGTATAGCGTTTCTTATGATTACTTTTTATAGCGTTTGTTTTGCGATAGCGTTTCTCAAACGCTATTAAATTTAATATTTATTTAAAGATTTTATTTATTATTATTTTCAACCTTTTCACATATATAATAGCCATTAATCCAATTCTTCTCTGCATATTTTCATAGACCAAAACATGTAAATTATATCACATTATATCATACATATTCAAACAACTTTTCCATTATGTAAACATAGATTTCATGCATATTCAAACTTTTAACATATCCAAATATGATATTTCATACATATTCAAACAATTTTACCATATTCAAACATAGCAATCATACATATCATTCTAGCAACTTTTCCTTTGCCCGTACATAATATTTCATATGTATGATTGTATCAACTTACTTATAAACGAATCTAACATTTGAGTCCATCTCACTTTGCTTTTGTTGGTATTATCTCCCTAACATCTGCAATACAAATAAGCAATCGAAATGTTAGTTTGTTATGTCAAATACATAAAATGAAAGTCCTAAAGGAAGAAAAACCATGTAGCTAGGACTTAAAATATGATGCGACAATGCAATGTTATAGGTGTTGTACGTAAGTAAACAGTATATATATATATATATATATATATATACACACACACAAATTATATGTAATCTATTTAATATTAAATAAATAAAAAGATGCCAAGGTCTATAAGTAAGTTTTCATTGCAACATTGGTTCATGCAACATTTCAATATGTAGAACATGCATTAGGTGTGTAAGCAACCTGTACAAACTATTCTAATCATGTTTAACAACTAGATTCATTTAGCTAACCATTAACATGTAAGTAAATGTACATATATATGCCTTTTGCAAGTTTCATACAATATGTTGTGCTTCCCTACGTTTTAAATACATTAACTTAAACAGAAAAACGACATCAACAAAGAAAAAAATTGGTCGAATATGTTCCAGATCTTCTCCATAGAAGTCCAATTCGATAGGTGGTATGAAAAAATCAACAAAATCGAAAAATGCCTTTATCCTCACCTGCATTCGTAAACAATCGGTTATATCGATTTAATTACTCTTGATGGTTCTCCGTAAATTTAGTACGCTGATTTCATATAGGATACAGTGAAAGTTGTAATATACGACAATATATATCAAATTATCAAATTGAAAAAAAAAAAACTGATTCTCTCCCCAATATTTGCGTAGGTCGGATGCTCGTTTTCCAATTAAAACATTTTCTCACCTTTCAAGCATGTACTTGTCATTATTTTGTGTGTCGTCATGATTGAATTCACACATGCAAATCTCTATAAATTATCAGAAGTTAGTTCACATACGATCATATTTACATTGCCACAGTAAGGGGAACATACAGATGAAGTTGAGACTAGAAATATAAATGTACCAATTGATTGATATGGTTGAAACTAATACAAGTTGTCAGGACTGAAAAAACAAAAAAACTGAAACCAGAACAAGTTGCCAGGACTAAAAAAAAATGAAAGATTTTTTGTTTTTTGAAACTATAATATGTTTCTAGCTCCATGGGGTTTGTAAAAGGAAATCACAATTCATCATTAGTGGAACAAAATAAACCACAACACCAATTTCATGAACAAGAACGGTATATAAACACATATACAACATCCCTTACGAAAAATACAGTGCAAAATCATCAATATAGGAAGAATATCAAACTAACCTCAAACATCATAAAATATATCAGTGGTAGTAAGCTTCTGTACCGCTTATTACTTGTCATAAGCACATCAACATTAGCTTCACCAATATCTGACGACTATCCAGAATCTACTTCATCTAGAGGACATGACCACCGTATCGTCTTTGACTCTACACCACCACTTTGCAAATAATGAGGATATTACACCTGAAGCTCAAATGCTGCTTCAATATATTATTATTATACTATACAATACTCAGCTTAGTATAAAACTTTAGATATAGTCCATGTTATCATGATTAATGTTTCTTGCTCACCTTTGAATTCAGATATAATCTAACCTGATTATTATTATTAAACCGTACAATACTCAGCTTAGTATGAAACTTTCAAGTACATAAACGCTTAAGACTTACAGGTAAATGGCATTATTTTGAGTGACAGTTTAGTAAAAAAAAAAATTAAATCAAATATCAGGAGAAGCTAAATTTTCATACAAATGGTATAAATCAATTTACATAAGAAACACAAGTTTTCGAATAAGTCTGAATGGAACACACTCATGATCAGTTTCACAAATCATTGAAAGGCACAATAGCATCATAATGCATACATATTTCTTCAGTGAGAGCATCATAGCCATTGATATTTATAGTGCACCTTACGTTGGTTAAATGATGTTTAAACCCTACATTGACATCTGACTTGCATAACTGGATTTTTCTCGGTAAGGGATATATCAGGATTGAACTTTACAGGTTCTTTCCATATAAGCTCCATGATATTTTCTGCAGTAATTGATGGTTGCTCAAAATCGAAGTTGAATGGTTGTGGACAAACCGATTCATCGTTGATATCATCAATAGATGCAAGATATGGGTAACAAAGAGCTTCCTCAATTGTAATTCTCTTGTTTGGATCAGAAACAAGCATTTTCTCTAACAAATCGACAACTCCAGCAGACATACTAGGAAATTGTAAGGAAATATTCTGCTTAGGATACTGAGAGAGTTTCCTAACATATCTTCTTGCATTGTCACTTCGTAGGAAGCCTAGGCTTGTATCGTCAGGTGATCCTATTAACTCAGTTATCAACCTCAATTGATAAACATAATCTTTTCCTGAAAATAACAGTTCCCTTGTTCCAATTTCACCAAGTATGCAACCAATTGCCCATAAATCAATTGCAGCCGTATATTCAGAACAGTTGAGAAGCAGTTCCAGGGCTCGGTACCAATGAGTTACAACATGCTCTGTCATGAAATCTGTTTCTGAAGTTTTTCTTGCTAATCAAAAGTCGCCGATGTTAAGGTCACAGTTTGTGTTTACAAGCAAATTGTTTGGTTTAAGATCACGGTGTAGTACACTAGCCGAGTGTATATATTTTAATCCTCGAAGTAGTTGATATTGGAAATACTGACAATGATCATCAGTCAACGGCTGATTGGATCAGATAATGTGATGAAGATCGGTGTCCATTAATTCATAGACAATGTACACATCATTGAATGTGTCCTTTTGTGGAAGGCGGATGATATCCTTTATGGCAACAACATTTTCTTGATCCATATGACAAAGCAACTTTATTTCTCTTAATGTCCTTTTTGCATCAATTTGATTATCAAATGCATTACCTATCTTCTTAATTACCACTTCCTATCGTGTTTGTGAATTCACAGCAACACAAACAATGCCATAAGCGCCTCTGCCGACAGGCCTAATAGGAGGAACATGTTTGCAGGTAATCTCAAACAAATTGCCATAGACATTGTACTGCACGTAACGACCACCGTGCGTCATAACTCCCTTAATCGGGTGGTATTGCACGTCGCCCGAACCCGATCCACTATCCATTGCTACTAAACAGTGATTCGCTTCGG
This sequence comes from Allium sativum, assembly GCA_030737875.1. Lineage (NCBI taxonomy): Eukaryota > Viridiplantae > Streptophyta > Magnoliopsida > Asparagales > Amaryllidaceae > Allium > Allium sativum. The sequence goes on from CM060924.1 coordinate 1,052,557,389, forward strand.
ATAAAACGAAAACAAGCTAGAAATAGATCAAAGACGCTGAAATGAGAAGATAAAAAAGATAATTGGTTGTTTTAAGAGGTTATTTAAGGGGAAACCCATGAAATATCTAAGCTTTATTTTGCAGTTTGCTTTTTTAATGTCGATTCTGGTCAGTCAGTGAATATAAATTCATTTTCATGTGTCTATATGCACTGTTATTACGGCGCTCGACTAGTCGCGACTAGTCGTCGACTAGTTGGCTAGTCGAGGTTCAAGCCTCGACATGAAACATCGACTTGCCAAACATCGACTGAAAACTGAAACCCTAGAAATCGAACTCACCGGAACCTTAAATCGAAGTCTCGATGTCGGATTTGGAACCCTAAAATGATGAACTCGAAGTCGATTTGGAAGTCGATGTCGCATTTGAGTACTGGAAGTCGTTTCACTCTAATCATCCGTTATTGCAGATCAACTAAGTGCTCTAGCTTCGAATTGGGGGCAGATGAAAACACGAGGTAGAGCCGCAGATAAAAGAGGATGTTGCCGATCCAATGTCTTGAGTTTTATTTATTTATTTTTTCCCTAGTGCACAAAGAAGATAAAAGCAGCTGCTGATATAGACCCAAACGTAGGCTACCACATTTTTATCTCATTTGGAGTGGGTAAGGCATTTTTTTTTGTAGGCCAGGCTATCATGTGGACCATGTTTGTCTCTTTTTATCAGCTATCAAACTACATACCCATGTCGACATGTTAAATATGATCATATGTAGCCAACTACAAGTGGAAAAACAAAAGTTGAGAAACTAGGTTTAACATGTTAAATATGATTTACCATATGTCAGTACATATTTGAATTTTGTCCATATGTATTAGTTAGAAATTTCAAATTATATATGTATATATTTATTTATCGACTAGACCGACTAGTTTACGACTAGTCCACTAGTCGACTAATTAGACCTTTATCGACTCGATTCGACTTACCGCCGTGATAACCATGTCTATATGTATGTCGTATATTATGGTCATGATGGTGTATTTTTTTATTATCTTGTATGTTATCTACGTATATCTCTTGGATGTGCGTCGGACACTCATGTGTAAACCTGCTTTGTTCTATCCTGCTAAAAACACATGTTTATTATTTTATATTGATACCGAGTACATACGTTTTCTTGAGAACTTTACGGCTCCATGCCTGTGCAGTGAAAACAGCAACATATAGTGAGCACCAGATTTTGTCAAAATATTGTGGTAGTGCTAAATGCATTAATCTTTTCCCCCGAATTGCTCTGAGTAATCCAAAGTTTGTTTCACCCATGGACAACCATACCCCATACACTTAACAGACCGAAAAATGGTTAATCGGTCCCAAATACCATTGCTTCCGTGCTTATTTTTGTAATAAAAGGTCATATAATCCAACAAAACATGTTCTATGATTGTAAAATTTATAAACCAAATTAGCTTCATAGGAGAAGGAAAGTTTACAGTTCCCGTGGCAGCCTGGCTCAATTCTCCAAAGTCTGCATTTCTTTTGCAACTACATATATTTACATACATGAAGGTGCAAAAATGATTACTAATAAGGAAGACATAGTAAGAGCTAAAAAAAGAAACAATATAATATGAGGAAAAGAAGTACCATGGGGAACCGTTGCATGCACATCCAGAACCACTGTTGCGTGTAAGCTCCAGCGGAAGTCTGTTTAAACATTTTATTGTTGTTGCTACTGATTAACTTTAATTTATAAGATGACTTATCAGTAGGCAGTATCAGCTTAGTCAGAGCACAATTGTTTGTGAAGCTCCACGGGAAGACTGTCAGAGCATATATGACAGTGGAAATATCAATTTGCCCAAAAAGCACATGTCATATAACATTGGAAATATCATTTTTGGTGAAGCAATTGTTTGCATCAACTTGTGAAAGAAGTATCTAACATTTTTTGTTGCACATATCATTTTGCCTGAAATAAGCAAGAAAAGCACTCAGTTTGTTTTATTATTTTTCATTTTACAGAGTTAAGTTGTGTGCCTTTATTCATTCCCATTCGCGAAACAACTTATAAGCGTAACTGTCCAATGTTTAAAGCTCTTAGTTATTGAGATATACAAAATTGAATGGCACATAATTTGTTTATAATGAAGTAACTTTAGGCTATAAAGCTCCATCTGATTTTGAAAGTGTTAACATCTATTCATACACGTAGCATGTAATACATAGCAAAATAAAGTACATATTTTGATAGTGTATGACGTATTATTGAAATAGATTAACATCTAAATAAAGTACATCATTAGGACTTTTTAGTCAAAGATGAAGGTCGATGGTTCAGTCATAACACCATTAAAGAATTGTTAGAAAGAGGACATTTATCCCAAAACCTCACACACAATCTAGCCAAGTCAACCAAAATCAACAAATAGATTCATTTACCTACAGAAGATATTAAAACATCCTTAAATCTATAGCAAACAACATTAAAGTCTAAGTTAATTAATAAACAAATAAATCGATCACCATAAACCTCTTGGCTATTCTAAAACTCAAAATAATAAACATAAGTCTCTTATCAAAGGATCGCAGAATCAGGAGAATGCATACAAAAAAAAAACACAGAGAATATAAAAAACAAAAAACAATGGGTAGGAAAGAAAAGGAAGCACCAAAAGGATATGTGAACTGTCAATCCTAGTAGGAAAAGGAAAAGAGGAGAGGAGAGTGTACCTATATAGAAAGCTCTTGCATCATAGAAATATTCTGCTGCTACCGGACATGGTTGCTCAGGAATATGGATATAAGCAACTATCTGACATCGTGAGAAAGATGCCCATAACAAACGTAGAAGGAAAACCAACCAGCGCTCTACAAACAATGGTTATTCTACAACTTATAATCAAGCTACCTATTACTTGTTAATAAGTTTACTTCGGGTACTCTCCAATTTACAATATAGGTTCATGCTATTTTGATTAGCCCAATTTAACAGCAATTGGAACTTTTGTGCATAATGATTGCATTCACCTCTTTTGGAATTCATGTACTAAATAAAGTTGTAGTACAAACTACCAATGAGTGACACTCACACAGTTTAATGTGATTTATTTTTCAGATGTCACATTTGTTGTCTAACATGTTTCATGCTAATCTCTTTCAGAAATTGCTAAAAGTAAAAAAAATGACAACTGTTAATCAACGACAACTGTTCCTCAAAGAAGTTTACGAAAATCTCATGGCATCCACAATGGAAACAGAGCTTGTTGATGATATCCTACAATGAGCATGATGGATTTTACGATCACGTCCCCACTCCCAAAATTGTTCCTAATCCGGATGGTGTGGTCGTGTACCACCTTACTACTTTCAATATGATAGGCTGAGAGTTAGGGTTCCTGTAACAACCCGTATTTTCAATAACCTATTATAACATAAATCGAGGCAGAATTTAATTCAAAAATCTGAATTAAGGGAAACGGGCTATGCCATTGCGTTCGTCTCGGAAAAATACGCAAAATAGAGTCCGAGTTTTCGAAAATCGGAGTCCGTATGACCCAGTTAAGGCCCATTGAAGTTTTCAGAAATTTCCATAGTAAAAACAGATTTAAATTTTAAATTAAAAACAAGGATTAGGGCTAATTGGCGTCAGGCGGGAAAACTCCCGCCAGGACCCCCATGTCGACAGGCATGTCGACAGGGGTCTTAGGGTGTCGACTGCCCTGTCGACAGCCCTGTCGACACGGGGTGGCCAGGCAGTTTTTCCTGGCGCACCATTTTGATTTGGGCTTGGTTGTGAGGCTTGGTTCTAGAGAATTCTGAAATCTGACGGACCTAAACTAACCTAGGGTTAATCCTAGGGCTAAAAACACTCTAATCTTCTATAAATAAGCCCTAATCCTACCCTAAAACCTCATTATTCACTCTAGCAACCAAACTATGTCAAATTGAATTCTCAAATGGCCTCCACCTAAAAACCCTAGCCTCCACCCTCTTCAAAAATCATTCCTATGAAGATTTTGATGTTCATACAAGCATTTCTAAGTTGTATGAATGATCATTAGCTTGCATACATCATCAAGTTGCAAGCTTTATTTGCTAAGCTAGAGTTTTTGGGATTTTTGTTAATTGGAGCTTTGTTTTGGGTTTTTATATGCTTGCATAAAGGGCTTTTCAATCTTTATTAGTGGATTTGTGTCTTCATAATATTTGTAAGCCCTCTTACCTTCATTTTAGAAACTCTAAAGTTAATATCTGATGAAAGTTGGGATTTATGTATGTTTAATAAGTTATGCATGCTTATGCGAGTTCACTATGCTATGTTATGCATGTTTAATAAGTTATGCATGCTTATGCGAGTTCACTATGCTATGTTATGCATGTTTAATAAGTTATGCATGCTTATGCGAGTTCACTATTCTATGTTACACATGTTTGACAAGTTATGCATGTTTATGCAAGTTCACTATGCCATGATTAGCAAGTTTAACAAGTTATGCATGTTTATGCAAGTTCACCATGCCATGATTTGCAAGTTTAACAAGTTATGCATGTTTATGCAAGTTCACTATGCCATGATTAGCAAGTTTAACAAGCTATGCATGTTTATGCAAGTTCACTATGCTAAGTTATGCAAGTCCAACATGTTATGCATGTTTATTATAGTATGTGAGATTCATCATATATGTTGTGCCAAGTTCCCTCTTTCTATCCTTTATGCGTTATGACGAATATGTAAGCGATAGAATGACGTTGGGGGTTTTTGGGTAAAACTTAAAATACATGAAAATATAAGATTGGGAATTTACCTATTAAGTTAGGTCTACCCCTTGGGAATTTACCTATTAAGTTAGGTCTACCCAAGTATTTGTTAAACTTGTAATTATGGTTTGAAAATAAAGTGGACATGACACTTAGAAAACATGTGTGGCCAACTCGAGGTTGGGTTGAGTTTGTAGCGTAAACCTACCCGGAACCAACCGACTTAACTAGTTGCTACGAACAATAAGACCCAATGTGAGAAGTTGGTCATGTGTACCTTGGACCCGAGGTTAGACCAAGTTGTGGTGTAAAGCTACCCGGACCCGCCCGGCTTAACTAGTAACCGCAACAAAGTCTAATGTGAGAGGTTAAGGTACAATTAAATTAATTAATGGCTCATGATTAGGGTTAAGTCATGGCCCACTAATACTTAACCAATTTTGGGGATACGAAGGATTAAATGGGGTTAAGTGGTGAACTGTTGGTTACACTTAACTAATTTAATCCATGTTTAGTGAGGGGTTAAACCACACTTATCCCTCTTAGGAAACCCTAGCAACGTGGTCTGTTCCAGCAGTAATCCCAGTTTGGTATCATTCACAACCCTAGAGGCTAGGCTAGGGCGGGGCACGATTACTGGACTGATGTAAGCGACCAAAGCGACGGCTGAGTGGTACAGCGGTGCGGGTCCAGGCGGGCTACGGACGTGCACGTAGTTCGGTGTTGGACAAACTCGAGGCACGGGTACCAGTAGGTTTAGACTGTGCATTATTGCTTAGGTGTCTGGGGTTGACACCCGTGGGCTTGATACACCCGAAGGTGGACCCGGCACAGTCTGACTACAACCATATGTGGGCCGTATGGACACCAACACTTGACGTGTTAGGTTTATAGGGAGCTGATCGACTAGACCGTTGGGCTGGACCTTGCATTAAGGTCACCTCATGCTATTGGGCCAAGGTTTGGGCTGAAGGATCAATACCTGTTATGTTAGTTGCTAGTACACTGTGGTGCAAAGCTTAATCTTCTTTATGTGATGACACCTTTATCTATTGCCAGTATATTCATCTCAGTTTCCATCATGATGTTAGCTTTATTAGTTTATAGACTGATCGTAGTAGGGCTTACCAGTCTTTTTGACTGACCTGTTTTCTTTAGCTTCTTTTCTTCCGTTCCCCCCCCCCCCCCCAGGTTCTCAGGGAGGGAACAGTGGTGCTTAGCTTGGATCGCTTGCTTGTTCGCTGGATAGCTCATGTATGTCTGGACATTGAGCTCGCTATGGTTTATCACTTTTATTTTTGGGGATAACACTATGTATTTCAGTATTTCTGTTTATGTTGTACTAGACATATTTATTTTGGCAGATGACTTTATGATGTACTAGACTTGTTTTGAGATGGTTTGAGATATTCCGCTGTTTTATTCTCACTTACTCTGTTTTACATATATATATTTATGTTCCTGTTCTGCCTTGATATATCATTATGCATGCTTACCCAGTTCTAACGCCCCCCAGAAGCTAGTGCCCCCGAAAGAGTGACCCTAGCGGAGGTGGGGTGTTACAAATTTGGTATCAGAGCATATGGTTTACGAGAAAGAACAAAAAGTTTTTAAAAAGACTTTTGAAAAACTATTTTCAAAACAAGTATAAAGTATTTTCCAAAGAAAAGTCTAGTATTTTAAAAGGCTATTCCCCAAAAAGCCATTAGCGTTATCCTTCGTTCCCTTGACCTAATCTTATCTTATCCTTCGTTTCAGTATGGCTGAGAATCTTGCCATCCCGGATGGAGTAAATGTGCCACTCTGGTATAGGAGACTTCTAGAAGCTAGGGCGGTAGCCGGCCCCGCAAACCCTACTCCCACTCCCCCTCCTGTAGTCGAGAATCCTCCCCCTAATGTCCCTCCTCCGGTGGTTCCTGTTCCCCCTCCTCCAGCAGTTAATATTCCTCCTCCCATTGCTAATGTTCCTCCTCCTCCTGTTGCGGAGGCTCCTCTCCCTCCTCCTCCCCCTCAGCACCTTCAGGTTGAGTTCACCAAGGTTTGTAAAGACTTCAAGGCGATGGGAGGCAAGAATTTCCTAGGCACGGAATCTTTTGTTGAAGCTAGGAATTGGCTGAAGGACACTGAGGACTTGTTTGCTGTCTTTGGGATTGATGACGAGAGGAAAATCTTATTGACAGTGTGGCTTTTGAAGGACGAAGCAGCCTATTGGTGGGAGGTCACCAATGGGACGAGGCCCGTTGAGACTTGGGCCGATTTGAGGGCTAGATTTGTGGCCAAGTTTCTATCTTCTGCTGAGGCGAATTTACAAATGGAGAAGTTCATTGCATTAAAGCAAGGTGATATGTCTGTCAAGGAGTATGTGAACAAGTTTAATCAGCTGGCCCGTTTTGGTTTGGATATGGTGAACACTCCTGAGAAGAAGGCTCTTCGATTTGCTAGAGGATTGAATGAGCCGCTGCAGGGCTTGGCGATGTCACATATTCCGCATGGAGCTACTTTTGAGAGTTTGGTCAGTATGGCTCTACTTCAGGGAGATGGAAAGAAAGAGGTCAAGTCGAGTGATACTCAAGCGAAAAAGACTGATTCTCAAGGTAAAGGCAATCAAGGTGGTCAAAGCAGTCAGGGGAATCAGAGCAAGAACAAGAAGGGAAACAACAACAAAGGCAAGGGAAAGTGCAATTACTGTGGTGTGCTTGGACACTTTGCTAAGGATTGTAGGAAGAAGAAAAGGAAGCTTAGTGGTGGATGTTTTTCCTGTGGTGAGACTGGACACTTCAGCAAGGAATGCCCGAAGAAGAAAGGACAGGCTGGACCTTCAGGAGGGCAAGTTCATGCTCTCAATACCGCTCCAGTTCCCGACCGAGGTAGTGTTTCTGTTGAGAACCTTGTTTATGTTTCTGATCTTCCAGTTCGTACCTTGTTTGATTCTGGTGCATCACATAGCTTAATTTCATCTGATCTTGTTGATAGCTTGCACCTTAGTACTAGCTTAGTGGATGATCCCGTTTGTGTTTCGAATCCCATTGGGGGTTCTGCTCATCTATCTATGATATGTGAGGATCTGAGGATCTCTATACTCAGTGTAGAGTTCTTGTGTAGTGCATATGTTCTTGGTTTCAGGGGATACGGATTGATATTGGGCATGGATTGGCTGTCCCGATATGGAGCCATTCTTGATTGTGAGCATAGGGTTGTGAGGCTTGTGACTCGCCTTGGCAACACCTTAGAGATTTCATGCAATCCGAAGGACCCCGTCATGTTGTGCTATCTTGAATCTCTCGACTCGTCAGAGGAAACCCTTCAATCTGTAAGGGTGGTCCGAGATTATCCAGATGTTTTTGAAGAAGTTAAGGGGTTGCCCCCTAAACGAGAGATTGATTTTCGCATTTATCTGGTGGATAATGCTAAGCCTGTTTCTTTGCCCGTTCGGCACATGGCTCCGCGTGAGAGACGGGAGCTCAGCAAGCAAGTAAAAGAGTTACTTGAGAAGAACTTCATCAGACGATGTATATCCGAATGGGGAGCGCCTGTGGTGTTTGCTACTAAGGCAGATGGTTCTCTTCGACTCTGTGTGGATTATAGAGAATTGAATAAGCTGACTAAGAAGAACAGACACCCGTTACCGAGGATCGATGATCTCTTTGACCAGCTTGTTGGTGCTTCTGTTTTCTCTCAGCTTGATCTTGCTACTGGATTTCATCAGCTCAGAGTGACTGAAGATAGTATAGACAAGACTGCATTCAGAACTCCGGATGGATTCTTTGAATGGCTTGTTATGCCGTTCGGCTTGACGAATGCACCCGCGTATTTCGTGGACTTGATGAGTAGGGTGTTTCGGGAGTTCTTGAACAAGTTTATCGTGGTCTTTGTGGATGATATTCTGGTCTTCTCCAAGGATGAAGAAGAGCACGCGAGGCATCTTGTAGAGGTGATGGATACGCTTAGAGCGCATCAGTTAAAGGCCAAGTTCTCCAAGTGTCACTTTTGGAGAAGGGAAGTTAGATTCCTTGGGCATATTGTATCCAAGCAAGGCTTAGCGGTGGACCCCGCTAAGGTGGTTGCAGTTCAGGATTGGAAGACTCCAAGGAATGCAACCGAGGTGAGAAGTTTTCTAGGTCTTGCGGGTTTTTACCGGAAGTTCATCAAGGACTTCGCGAAGATATCCGCTCCTCTTACTAAGTTGACTAAGAAGAACTTAGTTTTTTCTTGGGATATGGACTGTGAGCTTGCTTTTCAAAGACTCAAGAGAGCCCTTACCTCAGCACCAGTTCTAGCTTTACCCGATGGTGGTAAGATATTTACCGTGTACACTGATGCTTGTGGCACGGGATTGGGCGCCGTTCTGATGCAAGAGGGCAGAGTTATATGTTTTGGTGGGAGGCAACTTAAGGTGCATGAGAAGAATTATCCCACCCATGATCTAGAGCTGGCAGCGATAGTATATGCACTCAAGGCTTGGCGTCATTATCTTCTGGGAGAGAGATTTGAGTTGTATACAGATCATAAGTCTTTGAAGTATCTCTTTTCGCAGAAGGATCTGAACTTGAGGCAGCAGAGATGGATGGAATTCTTGGCTTCCTATGATTTTGATATAGCCTATACCCGTGCCAAGGGGAATGTTGTGGCGGATGCGTTGAGTAGAAAAAGGTTGACACTAAGTCCTCTATTTGTTGAGATGAAGAATTTAGAGTTCTTGGCAACCTTTGATTTTTCTTTGACAGTTGAGTCGATGATCGGTTCTTTGGCATCTCTAGAGCTCAGGCCTACCCTTCTGGATCAAGTTGGGGCTTCGCAGAAGGAAGACCCTCAGATAATTGAGATCATGGATAAGCTGATTCGAGGGGAGACATCTAGTCACCTTGCTCGATATTCTATAGATGATAAGGGTTGGCTGAGGAGAGACGGAAGGCTTTGTGTTCCAATGGTAGAAGACTTGGTGAGGAAAGTTCTTGATGAAGCACATCGCTCCAAGTTGACTATACATCCGGGTGGAGATAAGATGTATAAGGATATGAAGCGCATTTTCTTCTGGCCTGGAATGAAGAAGGATGTGGCAGAGTTTGTCTCTAGATGTGTTGTCTGTCAGAGAGTAAAAGCCGAGTCGAAGAAGCCCGGTGGGCTATTGCATCCTCTAGAGGTCCCGCTATGGAAGTGGGAGAGTATTTCTATGGACTTTATTGATGGGCTTCCAAGGTCAAGAAAAGGGAACACGAGCATTTGGGTTATTGTAGATAGACTTACAAAGAGTGCTCATTTCATTCCGGTGAAGAGCAAAAGGACCGCATCTGGACTAGCATCAGTATATCTTCGTGAGATAGTACGACTACATGGAGTCCCTTCCAGCATAGTCAGTGACCGAGACCCCATCTTTACTAGTCAGTTCTGGAACAGTTTGCAGGAAGCTATGGGCACGAGGTTGAACCTGAGTACGGCCTATCACCCACAAACAGACGGCCAAACAGAAAGGGTGAATAGGGTACTTGAGGACTTGTTGAGGCTTTGCATTCTGGATTTTGGTGGTGCTTGGGAAGACCATCTTCCTCTTGTTGAGTTTGCATATAATAACAGTTATCAAGCAAGCATAGGGATGGCACCATTTGAAGCTTTATATGGGAGGTCGTGCAAGTCACCTACATGTTGGTGGGAGACTACAGATAAGCTTATACTTGGACCTGACATGATTAGAGATACATCCGAGAAGGTCGAGTTGATTAGAAGACGGATGAAGGCGGCCCAAGACTGACAGAAATCCTATGCTGATAAGCGAAGATCCGATTTGGAGTTTGATGTTGGGGACATGGTTTTCGTAAAGGTTTCTCCTTTGCGGAATGTGGTCCGATTTGGAGCTGTTGGGAAGTTGGCACCAAGATTTGTTGGACCCTTCCCTGTCATAGAGAGGATTGGGAAGATGGCTTATAAAGTGCAATTGCCCGAGAAGTTGTCCGGAGTGCATAATGTCTTTCATGTCTCGCATCTCCGAAAGTGCCTACATGAGTCCGCTGAGGTGGTTGAACCTAGCATTCTTAAAAACGTGGAAGTAGAGAAAGAGGCAACTTTGAGGAGAGCTCCGATTCGTATCTTGGGGACAGAGACCAAGAAGCTAAGGAATCGAGAGGTCAAGCTAGTGAAGGTTCAATGGGGTGAAGCCGAAGAAGACGCAACTTGGGAAACCGAGGAGAAGATGCGTGGGCTTTATCCATTCCTTTTTGAGGGTACACTCTCAATCTCTTTCCTTTGTTAGCATCTCTTTCTCTTTGCTATCCATGTTTATCTAGTTATCGTGCTAATCTTGTCATGAGAACCTTAGGTAGAAACCCTTTGGATGAAACATGTGTTTGAGACATGTTATGTTTGATGGTTGCAAGTGGTTGCAAGTGTTTGCAAGTGGTTACTCGTGGATGCATTATACACATTAGGCACTAGATCGGCTCACACACTCCTCATATTGCATGTGCATGAGTGTTTATGCTTATTCTTGGATGAAATTTGTATGCCATCACATGGATGTATGATTGAGCACGCATGTAGATATTATACATTATGTTAGGGATTTGCATACATATGGATACATTTCACTAACATATTTTGCATTGATCTTTGCATTAGATAAGTACATATACACACACTTTTGCATATGTACATACAGCATTTAGAATCTTTTAAGGACAATGATTGCTCGTGGATGATGTCTTGAGTAGATGGATGTTGGATGGTAGGATACGTTCTTCCTAACTTGAAGATTTCGGGGACGAAATCCTTTAAGGAGGGGAGAATGTAACAACCCGTATTTTCAATAACCTGTTATAACATAAATCGAGGCAGAATTTAATTCAAAAATCTGAATTAAGGGAAACGGGCTATGCCATTGCGTTCGTCTCGGAAAAATACGCGAAATAGAGTCTGAGTTTTCGAAAATCGGAGTCCGTATGACCCAGTTAAGGCCCATTGAAGTTTTCAGAAATTTCCATAGTAAAAACGGATTTAAATTTTAAATTAAAAACAAGGATTAGGGCTAATTGGCGTCAGGCGGGAAAACTCCCGCCAGGACCCCCATGTCGACAGGGGTCTTAGGGTGTCGACTGCCCTGTCGACAGCCCTGTCGACACGGGGTGGCCAGGCAGTTTTGCCTGGCGCACCATTTTGATTTGGGCTTGGTTGTGTGGCTTGGTTCTAGAGAATTCTGAAATCTGACGGACCTAAACTAACCTAGGGTTAATCCTAGGGCTAAAAACACTCTAATCTTCTATAAATAAGCCCCTAATCCTACCCTAAAACCTCATTATTCACTCTAGCAACCAAACTATGTCAAATTGAATTCTCAAATGGCCTCCACCTAAAAACCCTAGCCTCCACCCTCTTCAAAAATCATTCCTATGAAGATTTTGATGTTCATACAAGCATTTCTAAGTTGTATGAATGATCATTAGCTTGCATACATCATCAAGTTGCAAGCTTTATTTGCTAAGCTAGAGTTTTTGGGATTTTTGTTAATTGGAGCTTTGTTTTGGGTTTTTATATGCTTGCATAAAGGGCTTTTCAATCTTTATTAGTGGATTTGTGTCTTCATAATATTTGTAAGCCCTCTTACCTTCATTTTAGAAACTCTAAAGTTAATATGTGATGAAAGTTGGGATTTATGTATGTTTAATAAGTTATGCATGCTTATGCGAGTTCACTATGCTATGTTATGCATGTTTAATAAGTTATGCATGCTTATGCGAGTTCACTATGCTATGTTATGCATGTTTAATAAGTTATGCGTGCTTATGCGAGTTCACTATGCTATGTTACACATGTTTGACAAGTTATGCATGTTTATGCAAGTTCACTATGCCATGATTAGCAAGTTTAACAAGTTATGCATGTTTATGCAAGTTCACCATGCCATGATTTGCAAGTTTAACAAGTTATGCATGTTTATGCAAGTTCACTATGCCATGATTAGCAAGTTTAACAAGTTATGCATGTTTATGCAAGTTCACTATGCTAAGTTATGCAAGTCCAACATGTTATGCATGTTTATTATAGTATGTGAGATTCATCATATATGTTGTGCCAAGTTCCCTCTTTCTATCCTTTATGCGTTATGACGAATATGTAAGCGATAGAATGACGTTGGGGTTTTTTGGGTAAAACTTAAAATACATGAAAATATAAGATTGGGAATTTACCTATTAAGTTAGGTCTACCCCTTGGGAATTTACCTATTAAGTTAGGTCTACCCAAGTATTTGTTAAACTTGTAATTATGGTTTGAAAATAAAGTGGACATGACACTTAGAAAACATGTGTGGCCAACACGAGGTTGGGTTGAGTTTGTAGCGTAAACCTACCCGGAACCGACCGGCTTAACTAGTTGCTACGAACAATAGGACCCAATATGAGAAGTTGGTCATGTGTACCTTGGACCCGAGGTTAGACCAAGTTGTGGTGTAAAGCTACCCGGACCCGCCCGGCTTTACTAGTAACCTAAACAAAGTCTAATGTGAGAGGTTAAGGTACAATTAAATTAATTAATGCCTCATGATCAGGGTTAAGTCATGGCCCACTAATACTTAACCAATTTTGGGGATACGAAGGATTAAATGGGGTTAAGTGGTGAACTGTTGGTTACACTTAACTAATTTAATCCATGTTTAGTGAGGGGTTAAACCACACTTAACCCTCTTAGGAAACCCTAGCAACGTGGTCTGTTCCAGCACTAATCCCAGTTTGGTATCATTCACAACCCTAGAGGCTAGGCTAGTGCGGGGCACGATTACTGGACTGATGTAAGCGACCAAAGCGACGACTGAGTGGTACAGCGGTGCGGGTCCAGGCGGGCTACGGACGTGCACGTAGTTCGGTGTTGGACAAACTCGAGGCACGGGTACCAGTAGGTTTAGACTGTGCATTATTGCTTAGGTGTCTTGGGTTGACACCCGAGGGCTTGATACTCCCGAAGGTGGACCCAGCACAGTCTGACTACAACCATATGTGGGCCGTATGGACACCAACACTTGACGTGTTAGGTTTATAGGGAGCCGATCGACTAGACCATTGGGCTGGACCTTGCATTAAGGTCACCTCATGCTATTGGGCCAAGGTTTGGGCTGAAGGATCAATACCTGTTATGTTAGTTGCTAGTACACTGTGGTGCAAAGCTTAATCTTCTTTATGTGATGACACCTTTATCTATTGCCAGTATATTCATCTCAGTTTCCATCATGATGTTAGCTTTATTAGTTTATAGACTGATCGTAGTAGGGCTTACCAGTCTTTTTGACTGACCTGTTTTCTTTCGCTTCTTTTCTTCCGTCCCCCCCCCCCCCCCCCAGGTTCTCAGGGACGGAACAGTGGTGCTTAGCTTGGATCGCTTGCTTGTTCGCTGGATAGCTCATGTATGTCTGGACATTGAGCTCGCTATGGTTTATCACTTTTATTTTTGGGGAAAGCACTATGTATTTCAGTATTTCTGTTTATGTTGTACTAGACATATTTATTTTGGCAGATGACTTTATGATGTACTAGACTTGTTTTGAGATGGTTTGAGATATTCCGCTGTTTTATTCTCACTTACTCTATTTTACATATATATTTATGTTCCTGTTCTGCCTTGATATATCATTATGCATGCTTACCCAGTTCTAACGCCCCCCAGAATCTAGTGCCCCCGAAAGAGTGACCCTAGCGGAGGTGGGGTGTTACAGTTCCTGCCATTATGGTCTCCCTTAGATCGAAAAGGGCACTGATAATAAGCATAATTTTTTTAAATATACATATATACATATTTAGAAGAAAAGAAGAAGGGATTAAACATATTTGCATGGCTATTTATACATGCTTAGAGGAATTACATTAATAATGTTTGGCTAGCTATATACACCAACGGTCATTCTTATATTACTAATGCTCATAGACATTAGTTTGACATTCTAGGTTTTATTAATGTGAAATTTTAATGACTGGGCCAACGGATTAACGCTTAAATAATGTAATGTACTACCAAATAATTTTATTATATGCTCCGGTGTTTTCATTTAACTGAAACTAATATAACAGAAACTTCAAAAGAACCACACTAATCGAGAAACAAAAGCAACATACAAATCAGTGCAACAGAGGCTTCAAAAACTTCACAAAGCAAGGATTCAAAGAATCCAAAGCACACATTAGAGAACAGGGACATGGATAACATGCCAAGACATGCATACAAACACCAAAACATAGACAAAAATGTATACCACTGCAATCGATGCACAAATACACCCAAGGGGAGTAACACAATAATCTAGATAGAGAATCCTCGGCCTAGAACTACAGAACCAACAGAGAGAGTTATTGGAGACGATACCAAACCAAACACCTAAAATAAGCACGACAGTCAATAAGCAAAGAACCATCATTACAAGTAATTGCCGTGGACGTCAGAGTTAAAGATGAAAAACAATAGGTCTGAGTCTAAATGTGAAGTAAAGCAAAGGTAACAAGGCAACGACACTCTCTGAAATTCCCAGCCTCTGAAGAAAGTTCTGTTCAAAAGTCAAAATTGAAAACTCGACAATGTAGCAAAGAAATGACTAAGGAATTGAGATTTCCAGTTCAACTGCAAATCGTATAAAACACTAAAATATTTCACACAAACTGGGATAGTGACAGGAGGGAAGGATCTTGCGATGCCAGATCTCTACGAATGACGATAGGGCATAGAAAATATGAACAGATAAATACTATAGTGACTAGTAGAAACATGAACTTAACAAAAAAAAGAAGACGGTTCATAATAATAATAAGAAGCTAGGGAGAGGAGGACGAAGAGATGAGATACATGATGAAAGGGATTACAAAACCAGATGAACTGAGGAAAGGAAAAGAAGAAAAAAAAGTGAGATGACTGAAGAAGCCCTCATCCCGTTGATGCAAACACACTTTGTACAGAAATAATGTAATTTAGCATTTTAAGTGTTGCACAATAATGTACATTCAAATAAGGAATTTAGCATTTTAAGTTTTATAGTTCATAGACCTAGTGATTTGACCTGAAGATAAACATCATTAACAACTGGAAAACATTTCAACTTCACAAAATTTACACTGACAAATTTTGGGACACTTATTTAATGTTCGGCTTCATGTTAAACCTAACAACAAATCTACAAAATTAGCCACAAGATCTAAAATCAATTTTAAAATATCAGTGAATTCACAAAAAAAGCTACAAAGATTCAAATCCTAGTAAACAGTAATAAAGTCAAACAGCTTGAACAATTATATAACTATGAATGAAAATAAAACAAAAAATAAGCTTGAGATGTTCCTCGTCTAAAGACTTTAAAAGCTTGCTCCAAACAACTTATAAATATAAAATAATACCTCCAACAGCAAATCGAATCAGAGAAGCATGGATGGTGGTCACTTATAGCGGTTTGAATTGGAGAAGCACAGATGGCAGCGCTGGTTAGGGATTGGGATCTACTGATAACTTGGTTAGGGTTACGTAAATGCTGGCATCGATCCAATATTGATGGCGGATAGTGACACCGATGCACTGTTGATGGTGGATGGTGCCACCGATTGATTATATTTTGGATTTCGTGGATTTTATTTTTCTGGAAGAGGTAAGTAGAAGGGACGGGGTCTCCTGAGACGCTGGTAATAAACGTTTTTTTCCTTGCAAAATTTTCATTTCCCGCCCTTTTTCACTGTATAGCATTGAGTACCTAAAATTCATGCGTCTAGAGCCATAAATTGTATAGTGTTGAAAAGGAGGCTTGCGGGAACGCTGTATACTTATGCTATCAAACGTCCATATTCTAGTAGTGAGACCATTTTGGAGTCAAGAAACTTTCCGACAATGAATTTCTTCATTCCGGCATCTTCAGTCTTGCACTTCTTTTCAACTGATAACCAGAGAACCTTTGCAGTCTCAACGGTACAATATACATTATATAAACTGTTATCTAAACCGTTGAGAATGTAATTCTTACAGATGAAGTCAGAATTCTTCCATGCAGTAAAAGCCTCAACTTTGGTGGCGTCTGGCTCTAATTCTTCAACAAACGGTGGATCCTCCGTAATGTATTTGGCCAGGCCCAAGGGTTTTAGGTAGAAAAGCATCTTATGTTGCCAGCATTTGAAATCCTGGCCATTAAACTACTCTGGTCTCTCGCCATGCAAATATGGGGCAATTGGTGGAACCAGAGGCGGAGCCGGTGGCACAGTCAGTGTCGGCACAGATTTGTTGTTGCTATTTTGCGACATTGTCGTCTGCAAATGAAAGCAACTATAAAAATTTTCATTTCAAGATTATTATCAACCAATCACTAGAAACGTCTGAAAACCATTTCTATGAACAGTAACGCTTTTAAGCGTTAGTAATACTGAATCAACGATATTGCTGTCGCAACACCAATTATCAATCTCAGTTTAGCAAGGGAAGTTAAAGAAGCAGTACTGATTAAATGAAGACGCTGATAAGTAGATTAATATTACCAATTAATGACCGAGTCCAGCGTATGCTGTTTCCTTGAAACGAAATTGCTCCCTTTACGGCGCTATAAGGTTTGGTTGAGCAATCGTTTCCCAAGGATGAAACGGTCTCTGTCTGCGATGTTGCGCTACAACCGCAGACTATCGACGAACGCAAGGAAGTGGTTTTTATTTTGAAGAAAAGTGCAGTGGGGAAGAAGACAAAGAGGAGCGAAATAAGAAATAAACGGTGTCTTCGTTTTGATTTTCGCAGGCCTTTATATAGGCTGGAAGAGGCACCTTTACATGAGCAGGCGTTCCTGTTCGAATTGCAACGGCTACGACTGTTGGAAAGGTTGCGACCCTTTACCAACAGACCTTTCCGTTGGCAATTTCGCGGCCAAATTCAAAAAATATCAGTTCCGCAGCGCAGCGAGCCCATCGGCATCCGGAGGCCCAATTGATCACCAGACCCCAAGAGCCCCAAGGCCCTAACTTTTGACCATTAAATATTAATATGAGTGCTTATCAAGCCATAGTTCATGTCATTGCCTCTCTCTTCCATCTCCTCTTTCTTTTGTAATAACATATCAAGCCTTAGTATAAGTAGTGGCAAAGGTGGTATTTTTCCCCAATGTGGGACTAAATGAGTTTTGCCAAATCTACTCATTCATTTTCAACAATTACTCGTTCATTTCCAACAATCCCCCACATGAATGAGTATTATCTAATATGTTCTTAAAATTTTAAGAAACATTTATCATATCGGTAAAAGTAGCACAGAGTTCTTGAACTTTTCCTAGTGTTATATCGTTATAACTAACTGGCGAATCAGTAGACTAGACAGTCTTTGAACTGTAAGCCGTTTGTGTAAGTCTATAAAGAAAACACATGATAAATGCTCTTTAACCCCTTGGTTCTCTGTTTGTGTTCGTTTTTGCCATGAACACAGCCTTGGTTTCATGAGTGCTTGAAGAATTCAACCTTACAACTCTTCTTGAAGCGGCGCCTTCGCACTCACATAGGTGATTCTATAAAGAGTATCCCGTAATACTCCACTTGGTTCTTTATAACACCGCAGTATAGACATCATTAAAAGCCAAGCTTATCCTATTCTCCGACGGGTAGTGCACTGACTTATCATAGGAATGGTTTGAATTTAACAGTGCCATCAAGTTTATCTTAAACTTAGTTGTCCCTTTGAACCTAGATTTTGGGATCTCCAGTCAACTAGGTGGGGTTTCCATTTTAGAAAACTTTTAATTCATAGGTAGTAAACCCATTCCCATCTATAAGGTTTGAACTTTCTCTCTTGGCAAGCCTTTAGTTAGTGGATCCGCTATGTTATCCTTTGACCTTACATAGTCTATAGTGATAACTCCATTAGAGAGAAGCTGTCTTATGGTTTTATGTCTACGACGAGTATGTCGAGACTTACCATTATACAATGTACTATTCACCCTTCCTATAGCAGATTGACTATCACAATGTATACATATTGGAGGTACCGGTTTTTCCCAGTTTGGGATATCTTCCAAGAAACTCCTAAGCCAGTCTGCTTCTTCTGCGGCTTTATCTAGAGCAATGAACTCTGATTCCATTGTCGACCTTGCTATGCAAGTCTGCTTGGATGATTTCCATGAGATTGCTCCATTTCCTAATGTAAACACATATCCACTTGTAGATTTTATGTCATTTGAGCCAGTTATCCAATTGGCATCACTATATCCTTCTATCACTGAAGGATACTTCTCATATTGTAACACATAGTTTTGTGTGTACTTCAGATATCCTAGGACCCTTATTATTGCTTTCCAGTGATGTTTGCCAGGATTACTGGTATATCTACTCAGCTTGCTTATAGCGTATGCAATATCAGGCCTAGTGCAATTCATAACATACATGATACTTCCCAGTATGCGAGAATATTCAAGTTGATATATTCCATCACCGGTGTTCTTTACCCATATTTGGTTCATATCCACTGGTGATTTTGCAATGGTTATATTATACTGCTTGAACCTTTCAAATAATTTGGCTATGTAATGTGACTGAGATAAGGCATATCCTTGTGGTGTTTTTATATTTTTCACACCCAAGATTACATCAGCCACTCCTAGGTCTTTCATGTCGAATCTAGAGGATAACATATCCTTTTTAGATTTTATTATGGCATTATTATTTCCTAGGATTAGTAAATCATCAACATAAAGACAAACAATGACATATCCAATATCCGTATATCTTATATATACGCATTTATCTGATTCATTTATTTTGAATCCATTTGATAACATAGTTTCATCAAATTTCTCGTGCCATTGTTTTGGAGCTCGTTTAAGGCTATAAAGTGATTTTACTAATTTGCACACCTTATTTTCATTTCCCGGGCTTAGAAACCCTTCTGGTTGCTGGATATATATTTCTTCTTCCAGTTCACCATTCAAAAACGCAGTTTTCACATCCATTTGGTGTATTTCCAAATTCAATATAGATGTGATTGCAATAAGCATCCTAATTGATGTTATTCTGGTAACTGGAGAGTATGTATCAAAGTAATCCAGATCTTCCTTCTGTCTGAATCCTTTTATTACAAATCTTGCTTTATACTTGTCTACTGAGCCGTCAGCCTTTAGTTTCTTCTTAAATATCCATTTATATCCTAGTGGTTTTGATCCTTTAGGGAGATCCACTAGTTCCCACGTATGGTTTTATAGAATGGATTCTATTTCACTATTGACGGCTTCTTTCCAATAAGGAGCATCGGGAGATGACATTGCTTGTTGGTAAGTTAGAGGTTCATTTTCTATCATTTATGCATAGAAATCAGGTCCAAAGGATTTAGAGGTCCTTTGTTGCTTGCTCCTTCTCGGTTCCTCTATCTCAGTTTCATCATTCATTTCTCTTTGATCAGCATTATCCTCGGGAGTATCTGTATCTCTTGGCCTCTTTTGAACACTAGTTTCAATAGAGGTCTTTAGAGGATAAATGTGTTCAAAGAATCTTGCATTTCGAGACTCGATAATGGTGTTTTCATGAATATCATCAATTTCATATTTGTACACCAAAAATCGATATGCACTACTATTATGAGCATATCCAATGAATATGCAATCTATAGTCTTTGGTCCAATTTTGACCTTTTTCGGTTTTGGTATTTCTACTTTGGCAAGACACCACCACACTTTCAAGTAATTGTAGGATGGTGGTCTGTTTTTCCAAAGTTCATGTGGAGATTTAGATGTTTTCTTTCGTGGTATTTTATTCAAAATATGATTTGCTGAAAGACTAGCTTCTCCCCAAAAGTTATCTGGTAAGCCAGAACTAATTAGTAAGGCATTCATCATTTCTTTAAGAGTTCTTTTTTTTCATTGGGCTATACCGTTGGATTGAGGTGAATACGGGGCTGTAGTTTGATGTATAATTCCATGCTCAGCACAAAATTCCTCAAACGGAGACTCGTATTCTCCTCCTCTATCACTTCTTAAAGATTTTATTTTCTTATTGAGTTGATTCTCAACTTCTGCCTTATACTGTTTAAACATGTCGATTGCTTCGTCCTTACTTCTAAGGTGATATACATTACAGTATCTGGTACAATCATCAATGAATGTGATAAAGTACCTCTTTCCACCTCTAGTTTGACACATTTTCAAATCGCATACAACAGTATGTATTAATTCTAGAGGTTCGGTCTCTCGTTCAACGTGATGAAACGAGGTTCTAGTCATTTTTGCTTCTGCACAAACTTGACATTTATAGTTGGAATCTATATTGCATTTTGGTATGAATTCTAGATTAATTAATTTTCGCAATGTATCAAAATTTACATGCCCCAATCTAGAATGCCATATGTTAGAAGAGTCAACCATATAAGCAGAAGATTCACTTTTATTCATATCATTGCTCGGTACAACAGTGGTTACATTTGCTTTAAACAAGCCATCACACACATATCCTCTTCCAACATACACTCCGTTCTTTGATATTACAAACTTATCAGCAACAAATGTTAGTTTGAAACCATGCTTGCTGAGCAACGATCCTGAAATCAGGTTCTTGCGGATTTCTGGAACATGGAGAACGTCATTCAATTTTAGTTCCTTTCCAGAAGTTAACTTCAGTACAATCTTTCCCTTGCCTTCAACATTTGATGCGGACGAGTTACCCATGAATAGTTGCTCGTTATCAGTGGCAGGCTTGTAGGTTGTAAACATCCGCTTGTTGGCACATATATGACGAGTAGCTCCTATGTCTACAAAACCACTCCTTGTTGTTGCCAACAAGGTTGCATTCAGAAACAACTGCACACAAATCCATATCTGCGACATCCTATGAATTTCCTGCCATATTTGCTTCAGGTTTCTTCTTTTTGGGCGCACGACACACGGCTGCTTTGTGGCCTTTCTTCCCACAATTATTGCAAGATCCTTGAAACTTCTTTTGTTTCTTTGCATTAGGATTCTGCTCGCGCTTTCTTTTATTTGTCTTTTCATCCTCAACAACGTTGGCTTTTGCCTGCAATGAACTGGTAGCCTTTTTCTCTGATTTTCTGTTGTCTTCTTCGATTCGCAGACGAACAATCAGATCCTCCATGGTCATTTCCTTGTGCTTATGCTTTAAATAGTTTTTGAAATCCTTCCATGATGGAGGCAACTTTTCGATAGCAGCAGCCACTAGGAATGACTCACTTAACACCATCTTTTCGTCGTGAATTTCATGAATGATAACTTGGAGTTCTTGAATCTGACTGGCGACTGTTTTTGGAATCGACCATTTTGAAGTCAAGAAACTTTCCGACAATGAATTTCTTCATTCCGGCATCTTCAGTCTTGTATTTCTTTTCAAGTGATAACCAGAGAACCTTTGCAGTCTCAACGGTACAATATACATTATATAAACTGTTATCTAAACCGTTGAGAATGTAATTCTTACAGATGAAGTAAGAATTCTTCCATGCAGTAAAAGCCTCAACTTTGGTGGCGTCTGGCTCTAATTCTTCAACAAACGGTGGAACCTCTGTAATGTATTTGGCCAGGCCCAAGGTTGTTAGGTAGAAAAGCATCTTCTATTGCCAGCGTTTGAAATCCTGGCCATTAAACTTCTCTGGTCTCTCGCCATGCGAATATGGGATAGTTGGTGGAACCAGAGGCGGAGCCGGTGGCACAATCAGTGTCTGCACAGATTTGCTGTTGTTGTTTTGCGACATTGTCGTCTGCAAATGAAAGCAACTATTAACAATTTCGTTTCAAGATTGTTATCAACCAATCAATAGAAACGTCTTAAAACCGTTAATATGAACAGTAACGCTTTTAAGCGTTAGTAATACTGAATCAATGATATTGCTGTCGCAACACCAATTATCAATCTCAGTTTAACAAGGGAAGTTAAAGAAGCAATACTGATTAAATGAAGACGCTGAGAAGTAGATTAATATTACCAATTAATGACCGAGTCCAGCGTATGCTGTTTCCTTGAAACGAAATTGCTCCCTCTACGGTGCTGTAAGGTTTGGTTGAGCAATCGTTTCCCAAGGATGAAACGGTCACTGTCTGCGATGTTGCGCTACAACCGCAGGCTGTCGACGAACGCAAGGAAGTGGTTTTTATTTTGAGCAACAGTGCAGTGGGGAAGAAGATAAAGAGGAGCGAAATCAGAAATAAACGGTGTCTTCGTTTTGATTTTCGCAGGCGTTTATATAGGCTGGAAGAGGCACCTTTACATGAGAAGGCGTTCCTGTTCGAATTGCAACGGCTACGACTGTTGGAAAGGTTGCGACCCTTTACCAACAGACCTTTCCGTTGGCAATTTCGTGGCCAAATTCAAAAAATATCGGTTCCGCAGCGCAGCGAGCCCATCGGCATCCGGAGGCCCAATTGATCACCAGACCCCAAGAGCCCCAAGGCCAAGGCCCTATCTTTTGACCATTAAATATTAATATGAGTGCTTATCATGCCATAGTTCATGTCATTGCCTCTCTCTTCCATCTCCTCTTTTTTTTGTAATAACATATCAAGCCTTAGTATAAGTAGTGGCAAAGGTGGTATTTTTCCCCAATGTGGGATTAAATGAGTTTTGGCAAACCTACTCATTCATTTTCAACAATTACTCATTCATTTCCAAAAATCCCCCACATGAATGAGTATTATCTAATCTGTTCTTAAAATTTTACGAAATATTTATCATATCGGTAAAAGTAGCACAGAGGCCTTGAACTTTTCCTAGTGTTATATCGTTATAAATAACTGGTGAATCAGTAGACTGGATAGTCTTTGAACTGTAAGCCGTTTGTGTAAGTCTATAAAGAAAACACATGATAAATGCTCTTTAACCCCTTGGTTCTCTGTTTGTGTTCGTTTTCGCCGTGAACACCGCCTTGGTTTCATGAGTGCTTGAAGAATTCGACCTTACAATTCTTCTTAAAGCGACGCCTTCGCACTCACATAGGTGATTCTATAAAGAGTATCCCGTAATACTCCACTTGGTTCTTTATAACACCGCAGTATAGACATCATTAAAAGCCAAGCTTATCCTATTCTCCGACGGGTAGTGCACTGACTTATCATAGGAATGGTTTGAATTTAACAGTGCCATCAAGTTTATCTTAAACTTAGTTGTCCCTTTGAACCTAGATCTTGGGATCTCCAGTCAACTAGGCGGGGTTTCCATTTTAGAAAACTTTTAATTCATAGGTCGTAAACCCATTCCCATCGATAAGGTTTGAACTTTCTCTCTTGGCAAGCCTTTGGTTAGTGGATCCGCTATGTTATCCTTTGACCTTACATAGTCTATAGTGATAACTCCATTAGAGAGAAGCTGTCTTATGGTTTTATGTCTACGACGAGTATGTCGAGACTTACCATTATACAATGTACTATTCGCCCTTCCTATAGCAGATTGACTATCACAATGTATACATATTGGAGGTACCGGTTTTTCCCAGTTTGGGATATCTTCCAAGAAACTCCTAAGCCAATCTGCTTCTTCTACGGCTTTATCTAGAGCAATGAACTCCGATTCCATTGTCGACATTGCTATGCAAGTCTGCTTGGATGATTTCCATGAGATTGCTCCATTTCCTAATGTAAACACATATCCACTTGTGGATTTTGTGTCATTTGAGCCAGTTATCCAATTGGCATCACTATATCCTTCTATCGCTGAAGGATACTTCTCATATCGTAACACATAGTTTTGTGTGTACTTCAGATATCCTAGGACCCTTATTATTGCTTTCCAGTGATGTTTGCCTGGATTACTGGTATATCTACTCAGCTTGCTTATAGCGTATGCAATATCAGGCCTAGTGCAATTCATAACATACATGATACTTCCCAGTATGCGAGAATATTCAAGTTGATATATTCCATCACCGGTGTTCTTTACCCAATTTTGGTTAATATCCACTGGTGATTTTGCAATGATTATATTATACTGCTTGAACCTTTCAAGTAATTTGGCTATGTAATGTGACTGAGATAAGGCATATCCTTGTGGTGTTTTTATAATTTTCACACCCAAGATTACATCAGCCACTCCTAGGTCTTTCATGTCGAGTCTAGAGGATAACATATCCTTCGTAGATTTTATTATGGCATTATTATTTCCTAGGATTAGTAAATCATCAACATAAAGACAAACAATGACATATCCAATATCCGTATATCTTATATATACGCATTTATCTGATTCATTTATTTTGAATCCATTTGATAACATAGTTTCATCAAATTTCTCGTGCCATTGTTTTGGAGCTTGTTTAAGGCCATCAAGTGATTTTACTAATTTTCACACCTTATTTTCATTTCCTGGGCTTAGAAACCCTTCTGGTTGCTGCATATATATTTCTTCTTCCAGTTCACCATTCAAAAACGCAATTTTCACATCCATTTGGTGTATTTCCAAATTCAATATAGATGCGATTGCAATAAGCATCCTAATTGATGTTATTCTGGTAACTGGAGAGTATGTATCAAAGTAATCCAGATCTTCCTTCTGTCTGAATCCTTTTATTACAAGTCTTGCTTTATACTTGTCTACTGAGCCGTCAGCCTTTAGTTTCTTCTTAAATATCCATTTATATCCTAGTGGTTTTGATCCTTTAGGGAGATCCACTAGTTCCCATATATGGTTTTGTAGAATGGACTCTATTTCACTATTGACGGCTTCTTTCTAATAAGGAGCATCGGGAGATGACATTGCTTGTTGGTAAGTTAGAGGTTCATTTTCTATCATATATGCATAGAAATCAGGTCCAAAGGATTTAGAGGTCCTTTGTCGCTTGCTCCTTCTCGGTTCCTCTATCTCAGTTTCATCATTCATTTCTCTTTGATCAGCATTATCCTCAGGAGTATCTGAATCTCTTGGCCTCTTTTGAACACTAGTTTCAATAGAGGTCTTTAGAGGATAAATGTGTTCAAAGAATCTTGCATTTCGAGACTCGATAATGGTGTTTTCATGAATATCATCAATTTCAGATATGTACACCAAAAATCGATATGCACTACTATTATGAGCATATCCAATGAATATGCAATCTATAGTCTTTGGTCCAATTTTGACCTTTTTCGGTTTTGGTATTTCTACTTTGGCAAGACACCCCCACACTTTCAAGTATTTGTAGGATGGTGGTCTGTTTTTCCAAAGTTCGTGTGGAGATTTACATGTTTTCTTTTGTGGTATTTTATTCAAAATATGATTCGCCGAAAGAATAGCTCCTCCCCAAAAGTTATCTGGTAAGCCAGAACTAATTAGTAAGGCATTCATCATTTCTTTAAGAGTTCTTTTTTTTCATTCGGCTATACTGTTGGATTGAGGTGAATACGGGGCTATAGTTTGATGTATAATTCCATACTCAGCACAAAATTCCTCAAACGGAGACTCGTATTCTCCTCCTCTATCACTTCTTAAAGATTTTATTTTCTTATTGAGTTGATTCTCAACTTCTGCCTTATACTGTTTAAACATGTCGATTGCTTCGTCCTTACTTCTAAGGAGATATACATTACAGTATCTGGTACAATCATCAATGAATGTGATAAAGTACCTCTTTCCACCTCTAGTTTAACACATTTTCAAATCGCATACATCAGTATGTATCAATTCTAGAGGTTAGGTCTCTCGTTCAACGTGATGAAACGAGGTTCTAGTCATTTTTGCTTCTGCACAAACTTGACATTTATAGTTGGAATCTATATTGCATTTTGGTATGAATTCTAGATTAATTAATTTTCGCAATGTACAATCTTTCCCTTGCCTTCAACATTTGATGCGGACGAGTTACCCATGAATAGTTGCTCGTTATCAGTGGCAGGCTTGTAGGTTGTAAACATCCACTTGTTGGCACATATATGACGAGTAGCTCCTGTGTCTAGAAACCACTCCTTGTTGTTGCCAACAAGGTTGCATTCAGAAACAACTGCACACAAATCCATATCTACGACATCCTCTGAATTTCCTGCCATATTTGCTTCAGGTTTCTTCTTTTTGGGCGCACGACACACGGCTGCTTTGTGGCCTTTCTTCCCACAATTATGGCAAGATCCTTGAAACTTCTTTTGTTTCTTTGCATTAGGATTCTGCTCGCGCTTTCTTTTATTTGTCTTTTCATCCTCAACAACGTTGGCTTTTGTCTACAATGAACTGGTAGCCTTTTTCTCTGATTTTCTGTTGTCTTCTTCGATTCGCAGGCGAACAATCAGATCCACCATGGTCATTTCCTTGCGCTTATGCTTTTAATAGTTTTTGAAATCCTTCCATGATGGAGGCAACTTTTCGATAGCAGCAGCCACTAGGAATGACTCACTTAACACCATCTTTTCGTCGTGAATTTCATGAATGATAACTTGGGGTTCTTGAATCTGACTGGCGACTGTTTTTGGAATCGACCATCTTGAAGTCAAGAAACTTTCCGACAATGAATTTCTTCATTCCGGCATCTTCAGTCTTGTATTTCTTTTCAAGTGATAACTAGAGAACCTTTGCAGTCTCAACGGTACAATATACATTATATAAACTGTTATCTAAACCGTTGAGAATGTAATTCTTACAGATGAAGTCAGAATTCTTCCATGCAGTAAAAGCCTCAACTTTGGTGGCGTCTGGCTCTAATTCTTCAACAAACGGTGGAACCTCCGTAATGTATTTGGCCAGGCCCAAGGTTGTTAGGTAGAAAAGCATCTTCTATTGCCAGCGTTTGAAATCCTGGCCATTAAACTTCTCTGGTCTCTCGCCATGCGAATATGGGACAGTTGGTGGAACCAGAGGCGGAGCCGGTGGCACAGTCAGTGTCGGCACAGATTTGTTGTTGTTGTTTTGCGACATTGTCGTCTGCAAATGAAAGCAACTATTAACAATTTCGTTTCAAGATTGTTATCAACCAATCACTAGAAACGTCTTAAAACCATTTCTATGAACAGTAACGCTTTTAAGCGTTAGTAATACTGAATCAATGATATTGCTGTCGCAACACCAATTATCAATCTCAGTTTAGCAAGGGAAGTTAAAGAAGCAGTACTGATTAAATGAAGACGCTGAGAAGTAGATTAATATTACCAATTAATGACCGAGTCCAGCGTATGCTGTTTCCTTGAAACGAAATTGCTCCCTCTACGGTGCTGTAAGGTTTGGTTGAGCAATCGTTTCCCAAGGATGAAACGGTCACTGTCTGCGATGTTGCGCTACAACCGCAGGCTGTCGACGAACGCAAGGAAGTGGTTTTTATTTTGAGGAACAGTGCAGTGGGGAAGAAGATAAAGAGGAGAGAAATCAGAAATAAACGGTGTCTTCGTTTTGATTTTCGCAGGCCTTTATATAGGCTGGAAGAGGCACCTTTACATGAGCAGGCGTTCCTGTTCGAATTGCAACGGCTACGACTGTTGGAAAGGTTGCGACCCTTTACCAACAGACCTTTCCATTGGCAATTTCGCGGCCAAATTCAAAAAATATCGGTTCCGCAGCGCAGCGAGCCCATCGGCATCCGGAGGCCCAATTGATCACCAGACCCCAAGAGCCCCAAGGCCAAGGCCCTATCTTTTGACCATTAAATATTAATATGAGTGCTTATCATGCCATAGTTCATGTCATTTCCTCTCTCTTCCATCTCCTCTTTCTTTTGTAATAACATATCAAGCCTTAGTATAAGTAGTGGCAAAGGTGCTATTTTTCCCCAATGTGGGATTAAATGAGTTTTGCCAAACCTACTCATTCATTTCCAACAATCCCCCACATGAATGAGTATTATCTAATCTGTTCTTAAAATTTTACGAAACATTTATCATATCGGTAAAAGTAGCAAAGAGGCCTTGAACTTTTCCTAGTGTTATTTCGTTATAACTAACTGGTGAATCAGTAGACTAGATAGTCTTTGAACTGTAAGCCGTTTGTGTAAGTCTATAAAGAAAACACATGATAAATGCTCTTTAACCACTTGGTTCTCTATTTGTGTTCGTTTTTGCCATGAACACCGCCTTGGTTTCATGAGTGCTTGAAGAATTCGACCTTACAATTCTTCTTGAAGCGGCGCCTTCGCACTCACATAGGTGATTCTATAAAGAGTATCCCGTAATACTCCACTTGGTTCTTTATAACACCGCAATATAGACATCATTAAAAGCCAAGCTTATCCTATTCTCCGACGGGTAGTGCACTGACTTATCATAGGAATGGTTTGAATTTAACAGTGCCATAAAGTTTATCTTAAACTTAGTTGTCCCTTTGAACCTAGATCTTGGGATCCCCAGTCAACTAGGTGGGGTTTCCATTTTAGAAAACTTTTAATTCATAGGACTTAAACCCATTCCCATCGATAACGTTTGAACTTTCTCTCTTGGCAAGCCTTTGGTTAGTGGATCCACTATGTTATCCTTTGACCTTACATAGTCTATAGTGATAACTCCATTAGAGAGAAGCTGTCTTATGGTTTTATGTCTACGACGAATATGTCGAGACTTACCATTAAACAATTTACTATTCGCCCTTCCTATAGCAGATTGACTATCACAATGTATACATATTAGAGGTACCGGTTTTTCCCAGTTTGGGATATCTTCCAAGAAACTCCTAAGCCAATCTGCTTCTTCTGCGGCTTTATCTAAAGCAATGAACTCCGATTCCATTGTCGACCTTGCTATGCAAGTCTGCTTGGATGATTTCCATGAGATTGCTCCATTTCCTAATGTAAACACATATCCACTTGTGGATTTTGTGTCATTTGAGCCAGTTATCCAATTGGCATCACTATATCCTTCTATCACTGAAGGATACTTCTCATATTGTAACACATAGTTTTGTGTGTACTTCAGATATCCTAGGACCCTCATTATTGCTTTCCAGTGATGTTTGCCAGGATTACTGGTATATCTACTCAGCTTGCTTATAGCGTATGCAATATCAGGCCTAGTGCAATTCATAACATACATGATACTTCCCAGTATGCGAGAATATTCAAGTTGATATATTCCATCACCGTTGTTCTTTACCCAATTTTTGTTCATATCCACTGGTGATTTTGCCATGGTTATATTATACTGCTTGAACCTTTCAAGTAATTTGGCTAAGTAATGTGACTGAGATAAGGCATATCCTTGTGGTGTTTTTATAATTTTCACTCCCAAGATTACATCAGCCACTCCTAGGTCTTTCGTGTCGAGTCTAGAGGATAACATATCCTTCGTAGATTTTATTATGGCATTATTATTTCCAAGGATTAGTAAATCATCAACATAAAGACAAACAATGACATATCCAATATCCGTATATCTTATATATACGCATTTATCTGATTCATTTATTTTGAATCCATTTGATAACATAGTTTCATCAAATTTCTCGTGCCATTGTTTTGGAGCTAGTTTAAGGCCATAAAGTGATTTTACTAATTTGCACAACTTATTTTCATTTCATGGGCTTAGAAACCCTTCTGGTTGCTGCATGTATATTTGTTCTTCCAGTTCACCATTCGAAAACGCAGTTTTCACATCCATTTGGTGTATTTCCAAATTCAATATAGATGTGATTGCAATAAGCATCCTAATTGATGTTATTCTGGTAACTGGAGAGTATGTATCAAAGTAATCCAGATCTTCCTTCTGTCTGAATCCTTTTATTACAAGTCTTGCTTTATACTTGTCTACTGAGCCATCAGCCTTTAGTTTCTTCTTAAATATCCATTTATATCCTAGTGGTTTTGATCCTGTAGGGAGATCCACTAGTTCCCACGTATGGTTTTGTAGAATGGATTCTATTTCACTATTGACGGCTTCTTTCCAATAAGGAGCATCGGGAGATGACATTGCTTGTTGGTAAGTTTGAGGTTCATTTTCTATCATATATGCATAGAAATCAGGTCCAAAGGATTTAGAGGTCCTTTGTCGCTTGCTCCTTCTCGGTTCCTCTATCTCAGTTTCATCATTCATTTCTCTTTCATCAGCATTATCCTCAGGAGTATCTGAATCTCTTGGCCTCTTTTGAACACTAGTTTCAATATGGGTCTTTAGAGGATAAATGTGTTCAAAGAATCTTGCATTTCGAGACTCGATAATGGTGTTTACATGAATATCATCAATTTCAGTTTTGTACACCAAAAATCGATATACACTACTATTATGAGCATATCCAATGAATATGCAATCTATAGTCTTTGGTCCAATTTTGACCTTTTTCGGTTTTGGTATTTCTACTTTGGCAAGACACCCCACCACTTTCAAGTATTTGTATGATGGTGGTCTGTTTTTCCAAAGTTCATGTGGAGATTTAGATGTTTTCTTTCGTGGTATTTTATTCAAAATATGACTTGCCGAAAGAATAGCTTCTCCCCAAAAGTTATCTGGTAAGCCAGAACTAATTAGTAAGGCATTCATCATTTCTTTAAGAGTTCTATTTTTCCGTTCGGCTATACCGTTGGATTGAGGTGAATACGGGGCTGTAGTTTGATGTATAATTCCATGCTCAGCACAAAATTCCTCAAAAGGAGACTCGTATTCTCCTCCTCTATCACTTCTTAAGGATTTTATTTTCTTATTGAGTTGATTCTCAAGTTCTGCCTTATACTGTTTAAACATGTCGATTGCTTCGTCCTTACTTCTGAGGAGATATACATTACAGTATCTGGTACAATCATCAATGAAATTGATAAAGTACCTCTTTCCACCTCTAGTTTGACACATTTTCAAATCGCATACATCAGTATGTATTAATTCTAGAGGTTCGGTCTCTCGTTCAACGTGATGAAACGAGGTTCTAGTCATTTTTGCTTCTGCACAAACTTGACATTTATAGTTGGAATCTACATTGCATTTTGGTATGAATTCTAAATTAATTAATTTTCGCAATGATTCAAAATTTACATGCCCCAATCTAGAATGCCATATGTTAGAAGAGTCAACAATATAAGCAGAAGATTCACTTTTATTCATATCATTGTTCGGTACAACAGTGGTTACATTTGCTTTAAACAAGCCATCACACACATATCCTCTTCCAACATACACTCCGTTCTTTGAAATTACAAACTTATCAGCAACAAATGTTAGTTTGAAACCATGCTTGCTGAGCAACGATCCTGAAATCAGGTTCTTGCGGATTTATGGAACGTGGAGAACGTCATTCAATTTTAGTTCCTTTCCAGAAGTTAACTTCAGTACAATTTTTCCCTTGCCTTCAACCTTTGATGCAGACGAGTTACCCATGAATAGTTGCTCGTTATCAGTGGCAGGCTTATAGGTTGTAAACATCCACTTGTTGGCACATATATGACGAGTGGCTCCTGTGTCTAGAAACCACTCCTTGTTGTTGCCAACAAGGTTGCATTCAGAAACAACTGCACACAAATCCATATCTGCGACATCCTCTGAATTTCCTGCCATATTTGCTTCCGGTTTCTTCTTTTTGGGCGCACGACACACGGCTGCTTTGTGGCCTTTCTTCCCACAATTATGGCAAGATCCTTGAAACTTCTTTTGTTTCTTTGCATTAGGATTCTGCTCGCGCTTTCTTTTATTTGTCTTTTCATCCTCAACCACGTTGGCTTTTTCCTGCAATGAACTGGTAGCCTTTCTCTCTGATTTTCTGTTGTCTTCTTCGATTCGCAGACGAACAATCAGATCCTCCATGGTCATTTCCTTGCGCTTATGTTTTAAATAGTCTTTGAAATCCTTCCATGATGGAGGCAACTTTTCGATAGCAGCAGCCACTTGGAATGACTCACTTAACACCATCTTTTCGTCGTGAATTTCATGAATGATAACTTGGAGTTCTTGAATCTGACTGACGACTGTTTTGGAATCGACCATTTTGAAGTCAAGAAACTTTCCGACAATGAATTTCTTCATTCCGACATCTTCAGTCTTGTACTTCTTTTCAAGTGATAACCAGAGAACCTTTGCAGTCTCAATGGTACAATGTACATTATATAAACTGTTATCTAAACCGTTGAGAATGTAATTCTTACAGATGAAGTCAGAATTCTTCCATGCAGTAAAAGCCTCAACTTTGGTGGCGTCTGGCTCTAATTCTTCAACAAACGGTGGATCCTCCATAATGTATTTGGCCAGGCCCAAGGTTGTTAGGTAGAAAAGCATCTTCTGTTGCCAGCGTTTGAAATCCTGGCCATTAAACTTCTCTGGTCTCTCGCTATGCGAATATGGGACAGCTGGTGGAACCAGAGGCGGAGCCGGTGGCACAGTCAGTGTCGGCACAGATTTGCTGTTGCTGTTTTGCGACATTGTCGTCTGCAAATGAAAGCAACTATTAACAATTTCGTTTCAAGATTGTTATCAACCAATCACTAGAAACATCTGAAAACCGTTTCTATGAACGGCAACGCTTTTAAGCGTTAGTAATACTGAATCAATGATATTGCTGTCGCAACACCAATTATCATTCTCAGTTTAGCAAGGGAAGTTAAAGAAGCAGTACTGATTAAATGAAGACGCTGAGAAGTAGATTAATATTACCAATTAATGACCGAGTCCAGCGTATGTTGTTTCCTTGAAACGAAATTGCTCGCTCTACGGCGCTGTAAGGTTTGGTTGAGCAATCGTTTCCCAAGGATGAAACGGTCTCTGTCTGCGATGTTGCGCTACAACCGCAGGCTGTCGACGAACGCAAGGAAGTGGTTTTTATTTTGAAGAACAGTGCAATGGGGAAGAAGATAAAGAGGAGTGAAATCAGAAATAAACGGTGTCTTCGTTTTGATTTTCGCAGGCTTTTATATAGGCTGGAAGAGGCAACTTTACATGAGCAGGCGTTCCTGTTCGAATTGCAACGGCTACGACTGTTGGAAAGGTTACGACCCTTTACCAATAGACCTTTCCGTTGGCAATTTCGCGGCCAAATTCAAAAAATATTTGTTCCGCAGCGCAACGAGCCCATCAGCATCCGGAGGTCCAATTTATCACCAGACCCCAAAAGCCCCAAGGCCCAAGACCCTATCTTTTGACCATTAAATATTAATATGAGTGCTTAACATGCCATAGTTCATGTCATTGCCTCTTTCTTCCATCTCTTCTTTCTTTTGTAATAACATATCAAGCCTTAGTATAAGTAGTGGCAAAGGTGGTATTTTTCGCCAATGTGAGACTAAATGAGTTTTGTCAAACCTACTCATTCATTTTCAACAATTACTCATTCATTTCCAACATGTCAAAACGTGTAGACGAATCAAAATCATTCCTGCAGCCAGCTTTGAATATAATTTCAATACTGAACTATACTTTAGAGCATGTGCAACAATTTTCCCATCCATTTGCAATCTGCGTGGTTAAAATAATGTAAAACGTTTGTTTCCAAGTATTTATGAAAATCAGACTCTGGTTTAACAAAAGAATATTAGACATAAATATATTTGGTTTGCTTGTGGAACAAACGTTCAAATATCACGTGATTATTCAACAAGCGCTTAAATTTCAGATGTTTGTTTAACAGTTGAGGATTGAATGTTTGTTGAACAAATGTCGATAATCGAAATAGATTATAGATCTTCTACCCATTCGTTTTAGTTTGTAATCAACTGCGTTGTTTTTCCTTCCATTAGACAATAATTTTGGGTTATATGTGGTACACTATAATGTTGGGATGCTCCAACTAATGGAGTCTTAGCCTTAAATTTTAGTGCAAGCCAGAAAATTTTGATCCATTGTTTTTGGGCTCCCTTTGATTGCTGCTTCCCTTTTATGACCATTGCCTCAATATTAAGCATCCTTTTATCAGCTACTCAGATAAAAGCAAATTTTATGAATTCATGTTAATTTGACAAATCCAAATGCAAATAGCAAATCTAACTATTGGTTTTAGCTTTTAAGGCATTAGTCCAATACATAGTAAAAATTTCTTCTAATATGAAAACTGAAAAAGAAGCCTCAGTTTACAATTTACACATCTAAATCCCCGCGCTTAGCCTAATGCTGTTTCCAACTATGAGCTAAGAATGTTGAGAAGAAAGACTCTATGATGAATAATTCTTGTAAATAACTCCTCCAAACTCTTTTCAACTTCTTCCGCACTTACTTCCAACTCTTTTAGTTCACTACCCTCCAATTTCCAACACTTAGTTCTGCCCCATCTACTGACTTTATTATTAACCTTCTTTTTCAAACTTGGCAGCAACAAAAAACCCAATACTGACTTAAACAGACCATTAATAATCTCTCTCGCATCCACCATGACCCTTTCTGCCATAACCAAATCCTGATCACCTGAAAAAACACAGCTTTTACGATCACTGTCACCGTAGTGCCTCAACATCTTAGAACAGCTTTTTATTTGCTTCATCAATGTTTTCTCAGAGACAAGACATGAAGATTCATCCTTTTTCCGTAGTGAAAGACGAATGTCTTGAATGTGCTCTCTTATAAAAGCCAGGCATTCTCTTAAAGCACCGATCAAGTCCAGAAACTGAACGGAATCGTCTAGTTGCTCTTCGACCCATTTTTCATTTCTCCGATGATTAATGGCCTTTTGGTTCTGTGTTAAGCAAAACAGCTCATCTATAGACGTATACAGGCTACACAGTTTTGTCAGTGCACAGCTAATAACATGTGAAGAGGAGGAGGAGGAGGAGGAAGAGGTTTTTAGATGGTGAAGCTCATCTTCTATTCTGAGTTGAATTGGATGAGGTAATTGTGGATCACTAATGCTTCTGACATGAGACGATTTATGATGGTGTATCAAACTGAAGCCTGTCATTTTTATTGCTACTATAGTTTCAGTTTTATTGAAAAGAAGCGAGAATGAGTTCCTTTGACTTGAGAGCTCAGGGTTTATAAATGAAATGCGGAAGGCATTAGAAATCATGCCACCTGTATTATAAATTTAGCAGATTAGACAAGTGATGACGACTTAATGTACAAAATGTGAATCTTTGCCAGCAGTATTTCAGATTCTTGCTGGCTTTATGCTGTTACTTGGAAAGTGAGGAAAGATTAGCTGGATACATTAGGTGCATGCACATAAATTATGTGCACGGTTGTGCATATTGTATTCTTTTATTATGCTGTAGGTGTAGCTGGTTGGTTGTAGAACTGAAAATAATGCAAGCGTGGGGATGTTATTAATGAAGAATTATAGGATCTGGTTTAAGAAATCAATGTGTGGCTGACCTGCCGACCCTTGTGTTTTTGTTTTGCATATGCGCTTCTGTGGGCTGTCGGAGTCCTGCTGCTCTTTTATTCTTAAGCCATGAACATGATTAGATAGTGTGTCTAATGTTGCTGTGAACAGAAACCTTCTTCAAGTTTCTTTATGTTTGGATTTATGGTATTTATTCTGAGGACTGACAATTTACAGAAAAGACTGGCAGAAGTCTCAAGAATCATGCCGGGTTTGAAGAGTGGCGAGAGAGTGGGTCAAGGATATAACTAAGATGATGAGAGTCAGTATCCGAGATCTTCAAAGGCAGATGGACAAAGCTCCGGTGAAACCATATGAGAACATTGAACCACCTCCGGGTCATAAGCCAAGGCCACCTGACATCATCATTGATCAGGTTCAAACGAACTCGGGTGAGTAGCGCAACCGAAAACCCTCATCACCTATAGTATGAAGAAGGAAATGTTGAGAAACCTACAAGAAAATGGATAGAGGCCAATTTTCTTGAACATGGATCTCATAATGTGTCTGCTTTATGAGGCTGAACGTGGTAGTCTAACTTATTTAGCTAGGCATTAATCGATGCATTATGTATGAATTAAACTTCCTTTCCCTGTGTGGAATTCTGTAGCTGATATATGCTTTGTACATCATCTGTGATCTTTATATTTTTAACTTTAATAAAAGAGTGTTACGGATCACTACAAAAACCTATTGACTTTACCAAAATAAAATAAAATAATAATAATATAGCAAATTTGGAAAGAACAAAAAAAACTGAATATGGAGGCAAATATATAAAGAAACCAAAATAATTATAGTCTTATCCATAGAAATGATGGTAATATTTAGTGCTAGCTATATGGTAGGAATATGTAAGAAAAAAAATAAAATAAATCCATGTTAGCTATAGTCTGATGTAGAATAGAAATTCTTCTATACGAGACTAAAAAAAAAAAAAAACACCTCAGTCTACAATTTACACATCTAAATCACTACACTTGGTCCAGCACTGTTTCCAATTATAAGCTAAGAATGTTTAGAAGAGAGACCCTATGGTGAATAATGTTGAAATTCCTAAGGAGTTGAATGAAATATATTTAGTTTCACATTGTCAAAATAATGGGTTAATATTGTGTACATATATAGAATTCTCATACCCTTAATTGGCCCTTACGGTCAGGTAATTTTATGCGAGGGGAAAGACCTATATCTAATGAACACACACGCGCGTGCGTGCGCTGCCCGCCCATCCGACCGAATCGAACCGGACCGAGTCGGGTTCGGCCTTGGGCTTGGGCTTTGACATGAAATTGGGCCTTAAATAAACCATAATTTTGCACCCAAAAACTCAGCAATTTTTTGGTAGGAATTAACAAACGGGTGCGACCCGTTAGTAGACAAACGGGTGCGACCCGCGTAGACCAAACAAATGCAACCCGTTGCCATTCGAATTCAAACAGTAACGGATCGGGCGCGTTTGTTTCCAAAAGACGCGAAAAGGGTATATAAACTACACGATTCTGATCGAATCGATTAAGTTTTTATTTCCTTTCCTCCTATCATCTGCTCTCTCCTTTTTCCACTGCTGCCATTATCAAAAATCAATCTGTCTGACATTAATCGCTACGATCTCGAGCAGTCTTCGCGTCTGTTGTATCCTGAGAGGCTTCAATTGAAAGTCTTAAAGAAA
The DNA here is from genome assembly GCA_030737875.1 of Allium sativum. Taxonomy (NCBI): domain Eukaryota; kingdom Viridiplantae; phylum Streptophyta; class Magnoliopsida; order Asparagales; family Amaryllidaceae; genus Allium; species Allium sativum. Next base: position 1,052,594,860 of record CM060924.1, read on the forward strand.
CCGATATGTTTCAGGCCTCAGACGATCTCGGTATTGCTTACTGATTCTTATTTCAATTCAGTACTATACCGCGTAAAGTATTCATATAATGTGTTTTGCTATTTTGTAAGACATTGAGACAAACATGTGCTGGAAGTTTGTGTCGTTGACTAACATATCCTGATTAAGAATAGTCATACTAATTTAGTATACTGATTTGCGTAGAAATCAAATACTTAAACTCTGTTGCAATCTGTTTTGAGTACAGAAATACTACAAATAAGTCTTCTAAACAACCCTTCCAAGCTCTTCTCAAGTTCTTCCGTGCTTTCTTCCAACGCCTCCAATTCACTGCCTTTTAATTTCCAACATTCAGTTCGGCCCTATTTACTGGCTTTATTAACCTTCAATTTCAAACTTGGCACCAGCAGAAAACCCAACATTGACTTAAACAAAGTGTTAACAATCTCTGTTGTCTCCACCGCTGCCGTTTCTACCATAACCAAATCCTCTACCATAACCAAATCCTCATCACCTGAAAAGACATTGCTTTTATCAGGGGCGGATGTAGGTAGTGGCCAGCTAGGGCCACTGCCCTACCTGGAAAACTGCTTTTGTGGCAAAATTTTGGTAGTTTTGGCGTGCTGCCCTACCTCACAGCAAGGAGCATGCCCTACCTGGGCTTCCAGCTAGCCCTACCTCACAGCAAGGAGCATGCCCTACCTAGGCTTCCAGCTAGCCATATTTGGTTCCAACTGTAGTGATTTTAGTCGATTTGCAATGAAGTAATATATGTTTATATATATATATATATATATATATATATATATATATACAGTAGAATCCAATATTATTTGATGGTGGGACTGAAGACTGAAAATTTTCGCCCTACCTGGACAAGAGTGCTAGCTCCGCCCCTGGCTTTTATGATCATTGTCGTTGTAATACCTCAACATCTTAGAACATTTTTTTATTTGCTTCATCAACATTTTCTCAGAGACAACGCATGAAGATTCATCCTTTCTCTGTAGTGAAAGAACAATGTCTTGAATGTGCTCTCTTGCTAAAGCCAAGCGATCTCTCAAAGCACCAATCAGGTCAAAAGGTTGAATGCAACCGTCCAGTTGATCACTACAACAAAACAGCCATATTACACCTTTTTATCTACAACTTACACAAGATGAAAGTTGTAATAACTATTTTATAACAACTGTTTGTTTTTAGCTGTTGTTGTGTACGCCTATAACAAGGGGCTGTTTGTGGATACTTGTAAATATTTATGTGTGACAGCTGTTTTTACAGCTGTCTTCCTGCGCTAGCTTTTTATCGATAAAAGTTTACAATTTCCCTCCTTGGCCCACTAAATTTATCGAAGCAAAATAACCCTTGGCCGCAAAAATCTCAAATCTAAAACCCTAACCCATCAGCATTCTTAGCCGCCATCCACAATGCTAAAATTGATGAAATCCCCTTTCAAACCTTAATCCGCTTCTCTTCACCGCTTGCTCGCCCCCGTTGCTACCAGTGTCTGCTCGGTCTTGTTTCATTCAGCTTTTGATAATAGGAATCTGCAATCGGTTGCCGCACGCCTTCATTAGATAGTATTCACAATCTATTGCTGCTCGCCATCGTAAACATAGGTATGTGCAATCGATCCTTTTCATATAACTTATTATTAAATTTTTGGTTTTGTACTGGGCTGGTGGAAATTTGACATTTGAGTTAATGTGATTCTAGGTTGCTTGTTTAGTTTAGTCCTTAGGTTTTGATGCTTTGGTTTTGTTGAATGTTAATTTGAAATTTCATGGGTGTTAATGCGTAGATACATTTGCTTTTATGAGCTATAGATAAATGTTTTCACCATCAAAGTGTAGCTACTAATTATTTATGTTTGGTTGCGTCTTGACATTTAATACTGAAATATATAATGTATTTGAGTAATACTGCTCGACATATAAATAATACTATGTTGCAGCTTCTCCACGTAAACATTTTTTAAAATTCTATATCCCTTTTCTTTAACCTGCTTAACCCTCCTCTTTACTTTGAAACAGTTCAGCACATGGCTTACCAAACAAATTAACAACAACAATAACAAATTAAATCAACGATAAACAAGCACCGAGTCAGACAAAATTATCCTAGGTAGTTTTAAGAGTAGTAGTCAATGAAAACTAGTTTTTAGAAGTACTCTTGGAACAGATTATTGTATTGGCTCAAAAAATTTTTTTTTCCTGATTATATCGTACATGCCATAATTTTGGAATCAACAAAATTTGTGTTAGAATGTAAAGTTTTGTGTGTTATAGCACATTAAATGTCAGAAAATTTATTATAATGTAGAACTTTAGGAGGTCGGATTAAGGAAACTTACCCTTTTATGCGTGTGAACTCAAAAAAAATAAAAAGTTACTATACGCTACTGATTTTGTTACTCAAATGCGACATGTGCACTTTTTATAGTAAATATTTATGAACATGTTTGTTGGTTAGAAAAACAGAAAGCGTACATATAATTCATATAAAACAAAAAGTGTATATAGAATTCATACGCAAACACATTATAAATTGTTGTCTGTAAAAGGAAGGAATGGAAGGAATGGTATACTATTAAATGATTATTTGCGAGTCTTAGTTTTCTATACGTATTAGACTATTCACATACGAATAATAAAATTTAGAGGATCCATCACACAATTAGTGAGTTGTTCTAGGATTCCAAAATTTATATTGATTTGCATTTTCTATTCTATTTCCATTCAGTTAAATAGCAATACTCCTTTCCAACTATTTTTTTCTCACTTTTCATCATTTTAAACTAAACAAGTCCACAAACAAGGTGTTTGTCTTTTTACTGAGTTTCCAACAGAGATAAAAGCAACAAGCGTTTTGTATTGTAACATTTTATATGAATTAGTTCACTATGTTTCCAGTATCAATGTTTCAGTAAGAAGAAATTTACTATTAGTGGAAGGATTGTACAATGGATAAAGCATTGAAAAATCAATTATTTTACCATGTTCATGTTATAAGTATCTATCTTTAAGATATTCTATTCCAGTTACTTATGTCGTATGTTATTATTTTGCAAATTAAATTACTTTATAATTGTTAACTAATATTAACGGACTCTAATATTATCGTTATATGTCCAAAATATACTAGCTAGAACCTATCTATAAGTTTTTGCAAATTGAACGACTATGAATAAAAAAAGAACACGAAAAATATATTCAAATAATTTTCGCCTAATATCAAACCTAAAACATATTAGCTGACATTTTTGATATGTAATACATTATGGTCATAATGATCATCGTCCACAAAACATTTTTGACATGGCATGCATTACGGTCATAATGAAAACACAATACCCCAGAAGGATCAAGGTTATTCTTTGCAATTGTGTTTAAGATATTACCATTATTAAGGTTCAGTCAACATCCACTTGCGCTAAAAAGGCTTCCTTGGCACCTAGCGGTTTATTCTATCATTAGTAACTGCAATAAATAAAATTTCCTGTGGTTTCATACTGAAAGAGCAAATGTCTTATCCTTGTGTTTGATAGTTAAGTTGCTTTGCCTCTTCGGTTGGACCAGTTAAAAGTTATCAGCACCTGGTGAAAAGGTTTTTATACATCTCTTAATGTATTTTATTACTTTCGAACAATTTGTTCTTTTTGCTGGTTCACTCACTTTATGATGAGAAATCTTCAAAATTTATGCAATTATGTCCATGGATGATAATACTAATCCAGCTTACCAGAGTTTGCATTGTCAAATTCAGATATATAACTTAAGTAATGCTACATGTGTTAAGGGTTTATTACTCGTGGTTTGAAATTTTCCATTATTCATTGTTTCATTACCCATTTACTCATTTGATCTACTCGTTATATGATACACTTGGAAACATGATATTTTTTGAGGCATAATTTTCAATCTCCTTTTCAAATAATTTAACTTAAGTGTTCAATTTCTGACAAAGGATACTTTACTTCATCTAACACAAACTGATTACTGATCTTGGTAGTCAAGTTTTTCCACTTCATTGATTCTGTAATTGAATGTAAGGACTAAAATAAGCCAAACATAATTTTATGCATGCAAATTCTCAAATTAGCAGTAATTTCTATGGACATCTCTAGTAAATATATTTGCATTCAAAACAAGCAAAAACTTAGCATGTAGAAAATTCCCTCATGTGTAGAATTCTTATAATCGATGTGCATTTATACCAGAATTGCATCAGGAGTAGCACTAGGAGGTAGCACTAAGTTTAATGCAAGAACAGAAACAATCAATAAATCATTATGGGAGCTGCAAACAATGCTTCGGAGACCTTAATGCTGTTACAAATTCAGTCGAGGCGTTCCAGAGTAGTCCACGGATATATTTTAGCATTGATGGATAAATAGATTGAATTCTACCCGGCACAGGCTTAATGGAGAAGCAGATAACATACAAAACAAAGCCTTGAAGAGTATGAGATTGTTGAATAAAGGGCTCAAAATTATGTACGTATGCAAGAGCTTTATATATATGCCAATGTTATAGAAAATTTTCCATATAAATTCCGACATTTACATTTATTTTGCAGGAATGTGGTGACTATAGTCACAATTGCGCTAAACATGTTGTTTATTCTTATTTTGCTCGGTAAATAAAACAGTATAATGCTTCAAAACTTTGCTTTGCTACTGAGATGTATACTACAATCTCTCTCTAATTTAACTAGTCGACCGTTTTTGAAATTTTTTGCAGCATTGGCACCATTTTCCATATTACTATAACTTTCAGAATGTAAGAATTCAATACCTTCAAAAAAGAAAATTTAACCAGTACCACAAATCAAACTCTAAGACCATTCTAATTATTGGGGTCATCCTTGTTAACAGGTTTAAGACTCTTTGCTGGATATTGACATGCCTTTTCTGGGCATACTTTGGACTGTACAATTTCCTATACAAGTAAGCACCATTTTTTAGAACTTTATTACACGTTTCCTCTATACTGATTTACTAATAAGATTGTGGTAACTTCTTTCCACTAGATTCTCTGGTGATTCATGTGTAGCTCTTGAAGAGTTTAATCAGGATCCAAGAAACAACACACTGAGCTTTGATCTTGCCATGCAACGATGAAACTTCAGCGAAACTGGCTTTGCCTGATGTTGGAGCTGGTATCTAAAGCCTAATAGAAAAGGTAACATACATGTGACATGTCATCTCATATGATATTATCCTGGCTTAAAAATGAAGGTTAATTGGAACCATATTTAAAAAAATTGCAGGTGAATGCAAAAATATCAAGTCTACAGACTCTTTCTGTTCCAGGCTTAAAATACATAAGCAACCTATAATTTATCTCTGGAGTGCACGGCTACAACTCTGGATATATATGTTATTCCTTTGCTACTTGGTGATGGTATGCCTGAGTTGCTTCAATGAGTTGTTGAGGTTGAGGTTGAAGATGAATGGGGATTCAATGTGGAGCAGGAATGGTGTTCAATCGACAAAATGGAGATTGGCATATGGTGGGAGCAGGCTAGAGCTATTTGTACTAGCTTTATGTACTTGAGATATTTGTATGATTTACAAATTCAGCGTATTATGTATAATGATGATGAGAGTTTGAAAAATCTAATATATTGTTTTGGTTCTTGTTTTAAGTTTGTCTGATATCTTCACTTTTGTAGATAATATGTTTTGGAATGAATTCTTTTATTAGTGATATGTATATAATTGTGTATATATTACAGCTGTAAAATAATAGTTATAATAAAATATATCACAACAGTTGTAAAAATTATAACAATGGTGTCTAATAGTTGTAATAAAGTTTATTATAATGGTACAAAAAGTTGTAAAATATGCATATTACAATGGTGGAAAAAGTTGTAAAATATACATATTACAACAGTGGAAAAAGTTGTAATATATACATATTACAATGGCGCAAAACCGTTGTAAAAGACTTTAGTCTATTACAACTTCTTAATACACGACAGTTACACCACCATTGTAAAAAATATATTACAACTGTTTTCCACCGTTGTAATATGGTCAATCTGTTATAGTGGATCTTCAACCCATTTTCAATTTCTCCGCTGATTAATGGCCTTTTGGTTCTGTGTCAACCAAAACAGCTCGTCGATAGACATATATAGGTAACACAGTTTTGTTAGTCCACAGCTAATAGCTTGTGAAGCGGAGGAAGAATAGCTCTTAAATTGTGAAGCTCTTCTTCCATTCTGAGTAGTATTGGATGAGGTAATTGTGGATCGCTGCTGTTAAGTAACGACGGTCGGAACAAAGTCCCCCTTCCTTGCACGCATATGAGCTGGAACACAACTCCCATATAGCAAAAGGAATCGCTTATGTTATGTGTCTACCAACTCATATTTGTACTCAACTCCTTCAATTTATTCCATGATGTGAGACTATTAATTGAAACTGTCATTCTCTACCTTAACAACATGTGAGGTAATCCTAACAGTCTGCCCCTTGACTCGCATCCTACAGTATCTTTTGAGAGCACCGCCTTGCCCGCATGGCCCAGTTCGTAACCTTTGGCTCTGATACCACTATTATGTAACGACGGTCGGAACAAAGCCCGCCTTTTTTGCACACATATGAGCTGACACACAACTCTCATATAACAAAAGGAATCCCTGATGTTACGTGCCTAATTAATGGGATTTGGATATATATTGTTTTCTCTAATTAATGGGATTTTGATAGATATTGTTTTCCCTTATTAGGTGGCATAATTGATAAATATTTGTTTTGAGCAAGTTTTAAGGTATATTTATTTTTGAGATATTTTAGGGTCCAATTAGGTTTTAGACCTAGTCTTTTTATTTGCCTATTTAAGCTTCTCATTAGAGAGAGAATTACTTTAACTTGAAGGAAAGAAAAACTTGTTTTTTCGGGATTGAGATAAATTCTCAATTATTTTTAGGTTTTCATTTTAATAATTTGGTGGATTATTAAAGGTTTGTTTGGTGGAATTTTCTTGTTATTGTTATCTTCTTCCCTCTTTCAAAATCTAATTGTGTAGTGATCTTGCAGAAACCCTAACAGTTGATATCAGAGCCTTTTACACAATTTTTTTTGGAGAGGCTTTGAATATGGATAAAATAATTATTGAAAAGCTTAATGGAAGAAATTGGGGATTATGGAAGGCGAAGATGGAAGATTTCCTTTATCTTAATGATCTTCATTTGCCACTGGAGAATAGTGGGTAAAACCTAGCAATCTATCCGAAACAAAATGTGGGACTTTCGATAGGAAGGTTGCTGCGTTTATTCGATGTTTTTAGGATAATACAGTGTTTCATATTGTTGCTAATGAAACATCTGCATATACCATATGGATGAAAATGGAAGGGGTTTATGTGAAGAACTCTGCAACAAATAAGGCCCTTCTTCTGAGAAGGTTGGTAAATCTGAAGCTTAAGGAAGGTGGATCAATTGGAGAGCATCTTAATGATTTTCAGGAAATTGTGAATCAATTGGCTGGCGTAAATTTTAGGGTGGATGATGAAACACAAGCCTTAATGATGATGAGTTCATTGCCAGAGAGTTGAGAAACACTTGTGGTTGCGTTGAGTAACTCAAATTCGGATGACGTTGTTTCAATGGGTTCAGTGGTCAGTAGCATGCTTAATGAGGTGATGCGGAAGACGAGCCTTGTAACACCCCGAATTTTAGTTAATACTAAAATTCACTAATTACAGGATAAATAATGTCAGACGTGGGAATTGGGGGTAACGGGCTACGTTATTGCGTTCGTCTAGGGAAAATACGCGAAATAGAGTCCGAGTTTTCGAAAATCGGAGTCCGTATGGCCCAGTTATGGCCCAATGAAGTTTGCAGAAAATTCAAAACTAAAACAGATTTAAAAATTTAAATATTCAGATTTGGAATGGGCCAGGCGGGGTCAGGCGGGAAGCTTCCCGCCCAACCCATGTCGACAGGGGTGTCGACAGGGGTGTCGACATGCCTGTCAACTTGCCTGTCGACAGGGTGGCACCGTTCTGTGAACCTGGGTGCACCAGGTTGCACCAGGTTGGGTTTCAGGCTGGCTAGGAGGGCTGGTTCTAGAGATTTCCTAAATCTAAGGGTCCTAATCTAATCTAGGGTTAATCTAAGGGCCTAAAACACTCACCTAATCCTATAAATAAGACCCCAACCCTACCCTAATTCATTCATAATTAAGTCTTGTAACTAAACTATGGCAAAATGAAATTTGAGCATGGCCTCCACTAGTTCATAAAGAAAGTTACAAGCTAATCCCTCTCTAATCAATCTCTAATCATCATTATCTTCATAGTTTGCAACTAATTCTTCTTCATAAGGTTGCTAATCTTAAGTTTGGTGAGTTTCTATCACTTTAACATCAATTGTTAAAGTAAGTAGATTAGGTGTAATGAGACTTATGGTCTTAAATGCGGATTAGTGAGTTTGAATCATGTATAATGATATGTTACTCTATTTTGTTCTATGTTTATGCATATTTGATAAGATGGTTTGTGCATGCTTAATAAGTTGATTTATGCATGTTTAACAAGTTGATTTATGCATGTTTAACAAGTTGGTTTATGCATGTTTAACAAGTGGGTTTATGCATGTTGAGTATGTAAGTTTATGCAAGTTTAGTATGATATATGTTATGTTTACATGATGCTAAATATGCTAGTTGTGGACTATGTGATCATATACATGTTATGCAAGTTCATGAAGATATGCTATGCAAGTTACATGTATGTTAATATGCAAGATATGCTATGAAAGTTACATGTATGTTGATATGCAAGATATGCTATGCAAGTTACATGTTTGTTAATATGCAAGTTCATGATGACACATTATGCAAGTTTAAGAGCTAATGTGCAAGTATATGGATGCTTATGCAAGTCATGTATATGTTTAAATGCAAGATTTATGTGATATGCAAGTTATGCATGCTTATGCGAGTATATGAATGCTTATGCAAGATATGTATATGCTTAAAAGACATGATATGCAAGTTATGCATGTTTATGCAAGTATGTGAATGCTTATGCAAGTATGTGAATGTTTATGCAAGTATGTGAATACTTATGCAAGTATGTGGATGCTTATGCAAGTATGTGAATGCTTATGCAAGTTATGTGTATGCTTAAATGCATGATTAACATGTTATGCAAGTTATGAGAATGCCTATATGCATGTTCAACATGTTATGCAAATCATGTGTATGATAATATGCAAGTTTGGGTTAAATGTAGTTGGGTTAATATATGCTCATATATGCAAGTTGACATTCTCTTAACCCATGACAAAGTTGTATGCTAAACCCATGATATTTGTGATGATCTTCCCCTTATTTATGTCATGAAATGAGAACGATTTACGTGGGAAACGATGGGGTTGGTAAATATGTTAATAAAAATATGATTGGGTATGATTAAGCATACCATAAAAATAAATTACCATAAGTGGGAATTTACCTATTGAGTTAGGTCTACCCCATGGGAATTTACCTATTGAGTTAGGTCTACCCATGTTATGGAAAATTTGATATTAATTAGGGATAATTAATATGGGGGTGATTAATTAGGTTTAATTAATCAACTAAGACACGAGGTTGGACCCTTTTGTAGCGGAAGTCTGCCCGGAACCGACCGGCCATCCAGCGGCTACAAATGATTGGCCCAATGTGAGAGGTCTTAGTCATAAATTAAATACATGATTAAAGTAAAGACACGAGGTTAGACCCTTTTGATGACAGAAGTCTGTCCGGAACCAACCGGCATATCCAGCAGTCATAAAAGACGGTCTAATGTGGGAGGTCTTTATGAGGTCATGATCTTAATTAATGAATTAAGAAACACTTAACCATATTAGCATGTAGTGGATCATGAGGGGTTAAGTGGGTGCCTTGGGGTGGCATGATGAGGTTAGTGGGTTGCCTTGGGTGGCAATAGAAAAATACGACTAGAATACTTAACCAAAGTGAAACATGTAAATAAAACATGATTAAAGGGTTAAGTAAGTGTCATGGGTGGCATGTGAAAATACGATTAGAATACTTAACCAAAGTGGAACATGTGATTAAAACATGGGTGAAGGGTTAAGTAAGTGCTTTGGGTGGCATGTGAAAATCTAGTGGGTGCCCTAAGTGGCAATTGGAAATATGATTGATGACTTAACCAAAACTTAACATGTAAGTGGGCATGACTATATAAGGGGTTAAGTGGGATGCACTAGATAAAATTAGCAAGCTTAAGTAGTAGCTTGTGGGGGCCCATTTCAACCAATATCCCAAATGTATCTTTGTGGGCTCGACTCTAGTCGGGTGACGGGACACGCATATTGGGCTTGACTGTAAGAGGCCAAACCGGGTTAGCGGTGGCAACGCGGGACCAACGGGTTTCATATGCGTGTGTGGACCCGGGCTGGTTGGTAAGTCGTTGTTGCATCGTGTAGATATAAAGCCGTGCACTGTTGATATTATCTGGTAGCCACTTTAGGGGAATGATACACCCCAATCGTGGGACCAGCACGGGTATCTACGGTAGGGAGCCGATCGATGGGGAGTAGTGGGTACACCTAATAAAGATAGGGGCAGACGGCACCTATGTAGGGGTACACAAAACTACTAGGTAAGAATTACTAAGTACACCTAGTGGAGATAGGGGCAGACGGCACCTATGTAGTGGGCTAGGAGTACATGAAACTACTGGGGAAATTTTCTAAGTCCTTGGAAGGGATCAACCTTTAAGTAGGAATGACTGGTGTGGTGCAGTTAGTAATTATCCTTGGGTGGGTAGATGCGTCCTTACGGTTATCTTAGTTTATCCTAAGTCTGCCAAGCTGCTTAGTGTAGCCATTCATCCCCAGATATTACCGTAGGTCAAGTTTATGTCTTCTCTGGTTACTTTAATGATTGTATTGTTAAAGTTATAGGGCTCACTCAGACTTATGTCTGACCCCGTTGTTTTTATCTTTTTCCCAACCCTCAGGTCCTACGGTGGATCCTAGCGGTAGTAGAGCTTGATCGGATTGCTGTTCCAGTCTTTAGGAGCTTGGGTAGACGTAAAGCTCCAGTTATCCAGTTATCCTTTCTTTTGTTCTGGCTATTGTATGAGAGAGTGGGATTATGTACTTCTTTATTTTGATGGATATTGTACTTGACTTTATCGTGATTTTATGATGTAACCAGACATGTTTATTTCCGCTGTTATGAGATGATGTTTTAAAAATTTCAAGTACTATTTATATCTGTCTTGTTGTAATTTTTCTGTTCTATATTCACTAAAATACTCCACCGATGCTATGGCATTCCCTTAGTGAGTGACCATAGCGGGCGTGGGGTGTTACACGTGGTATCAGAGCAAAGGTTACCAGAACAGATAAAAGTTTTAGAAAACTATTTTTCTAAAAACATTTTTGGAAGAAATATTTTCAAAAACATGTCTTTTAAGAGAAAAGTTTTTGAAAGAAAAGCATAATCCCCGATAGCCATATCTTTATCTCTCGAATTCTCCGTTTTGAATCTTTCCCTTTTTCGTCTCAGCATGGCTGAAGATCTTTATCTTCCGGATAGTGTGGCGGTACCAGTATGGTATAGGAGGTTGTTAGAGGCTAGGGCCGCCGTTGCAGGTCCAGCAAATGTTCCTCCTCCACCCGTTGCACTCGTTTCTCCTCGCGCGGATACTTTTGCTATGACTTGTAGGAAGTTTAAGGCTATGGGAGGAAAACCTTTTGTGGGAGCTAGGGATTGGCTTAATGAGACGGAAGAATTGATGGAAATCTTGGAAGTAGAAGAGGGAAAGAAAGTCAGGTTAGCCGCTTGGTTAATGGAAGGAGAGGCCTCGTTCTGGTGGGAGGTCACTAATGGAGAACGCCCTATTGACTCTTGGGTGGATTTCAGACAAAGGTTTGAGGCAAAGTTTCTCCCAAAAGCAGAAGAAAATATGCATAAGGAAGAGAAGGGTCCCAATGCTAGTAAAGCACCCGAGAAGAAAGGAGATCTGAAGAGACCTCAACGGCAACAGCAAAACAAAGGTGGGAAAGGCAACGGTGGCAAGGGAAAGAAGAGGTGCTTCAATTGTGGGACACTAGGCCACCTAAACAAAGATTGTCGCAAGAAGACTAAGACTGGCTGCTTCCACTGTGGCGAAGCAGGGCATCTGATGAAAGACTGTCCAAAGAAGGAGCAAAGGACGGGGTCTACCTCAGGGGGACAGGTGCAAGCTCATGTGGCACCAGGTCAGGCTAGGGGGCAAGTACAGGCTCTCGCGATTCGGGAAAGAGGTAGAACTACTTCTATTGAAAGTCTAGTTTTTCTGATCGATCATCATGTCCGTACTTTATTTGATTTTGACGCATTGAGATCGTTTATCTCATCATTACCAGTAGAGTCACTGCACTGAGACACCAGTTGGTAGATGATCCCTTAGTTGTTTCAAACCCAATTGGGCTCCATGATGTGTTTGGGTTTGAAAGTTTCTATACTTAGCGTTGGGTTTAGATGTGATGCTTGTTGGGCTTCACGGGCTATGGGTTAGTGGGCATGGACTGGTTATCCAGTAGGGGTGCCGTTCTTGATTTTGAGGGGAGAGTTGTTAGGCTTATGGGCCGCTTGGGTTACACTCTTGAGATCTCTTGTAATCCCATAGAATCTGTTATGCTAAGTTATCTAGAATCGCTTGACACGTCGGTCGAGAGTTTGCAATTTATAGAGTGGTCCGGGAATACTCGGATGTGTTTGGAGGAGGTGAAGAGCTTACCTCCGGAGCGGGGGATTGACTTCCAAATATATCTGGTAGACAATACCAAACCAGTGTGCCGCGTGGCTCCTCGTGAGAGGAGGGAACTCCATAAGCAAGTAGGCAATTTGCTTGAGAAGGGGTTTAGAAGACGAAGTATATCGGAGTAGGGTGCTCCGGTAGCTTTTGCCACAAAGGCGGATGGGTTCCTTAGACTTTGTGTAGGCTAAAGAGAGCTAAATAAACTCACAAAGAAGAATAGACACCCCTTTGTCGAGGATTGATGATCTCTTTGATCAGTTAGCGGGCACCTCAGTATTTTCGCAATTGGACTTAACCACGAGGTTTCGTCAGTTGGGAATGACTGAGGATAGTATAGAGAAGACTGCCTCTAGGACTCCGAATGGTTTTTTTTATGAGTGGCTGGAGATGCCATTTGGTTTGACGAACGCCCCCGCATATGATGAAGGGTGTTCAGGGAGTACCTAAATAAGTTCGTGATGGTCTTTGTAAATGACATCTTGGTCTTTTCTAGGAGCGGAATAAGTTTTCGTGTGTGCTCAATAGGATGAGCCAAGCCAGTTATGGGATAAACGGTGGTTTTGGAGCGAGACTGGCGAGGACATCCAGAGTTGGAAAAGGGCTTAATTGTTTGGCCATTTTTACTAGTATCATCTCACGTGGGTCGCCTAAACTCGAAGGAGATATCCCTTGGGTGTTTGTCTGATATTGGTTTAGGCCTTTGGGGCTTGCGTTTGGGGGACATCGAGCTCGACTAGGGTGGTCTGCGTGAGAGATGGATAGTTGTGACGATTTTGCATGGGAGAATATCCTGATTTTCTCTAGGAGTGGAGAAGAACCTGCCCTATATCTTAGGGAAGTATTGGGGACTCTCCAGACGCATAGTCTTAAAAGTGGATGGGATTCTTAGCATCCTATGAGTTCGAGATAACGTACAACCACGGTAAGGATTACATGGTAGCGGACACCTTGAGTAGGAATAGGTTGTCCTTGAGTCCATTGTTCGTGGAACGACAAAGCTTGGAATTTATCTCGATGTTTGATTTCAGACCTTCTGTTGACTATGTACCCGGTTTGCTAGCTTCTTTGGAAGTTAGACCTACTCTCTTGGGGCGGATTGGAGAAGCACAGAGGGGCGACCCACAGTTGGTTGAGTTAGTAGAGAAGCTCATAAGGGGGGAGTCGTCCAGCCATTTGAGTAAGTACACCCTAGATGATAGAGGGTGCTTGTGCAGAGACGGTAGACTTTGTGTACTGCAAGACGAGGGTTTGAGGAAGGCTATTTTTGATAACGCACACCGTTTTAGGATGACCATTCACCCCGGTGGGGATAAGATGTACCAAGACATGAAGAGGGTTTTCTTCTGGGCCGGTATGAAGAAAGATGTGGCCGAGTATGTCGCTCGATGTTTGGTGTGCCAACAAGTAAAGGCGGAGCAAAAGAAACCAGGTGGGTTGCTTCACCCGTTGGAGGTTCCGCAATGGAAGTGGGATAGCGTCTCGATGGATTTTATTGACGGGTTACCCAGATCAAGAGAGGGTAATACGGGAATTTGGGTTGTGGTAGATAGACTTACTATGTGTGCCCATTTCATACCGGGAAGAGCAAGAGCACTATTCCATGTCTAGCTTCAGTTTATATTCGAAAGACTATTAGATTGCATGATGTACCCTCCAGTATGGTGAGCGATCGGGATCCTATCTTCACTAGAGAGACTAGAGAGTTTCGAAAGGGTTTCCAAGAGGCGGTAGGGACTCAGTTGTAATTGAGTACCGCGTATCATCCTCAGATAGACGGCCAGACCGAGAGGGTGAATCATATTTTAGAAGACCTTTTGAGGCTATGTATCTTGGATTTTGGAGGTACACGGGAGGAGCATCTTCCCTTGGTGGAGTTACCCGACAGACTTAGTGGTGTACATGATGAATTCCATGGGAGGAGGTGCCTACATGAGACTGCAGAGGTGGTAGGGTCGAGTTTGCTTAGAGAAGTGGAAGTAGAGCGTGATGCGACGATTCGGCGAGCTCCTACTTGCATCCTTAGGTCAGAGATTTGGAAGTTGAGAAACAGAGAGGTTCAACTAGTCAAAGTACAAAGGGGAGATGAAGAGAGTGACGCTACCTGGGAGACGGAAGCGAAGATGCGTTCGAGGTACCCTTTTTCTTTCGGAGGGTATATCCTTTTGCTTCTCCTTCATCACATATCTTGTGCTTATCTTATCCTTAGTATGTCCTCTCGTTAGTACTTTTGACCTTTAGATAGGGTAAACCTATGGTTGAAACATGTGTTTGAGACATGTTATGTAAGATGGATGCAAGTGGATGCAAGTGTTTGCTAGTGATTGCTCGTGGATGCATATACACACACTCTAGGCACTAGATCGGCTCAATCACTTCATATTGCATAAAATGGTGTGTAGAAAACTATATTTATGGATGTTTAATGATTGTGTTATCATATGGATGATGCATTTTGGTGAATGATTGTGCACTCATATAGATATTGTATGGGTCGATAGGGTTCTCTCGCATACATAATGGATGCATGGCACTATCATGGTTTGCATATGTTCATATCTTAGATAGGGAACATATACACACACTTTTTTCATATGCTCATACATCATTAGAAATTGTTTTAAGGACAATGGATGCCTGTGGTTGATGATTTGAGTAGATGGTTGTTTGGATGATAGGATATGCATTCTCCTTAGCTTAAGAGATTTCGGGGACGAAATCCTTTAAGGAGGGGAGAATGTAACACCCCGAATTTTAGTTAATACTAAAATTCACTAATTACAGGATAAATAATCTCAGACATGGGAATTGGGGGTAACGAGCTGCGTTATTGCGTTCGTCTCGGGAAAATACGCGAAATAGAGTCCGAGTTTTCGAAAATCGGAGCCCGTATGGCCCAGTTATGGCCCAATGAAGTTTACAGAAAATTCAAAACTAAAACAGATTTAAAAATTTAAATATTCAGATTTGGAATGGGCCAGGTGGGGTCAGGCGGGAAGCTTCCCGCCCAACCCATGTCGACAGGGCTGTCAACAGGCCTGTCGACAGGGGTGTCGACATGCCTGTCGACTTGCCTGTCGACAGGGTGGCACCGTTCTGTGAACCTGGGTGCACCAGGTTGCACCAGGTTGGGTTTCAGGCTGACTAGGAGGGCTGGTTCTAGAGATTTCCTAAATCTAAGGGTCCTAATCCAATCTAGGGTTAATCTAAGGGCCTAAAACACTCACCTAATCCTATAAATAAGACCCCAACCCTACCCTAATTCATTCATAATTAAGTCTTGTAACTAAACTATGGCAAAATGAAATTTGAGCATGGCCTCCACTAGTTCATAAAGAAAGTTGCAAGCTAATCCCTCTCTAATCAATCTCTAATCATCATTATCTTCATAGTTTGCAACTAATTCTTCTTCATAAGGTTGCTAATCTTAAGTTTGGTGAATTTCTATCACTTTAACATCAATTGTTAAAGTAAGTAGATTAGGTGTAATGAGACTTATGGTCTTAAATGCGGATTAGTGAGTTTGAATCATGTATAATGATATGTTACTCTATGTTGTTCTATGTTTATGCATATTTGATAAGATGGTTTGTGCATGCTTAATAAGTTGATTTATGCATGTTTAACAAGTTGGTTTATGCATGTTTAACAAGTGGGTTTATGCATGTTGAGTATGTAAGTTTATGCAAGTTTAGTATGATATATGTTATGTTTACATGATGCTAAATAGGCTAGTTGTGGACTATGTGATCATATACATGTTATGCAAGTTCATGAAGATATGCTATGCAAGTTACATGTATGTTAATATGCAAGATATGCTATGCAAGTTACATGTATGTTAATATGCAAGATATGCTATGAAAGTTACATGTATGTTGATATGCAAGATATGCTATGCAAGTTACATGTTTGTTAATATGCAAGTTCATGATGACACATTATGCAAGTTTAAGAGCTAATGTGCAAGTATATGGATGCTTATGCAAGTCATGTATATGTTTAAATGCAAGATTTATGTGATATGCAAGTTATGCATGCTTATGCGAGTATATGAATGCTTATGCAAGATATGTATATGTTTAAAAGACATGATATGCAAGTTATGCATGTTTATGCAAGTATGTGAATGCTTATGCAAGTATGTGAATGTTTATGCAAGTATGTGAATACTTATGCAAGTATGTGGATGCTTATGCAAGTATGTGAATGCTTATGCAAGTTATGTGTATGCTTAAATGCATGATTAACATGTTATGCAAGTTATGAGAATGCCTACATGCAAGTTCAACATGTTATGCAAATCATGTGTATGATAATATGCAAGTTTGGGTTAAATGTAGTTGGGTTAATATATGCTCATATATGCAAGTTGACATTCTCTTAACCCATGACAAAGTTGTATGCTAAACCCATGATATTTGTGATGATCTTCCCCTTATTTATGTCATGAAATGAGAACGATTTACGTGGGGAACGATGGGGTTGGTAAATATGTTAATAAAAATATGATTGGGTATGATTAAGCATACCATAAAAATAAATTACCATAAGTGGGAATTTACCTATTGAGTTAGGTCTACCCCATGGGAATTTACCTATTGAGTTAGGTCTACCCATGTTATGGAAAATTTGATATTAATTAGGGATAATTAATATGGGGGTGATTAATTAGGTTTAATTAATCAACTAAGACACGAGGTTGGACCCTTTTGTAGCGGAAGTCTGCCCGGAACCGACCGGCCATCCAGCGGCTACAAATGATTGGCCCAATGTGAGAGGTCTTAGTCATAAATTAAATACATGATTAAAGTAAAGACACGAGGTTAGACCCTTTTGATGACAGAAGTCTGCACGGAACCAACCGGCATATCCAGCAGTCATAAAAGACGGTCTAATGTGGGAGGTCTTTATGAGGTCATGATCTTAATTAATGAATTAAGAAACACTTAACCATATTAGCATGTAGTGGAACATGAGGGGTTAAGTGGGTGCCTTGGGGTGGCATGATGAGGTTAGTGGGTTGCCTTGGGTGGCAATAGAAAAATACGATTAGAATACTTAACCAAAGTGAAACATGTAAATAAAACATGATTAAAGGGTTAAGTAAGTGCCATGGGTGGCATGTGAAAATACGATTAGAATACTTAACCAAAGTGGAACATGTGATTAAAACATGGGTGAAGGGTTAAGTAAGTGCTTTGGGTGGCATGTGAAAATCTAGTGGGTGCCCTAAGTGGCAATTGGAAATATGATTGATGACTTAACCAAAACTTAACATGTAAGTGGGCATGACTATATAAGGGGTTAAGTGGGATGCACTAGATAAAATTAGCAAGCTTAAGTAGCAGCTTGTGGGGGCCCATTTCAACCAATATCCCAAACGTATCTTTGTGGGCTCGACTCTAGTCGGGTGACGGGACACGCATATTGGGCTTGACTGTAAGAGGCCAAACCGGGTTAGCGGTGACAACGCGGGACCAACGGGTTTCATATGCGTGTGTGGACCCGGGCTGGTTGGTAAGTCGTTGTTGCATCGTGTAGATATAAAGCCGTGCACTGTTGATATTATCTGGTAGCCACTTTAGGGGAATGATACACCCCAATCGTGGGACCAGCACGGGTATCTACGGTAGGGAGCCGATCGATGGGGAGTAGTGGGTACACCTAATAAAGATAGGGGCAGACGGCACCTATGTAGGGGTACACAAAACTATTAGGTAAGAATTACTAAGTACACCTAGTGGAGATAGGGGCAGACGGCACCTATGTAGCGGGCTAGGAGTACATGAAACTACTGGGGAAATTTTCTAAGTCCTTGGAAGGGATCAACCTTTAAGTAGGAATGACTGGTGTGGTGCAGTTAGTAATTATCCTTGGGTGGGTAGATGCGTCCTTACGGTTATCTTAGTTTATCCTAAGTCTACCAAGCTGCTTAGTGTAGCCATTCATCCCCAGATATTACCGTAGGTCAAGTTTATGTCTTCTCTGGTTACTTTAATGATTGTATTGTTAAAGTTATAGGGCTCACTCAGACTTATGTCTGACCCCGTTGTTTTTATCTTCTTCCCAACCCTCAGGTCCTACGGTGGATCCTAGCGGTAGTAGAGCTTGATCGGATTGCTGTTCCAGTCTTTAGGAGCTTGGGTAGATGTAAAGCTCCAGTTATCCAGTTATCCTTTCTTTTGTTCTGGCTATTGTATGAGAGAGTGGGATTATGTACTTCTTTATTTTGATGGATATTGTACTTGACTTTATCGTGATTTTATGATGTAACCAGACATGTTTATTTCCGCTGTTATGAGATGATGTTTTAAAAATTTCAAGTACTATTTATATCTGTCTTGTTGTAATTTTTCTGTTCTATATTCACTAAAATACTCCACCGATGCTATGGCATTCCCTTAGTGAGTGACCATAGCGGGCGTGGGGTGTTACAAGCCTTATGGAAAGAAAAGATAAGGAGGCAACGGAAATTGAAACTCCAATTGAAAAAGCTTTTATTGTAAGGAAGGTCAATCAACGAAATATGGAAAGTCAATCGAATAGAACAGACATGAGAAAGGAATACATTTGTTTTTACTGTGACAATCCCGGTCATCAACTGAGATTTTGTCATAAGCTTAAGAGGGATAAGGAGAAGATGAAGGCATTGAAAGAAGAGTCGGATGAACAAAAGGACAATGATAATGAGGTGAATCATTGTGTGGAACTTGAAGGCAATGTTTTATGTGTTAATGAAGGCGAAAGCAAAGATTGAATACTTGATTCGGGAGCTTGTTTCCACGTATATCATGAAAAGGAAGCATTTATTAATTATGAAGAACAATCTGCTAAAGTGGAATCCGCCGATGGTCGAGATTGCATGTTAAAGGCATAGGTTCAGTCTGATTGAAGATGAATGATGGAAAGGTGGTGAAGATAACGGGCGTTAGGTCCATTCCAGAAATTAAGAAGAATCTTGCTTCAATTGGACAGTTGGAACAAAAAGGCTGCAATTTCTCGACTAGAGGAGGAGTCATAAAGGTTTGTAGGGGTAACAAGGAGCTTCTACGAGCAAAACGGGGAAATGATAACATATATAAATTGCTTGGAAAAACGATGGAGAATGTTATGAGTTCTCAAATTGGATTTGGAGAGGCTAGTTTATCTGAATCAAGGTGGAGCCATCAACGTAAAGCCATAAAATCTATATGGAGACCATTGTGGTATTACATGCAATTTTGAATTTATTATTGGGAGGTGCATTTCATGTGGGAGATACATCATTTGTAAGTGTTAGATTTGTTTTGAGATTGGAGTTTATCGGAGAGATTTCATATTAAGGTGGAGTGTTGTGATTTGTGATATTCAATCATAGGTGGATAAAATGGTATGTTAAATCAGATTAAATGGAAGGAAATTTTTCTAAAAGGGAGAAAGGGTAGATATTGCTTTCCCTAATTAATGAGATTTGGATAGATATTGTTCTCCCTAATTAATGGGATTTTGACAAATATTGTTTTCCCTTATTAGGTGCCATAATTGATAAATAATTGTTTTGAGCAAGTTTTAAGAAGTATTTATTTTTGAGATATTTTAAGGTCCAATTAGGTGTTAGACCTAGTCTTTCTACTTGCCTATTTAAGCTTCTCATTAGGAAGAGAATTACTTGAACTTGAAGGAAAGAAAAACTTGTATTTTCGGGATTGAGATAAATTTTCAATTATTTTTAGTTTTTCATTGTAATAATTTGGTGGATTAATAAAGGTTTGTTTGGTGAAATTTTCTTGTTATTGTTATCTTTTTCTTTATTTCAAAATCTAATTTTGTAGTTATCTTGTGGAAACCCTAACAGCTGTTGCTTCTAACATGAGATGATTTGTGATGGTGTCTTAAACTGAAGCCTGTCATTTCCTGTTCTTGCTTTTCTGTACTTTTTCAGGAGAAGCGAGGATGTGATTTCTTTGCCTTGAGAGAGCTCAGTATTTATATATGAAGCTGCCATCTGCATTATAAATTTAGCAGATCATGAGATAAGTGATGACGCCTTAATGTACAAAATGTGGATCTTAGCGAGCAGTACTTCAGATTCTTGCTGGCTATTATGTGCACAGTAGATGCATAAGTATGCACTATTATGTGCACGGTTATGCATTGTATTCTTTTATTACACTGTAGGTGTAGCTAGTTTATTGTGGAAGTGAAAATAATGGAAGCGTGGGGATGTTATATTAATGAAGAACTATAGGACCTGATTTAAGAATTCAGCGTGTTGCTGACCTACCGACCCTTGTGTCTTTGTTTTGCATGTGCTTCTGTGGGCTGTCGGAATCCAACTGCTCTTTTAATAAGCCATTGATTTGATAGTATTTGGCGTATCCAATGTTGCATGTGAACAGAAACCTTGGTGAAGTTTCTTTGTGTTTGGACTTTGTTAATTAGGACGTCACTTGTTCCGTATCACCTATTTTCTTTTTGTACTCTTAGTTGACTTTTTTGGTAGTTCATTGTTTCAATACTGGTTTCGATATTGGAAATAACATTATCATGTCCACAGAACATATTGTGAAAGTATTGCATCAATTTTTCTTCAATTACAGTAAAATGATAAATGAAATTACATTTTTACTCTTGTCTTTTTTTCTTACATCTAATGAGTTCGACCAGCTGTCTTAAAAGCTTACTGTCCAAGACGTACTTTCTTATTTTTCCCTTGATGAGATATTTGACTAGGCTTTTATATATATATATATATATACATATATGCATACATGCATATATGTATACATATATGCATATATGTATATATATGCATATATGCATATATGTATATATATACATATATGTATATACATATATGTATATACATATATATATACATATATATATATATGTAACAAAAAGGAAGGGCTGAGATTTAATCTCAGCATAGATAAAGAACGGCTGCAATTTATTCTCCGAATGGACCACGTTCCTCCATTTACATGATGCTTCTCCACTTCCGCACTACAATCTGCCATTTTAACATAACCGCTCTCCCTTCCACCTCCGTATTCTTCCGTTTCTTCTTCTCTAAATACGACACAGTTCTGTGCAAATGCCTAATATTTCCAAATTCATTTCCGCATCTTCCAATTTCGGCAAAACTGAATTTTTGAACCACAGCCGATCTTCCATACCCATTCACAAGTTTGGATTACAAAACTTCCACATTTATTCACGAACTCGACTAGGTGACTGCCATCCATCCAAAAATTCCAGTGCTATTGCATCAAGTCGGTCTTCATCACCATTAGTTGGATCTGCTTCCCATTTGTTTAGGTACATTTTACTCCCCTTCTCCATCGATTGTTAATCATCATTTAAAATTTCTCACTACTGAATTGCTACCATCGAAGTTGTGTTCACGACTTTTGTCACTTTGTTGTTATTTTCAATTCCTCTGTACATTTTTGGATATGATTGAGTGATGGTTGTACGTTTGCAAGTTAATTAGACTGCACATTAACTGTTTGTAATTTTGTCACTTAATAATACATATAGCTCATTTAGTCATATTGATAACTTTGCTAAAAGCCTTCAATTTGGTAGTTGTATTTGAATGCCTTTATTTATTTTCTTTATGAGCATTTCTCTCATTTAGGAGGCATGTAGTGAATGTTGAAAAGAATACTAACGTATAAAAGCCAACTTTTCTTTTGGATTTGAGTATACATTTTGTTAAATACCATAAATAAAATATTGTATTGATTTGTATTTCCTTAATACTGCAAAGGTAACTATTTTAGTATTTTATTCATTCTTTTATCATAGATTCATAGGTCTGGCGATATTTTTCTACTTCTTTGGGATTAATGAACTGATTGTTATGCTTCTACGTTTTCTCCTGTGTTTTCATTATTCAATTCATTTAACCAGTCGACTACAAAAGGAACTCATAAAATTATTTAGGCATATACTAAAGAAGGAAGACTTACGGCTATTTATGAGATCAGGGACCCCTGGAGTATAACTTCTTTTATCACCAACTCACACTTAGTTTGTCCTGTTGTGGTTCACTTATTTATGTTCAAAAAGTTCAAGTAACATAATTTAGACTTATAGATGATTCTAATGGTTCTAAGTTTGAATCCACTGCTTTAAATGCCATAAAAACATTTTCAAACATTCAGTGTTTTAAATAGCATGGTTGAATGTGCTGCTTTAAATTCCATAAAAGTCTTTGTATACTGCGGTTGAATCTGCTGCTTCAAATGCTAAGCATCTAAAAGAATTTATCGTAATGTTGTTGGATATGTTTGTTTGTTCTGCAAAAGCAAGTGCAAAGTTTGTCATGTTTTGTTTGAATAAATATAATCAGTTGCTTAGTAATTGGCGTGTTTTACTTTTTCGTGGTGCATGAAGGTAAAAATATTTATTTTTTGATATTCATGGATTTAATGGATATGAATTATAAGTTCTAACTCTATTTCATGATACACCACAAAGAAAATATGGAAGGATTCCATGATAACACAACTTTAAATCTATGAATAGTATTAACTCTATCAGATGTCTAAAATTGAAGTTTATGGATACTAAATTGGTTGTATTTTAGTTGTCTTAGCAGCTATGCTACCATCATCATAAACACCATGTTGCATTGCCAATTTTCCATCAATCAACCAGTCAAGGCATCTTAATATGAACCCAAAGGTATACAAATAAATGAAGTTGATTTTGTTCTTCTTGATTCCGACATGCATGTTACAAAATTTACTACATAATTCTACTCATATGTACTTATTTAGAGCATGTAAATAAATTCTCATAGTTGAGTATATGAATCCATAATTAATGTTCAAAGCTCATGAGAAATGTTTTAGACTGGATACAAAAAGAATGAGAAATTTTGGGATTTATTTTTTGCTATTTCAGAAGTAATGAATTCTTTTGCGTACTGAAATCTTTTTTGCATGCTGCATGTACGTTTTGATTTTAGCATGAACGAATTCAATGCTATTGAATGTTTAATTGGTAGTTGTCACATGTAATGGGTTATGCCAGTCAACGCTATATGTTCAATGAAATGACGTATGCTTTGAGAACCATGTACCATTCAGTGAGCAAAATTAATATGCAAAAATATATATTACATAAATCATTAATGACATTAAACAATGTTCAGCATAAAAAAATTACGCTCATAATTGTAAGCATTATCTTCCTACATGTTCCAATGACCCACAAGGATCTCAACCATTTACGGGTTATTCATCAAATGGACTGGTCCTACAAATGGAGAGTTTATGGTGAAGGACAAATTTTACAATTTTTTTAAGTTTAAGGGACAATCCATCAAAAATTTGTTTTTAAAAACTATACACTTTAAAAATAATATCATACACACCGTAAAATTGATAATAGTTCAATTCTAATACTATATACACTGTAAAACCAATACTTAAAAACTGGTAGTCAGGAAATGTTATTGTTTCTAAAATTGTAGATATTCTACATGCATATAGGGTCAGTATCATTGTATTTGGAAATCATGTAAGTATTCCTCTTCTACATACATATTTACATATTTTAATTTTTAATTACTGATACGTAATATTTACCCAAAATTTAAAGCGCGACATATTTATCCAAAATAACCTATGAAATTTGCACGTAGCACATGGCCAATACAAAGGCTAACCATGGGGAGTGAAGTATGACTTTCAATATATGTTCTTACGCACCTTATATTTTACCATTAAACGCTCCTTGTATTTTATCACTTCATGCTCTAGACATGGGATAATGCTATGCTAGAACACAAAGAGAACACAAAAAGAAATCGACAGGCTAACCATTAAGAAATGTTTCGGTACGCCCTCCATTACTAGAATTTTCTTCTTTAAAACAACACCGTGTTAAGTTTAACAACCTTTTATTTATTCATATTTGCAGCTTCATTTGCATTCGATGCATTGGAGTACGAATGTGGTCATCGAAAACTACACATTTTTACGTGTACTTAAACAGATGTTTAAATGCTGGGATGATTAAATTTGAGGATGTTATTATTATTTGCTTTTGTGAAATAAGCTTTTTGGTTATAGAAACTTGATTATTTGGTGATAGTTGTTGTCTTTTTTACTATCAAATATCATATCCCTGAGAGGTTCTGACTTGATCCTTGACTGGGAAGAGCAGCGATTTTCAAAATATGACATTTATGTACAATGCATGTATTAAATTCATGCATGCAACATGTGTTAAATGCAGGCATGCAATTGAGCAGAATAATTTCTTTGCGCATGTTTATCCATTACTTCCATGGTTGGAAAATATCATGTTTCCACTAAAACCTTGAAACAACGCAATTAACACACGACGTTTCAGGTTTCAAAATAATTTCCTACTGTCCCATTTGCTCTTTTCTTCAATATTAACTTCACTTCTCAATTTTATCAAACTATCCACTTACCTATTTTATTCTCTGTTTTATAGGTAGATTACACATTTACTTTAACTTGAATGAATGACTTCTACAGTTGGAGTTATGTTAGGTATGGTTATGATGATGCTTTTTTAGGCAGTTAGGCATACTCATATTTAACAACTGTGGCTATTAGCTCAATAGTTTGGCATATATAGATTGACGGTAATATCACCCTACTAGGTTTCCTATTTTTAGGCTAAAAGAGAATATTTATACATGCATGTCTGATAAGTTGCATTACTTTACATTCCATTCCCAACTGCAATGATATGTGTGTTTATTTTGCATGTGTGTTGAATAATTCACGCTCATAATAGTGTTGGAAATGAATGAGAAAGAGAAAGAGGGATTTTGGAAGAAGAGAAAGGAAAACAACTTTTAGTCCCACATCATGAAATATGAGTACCAACTCTTCTATAATCTTATATAAATAAAGGAGAAGAGAGCTCATATCAGGTGTGGCTAAGCCAAGGCACAATATTACATTGATGTCAACTTGGGCCTAATGCCTTGGGACTCTTGGAGTCCATGACACAATATTATATTGATGTCAAATCGGGCTTAGTGCCTTGGGACTCTTGTAGTCCATGACACAATATTACATTGATGTCAACTTGGGCCTAATGCCTTGGGACTCTTGGAGTCCATGACACAATATTATATTGATGTCAAATGTGGGCTTAGTGATTTGGGGACTCTTGGAGTCCATGACACGATATTAGTGTCAATAATTGGGCGTTGGACCTTGGGACTCTTGAGGTCTCATGGTTAAATAGGCCGTTGATTTCAGTTTGGGCCTATTGTGCTGAAATGAGTTATGTTGATCATTTTATGATCTGGTATGTCTCTTCTATTGAAGGGATACAACCGTTTCATCATAAATGCGCACGCACATTTAAGCACCGCTTGGTTAAAGGGTCGCAACCTTTCCAAAGGTCATTAATGTTCGTATAGGCATTTCCTCCAGCCTATAAATACATAGCCCAAAAGGAGAGAATAAATATTAATTATTCTTCTCAAATGTTACTCCCTCTTCAAAGCATTCCTCTGTTCAAGTTTCTATAATCAACTTCAGTTCGTCGGAGCTCCGTTTGCTGGCACTGCACTACGGGGTTGGTCCGTTTTATCCTGGGAAACAAATTGCGATCACGTCAATCAGTGCATACGACGGCAATATTGTTTTAAGGAAACAGAATTAATTCTGGACTCGGACATTACAGTTGGTGACGGTTCTATACCGCTCCAATCCAGTGCACAATCGGTCTTGCTTACTGTCTTTTCTGCAATCACAGTTTGACTTGACAATTGTGACATTATTGAGTAACATTGATATTGTTACTATTTATTTGCAATATAATTGTGTATTGACAAAAGGATCTAACTTTGTAATACAATTGTGTATTGACAAAAAGATCTTCTAACAATCTTAAAACAATATTGATTGTTGCAGACGACAATAAGCTGTGTCGCAAAATAGCAACAATAATTTTACACCGACACAGACGGTGACCAACGCTCTGATTGCGCCAAATGGTTCCAATAATGACTCTGCCTCATGGAGAAAGGTCAGAGAGGTTCAACGTCATCAATATTAAGTGCTGACAATAGAAAAATGTTGCTTTGTCGAACAACATTGGGACTTGCCAAATTTCTGACTCCAAAAAAAAAAAAAAAAGAAAAAAGAAAAAAAAAAGAAAAAGAAAAAGAAAAATTGGCTGAAATCCCCAAAAGGGCATTGCTGATATGAATTTATATACAGTAATATCAGAATGCAACCTGGAAAGGAACTAACTTTAAATGACGTTCTCTATGTTCCAGAAATTCATAAGAACCTGATTTCAGGATCATTGCTCAGCAAACATGGATTTAAATTAATCCTTGAAGCTGAGAATGGAGTGTATGTAGGAAGAGGACATGTGTGTGATGGTTCGTTTAAAGAAAATGTAATCACTATTGTACCACACACTGATATGAATAAAAGTGAATCTTTTGTTTATATCGTTGACTCTTCCAACGTGTGATATTCTAGATTAGGGGATGTAAACTTCGATATATTGCACAAATTGATTAATCTAGACACCATTTTTAAATGTCAAATTTGTGCAGAAGCAAAATTGACAAGAATCTCGTTTCATTATGTTGAACGAGAAACAGAACCGTTAGATATAATACATACAAATGTATATTATTTGATGTGTTTAAACAATACAAAGCGGAAGTTGAGGATCAACTCAACAAGAAAATCAAAGCTTTAAGAAGTGATAGAGGAGGAGAATATGTATTCCCTTTTGAAGAATCTTGCGCTGAACATGGTGTTTTACACCTAATTACAGCACCATATTCACCTCAATCCAACGGTATAGCCGATCGGAAGATAAAACTCTTAAACAAATGATGAATGCCTTATCTTGGCTTGCCAGATAATTTTTTGGGAAGAAGTTACTCTTTCGGCAAATCATATTTTAAATAAAATATCCCGAAAGAAAACATCTCTATCTTCTCATGAACTTTGGAAAAACAGACCACTATCCTACAAATACCTAAAAGTGTGGGGGTGTCTTGCCAAAGTAGAGGTACCAAAACCAAAGAAGGTCAAAATTGGACCAAAAACAATTGATTGTGTATTTATTGGATGTGCACAAAGCAGTGCCGCATATCGATGTTTGGTACACAAATCTGAAATTGATGATATTCATGAAAATACCATCATTGAGTCGAGAAATGCTAAATTTTTCGAACATATATTTCCCTTGAAATATGGTATTGAAAATCGTACACCTAAGAGATCAAGGGAAAAAAAAAAGTTCATTACTCTATTGAGGATGCTGAACAAAATAACACTCAGCTAAGTAGTGCTGAGCAGCAAGTGGAGGAGCCAAGAAAAAGTAAAAGGTCAAGAACGTTAAACCTTTGGACTGGACTTCTATACATTTATGTTAGAAGATGATCCATTGAAATACAAACAAGCTATGTCCTCCAGCGATGCCCCTTATTAGAAAGAGGCAATTAACAATGAGATTGAATCCATTATGTCCAATCATACATGGAAATTAGTTGATTTACCTCAAGGGTCTAAGACCTTAGGTAATAAATGTATATTTAAAAGGAAATTGAAACCTGATGGTTCAATAGACAAGTACAAAGCTCGTCTGGTAGTCCAAGGATTTAAACAAAAGGAAGACCTGGACTATTTCGACAAACATCAATTAGAATGCTCATTGCAATTGCATCCATACATGACTTAGAAATACATCAAATGGATGATAAAACTGTATTCTTGAATGATGAATTAGAGGAGGAAATCTATATGGAACAACCTGAAGGATTTCTAAGCTCAGAAAATGAGAATAAAATGTGCAAATAGGTGAAATCACTTTATGGCCTTAAGAAAACTCCAAAAACAGTGGCATGAGAAGTTTGATAATACTATGTTATCAAATGGATTCACAATAAATGAATCAGATAAATGTATGTACATAAAACATACACATATTGGATATGTCATTGTTTGTCTTTATGTTGATGACCTATTAATCCTAGGCAATAACAAGGCCATAATAACATCTACAAAGGATATCTTATCCTCTAGATTCGATATGAAAGACCTAGGACTGGCTGATGTGATATTGGGTGTAAAAATTCTGAGAACACCACATGGATATGCATTATCCCAATCACATTACATCACCAAGATACTTGAGAAATTCAAGCAATATAATGTAACTATTGCAAAATCACCAGTAGATATGAACCAAAATTGGGTAAAGAACACTGGTGATGGTATTTACCAATTGGAATACTCTCGTATACAAGGAAGTATCATGTATGAACTGTACTAGGCCTGATGTCGCATATGCTGTAAGCAAACTAAGTAGATTTACCAGCAATCCTGGTAAGCATCATTGGAAAGCGATAATCAGAGTTCTAGGATATCTAAAGTATACACAGAGCTATGATTTATACTATACAAACTATCCTTCAATAGTGGAAGGATATAGTGATGCAAATTGGATCACTGGATCAAATGATACAAAGTCTACAAGTGGATACGTGTTCACATTAGGAAATGGAGCGATTTCATGGAAATCATCCAAACAGACTTGTATCGCTAGATCTACGATGGAATCAGAGTTTATTGCACTAGATAAGACTGCAGAAGAAGCAGAATGGATTCGGAGCTTCTTGGAAGACATTCCTAATTGGAGCAAACCTGTGCCTCCAATATGTATACATTGTGATAGTCAATCAGCTATACAATGGTAAATCTAGGCATATTCGTCGTAGACATAAAACGATAAGACAACTTCTCTCTAATGGGGTTATCATGATAGATTACATTCGATCTAAAGATAACTAAGCGGATCCACGTACCAAAGGCTTGCCAAGAGAGAAAGTTCAAATCTTATCGAAGGGAATGGGGTTAAGGCCCATAGACTAAAGGTTTCTCTAAAATGGAAACCCCACCTAGTTGACTGGAGATCCCAAGATCTAGGTTCAAAGGGACAACGAAGTTTAAGAGAAACTTGATGGCACTGTTATACACAAACCATTCCTATGATAAGTCAGTGCATTATATGTTGAATAAGGATAAGTATTAGTACTTTTAATGATGTCTGTATTTGAGGAATTAAGAGAATACCCTTTACAGAATCACCTACGTAAGTGCGAAGGCGCCGCTTCAAAGAGAATTATGAGGCCAAATTCTCTAAGCACTTATGAGACCAGGCAGGTGTTCAAGGCAAAAACGAACACATACAGAGAACGAAGGGTTATAAGAAACATTTATCGTGTGTTATCTACTTTGGAATTACACAAAAGGCTTACAGTTCAAGGACAGTCAATGTCTACTGATTCGCCTGTGATTCAAATAGGTAATCACTAGGAAAGTTCAAGGCCCATGTGCTACTTTAACCGATGCGATAAATGATTCATGAAACTAAGAACGACTTCTCATTCATGTGGGGGATTGTTGGAAATGAATGAGAAAGAGAAAGAGGGATTTTGGAAGAAGAGAAAGGAAAACAACTTTTAGTCCCACATCATGAAATATGAGTACCAACTCTTCTATAATCTTATATAAATAAAGGAGAAGAGAGCTCATATCAGGTGTGGCTAAGCCAAGGCACAATATTACATTGATGTCAACTTGGGCCTAATGCCTTGGGACTCTTGGAGTCCATGACACAATATTATATTGATGTCAAATCGGGCTTAGTGCCTTGGGACTCTTGTAGTCCATGACACAATATTACATTGATGTCAACTTGGGCCTAATGCCTTGGGACTCTTGGAGTCCATGACACAATATTATATTGATGTCAAATGTGGGCTTAGTGATTTGGGGACTCTTGGAGTCCATGACACGATATTAGTGTCAATAATTGGGCGTTGGACCTTGGGACTCTTGAGGTCTCATGGTTAAATAGGCCGCTGATTTCAGTTTGGGCCTATTGTGCTGAAATGAGTTATGTTGATCATTTTATGATCTGGTATGTCTCTTCTATTGAAGGGATACAACCGTTTCATCATAAATGCGCACGCACATTTAAGCACCGCTTGGTTAAAGGGTCGCAACCTTTCCAAAGGTCATTAATGTTCGTATAGGCATTTCCTCCAGCCTATAAATACATAGCCCAAAAGGAGAGAATAAATATTAATTATTCTTCTCAAATGTTACTCCCTCTTCAAAGCATTCCTCTGTTCAAGTTTCTATAATCAACTTCAGTTCGTCGGAGCTCCGTTTGCTGGCACTGCACTACGGGGTTGGTCCGTTTTATCCTGGGAAACAAATTGCGATCACGTCAATCAGTGCATACGACGGCAATATTGTTTTAAGGAAACAGAATTAATTCTGGACTCGGACATTACAGTTGGTGACGGTTCTATACCGCTCCAATCCAGTGCACAATCGGTCTTGCTTACTGTCTTTTCTGCAATCACAGTTTGACTTGACAATTGTGACATTATTGAGTAACATTGATATTGTTACTATTTATTTGCAATATAATTGTGTATTGACAAAAGGATCTAACTTTGTAATACAATTGTGTATTGACAAAAAGATCTTCTAACAAATAGAACCTTCTGTGAAGCTTCTACTTAGTTTCTAAATATTAACTTATGCATATCATAGTTCTATACTCATTTTTTATGCCCTCAATATCCTCAACCGATGTAGAATATCACACAATATGGTTGTTTAATTCATCATTTAATTAATACATATATCTTCTCATCAGCTCATTAGAGATACATAAAATTTAAACTGTTTACCTTACGTGCAACCTATCCCTACTTTCTACACATGCATTATTTGCTTCTTGCTGCAAAATTTAATTTATACAGTACAATCCTAACACATACATATATCACTTACACTATATATCTTACTACTATATAATATGTTCTCACCGCTTATTGATGAATGCAAACTAAAACACTTAAAATTCTATGCTCCCGTGCATCGCACGGGTTTCCACTCGTATATATATATATATATATATATATATATCTTTATAATAATATGAATATCTTGAGATTGTGAAGCTTTTCTGAAGTTCCAGAAAATTCCTCTCTCCTGTTCACAACTTAACACACCAGAAAACTCGATACGAGGGCAAACATGTCTTTTGTTTTCCGTATTCCGCTTCCCACTACTTCTGTGGGTAGTCAATCCGTCTTCCACTTCTTTTATTTCCTTCCGTTCTCTACCACATTCTCCCCATTTTCCCTTTTTTCCACATCTTTTCTTTCCCACTCTCAACCCTTTGGTTACTCATATCTGCTACTTCTCCTCAGCCTCAACGATGACTAATTATCCTTCGTGCTAATTCTTATTACAAATTCGTTGCAATTGTTCTACGTTACGCTTTACCACAGATCTGCTGCTTCTCCTCAGATCCGCCAGTGGACGTCCCCGTCTTCCTCCTCGATGACGATATCCATGGTAAAACTGTTTTGTACTTCTGTCCCTCATGCTAATTCTTATCACTAATTTGTTGTAATTATTCAGAATACTTAAATAGGGCTTTGTGACGGCAAGGAATCTGAAGATCGACGTCTTTATTTCTCAAGAACATGATCACTAGATCTCAAAATACCTGTTTTTGGTAACTTACCTCATATAATCTTCCAACTTACTCCTTTAAAAGTTTGATTTTTAATTTTAATATCATTTTAGTGAATCTTTATGTTTTTTCTTTTTGCAGATTTTGAATTTTGATTATCTTTATTTTTAATTTTACCTCATATAAGTAATGTAATTCACCCTTTTAGTGAATCTTTATTTTTAATTTTACCTCATATAATTTGGTGTTCACTAAGGTCCAACTTACATTATTTTGTAGACAACTTTGATTAAACATGATTATATGGACAACTTCACTATGTTATTATTTACAACATGATTGTATTTTATTTCAGTTGTGTAGGATAGTAACAGTTTAATTATATAACCTTCTTCCTTGAATTTCACTTCTCCATTTACTTCTTTCGATTTAGTTCTGACACAGCAGGGATAGAGTTGCTTAGTTGTTGTTCCATTGACGATGTCTTTTATATTACTGTTCATTTGCTATTTTATTTGATGCCATCCAAGTATATTATTTATTATCTTAGTTAGAAACTATTAGTTGATATTCATAAACTGCCATTGCAAATCATCATTTGTAGTTCCTTTGTTGATGTAACACCCCACTCCCGCTATGATCACTCACTAAGGGAATGCCATAGCATCGGTGGAGTATTTTAGTGAATATAGAACAGAAAAATTACAACAAGACAGATATAAATAGTACTTGAAATTTTAAAACATCATCTCATAACAGCGGAAGTAAAACATGTCTGGTTACATCATAAAACCACAATAAAGGTCAAGTACAATATCCATCAAAATAAAGAAGTACATAATCCCACTCTCATACAATAGCCAAACAAAAGAAAAGATAACTGGATAACTGGAGCTTTACATCTATCCAAGCTCCTAAAGACTGGAACAGCAATCCGATCAAGCTCCACTACTGCTAGGATCCACCGTAGGACCTGAGGGTTGGGAAAAAGATAAAAACAACAGGGTCAGACATAAGTCTGAGCGAGTCCTATAACTTTAACAATACAATCGTTAAAGTAACCAGAGAAGACATAAACTGATATACGGTAACATATAGGGATGAATGGCTACCCTAAGCAGTCAACTAAACGAAGATAAAGGATAAAGACGCATCTACCCTCCCTAAGGTAAATTACTAAACTGCACCACACCAGTCGTTCCTAACTTAAAGGTTGATCCCACCCAAGGACTTATAAAATTTACTAATTAGTACCTGCGTACCCCTAGGTGACCAAGTAGGCGCCACGGGGCCCTACAATCCACTAGGTGTACACACTACTTCCCATTCGATCGGCTCCCTAACGTAGATACCCGTGCTGGCCCCACCGTGGGATGTATCATTCCCCAATGTGGCAACCTGATGAAACTAAAGGTGCACGGCTTATATCTACTCGATGCAACAACGGCTTACCTACCAGCCCGGGCCCACTCACGCATATGAAGCCCGTTGGACTTGCGTTGCCACCGCTAACCCGTTTGCCTCTTACAGTCAAGCCCAGTATGCGTGTCCCGTCCTCGACATGGGTCGAGCCCACAAAGATACGTATGGGTTACTGGTTGAAATGGGCCTCCACAAGCTACCCACCTAAGCTTGTCCCTTTTTCTAGTATATCCCACTTAACCCTTTAATCATGTTTTAATTACATGTTCTATTTTGGTTAAGTATTCTAATCGTATTTTCTATTGCCACCCAAGGCAACCACTAGATTTTCTCATGCCACCCGAGGCACCCACTTAACCCCTCATGTCCCTCTACATGCTAATGTGGTTAAGTGTTTCTTAATTAATTAATTAAGAACGTAACCTTTGTAAAGACCTCTCACATTAGACTGTCTTTTATGACCGCTGGTTAAGCCGGTTGGGTCCGGGCAGCCTTATGTCATAACAGAGTCTAACCTCGTGTCTTTACATTAATTACGTATTTAGTTTGTGCCTAAGACCTCTCACATTGGGCTAACATTTGTAGCAACTGGTTAAGCCGGTTGGGTCCGGGCAGTTTTACGCTACAACTGAGTCCAACCTCGTGTCTTAGTCAATTAATTACACCTAATTAATCACCCTCATAATTTTATATTAATTATCCCTAATTAATCAAGTTTTCTTAACATGGGTAGACCTAACTTAATAGGTAAATTCCCATGGGGTAGACCTAACTCAATAGGTAAATTCCCAACACATAGTATGGGTACACCTAACCAAATAGGCAAATTCCCATACTATGTTTATTTATTTTGTGTTATGCATAATTATATTAATTTCACACAATCTTATTAACTTATGCATTTAATTACCCCATCGTTCCCACGTAATTTCGTTCATGATATAACACATATAAAAGGTGTCAACTTGCATATGAATGAACATGTTTCAAAGGTGCCATCTTGCATATTAACAAACACATAACTTGCATATGAACTTGCATAACATGTCACATAACTTGCATATAATATGTCACATAACTTACATATTCATTTTGCATAACAAACTTGCATATTAGCTTATAGACTTGCATAATGTGTCATCATGAACTTGCATATTAATAAACATGTAACTTGCATATTTACATACATGTAACTCGCATATTAACAAACATGTAACTTGCATATAAAGAAACATGTAACTTGCATATTTACATACATGTAACTTGCATATTAACAAACATGTAACTTGCATATTAACAAACATGTAACTTGCATATTTACATACATGTAACTTGCATATTAACAAACATGTAACTTGCATATTAACAAACATGTAACTTGCATAGCATATTACCATGAACTTGCATAACATGCATATGATTACATAGCCCACAACTTGCATATTTAGCATCATGCAAACATAACATACATCATATTAAACTTGCATAAGCTTACATACTCAACATGCATAAACATAAGATTAATGCTAACATCATATCATATGATTCAAAGCTCATTAACCCACATACAAAACCATAAATCTCATCACATCTCATCTAATTAGTTTACCAAAAGATCATCAAAGTGATAGAAACTCACAACTAGCAACTTTGAACACCAAATGAAGAAGATTAAGATGCTAAGAAGGGATTAGAAGTTGATTAGAGAGTGATTAGTATGCAACCCTCTTCATAAAATTAGTGGAGGCCATGAGAGCTAGCATTTTGCCATAGTTTAGTCACTAGGTTTAATTATGAATGAATTAGGGTAGGTTAGGGTCTTATTTATAGATTAGGCAAGTGTTTTAGGCCATAGGATTAACCCTAGATTCAATCCAAGCCATCAAAGCATGTCTTGGGGAAGAAGTCAAGTGTAGGAACCATCTAGGGCCTTTAGATTAAAGATGGACCATGAGAACCATTCAAATGCAAAATCTGCACTTGAGCGAATCGGCCCACGGGTTGACAGCCAAACACCCTGGATTAACCCCTAGTCGACCCAGCGGGCTCGGGTCGACTTCAAAAATCGGCCGGTTCGGTTATTCCCCTCTCCCAATTCGCTGTTTTGAGCATTTTTGCATATTTATTTATTAAATTTTCAATTATATATATATATATATCAATATATATATATATATATATATATATATATATATATATATATATCTACACAACCCATTTCACTTAATTAAGTATACTTTAATTTGGGAATTTTCGTGAAACTTCGCGAGGCCATATCTTGGTCATACGGACTCCGATTTTCGAAAACTCGGACTCTATTTCGCGTATTTTTCCGAGACGAACACAATGGCATAGCCCGTTTCCCTTGATTCCCATTTTAGAATTAAATTCTGCCTCGATTTATGTTATTACAGGTTATTGAAAATACGGGTTGTTACATTCTCCCCTCCTTAAAGGATTTCGTCCCCGAAATCTTCAAGTTAGGAAGAACGTATCCTACCATCCAATCATCCATCTACTCAAAGCATCATCCACGAGCAATCATTGTCCTTACAAGATTCTAAATGCTGGATGGATATATGCAAAAGTGTGTGTATATGTACTTACCTAATGCGAAAATCAGGCGGTTACTGATACAGTAAACCTCCTTAATGCAAACCATGATAGTGCCATGCATCCAATATGTATGCGAAACCCTATTGACACATACAAATTTCTACATGCGTGCACAACCATACACAAAAATGCATCATCCATATGATAACACAGCCATGATACATCCATCAATCTAACTACCACATCCATTTATGCAATATGCAACATGAAGTGACTGAGCCGATCTAGTGCCTAATGTGTGTGTATATGCATCCACGAGCAACCACTAGCAAACAATTGCATCCATATGCATCCATCAACCATAACATGTTTCAAACACATGTTTCAACCATAGGTTTTACCCTATCTAAAGGTCATAGGTATTAGCGAGAGGATATACTAAAGATAAGATAAGTACTAGACAAGCAATAAAGGAGAAGTTAAAAGACATACTCTCAAAAAGAAATGGATACAAAGAACGCATCTTTGCTTCCGTCTCCCAAGTAGCATTGCTTTCGTCATCTCCCCATTGCACTTTAACTAGCTGAACTTCTCTGTTCCTCAACTTCCTAGTTTCTGACCCAAGGATGCGAGTAGGAGCTCGTCGAATCGTCGCATCACGCTCTACCTCTACATCTCTAAGCAAGCTCGGCTCTACCACCTCCGCGGTCTCATGTAAGCACTTCCTCAAATGTGATACATGGAATACATCATGAACACCACTAAGTCTGTCGGGCAACTCCACCCTATATGCCATCCGTCCAATCCTTTCCTTAATAGGAAACGGCCCAACAAATCTCGGTGCTAACTTCCCTACGGACCCAAAGCGAACAACATTTCTCAATGGAGATACTTTGACAAAAACCATGTCCCCAACCTCAAACTCAAGATCCGTCCTTCTCCGATCCGCATAAGATTTCTGTCTATCTTGCGCTGCTTTCATCCTTTTTCGAATTAAATCAATCTTCTCTGAAGTCTCTCTAACCATATCCGGCCCAAGCAAGATCTTATCCGTAGATTCCCACCAACATGTAGGAGATCGACAAGGCCTTCCATAAAGAGCTTCGAAAGGAGCCATACCAATACTGGACTGAAAGCTGTTATTATATGCGAACTCCACCAAAGGAAGATGTTCTTCCCATGTACCTCCAAAATCCAAGATACAAAGCCTCAAAAGATCTTCTAAGATATGGTTCACCCTCTCGGTCTGACCGTCCGTCTGAGGATGATATGCGGTGCTCAAACACAACTGAGTCCCTACCGCCTCTTGCAAACTTCTCCAAAACTCACTAGTGAAAATAGGATCTCGATCACTCACAATGCTGGATGGTACGCCATGCAATCTAACAATCTCTCTAACATAGACTGAAGCAAGCCATGGAGCGGTCCTCTTACTCTTTACGGGTATAAAATGGGCACTCTTGGTAAGTCTGTCTACCACAACCCAAATTCCCGTATTGCCCTTCCTCGATCTCGGTAACCCGTCGATGAAATCCATCGAGACACTATCCCACTTCCACTGTGGAACTTCCAATGGGTGTAGCAACCCACCGGGTTTCCTTTGCTCCACTTTAACTTGTTGGCACACTAAGCATCTAGCCACATACTCGGCCACATCTTTCTTCATACCGGCCTAGAAGAAAACTCTCTTCATGTCTTGGTACATTTTGTCTCCACCGGGATGAATAGTCATTCTTGAACGATGTGCATCATCCAAAATAGCCTTCTTCAAACCCTCATCTTGCGGTACACAAAGTCTACCGTCTCTATGCAACCATCCCTTATCATCTATGGTGTATCTACCCAAATGGCTGGACGACTCCCCTCTTATAAGCTTCTCTACCAACACAACCAACTGTGGGTCGTCTCGCTGAGCCTCGCCAATCCGTCTCAAAAGAGTAGGTCTAACCTCCAAGGATGCCAACAAACCAGGTACAAAATCAACAGAAGGTCTGAAGTCAAACAAAGAAAGAAACTCCAAGCTTCGTCGTTCCACGAACAATGGACTCAAAGATAGCCTTTTTCTACTTAAGGCGTCTGCCACCACGTTACCCTTACCAGGGGTATACGCTATCTCGAAATCATAGGATGCTAAGAACTCCATCCACCTTTGCTGTCTTAAGTTTAAATCCTTCTGAGAGAATAAGTACTTCAATGATTTATGGTCGGTGAACAACTCGAATCTCTCACCAAGAAGATAATGGCGCCAAGACTTAAGTGCGAAAACAATCGCGGCCAACTCTAGATCATGGGTAGGGTAATTCTTCTCATGCACTCTCAATTGTCTCCCTCCATAGGCTATTACCCTTCCCTCCTGCATCAAGACTGCGCCTAATCCTGTTCCACAAGCATCGGTATAAACAACAAACGGCTTACTCCCATCTGGAAGCACTAAAACTGGAGCGGTGGTCAAAGCTCTCTTTAACCGTCGGAAAGCATCATCACAATCTACATCCCATGAGAAAACCAGATTCTTCTTCGTCAAGCGGGTTAATGGGGCTGATATCTTCGCGAAGTCTTTGATGAACTTCCTATAATATCCTGCCAACCCCAAGAAACTTCTTACCTCGGTAGCATTTCTAGGAACTTTCCAATCCTGGATAGATACTATCTTTGCGGGATCCACAGCTATCCCTTCCTTAGAGACCACATGCCCTAAGAATCGCACTTCTCTTCTCCAAAAATGGCATTTAGAGAATTTAGCTTTAAGACTATGCGCTCGAAGAGTCTCCAACACTTCCTTGAGATGTAAGGCATGCTCTTCTTCATTCTTGGAAAAGACCAAGATGTCATCCACAAAAACTACTACAAACTTATTCAGATACTCTCTGAACACTCTACTCATGAGATCAACAAAGTATGCGGGGGCGTTTGTCAACCCAAATGGCATCACTAGCCACTCATAAAAACCATCCGGAGTCCGGAAAGCAGTCTTCTCTATACTGTCCTCCGCCACTCTTAACTGATGAAACCCTGTAGCTAAGTCCATCTGCGAAAATACTGACGCGCCAACCAACTGATCAAAGAGATCATCTATCCTCGGTAATGGGTGTCTATTCTTCTTCGTGAGCTTATTAAGTTCCCTATAATCCACACAAAGTCTGAGGGACCCATCCGCCTTCGTGGCAAACACTACTGGAGCTCCCCACTCCGATATACTTCGCCTTATGAACCCCTTCTCAAGCAACTCCCCTACTTGCTTATGAAGTTCTCTTCTCTCACGAGGAGCCATGTGGCGTACTGGCAAAGACACTGGTTTGGCATTATCCACCAAATAAATTCGGAAATCTATCTCCCGCTTCGGAGGCAAACCCTTTACTTCTTCAAACACATCCGGATATTCCCGGACTACTCTGACAGAACACAAACTTTCGACCGAAGCATCGAGCGATTCAAGATAACTTAGCAAAACAGATTCCATGGGATTGCAAGAAATCTCGAGAGTGTTACCCAAGCGGGTCATGAGCCTGACAACTCTCCTTTCGCAATCAAGAACGGCACCATTACTGGATAACCAGTCCATACCCAAGATCAACCCATAGCCCGTGAAGCCCAATACAAAAGCATCACATCTAAACTCAACGCTAAGTATAGAAATCTTCAAACCCAAACATATCATAGACAGATATATGGAGCCCCCAATTGGGTTTGAGACAACCAAGGGATCATCAACTAGACTGGTGTCTAAGTGCAGTGACTCAACTAACGATGATGAGATAAAAGAATGCGATGCGCCAGAGTCAAACAAAGTACGAACTGGATGATCAAACAGAAAAACCAGACTTTCAACGGAAATAGTTCTACCTCTCTGCTGAATCGGTGGAACTGAGAGAACCTGAACTTGCCCCCCTGACTGAGGTGGTGCTATAAGAGCTTGCACCTGGCCTCCTGAGGTAGACCCCGTCTTCTGCCCCTTCTTTGGGCAGTTTTTCACAAGATGCCCTGCTTCACCACAATGAAAGCAACCGGTCTTCTTCTTTTTGCGACAATCCTTACTGAGGTGTCCTGGTGTTCCACAATTGAAGCACTTCTTCTTCGTCTTCTTTTTGTCACCATTGCCTTTTCCGCCCTTGCCTTGTTGTTGCTGTTGCGGTTTCTTCTGATCCCCCTTTTTCTCTGGTGCCTTAGAATTCTTATCATCCTCATGCATAAGTGCCATGTAGACAAGCTTCTCAAAAGTGGCCCCCATAGGAATGTGAGTCATAGCTATTCCTTGCAATGGTTCGTTCAAGCCTCTAACGAACCTCAAAGCCTTCTTCTCCGGTGTATTCACCAACTCTATGCCAAACCTTGCTAATTGATTGAATTTGTTGACATATTCTTTCACCGTGAGATTCCCTTGCTTCAAATTCAAGAACTTCTCCATAAACAGATTCTCTTCCGCCCTTGAGAGAAACTTAGCCCCAAACCTTTGCTTAAAATCTGCCCAAGAGTCAACAGGGCGTTCTCCATTAGTGACCTCCCACCAGAATGAGGCCTCTCCCTTCATTAACCAAGCCGCCAACTTGACTTTCTTTCCCTCTTCCACTTCAAAGATATCTAGCAACTCTTCCACTTCCTTAAGCCAATCTCTAGCCTCTACGAAAGTCTCTGAACCAAGAAAAGGTTTTCCTCCTATAGCCTTGAACTCCTTGCAAACCTTAGCAAAATTATCCACTCTAGGCTGAGGAGGAGGAGCGGTTGTCTCTGGTGTAGTAGCATTGGCCGGACCCGCAGCCGCGGCCCTAGCCTCTTGCAACCTCCTATACCATAGTGGTATAACTAAACCCTCCGGGATGTTAAGATCTTCAGCCATGCTGAAACGAAAGAGGAAAGATTCAAAAAGGAGATTCCGAAAGATAAAGATATGGCTATTGGGGATTATGCTTTTCTTTTTCAAAAACTTTTTCTCTTAGAAGACATGCTTTTAAAAAAATACTTTCTTCGAAAATACTCTTAGAAAGTAGTTTTTCTCAAAAAATTTATCTGTTCTGGTAACCTTAAGCTCTGATACCACGTGTAACACCCCACTCCCGCTATGATCACTCACTAAGGGAATGCCATAGCATCGGTGGAGTATTTTAGTGAATATAGAACAGAAAAATTACAACAAGACAGATATAAATAGTACTTGAAATTTTAAAACATCATCTCATAACAGCGGAAGTAAAACATGTCTGGTTACATCATAAAACCACAATAAAGGTCAAGTACAATATCCATCAAAATAAAGAAGTACATAATCCCACTCTCATACAATAGCCAAACAAAAGAAAAGATAACTGGATAACTGGAGCTTTACATCTATCCAAGCTCCTAAAGACTGGAACAGCAATCCGATCAAGCTCCACTACTGCTAGGATCCACCGTAGGACCTGAGGGTTGGGAAAAAGATAAAAACAACAGGGTCAGACATAAGTCTGAGCGAGTCCTATAACTTTAACAATACAATCGTTAAAGTAACCAGAGAAGACATAAACTGATATACGGTAACATATAGGGATGAATGGCTACCCTAAGCAGTCAACTAAACGAAGATAAAGGATAAAGACGCATCTACCCTCCCTAAGGTAAATTACTAAACTGCACCACA
Source organism: Allium sativum (assembly GCA_030737875.1). Classification (NCBI taxonomy): domain Eukaryota; kingdom Viridiplantae; phylum Streptophyta; class Magnoliopsida; order Asparagales; family Amaryllidaceae; genus Allium; species Allium sativum. Next base: position 1,052,636,746 of record CM060924.1, read on the forward strand.
CCAGTCGTTCCTAACTTAAAGGTTGATCCCACCCAAGGACTTATAAAATTTACTAATTAGTACCTGCGTACCCCTAGGTGACCAAGTAGGCGCCACGGGGCCCTACAATCCACTAGGTGTACACACTACTTCCCATTCGATCGGCTCCCTAACGTAGATACCCGTGCTGGCCCCACCGTGGGATGTATCATTCCCCAATGTGGCAACCTGATGAAACTAAAGGTGCACGGCTTATATCTACTCGATGCAACAACGGCTTACCTACCAGCCCGGGCCCACTCACGCATATGAAGCCCGTTGGACTTGCGTTGCCACCGCTAACCCGTTTGCCTCTTACAGTCAAGCCCAGTATGCGTGTCCCGTCCTCGACATGGGTCGAGCCCACAAAGATACGTATGGGTTACTGGTTGAAATGGGCCTCCACAAGCTACCCACCTAAGCTTGTCCCTTTTTCTAGTATATCCCACTTAACCCTTTAATCATGTTTTAATTACATGTTCTATTTTGGTTAAGTATTCTAATCGTATTTTCTATTGCCACCCAAGGCAACCACTAGATTTTCTCATGCCACCCGAGGCACCCACTTAACCCCTCATGTCCCTCTACATGCTAATGTGGTTAAGTGTTTCTTAATTAATTAATTAAGAACGTAACCTTTGTAAAGACCTCTCACATTAGACTGTCTTTTATGACCGCTGGTTAAGCCGGTTGGGTCCGGGCAGCCTTATGTCATAACAGAGTCTAACCTCGTGTCTTTACATTAATTACGTATTTAGTTTGTGCCTAAGACCTCTCACATTGGGCTAACATTTGTAGCAACTGGTTAAGCCGGTTGGGTCCGGGCAGTTTTACGCTACAACTGAGTCCAACCTCGTGTCTTAGTCAATTAATTACACCTAATTAATCACCCTCATAATTTTATATTAATTATCCCTAATTAATCAAGTTTTCTTAACATGGGTAGACCTAACTTAATAGGTAAATTCCCATGGGGTAGACCTAACTCAATAGGTAAATTCCCAACACATAGTATGGGTACACCTAACCAAATAGGCAAATTCCCATACTATGTTTATTTATTTTGTGTTATGCATAATTATATTAATTTCACACAATCTTATTAACTTATGCATTTAATTACCCCATCGTTCCCACGTAATTTCGTTCATGATATAACACATATAAAAGGTGTCAACTTGCATATAAATGAACATGTTTCAAAGGTGCCATCTTGCATATTAACAAACACATAACTTGCATATGAACTTGCATAACATGTCACATAACTTGCATATAATATGTCACATAACTTACATATTCATTTTGCATAACAAACTTGCATATTAGCTTATAGACTTGCATAATGTGTCATCATGAACTTGCATATTAATAAACATGTAACTTGCATATTTACATACATGTAACTCGCATATTAACAAACATGTAACTTGCATATAAAGAAACATGTAACTTGCATATTTACATACATGTAACTTGCATATTAACAAACATGTAACTTGCATATTAACAAACATGTAACTTGCATATTTACATACATGTAACTTGCATATTAACAAACATGTAACTTGCATATTAACAAACATGTAACTTGCATAGCATATTACCATGAACTTGCATAACATGCATATGATTACATAGCCCACAACTTGCATATTTAGCATCATGCAAACATAACATACATCATATTAAACTTGCATAAGCTTACATACTCAACATGCATAAACATAAGATTAATGCTAACATCATATCATATGATTCAAAGCTCATTAACCCACATACAAAACCATAAATCTCATCACATCTCATCTAATTAGTTTACCAAAAGATCATCAAAGTGATAGAAACTCACAACTAGCAACTTTGAACACCAAATGAAGAAGATTAAGATGCTAAGAAGGGATTAGAAGTTGATTAGAGAGTGATTAGTATGCAACCCTCTTCATAAAATTAGTGGAGGCCATGAGAGCTAGCATTTTGCCATAGTTTAGTCACTAGGTTTAATTATGAATGAATTAGGGTAGGTTAGGGTCTTATTTATAGATTAGGCAAGTGTTTTAGGCCATAGGATTAACCCTAGATTCAATCCAAGCCATCAAAGCATGTCTTGGGGAAGAAGTCAAGTGTAGGAACCATCTAGGGCCTTTAGATTAAAGATGGACCATGAGAACCATTCAAATGCAAAATCTGCACTTGAGCGAATCGGCCCACGGGTTGACAGCCAAACACCCTGGATTAACCCCTAGTCGACCCAGCGGGCTCGGGTCGACTTCAAAAATCGGCCGGTTCGGTTATTCCCCTCTCCCAATTCGCTGTTTTGAGCATTTTTGCATATTTATTTATTAAATTTTCAATTATATATATATATATATATATATCAATATATATATATATATATATATATATCTATACAACCCATTTCACTTAATTAAGTATACTTTAATTTGGGAATTTTCGTGAAACTTCGCGAGGCCATATCTTGGTCATACGGACTCCGATTTTCGAAAACTCGGACTCTATTTCGCGTATTTTTCCGAGACGAACACAATGGCATAGCCCGTTTCCCTTGATTCCCATTTTAGAATTAAATTCTGCCTCGATTTATGTTATTACAGGTTATTGAAAATACGGGTTGTTACAGTTGACGTACTCCATAATAGTTTCTTTCAAATATCTTTGCCTACACTATAGTTCTTTTGTAGACTGCAGCAGAGAAGGCATCTACTTCACATATTAGGCATATGTATGATTAAGAAGTGTAAATTAGATAGTGTAGACATTTTTTCTCTCATATAATGGTATCTTAATGTACCTTTTCTCAGCCTTGATTAGTTTTCATACTGATATAATATAGATAAAGTATTTGTTCGATATACGAAGTCTTTTAGAAAAGAGATTGAGGTGAAAGAGGCAAGTTATTTGCCTATTCAAATAACAAACTGATCTTTACTATGATTTTAATTGGATGGATGTGTATAATGGGACAGTAAACGAAGTAATATCTTTATAGTTACTAGAATCCATTTTGCCAAAAGTATACACATATGTGTAAATTAGTATAATTGTATTTTTAAATGATGCATCTTAAATTTGGAAATTTGCTTTTCCATATAATAACATAAAGTGCATCTACACACAAGCCATTGAGGTTAAAAGAAAAAGGAAAGGAGTACATATATATAGCTATGATTATGGAAAAATTAAATCTAGAAAGACTTGGATATATAACGATGGTTATGTTGATTATTTGTTTGTCATATCTGTAAAAATAAAAAATGTTTAGTATAAGTGTTTTTGATTATTTAATCAAAGTTATTTTTATTGCTTACTATGTTTTATTACTTCTTCAAATGAATTTGTCCATTTCATGTTTTGAAAAACAATTTATTTGTGCATCTATGCACTTAGTAAAATGCAACATTAATTATATTTCAAAGTCATTTTTCAGTATTCCAAAACCTTGCAATTAGTGATTTTAATACCAATTACACCTACGCATGTGCGTCGCACATGTCAGGTCATCATTTGTGTCTGTAGGTTTTAATTAATAATATATGTATTTTGTATATCCTCTTTTTATTGACAAATTTTGTTATAGTTTGTAGGGACAATTAACGACAAGGACAAAGGCCCATTAAAATTTATCCATAAGGACAACCACCTAATATTTTATCCATAAGGGCAATACACTGAAATTAAATTTCGACCGAAACTTCCATCTTCTCCCTCTGTCGCGGTATCTCGATTTCATTGTTTATCACGAAATCACAAAAATCACGAAATCCAAAATTGATGAAATCAGAAATATCATAAGACATTAGAATCGAAATTCTCAGTCGAAGACAAAAATCACGATATCAAAATCACGACCAAAAATCAGCCGAAACAGAAACCCTAGAAAACAAAAAAATTGTCGAACAACAAAAATCCATTAGCAATCACAAGTGAATTTGAATAAAAATATTTTTCAAACAATGGAAAACACAATTGATGAAGTCGAAATTGTTGAAACAATTTTTTCGTGATTGGAAATGTTTTTTTTTCCGTTAATAGTATAGCAGTTCATAGGTATCATTTTTCTATTTTTTTAGTTATCATTTTTCCTATTTCAACTTTAAACATAGCAGCAATTTTTAGGTATCATTTTTCTAGTTTTCTAGATATCATTTTTACTGTAGTTTATGTGTGATGTTAAACATCACATCAGTTTTAAGGTATCATTTTTATACTTTTTAAGGTATCATTTTTAGTGTAATTTCTCTGTTATGTTAAACATTACTGCAGTTTGAAGGAATCATTTTTATATTTTTTAACGTATCATTTTTAATGTAATTTATGTGTTATGTTAAACATCACAACAGTTTTAAGGTATCATTTTTATATTTTTTAAGGTATCATTTTTACTGTAGTTTATGTGTTATGTTAAACATCATAGCAGTTTTAAGGTATCATTTTTATATTTTCTAAGGTATCATTTTTAGTGTAATTTCTGTGTTATGTTTATATACATCTTTTTTTGCCTATAATATTAAAAAACTGATATCCATGAACTGTGAATATGAGAAAAACTTTAGCTTAGCACTACCAACTTATAAAACTGATAACAGAACAAAAAATCACATGAAAAAACAATTAACACAGTTAAAATAGTAAAATTGATACTTAAGAAAATAGGAAACTGATACCTAAAACTTGATACAATGTTTTGAAGTAAAACTAATGGAAAAAATGTTTACATCAAAGCTTGATTGAATAAAATGAAATTAGTTCGATTGGGTTACAAAGTTGATGCAATAGTACAACTGCAAAATTAACACAACAACAAAATCACATGGAGAAAACACATAACAGAGTTAAAACATGAAAACTGATACTTAAAAAAATAGAAAACTGATACCTACAAACTGCATCAATGTTTTAAAGAAAAACTAATGTAAAAAATGTTTACATCACAGTTTGATTGTATAAAATTAAATCAATTCGACTGAGTTAAAAAGTTGATGCAACAATATAACTTCAAAATTAACTCAGCAATAAAATCACATGAAAACAACACATAACATAGTTAAAACAGTAAAAATGATACCTAAAATGTTAGAAAAATGATACCTAAATACTGATGCAATGTTTTGAATATAAAATAATGAAAAAAAAATTATATCACATTTTGATTGATTAAAATGAAATTAGTTCGACTAAGTTTCAAAGCTGATACAACAATATAACTTCAAAATTGACACAGCAACAAAATCTCATAAAAAAAACATATAACACGGTTAAAACGGTAAAAATGATACCTAAAAAGATAGCAAACTGATACCTAAAAACTGCTGCTATGTATTAAAGTTAAAATATCAAAAATGATACCTAGAAAAATAGAAAAATGATACCTAAAAACTGCTGCTATGTTTTAAAGTTGAAATAGGAAAAATGATAACTAAAAAAATAGAAAAATGATACCTACGAACTGTTATACTATTAACAAAAAAAAAAAACACTTCCAGTCACGACAAAATTGTTTCAACAATTTCGACTTCTTCAATTGTGTTTTCTATCGTTTGAAAAATATTTTTATTCAATTCACTTGTGATTTCCAATGGATTTTTGTTGTTCGACAATTTTTTTGTTTTCTAGGGTTTCTGTTTCGACCGATTTATGGATTGGAATTTTTGGGTTCGATTGCAATTTCGAATCTGATGTCCATTTGATTTTCGTGATTTATGAATTGTTATGGATTCGAGTGATTTTTGGGTTCGATTGTTTTAAATATGGAGCGGACGTGAATCGGGAGCGGAGGAAGAAGAAATAAGCGCACGTGAAGAAGAAGAGAAACGGTGAATTGTCCTTCTGAGTAAATTTTTAATGGGTTGTCTTTACGGATAAAAAGGCCTTCACTTTTGTCCTTGTAAATATTTTCCTGTAGTTTGTATTATAAAATCAGGACAGTTTAAAAAAAACTATATATTTACGTAGATGATAACACGAGTAATCTATGTATCAAATTATTGGAAAGTGAACGTTAATAGATTTAATAAATGAAGTAAATTATGAAAATGAAATACTTAACTATTTATCATCAGTTTAGCACATTAATTTGTCTTAATGTAATTATTTATATTCGAATATCAATATATCTTCATTTTGTACCGTATAATGTTAGTTGGAAAAAATATTTCTTATGTATTTTAGATTTCATAAAGATCAGGAACAAATATCCAAAATTTCACAACATACAACAGATTTAAGTTGTATTCTTTCCGACTACTGAACTTTTAGAAGTAATAACCATCAGTCTTCATACTTACTGAATATAGAGATTTGTTAACTTTAAAAGCTGCTATACAGGTGATAATACTAATTAAGATTTTTACTCTTATGAACATTATATACACAATCATGCAAAATGAAAATTGTACTGACGTTAGAAGAAAGAAAATTAATATTGAAATGTTGTACTACAATCCAGTAAACTTGGAAAAACATATAGGACTTATTTCCATGCTTTTTTATGTCAGATTTCCATATGATTTATGCCATTAATAGATGCTTATCTTTAATGGTATGTTTATTTATGAAATATGAGGATTTGTTGCTAAATTTGGTTCATGGTTACCGATATTTATTTTAATATGAACTAACAATTGTTCATAATACTGTTCAAGGTTATGTTGTCGTGTTTCATTGAAATAATTTCGATGTGATTTAACTATCCTTGATTGCATTCTATCGTGAGTTATATAAAGAACTTTTGTAGATTGCCACTGTTGCCTGCCTTCCATAAATGTATATACAAATCAAAGTTTAGTTAATTTTTAATTATATAGTATATGTGATTGGTGTATTCCCTTCTTTACACATTCTTATCCTTTTATATTACGTTTTTATAAAAGAAAAAAGTTTGTATTTTAATTGTAGATAGCATGGTTAACTTTTATTTTATCAATTCAAGGTAGCGAAACACAAATTAATTAACCAACTCATGTAAATTAAGTCGATTATTTACTCAACTCTTGATCAAAAAATTTGGCTTCCAATTCTTTTCCCTTTTTGGATGGTACATATAATATTAGCTTCTAATTTAACAGCTTTTGTGTTTGCTTTTATTGTCATTTAAAGTCAGTAACTGCAGAAAAACATCTATTTCTTATGTTCGATTGAGCTTTTGGGAATAAATATTTGTTATGTTCTTACTTTTATGTTTAGTTAAATGTGTTGTATGATTTCCCTTTATAACATGATTATGGTACAAGTTTGCGTTTTTTCAACAATCTTTGTTTACAGTTTCACTTGGCTAAAATTATTTATGCAACTAAAGGTTTTTTGATAGCTATATTCTTTTCTCCGTAAATTTGTCCCTGTAATAACTGCAGAACCAAATGCTTGAAGAATCTATTAGTTTAATTGCTATCAGAAAGGGTTTGTAGTTGTTTCAAAAATGCCTTCTTTGAAATTTTGTAGCCTGTGTAAGATAATAATTTGTTTTTTAATACTTTTGCATCATCCAAATTTAATTTTTGTTAGCTATGTTTAAGTTGATGGTAATTATGATTTATAACTGTTACCAAAATGTAAATTCGAGTTAACAAATAGGTTTCAATCCAAATATATCCACACTTGATGAATATTTTTTTTTCAACATTTAATCTTTTGTTCTCAGCTTGAATGTTATTGATGCCTTTTCTATTCCAGTTTAAATATGTGTTTAACATTGTAAATAACACCGTTATCATGAAACTTTTGTAATGGTGCTTGAAGCCATAATTTTACTGATCACTTTGATTACAGTTAGGATCACATAAAAAAATAGAGCAATAAAGTGCATTAAATATTAACATGTTACCATTTGCATATGTCATCTTGACTGGATAAGCTTTGATTTTGAAAAAAAATTGTCTTTCAAATGCGGACAGAAGTATTTCATTTGAAGTTAATAAATGAAAGACCTTTCCCACTGAAGGACGCGTGTTAATTTTGAATGTGCAAGTGGAAGCAAAAGAGCCCATCAGTCTGCTGATGTGAGGAGCTAAAGCACGAAAGAAGAATCCAGTGTGCAGAAAAGAGAGTCATAATATTTTCCAAATGTTGCAAGTGGTGATATGCGAAGAGAAAAAAAGGAAAAACAACCAGATTCAGATGCTTTAGTACTGCCCAACTTACATGCTACAGAGTTGTAAGACGTCAGAAGGAGATCCATGACTCAGTTTCTTATCTGCATCAGCTGCTACTTCTTACGTTTGAGTATCAGTTTCCTGCTCTTGATCACCAAATTCATGCTGCTGCGTATGTTGCAGAGATTAAGACTTAGTCCTCACACTGGATTCTTTATTAACTGCAGACTGCAACTGCTCATTAGGATGCTTAAAATTATTAGTATTATTAATCAAATCAAGTATTGATCCTATACGACCAGTTGTTTTGGACTTTTGTTGTGATGATGTATGCATATTGTCTGAATTTAGTGCTTTATTTTCAATTCCCCTTTCATGCGGTATGCTTTCCTTATGTACTTTCTGAATTTATGTTTTATAATTTCCATAATGAATTGGGCACTAAATATTGCAAATATGTTGAACTTCTATTATTTATAATACAATTAGAGATAGTACGGTTTTCAGCATTATTATATCTCATTTTTGTGAATGTATTTGCACATTACACTTTGTCAGCTAAATAATTTGTCAACTAAACTTTTATGCCTCTGTTCTAACTGTTTTTGCATAACAGTATGCCTTTGTCAATGTCAACGTGTAAATCCAAGAAGTTGATTTGCAATAGAGTTAAATGCGGGAGGTTGAAATCGCATCGGTTTTTCTATGTATACGCGCAAAGCGCATGCCTTTGTACTGGTGTATGTATGTGTGTGTGTATATATATATGTAATATAAACATATGTATTAGTTTTTTTCTTTTGCTGATTTAGCACTATGTATGCAAATAATTTTGTAGAGATTCATAAAGATAGCGTAATTAGTTAGGACAATATGGGACGCTCACATGTTAGATCGATCAATCCTTACTAACTGCATACTCTTAGAATTGAATCCAATTGCATTAAAAGAAATATAGAAGCCGACTAAATGAATGTTTAATATTATTTTAAATTTTGATCAAAATACTAATAATATATAGTTAATATTTAAAGTTTAAGTTATTCATTGCATAAAGAAAGTCTTTCACAAAATATTGATGTAATTGGATGCTCATACGAAAAAGATATCTTCCAATCCACCATTATGTTTAAAATCGATAATGCAATTAAATGATACACAATAAGTATTAAATTTGCTTACTTTCTGTGTAAGTACCAACCAATAAAAATTCATATCATCCATACTTGTATTTCGTTGTCCATCTCATGTCCACTTTAACTTAACTATTTTTGAATTCCAATTTTTTTTATATGCAACCCTAACCTTCCAAAAACCCATGTATTTCTCAAAAATAAGTCTGAAAAATCTTTTTGGGACTATGTTTGGACAAAACGCAATGAAGCATCGAAACCAAATTTACATTACATAGACTTGTTAGTGTTCTAAATGTATTCTTGTTAACTAAAGCATTTTCCAGACTGATAATACTAATTAATCATTCAACAAATTTTGACCAATTATAAATGTTGATGGCCAAAATTGTCGTCAACATCCGAGAATTCCAAAATTTTGAAACAAAAAATCCAGAGTAGAAAAGCATGCAAGATGCATTAATAATGTGCGGAAAAGTAAATGTCACAGTTGTTTATAGTGGTTCGGTTCGGTTCAGATTGAACCTACATCCATTATGAAGGCTTTGTAGATTTAATTCACTTTCAACAAAGTACGGTAATACATCATTCCACGAAGTTACAATGATTATCAGTATTCAATAAGTCCTTGTTGTCGAGCTTCCGGCTGATCAGGAGTGGTCGATGAGTCTTCAAGGTCTGTAGTGTGCTAGGAAGCTCTGAAGTCTGTAGGGTGTCGAGGTTTCCAAGGTCCGGAAAGTGTTGGGAGTTACCGAGTCCTAGAGTGTGACGGGGAGGTCCAAGATGCGAAGAGTGCCAAAAGTTAGCAAAGCCCACAATGTGTTGGGAAGGTTCGAGAGATGACAGGAAGGTCCTAGTACGGAGAGTATCAAGCGTTGTCGATGCTATGGCGGAGTTGGGATGTTCCGAGGTCTAGAGGGTACTGGGAATTATAGAGGTCCGGGGTGTACAGGGAATTGTAGAACTTTGGGGTGTACTGTGAATAGGAGAGGTCCAAGGTGTACCGGGAAATGGAGAAGTCCAGGATGTACTGGGAATGGGAGGGCTCCGGAGTGTACCAGGAATTGGAGAGATCCGGGTGTACCGGGAATTAGAGATGTCCGGGGTGTACCGGGAAATGGAGAGGTCCGGGGTGTACCGGGAATTGTAGAGGCCCGCGGTATACCGGGGATTGTTGATGTCATGGCGGAGTCGAGAGGCCCCGAGGTCATCTTCTTCTTCGTTGAGCGAGAAAGTGTTGACTTGGTCAACAATGTCCGAGAGATCCGGGAATGTCCGAAGGTAGTGTGAAGGTCCTTGTTGTTTATCCCTAAAAAGCATGTGTATAATTGGTGTGTCAAATCTTTGTAAGACCTACGGGACGACCGCGGCAGGGCTTGGATATGCATGAATGATCCAAGACACTCGGGTCGTTCATACAAGGTAAAAGGCAGCCCTACATAACCAAGGCCGAATGCATCAATAAGGTTTGAGCACGACAAGGAAGGACACACAACATCAAAACTGATGGATCAATCGCCAGTTATGCAGCATGGTTCGACCATACAGAGAGACAATATGGCCTTGGAATACAACATAAACTGAAAGAACGAGCACAGTTCAAAGGACCGACCGTCCATATCCGAAGAGGTCGGTCGCTCATATCAAGAAAATTTATTCACCTCTACGACGAAAAGGCGTCCAAATGCTCAGGCATAAAGAAGATTTAATAGAATGGTTTGTTCGACCGCTCATGGTCGAATGTAACAGATTAGCTCAATCGTGGGGAAAGGTCATATGTACAAGACAAGGAAGAGGTTTGGTTTCGGCCACACCACTCTGCAGTCGTCCGTTCACACTACCCTGATCAATCGTACGTAATAGGGAGCATAAAGACGCCATAAGTGACACATGCCTCACAAATCCGCCAGAAGTCGCACTTGCCTCCCATGTCCGCTCGCTCGCTCCTCAATTAGTCACCATAGCTTCAATCGGTGCTACCTAACGATCGGTCAGATACCAGCTCCTGAGGGGACGCATTTACAGGCCTTGATCGCTTGCTTACAGACTACGGTATAGATTGTCCGTTCGTTTATAATCAAACAAGATGCATCAACCAGATACCATCTATCGGTCAATTATAAAAAGCTTGACATGATGATCCAGTCGATCGTTCTTATACCAACTAGGAAGCTTCGACAAGTCGTCGTTACACTCATCGCCCGCCCGCCCATTCAATGTGCTCAGACCTGTACAATTGCTCATTGAAGTCATTCGAGGACAACTAAGTACGAATGTCGCCAGTTGGCTACAACTAAGCGGTGGCATATTCGTAATTAATGAAATAAGCAACCTGTACTCCGCATATGTGATTTTTAGATCATTTCTTCATAAAGACGCACCTATAAATAGGTCATGAGTCCCACCAAAAGGGGACGGACTCCTGGCAACCATGAACCGCTATCGAATTCTTTCATCCACTATTCCCTATGCATTTGAATCATCGTCATCATCTCCATGGGAAGATCTTTCATTCATTTGGTCGTGGCATCCATTGAAATCATCTAAGTGGCAGACAGATCGAAGATTCTCCTTCATCCTCCTCTCAAACAAGGACACTCTCCTTCTCCTCCGTTGATCTCACCCTTCTCCTCCGTTGATCTTATCATTTCTCCAGTGAATTCCATGAATTTAAATGAGATTTCTATGTAAGAGAGAGAGAGAATATGTTGTAAAGAGAGAAAATGCATGTACAAAGAGAGTTCATATGCTTTGTAATCACTATCATGATAATACAAACTGCCTCTATAGTGGATGTAGGCCTAGTTTAGGGCCGAACCACTCTAAAACCTTATCTCCTTTTCACTTTTCTTACATTTTCAAGTTCAACTTTTGTTGAGTGCAGCTCCATTTTCTTGCTAACCATATCGGTGAAGTACGGTTCTCGTACCATTTGTGTTTGAGCCATTTTTTGGTGAAAACATTTGGCACCCACCATAGGGCCGTATTTGCATATTTCCTTGTTGAAGTCCAACGAGATTTTCTAAGAAAAACTTTGCTTGAGATTATGGTTGTGCCGAAGGGAATTACTTGCGAAATCGGCGACCTCACCGGTAGTGTTAATATTGTCACATCGCCCACCACCCATTTCGAGGCAGAAGAATCATCGGAAATTGAGGTAGGCATAACGAAGAGAGAGTTAGAAGAAGCAATGGCGGGACTACCGAGTCAAACAACCATTGCAAACAATGCAATAATGAAGAAACTTGAGTCGATGTTCGCTATTCAGGCCGCTACCGCAAATACCACACTAAGTGCAACTTGTCTTCCACCCGCTCGAATGAGTCACACACATAATATAGAAATTTCTGCTTCAAGCGCGAAATAGGAAAACTCTATTCAGGAAGTTGCATATCATGCTAATCCGAACCGTGGAAAAGCTAAAGCACCTATGCGTAACTATTTCAATGACACAACCTCTCAACAGGTAGGTGATCCCACTAAAGGGGCATTTCTCTCAAAAGAAAGCCTAGATCCCCTATCTCTAGATCGTAGTTACAAACCTAGGCGAGAATCTGGCAAGGAACAAGGCGCTCGTTCCATGAATCGGAGAAAAAATCAGGAGTACATTTTAGGAATGGCACGCGGAATTATGAAGGAGAGTTTAAAGAAAGAGGATAATCGAACAGAGTGGGAATTTTTCCTATTAAAACCCCACTAACCGAAAGAATTAAAATGGCTATATGTCCACAGAAATTTAAAACTCTAATGTTGCAATCCTATAATGGGACAAGCGATCCCAATGTGTCCATGTGCAAATATGATCAGAATATGAACGGGGAATGCGCCATCGACGAGATCAAATGCCTGTATTTCCAGACTTATTTGGAAGGAGTGGCCCACCTTTGGTTCACAAAGCTACCACCAAAGTATGTGGACGACTTCGCTACCTTGGCCAGGCAATTCAGTAAGCAGTTCAGGTTCCAAGTAGCTAGGGCTCAGGATGTTATGGAGCTAGGTGAACTACAACAAAGGCCAGGAGAGTCTGTCAAAGCTTTCCTCGCTCGCTTTAATATGGTAGTGGCTAAAGTTGAAAATTATGAGACCCGTCTAGTTATGATGGCTTTGAAAGGGGCCATATGTAAAAAGACCAAGTTAGGACGGTAGGTTAAGAAAAAGAAACCAAGTACACTTGAATAACAACTACTCAATAAAGCTGAGAAATATATGAGTCTTGAAAAGAATTCAGTGTGTGAACAACTAAAAAGGAAAGGTAGTGCGCAAAGTAGCTTTGATAGTCAAAAGAGGAGAAACAAAGGAAAAGATAATTGGGCTACTCACTCCCCTTAATGATACCATAGGGAATATCTTCATGGCAACTAAGGATACCGAGAAATATCCAATCCCAAAACTAATGCAGGTCAAAGATGTCGCTACAAGATCATGAAGGTTTTGTCAATTTCATAACCAACCAGGGCACGATACTAATGACTATAGGCATTTAAAATCATTGATTGAGGGACTGATCAGGAAGAATCGTTTGCAACTATATGTACAAGTCCATGAACGCTACCCTAACCCTCTATGAGCAAGGGGCAACAAGTAATGAGTAGATCGTTCAAACCAATCCAAGGCTAACACCAACACCTGCTTAGAGATCAATAGTCAGTGTTCTGGTTATGGTGGCTCTAAATAAGCGACCTCCATTGCTTTACTCAGCTTTATTACTTTGTTTTGCCTTATTGTTTAAGGACCGGTAGGCACTTTACTTTGCTCTATTACTTGCTATATTCCTGTAAGCAAAGGCTCTATAAATCAAAGATTATGTGCTTACCTAAGTAACATACTTGTAAGCTCATACTAAAAGTCGGTTTCTTAAAATGTAGGCATAGTAGAAGCGATCGCTCATCTATAGCTAAACTGTAATGGGAAGCTTCCCAAAGCTTATTTCAAGAAAAGCAACTTGAGAGCCAAAAACATCTGAACTAAGCAGGATAAATAAGCACATCGCTTCAAAATAATAAGTTGTTCTAGGGTAAATAGTGGAAAGCATAGTAAACAAACAGCAAGTCAGAAGGCTACACTTTTCACTATGAAACACGCCAAACTCTTAACAAGCATCCATTAAAGGGGTTGGCGTCAAGCTTTAAGGAAAATACAAAGGTAGTATCAAAATTGTCCCATGGATAAAATTGCTCGTCTCAAAAGAGGTACCTTGTTAGGTGCAGGACACAAATTCCTTAAATCGAAATAGAATTTGATAAGAGGAGCTAGTGTCCACCTCCCAGGGTGATGCATAAAATTGGAAGGATCAACAACACCTAGGCTAGAACCACCAGTCCTAGCGTTGGAAGGACCACAAACATGCTGGAAGGACCAGCGCAAGTAGAAATCCTAGCCGAAAGAGGTTATCAGAAATCCTAGTCGAAAGGGGGTAACAGAAATCCAAGCGGAAAGGGGGTAACATAAATCCTAGCCGAAAGGGGATATCCATTTTGGGTCTTTTTTTATTTTAATATAACTAGATCGAACAGGACCTAGAATGGATTGAAACTTGAAACCCAAGTCCTCCCCTGGGGCACCTATTTAAGACCAGTCCCCGAAGGGCTTGGGTCACCGAGTCAGTGAGATATGGGGTTGAATCCATTTTAATAAAACAACAACGAACACGTATATATATATATATATATATATATATATGCAAATGCGTATTTAATCGAGTCACCCAAGGGCTTGGGACACCAGGTCGGTGAGAAACGTGGATTAAATATAAAATATAAAGCACATAAGCCTCCTTTGGGGGGCACGCTTTCAAGTTCAAATTCCAAAGCGTTTGAATTAACGAGTAAATGTGAACTTCGATACGGGGGTCTAACCGTAGCGTTAAATGAACCAGTAATGATAACCTTACACATCATAAATCGGGCGCAGTCATATGATTAACAAAGTGATTGGCCATACAAATGAATTGTGATAAAGGTGTAACGTGCCGCGCACCAACGAGAAGATAGCTAAGCTAAAAAAAAGAGCTGCGGTACAATAAGCCAGGGCCCAAATCAGTTATAAAGTCACCAACGTAAGCGTGTGATAATAAGCAGGGCTGGCACCGCATATACAAGCCAGTCTAAATGTCTCATATTAAAGTTACAACGGGAATAATGAAAGGTGAAGCTAGCCAATCATAACCTTCTGGTAGGAAAGGCAGTGACTTTCTCCTGGGATTTAAGGGCCTTGTTGAGCTCAAACTTGTTTTTCTCCAAAAAATGGATTTGATCATTTTTCTCTCTATTCAACCTCTGAAGATCATCAACAAGAGTATGCCAAGCACCCAATTGCCTCACAATATAGTCCCTAACTTCCACAATAAGATCTCCAACCAAATTTGGATGTGCCTCCTACTAATCAAATTCAGCTAGCATGTAGTCTTTCATAGCATCCATCTTGTCGGCAACAATCCACTTGTTGTACGGGTCTATGTTCAAGTTAGAGCACATACCTTATAGACACCAACTCTCGAATCGGTCAACAAGTGTAGGATGGCATGAGTTTGGAACATAAAGAGGCTCCCATATATTCATTTGTGGATTAGAAAAAATTTTAAGTGATGAACAGAGAAGCCAAAGATAGTTGGTTAGAGGTAGCTTGAAACTATTGGACGAGAGGTTCATTTAGTGCACGACATCTTTGAGGGTCACTTTTGCCTAAACTCTTTCTACTCTTCATCCTGCTCTTCCTGCCAACCTACTTCATCGTCTTCTTCTTTGGTCTTCTTAACATAATAAATTTCATCCTTGGACCTAAGGAAAAGACCAAAAAGAAATTCAGTATGTGTTGAGCACCAAAGGAATGTTTCAGTCTAAAGTTTGAATATTTATCGAAACAAGGTAATCTGGCATGAGTAGAGATCATGCGCAACCCAACCGGATTTAGGAATGAACATGAACCACATTAGATTTAAGCCAGTATTGTCTAGGGCATTCCAGCAAACAACTTATAGGCAATATCAAAATCGAAGCCTCAAAAGGTTCCACGTGATTCGGATTCATCAAATGAATACAGAAACAATACCATCATCAAACAAATCTAATTGTTTCCAAAATCCCAATCCATATTCAAATCAATCAAGCCACGCTTAAAACACCATAGTTCGAAGCTGTCTAAGACATCAGCAACTGCTCAAACAAAACAAGGTGGAATAAAAAGTAAATCTCACCCAAAACAATCATTGTGCTTCGGACTCAAAGAAAAGTTGCTCTAATCAATCAGGTGTTGCTGGAAGTATTAAACAGAATAGTAAGTTGAGAAAACTGAGAAATTTAAAGAAAAATCTAGGCGAAAATGTAAAGCTCTGTAGAACATTCCAACCATCAAGAGAGTTCTTCAAAGAAAAGAGGTGAAATGAGGAAACATAAAAGTATATAAAATAAACTAGTCCAGAATGTCCTTGCCACGTCAACCTAGTCAAATTCAAAATCGCCCAGCTGAACAAGTTAATGACCCACCAAAACCAACTCGCTCGAACCATCATGATATGCCTGACTTTACGAGCGACCTAAGGAAGCTTTTGATCTTATTCAGCCCAGAGCAACCAAAAGCCATGGACGATTACCCCTTGGAAAACAAAGATTTAATTCACTAAATTGCATTATGATCAATTATTTCGAAGTCCATAATCTTCTGTGAAAGAAGTAAATTACGAACTTTGAGGGGCAAATGTTTATCCCTAAAAATGATGTGTATAATTGGTGTGTCAAATCTTCGTAAAACCAACGGGAAGACCGCTGCAGGGCTTAGATATGCATGAACGATTCAGGACACTCGGGTCATTCGTACAAGGTAAAAGGCAGCCCCACATAACCAAGGCCGAACGCATCAATAAGGTTTGAGCACGACAAGGAAGGACACACAACATGAAAACTGATAGGTCGCACGCCAGTTATGCAGCATGGCTCGACCATACAAAGAAACAATATGGCCCAGGAATACAACATAAATTGAAAGAATGGGCACAGTTCAAAGGACCGACCATCCATATCCGAAGAGGTCGGTCGCTCATATCAAGAAAAGTTACTCACCTCTATGATAAAAAGGCGTCCAAATGCTTAGGTATAAAGAAGATTTAACAAGAACGGTTAGTTCGACCGCTCATCAAAATGGGTCGAATGTAACATATTAACTCAACCGTGGGGAAAGGTCATATATGCAAGACAAGGAAGAGGATTGGTTCCGGCCACACACTCCACTCTGCAGTCATCCGTTCACACTACCCTGATCAATTGTATATAACAGGGAGCACAAAGACGCCAGAAGTCGCACATGCCTCCCATGTCCGCCAGAAGTCGCACATGCTGCCCATGTCTGCTCGCTCGCTCCTCAATTAGTCACCAAAACTTCAAGCAGGTGTTACTTACAGATCGTTCAGATACCAGCTCCTAAAGGGTCACACTTTCAATCCTTGATCGCTCGCTTCCAGACTTCAGTACAGATCGTCCGTTTATTTATAACCAAACAAGCCGCATAAACCAGATACCATCTATCAGTCAATTATAAAAAGCTTGACATGATCATCCATTCGATCGTTCTTATACCAACTAGGAAGCTTCGACAAGTTGTCGTTACACTCATCGCATCCCCGCCCATTCAATGTGCACAGACGCAGAATTGTACAGTCGCTCACTCCTATGAAGCCGCTCGCTCCTATGAAGTCATTCGAGGACAGCTAAGTACGACTGTTGCCAGTTGGATACAACTAAGCGGTGGCATATTCGTAATTAACGAAATAAGTGACCGTACTCTGCATATATGATTTTCAGATCATTTCTTCATAAAAGACACACTTATAAATAGGCCATGACTCCCACCAAATGGAATGAAAAGAAATGCAGAATAGATAATGCATCAAGAACTTGGATTGTTGTACATCTCAAAGTGTAAAACTATTAGAAAAAGTGGTTTTCTGGAAACCGACAGAAATTTTGAACGATTTTAACATGATAATTTGTGAACATCTAGAAACTAACTAAGATATAACTCTTTCGGCATATAAAATTCACCAAGGTGTTAACGATAGTTTTGGTCAACACCGGAAATGGACCAATAGGGTAAACCTTAAGGGAAAATCAGGTGGGTTGCTTCCCTTTCCTGTTCGATTTTAGTGATGGATTAGGAAGCTAAGGCTATTACGCATAGGCTCACTGTGATCTACCAGATTGAATCTAAGCTCAGCGAATGGAATTCGGTCTCCATTAAAGGGTGTGATGAGTGTAAACCTGAGCTCCTCTATTAAATGGATAATAGACCGCGATGATAACAATTAAAGAAATAAATATGCACACTTACAGAGAAATTTTATCAAGAAGTTCTCCCTTTATTAAGATTTTAATGACAATAGATAGATGTTGTAGAGAAAGAATTCTCCATTAATGAATTTCTAAGTTATTTCCAAGGATATAAAAAGTAAGAAGAAGGTCCCCCTTTAGGTGGCATCTGGGGTCCTATTTATGATTATTCAGGAATCCTTCCGCCGATGGGCCAGTGGACCCGCAGGGATCCCTGTCGGTCTCTTTAATCTTGGCATCGGGCGCGGGACCTTTGGTCGCTTTCGGTGCATCGGTCCCGGTCCCTGAACGATACTTGAATCTCTGAAAGTGTGTTGTAAATGTAGGCTTGCGGACATGAGCTTTCGCATGTAGGCTTTCGGCTTTATCGAGAATACATAGAGGGACTGGGCCTCATGATGTATGTTGATATCTGCCAGTTAGAAACCGCCGCGGGTTTCCGTACTAAGTAGATTAGTATGGGTATCATGTGTATCCGCTTGGGTCTCGGTTGGCCTTTTGGTAGGGTTTTTATGGTAGCCAAGATTCTCGAGAGATGGCCTCTGACATTACTCTTGTTATTTGCGACTTCGTCCTTTCGGTGCCCATGCGGTAAGTGCTTGGTGGGTTGGTTCCGGGTAGCCCCCGTACCTTTTTTGTTTAGTGCTTCTAGTGCTTTCGCCTTTGGGTGTGCCAGTATTTGGGCGGAATGTTATTAAAGATTGTCTATCGGGTTTGTTGCTTCGGATTTCCTTGGCTCTGGGTCAGGGTGGTTCTTTACCTGGAGCCTTTCGTTGGGCAGATGTTGTCGAAAGGGTCTTGTCGGACTGACTTTGGCGAAGAAGTCAGTTGTGGCAGCCCTTCGGATCATGTTCTCCTTCCTTCGCTCCTTTTCATTGTTGGGTCCTACTTTCTCTTAAGCCTTCCGCTAGCTTTCAATAATCCGATACCCCTTCACTACCATCTTTCTTCAATGTTGATTTTTGTAGTAACATTTGCACCCTCCCTTTAGTGAAGGGGTATTTCCGGCTTTACAAGTCAAAATTTTGTCTTTTCTTCGGAACATAATGTAAGAGTCCCTCGATCTTCCTCAATCAGAAGCGTTGATTGGGTTTTCTTATGTGGGTCCAATTGATTTTGGAATTTATACATAGCCTCTCTTCTCTATCATCCCCACCCTTCATCTGTAAATCAAACTCTTTGACAAGATTACTATTCTCACAAGAGAAAACGCTCGAAATCCTCCTTTTTCCCTGAAGATTCAAGCTTGATTATTAGTAAGCATTTTTCACATCTCCTATAAATTGTAGCCCTGGTTATGCATCAAAATTGACACGATGGTTAGCTAAGGTTATGCTTGCTTATGAAGATAGGTCCAGGTACTAATTTTAATGTTACTCCTGAAAGGATTCTAATGTCATCAAAATTGTTTATCTTTGTAACTATGTCGGTATTGCTTAGGTCTTTTAGGACATTTGTGTTAGCCATTGTTGAAACGTTAACTAAGGCATTAAAAGGTGTGATTTTCCCCGTATTCCTTATCTGGGTTTGAATTAGGTTCCTGCCTACTCGACCTATGTTGACCTTGGTGTAATGGTACTTAATGATATTGACAATGCCATTAACATGATCGCTTGTGTAAGAGGTACTCATATTGATCGTACTTGTATGAAAAGATGGTATCTGGCAGGATCATGTCCCACAAAAGCCCTATCAAGGAGAAGGTCAAGGATTCCAGGGTTTCCCGTCCCAAGAAGGCATTCGCACCCAAGCCATCTTTGATTACATCCCAGCAATCTGTGGACGACGTATTGGATAACTTTGGCATAATGGGTGTGGATGCAAGGCTTGCTGCTTCTCCAGATTTCATTAGGGATCCTCTAGAGGGTTTCTTTGCGTATTTGGCTATTCATAATTGGCATGGGGGTTTTCTCCCTTTCCCCCCTTTTCTACATAGGGTTTTGGAGGATTTGAGAGTTGCTCTTATTCAACTTTCGTCGAACACATATACTACCCTGTTGGGTGCGGAGGCTCCGGCACTCGCTTCGGGTCAAAATTCTTTGAGTCCCAACCTCATCCGCCACCTGATCCGGTTCTCTAAGACCCCAGAATCGCCGATCTAGAGGGTCAACCCGGTTAAGAGGTTATTCACTGATGTCATTAAAAAACTAGGCCGTGGGAGGAACAATACTTCCTTGTCCGATGCCCCCACTGTATATCAGGACAATTTATTGAAGAAGGTGTGTTTTCTTGCTTCCCCCTTTTTTGAACTTCCCCTTCGCTGCAGATCCTCCCTCAAGAGACGTGAGTTTGACTCCAGAGGAGGCTCAAGTGGTCGATGCCATCTTTAGCATTCCGGCAAAGCAATATGTGAAGGGAGAATCTTTTGAGTGTAGATAGACTTTGTGAGTATGGTTTTCTTCCTCCCAGACAAAAGGTATTGGGGCAACCTCCCATTCAACTCCCTGGTTCAAAAGGATTCTTGCCGGGCTCTGACGTATTTTATTCAGAATCTCCTCTCCGCCCAGGTACTCTTGGGCTAGGACTGCTCGCTTGCTCTGACAACCTTTTCCATTCTTTTTCTTTTTTGTTGTTGCTTCTAATTTATCCTTCCCTTTGCCTAAGATCTTCAATTTCTCAGGATACAACCGTCATTGCTGCTTATAGCCGGTCTAGCTCCCAGGCTGTGAAGAGGCTTGCTCAGTCCGCCACCGGCCCTACTCCGAAGAACTCAAAATGTGAGGATTGGTAGGTTTTTTAGGAGATCTCGTTGCCATTTCGAAAGCGAGGAGGGATTCTGACCCTTCAACTATAACCGTCAATCAGGTGGTGAATATTGAGGCTTCCTTGGACACTTCCCCGAGAGGTAAATCAGCGAATGACCCTGCTTCTCTTGATGTTGTTGATAAGGCGGATGTGGGAAAGCTTGATTCGTCAGTGCCATCTTCTCCTCAGCATGTTTCTTGTTCTGCATCTCTTCCGCCTGCTTTAGATTTTGATAAGCTTGTATAATTGGTTCTCCGTTCCCCTGAAGTAGCGGATGTTGCCCCAACTTCTGCTACCTTGAACCCGGTGGATCTCTATAGACAACAAATCAGGGATTTCCTTTTGGTATAATACATACGTTCAACCTCTTTCTTTTTCTATTTTTTCTTTTCTTCTCTTTTTTTTACACTTATTCTTTATCTCTAGATGATGAAAACTTTATACGTCACCCGAGGACCACTTTCCACTTTGATGATTGAGGTCAACACTTTAAGGGAGGAGAATAAGGCATCGATAGAAAAGGTGGATGTTTTGTAGCAGGAGCGAGTAGAGGGAGATAATGAACGCAAGGATTTGGCAACTTCGCTAGAAGAGGTGCAAAAGGACAAGGAGGGATTGACGAAGCAAGTTGAGGACCTCAGTGCACAGATGGCGGAACTAGAGATTGAGTATGCTGCCGATATGGATAAGATGGACGCCCAGTTGGCCACCGCAAGAAGGATTATTTGCGAAGCTGCCGATATAATTTCAAAAGTTTTGAACGTCTATCTCAACAATATCACCACGGAGTATTACAAGGATGCCCTCCTCCTTTCCTTTTCGGACAACTACGAAAGGCTTTTGGAACATAACTTTACCTCAATTGATCCTTGCATTCGAAACAGGGTCTTAGAGAGAATTGAGCAGGTGAGACGGGAGCACAAGGTTCTTCCAACGAACATGATTGATCCCGCGTCGCTACTGATTATTGATGAGTTCATTGAAGATTATGAGGAAGAGGGGGTGGAGCCTAATATAGCAGGCGGAGAAGCAGAGGGTCACTCGGATCTAGAAGGGGGTCCAGAAGAGGTGCTAGAGAACCAGTCCTTACATCTCAGGAGCTGCCTCTCAAAGGCGAAAACTTTCTGAGCTCAGGGAAAATGATGGCTCCTGGTCGTTCTGATGTTGATGTCACCCAGGTATGGCTTTCACTCCCAAGGTGTCTTTCTCTCACCTTGAGTTTCATTAATAAATAATTTTCCCGTATTACAGCAATCCTCTATTACTCTGAAGACTTGAATTGCAGTTATGTTTTGGACTCTTTGTTTTATAATTTTAAGGTAAAACTCAAGAGGCTTGGTTCAGTACAGGTGTTTTTAACATGGGATTTTGAATGTTGTTGTATTAAGTATATATTCTTTTGTGGTTTGTCTATGGATTGTGTTAACTTTGTGATTCTCGGTGTATGGTGTCGTGATGATGTGCTAGTGTGAACATGGTACCTATGATGTGCATGAATCAATAAACACAATGTGATTGTATTTTCTATTGAGGAGGTGATGTAGTTAATACATACTGAATTTTTGTAATATTCGTATTACAATGCTTCCCCTTGACTGTGGTTAGGAGGATTCGTTCCAGACCCCTCCCTCGCAATTCTGGGGAGGGAGGGGGAAGCTTTAACGCCGTGGGTAGCAGAGATATTTTTAGCGATGTTCCCGCATTAGGATACAAAAAGATGTATTATATCCAGAAGGTGACAATTACAAACTTTAAGGAACAAGTGTCTTATTTTGGAAAGGCAAATGAAAGAGAGGGAAGAAGCTATCCGCGGTTTACAACATAAGCCGGCAACTAGATTCTCTGAAGGCGCAAATGCGGAGGTTAGTAGATTGTATCAACGGATTAACAAGTTGGAGGATGAGTTGAAGAAAGCAAAAGAGGAATGTGCTTCTCTGGAATTTGCTTTGCATAATCCTTAATCGGAATGAGAGAGAGAATTTTATTGTTTGCTTTGGGCGTGGAAATTTTATTTCTTCGAACAAAGACCGTGTCTGTGTGATGGCTTGTATCGCGATTTCCGGTGGGACTGACCGTGTGTCACTCGATGTTATTATTTTTCTTTTGTTAGAAATGATGTTATCGTGTTCCAAAGGTGTTGCAATGAATGGAAACTTGATAGTACTATGTGCCGATAAGGGAACTTCTTATCGAAACTCTCGTTCTTGAAATATTTCAAGTGAAAAATCACCTAGAACAAATAGAAAGGGATAGTCGTCCATAGGATTTTATTGGGAACCGTTCACAATCTTTTTCCTGATTGCCCTTTGAACTGATGTGGGGTATGACGCCATTTTTCAGAATTGTGTGAAGAATTTATATACTGTTAAGGAAAACAACTAATGGATGTTTTAAGTCAAAAGTACCTCCCTGAGAGGTTTATGAGCCCACCTTTGGCGGTAAACCATGAGCCCTCTCTTGAACTCCCGAGTGGGGAGAACGATCCTTTCTTGTTTGAACCTAGAACTGAGTCCTTTACAATTCTAGTGTGGCCTTACTGGCTCAACATTCGGTGGATTTTTTTTTTTTTTTGCAGGATTTGCTCCAGTTTGTGGTATGCTAGACCGCCGACTGGTTTTAGGACTTTGTCGATAAATTGGTTAAATCTAGATTCGGATGTTAACATATAGAGATCGGAACCCCTTCCGGTTCTGCATAGAGCTGAGCGGATCCATATTTAGGTATCAAGTGCAAACGACCAGAGCCCTTTCCGGCTTTTGAATAAAAATGAATGGACCCAGATTCAGGCATTGATATGTAGGTGGTCGGAACCCCTTCCGACTCCTGTAGAGAACTGAATGGACCCGGATTCGGGTATCGATATATTGGTGGCCGGAACCCCTTCCGGTATTAATGAAGAGCTGAATCGATCCAGATTCGGGTATTAGTATAGAGGACCAGAACCCCTTCCGGTATTAATAAAGTGAGTATCCATTTCGGATTTGATTTGGGAAGAAGAAGTTGTACAAGCTTCTTGATCCTCCCCTTTGGCTTTCGTCGTCAAAGAAGAGGATGTATGTGCTTTGTCGGCCACTCTCTGGGCCTGTGTGTCCGGCGCGCTTAGCTAGCTTATCCACAAGCAGAGCCCAAGGACTTACCCGACCTCCCTCCAAGAGGCGCCTTATCCTGACTATCATAGGCGATGATAAAGGCTTAGAAACTTAGATGGGGTCATCGTAGGCACAGAACTAAGGTTTACTCTGTTGACGCTCTACACGGGCCATCGTAGGCACTGATAGAGGCTTATACGCCACCCTCTCCAAGGGGTGCCCTATCCTAACCGTCGTAAGCAATGATAGAGGTTTGCTATCCCTTCTGCGGGTAGCGCGGAACATAAGCAGTGGTAGGACGTGCTCTTCTGTGAGCAGAGGTAGGACGTGCTTAGTTCGAGCAGAGGCAGGGCATACTCTTCTACGAGCAGAGGCAGGGCGTGCTAATTTTTAGATGCACTGCCACAACCTTTTCTAGTGTGAAACACCAGCTTACGCTTTCTATGCTTTAACCCTTCCCCCTCTGGTTTGGGCAAGGAGAAAGACTAACACAATCATCCCCCCTTCGGGGAGATGCCTCGCCCCGGCCAATATGGCGATGACGAGGGATTTAATCCGTTGATAACTAGACCCCTTTTGGGTTTTCCTACTAAAATTCCGAGGACTAGGCTTCCCGTACACCGGCACATATGCATTAACCCTTTTCCTAAGGATCCTTTCAAATTCACCTCAATTTTTCGATGAACTCCCGTAGTTGGCCTTGATTGGCGAATTTGACAATAGCTTCCCCGAGAGCCCTGCAGTGATTAGTCTCGTGCATTCATCAAGTGATAATGATGGTAAGGCCCTCCCGTCTTCCTTTCTTATCTAGGTCTTTTCTCCGTGGAGGTCCAATAGTCGAGTTCGTGTTTGGTTAGGAAGTAAACATTCTCCTTGGAAGTAGTGAGGTGACATTCCTGGGGTATATTAGGCATACGCTTCCCTTTTGCCGATGAGGTCTAATCCTTCTACGCTTTGTTTTAGTTGTGGGTTTTATACTCTCGTCTTCTTCTTCTGGAACATATCGGAATCAAGTTGTCACCTCTTTGATCCATCTTTCGGCGAAGCAGTTGAAATCAACTATTATTTTGCATTTGAGCGTCATTCCATTAACTTGCCTGTAGAGAGCGTCCTTCAAGTGGGGGAAAAAGCTAATGTCCTCTGATGTAGATCTAGTGGGTGAGAACGCCATGGTTTGTTCTATGTGGGATGAGTTTTTATTCCATGTCTCACAAACATATAGTTCCTTCTTCTTCTTTCCCCTTATTACTCATAAAGCCTCTATCCTTAACTCTTGCTCTTCCATCGGCCTACAGCCATTGGTTCTCGACTTATCCGTTCGAGGTCCTAAAAACCCTTGTCTGAGTTTTTTGCTCACAACCTTGTTTCTTTAAAGCTAGTCTGATCCGGGACAGAATAGCACAGGTAGATTTGTGGTCGTTAACCACAAGGTTGGAGGTTCAGGGCCACCTTCTAGTGCCAAAATGTTAATGATATTTTTCGTCAACACCGGAAATGAACCAATGTGGTAAACCTTAAGGGAAAATCAGGTGGGTTTTTTTAAGGGTGTGATGAGTGTAAACCTGAGCTCCTCAGTTAAATGGATAATAGATCGTGATAATAACAATTAAAGAAATAAATGTGTACACTTACAGAGCAATATCACCAAGAAGTCCTCCCTTTATTAAGCTTTTAATGAGAATATATAGATGCTGTGAACAAAAGAATTCTCCATTAATGAATTTCTAAGTTATTTATGAGCATACAAAAAGTAAGAAGAAGGTCCCCCTTCAGGTGGCATCTGGGGTCCTATTTATAATGGTTCAGGACTCCTCCCGTCTTTGGGCCAGTGGACCCGCAGGGATCCTTGTTAGTCGCTTTATTATTGGCTTCGGCCGCGGGGCCTTTAGTCGCTTTCAGTGCATTAGTCATGGTTCCTGAATGATACTTGAATCTCTGAAAGTGTCTCGTAAATGTAGGCTTGCGGTCATGAGCTTTCAAATGTAGGCTTTTGGCTTTATCGTGAATACGTGGAGGGACTGGGCCTCATGATGCACGTTGATATTTGCCAGTTCGAAACCGTCGAGGGTTTCGGTACTAAGTGGTTTAATATGGGTAGCCTGTGTATCCGCTTGGGTCTCGGTTGGCCTTTTGGTAGGGTTTTTATGGTAGCCTTAATTCTCGACAGATAGCCTCTGATGCACTTGTTATTTGTGACTTCGTCCTTTCGATGCCCATGCGGTAAGTGCTCCGGAGGTTGGTTCCTAGTAGCCCCCGTGCCCTTTTGTGTTAGTGCTTCTAGTGCTTTCGCCTATGGGTGTGTCAATATTTGGACAGGTTGTTACTGAAGATCGTCTGTCGGGTTTGTTGCTTCTGATTTCCTTGGTTCCAGATCAGGGTGGTTCCTTACCTGGAGCCTTTCGTTGAGCAGATGCTATCGAGAGGGTCTTGTCGGACTGACCTTAGCGAAGAAGTCAGTTGTGGCGGCCCTTCAGATCATGTTCTCCTGCCTTTTCTCCTTTTCATTGCTAGGTTCTACTTTCTCTAAAGCCTTCCACAAGCTTTCGGTAATTCGATACCCCTTCACTACCATCTTTCTTCAAAGTTGATTTTGGTAGTAACACATGGAATCTAGATCGCCTTTAAATCGACAAAAGCCCCCAAAAATATATAACTGAAATTCAAAGGGAAAAGAAAGAAGAACTCCAAATCGTATATATTGAGAGCAAGATGAGTTTCGTACCCATAATATATCGGATTAAAGTGACGACACTTCAGATCCGTCATCTTGAAGGATCTGTTAAGGAGAAATAAGTTCTTCGGCATAGGAATTGCTAAATCACTCTTCTTTGATGACTCGATCCTTCGAGATCCAGCACTGAAGGAATACGAGGAGCAAAACTTCTTTTTTAATGAATCTCGATCAACATAGCGTTTTTGGAATAATAATTTGTACTCAGTTTTCTAGCAATTAGCGGAATTTGAGTACATCTAATCTCGAGGAACCAAATCATAGAACTTGATACTATTACTTTTCGTAAATCAGTTCGAAATTGAAACCTAATTCTAGATAAAAGAAGATCAGTTTAAAAAAGGACTGAGCAGATTCTGTTTTTGGATCTCACGTTAAAATCGATGTCTTCAAATCTCACATTGTCCACGATGGCTTGATCTTCGATGATACGATTCTAGAATCGATTCAAAGGTAATCTTGTAAGTTGTGATTTTCTGGTTAAAGATCCCTAAATGGAATCAAACTTCCGAGATTCGGAAGTCGATTAAACGATCTTGTAACACCCCGTAATTTTAAAACATAACATAAGAGATAATTAAAGAATAATTAATTTTTAAAAGAAGAATTAAGTGAAACGGGTTACACCATTGCGTTCGTCTTGAAATTCTGCTTGAGATAGATTTCGAGTTTTCGTAAACCGGATAGCATATGAAGAAGTTATGGATGATAGAAGTTGAGTAGAAAAAGCAGAAAACAGGCTGAGATAACCGGTGCACTTGTGAAGTGCGCCAGAACAAAAATGAACTGGCGCACTTGGGAATTGCACCCATGCCAAGGAAAAACCTGAACAGAATTCTGGAGAGTTGTCTGATGATGTGTACTTCGGGAATTGGCTGGATGACGTGTTTTCTAGTCAAATGGTTCAGATGATCTCTGATCTAATCTAAAGGCCCTAATTCACCTAATACAACTATAAAAACACACCTAGACCTAACCCTAATTTCATTACACTAATCCATGGTGCCTCCATGCTTCCCTAATCTAAATAAAAACTAGCCTTTCTTCTCTTCTCCAAAGCAAATCAGAATTAGAGTATTCAAATTGGAAGATAAGTATTAAATTCTACAACAACGGTTTAGCTAATCAAATTCAGAAATTAGATTCAGATTTATTCTCTCTTCTTAATCCTATCGCTGTGAGTCCACGTTACTTTCACATATAATTAAATTAAAAGTGATTGTGATAAGATTGTAAATTGGTTTTTATGAACATGGCTGTAAGATGAATCACATCAAGTTGTGTAAATTCTTATCTTTCAGATTCATACCCAAAGTTTTGTTGTCATATGCCTATTAGATCTATTTCGTTGTTCTATGCTAGTTCATATTCCATATTCCTATTGGATCTATTTTATTTTTCTATGCCAGTTCATATTTCATATGCTTTTTGATCCAGTTTATCGTTGTATGCCTGTTTATGTTTCATATGTCATTCGTATGTTTACGCCAATTTTGATGTTGATTCTCTTCTCCTCTTCTTTTCCTTTTTTTTATGAGATTAGGCTAACTTCGAGCTTAACATATTGCGTTGAGATTTGCGTACGAATAACGTTTGAACGATTGGGAAAAGTTTGGGAAAATATGTAATAAAATGAGATTATTGGCATAAACCAATTTAGGCATAATTGTGTATAAATTGCATACATGAGATTTGGCATAAGTTGGATTGGGCTTAATTGGATAAAATTTGTACACATGAGGTTTGGCATAAATTGTTAATAACAATGAACACAAATTAATTTGGGCATAATTTTGCGTAACATGTATACATAAGATTATAGGCGTAATTTGGCATAACATGTATACGTAAGATTATAGGCCTAATTTGGATTAAAATTATAAACATAATTTAGATTGGAAATTATGGGTAATTGAAATATATTTTAATCCAAGATTTAAAATTGGGATTTGAATCAAGAAAGTGATAATGAACGCCTACGATACGAGGTTAGATTCGAACTGCGGTATAAGACTTCCCGGAACCGCCCGGCACATCCAACAACTGCAATTTGGTAATCTAATGTGAGAGGTCAAAGGCAGAAATTAGATACGTAATATTGCAAAGACAAAAGATTAGATTTGGACTGCGGTGTAAGACTGCCCGGAACCGCCCGACCTATCGAGCAACCGCAAAACGGCAATCTAATGTGGGAGGTCTTGCAAGATTACGATAATAATGAATTAATGAACACTTAACCAAACTGAGGCATGTAGTAAGACATGTGAATAGTAACGGGGTTAGGTGGATGACATGGATAACATGTGAGACACAATTAAAAACACTTAACCAAGATAAGACATGTGGGAAGACATGAGAACAGAAAAAGAGTTAAGTGGGTGATATGGAAAGCATGTATTGCTTAGGTAGCATGTATAACATAAATAATAAGCACTTAATAAAGACAAGATATATGGTAAGACATAAAGGGTTAAGTGGTAACATAGGTGGCATGTGAAACATAAAACACGTAACCAAGATGACACATGTGATTAGACATGGGGATAAAGAGGAGTTAAGTGGGAATTCCTAGTGGGGACCAAGCTTAGGAGGGAAGCTTGTGTCAAGTGGGTGGACCCTTTTCAACCAGTAACCCATTTTGTATCTATGTGAGCTCGAACTACGTCGAGGACGGGACATGCTTACTGGTTTGATTCTAAGAGATCAATAAAGAGTTAGCGGTGGCAACGCAAGTCCAACAGAGTCATGTGCGTGCGTGGGTCCGGGCTGGTAAGTAAGACGTTGTTGCATCATGTAGATATAAGTCGTGTCTTTTAGTAGTATTGGGTTGCCACTTTAGGGAGTGATACACCCTACTGTAGGACCATCACGGTTATCTACGAGTTAGGGAGCCGATCGAATGAGGAAGGTAGTGGGTACAGCTAGTGGAGATAGGAGCAGGCGGCACCTATGATAGCAGCTAGGAGTACACGAAACTACCATATCATTATTATTATGATTAGTGGGGAGGGCACTACTAGTGGAGGTAGAAGCAGACGACACCTATGACAGCAGCTAGGAGTACACGAAACTGCCATCATCATCATCATTATTAGAGGGGAGGTTACAACTAGTGGTGGTGGGAGCAAGTGGGGCACCTACGAGCGCATCTACGAGTACATAATCAAACAAGGAGGATAGTGGGTACATCTAGTGGTGATAGGTGCACAAAGGTTAACTATGATCGCGGCTAGAAGTACACGAAACTGTCATTATTCTATTAAGCCAAGAGGGATCATCTTTTAGTATGAAACTATTATCGGTGCGGTGGAGAGAATATCTTATAGTGGTTAGAAGCGCAGTCAATATTGCATCCTGTTTATCTTATTACCTTATCATATCCGCTTATGTTACAGTCATCTCTTATATCCAGTTTATGTTCTTATCGTGTTGCTTTACTAATTATATTGTTAAAGTTACTGGACTCGCTAGGCTTTATGTCTGACCATTTTTGTTTTGCCTCTTTTCTTTCCTTTCCCCCCAGGTTCTTAGGGTTGGCACGTTGAAGCTTGATTAGGACTCTCCTGCTTGAAGTGCTGAAAGCAATGCTTAGCTTTGTTTCTCTTTCATATGGCATTTTGGATTGGGGATTATGGTTTTAAAAATTATGTACACCGATGGCTTTTGCATAAGACTGATATTATGTACTTGGTTTTGATGTAATGGGTTTAAAGATGTAACCAAACTTATTTCTGTTCCCACTGCAATAAAGTTATAAAATTTTCAAATACTATTTTATGTATATGTCTTGTAATATTTTGTTCTATTTACTTATAACACTCCACGAAACTTAATGCATTCCATTTGTGAGTGACATTAACGGACGTGGGGTGTTACACATGGTATCAGAGCCAGGTTACCAGATCAGATGAAAGATTTGGAAAACTAGTTTCAAAACGGTTTTAAAAGAAATATTTTCAAAAGAAAAGTTTGTTTTGAAAGACATATTCCCCAAAGCCATATGTACTATCTTTTGATTTTTCTGTTTGAATCCTTGTTTCCTTCTTTTCTGAGTCTCTGGGGCTCTTGGTTTTCTAGGAGGTTACCTCATCACGGCATGGTTCCATAGGCATGATGAGACTACGGCGCCTGTCGAAGGGCAAAGAAGTGCATAACCTCTGCCTGTAGCCGCAGTAGTTTCATCTGCGACTAGTCTTCTTTCCAGCTTCGTAGGGTTTTCGATGCGATGGAGGCAGCTTTAGAGAGGGACTTGTTTACATGTTTCACAAGGATGAGAATGAGAATGAGAATGAAGGGTTTTGGGCTAAGGAGCACAGCCCAAGGATGAGAAACTCATGGATATAGACTTGATACACAAAGAAGATAAGGGAGAAAAGAAGGAGGCCATGGTTGAAGGATCACAGAATAAGGAAATGGAAATTAAGAAGGGTGGAAATAACTATAGATCGGGTTGCCACTTTAGGGAGTGATACACCCTACTGTGGTACCAGCATGGATATCTACGAGTTAGGGAGTCGATCGAATAAGGAAGGTAATGGGTACAACTAGTGGAGATATTAGCAGGCGACACCCATGATAGCAGCTAGGAGTACACGAAACTACCATCATCATCATTATTATAATTATGATTAGTGGGGAGGGTACAACTAGTGGAGATAGGAGCAGGCACCTACGACAGCAGCTAGGAGTACACGAAATTACTACTACTAATATTATTATTTGTATTATTAGTGTTAGTAGTAGTGGCGAGGGTACAACTAGTGATGGTGGGAGCACGTGGGGCAACTACGAGAGCAGTTCAGAGTATATAACTGAACAAGGAGGATAGTGGGTACATCTAGTGGTGATAGGTACACAAAGGTTACCTATGATGGGGGCTAGAAGTACACGAAACTGTCATTATTCCATTTATCCAACAGGAATCATCTTTTAGTATGAAACTAGTATCGGTGCGGTGCAGAGAATATCTTATAGTGGTTAGAAGCGTAGTCAATATTGCATCATGTCCATCTTACTACCTTATCATATCTGCTTATGTTACAGTCATAACAATACAAGAAAAATACCCTATTGCAACTAGCTATTTGCAACAGGCGATAAATGACAGTTGCAGTAAATGATATTTAGCAACAGCCTTTTGTAGCAGTTGCAATAAATGAGATTTAGCAACATATCTTTTCTTCCTGTTGTGAAAAGCATATTTTTAGCAACTGCTCTTACCTTCCTGTTGCAAAAACATACTTTTAGCAACTGTGCTTTCATAACAGTTGCAACAAATATACTATTTGCAATTGCACTTCCAAGCCAGTTGCGAATAAATATCTTTAGCAACTGTTTTCACCACTTGCAATAACTGTATTGTTTTACAACTGATAAAGCCAGTTGCAAAAAACATAATATTAGAAATAAGTAACGGGTTTTAATGATTAACTTTTAATAACTAATTTCAAATAATTACTATTAAATGATTAACTATTAGTAATTATATAATAATTAAGATTAATATTTAATGATTATTAGTTAATAATAAAATTTAAGTATTATAAAGTGAAATTTATAATCGACAATTAAATAATAATAAATAATAATAATAATTAATATTTAAATAATAATAAAATAAATAATTATTAAATAATAAAAAATTAATAATAAAAAACTACTGGATAATGATTAATAATTAATTTGAAATATGAATATCATTAAATATTAGATAAATAATTTATATTTAATAAATTCATAATAAATAAATGAACAGTAATTGATTTACATTACTATTAAGGAGTAATTAATAATTAATAATAATTTCTTATCTGAGTTATTTTATATTTTGTTAATGATTGTTGAGAGTATCAAACTTTAAGCTCGGATTTGTTGTTGAGTTGTATGGTAATGTGAAAGATGATGGTTGAAGGGATTTACGATTAGTTGCGGGTTTGAACGGAACTTGGGGAATCGAAGCGAGGGGTGGCGTTGGCGGGTTAGGTTTAACTGTTCAAGCGTGAAGGATGATAGTCGATTGTGGTGCCAGAGGGTTATAACAATGATTAACATTTATCAACTAATTTTAAATAATTACAAATAAATAATTTACTTTTATTAATTATTATATAATGAAGATTAAATTAATATTTCACAATTATTAATTAATAATACATTTTAATTATTACAAGTGGTAATTAGCATTTAATTGATGAATGATGTTTAATAAAATGAGATAAGATTTGTTGAATTTGATAAATGATAATTAATATTTAATTGACGAATGATATTATGTAAGACCGTCTGCAAATAATAAATTAAAATGTTACAGATGTACACTTGTACAGCTAAATTAATTTACTTTTGCCGCCATCAGTTTTCGGTTCCAGCTTAATAATTCAGTAAATCCACCTCTACATTGTGTCCATTTAGATCTAGAAAATTGAACATAAACCAATAGCACGTCCCTACCCTCACCACTCACTGGTTCGCCCCAACCCTAGCCGCAATCCCCAGTAGCCTACAAATTATAATTCTACGCTTCTCTACCTGATGCGATGGTGGACAATCTCCAGATCCGAGCTTCGATTCCCTTTCCCTTCCTTGATGGTGAGTCAGTTGTACAGTTGAGTCGGTTATCCTCCGCAGTTGAACAGGTGCTCAACGCTCAGAGCTCCCACCGCTCACCTGTCCTTCTTGTACGAGGTTCGGAAGGTAATCAACAACTGCTGCGCTCATATTATATTCCAACATCAAATTAACTTTTTAGCTTTCGCTATGACTGATTTTTTGGCATGTTTGGTCATGGATCTTGTATGGTTTTCAATTTGTCGGTAGTTGGGGTTGCTGACTCTCCTCATTTGGCATAGAGATTTATCCATCACATATCGCAATAATCTGTTGTGTCATTATTGAAACATTAAAACTATGTTAAACTACATTAAAACTAAATACTGAATTTCGGTTCAGCCTTATTTCACATATTTATGAATAATGTCTTCATTTTCAAATTCTTCATACCTTGTATCCTTATTGTGCCATGTTTCCATTTCATAATAAGGTTATGAAACTTTTAATGTTGTATATTAGCATGTTTTTCAAAATGTTGAAATTTTCCTTTCAAATCCATACCTTTTTTTTGGCAGTCATACACAAAAGTTGAGTGCAACAAGCTGAAAACTTCTTATGTGGATTCCAAAATATTTTGAGTTTGTTCAAAGCATTGAATGTGATCATGTTCTATTAGATGAAATAGCAAGACAGTAGATAAACATTTTAATCTTATAACTTGAATATGTTAAATGATATTGGTTGGATGGGTAATGGAGGATGATAAAATGTTCGAGCTTTTTCAGTTGCATGTATATACCATTCAAATTTACTGATTAAATACAGTATTTGGACATAGATTGCAAATACTCCTTTATGAACTTGTTAAAATTCACATAACTCTATTTAATAAGTCATAGCTAATCATGTACGCTAACAATCCAAATAATCTCAACAGGTGATTAATCATAACTCCATTTGTGAACCATCCACGCTCATGTTCAAGCTACCAAGTACAACTATCTATGCTCCAGACAGGTGATTCTTATAACCTTCTGTTGATCTGATTAGAAACCACTAGTTTGCATTCATATAAAATAATTCATTCCTCACTTGGCTATGTTAGTCCTTTATCATGGAATTGATTTTTTTTCATATCTCTTGCTTTTTTTTTAACAATATGTATATTTTTTGTTTGACATCTTCCCAGGTTAATGTTCTACATTACCCCTCAAGTGTTTTTTTGTTGTAGTGTATTACAGAGAAGCATGTTAAAAATACACATTACATTCCAAATGTTCATGATGTATTCAAACTAAATAAGTTTGTAAGAAAATTTAAGTATGAAATGATCTAATAGGTTCATTGTCTAAAGGTAAGAAAATGAGAACTATGCATAAGCGTCAACGGATGAGCAAATGGATATCACTTTACAAAAGCTTATGCAAATAATTTGAATAACACTGTAGCCCACATGTTGCAGGAAGGATACATATCTAAAAATTATTGTAGAAAGAAACTGCATTAATTCATTTCAAATGAATGGCGCTACTTATGCTTCACATGTTGCAGGGAAAAAATGTCAGGAGATTACTCAAAGAGCAGCAGCCTAAGCACTAGTATGGACCCAGCCAGTACGATGAAGCAAGCTGAGAGCATTTACAGCAAGCTTGGAGCATGAACTGCATATTTATTCTCTTGTTGTAGATTAGAAAATGTTCTATTTGGAAAAATGTTTTGTGTGAGAGAAGAAATTGTTATACATGAGTGGTGTATGAAAATTGTAGAAATTTTTGTTGTTATTGTTTGTACAATTAGAACTTTGTTAAAATAAATTTTTCATTTGTTTATTTTATTCTGTGATGTACACTATTACTAAAACGAATACATTTAATATGTAATATCAATAAGCTATAATATTTTTTTTTACATATTTATGGATCTATTGCAATAGGCATATACTGTTGCAAAACAATCTGTTGCAACAACAAAATCCTATTGCAAAAAGTATACCGCAACATCTTATTGCAACAGGCAGAAAATGTTGCGGACTTTTTGCAACTTCGGCGATACCAACATGCGCAGGCCTATTGCAATAGGTCTACTGCAACAGGTATCGCCTGTTGCGAAAAGTGTTTTTTGTTGTAGTGAACTTATATCCAGTTTATATTCTTATCATGTTGCTTTACTAATTATATTGTTAAAGACACTGGACTCGCTAGACTTTATGTCTATCTAACCCTTTTTGTCTCGCCTCTTTTCTTTCCTTTCTCTCCCAGGTTCTCAGGGTGGGCACGTTGAAGCTTAATTCGGACTCTCCTGCTTGAAGTGCTGAAAGCAATGCTTAGCTTTGTTTATCTTTCATATG
Organism: Allium sativum; assembly: GCA_030737875.1. Lineage (NCBI taxonomy): Eukaryota > Viridiplantae > Streptophyta > Magnoliopsida > Asparagales > Amaryllidaceae > Allium > Allium sativum. The sequence continues at coordinate 1,052,672,783 of CM060924.1, forward strand.
ACATTTTGGATTGGGGATTATGGTTTTAAAAATTATGTACTCTGATGGCTTTTGCACAAGACTGATATTATGTACTTGGTTTTGATGTAATGGGTTTAAAGATGTAACCAAACTTATTTCTGTTACCGTTGCAATAAAGTTATAAAATTTTCAAGTACTATTTTATGTATTTGTCTTGTAATATTCTGTTTTGTTTACTTATAACGCTCCACAAAACTTAATTCATTCCCTTTGTGGGTGACATTAACGGACGTGGGGTGTTACAGATCTGCTGTAGAGTAGCCCTGTTTAATCATCGGAAAAGTGGATCTATGAAGCAGTTACAAGTAGTGATATAAGTCATCATTCCCTCTCCTCATGGGAGAAGGAAAAGCGATATCAATATATATATATATATATATATATATATATATATATATATAGCTTTTGACTGTGTTGTAGCCTATATTTTTTCATTTTGCAGCTATCAATAACAATTCCAGAAAGCTATTTTGCAACAGTTTTGAAAAGTTGTACAAAGTCCCTATTGCAACTATTTTTGCATCTACCAGAAACATTTGTAAAATGTAATCAGTCTACTGCAAGTGGACCTGTTCAGACTGGGAAGAGCCAGTTGCAATAGAGCTATTGCAACTAACATTGTCAGTTGCGAAATGGTTATTTTGTTATAGTGTTTAGTTTCAACACCTAGCACCCACTAACCAAGGGTGAATCATGTATATATCTTTTTGTTTCTTAAACATTTGTTTAATAAAATACAAATTAATTTTTATTATTATCTTTATTTATTTTCTTTTCCGACACAGGTAAATGAAAGCTCACTGCCAAGAAACTTTTCAAATTCCAACTAAATGTGAATTGTAAACATAATTTCAATATTTGCATTCAATAAAATATAATACAACAAACTAGGAAAAAAATTAACTGAATAAGGAAGCAAATATATTAAGAAACCAAAATAATTATAGTCTTATCCGTAGAAGTGCAAATAAAATCCCCAGTACCCAAAATTTTCTGTCCCTCTGTACCCCACCAATCAGGACCCCTGATTTTCACCTTTTTGCAATTAACACTACAAAAAAAGGTTAAATAGAGACACTTCTACTTAGTATTAAATCAACATAATTTGTCTCAATTTTGTGGCAAAGACCAACTTGATACAAAAAAAAAAATTGTCCTTAAAATTAGGTCCCAAAAAAACTAGAGACAACATTGGTTACAAAAACATTAAAGACATAAATCTTGGTTCTAAATAGGTCACTGAGTTAGCCTCGGCAGAGAAAATTTTAGATCCCAATACTTATACTAAAGACACTAGCAAATATCTCAAATCAGTCTCAACAACAACAATTATTATAAAGCATTTAGATAATAAATACAACCCATGTAGTTCACATTCAACATAAAACAGTGGTAAGGTTAGGCTGTAATTTCAATAAATCATATATCATATAATTTTTCAATATTAAAGTGCTACAACATGATTATTTCATCGTACAGGGAATGCTAGTACAACAAAGTGAAAAAAAAGGACTGGATAATTAACAACAATACCAGATTTTAACAATACACTTGACATACACACCATATTTTCGTTTGCTGAAATGAATACATAATTCATGGTATAATATGTCAACGTCAATAGCATTCTGGTTATACAAATGAAAATAAAACCAATTCTAGGCTTTAGACCATAAATACAAAGCATTAGTAAAACAAATCTAGGCTAATTTTCTTTCAAAAGGAAATCTTGTTGCAAGTGTTGTTCCAAGAGAACAAATTTGAGATACTTGAAACTTGTTTGAAATTTGAGAGCCTAGCATAGATGAAACTCACATAGTTCCTGTGTTGCCTTCAATTTGATTTTAGAAGTTTTCCACGGCGCATTGATGCTTGGTAGTTGTCAAGTTGATCTACATTACTGCATTGTTTCACTATTATGAGTTAGTCTGTGAACCGTTTTGGGTTGCATGGATGAATTTTGTGATAATATAAGAAGAAAGCACCGTGTATTCAAAAGTACAAGGGACGAAAACACATGCACTGTACGAGTAAAGCATGTTTACTTGGTGTCTTAAGTGCATTTGCAAAAATAATAGCAAAAAAATAAATACAAATATCCCTACTTATCTACTTCAGCTCATTGCATAGCATATGTCACTAATTTAATTTGGAAATCAATATCACAACATTGAGTAGAAAATTAGTAAACGTTTTTGCTCTAACCATGCCTTGTAAAATTTGTTTACATAATACAACATAATTGACAGAAACACATCCATGTTTCGTAACAAACAAGCACTAATGAGATTTATTTAACACCAATAATTTTAGATGATAATATTCAAAAAATACATACCTTTTTGTGGGTGCAAGAACAGTCATCTTCACAGAACAGGCGCCTCCAAGCTTTTAAGAGTGAAAATAAATTATGAAAGGCCTATCAATATGTAAAAAGGGCAATAAGGTTATATAAATCTTCTTCCCACTGTTTTAAATTAGAAATTATAAAAGAGAGTTAAATCACTTGTAGCAAGGCATTTAAAAGTTTTAGAGAATCCAAATTTGCTGAAGTGATTACATAAATAATGGATATTGCCTTACATTATTTAGATTTATTAATATCATATTTAGGAGAAAGCACATGAGACAGCTACTTCCCTTTGTTTTACAAAGCTTGATTTCAATGCAATCAAAGTTAAAAAAAGAATAGGCTAAGTTCGCAGTTTATTTCAACATCAATACTAGAAGTAAAGAGAAATTATTGACTCAGCATGAATCTATATTGTTATATTTAGCCATGTCAAATGCATAAGGTCAATACCATTTCAAAAAACCAAAATTTGCATAATGATTTAATGTATTCGAGAGCGATAAACATAACTAAGGTCCCGATGCTTCTATATAAAGAGAAAAAGATAGTAATGCTAATACGACATATTTTTGTAGCTAAAATGCAGTGAAATATGATACTTCAATCTACAAAAAATGTTATTTGCACATGTTGAAATAAATTATAATTATGTTAAATCATTAATGAATAGAAGAAGTTGATAAACTAATCTAATTAACGCACAAGAATAGAGTCACATATCAAGACATGCAATACTGAACTCAAACTAAGAAGATTGCACCCTTACCTAAGTTCAGTAGAGCTGAGCTTACACCTGCAACTGTTTAGAACTTTTTATTAGAGCCTGCAATCATTTACATCCTAAGTTTAGCTTAGCTGCATACAGATTTTCTATCAATAAAAAAACAGTTTTATGTTTGAAAATCCATCACATGCCCAAATGATTAGTCTTTCTCATGTATTATGATTTATTACACTAATCCATCTATCAGAAGATGCATTTAGACAACCTATTTCTATTTAATGCTTGCCTTATTATAGTTCTATTTTTAGATGTATTGTACCAATATTTTATATCAATATGTATACTATAATTCCAAGACCTTCATGTGAATTTTTTATGGAGTTAATCTATATTGGATATTTAAGCTAAAATATTTTTTTATCATTAGTCAATTCATAGGCTGCATAGAGTGACATGCGCTGGAATTGTTAGAGATTACGTACCATATATTTTTCTTTGGTTCAAAATGGCAATTTTTCAATGTTCTTACTTTATGTATACATGTAATGAGGAAATACATTACCTTTTGTAAAATACTACTTAACTAATTTAAATTTTTGGTAAGAAACATAAAACATAAATCTAGGTGTACTGTGGTTTTTTCCAATGTTTTGAAGTTTTCTATATTTTCTGATCTTATGTTTTATTATTTTAAAATGATAAATATAGCAGCAAGAATACAAACGCCTCATCTGTTATGAAAAATTGTGGACCAGCTGATCCCATAATTTCCTTTACCATTTTGTTGATTCCTTTTGTAATATTTTATTAATTTTCAAGTGAGATTGTTTTCACTTGGCAAACCCGGCGTAGAGGCATGGGAGTAGGAGCTTTGAGCTAAATAATAGTATGCTTTATGCTATCATAGTGTGGACACGTTATATAATTTAAACAATTACCTTCAGTTTCTACAGTATTATCTCGAATAAATGAGTCAAAAGATGAATTTTGTAATTCAATGTATATGTGTATGTATATGTATATGTATATGTATATGTATATGTATGTATGTATGTGTGCGTGCATGTGCGCGCGCGCGTGTGTGCATATATAATCAATCTGGTGTAGATAGCAATAGAAATTTAGTAAAGGGTGTTGCCTAAGGTTACATGATAGTAACACTGAATTTAAGTTCGGGTGATTTTTATGTCGCTAATATACTTATCCTGATCCAAAATCCTTGTTTCACAGCATATGGATAATTGTGGCACTGTTGGGATATTTTATGAGTATGGTAGAGATCTTGGTACCACATGTTTATTTATACACGCGTACTTTACAACATGTTGATAAAATAGAATAGTCGAACTGCATAAATTCAGTAAGGTTTACAAATACTTGGGAAGTGGCTTATATGCTTAATTTGAACTTGTGCTAGTAGATTGACCCCTATAGTTTAAAAGAAAAAAAAATGTTGGATAATGATAATAACGCTAGCAGGGTGGCAGTACTCCCATTTGATTTAGGCATAAATTTTCGCATAGCATTTGATGCATATCATGGTATTGACGTATTAACTCACAAATCAGGGAAATGGATACCCACCTACTCAAACTATACTGAAATTTGCTAAAGGACTAATAATCTATCAGATTATTTGCATTAGATAGAAATATACAATGTGTTGGGAAACAATGGCTGTATCGCGGACCAGGTCGCTCTCTTCAAGACGATTCGGCGATCTGGTCGGTGTTGCAAAACCAGTTCGTACTCTCGCCGCCGCCTCTAGGATAAAACAGCCTCGTAGAACAGTAACTGATTTGCTTGCACAACAAATCAGTGCAGATTTGCACTTTCGAAATAAATAACTGCCCGAAAATTTCTGTAAGAATATTTTAATGGCGGTGGAGGATTTTTTTTTTCTGTGTATCAATCTCGTCTACAACTGATGATAATATATAGACGGGATTAGGGCTGAACGAAAACACTGGTCAGTGGAGGAAAATAGGATCTGCGAAATACTTGGTCAAAAGTTTACTGCTTCATAATAAAAGTCGGCTCAGAAATATTTTTGTATTTAAAAATCTGGTTAGAAAAATGCAGTGTTTTCTGGACCAAAAATATAAGTGTCTACACCACATAGCCAAGGCCCAAGCCCAATCCCGAACCGAACCGAGCCGAGCCGAGCCGGGCCGGGTCGAGTCGGTCAGTCGGCGCGTGTGGTGGTCATGATGCATGGTCTCCCTCCTCACAACAAAGCATGCATTGGGAGCCCAAGGCCCCAACATGACTTCTTATAAACAAGTATAAATACTTGCATCTTTCTTATAATCCCATGATGTGGGACTATTCACAAATAGGAGCCATCATACACTTATTTCTATATTTTAAATAATTCACATAAATTTCCAACAATCCCCCACTTGAATTTTATAAAATATTATCGAGCAGTTTCTAAAAACATAAGACTGTGCGTAAACAAAGGTGTCATCCGACTTGAACCTTTGCACAGTGAGTAAGATTCAGTTTTTACTAGAGTGACACGTAGTGTTGAACTCTATTCCTGACATCAAACCACACACAACCTTTTCTATAGTGCAATCAAATAAGCCCGTGCATTTATGGCCATGCACGTCTATCCCAGTTTAGTGAACGATCTAGAAGTTCAGCCCAAAACTCCATAGGAAACGGCCACATTTCCACATTCACACAGGTGAGACTATCAAGAGTACTCCTGAAGGTAGGTACTCCACTCCAAATAGAGTATAGATCTCACTAAGAGTTTCTATTAACTCATCCTCTAATCACTTCAAGAATACATGCTTCTTGGTTTATTGAATAGCATGTTCTACTTCTATCACTACACAATTTGTTTTTACCCATTGAACCAACTTCTTGGGTCTCTAGTCATTTAGGTCGGGTTACCATTGTGCGTGATTCCACAATCTCAGGGCAATAGTCCCATTCTTTTAGAATTATTAAGGACTTTCTTTCTGGTCAGTCTTTTCTTCAAAGGATCTGCCAAATTATCATCACTTCATATGTGATGTCCTCTAACAATACTGTGCATACGACTGTCATTTCTTACAGTTGTATTATCGGTTCTGTTTTTCTTTCAATAGTCGTCAAATCTTTCATCACTATATATGTGATGTTCTTTTACAGTGTTGTGCTTACGACGTCGTTTTCAACCGTGTTTATAACGATTCTATACTTTTTGTAATAGCCGCGGAACTATCACAATCGATTACACCACTGGTGTCTATCTTTCCCGTATAGGGATCTCAACTAGCAGATTTCTTTATTTCTCTGCTTCTTCACTAGCTGTGGCTAGTGTTCTTATCTCAGTCACTATAGTATACTGAGTCAAGATATTATGTTTCTTAAATTTCCAAGAAACAGTTCTTCCAGCAATGCTAAATATATAGCCACTGGTCGCAATAGAATCATCAGATAAAATATTCCAGTCAGCATCGGAATATCCTTCAAGTTCAGCTTGAAACTTTTCATAATGTAATCCAAGGTCCATGGTTCGTTTAAGGTACCTCATGACCCTTTCAATAGCATGTCAGTGCTCTATACTGGTAAATCTGCATAATAATCCCACGACATAGTCAATGTCAGGTCTAGTACATTCAGTGGCATACCGAAGGCTGCCAATGATGCTCGCAAAATCAGACTGTCTTACACCTTCATCGGTGTTCTTAAATAACTTTACACTGAGACCATATGGTGTATATGCGGGTTTACAGTCAAAATAATTGTATTTCTTTAGAATATTCTCATTTTAATGAGATTGATCCAAAGAAAATCCCCTATTTACCCAGTAATCTTAATACCAAAGATTACACTCACCTCACCTAGATCTTTCATATCAAAAATTGGCATTTAATAAGGATTTGACTGAGTTTATGGCATGAATGTTTGACCCAAAGATGAGTAGGTCATCTACATAAAGGCATATAATAGTGCTTGTTTTAAACCATATAATGGTTTATCTAATTTGCATACTTTATGTTCTTGACTATGTACTACGAATCCTTCAGGCTGGTCCATATGAATTTCTTCTTCTAATTTCACCATTCAAAAATGTGGTTTTAACATCCATTTGGTGTATTAATAAATTATGAATGGAAGCAAGTGAGATTAATAACCGGATGGATGTTATTCTAGTTACAGGTGAAAAAGTGTCGAAGAAATCTATATTTTCTTTTTCTCTAAAAACCTTTAGCTACTAGTCGTGCTTTGTATTTATCAATAGTACCATCAGGTTTTAGTTTTTTCTTAAAAGTACTCTTTTACAACCTATAGATTTACAACCTGAGGGTAAATCTGTCAAATGCCAAGTCTTATTGAATTTCAAAGAATCCATCTCATTATTTATAGCCTCTCGCCAAAAATCGGCATCTAAAGAAGATAAGGCCTCTTGGAGGTTTAAGGGATCCTCCTCTATAGTAAAATCACAAAAATTCGAACCAAATTCGTTTACGATTCTTGCTCTTTTACTTCTTCTAGGTTCAACTTCAGAACTTTTATTAAGTTCGGTTCTAATAGGCGTACTTGATGTGCCCCCACTATTCCTTAATTTAAAAAGAAATTTCGTTTCATAAAAATTAGCATCATTTGATTCAAATTATATTATGTGTATTTAGGTCATAAATTTTGTATGCTTTGCTATTAAAAGCATAGCTTATAAATACATATTCGTATGATTTACTTGCCAATTTTATTCTCTTAGGGTCTGGAATGCGAACATATGCTAAGCAACCCCAAGTTCTAAAGTATGACATATTGGATTTATATTTCTCTAAAATTTCATAAGGCGAAATTTTATTCTTAGATTTGGGGATTCTATTCAGAACATAACATACAGTCTATAAAATATCCCCCCACTAATGTTTTGCTGCGCCAAAATTTAATAAAATAAAATGTCAATTACTAATTCGGTAAAGGTCCTTTTTTTTTACTTTACCGTTCATTTCAAGTGAATAGGGTGCAGTTCTCTAATATACAAAATATCACATAAAAATCCAGAATAGAATTTGATTCGTATTCTGTTCCTCTATCACTATGTAGTCTCTTAATTTTCCTATATGCTTGATTTCAATTTAGAATGTTTCAAACATATCAAATGCATCACATCTTTAAGAATCAATGTCTTTTCAATCATATGCTTAATTTCCATATTACCAGTCTCTACAGCTTAAGTGGTGCGAGGATCTCATAACACACTTTCTGATCGTCAACAACCGTGTATATTGTGAATATATCACGATCATACCGAACATGGCGAGAAACACCAATGTCTGCCCACCAACCCTCTGATTTACCAATAAGGCGAATCTCAATAATCATAGCCGTAAGAGTCTCCTCAGTCAGGTTAGCCTGCGGTGCAGGACCTGGCCTGTTCCAATACATTCGTGTCATATGATCTGGTTTTCTACAGTTGTATTATAGAATAACTGTCCAGAATCATTCATTTGGGTTGATTGCTGCTGTCATTTATGGTTTCCTTGCGGATTCCATTCTGTTATTTACTGGTCGGTTGTTGATGCTTATTATTTTTAGAGATGTTCATATGTTTGAGAATTTATATTTTCTCATAGGAAAATATTCATAAACTCAGAGACTAACATAAATTATCCACATGTATGCAACAAAGGTGTTCTATATTCTATCTTTCACTTGTATGCATATAAACTATGTCAATTTATTTGATGCAAAAAACCTATTCATCCAATTAATGTCAATTCTTAAGGACATTATCAAATAACGTACACATTCTATTAATGTCAAATTTTTAGTGACATTTTCCAATATTATATGTGTTCTATTAATGTCAATTTTAATGACATTTCTATATAATCATATGCATTTCACTAATGCCAAATTTCAACAAAATCTATGTTACTATTTTGATCCGTGAAAGTGGGCTGATATGCATGATAATCCATTTTATCAAGTTTTGATAGGGCTTTCACAAAAGTTAACTCAGCCAACACTAATTGAAGCTGTAATCATAATCACCTCACAGACATGTGTGAAATAATTGGTAGTAAGTGAATCCACCAACAATGCTGTATATTCATAATCCGTTATATATTTCTAATAAGTAAAGAAATAATGGAACAATTTGGGTCAGGTTTACATTAAGGGTGACGAAATCACTTATCCAAACTGACAACTAGAAAGACATATTGGCAAATAATATTCTAACCCCATGCGCAACCAAGTAATACCAAGTGATACAGCAATTAATTGCACACTAAACCATGTCGAAGTGATTCAAATATAGAAATATAATTATAATGGTTTAGTTGCATGAATACTCAATCTGAGTATTGTCCGTTGTTGCAAACCACCACAAAATGGAAAGTTTCAGCAAATAAATCTAAGATCCAATAGACTAAAGAAATACCGATTATGATTCCCACATCAACGGTCATGATCCGAGATCCACGAGATGGCCCACCTCCTCTCATTAGCGGTCCTTCTCTCCTTTCGATTTGCGAGGCGTTTTCCAAAAGCCATGGTAAAAATCTTCTAGATTGTTTGAGGCAGCCAACTTCAGATCTCCTTTGTTCTTAGCTTCCTCTCAGATTTCATCTGCTACAGCCTTCCCATTTGAGGTTGTATGCTTTTCATCTGCTACAGCCGTCCGAAAATGACTTCAACGAAAGCGAGGGTTTAATTCGGCCCATTGTTTCATATCGTCTTCAAATGTTGGGAAACAATGGCTGAGTCGCAGATCAGGTCGCTCTCTTGAAGACGATTCGGCGATCTGGTCGGTGGTGCAAAACCAGTTCGTACTCTCGCCGCCGCCTCTAGGATAAAACAGCCTCGTAGAACAGTAACTGATTTGCTTGCACAACAAATCAGTGCAGATTTGCACTTTCGAAATAAATAACTGCTCGAAAATTTCTGTAAGAATATTTTAATGGCGGAGAAGGAAAAAATATTTTTTTTCCTATGTACCAATCTCGTCAACAACTGATGATAATATATAGACGGGATTAGGGCTGAACGAAAACACTGGTCAGTGGAGGAAAATAGGATCTGCGAAATACTTGGTCAAAAGTTTACTGCTTCATAATAAAAGTCGGCTCAGAAATATTTTTGTATTTAAAAATCTGGTTCGAAAAATGCAGTGTTTTCTGGACCAAAAATATAAGTGTCTACACCACATAGCCAAGGCCCAAGGCCCAAGCCCAATCCCGAACCGAACCGAGCCGAGCCGAGCCGGGCCGGGTCGAGTCGAGTCGGTCAGTCGCGCGCGTGTGGTGGTCATGATGCATGATCTCCCTCCTCACAACAAAGCATGCATTGGGAGCCCAAGGCCCCAACATGACTTCTTAGAAACAAGTATAAATACTTGCATCTTTCTTATAATCCCATGATATGAGACTATTCACAAATAGTAGCCATCATACACTTATTTCTATATTTTAAATAATTCACATAAATTTCCAACACAATGAAATCACCGGTTCAATAAGTTAATCTTTGAGCAATCAACAGAACGTAACAGGAGGTGTGTACTGTATTCACACTAACTTATGTAAAATATATTATATAAAAAAATAATTACCCACATGGTTTTGGCATCGGATTTACAGAAGAAGTATCGCAAGTTTGATTGTGAACATTAAAATAGTAGCTGAAAGGAAGTGATTATAACTTATCTCCACAACCGGACGGCATGCCATCCATCACCCACAACAAATCCATCTTGTAGCAGCAGAAATAAAATATACTTAAAGGCTCGAAGCTGTAATTGATTCGAAGATTGTTATGGCAAAATACCGAACTGGATTAACCTAAACTGTACATGATCAAAGAATTGTCCGTATCCTCACTACTTGCAAACAAGTTACATAGGCGGATAAAGTAGGAGAAACAAATTAGAAATTAGAACGTCACAAAAGTGCTTGCTATTGAAGAAAAGGAAAACCTAATTCTGTGAATATTTTACTTACGCCAATTGTTGGGAAGATCGAACCGACCCAAAATCAAATCATTAACAACCTAAAAAATTTAGTACTGATTAATAAACATATATTGATAACTAATAAAAATTCCTAGCACTTGTAGTTAAATCAAAGTAACCAGTGCAGAACAATTGAACTATATAACAATATTCTTACAGATTGATGAATAGATTGAAGAAAATAACCTTTGTTTTCTTTGAAAGAAACTTCTTCATGTATACGTCGGTCGTCTAAAGCGTACTTCACCCATTTCTGTTTGATGATAAGAAAACTAATTAGGGTTTCATCTGATTTGGGGGAGATCTGCATTGGGAGTAGTGTATGGTGAGCAGGAACAACTAAACAACAACGTGGAGAAAAGGACAAAGAGGATTTTGAAAAAGCTAGTGGGCTGCTCAATTTGTTTAAGACCCGCTAAAGACAACGAATCCGTCTCATTTGAACTAGCAGAGACATGCTTATTTTGTCTCAAGTTGGATCTTGTTTAAAGACAAATTTGTTTTAGGTCCCAAAATTTTGTCTCAATTCTACTTTTTTGTTGTAAAGCTCTCTTTATTTTTTTGACTTAAGTACAAAAAGTTAAAATCGGGGGATCCTGATTGATTGGGTACAGCGGTACACATTAAATTGGATATAGAGGAATTGCCGATTTGCTCTCGTAGAAATAATGGTAATATTTAATGCCAACTATGTATTAGGAATATGTCAAAAAAACAATGTAAGCTATAGTGTGATATACAATAAAAATTCTTCTTTTATGAAACTTAAAATAACAAAAAATAAAAAAAACTTAGTCTACGATTTACACGTTTAAATCACTAAACTTGGCCTAGTACTGTTAGCAGTTATAAGCTAAGAATGTTTAGAAGAGAGACCCTATGGTGAATAAGTGTTCCAAACAGCTCCTCCAAACCCTTTTCAACTTCTTCATTGCTCTCTTCCAACTCCTTCAATTCACTACCTTCTAATGTGCAACATTCAGTTTTGCTCCATTTACCGACCTTTTTAACCTTCATTTTCAAACTTGGCATCAACAGAAAACCCAACATTGACTTAAACAAAGCGTTAACAATCTCTCTTGTCTCCACCATTACCTTTTCTGCCATAACCAAATCATGATCCCCTGAGAAGACACCGCTTTTATGATCATTGTCGCTGTAATGCCGCAACATCTTAGAACAGTTTTTTATTTGCTTCATCAACATTTTCTCAGAGACAACACATGAGGATTCGTCCTTTATCCGTACTAGTGAAAGTTGAATGTCTAGAATGTGCTCTTTTATCAAAGCCACACATTCTCTTAAAGCACCAATCAAATCCAGAAATTGAATGGAATCGTCCAGTTGCTGTTCTACCCATTTTCCATTTCTCCGATGATTAATGGCCTTCTGGTTCTGTGCTAAGCAATACAGCTCGTCGACAGACATATATAGGCTACACAGTTTTGTCAGTGCACGGCTAATAGCTTGTGAAGAGGAGGAAGAAGCTGAAGCAGCAGCTCTGAGATTGTGAAGCTCATCTTCTATTCTGAGTAGTATTGGATGAGGTAATTGTGGATCACTAATGCTTCTAACATGAGATGATTTATGATGGTGTATCAAACTGAAGCCTGTCATTTTTTTTTGCTACTAGTTTTCAATTTTACTGAAGAGAAGCGAGAATGAGTTCCTTGTTCTTGAGAGCTCATCGTTTATAAATGAAATGCGGGAGGCATTAGAAATCATGCCACATGTATAATTTTTTTGCAGATGAGACAAGTGATGACGACTTAATGTACAAGATGCAGATCTTGGCCAGCAGTATTTCAGGTTCTTGCTGGCTTTAGGATGTTGCTTGGAAAGTGAGAAAAGATTAGCTGGATACAGTAGGTGCATGTACATAAATTATGTGCACGGTTGTGTTATATTATATTTGAAATTTTGGCTGCTGAAATGCATTATATTCTTTAGTTGCGTAGGCTTGGAGGCGTGGTTTGTTCTAAAATCGAAGATAATGCAAGCGTGGGGAGGATGTTATTATTACAAAGAAACATTGGATCTTATTTAAGAATTCAGTGGGTTGCTGACCTTCCGACCAACCATGCCTTTTCCTTTTGTATGTGCTTCTATTGGCTGTCGGAGCTCGTATTGCTCTTTTTATTAAGCAGTGGTTTGATAATACCTGCAGCGTCCAAAGTTGCATGTGAACAGAACCCGTCGTGATGTTTCTCTACTTTTGGATTCTGCACTTCAGGAAGTCCCGTGTCACTTGTTTAGCTTTTGTATTTCAGTTGACATTGCTTGCAATCCATTGTTTCATCACTTCGAATGTGACAATTTACCTAGTATAAATTTTAACGTCAGGTGACAGCATGTTGTCGGATTTGGAGAGAATGGAGAAGATTTAAAAGCATCGGTTTTTCAGATCTTCCAGCAGCGGAATTAGAGAAACTGAACTTCCTTTATTTTTATTTATTTTTTACACTAAAATATAGTTAAATAATTTCTTAAAAACCGTCACAACAAGAGTAAAAGTCATTTTCGATGACTCAAAACGATCGGTGCCCGTCGGAAGCCGTCAGAAACGTGAGCGTCGAGGAACAGAGTTTTCAACGGCTCCCGACAATGCTCGTCGTATCTTTTTTTAACGGCTAGCGACGATTTCCGACGGTAGGCGTCAGTTGTTAGAAACCGTTGTTTAACATGTGCAAATGCGATGTCACTTGCCGTTGAAAACCGTAGGAAAAACCTGCTATTTTTTTTAATATATAACAGCTTCTATTTAGCCTTCCAACTACATTTATAACGCAAACCACTATTTCAGCAACAGTATGCACTTTAATACGTCATATATCAACCAAATACCAAAATCAAACCAATCTGAACTCAATAAACCCAAAAAAAACACAAAAATCGACGTAAATTTCAACACTAAATCAAATTACTAATTATACAATACATAAATTTGTCCATACCACATAAGAATACTATCAAATAACAATAAATGCATCTAGTCTATCATACATCAAAGTCTACCATCAAATAATATGTACAAAACATCAACCCACACTGTCTAGCCAACCACCAAGTCATACTGTAAATAACAACATATCTCACACTGAGTCGCCGATCATCTCTATTTTTAAGAACCTACAGAGCCAACAGAAGATGGAAAGCAGTCATGCTGCTACATGAACTTGGTCATACGCTGCTTCAGAAGTCGTTTCATCTCATTGGCCTGACGGCGATTCCGGTCTTAAAGTTGCGTCACTCTAGACCTCAAGCCATCGATCTCTGCTAAGTGAATATCAGCTCTAGTCTGCCTTCTCCATCCCTGAGTGTTGGCTTGTAACAATTATTTAATAATCTTTTAATCATGTGTGATTATATTAATTACCTATAACCCGTAAATGTTATTTTATTTCTAAACTAAAAATTAAATAACAGAAAAAATCGATTACCACTTAATTTCCAAATCCATAACGTCTGTTTCCGCGACGTTGGATTCACAACTGAATGGAATATAACTATCTGTTGTGAGTTGCTCTCGACCAGTATCAACTAGAAACTGATGTCGTTGCTCCATGAACTTTGTTTCCATGACCAAATATGAATGTAGATAAAATTAAAATTATGATGTCTTATTTCATTATAATTTAACTGTTATTACAAATACTACTACATAAAATGAAATATGCTTACTTAGCTCTTCCTAGATTTTTCATCGTGCCATGTATATATGAGCTCCCATTCGGATTTACATGCTCTATGACATGCGCACGAGTGAACACATCCATATATGAGACTGGACTCTGCCCCTCAACGTCCTCAATTTGACTATTAAATACAATTATTATACATTCAAAATTATATTGCATATTAACTTTTTCTTCAATCAATACTTCAACAATTAATGTGATAATTCAACATATACTTTATATATAGCATGTGCAACAATTTTCCCATCCTTCTGCATTATGTGTGGTTATAAAAATGTAAAATGTTTGTTTCCAAGTATTTATGAAAATCAGGCGTCGTTTCAATAAAAGAATATTAGACATACATATATTTGGTTTGCTTGTCAAACAAATGTTCAAATATCATGCGATTATTCAGCAAGCGCTTAAATTCTAGATGTTTGTTTAATAGTTCTTTATTGAATGTTTGTTGAACAAGCGTTTTAGTTTTAAATTGATTACATTTTACTTCTTTCTATTAGACAACTATTTTGGGTTATATGCGATACACTATAATATTGGGATGCTCCTACTAATAGAGTCTTAGGCCCTGTTCGCATCCTTTTCTAACCACGTTTACGTTGGCTTGGCGTCCAACGCGTAGGACGCAAGTACGTTGAATATCCATGATCTTTCCACAGTTTGAGAACGGAGGAAATCGAGCCGTTGGCGTCCGACGCGTCCAACGCCAATGGCTTGATTTCCTTTGTTCCTCCCCAACGGCTCTATTTACCATATTATATACCACCAATCCACTCCTCATCCATCATGACCTTCTTCTGCTTCGTCTTCTTCAACGAAACAATGTCTGCCTCCAATTCATCCTCTGATTATGACGATTTGATTGATCTCTACGGGATTTCAGTGTGTCAGAATGTAAGGAGAAATCATACGACTTGGATTAATACTTCAGAGTTTACTAACATAGCTTGGATCTACGATATTTTGAATGTTCATCAACAATGTAACCAAAATGATTTTCGGATGAAAAAACTTTGTATCTGTAAGAAGGTTTTAGCATCAAATCCTATCTATTTATGTCTTATTTTAAAAATACCCCGCTTAGATATCACGTTCAAAAAACCCGGTTGTAGCAAAAAAAACACATTTCCCTTTCGCTATAGTACCATGCTCGAATTCCCCGTTCAAATGTGTCACGCTCAAATACCCTGTTATAGTTAGTAAAAAACACACCCTTAGCCTCAAAACTATTGGAAGCAAAAAAAATTTGAACCATTATTTACAATTTTGGCTCCTTTTGACTGCTTCCTCCCTTTTATGACCATTGCCTCAATATTAAGCATCATTTTATCAGCTACACAGATAAAAGCAAATTTTAGGAATGTTAATTTGACTCATCAAAATGAAATAGCAATTTTAACTATTGGTTTTAGCTTTTAAAGCATTAGTCCAATACATGGTAAAAATTTCTTCTAATATAAAATTGAAAAAGAAACCTCAATTTACAATTTATGCATCTAAATCGCCATGCTTGCTATGAGTTGGCTTTTGAAGACTTATGATAATCTCTGATAAATTTTCAGGTTGGCCGGCATGGCCGCATGGGTAGGGTTTGGTATTCTTGAATTATTGGAAGTGACCATGCTATCATCTGATAAGGATTGACATAAATATCATTAATGATATTATTAAATATCATTAATGATATTATTCCATATGTATAAATAGTATGCGAGGAAATAGAATAAATACCATTAATGATATTATATCATTAATGACATTATTCTATAATTGTGATTTATGAATATCATTAATGACCGCGTGTACCATATAGCTTTATATTTGTGATTTATGAATGAAAAAAATATCCCTTCTCTTCAACTCTTCATCATGGTATTAGATCCTTGATCCAAAACAGTTCAACTTCCTTTTCTTCAATGGTTCTCATTAACCAAACCTCATCCTATCAGATTCTCAATGGCAGTGATCTTACAATGCCCTACATTTTTCTTGGCAAATATCAATGGTGCCGAGAACAAGGACATGTGATTGCTCATTGTCCTTTATTTAAGAAAAAATTTCCTAATGCCATTCCTCCTTCAAATTCTCAACCTCGGTCAAAACTATTCACACTAAAACCTCAAGCAAACATTGTGAATCCCACTGCCTCCTCATCCATTTAAACATGGCTTCTCGATAGTTGTGCTTCCCACCACGTCACGACAGATCTGAACAATTTATCCCTCCAAGCTCCTTACGATGGAATCGAAGAGTTGATCGTCGATGATGGCAAAGGCCTTAAAATCACTCATGTTGGTTCTTGTTCTTTATCATCACTCAAACTAAATAATGTCTTAGTTGTTCATGCCATGTCTAAAACCATAATTTCTATTTCTCAACTTTGTCACGATAACAATATCTCAATTGTCTTTTCATCCACCTCTTTTCATATGAAGGATCTCAAAATGGGGGAATCTCTATTCCAGGTGCTGGTTGCAATAGGCATTTATCAGCTCAAGTCCGCAATCTCTACAGTCTACGCAAGCACAACTAGTTCACTTGATTGGCGTCATCGTTTTGGACATCCGTCTCATAATGTTTTTAGGCAAATTGTCTCCAAAAATAAACTTCATGTTCCTAATATCTCCACTTTAGATTGTGATTCATTTGTTTGCAATAAAAGTCATAAACTTCCTTTTTCTACTTCCTCAGTTGTGTCTACTGCCCCACATAAGTATGTTTATTCTGATCTTTGGACATCACCAATTTACTC
Source organism: Allium sativum (assembly GCA_030737875.1). Classification (NCBI taxonomy): domain Eukaryota; kingdom Viridiplantae; phylum Streptophyta; class Magnoliopsida; order Asparagales; family Amaryllidaceae; genus Allium; species Allium sativum. Next base: position 1,052,690,297 of record CM060924.1, read on the forward strand.
TCAAGATGGCTTTAAATATTATCTTATTTTCGTTGATCATTTTTCTAAATACATTTGGTTATATATTTTGAAACGAAAATCAGATGCAAAACATATATTCATTCGCTATAAAGCTCTAGTTGAAAAATACTTTCAACTGCCTCTCAAAACTCTATACTCGGACAAAGGTGGTGAGTACGAAAGCCTACATAACTACCAGTCCATCGATGGAATTTCACATTTTACAACTCTACCCCCATACCCCTCAACACAATGGCTATTCAGAGCGATGACATCGATACATTGTTGAGACATTTCCATTTCTCTTAACTCATGCTAAAATGCCCTTGAATATTGGACAAATGCTTGCTCAACAGCTGTTTACTTGATTAATCGACTTTCCGCTTCAACTCTAAACAATGTGTCACCCTACTTTAAATTATTCAACCAACATCCTAATTATTCCAAGCTTCGAAGTTTTGGATGTCTTTGCTACCCATGGCTTAAACCCTACAATTCTCACAAACTTGTACTCAAATCTCAACCATGTATTTTTATTGGTTATTCACTTACTCAAAGTGCATATTATTGTCTCGAATTAAACACTAATCGTGTTTATGTTTCTCGTCATGTTCACTTCAAAGAGGGCATTTTTCCTTTTTCTAAACTTAAAAATGTTGTATATAACGGTGTTGTATACACAATTATATGATTTTTGTTTGATGATAACAACCAAATATATTTTATTTTAAATGTGTTTGTTACTGTACTGTTCTATATATACATCACAGACAGGAATATAATATTCATATTTAAATAGAATACGACTGTACAGACATTCATATATTCATACAGTATTTTATTCAAATTGAATATTCTATTTCAACATTTAAACAGTACAACTATTTAATACTCCACTATTTAAATACATTCGCAGAATATTTGTACTTGTAAATTGATTGAATAAAATAGACAAGTTTATTTGACAACAATAAAATAATATTTTATTTCAAATGAATTTGTTTATTACAAATAACAGTACAATTCATATATATATACACAGCTCCTCACTACATCACTCATTCACAGTCTTCACCTTAAATCTTCTGTCTTCATAGCATCCTTCAATCAGTCCAGTCATCTACACCTGTTATACAGAAATACACAGAGAGTATCTAGAACAGAAATGATTTCATATTCTAGCAGATATAAATTTTATTTGCCTCATATTTCTGGTGTGTTTCTCATCATTTTTCCTGACTTGATCTAATTCATCTGTGTCTAGTCAGTTTGTATATATATAGTACAGAGACAGGAAATCTTATCTGAGGGCTGCATATACACACATGTATATATATACATGTGTGCACTACCACACCAATCAGTATGTAGTAGCGAGCAACTGAGGAGTAGCCACATGGACCGTCTCGACTCAGTGCACACATGAAAATAACTCAATGTAAAATCAACAGAAAGTTCAAGGGTCGAGCAATAAAGTCAACACAGCCCAAACAAGTCAGCATGCACAGGATGGTGCACATATATGTGGTGCATGTATACAGTCAGCAAGCTATTCAAACAGTGACATGGCAGTGCATATATATTCAACATGGTTCTAATGCAAATGGACAAGTGGTCGAGCTAGTCAATACAAGCCAACATACAAATGATGTGTGCACAGTGGTGCAGCCAAGTCAACATTTCAAGTGCAGTCAATAAACATGGATGTTAACATGAACAACAAAGCAGCAGATATCAAGTGAACAATGGTGGGATGGTGTGGACATGATGACTCGGCAATGTGGTGCAACATAGTGCATGTGTGTGTACACATAAATGAATGGGAGCATGTATGGGTATAGTAGTCAAGCTAAAATGTGAAGTAGAAGTGGTGCAACAACCTGCTCAGCAAAGTGGTGAAACAAATTGGTCAAGTCAGCTCAAAGACAAGAGTGCAATCTCAAATACAGCCATGAGCTCAAACAAGACGGTGATAACATGGTTCAGCAGTTTTTTTATTTTTATTTAAAAAAAAAGAGGCTCAGGTGTTTCAACACAAGTCTGTGTGACCAAGTTAGTGAACATAAATGAGTAATTAAGTACATCATTAATATGGTATATACATGGTGTAAATGGTTAAACATTCATGGCCAAGCAAAATGATCAGACATCATTATAGCAACAACACTGAAACAAAAATGTCGAGTCAAACAGCATGTGAATGGTGAGTGCAAATCTGTTTTCCAGAAATGAATATTTTTTTAAAGCATGAAATTAACACTTTCCAGAAATAATTCAATCAATTCAAAGGGCCACAAATTTCTTTCGAAAAATCAAAATTGGCAAGTTCTTAAATGACAAGAGAGTTCATAACTACAAATCATAGAATGGCATCTTCCTGGAGAAAGTTTTTAATCAAGACAACATATGGTGCAACTGATAAAACAGGAAGTATACATATGTATACATAATATCTCAAAACCAAAGGACAAATCATTTCAAAAATTAAGCAAGTATTTTTGGCAAAGTTTTTAAACCGTTTCCATAAAGAAGAAAAAAAGGATTGGCAAGAAATCAGCTTCCGGAATTGTAACAGCCCACCTCCGCTAGGGTCACTCTTTCGGGGGCACTAGCTTCTGGGGGGCGTTAGAACTGGGTAAGCATGCACAATGATATATCAAGGCAGAACAAGAACATAAATATATATGTAAAATAGAGTAAGTGAGAATAAAACAACGGAATATCTCAAACCATCTCAAAACAAGTCTAGTACATCATAAAGTCAACTGCCAAAATAAACATGTCTAGTACATCATAAACAGAAATACTGAAATACATAGTGTTATCCCCAAAAATAAAGATGATAAACCATAGCGAGCTCAATGTCCAGACATACATGAGCTATCCAGCAAACAAGCAAGCGATCCAAGCTAAGCACCACTGTTCCCTCCCTGAGAACCTGGGGGGGGGGGGGGGGAACGGAAGAAAAGAAGCGAAAGAAAACAGGTCAGTCAAAAAGACTGGTAAGCCCTACTACGATCAGTCTATAAACTAATAAAGTTAACATCATGATGGAAACTGAGATGAACATACTGGCAATAGATAAAGGTGTCATCACATAGAGAAGATTAAGCTTTGCACCACAGTGTACTAGCAAACTAGCATAACAGGTATTGATCCCTCAGCCCAAACTTTGGCCCAATATCATGAGGTGACCTTAATGCAAGGTCCAGCCCAACGGTCTAGTCGATCGACTCCCTATAAACCTAACACGTCAAGTGTTGGTGTCCATACGGCCCACATATGGTTGTAGTCAGACTGTGCTGGGTCCACCTTCGGGTGTATCAAGCCCTCGGGTGTCAACCCCAGACACCTAAGCAATAATGCACAGTCTAAACCTACTGGTACCCGTGCCTCGAGTTTGTCCAACACCGGACTACGTGCACGTCCGTAGCCCGCCTGGACCCGCACCACTGTACCACTCAGCCGTCGCTTTGGTCGCTTACATCAGTCCAGTAATCGTGCCCCGCCCTAGCCTAGCCTCTAGGGTTGTGAATGATACCAAACTGGGATTACTGCTGGAACAGACCACGTTGCTAGGGTTTTCTAAGAGGGTTAAGTGTGGTTTAACCCCTCACTAATCATGGATTAAATTAGTTAAGTGTAACCAACAGTTCACCACTTAACCCCATTTAATCCCTCGTATCCCCAAAATTGGTTAAGTATTAGTGGGCCATGACTTAACCCTAATCATGAGGTATTAATTAATTTAATGCACCCAACCTCTCACATTAGACCTTGTTGTGGTTACTAGTTAGGCCGGGCGGGTCCGGGTAGGTTTACACCACAACTTAGTCTAACCTCGGGTTCCACGTGCAACATGACCAACTACTCACATTGGGTCCTATTGCTTGTAGCCACTAGTTAAGCCGGTCGGTTCCGGGTAGGTTTATGCTACAAAATCAACCCAACCTCGAGTTGGCCACACTTATGTTTTCTAAGTGTCATGTCCACTTTATTTTCAAAACATAATCACAAGTTTAACAAATACTTGGGTAGACCTAACTTAATAGGTAAATTCCTAAGGGGTAGACCTAACTTAATAGGTAAATTCCCAATCTTATATTTTCATGTATTTTAAGTTTTACCCAAAAACCCCCCCAACGTCATTCTATCGCTTACATATTCGTCATAAAGCATAAAGGATAGAAAGAGAGAACTTGGCACAACATACATGATAAATCTTACATATCATAATAAACATGCATAACATGTTGGACTTGCATAACTTAGCATAGTGAACTTGCATAAACATGCATAACTTGTTAAACTTGCAAATCATGGCATAGTGAACTTGCATAAACATGCATAACTTGTTAAACTTGCAAATCATGGCATAGTGAACTCGCAAAAGCATGCATAACTTATTAATCATGCATAACATAGCATAGTGAACTCGCATAAGCTTGCATAACTTATTAAACATGCATAACATAGCATAGTGAACTCGCATAAGCATGCATAACTTATTAAACATGCATAAATCCCAACTTTCATCACATATTAACTTTAGAGTTTCTAAAATGAAGGTAAGAGGGCTTACAAATATTATGAAGACACAAATCTACTAATAAAGATTGAGAAGCCCTTTATGCAAGCATATAAAAACCCAAAACAAAGCTCCAATTAACAAAAATCCCAAAAACTCTAGCTTAGCAATTAAAGCTTGCAACTTGATAATGTATGCAAGCTAATGATCATTCATACAACTTAGAAATGCTTGTATGAACATCAAAACCTTCATAGGAATGATTTTTGAAGAGGGTGGAGGCTAGGGTTTTTAGGTGGAGGCCATTTGAGAATTCAATTTGACATAGTTTGGTTGCTAGAATGAATAATGAGTGATTTAGGGTAGGTTAGGGTCTTATTTATAGATTAGGCTAGTGATTTAGACCATAGGATTAACCCTAGGTTGAATTAGGTCCATCAGATTTCGGAATTCTCCAGAACCAAGCCACACAACCAAGCCCAAATCAAAAATGGTGCACCAGGCAAAACTGCCCGGCCACCCCGTGTCGACAGGGCTGTCGACAGGGCAGTCGACACCCTTAGACCCCTGTCGACATGCCTGTCGACATGGGGGTCTTGGCGGGAGTTTTCCCGCCTGACGCCAGTTAGCCCTAATCCTTGTTTTTAATTTAAAATTTAAATCTGTTTTTAACATGGAAATTTCTGAAAATTTCAATGGGCCTTAACTGGGTCATACGGACTCCGATTTTCGAAAACTCGGACTCTATTTCGCGTATTTTCCCGAGACGAACGCAATGGCATAGCCCATTTCCCTTGATTCAGATTTTAGAATTAAATTCTGCCTCGATTTATGTTATAACAGGTTATTGAAAATACGGGTTGTTACATTCTCCCCTCCTTAAAGGCCCCGAAATCTTCAAGTTAGGAAGAACGTATCCTACCATCCAATCATCCATCTACTCAAAGCATCATCCAAGTGCAATCATTGTCCTTAAAAGATTCTAAATATTGTATGAACATATGCAAAAGTGTGTGTATATGTACTTATCTAATGCAAAGATCAATGCAAAGTATGTTAGTGAAATGTATCCATATGTATGCAAATCCCTAACATAATGTATAATATCTACATGCGTGCTCAATCATACATCCATATGCAACATCCATGTGATGGCATACAAATTTCATCCAAGAATAAGCATAAACACTCATGCACATGCAATATGAGGAGTGTGTGAGCCGATCTAGTGCCTAATGTGTATCATGCATCCACGAGTAACCACTTGCAAACACTTGCAACCACTTGCAACCATCAAACATAACATGTCTCAAACACATGTTTCATCCAAAGGGTTTCTACCTAAGGTTCTCATGACAAGATTAGCATGATAACTAGATAAACATGGATAGCAAGGAGAAAGATATGCTAATAAAGGAAAGAGATTGAGTGTGTACCCTCAAAAAGGAATGGATAAAGCCCACGCATCTTCTCCTCGGTTTCCCAAGTTGCGTCTTCTTCGGCTTCACCCCATTGAACCTTCACCAACTTGATCTCTCGATTCCTTAGCTTCTTAGTCTCCGTCCCCAAGATACGAATCGGAGCTCTCCTCAAAGTTGCCTCTTTCTCTACTTCCACGTCTTCAAGAATGCTAGGTTCAACCACCTCAGCGGACTCATGTAGGCACTTTCGGAAATGCGAGACATGAAAGACATTATGCACTCCGGACAGCTTCTCGGGCAATTGCACTTTATAAGCCATCTTCCCAATTCTCTCTATGATAGGGAAGGGTCCAACAAATCTCGGTGCTAACTTCCCAACAGCTCCAAATCGGACCACATTCCGCAAAGGAGAAACCTTTACGAAAACCATGTCCCCAACATCAAACTCCAAATCGGACCTTCGCTTATCAGCATAGGATTTCTGTCGGTCTTGGGCCGCTTTCATTCGTCTCCGAATCAACTCGATCTTCTCGGACGTATCTCTGATCATATCAGGCCCAAGTATGAGCTTCTCTGTAGTCTCCCACCAACGTGTAGGCGACTTGCACGGCCTCCTATATAAAGCTTCAAATGGTGCCATCCCTATGCTTTCCTGATAACTGTTATTATATGCAAACTCAACAAGAGGAAGATGGTCTTCCCAAGTACCACCAAAATCCAGAATGCAAAGCCTCAACAAGTCCTCAAGTACCCTATTCACCCTTTCTGTCTGACCGTCCGTTTGTGGGTGATAGGCCGTACTCAGGTTCAACCTCGTGCCCATAGCTTCCTGCAAACTGTTCCAGAACTGACTAGTAAAGATGGGGTCACGGTCACTGACTATGCTGGAAGGGACTCCATGTAGTCGTACTATCTCACGAAGATATACTGATGCTAGTCCAGATGCGGTCCTTTTGCTCTTCACCGGAATGAAATGAGCACTCTTCGTAAGCCTATCTACAATGACCCATATGCTCGTATTCCCTTTCCTTGACCTTGGAAGCCCATCAATAAAGTCCATAGAAATACTCTCCCACTTCCATAGCGGGACCTCTAGAGGATGCAATAGCCCACCGGGCTTCTTCGACTCGGCTTTTACTCCCTGACAAACAACACATCTAGAGACAAACTCTGCCACATCCTTCTTCATTCCAGGCCAGAAGAAAATGCGCTTCATATCCTTATACATCTTATCTCCACCCGGATGTATAGTCATCTTGGAGCGATGTGCTTCATCAAGAACTTTCCTCACCAAGTCTTCCACCATCGGAACACAAAGCCTTCCGTCTCTCCTCAGCCAACCCTTATCATCTATAGAATATCGAGCAAGGTGACTAGATGTCTCCCCTCGAATCAACTTACCCATAATCTCAATTATCTGAGGGTCTTCCTTCTGCGAAGCCCCAACTTGATCCAGAAGGGTAGGCCTGAGCTCAAGAGATGCTAAAGAACCGGTCATCGACTCAACCGCCAAAGAGAAATCAAAGGTTGCCAAGAACTCTAAATTCTTCATCTCAACAAATAGAGGACTTAGTGTCAACCTTTTTCTACTCAACGCATCCGCTACAACATTCCCCTTGCCAGGGGTATAGGCTATATCAAAATCATAGGACGCCAAGAATTCCATCCATCTTTGCTGCCTCAAGTTCAGATCCTTCTGCAAAAAGAGATACTTTAAAGACTTATGATCAGTTACAGCTCGAATCTCTCTCCCAGAAGATAATGACGCCAAGCCTTGAGTGCATAAACTATCGCTGCCAGCTCTAGATCATGAGTGGGATAATTCTTCTCATGCACCTTAAGTTGCCTACCACCAAAACATATAACTCTGCCCTCTTGCATCAGAACGGCGCCCAATCCCGTGCCACAAGCATCAGTGTACACGGTAAACATCTTACCACCATCGGGTAAAGCTAGAACTGGTGCTGAGGTAAGGGCTCTCTTGAGTCTCTGAAAAGCAAGCTCACAGTCCATATCCCAAGCAAAAACTAAGTTCTTCTTCGTCAACTTAGTAAGAGGAGCGGATATCTTTGCGAAGTCCTTGATGAACTTCCGGTAAAAACCCGCAAGACCTAGAAAACTTCTCACCTCGGTTGCATTCCTTGGAGTCTTCCAATCCTGAACTGCAACCACCTTAGCGGGATCCACCGCTAAGCCTTGCTTGGATACGATATGCCCGAGGAATCTAACTTCCCTTCTCCAAAAGTGACACTTGGAGAACTTGGCCTTTAACTGATGCGCTCTAAGCGTATCCATCACCTCTACAAGATGCCTCGCGTGCTCTTCTTCATCCTTGGAGAAGATCAGAATATCATCCACAAAGACCACGACAAACTTGTTCAAGAACTCCCGAAACACCCTACTCATCAAGTCCACGAAATACGCGGGTGCATTCGTCAAACCGAACGGCATAACAAGCCATTCAAAGAATCCATCTGGAGTTCTGAATACAGTCTTGTCTATACTATCTTCAGCCACTCTGAGCTGATGAAATCCAGTAGCAAGATCAAGCTGAGAGAAAACAGAAGCACCAACAAGCTGGTCAAAGAGATCATCGATCCTCGGTAACGGGTGTCTGTTCTTCTTAGTCAGCTTATTCAATTCTCGATAGTCAACACATAGTCGAAGAGAACCATCTGCCTTAGTAGCAAACACCACAGGCGCTCCCCATTCGGATATACTTCGTGAAATGAAGTTCTTCTCAAGCAACTCCTTTACTTGCTTGCTGAGTTCCCGTCTCTTACGCGGAGCCATGTGCCGAACGGGCAAAGAAACAGGCTTAGCATTATCCACCAGATAAATGCGAAAATCAATCTCTCTTTTAGGGGGCAACCCCTTAACTTCTTCAAAAACATCTGGATAATCTCGGACCACCCTTACAGACTGAAGGGCTTCCTCTGACGAGTCGAGAGATTCAAGATAGCACAACATGACGGGACCCTTCGGATTGCATGAAATCTCTAAGGTGTTGCCAAGGCGAGTCACAAGCCTCACAACCCTATGCTCACAATCAAGAATGGCTCCATATCTGGACAGCCAATCCATGCCCAATATCAATCCGTATCCCCTGAAACCAAGAACATACACACTACACAAGAACTCTACACTGAGTATAGAGATCCTCAGATCCTCACATATCATAGATAGATGAGCAGAACCTCCAATGGGATTCGAAACACAAACGGGATCATCCACTAAGCTAGTACTAAGGTGCAAACTATCAACAAGATCAGATGAAATAAAGCTATGTGATGCACCAGAATCAAACAAGGTACGAACTGGAAGATCGGAAACATAAACAAGGTTCTCAACAGAAACACTACCTCGATCGGGAACTGGAGCGGTATTGAGAGCATGAACTTGCCCTCCTGAAGGTCCAGCCTGTCCTTTCTTCTTTGGGCATTCCTTGCTGAAGTGTCCAGTCTCACCACAGGAAAAACATCCACCACTAAGCTTCCTCTTCTTCTTCCTACAATCCTTAGCAAAGTGTCCAGGCGCACCACAGTAATTGCACTTTCCCTTGCCTTTGTTGTTGTTCCCCTTCTTGTTCTTGCTCTGATTCCCCTGACTGCTTTGACCACCTTGATTGCCTTTACCCTGAGAATCAGTCTTCTTTTCTTGAGTATCACTCGACTTGACCTCTTTCTTTCCATCTCCCTGAAGTAGAGCCATATCGACCAAACTCTCAAAAGTAGCCCCATGCGGAATATGTGACATCGCCAAACCCTGCAGCGGCTCATTCAATCCTCTAGCAAATCGAAGAGCCTTCTTCTCAGGAGTGTTCACCATATCCAAACCAAAATGGGCCAGCTGATTAAACTTGTTCACATACTCCTTGACAGACATATCACCTTGCTTTAATGCAATGAACTTCTCCAACTGTAAATTCGCCTCAGCAGAAGTTAGAAACTTGGCCACAAATCTAGCCCTCAAATCGGCCCAAGTCTCAACGGGCCTCGTCCCATTGGTGACTTCCCACCAATAGGCTGCTTCGTCCTTCAAAAGCCACACTGTCAATAAGATCTTCCTCTCGTCATCAATCCTAAAGATAGCAAATAAGTCCTCAATGTCTTTCAGCCAATTCCTAGCTTCAACAAAAGATTCCGTGCCTAGGAAATTCTTGCCTCCCATCGCCTTGAAGTCTTTACAAACCTTCGTGAACTCAACCTGAGGATGCTGAGGGGGAGGAGGAGGAAGAGGAGCCTCAGCAACTGGAGGAGGAGGAACATTAACTACTGGAGGAGGGGGAACAGGAACCACCGGAGGAGGGACATTAGGGGGAGGATTCTCAACTACAGGAGGAGGAGTGGGAGTAGAATTTGCGGGGCCGGCTGCCGCCCTAGCTTCTAGAAGTCTCCTATACCAGAGTGGTACGTTTACTCCATCCGGGATGGCATGATCCTCAGCCATACTGAAACGAAGGATAAGATAAGATTAGGTCAAGGGAACGAAGGATAACACTAATGGCTTTTTGGGGAATAGCCTTTTAAAATACTAGACTTTTCTTTGGAAAATACTTTATACTTGTTTTGAATATAGTTTTTCAAAAGTCTTTTAAAAACTTTTTGTTCTTTCTTGTAAACCATATGCTCTGATACCAAATTTGTAACACCCCACCTCCGCTAGGGTCACTCTTTCGGGGGCACTAGCTTCTGGGGGGCGTTAGAACTGGGTAAGCATGCATAATGATATATCAAGGCAGAACAAGAACATAAATGTACATATGTAAAACAGAGTAAGTGAGAATAAAACAGCGGAATATCTCAAACCATCTCAAAACAAGTCTAGTACATCATAAAGTCAACTGCCAAAATAAACATGTCTAGTACATCATAAACAGAAATACTGAAATACATAGTGCTATCCCCAAAAATAAAGATGATAAACCATAGCGAGCTCAATGTCCAGACATACATGAGCTATCCAGCAAACAAGCAAGCGATCCAAGCTAAGCACCACTGTTCCCTCCCTGAGAACCTGGGGGGGGGAACGGAAGAAAAGAAGCGAAAGAAAACAGGTCAGTAAAAAAGACTGGTAAGCCCTACTACGATCAGTCTATAAACTAATAAAGTTAACATCATGATGGAAACTGAGATGAACATACTGGCAATAGATAAAGGTGTCATCACATAGAGAAGATTAAGCTTTGCACCACAGTGTACTAGCAAACTAGCATAACAGGTATTGATCCCTCAGCCCAAACTTTGGCCCAATAGCATGAGGTGACCTTAATGCAAGGTCCAGCCCAACGGTCTAGTCGATCGGCTCCCTATAAACCTAACACGTCAAGTGTTGGTGTCCATACGGCCCACATATGGTTGTAGTCAGACTGTGCTGGGTCCACCTTCGGGTGTATCAAGCCCTCGGGTGTCAACCCCAGACACCTAAGCAATAATGCACAGTCTAAACCTACTGGTACCCGTGCCTCGAGTTTGTCCAACACCGGACTACGTGCACATCCGTAGCCCGCCTGGACCCACACCACTGTACCACTCAGCCGTCGCTTTGGTCGCTTACATCAGTCCAGTAATCGTGCCCCGCCCTAGCCTAGCCTCTAGGGTTGTGAATGATACCAAACTGGGATTACTGCTGGAACAGACCACGTTGCTAGGGTTTTCTAAGAGGGTTAAGTGTGGTTTAACCCCTCACTAATCATGGATTAAATTAGTTAAGTGTAACCAACAGTTCACCACTTAACCCCATTTAATCCCTCGTATCCCCAAAATTGGTTAAGTATTAGTGGGCCATGACTTAACCCTAATCATGAGGCATTAATTAATTTAATGCACCCAACCTCTCACATTAGACCTTGTTGTGGTTACTAGTTAGGCCGGGCGGGTCCGGGTAGGTTTACACCACAACTTAGTCTAACCTCGGGTTTCACGTGCAACATGACCAACTACTCACATTGGGTCCTATTGCTTGTAGCCACTAGTTAAGCCGGTCGGTTCCGGGTAGGTTTATGCTACAAACTCAACCCAACCTCGAGTTGGCCACACTTATGTTTTCTAAGTGTCATGTCCACTTTATTTTCAAAACATAATCACAAGTTTAACAAATACTTGGGTAGACCTAACTTAATAGGTAAATTCCCAAGGGGTAGACCTAAATTAATAGGTAAATTCCCAATCTTATATTTTCATGTATTTTAAGTTTTACCCAAAAACCCCCCCAACGTCATTCTATCGCTTACATATTCGTCATAACGCATAAAGGATAGAAAGAGGGAACTTGGCACAACATACATGATAAATCTTACATATCATAATAAACATGCATAACATGTTGGACTTGCATAACTTAGCATAGTGAACTTGCATAAACATGCATAACTTGTTAAACTTGCAAATCATGGCATAGTGAACTTGCATAAACATGCATAACTTGTTAAACTTGCAAATCATGGCATAGTGAACTCGCAAAAGCATGCATAACTTATTAATCATGCATAACATAGCATAGTGAACTCGCATAAGCATGCATAACTTATTAAACATGCATAACATAGCATAGTGAACTCGCATAAGCATGCATAACTTATTAAACATGCATAAATCCCAACTTTCATCACATATTAACTTTAGAGTTTCTAAAATGAAGGTAAGAGGGCTTACAAATATTATGAAGACACAAATCTACTAATAAAGATTGAGAAGCTCTTTATGCAAGCATATAAAAACCCAAAATAAAGCTCCAATTAACAAAAATCCCAAAAACTCTAGCTTAGCAATTAAAGCTTGCAACTTGATGATGTATGCAAGCTAATGATCATTCATACAACTTAGAAATGCTTGTATGAACATCAAAACCTTCATAGGAATGATTTTTGAAGAGGGTGGAGGCTAGGGTTTTTAGGTGGAGGCCATTTGAGAATTCAATTTGACATAGTTTGGTTGCTAGAATGAATAATGAGTGATTTAGGGTAGGTTAGGGTCTTATTTATAGATTAGGCTAGTGATTTAGACCATAGGATTAACCCTAGGTTGAATTAGGTCCATCAGATTTTGAAATTCTCCAGAACCAAGCCACACAACCAAGCCCAAATCAAAAATGGTGCGCCAGGCAAAACTGCCCGGCCACCCCGTGTCGACAGGGTTGTCGACAGGGCAGTCGACACCCTTAGACCCCTGTCGACATGGGGGTCTTGGCGGGAGTTTTCCCGCCTGACGCCAGTTAGCCCTAATCCTTGTTTTTAATTTAAAATTTAAATCTGTTTTTAACATGGAAATTTCTGAAAACTTCAATGGGCCTTAACTGGGTCATACGGACTCCGATTTTCGAAAACTCGGACTCTATTTCGCGTATTTTCCCGAGACGAACGCAATGGCATAGCCCGTTTCCCTTGATTCAGATTTTAGAATTAAATTCTGCCTCGATTTATGTTATAACAGGTTATTGAAAATACGGGTTGTTACATGAATGTTCAGAATTGTTATCATGCAAGGGATTATCAAGGGGCCACAAAATAATTTAGTGTCCTGTTTTTTTCAGTTGAATTGCTTCAACGCAACAAACTACAATCATGCAAGAGAGCCACAAATAAAGTTCTAGAATATCTCAAAAAATTCACTGGAACCATCCAAGGCCGATTCATTCAAACAAGACAAGCCAAAATCACATGTCAATCAAAAAGGGAAACACGCAAAATCAGATCAAGTTACATATGCGAAATCAGGGTGACTAGGGTTTCCTTTTTTACCCTATAAACACCTATCATCAAAGGCAGTTGAATATTGGGGGGGGAAAAAACAAAATTCACAATTTCAAAGAGCAGAAATCAAATTCAAAAATACTCATACAGATTTTCGATCGAGAGATTCTCAAATCGAAGTTTCAGAAAGCAACAGCGATTTCGAGCTTGAGGGATATCCATACATCAAACAATCAATTCAATTTAGGGACAATCCGAAAACCTTAATTCATTTTCCGAACCGCCATTTCTTGTTTTCCAGAGAGAAAAGCATCGGGCAAATGAAATGATGAGCGGGCCGTCCTATTTGGAGTTGGACTAAGCCTAGTTCAATGTAACAGGGGATAACCCTTTATTCTTAACTCCTAGGGTTTTCTTAGTTTATTTTGTATTGTTTAGTTTCTTTTTGTTTTTCTATCTGTAATCCAACTAACAGTTCTAGAGTTTGTAAAATTCTAGGATCAAGTTAGGAGTTTAACTAGCAGTTTACTAGAGTTTGTAAAAACTAGGGTTACGTGTTACGGGTTTGTAATACGGGAAAATTTGGTTCAGGGGATATTGGTCAGTCTAGGGTATTGAGCGTAGGATTAGAATTGGAGCATGGGGTTCGCGAGTGTACATGGTCTTGTATGCGGGATCTATTCTTTTACCTAGTAGAAACCTTAGGAATGCAGCAGTATGCAGGGTTTTGCCGAAGCTAGGTATATCCGTGTGTGATTTATTTTCTGCACTTTTATTTTTGCTACATTCTGTGACTTGTTTATCATTTAATATCCAGTCAGATTTTTAATTCAGTGAAAAACTGTGATAAACCCTATTCACCCCCCTCTAGGGTTAGTCTAGATCCAACAAAAAATTCAAATGTCTCCATGTCCGATCTAGTGGAACAATAGGCAGCTCTCACATTATCTATATTATCAAATACTCAATCTTCCTCCTCTCATTCATTGCAATCTAACTCACCTTCTAGCACACCTCCTACCTCATTCCCCACTTCACCCCTTTCATCTTCTATGTCCGCAACAAACTCATCTCAACCTCCTAATACCACTGCTGAGATTTCCTCGACTTCATCCTAGTCAAACCTCGATATATCCACATTAACAAATTCAACACCCAACAACCCTGTACATTCTCCTCAAATGACTACAAGACTTCAACATGGCATAAGGAAACCAATCAGTAAATTGAATTTAAATGCGGAAGTCCATGAAATGGAGATTTAAAAAAATATCACTCAAGCATTAAAAAGCCCCGTTTGGCGTAAAGCTACGGATGAAGAGATTAATATATTGGTGAAAAATAGGACTTGGGATCTTGTACCTTCATCTATATCAAAAAATGTAGTGGGATGCAAATGCATTTTTCGAATTAAAAAGAACAAGGATGGTAACATTATTCAGTACAAAGCTCATTATGTCGCAAGAGGTTTTAATCAGAGAGCTGGCATTGACTACGGTGAGACTTTTAGCCCCGTAGTTAAACCCACCATGATTCGAATTGTGCTCTCACTACGGTTAGTCAAGGTTGGTCATTGCGCCAACTTGACATAAACAATGCTTTTCTACAGGGCACACTCCCTGAAGATGTATACACCATACAACCTCCTGGCTACACAGATCCTACACATCCAACACATGTATGTAAATTAAACAAGGAACTGTATGGATTAAAACAAGCTCCAAGAGCTTGGTATAAAGAATTACGGCAATATTTAATTGAGTTGGTCTTCAAGAATACGGTCTCTGATTCATCCTTGTTCACATTGCACAAAAATGGTAACATCATTTATTTGTTGGTTTATGTGGATGATATTATTGTTACATGTAATGCAACGCATGCACTGGAATCTTTTACAAAAATATTGGCGATACGTTTCTCACTCAAAGACCTTGGAGAATTGTCTTACTTCCGCGGAGTGGAAGTAATGCCTCATCCAAAA
The DNA here is from genome assembly GCA_030737875.1 of Allium sativum. Classification (NCBI taxonomy): domain Eukaryota; kingdom Viridiplantae; phylum Streptophyta; class Magnoliopsida; order Asparagales; family Amaryllidaceae; genus Allium; species Allium sativum. Next base: position 1,052,705,917 of record CM060924.1, read on the forward strand.
GGTATTTTCTTGAGTCAAAAGAGGTATATTGCTGATATTTTGTGCAAAGCTAATATGGATGATGCAAAACCCATTGCAACACCATTAGCAACTCATCCACCGTTGACTAAACATGGAAATTTTCTCAACGATCCTACTGAGTATCATACTTTGATAGGTAGTTTACAATATTTAAGTCTTATAAGGCCTGATGTGGCATTCGCAATAAACAAGTTAGCTCAATACATGTAGTGTCCAACTGAGGAACACGTGCAATCTCTACATCGTCTTCTACGGTATCTAAGTGGTACATCTAATGTGGGTTTAATTATGTAGGGCTGGACGTGGTTTGTTCTAAAATCGAAGATAATGCAAGCGTGGGGAGGATGTTATTATTACTAAGAAACATTGGATCTTATTTAAGAATTCAGTGCATTGTTGACCTTCCGACCATGCCTTTTTTTGTATGTGCTTCTATTGGCCGTTGGAGCTCTATTGCTCTTTTTATTAAGAAATGGTTCAATAATACCTGCAGTGTCCAAAGTTGCATGTGAACAGAACCATTAATGAAGTTTCTTTACTTTGGTATTCTGTACTTCAGGAAGTCCCTTATCCCATGCCATATGTTTTGCTTTTGTACTTCAGTTGACATTGTTTGCAATCCATTGTTTCATCACTATGATATTGTCAGTATTATAGACACTTGTTTAAAGACAAAATAACAAAAAAGCCTCAATTATCATCAATTAGGGCGAATATAAAAATAGTCACTGCTAATGCTAGTAAAGACAAAATTAAATGTCCCTAAAATAAATCAGGCCCACTAAATCAATTATTCTAGTAATTAGGGGTATATTTGGAAACTTATTAATCTCTCATCCTATTCCATTTCCATTTCCCATTTCCTAAATCTGGCCACCTTTCCTTGCACAAACCCTAGCCAAAATTTATCAAGCAAAATGTTAGTGTTGAGATTGATTCAGCTGTTGTTCCGGGAGGCGGTAATGGAAGAGACATTTCATCGAGCAAAAAGGCTGGAACCAAAAACACTTACGATGGTGAAGATTCTGGTGATAAGATGAATCAAGATCGAAGGAAGGAATCAATGAATAACACTGACACACTAACGAAGGATCAGAATCGTTCTAATGGAATAATCGATGATGGATTACACAAGCATTGTTGTGCACCTGATATGCACAGTTGACAAACAAAGCAATATATTGATAAGAAGTAACTTATAAATAAATATGTACCCGGGCTTGCGAATTATAATTAGTGTTAAATTGGGCCTGACCCAACTTCTATTTTACTTGTATAACTAAGATAGGAATTCAATTGTACGTGCATGTTTTGATGAATAAAGAAATTTCATGCTTCTTCTCTTAAATTTCCATGGCTAATCCCTCTTCTTTCTAGATCTCTTAATCTTCTACATTATCTCCAGTCAGATTCTTTTCTCCTTAGTTCTTCTAAATCTCCAAACTCATTTCTTAATCCCTTCTGCACTAATAAACTTCTCATCCACCCGGTTACCTCTGTTTTTTCTATAAATCTTCCAACAACCTGTAAATTAATTTCTGAATGTAAACCAGATCCATGGCAAAGAAAATTGATCATAACAAATTGGTATTTGAGTAGACCAATCCTGAGGATCAAACTGATGTTTCTGATAATGAAAACGCTGATGAATTCAATGTTCAAATTCTTGATGAATCCAGGTATTAGTCCAAATTTTGGTACTAACACCCAAATTCAAATCACAAATCGTAGAATACTAGAAAATAGTAAAATAAGAGGAGACACACGATATTTTTATAGTGGTTCAGCTGTAGATGTAGCTACGTCCACTTTATAATCTTATTGTTATACTGACAGATTACAAGAATCAGTTACATGCAGATACACAATCCGTGTGTTTAATGGGATTACGATAGTTTATACACATAATCCATTTGTTAATTATGTAGAAAGAGAAGAATTTGGCTATTCGAAGGTGCAAAGTCTTTGCACTCATAATGGTGGAAGCCGTGTAGAAAAATGACCAAAAGATCTCCAGAAAAGTCTTCAAATGTTGTATTTATAGCTGTGGAGTAGCTCCGGGTCGGATGCCATGTGGCACGCATCCCAAGAATCCTGAAATGTAGTGGTGAACGTAGAGCACTCCTCTTTAATTCGTGCTATACCAAGTGGAAGTCGATCCACGCAAGTAGGAGGCAGTTATACCACGAGAATCGGTCAAAGTTGTTGTGCGTGCAGGAATTGTCAGGTGGGTCAGATCGGATGAGGCCGAACCGAACCGATGCATAGCGAGCTTGCCAACGCCTATATTGCCGGAGTTCTTCATGTATGGAAGCGAGATCGGGTTGGTGTACCCGAGCCGATCCGGTGAGACCGATCCGAACCGATGAGGCCAATCTGATTCGGCATTGAAATGAGGAAGGTGCTATGAGGTTGATCTGATCCGAAGAACCCGATCCAGTCCGGGGTCCCTTCGATGCAAAAAACCCAACTTACTCTAGTTCTGCACGCGTTCATGGAAACGGGCGTAACATCCAAACCGTTAGTCCGTTTTAACTAAATGAAAGCTCTACTTGAAGCTAATTCAGAGTGCTATAAGAGTTATCGAGCATAGCTTTGTAATTGATGTTTTCGGACCCAAAAGAGGTCATCTGCTAGGACTTTCAGGCCATTCTACGTTTGCGATGCGACTTCAACCAAATTGCTCCCTATCTTTTGATGATGTTCCCAATACTTGAGCGTATTGTTAACCAAAGATTTCATGTGTGGCAGCTTTGACCAAAAATCATGTCAACATTTTGTCCCCTGGAACATAAATTGCTGATTAAAGGAAGATGTGTTTTGGATAATTCAAGAAATCCAAGGCCACACTGAGCCTACCAGCTGCAAGTATAAACCATACCTGCCAAGAAAAGAAAGCAAATAAGTATGTCAAAACCTGACAAAACTGATTACACTTTCGAGCATAAACCATGCTTGAGCGTCTGATTGAGCAAAAACCATACTCGAGGGATGATTGAATCGTCCTGCCAAAACCTGGCGAGGGACCTAACCTTCCTAGCGTAAGCCATACCAGGAAGTTCAAACTAAGCATAAGCCATACATGAGTTTTATTGAGTTTCTTTGCTAGATCTTAACGAGACCATTCGTCATTCCTGGGTATAATCCATACTTAGAAACCCAGCGAGTACAATCCATACTCATACCGAGATAGAACTGTACATGCCAAAGCCTGACAAGATAGTCTATCCCTAGGCACAATCTCTCCAGACCTCTTCTTTATTGTAGTGAGTGACATGACGCTCTTGGGTCGAGCAATGTGAACCCAAAACTGTTCAATAAAGCGAGCGATCGACCAATATGTTCCCGCTATTGATTGATTCAGATTCCAGCTGTCGAATCCACATAGCAGCTATATCAGTCAAAAGAGGGGGAAGCATTGATCCATGATGTTTTCCGATGCCGATTGAACTTCCATATGTCGTTTGTATCGCATCAGGTGCACGGTAGGATCTGTCCTACCGTTTTAAGGCTCCAGAACTGGGAGCTTGAAAACCGGAGGGTTACGGGAGCTCCTGATCTCTTGCATGAACGGATTATGATTGACGTCATCCATGTCATTTTGATGAGTGTGGCCTCTTGAGAGCTGATCAATCAGACTAGCAAGTAGATCTCCATTGAAAAGCTGTTGCAGGTTGCTAAGATCAAAGCTGGTGCCCCAGCATTATGTCTAGAAGAGGTTGCAAGCGTACGGGGGACTCGGGAAGCCATCCGATTTGGGTCAGAGATCCGGGTCGAATTGGAGGTTCTGAACCGACCCTGTTCTGGCTTGTTGTTCCGAGCCGTTTCCTATTTACATTGAGTTGGAGTTGGTGCCTGGGTGTCCATCCGAACGAGAGCAGAAGAGGGTCGAGCCTGACTATTTCCAGGAGTGAGGCGATTGCCCTTAAGTCCATTGAACTCCATAGTTCGGATCGGTTCTGTAATCCGGATCGGATCGGATCCGATCCGGTTGGGTTGGGCGCCTTGGGCTACTGCTTTAGCCGTGTCAGTTTCGGTGAGTTGTATGTTGTTGCTCGGCCTTCCGTCCATCTGAGCGAAGAATTGATCCATCATCTCCTGTTGTTTTCAAAGGAGATCATCTTGCCTTGCCATTCGAGCTCTCAGTCCAGTGAGAACGCCATCCATCTCTTCTCTGGTCAAGTATGCTGATGGATTTTCATGATAGGAAGCCTCCTAGCTTGCCTCATTTCTCGTCCCTTTTTCCTCAGGACGGGGGAGTTTTCGCTTGGCCATTGATTCAAAAGCCAAGGAATCCGATTCCTTTCAAGATAGAAGAAGAATATCGTGTGTCCCCTGCCTGGCGTGCCAAAAGGTTAGACCAAATTTTGGTACTAACACCCAAATGCAAATCACAAAACGCAAAATACTGAAAACAGTAAAATAAGAGGAGACACGCGAGGTTTTTATAGTGGTTCGGCTGTAGATGTAGCCTACATCCACTTTATAATCTTATTATTATACTGACAAATTGCAAGAATCATTTACATGTAGACACACAATCCATGTGTTCAATAGGATTGCAATAGTTTATACATGCAATCCACGTGTTAATTCTGTAGAAAGGAGAAGAATTTGGTTGTTCGAAGGTGCAAATTCTTTGCACTCAATAATGGTGGAAGTCGTATAGAAAAATGACCAAATGATCACCTGAAAAATCTTCAAATGGTGTATTTATAGTCGTGGAGGAGCTCCGGGCCGAATGCCACGTGTCACGCATCCCAAGAATCCCGAAATGTAGTGGTGAACGTGGAGCACTCCTCTATATTTCGTGTTATACCAAGTGGAAGTTGATCCACGCAAGTAGGAGGCGGTAATGCCACGAGAATAGGTCAAAGATGTTGTGCATGCAGGAATTGTCAGGCGGGTCAGATCGGATGAGGCCGAACTAAACCGATGCGTAGCGAGCTTGCCAACACTGATGTTGCTGGAGCTCTTCGGGTATAGTAGCGGGATCGGTCTGGTGTACCCCAGCTGATCCGGTGAAATCGATCCGAACCGATGAGGCCGATCCGATCTGGCATTGAAATGAGGAAGGGTGCTACGAGGCTAATCCGATCCGACGAGGCGGATTCGGTCTGGGTTCCCTTCGATGCAAAAAATCCAAGTTACTCCAGTTCTGCGTGCGTATACGGAAATGGGTGTAATTTCCAAACAATAAGTCGGTTTTAGCCAAATGAAAGCTCTACTTGAAGCTAATTCAGATGGCTACAAGAGTTACCAGGTATAGCTCCGTAATTGATGTTTTCGGGACCAAAAAAGGTCATATTCTAGGACTTTCATGTCATTCTATGTTTCCGATGCGACTCCAACCAAATCACTCCTTGTCTTTTGACGATGTTCCCAATACTTGAGCGTATTGTTAACCAGAAATTTCACGTGTGACTGCTTTGACCAAAAAGCATGTCAACACCAGGGAAGAGCAGATCAATATTAAAAAAGCTATACATATCAAAGAGCTTCAAGAAACCTACCAAAATCAATAAGAAAGAACTCGAGAACTCAATAATAAAATGGATAACAACAATGAATTAATCCAAGTTGTTGTGCGTGACATGAAAGAACTTAAAACTCAGAATCGAACTCCTGACATACCTCCTACTCAAAGAAATTCCAGAAACTCTATTAGCATTCTATCAAACCCACCAAATCAATTAGCATCCTGCAGTTCGATAACCCCAAAGCTTCTGCAAAATACTATCATCAAATTGGATTTCTCTAAGTATGAAGGTGAAGGAAATGTGACTGACTGGATAAATAGTGTAGAACAGCTTTTCTAGTATTATAACATGCCTGAAAATGAGTTGGTTCCTACATGCTCTTTCCATCTCGAGGGTGAGGCTCATCTATGGTATGGTTGGCTTACCAAGAAAATAAGAAATTATGATCAATGGTTTATATTTAAAGAAGAGATGATAGTAAGGTTCGCCGCTGAATATCATCAAAGACCTTATGCAACAATTTCTAACATTAAACAGACTACTACAGTGCATGCATATCTTACCAAGTTTGAGGAGCTGCAAGGCTTATGTGAAGCCTTGCCACATCAATTTTTATTGGAGAAATTCATTGATGGACTCAAGGAAGAAATTCAATACGATGTAATAGCATTACATCCAGTAGATTTCAGAGAAGCGATAAATCTTGCAAAGGTATTTAAATGTAAAAAGGAAAGAAAAAAGAAAGGCAAGTTGTCCATTCCCTCAAGGGCTCAAACACAAACCAAGTTTAATAGAGAAAAGCTTAGTGATAAAGAGGGTAAAGACACTGCCGTCAAAGTCAAGGGTTTAACAGCTCAAGAAATCAATGATAGGAAAAGAAAGAACTTCTGTTTTGGGTGTAATGAGAGATGGCAACCTGGTCATGTTTGTAAAACAAAACAGGTCTACGTTTTTTAGGGAATTATGCCACTTGATTAAATGAATGACCTGTATAACAAAGAAAATGAAGCACATGTAAATGAAGAAAAAACAGTGAGGATCAGAACTCAACTGAACCAAATAAAGAGGAAACTTATGTTATCACACTAAATGCAATGTTTAGTATTCCAACTCTATACACAATTAGAATACAAGGTTACATTAATAGAAAACTAATTATTGTGCTCATCGATTCTGGATCTACACACAGCTTCATAAACTCAGAGTTATTAAAAAAAGTTGAAGCTTCAGGTTCAAGACAGAATGCCATATTCAGTACAGATTGCAAATGGTGATAAGATTCAAGGCCAGGAAATTTGCAACGGAATTAATTTCAAATGTCAAGGCTGCACAATGCCTATGGACTTGCTAGTAATTACACTGGAAGGCTATCAGCCTATGCCTAGAGCACAATGGATGTAAGAATTGGGGGATGTATCCTTTAATTTTGCTAAATTACAAATTAAATTTTGATTTCAAGAATTTTTTTATGTTTGGCAAAGCATTAAGGATATTAACAAGGTGGTAGATGATAGGGAAATAACTAAAGAATGTGTTGAAGGGAAACTTACCTTATTGCTATATTATAAAGAGCTTAGAGTACCACATGTTAATTCAAGAAAAAAATTTATACGCTCAAAAGTTCAAAGTATCTTTAAAAAATTTCCTACTGTTATTTCTACAAATCCTCCTTTAACACCTGAAAGGGAATATGACCATAAGATAAATCTAATGCCTAATGCCAAGGCTTTATGTTTAAAATCCTATAGGCATTCATATCATACAAAGAACGAATTAGAACAACTTATCAAAGAAATGCTTGAAAGTGGTATCATTCGACCTAGTAGAAGTGAATACTCTTCCCCAATCGTAAAGGTTAGAAAAAAAGATGGTAGTTGGAGAATGTGTATTGACTATAGGGCTCTCAATAACCAGACAATAATGAACAAGTTTCCAATATCATTAGTTGAAGATTTATTAGATGAATTGCATGGGTCACAGTTTTATACTAAACTTGATTTACGTTCCGGATATCACCAAATTAGAATGAATTCAAATGATGTGCATAAAATGGGTTTTAGGACACATGAAGGGCATTACAAATTTATTGTTATGCCATTTGATTTATCTAATTCACTTGCCACATTTCAGGCATTAATAAATTATATATTCAAGTCTTAAGAAATTCATATTAGTCTTTTTTGACGACATTCTAATTTACAGCCATACATGGTCTGAGCATTTGCAACATATCAAAATTACGACGCAAGTACTAGAGATTAACCAGCTAGTGATCAAACTTTCAAAGTGTGCATTTGCAGAAACTCAGGTTAATTATCTAGGACATGCGATTTTGAGGCAAGGCATAGTTGTTAAAACATATAAAGTGGATGCAATTAAGCAATATCCAATACCCAAAAATATCAAGGGATTAAGAGGTTTTTTGGGGCTCACTGGTTACAACAAAAATTCATACAAAATTATGGATCACTTGCATGGCCACTCACTAACTTACTTAAAAATAACGCTTTCAAATGGGATGAACAGGCCACATAAGCTTTTGAAACATTGGAACAGAAATTAATGAAACCACCAGTGCTTGCTATGCCAAATTTTGATAAAGAATTCGTGGTTGAATGTGATGCAAGTGGGGTTGGTATAGGTGCTGTGCTAACTCAAAATGAAGACCTAAAGCCTACTTAAGTAAAGCATTAAATGGTGGAAATCTTTTACTATCTACTTACAAAAAGGAACTACTGGCTCTTATTTTGGCAACCAAGAAGTGGACACAATATTTAGCAGATAGAAGGTTCGTTGTTAAGACAGATCATCAAATCTTAAGACATATGCTAAGACAAAAGCTTACTACTGGAATACAAGTCAGGTGGTTATCTAAGTTGAATGGGTTTGATTATATGGTGGAAACAAAAAAGGAAAAGAAAATAAAGCTGCAGGTGCCCTACCCAGATTACCAGAAGACTATACCCAATGTCAAGCAGTTTCAACAGTAGAAAGCACTTGGATGCAACATTTTGAACAAAAGGTGCACAATTCAGAGAATTTTAATGAACTTGCACAACAAATTAGAGAAGGCAGAGATAAAAAGGGAAAGTACAAGGTGGTCAATGACATCATTTTTCAAAAAAACGGAATTTACCTTGACTCTCAATTGTAGTATTTGATCCAGCATATTATTCATGAACATCATTCTGCGCCCTTGGGAGGACATGCTGGAGTTAAAAAATCCAGCTACAAGATCAAATTGATTTTTTATTGGAAAAAAACAAAGAAAGCTGATATAGAGGCATTTATCAATGAATGTGACATTTGTCAAAGGAACAAGCATGAAAATATACCCGCACTAGGACTTATGAATCCATTACCAACGCCAGAGACGATTTGGAGTGACATATCGATGGACATCATTATTGGATTGCCATGAAGTCATCAATACACTTCTATATATATTGTTGTTGATCGTTGTCAAAGCACTCACATTTCTTCCCACTTAAACACCCCTACACCACAAAGGAAATTGCCAAATTATTCTTTGATGGTGTGTTCAAACATCATGGAATGCCTAAAAGCATTGTGAGTGACGGGGATGCAATATTTACCTCATCTTTTTGGCAAGAACTATTTAGATTACAAAGTTGTTCACTGAATCTCAGTTCATCCTACCATCTCCAAACCGATGGAAAAACTGAGGTTGTTAACAAGATACTGAAATGCTACCTATGATGTTTTGTATGTCAAAAGCCACACGAATGGTCACAGTGGTTAACAGTGGCTAAGTTATGGTATAATACTAGATGGCAGAGTTTGACAAACAACACTCCCTTCACAGCAGTAAATTGAATACCCCTGCCTACTCTCTTAACATATGTTCCTAATACTGCTAAAGTACCGCATGTTGAACATGAATTATTTTCTAGAGATGTAGTATTACAATTGTTGGAGGATAGTTTAAAGATGACTCAATCAAGGATGAAGAGATATGCTGACTTAAATAAAACAGAAAGAAAGTTTAATGAAGGGGATTGGGTATATTTGAAATTACAACTTTATTGTTAAATAATAGCTAGTAATTTTAAGACTACAAAACTATCCCCAAAATTTTATGATCCATACCAGATTTTACAAAAGATTGGCGAGGTTGCCTACATACTTAATCTACCATCCCAAGCAAAAATACATCCAGTATTCCATGTGTCGCAACTCAAATGAAAAGTGGGTAGCAAGGTGGTAATACAAAGGGTAGATCCTACATTCATAAAGGAGATTATTGATGAGCCAAAGTTGATTTTAGATAGGAGAATGGTACCAAGGAATAATCGAGCAGTAACATAAGTTTTAATTAAGTGGAGACAAAAACCAGATGAAGCAGCTACGTGGGAAGATTATGGGGAATTGATAAAAAGATTTCCTACTTTTGGCCTTGAGACAAGGTCAAATTTCGAAGGGGAGGGGAATGTTAGGGCTGAGATTGATTTAGCTGTTTTTCAGGGAGACGATGATGGAAGAGATATTTCATCAAACAAAAAGGCTAGAACCACAAACACTTACGATGGTGAAGATTCTGGTGATAGGCTGACTGAAGATCGATGGAAGGAATCGATGAATAACACAGACACAATAATGAAGGATTAGAATCATTCTAATGGGAAAAATCGATGATGGATTACACAAGCATTGTTGTGCACATGATATGCACAGTTGACAAACAAAGCAATATATTGATAAGAATCAACTTATAAATAAATATGTACCTGGGCTTGCGAATTATAATTGGTGTTAAATTGGGCCTGACCCAACTGCTATTTTACTTGTATAAATAAGTCTGGAATTCAATTGTACGTGCATGTTTTGATGAATAAAGAAATTTCCTGCTTCTTCTCTTAAATTTCCATGGCTAATCCCTCTTCCTTCTAGATCTCTTAATCTTCGACATTCTCTCCAGTCAGATTATTTTCTCCTTAATTCTTCTAAATCTCCAAACTCATTTCTTAATCACTTCTGCACTAATTAACTTCCCGTTCACTCGGTTACCTCTGTTTTCCCTCTAAATCTTCCAACAACCTGCAAATTAATTTTTGAATGTTAACCAGATCCATAGCAAAGAAAACTGATCATAACACAAAATTTCACTAGATTATTGTGCAATGGTTGCTGCATCCGCTGTCGCTGTTAACATCGCATCTAATGGGAAAGAAAGTGAAAATTTTAAGATGGCTGCTAATGAGTTGGATCCATGTGAATTGCAGCAATTCAGGTTTACAAATTTCCAACATACTGTTTCTAGTTATTATTTTTATTCATTGCATTTACATCAATTCAAGATTGTGTTTTGGTTAAAAAATATATTTCGCTGCTGTTTGAATTTTTCCTTCAAATTTTGGTCATTCGACATCTTCGCTTATTTCAGAATTTTGGTAGTTGTACTCTTACTTAAACCAAAAACGTACCTATGATGAAGAAAGTAGTAATTTTATTTAGCATTAGAAAAATAAATTGAGACAAAAATGTTTTAAAGCTCAATTCTAAACAAATTCACTGTGCCAGAACAATTTCATTTAACTGTCAAAAAATTTTGCGTTTAAAGAAAAGTTTACTTAGTACTGTTATACTTGAGTTATTATAGAATGTGTTTTTAATGTTGCATTACATGAGAATTGGCACTTTATTGGAAGTGTTAAAGAGGCTTGTCAATATATTACGATTAATATTTAATTATTGATATTATTAAGTTAAGTATGCCATACAAGTCACTAAACAGTTTTTCGTTCTTTAAGTTTAATATTCACATGAATCAAAGCTGTTATTCAAACTGCAAGAAGCCTCATTCATAGTTTTCATTACCAGTGTCTACCAAGTTTAACTAATGATTGGTTACATAATACACCAATTCCTGTAATTGGTACTCATTATAAGAGATCTTCCTCTAGGAGTTATATTCTTTCATTTCTCAAAAACATAAAACCAAGTAAGTTAAATCATTTATTGTGTGTACTCGTTTACCTATCAACGTATAAAGTGCATATGCGGCATTCTAATTTATTATGATGTATTGAGCAAAGGTATTGTTTTTGTACCGTTACATACATTTGTAGGCTTTGCGTGAGGTAGAATATTACGTCGAAGTGGCACAATAACAAAGACTAAATATTTTTTTTTTAAATAAATATATATATATATATATGTATTTTTGTATGTATATATAGGCAAGCATTGGGTTGCACCCCAAATGCCCCCTGATATCAGCCTCCCATTTATATTAAATAAAGTGAGTGGAAAGTGAGAGTGTAAGTGGAAGGAGAGAGAAGGTGAAACACTTGGTGGAAATAGGGGGTAAATGAGGTGCTACAGTATTACCGATGCCATTGTTTTGCCTCATATATATATATATATATATATATGTATGTATGTATGTATGTATGTATGTATGAACGAAAAGCATTGAACTGAGAATACGTTAACAGTAATGAAATAAAGATGGAATTATGATTCAAGTAAAAGGCTAAAGTTTTTCGGTAGTGTAAGCTAATGATGAGTCCATATGGATTCACTAATGTAAAGAGAAAAACTAAAAATAAGGAAATACGGAAATTAATAGTTCTGAAAAGTGTAGTAAACGAATGTTCCTTTTGAACTCTTGAAATAACTCCCAAAACATGAACTAACCACACATGCAAATATGATGAGAATTGTATTTTTGTTTAATACATAATCAACTAAGTATAACAACATAATAGAAGTAAAATCAAGTATTATACATTTAACTGGAACGTAAATGCGGTGTTATTAAAAACGCGCATACGCGCAATGATGCGCACCTGAAGTGTATCGCTTAAGGTATGTGATGTGACTTGGACTATACGCGCGCTTTTCTCGATTATGTGCAACGCGCCAGGTAAGCGCGCTCAGTTGAAGCTATGCGAAAATTTGGGGGAAAAAGAAAATAAATGTAATTGGTAAGCTTTGATTAGGTTTGTTTTTCTAAAATAATTACGTTTTCACTAATTGTAACTTTAACTCATACGCGCTTCAAATATCTGCCGCTTCAAACGAGATCTTCTTCTTACACTTCAACTCATACAACGACCAATTAAACTTCTCTTCTTCTTTAATCTTTCTTTTCTTTTTGATATATTTTATCTATAACTTCTATCTTCTTCCATTTTTTTATTCTTTTAATTTCTCTGTTATGTGCTTGTCAATCGGTCTCATTGGGTCTCTTCAGTACTGAAAGTCGTTCTTTAGTGGCGTATGTAGTTTGTTATGTCCTTGTCAATTTGTCTCATTGAGTTTCTTCAGTATTGAAATGAGTTCTTTAGTATTGTATGTACATTTTTGTATTTATAATATATGTGTGTGTGTTTGTGTTTATATATATTACATGTGCACGTATATACAAGTCATATTTGGTATCTCGCTTTACTTTTTTTAATGGGGGTTCTTCACTACTACTATTTATCTTGTGTTTATACTATGTACACATGTATATACAAGTTATGTACATGGTTTGAGTAGTTATGTACAAGTTTTCTTTCTGCCTATGTAAGGATATAGCTACTGCTTTTTCACCATAACTCCATGATTTCTTTAATTTTGTTTGTTTTTATTAAATTAGTTTGTATAAACATAACAACCGCCATGCATTTCTTTCTAATACCACATTGTATGTTCTTTAATGTTTTTGATGTGGTGACAATTTGATTTACTTATGAATGTGTTATTTTCTATTACTTCATAACGTTTACATTGTTTATATGTACAAGATATGTGTATTTATAATTTCATACATTATGCATTTTTCTTTAATGAAGCGCGTGCTTCGCATTGTGCATATGCTCCAAAGGGTGTTGGCGCTTCGGTGCATGTCTCACGTTTAATAACACTGGGTAATTGGAAGATTAAAATTTACCTTGTATTTTATAAATATTGGGAGAACAATCTAAAAGGTGTATCACTGTTGTAAGGTGAGAAATATGCACAGAGATTTAATCAACAAGTCTTGATGTAATTCATTGTATTTAATGATTAGTGCTTTTACATAAGATCAGTTAATGAAATTTTGACAGTATACTGAGATGACCCAGATAATTTATACAGGATTTTTTTTGAATATATGGACATTTAGAGGATATATTAATTTAGATATCAGAAAAGGTGACACATGATTTGAGTTGATGTAGGAAAAATTTGTTGATGACTTTATATTTTCATCTTTGTCGTAGAAATGATTTCTTTTAAGCATGCCTACACAGCTAGTCTATTTAATGCTTTTTTTTCATATTGTTCATGTATAAGTCAGACTAATGGCATTATAAATTTATTCTCCCTTCATCTTTTTTTCTTTCAACATATGTTTTCTTTCTTATGCTTACGCGATAATTACTCATGTTATAAATTCATAGTGGTCTCTAACTACTTTTTTGGTGATGGGTAAATAAATTTTGATTTTTGCTAATTTGGCAACATACGAGTATTGTGTTGATGCTCTTGTATGATGAACATTGTCAAAAACCGTGAGAAACAAATTACTTACCTTGTACTCCTAAGATTGTCTGTTGGAATGTATGTAGGCTATTGTTGTTGTTGTTTGAATTATGCCATTTTAAGTAGAAGTTTTCCAATTACTGTTATTTACTATCATTAATTGATACTAGTTTTATAATTGATACTATTGTTTCTAAATATAACAGCTTCCCCATGAACTCATAGAATGGGATTCCAAGCATTATACTGCTCTTTTTTAAGCTCTAGGTTATTGAATCGGATGAGCAAGCTAATATTGACGCGTGACTTAATTTTGTTCTTCAGGATGTATCACATATGCAAAGGTAAGATTTTTGGTTTATTAACATGATGATTTGTTTCTTTTGTGTGTATTTAAGGTTAATGAATTTAAAAGAAACCTAGCAATAAATGATTAAATCTATCTGAAATGAAACATAGTAAAACATCTTCTTTCTTAGTCTTTTTGGTGTACTTAACGATCTTAATGATTAAGTCTAGGTGAAAATTGAAGTGTAGGATCTTTACTCCATAAACTGATCTAATTTGATGCATAAAGCAATAAAATTTGAGTGTTACTCGTGAAAACTAAAGCACTGTAATCTAGATCACTTCCACCTGTGAATGTAGTCTGCACAATTATTTCACATATAAGTTAGTTATGAAACCATAATCTTTTTTATGTGTGCAGGTTTCGTAACTTTATGCCCAGGACTCATATGTAATATTTGGTCAATCTTATGCATGATTTTGACGATATGCATTTATGAGAATGTTGAATGTTGTGTTGAATTGTAATATTGTTTTGAATGGCGATGTTGATAACTGATATCTATTCTTGTAACCTTGAAGTATTGATTATGTTTGGATACTATATTGCGTATTGTTGTTAACGTAATTGTAATTTTAATGTTCTGACTTAGATCAATTTTTATATTTTAGATCCGCTTGATTAAATATACAGCAGTTTGATAATGGTATATTAATTCATTTTAGACACCTTAGTAGGGGCGTTTCTTAATGCCATTATTGTTGTTGTTTTAACTATATTATCCTATGTGGCAAATGAATTAGTAGAGGCATTTTTAATAACAAATTTGCCTCTGAATGTTATTGGGGACACGATTTACAGAGGCTGATCTTCTTTTGCCTCTCATTCATTTAGGCTTAGTTTTACCAAAATATTAGCCCCTATTTATAGAAGTAAATGGACTTGTTGCCGCCTCTAAAAGTTTCATTTTCAGTACATACAATTTATCTAATATAAATTTTAACATAAGGTGACAGTATGTTGTTGGTTTTGGAGAGAATGGAGATGATTTAAAAGAACTGGTTTTTCAGATCCTGCAGCAGTGGAATTAGGGAAACTAAACCTTTTTTTACTAAAATATAGTTTGAATAATTTTCTAAAAACCGTCACTGCAAGAATAAAGTCATTTCCGATGGTTCAAAACAGTTGACGGCCGTCAAAAGCCATCGGAAACGAGGGCGTCGGGGAATAGAGTTTTCGACGACTCCCGACACACTCCGTCGTCTCTTTTTTCAATGGTTACTGATAGGTAGCGACGATTTTTGATGGCTGGTGTCAATCATCGGAAACCGTTGATTATACATATGCAAATATGATGTTGCTAGCCTTTGGAAAGCCTACATTTTTTTATATAACAGTTGCTATTTAGCCTTCCAACTACGTTTCTCATACAAACAACTATTTCAGCAACAATATACAACCCCAATATACCATATATCAACCAAATACCAAAATCAAATCAATCCGAACTCAATAAACCAAAAAACACAAAATCTACATAAATTTCACCACCAAATAAAATCACTAGTTATACAATACATAAATTTGTACATACCACATAGTCTACCATCAAATAACAATAAATACATCGAGTCTATCGTACAACATTAAAGTCTACCATCAAATAATATGTACAAAACATCAACTCACACTGTCTAATCAACCATCAAGTCATACTACAAAAAAACAATACCTCACAGTTAGTCACTGATCATCTCCAGAACCTGCAGAGCCAGCAGAAGATGTAAAGCGGTCATGTTGCTACATGAAGTCGGCCGTATGCTACTCTGGAAGCTGTATCATCTCAATGGTCTTGCGGCGATTTTGTTCTTCAAGTTGCGCCACTATAGACCTCAAGTCCTTAATCTCTACTAAGTCAATATCAACTATCGTCTGCCTGCTCTGTCTCTGAGTGTTGGCTTGTGACAATTATTTAATAATCTTTTAATCATGTGTGATTATATTAATTACCTATAACTCGTAAATGTTATATTATTTCTAAACTAAAAATTAAATAACAGAAAAAATCGATTACCACTAGATTTCCAAATCCATAACGTATGATCCGCGACGATGGATTCATAACTGAATGGAATATAACGTCCTCTTCATCTGTCGTGAGTTGCTATCAACCAGTATCAACTAGAAACTGATGTCGCTGCTCCATAAACTTTGTCTGCATGAACGAATAAAAATATAGATGAAATTAAAATCATGATATCTTATTTCATTATAATTTAACTATTATTACAAATACTACTACATAAAATGAAATACGCTTACATGGCTCTTCCTAGATTTTTCATCGTGCCATGTATACAAGATGGTCCATCTGAATTTACATGCTCGATGACATGTGTATGAGTGAACACATCCATATATGAGATTGGAACATGCCCTTCAGCCTCTTGAATTTGATTATTACATACAATTATTATATACATTCAAAATTATATTGCATATTAACTTTTTATAATTCGCATTTATAAAATTTACCAACTCATGTTGTAGCAACCCACGTCCGTTAATGTCACTCACAAAGGGAATGCATTAAGTTTCGTGAAGCATTATAGTAAATAGAACGGATATATTACAAGATAGACATATAAAATATCAACGGAATAAAAACTTTATTTATCATAAGATACCATGGTCAAAAAACATCATATGTCTGAAATACAAAAGCCTATTACAACATAAAAGTTACTGTCTTGTACTTCAAAAATATCAGAGTACATAAAAGAAATAAAATTCGCTAAAAACAAAATATAGCCATAGTAACAAGGATAGGAGCTTGAGCCATACATCTCAGCAGCTCCAGCAAAAGTAAGCAGAATCACGATCAAGCCTGAGTGTTCCAGCCCTAAGAACCTTTGGGGGGGGACGGAAGAAAGAAGAGGAAACAAAAAGGGTCAGACATAAACTCTGGCGAGTCCAGTTACTTTTAGCAAGTAAATAAATAAAAGTAGCATGACAGGCATATAAAGTGTATAAGAGAGAAATAACCACATAAAAGGCAGATATGACAAGGTAAACAGGACAGGGTGTCTACGTTTCTAATGGTTACTCTGCACTATTACTAGTATATCCAAAATGGGATGATCCCTTCCACTGTAAGGTGGTAGACTTAGGCATACGTCCAAAAGTATCCTAACTACTACTCTTAATCGGTCGGCTCCCTAATCCACGTAGATACTCTGTGCCGGCCTCACCGTAGGATGTATCACGTCCTAAAGTGGCAACCTTCTGCTGATATGCACAACCCCATTTTAACAGGTGTCACGATCGTTTTATCCCCCTCTGCCCGACTCATGCACGCACATGGCCCGATCTGTTTGCGCTGCCCGCACTGTCTTCCACGTTTAGATCTCTTACAATTAGTCCAGTAAGCGTGCCCCTTCTCCGACCTAGTTCGGAGTGCATGTTTGATACCTACTCCGGGTTGCTGGATGAAACGGGTCCCACACAATATGATACAAGCTCTCCACTTTGTCTTGTATCCCCCACTAGGTTTTCCATTTGATTATGTATACAACTAGGTGTCTTTAATTACATATCTTTATTATTTCCATCGGTTATGTATACCCCTAGGTGTCTTTAATTACATAACCTTATCAGGTTAAGTTTGTCAGCCTATATGTAAATATTACCCACCCTCTCTGATTTACTTAATCTACCCACTGTTCAACCAAAATTACTTAACCCCTATTCATGTTTATGTTTCACACAATCCCTAGGGATTCCACTAGGTTAAGTATTTGAATTATTAACATATTTTCGTTTATGGTTATAATGGACTAGACCTCCCACATTAGGCCTACAGCTTGTGGATGCTCGATATATCAATTGGGTCCAAGCAGACTTCTTCCACAAGTTGGGCCTAACCTCGTGTCTTAGCACGATTCGTATTTGTGCATTTAGGCCTCTCACATTAGGTTCAGCATTAGTGGTTGCTGGATATGTCGGTCGGGTCCAGGCAGACTTCCACCACTAATGCAACCTAACTTCGTGCAATAAGTGCAGTTACAATTTCTAATTGTAGTCCTAGGAATTTCATTATGTGAAAATTAGTTAGGCATCCTTTAAAAGTTCCGAAATGTAAAGCGCATCCTCCCCAAACTATTGTTATAAACCCGGTCCCTGTTTTTAAGTGCCGCTCTCTCTTTTTTAATATATTCCGCCTTCTGTTATGCCATCTTCCACCTTTTTCCTTTTTCTACCAAAAAAAATGCAGTCTCTGGTTAATAAAAATTCAAAAAATAGGAAATATTCCTAGAGGCATTCGCCAAAAAAAAAAAAAAAAAAAATTGCATACTTCTGTGCAGCAATGTCTGAAAAGTAGCATACATACATGCATATATTCATATACTATTTTTATGTTGAAAATCTAGACCAATATATGCATACATGTATGCAACTATTCCCAATAGTCGCATACATGTATGCATACAAAGTTGAACTGAGACTCATGTGTTACGAATGGTGGCATACATGAATGCAAATATTCTGTATAAATGCATGCATGCAACAAATTTAAAAGGGACGACGGCTTCTGAATATGCACATGAATGCATGCACGTATTCTATACAAGAGCATAAATGTGTGCAACAATGTCTGAAAATGGCGAATGCTTGAAAACACAGGTCAAATTTGAATATATGCATAAAAGGATGCGTATATTGCTATTTAATTGCATACACGTATGCATTTATTCTGCAGTTTGGCACAACACTGAAATATAAGCATGAATGTATGTAATTATTTATGAATAGGTACATCTTTTGATGCGTAAACTGGATGTTTCGCTGTTTTTGTGTTATTTTGGGTTTTGATTGTTTTAACGCATGATTTTTTTTTTGCGTGTATGTGTTTTATTTAATAATGAATTTTCGTGATTTTTTTATATTTTTTTTCATGAATTTTCAAAAAATAGGGACCTAATTTACAATAAGTTTAGCACCAGACATGGGCTTAATTTTGAAACTTAATAGGGACTTGTGACAAATGGACCCTTTCATTATTATCCAATTACTAGTGCCTATGCCTTTATAGGTGTTCATACCCATTTACCTAATTATTGAATTATACGTCCAATTCATGTTTATAAGCATTATCCAAATTATGCCAATACTAATATTTTTCCCCCGTTCCCTAACTAGTGCATTCACATAATTTGCGGCATGCCTAGGCTGGACAATAGCCTAGTCATAAACGATAAAAGGGAAGGGTGATGGGAATATAACAAGAGTGAATGTTCTAACATAACTGGCATAAATATATACTAACATGGTGATAAGGTGAACATAAAAGCATAGTTCGGATGAACTTGAGGCAGTTGACTAATTGTAACATAGCAGAGGTGATAAGATAAACATGACAAGATCTAAATATTAATTTAGATCTCCAATAGGTTCAAATCTAATGTGATAAACACAAGGGAATCTAAGTAATAGGGTAGATCTGATTAATAATTTAGATGTTCACATAATTTAGATCTAATAGTTAAAAGTAGATCTGACACAAATAAGGTTTAAGATCCACATCATAGAATGCCACAGAAGTTACAATAGATCCGACAAGATAAAGATTTACATCCAAGTTATTACTGAATTAGAATGTCATATGTTCACAATTTACAATGGATCCACTATAATATAGGCACATGAAAAAAATCCAAACTATAGTCATATCATAAATATTTAAATCTAAAAGCAACTAAGAACTCACAGAGTTTGGATTAGAAAATAGAAAAAGAATGGATCTTGAATCTCAAACTGATTTGCTTAAATTGATAGTTGTAGAAGATAACAGATCCAGTTCAGTTCAGACAACGGCAGCGTTTGGCCTCCATTGAATTCCAATGATGAAAAAAAGAGAAATAGACCCGTATATATAGCTGCCAGCCTCCAGAAACCGACTTACACGTCAGCCCTAGGGGTGTCAACACCCTTGTAGAGGGGTCGACCCTGGTGTTGACACCTCTGTACGGGGATCGACACCCCCTAGGGGAGTCGACCCCCTAAAGCGGGAAATTTGTCGCCTTACTAAATTTTTATTTTTGAACTCTTTTCTGGATAAGTTCTGACTCATATGTATATATATAATTCTTCTACGTGTATGCAAACTTAAAATCCTCATAACTTCTTCATACGGTGTCCCTTTTATGCAAACCAAGTGTCTATCTTGACCAGAATTTCTAGACAGACGCAATGGCGCAGTCCGTTTCCCTTAATTCAAAAAATTTAATTATTATTTAATTTATAATCTTTTAGTATTGTTAAAAATACAGGGTGTTACACATGCTGATACTGCTGAAATGATTTCGATCCTCCTCGATGAGTGATTGGATTTATATTCCTATTTACAGAGTTTCTTTCGGACTCTTCCTGTGCGTTCAAACTTTGATGCATTAATTATCGATCAATTTTTTTTTGATATATAAGAGAAGTTTAGTATACTTACCTTCACCTCATCAGTATCACAATATTTGTGTCATCCTTCCCAAAAGCCCACCCCCATCCAGCTAGGCTTTTAATTTTTTTTTTCTTTATCGATTAAATGGAATCCTTATAATTCTTTCTCATCTTTTGCATTCAATAGAGTTGTGCCAGCTGTAAGTCATTCATCTGTATATCCAGCTCAACCTATATTTCATGGTAAACAAACAATAAACAGTAAAATATGTACAATATATCAATGATAAAAAAAATTAAAAAGGGAAAATATAGATAGAAAATGTACTTACAAGGATGTCCTGCCAAATGCACTCTATTATGTGAGGCGGGATGGTACCCAACTTTGGCCAACATGCTGACAACGCAGCCCTATACGCCGCTTTCGAAACCTACAGACAACCTTAGAAAGTTGTAGGTTGAAACCCATGTGTTAAACATGATATGCATAAGTGTATAGTTGATAAAAAATTAACATACTGAATAAAGTTTATTTTTTACCCCTCACCACTCTATGTACTAAGTGTTGACATGTTTTTTTGGTCAAATCATTTACACATCAAGATTTTGGTTAGCGATACGCTCAAGTGTCAAGAATGTCATTAGAAAACACAATGTGATTTGACTAAAGTCGCCACATGTTCGAAAAAGGATTGAAAATGACGTAGATTCATAAAATCATCGTCGATGGACTTGGAAAAACCGGCGTAATTATAATACAAGATCGATTCGGCCCGATTAACTCAAAATGCTTGAATATGTCGGTCAGATCACGTGGCAAAGCTCGTCGTGGAGAAATATATGGATTTTGGTTTAAAAAACAGTTTCGCGCACTCAAAACCATCTGATCAACACGTGTCGATCACGAAAAATGGCTTGCGTGACTCACGGCGTTGAAATATGGTAAGTTGGCAAAAATTGGGTATGGCACGTCAAAATTGCCTGATCGACACGAGAAAAACATGAAAATCCACGTTTAAAACTTGGCCCGATCACTTTGGCATTTTGGAAGATCTTGCAAGTTGGCACGTTCAAAAATTAATGATCGGCTTGGTGGATCAACCATTTTTCACGTGCACGGCAGAGACTAACCGGATTTGGCAATCTGGCAAGGCTACACAGGGATTTCGCATCCCATATTTACGCATCCAAGAGGGATGTGAAAATCCCTTGGTTGCATCAGTAGAATGCAAGTTTTCCTCGTTGCCATACGAGATCGAATGATGCGTATTTTTAGCAAAAGGAGGCGGATCCAACATTTTGGTGATGGGATTTCGGTATGAACGCATCCGGTGATGCGTGTTTTTTTCGAGTCGGATACGAGGAAAAGCGATACAAAATTCTGAAGTCGATTTGGCACATTGGAAAATGCCAAATATTTTGGCAAGGGTAAAGACACGGGCCGATTGCACAATTTGGCTTGCTGACCCGTACTTGGCACGACTTTTTCAAGACGTAGGTTTTGCATGACGTTGGATGCATTTTTTTGGATTCAGGCATGGATTTCTGATACGATTTTTAGGATGCGATTTCGGCAAGTTTGAGTGATATGAAATTTCGTATCCTGTCTTCTAGGGATGCGAAATTTCGTGTTGTAGCCCCCAAATCTCACTTACTCCAACCTAACCCACTACCTGTAAATATCCCCTACCTCATTCTTCAAAAGGGTTGGATTTTTGTCACTTCTTGGAGCTCTCAAGCATCATTAATGGATTACATCTTCTTCTCCATGGCTATTGGACATAGCTTGGACCTTTACAATATTGCACAAATGTTTTCCTTCAATTTTTGGACATTTTTTCAGAAAATTTTGCCGCTTTTGGACTGTTCTTGGATAGTTTTAGACATTGGGGCTACTTTTTGGGTATTGTTGACCAAGTCAACATATTTTTCACTCAACAAGGAAGAAGAAGGGCAATTTGGTCAAAGTTTAGAATAAAAAATATATTTTTGTTCTATTGTAAAGCTTTGTACACAAATATTGTTTGAATTTGCACAACTATTGTAATCAACAATTATATGATGAATAATTACTACAAAATGGACGTAGGCATTAGTGCGAACCACTATAAAAAATGTGTTCTCCCTATATTTCATTATTTTGGATTTGTATTACTATAATCAGCGACAATTCCCCATGTCGACACTTTGGCACGCTAGGTAGGGGCTCACAGCTTTGACTTCTGCTTCGGATTGGATTCTTGGATTTCTTCTTCGGATTTGATTTTTGTTTTCGAACTTGGTTTCAGTTTGCGACTTCGATTTTGTTACTTGATTTTCACCATGGTTAAGCGCAAGAAGCTCGATGCTATCGCTGAAGTTCAAGGTGCAGAAGCTAAAGGAAGTCAAGAGCTTTCTCCGACTGGAGTTCCCTCGAACTACGTTACTCATGATGGCATCCACGGGATGATTAAGAATTTGGCTACAGATTTGAATGCTCGACTCGAGCGACAGGAAGAAGCTTTCACTACCTTTCTTGCTTAGATCGAGGAAATGATATGGAACTCTGGTAGGCCGATTTGCCAGGCAGATATTATTGGAACAAGTACAATGTTCCTCAAGCTACGACTCGGTACTTGGGGGCAACCCCGCAAACCAATTAGCAAGACGATGTTGATCCTTAGATAAATGTCGGTCCTGCTACACTCGGGGGCACCCCTAATCCTAACAAATATTGTTGTTACGCATTTCAGGAAGATGGATACGGACTCTATCACTTATTGGAATGTTTAAATTAACAGGTTTGTGGAACAGTTCAGAGTTCGCATCGCTCATCTGAAAAGCATTATGACTCTAACTGGCATTAAGAAGAAGTATGAAGAGACTCTACGTAAAAGGTTTAATGATGTAGTGGCTTCGGTCGACAGACCCGATCCATCTATGTTTTTTATGACTGTAGTTTATGGTATTTAATATAAATCCGACTTTAAAACTTCTTCGCATCAGGACCCGCCATGGGATCTCGACAAGTTCTATTTTGAAAGATTAGTTCGGGAAGACGATGCAAGGGCTGACAAAAAGGTTCTCGAAGCGAACGTTGTAAGGGAGGGAAACCATCTAATTCTGGCAAAGCAAAGGATTCTTCCTCTAGCAAACCTTCTTCTAGGAATGACCGTAACATGTATTGGAGAAAACCTAAATTCTTGACTTACACATAACTTACTCACACCCCTGTGAAATATATTTGGAAGTTCATCCCTATAACACCCCATTTATATACTCGCATTAGCCAAGGCCATTGCAAGAAATGGTGTCAACTAACCCAAAGAATAAGGCTATTAAGGAGCGACCATCAATATATTAGCTTTGAACGAGTGTTAAATATGTCGGATAATATGGTCTAACTTTTTAAAATCTCATAAGGAAATCCAACACATGTAAATCAAGTTCAAATCTACTACACAGTGGCTATATATAATTTGGAAAGTAATATGAAATACATAACATTGAAATCAGAGTCAGACACGGATATTCATATCACTAAGGCGGAGATAGATATGAATAATACTACAGAAGTGGTGGTCATAATATAAGTGGTCAAGCAAGATCCACTATATCATTAAATTGTATATACATGTGCAATACAATAGAATATGTACACATAAATGTCACAATCTCAAATACGTGAAAGATAAAACTACTAAAACAAGTGCAGTTAACCAAAAGGAAGACTAGTCCATGCTACAGTCAAGGAGAGGCGCCTGTAATACTTGGTCTGACCCGAGTATTATTTATAAGAATAAACAATAAACGGATTAGTCTAGCCGTACTCATCATAATAATATGAGATAGAAATAGAGATATAAATAGAAAATGTCATATATAAAATAACAACAATGTTCAAATGTAAAGTGTGAAGACTCGATATTCTAGAAAATATGCCAAAGAAATCTCGACACTATATAAGGATATCTCAATAAAAAAGAAACTAAGATTGATAAATTAGTATCAATACAAGAAAAATAGCACATATGTCAATAAATAAAGATTGATAAATTAATATCAATACGAGATTGACAACACATATGTCAATAAAAATAAGATCGAAGAAATCAATAAGTTAGAAATCTCGAATATCCCAAAGAAGGGGGAAGACCTAAGTCAAGTCAGGAGCCTAAAAGCTTATCAAAATCAAAATGGGAGTCCGAAGACCCAACCAAGTCAACATGGAAGGTGAGACGTGATCTCCAGGCAGCTTTCCGTACTGTTGAGACGAAGCTCCGACGATGGTCCGAAGACCGATGGTCGCAACCACGTAAGATGATCCGAAAATCAACGATAAAATTATCAATGAACTGAAGTTCCCCTGGATGATCCGAAGATCATCAGAATGACCCGAAGGTCGGAATGATCTGAAGATCCACCGGAACCGAAGTTCCTCAATTAGCCTGAAGACTCTCAAGATGAACCGAAGTTCCTCAGGATGATCAGAGGATCATCAAAGTGACCCGAAGGTCGGATTGATCAGAACTGATAAAGTATAATGCAAACTACGTCAAATTAGTAAATAAAAGTGTCGAGCTACATGTCCCATAACCACTTGCTCTACTTGAATGTTTACGAACAAGTTGTATATTTCACTAGAAATACGAAACGATCATTTCCACGACGTTCAATCGAACAAGTCCAAGAATCAACCGTCAAAGCAAACACAAGGGGTCATAGTCCTTGTTTTTACTAAGGCGTTTAATTTGATTTCTCATACAAATGAGAAAAAGGTTTGTGATATCATATACTAGTAGATAGTAAAACAATTTGGAAAATAACTTCATATAATGAAGTGGAATAAAAAACCGTTTAGTAACAGATTTGGTATCTACTAATAGTTCAGAAACCCTTTTATATAGTTTCAAAAGTGGGAAATCTCATGAAATAGTGATCGAAATAACTATCCAACAAACAATTCATGTTTTAATAATGTAAATTTAATCTCATGAATATCGATTATAAATTCATTCACCACTAATCGATAAAAAGTCCATCAAATTGAAATGTTGAAATATGTGAATCAGAGAAACAGAAAAGTCACAGAGAAAGGCGAAATGGGCCGAAACTCGACCGGGAAAGATCCTAAAACAACCTAAACTATTGAAGGTGGTTTCCACCAGTCAACAGCAGAAATTTAGCCCTCAGACGTCTAACCACTAAGGACAGACGTTCGAGCTGAAAACCGGCATTTTTTTTATCTTTCCGGGGAGCTTGGGCAGACGTCTAACCAATTTGGTCAAATGCCTGAGTAGAAGCAATTAAATATTTTGCTTCCTAATGATTGTGCAATCAGCCTCGGACGACCTCGGATCAATGGTGATAGCTTATAACATTTTCTAAATGAAAATGAAGCCTCTTTAGCTCGCCGAAACAGCTCAAGAATACATGCACAAACATACATACATGAGATTGTAATAATTTTGATTATAAATTCTATAATGAATAAATTCTCTAGCCAAAGCAATCAAATGCGATATAAGCTAATTG
Organism: Allium sativum; assembly: GCA_030737875.1. Taxonomy (NCBI): domain Eukaryota; kingdom Viridiplantae; phylum Streptophyta; class Magnoliopsida; order Asparagales; family Amaryllidaceae; genus Allium; species Allium sativum. The sequence goes on from CM060924.1 coordinate 1,052,732,152, forward strand.
TGAAGTCTTAGAACTTGTCGGTGCGACAACGGAGCTTCACAATATCGCCAAACAACTCATAGCATATGCATTCGATTGTTTATACAATCTAAACAAGAAATTCCAATTTAATGAAACTAAACGCAATGAATCGGAAAGTCTATACTTATCTAAACAATTCATATGCATACAGACAAGTCAAAATGAATCTAAATTACACTTTACAAGCCTCTAGGCTTGTGGCATAGATGTGAGTTCATAGAGTTCTCACCTTTGCTTGTTGGAAGCAAGAAATAGATCCAATGACAAGCTAGAGTAGCCTCTCTTCCAATGTAACTTGCTAATCTTTAATCTAAGCACGAATGCACAAATTTCCTAAAGTTAGGTCATAAGAAATCTCAAAAATACAAGAGGAGATAAGCAAGAGAAGATAGAGAAGATGAATAGGAGGCATACCTAAGCTTTTCTATGATTTCTACTTCAATTTGCAAGCTCAAAGAGTCAAATTAGGTTTAGGAATTTCTATTTCCCTTTCCTCTTCCCATTTTCTATTTTTTTGTTAAGTGTTGGAAGTGAATGAAAGGGGAAGGGCTGATGAGGGTATAAGAGTGGGCTAGGTTAGCTAACCCAAAGCCCAACCAAGGTCCCAATTTTCACATACTCCAAATGTATTGACGCTTATTTTATTCGACTACGTAAACGACATTTTGAACTCAATGGAAGTGGTTTCAGGTGCAAAATCATCTGTATGTGAAAAGTGATATTTTGGTCATACACTCAAATGGGAAAAGACCAAATTTCACCCGACTCTAAAGTTATCGATGTTTATAGTTTTAAAAGTCACAAACGACCTTTTGAACTCAATGGAAGTGGTTTCGAGTCCAAATTCTTCGGTATGCTAAATGTGACTTTTTGGACCTATATCGGTTTACAATTAACGACGTTATATTTAAATAAAATATTTAAATATATTATCGTTAAATATGCAGGTTATTACAATCCCATTGCTCCTTTAAAGAAGCCTCTCGTACGGGAGTCAACTCAGAGAGAGAAAGAGGGATACTGATTGACATTGCATATTTCATGACCTTGAAGATCATAATACCAACGAGCGTCGACATCTCAGGGATATGATTTAGGAGTGTGCCGGACGTGAAGAGCTGGCACGGTTTCTTCGGAATCGGGCTTTGTTGTCATGGCCGACATAGCCCCCTTAGGGGAACCAGGATAAGCCCAGGGCCAGCACTCATCCTGGTGGCATGTTTATCAATTAAACATGTTATTTAAATGTGTTTTTATAGGATATTGTCTTAATAGTATAGCTTAAGGTTCCTTATTCTTGACACCTTAGAAGTTACAGAATTTGTAGATGTAGAATTATTTGAAAATCAAACTTTTGAGATTTCATTGAGAATAATCTAGCCTAGAACCTAATATAACTGATGATATTAATGACGAATAATATACTTCTGCTCAAAACATCAAGGATTTATTAGTACGAGATAATAGTACTGAACATAGGAGAAGTAAAACAACAAGAGTAGGAAAGGACTATGGTCCTGAATTCATAATAGATCTTGTAGAAGGTAGTAAGTACGAAGTCCTTAATGTGATAAGAAATGAAATTAACATCGATGACGATTCTAAAACTTATTATAATGCTGTGAGTTATAGAAATTCTAATTTCTGGAAAGAAGATATCAATGATGAAATGAATTCCATAGTGTTAAACCAAACTTGGGTTTTAGCCGATTTACCTTCTGGTGCTAAACCAATAGGATGTAAATGGATATTCAAGAAAAAGTTGAATACAAATGGATCTATTGATAAGTTCAAGGTAGGATTAGTTGTTAAGGGATATAAGAAAAGACAGGGAGTATATTATTTTGATAGATATGCTCCATTTGCTCGCATATCTTCTATACGCTGTTTAATAACACTTGCATCGATTCATAATATGTCCATACATCAAATGGATGTAAAGGCATCTTTTCTAAATGGAGATTTAGAAGAATATATATATATATATATATATATATATATATGGAACGACCTGAAGGTTGTTGGAATTTATTAATCCCTTATTATCACAAAACCAATTGGCTATGTGTTGAGGAACATCTTAGTTTACATCCAGGATCATAGTTGCATATTTTCCGATGTGGGACTATTATTTTCATCACTCCCCCTTCACGTGTGACGTATTTGAGCCATCTATGTGAACATAGTATTTTGGATGGAGTGGGGAACGTATGGCGATTAAGCACATACATATTTTTTGCATTGGCTCTAATCCTGAGCTTTGATACCATGTTGTAATTTGTTAATCCTCTTATTATCACAAAACCAGTTGGCAATGTGATGAGGAATATCTTAATTTATATCCAGGATCATAGTTGCATATTTTCCGATGTGGGGCTATTATTTTCATCACTCCTCCTTCACGTGTGGTGTATTTGAGCCATCTACGTGAATATAGTATTTTGGATGGAGTGGGGAACGTATGGCGGTTAAGCACATACGTATTTTTTGCATTGGCTCTAATCTTGAGCTCTGATACCATGTTGGAATTTATTAATCCCCTTATTATCACAAAACCAATTGGCAGTGTGATGGGAACATCTTAGTTTATATCCAGGATCATATTTGCATATTTTTCGATGTGGGACTATTATTTTCATCAAAGGTTTCAGAACCCCAGACCCAAAAAAAAAAATTCAAATTAATAAAATCTCTTTATGGAAGAAAGCAAGCTCCCATGCAATGGCATGAGAAATTTGATAAGTTGCACTGTCTTATGCGTTCATTGTTAATGGTGCTGATAAATGTACTTATCGCAAATCAGATAACAACGGTTATGTTATAATATTTTTATACGTTAATGACATGCTGATATTCGGTTCCAAATATATCTTGTGTGGATGAAACTAAGAAGTTTCTATCTTCTAAATTTGATATGAAAGATCTAGGAGAGGTTGATATAATTCTAGGAATTAAAATCATTAGAAAAGAGGGGGAGTTACTACTAACTCAATCCCATTACAATGAGAACTTCCTAAAGAAGTATGGTAATTATAATGACAAAACAATACCAACTCCTTTAGATCCCAGTGTTAAATTAGAAAAGAACATTGGACGAACCAATTTTCAATTAGAGTATTCCAGTGTTATTGGGAGTCTTATGTATGCTATGCGTCGCACTAGACCAGACATCGCACTTGCTATAAGCGTCCTATGTCGATTCATGAGTAATCCAGGTTTCGAACACTTAAAAGCTATTTCTAGAGTTTTAGCTTATTTGAAAGGAACCGTTACCTATGGTTTATCCTACAAAGGATATCTTGATGTAATAGAAGGATATACTGATGCAACCTGGAACAATGTAGAATTCAAATCCAAGTATACGACTAGATGGATATTTACATTAGGAGGCGCTGTTGTGTCATGGGCTTCCAAGAAGCAGACCTGTATATCCGACTCAACAATGTTTTCAGAATTTATTGCATTAGCAGATGCACGTAAGAAAGCAGATTGGCTTAGGAATTTGTTAATGGAAATCCCATTATGGAAGAAGCCATCTCCAACATTCTTGATTAACTACGACAATTAAGCAACGATATATAGTGTTTCCAATAAGACATATAATGGGAAGTCTAGACATGTGAGTCTAGGACATCAAATGGCAAGACAATTAATGAAAAGTGGAGTTGTATTTGCAGAAAACAAAGAAAAACTTGCAGGACCCACTCACAAAAGGTCTTTTAAAGGCAATGGTTTCTATAAAGTCAAAAAAATGGGACTAAGGCCTATGAGGGAAGATTGATCATCCCTAACAGAAACCCAACTTATATCTTGAAACTGATAGAAATTTTTTGATGGGTACCAACAAGTAAAGATAATGATTATGAAACACTAAATCAATAATCTCCTAATGTTTACACTACAACAAAAACACCATATTACAACATTAATTTTACAACGGTGGTTAAAGCACCGTTGTAATATATGTGTTTTTACAACTTTTTCCCAGAAAAGTTGTAATAAACTTATTTTTAACAACTGTGTTATTTTGACAGTTGTAATAAAAGCCTATCACAACTTTTATTTTTTGACTGTTGTAATATATGACTATTTTTAATATAATTAACAACTAATAATTAATATTTAATACATTTATGTTGATTATTTATAATTAATAACTAATAATTAGTATTAATAATCAATTAGGAAGTAATAATTAATAATCAATCCGTAATATTTAACACTTAGCAATAATTATTAATCAATCCGTAATAATTAATAATTAAATATTAATTATAATAATTAATAAAAAGTATTAATTATTCTCATTAAATATTTAATAATTAATAAATAAGTTTTAATAATTATTATCTAACATTCGTAATTAGTATAATAAGTAATAGATAATAATAATTAGTATTAATAATTAATAATTAATTTTTAACAATAAATAATTAAGAACTAATCATTAATATTAATAATTAAGAAGTAATGATCAAGAAGCAATATATAATATTTAGTAATTAAATTTTTATGATTAGCAATTAAAACGTTTTTATTAGAAAATTATAAAAATTTATTTTTAACAGATCATTTTTCCACTTGTTAATTCTAAATTGTTATATTTGATTTTGTAAATTTGGATAAAATTTTAATTACAACCAATAAAAAAAATTTGAATCTGCCTTGTAAAAAAAAAGTGGTTGCTCTCTCAATGCAAAAGACCAAATTTTGGCAGATGACCAAATTTTGGTGGAAGACCAAGTTTTAACAAGAAAATGGCGTCGGAATGGCGTCGAAAGACAGTGACGCCATTTCGACGCCATTTATTTATCTGAAAAAAAAATAACAATGTCGTCGAAAAGGCATAGGAAAATAGCGATGTCAGTCCGACATCTTTATTTTTTTTATCACATAAACAAATGATGTTAGAAATGTAGATTTTTTTTCAAAACCTTATCAAATATGATCCCTTACGGAGGGTGGTCCCGGGGGGTGATAACCCCCTAGGTGGGGGTGCGGGGGCAACGCCCCTACTAACGAGGTTCGACCTGCCCGGTCAGGTCGCGGGGGTCCAGGGGGCAGCGCCCCGTGCAAAACGGTATGTTTTGTTCATTGTTGTATTCGAATTCAACAGCCAACGGTAACAATAGTTAGAAAACAATCGTGATCGTTTGATCAGTCGCAACCGGTGAAAATTCGAATTCTCCAATCATCTACATCATCAAATATGTTGATTCTACTGAAAACGATAATGTTTAATTGAAAATTATATGCATTTTCTATCATATTCAACATTATGAAACCATTTAATACCATTCATGCGTAAGAAATAAATCCCTGATTAATCCCCGTATAAAAAAGAGACAAAAGGATCTGATGGCAAGATTAAAAGGAAAAAATTGACAAATTTATGCTTTATTTAAAATAAATAAAAAATAAACTAATATAACATAAATAAAAAAAGGTTAAAGAAAAAGAAAAAGAAACGGTAAAAGCCCGACATAAATAAAGCAGTGCAACGAATTGAATTCGCTTGTAGTGACCCGAAAATCCGGTCCAATTTGAGCTGACTAAATAATACAAGTCCAACCCCAAATTGCACTGGAAATTAAAGAAACTAATAGAAAGAAGATAGATAGTGAGGAAAGATAAGATAGAACTATTAGAATAGAAGAAGAAGAACATCATCATCAGAGTAAACACGAATCTCACAGCGGAACGAATAAAATATAACATAACTTTTGAAATACAAACAGTTATATATACAATAGCACTTATCAGAGTACAACACTTACAACAACAGCGGAAATAATAATAGCTATAGAATCATGAAGCCACCTGCTCCAAGCTCTCCAAGTGTATCTGTAAAATCCCTACTACTTGACTGCCGGTACAAATTTAGGCACCCAAGAGTTTAGGGAAAACAACAAAGTAAACTCTGGGTCAGTCATGGGACTGGTATGAGTAAAACAGTTTAAAACAGTTTGAACAAGTAAACGATATCTCATAAGACCACGCCGTATAACGGAACGGGTTTTTCCCTTATGAGAATCCAAAATATTTTTATATCAAAAACCTTGTGATATTATAATAATGTCTATCAACCACAATATAATAATCATCTAGTAGAAACGCTTTCATCTCACGTTCTACATATGTAGTGTACAATCAAAACCGCTAGCACGTATTGGGTAATGGATTTCCAACTATGACAAGGTATGGAACCACCTTCCGATCAGTGTACTCTAGGAACGATACACTAGAGTTCAACAAGAACATCTTGCAACTCAGCCACACATGACCGACCACTCATTTCGCTTGAGTATATCGAATGTACAACACCAACGGTTGGGATCAGCAACCGTTCCCGTATATATATATGGGACAACATTGATAGATTAAAGAAGAAAATGAATATTCTCTAGATAGGTGATTATACAACCTACTTCGGTGCGACCGAATTAGCCATGCTGCCTGCCCGATTTCTGTCATTTACCGGATGTGAGGCTAAAAGCTACGCTTACTTTCCATTCATTGATAACACGACCACTTTGAATGCCACATTATTAGATCCGTTAATCATTAGTTGGTTTATACAAATATCTTGGATTTTATGCTAAGGGATAAATCCATTGCAACCATATATATTTATATAGACCAACCCATTCGATCATTGGAAATACTTTGTCAGACATTCGTCCATTTACGTTCGTTCTGGGACTGAACGAAACTGAAGGCACTATTCAGTACATCCATCTTAGTCCATTGTTATCTAAGTTTATACAACAACCCTTGTACTTTACACCGTCTTCAATATATTCAGCATACTTGATTCGCAACGGTTATGCCAATACGGAGTGGTTCTTCGGATAATAATCCAACCGGTCTCTCCATATTAACAACGTAAATATGGTCAAAACTTGATAGTCTGTGATTTAACTATCAATGAAAACATGTCGGTGTACAAACAACGATCTTATTTCCAAATGGAATTATCGATCAAATCACCCAACATATAAATATATATTTATATTTATATTTCCTTATTTTCTATGATTAGAAAATATACGTTATTAACATTGGAAAAACATTTCCAATCCTCATTCACGCATCACTAACATTCCACAACTATTAGTCCCTAACTGTAAACTAGTAAGAGAACAATTCTCTAAGTATAAACCCTGAGGGCTGAAACCAACATTAGATCGATACTCAGAAAACGATTCAACTTACTAATCTCTAGTCAGTTTCTAATTTTTGCTTAACTCTATTTCTTTAACTCTATTCGATTAACTCTATTTGATTTACTCTAACTGGTTAACTCTAATTGGTTAACTCTAACTGATTAACTCTAACTGGTTAACTCTAACTGTTTAACTCTAAACGATTAACTCAAGTTCGAATAACTTATATTCGATTAACTCCTTTTAATAACGTTTATCCATTTATAAAGATTTACTTTTAGTAACGGTTCTTCACTTTATAAATGATTTCCTTTTATAACATCTCATTCTATTATAAATATTTTCCATTTTAATTCTATTTATTTCTAAATAATTATTCCTTTATCACTTCAATTCTATTCATTAGATCCTCATTATTATTTGGTAAGTGAATAAATTTCTCAGTTTTACCCGCGAAGGCCGAAACCAACATCAGATCAACACTTTGAAATTTACTCAACTCAATCAACGTATAACCAGTTCTAATTACTCAAAAACCATATCCTATTCTCTACACCATTTTTAAATCGATTCTATTTATTTTCTAAATAAATATCTCTTTTATAAAATCATTTGATTTTATAAATATTTCTATTTTCAGTATACGTTTTGAAAATCTCCTTTTTAAAACCCAGTATTTGTTAGAGTATTTCAAATACCACATGTCAATGATCAACATCATCCAAACACACATAATCAACAACAGATTATATATCACATCATACATCACAGTATATGAAATAAAACAGTATTCTATATATTGAGGAACCCAGTTGGGTCCCTCCAACCTGTTTCCCTGCATCACAGATGTTAAACAACACGAGTATAAAATATTCTGATACACAGAATCAATATTCGATTAACGACTTATATATATATCGTTATCGATAATTTCAACTAACTGACTAGCAGTTCAATCACCCAAATCAACACACAGCAGTCAACAGATAATTATCAGTTCTAAAAATACGTTATAAAAATATAACTGTTCAGAGTTGGTGAGTTTTACTCACTTTGACAGTTCATCGTTAAAGAACAATAAACTATTGTTTGATCTGAATCAAACAGTTTATTTCGTCATAAATTCAAACGAGCTCGAATCCACTCTCAGTCAGCTTCATTGTGAAGCTCTCGTCCATACGGTCCCAACGCAACTTGTTTCGCTAAATTCCGATTACGAATGGACAAGTTATATAATTTCAAAGTTAACACTATTTAATAAAATAAAACTTGAATTAAGAAATAAACTTGGGCCTTAACTCATGAAACCGGCCCAGCTCCCCACCGTAACCCAGCAAGCCCATCCCCAAAATGTTAAACCCGTGCACCATCTCATCTTCCCCAAATGAAATTTGCGGTTCTAGTAAAACTCCAAATCACGACCAACATCCCTCCTCTTCCTTTCACTGAAACCGACCCTTATACCACCGAAGTCCTCGTCTTTGATTCCTCAACCACCCTGACGCCACGCTGGAAAACTCGACGGTCTCATCTACTCGGCGTCTCCAAGTTCCTCACGCAGCTATACAGTGTCGATCGACGCAAGTAACCACCGTACTTCACCACGAATTCATAGATGAAACTGCTGCTCGCCACGAGTTCGAATCTATACTCGAATCCGAGAATCAATATCCCTATCTCGCTGTCTATTTTGGGGTACTAAAAACCAGCGTTGAACTTTATAAAATACATCCTGGTTGATGTATATTTTATTTTTATTTGTGAAGAAGTTAAAAATGAATGGGTTTATTTTTATAGGCCATTGGAGTTTTGCACTAGAAGAGGAAATGAAGCAAAGCTGAGTGTGTTTATATAGGGTCGATACTTAATGAGGAAGCAAAAATGGGATGGGATATAAAGACGTAGGTATACAGTGTTCTTCTTAGGGTACAGCTCTGCTGTTGAACTGTTGCTTCCAGTTTGTCCACTGGAATGCATTATGTTTTGACCTTATGATTTGATTATACATGGGCAAGTTGCAATGTCTGTTTAGATTTGTGGTACAGATAGGTTAAATGCGTCTGTACCCTTTCACTTCATAGCCAAGAGGTGTGCAGGGGTATTTACTTCGTGGTGAAGGTTAGGTAGTAGAACATAACTTGATGAAGCAAAGTTGTGCTATATATTGTTTTGATAGACAAGGACTTCAGTATGTGTTTGATGGTGATAGGTGCAATTTCGTGCCCAGTTTCATGCGCCCACCATATTGTATATATGCAAATTGTCCACGTATTGAATATTACAACAAAATATAAAAGTTGCTTGTCTGTACGATATGTTATATGCGTGTATATCCTAGTTATCTCATTCTTCTAATGTGTGGTCGCAAGTTCAAGTGTATTTTAACGTATTAAATTGTGATTACTCATTAGTCTGTAAGGTTTTAGCTACAAATCCATCTGAGTTGATGCAGATAGGAACCGTGTACAGGTAAAAGGCGGTACTCAAGTGGAAAAAATATGACTTAAAGATCCCATCCTGGAGACTGATCACATCTGCGTTAACGTGCTCATGAAGTGATAAAACACAAAACATGTACTCACCATTTTAAGTATTTTAATAGTAGTATAAAACGTCCATTTCGTGCGCAGAAAATGGGTACACGATTTCCTTCTTTAGACCATGGAGAAGCTTTTGATTGTGCGGTTCAAAAAATGATGTGTGTGGCTTAGTTTTATCACAAATGTTTTTAGGAAAAGGAATATTCCCAGAATATTCCTTTTGTTAATTCATTTCATGTTTAAAACTAACACAAAAAATCTCTAAATTGAGACCTAATACCTATTCCTAGTATAAAAAGATATTCCAGATCCAATGGGACAGGTTTCGTCGAATTCCGACACCGTTTGCGAAAATTCCGTAGAAAATATCGATGAAAAACACCGAGCATTAATTCATTAAAATTACAGAACAAATCCTAAAAATATGCGGCCTTGACGTTTCACTAGACCTCTTCCTAAGGTTTCGTATGAAACTTGTTTCGTTGAATTTCGAGTTCGTTTGACCAGTTTACCATTCAGTTTAGTTTGTTTTAAGCTAAAAACATAGTGTACCGTACTATGAAATATTCTGTTCACGTAGTGGCTGTTATGGACAGAAACAAAAATACCATTGAAATGAGTGATGTGCTCTGGTCTCAAAAATGTAATAATACCGGTAGATGAACTCATATTGTGAAACCCCGAAATGTCGATACAGGGTGCCAAATACTCCAAATAAAAAGTTGCTTATTTAATTTATTAAAAATTACCATAAAATTCTAAAAATTAAATTATCACTATTTCCCAAAAGAACCTTGTCTGAATTCAAAGCCGATCTCTAGTTATATCGAATAAATCATTATGGTCGATAAATGATTCTATAGCGACTATTTTAAAATTTGATTTGGACATATCTCAAAATCTATACGATGAAATCTCGATTTTTCTCTTCCGCTAGAAAGATATACTCCACCAGCTCCGTACGTTTCTTGTTTAACAGAAATCTGATTTAAAACGAATCATGTACACTTAGTTGAAGTTCGAATCGCCAAATTACGAACTGTAGCGCCATTTCAAGCTCGATTTTAATTAATATATATATATTACGTTCAACTGTCATTATTTAAATAATATATTCGTTATTTAAATAATTAAATAAGTTAATTATTACACCGTCAAATATCCGGGTCATTACATTCTTCCCCACTTAAAATAATTTCGTCCTCGAAATTGCTAAGTTAGAGGACGACCCTATCTATTGGAATTCCTAAGATTTGTTTACCCCTTATTTATGATTTCAACTGAACCAATTAATATTGACTAAAATATTAATTCCTTCCGACTAACCTAAATTTTCAAAAATTCTGAAAATTTTCTAACACTTAAAATTATCAGAAAATTTCGCCAAAACCTCCTTTGTACAGCCCTATCTGTAAAATCCCAACTCGCCTCTTTAGGCCTTCTATAACTCAAAAGAAAATCAAACAGCCAAGCGGCTTGCCAATTCGGCTCGTCAAAACCTCATACCCAAAATAAATATAAACCTGTACCTTTTTTGTCGGGCATACCATTATATCCCTATCATCTGTTACCAATTCTGCATATACCATGCCATACCAATCAACTCCAACAGTTTATATCCTCAAATCACATCTCCTTCTTAACTCGAGTTCCATTCTCGATTTTCAAAATTTTAACTCACCAATTCCAATATCATTCTAGATTATTTACTAATCAAATCCAGTTTTATTTAACTTAGTTCAAGTCAAATTTAAATTCCAGAAATTTTAAATCCCTGGGTTCATCTCAAATCATATTTTGAAATCATTACACCAATTCAAAACCTTTGAGTTTCAAAACAACTTGTTTTATCAAAACAATTCAAAATAAAAAATTTGGTAGTAATCCGTCACTTTGAAACTCGAATATCACACTGATGATGTGTACACCATCATCAGAATTATTTCCCAGCGATCGAAGTGAGTTCAATACTATATTTCTCTTTCAATTTGAAAACAATTTCAAACTCTCCCAGGAACTTAAAATTTCCTTATTATAATTCCAAATCTGATTTAAATTCAGATTTACTTCATCTTATTTGACATACTTTACTTATATGAATCCTGATTAGTTATTTATAACCATTTCACGTTTTATAATCTTATTCGATTATAATAACAACCAATACAACCAATTATACTATGTTAATTTCAAAACATATCATGTTGGTTCATCGTATTCGAGTGTTTAGAAACCCCTATCGATATTGTGGTGCCCCACTATCGACCAGAATTCATAAACCACTCAACTAATAAAGCTCCACAACATGAAACAAATTTTTATATCAAATAACAAATACGTTCACTCGTATATATACACTCAACTCAATCTAGGATATTACTAATCCCATCTCTACTGAGTTACGCCACAGAGCCAAGGTAATCGTTAACATTAAGCTCTAATACCAACTGTAGTGACCCGAAAATCCGGTCCAATTTGAGCTGACTAAATAATACAAGTCCAACCCCAAATTGCACTGGAAATTCAAGAAACTAATAGAAAGAAGATAGAGGGTGAGGATAGATAAGATAGAACTATTAGAATAGAAGAAGAAGAACATCATCATCAGAGTAAACACAAATCTCACAGCGGAACGAATAAAATATAACATAACTTTTGAAATACAAACAGTTATATATACAATAGCACTTATCAGAGTACAACACTTACAACAACAGCGGAAATAATAATAGCTATAGAATCCTGAAGCACTACAACAGAAATACCCTTTTGCAACTGCCAAAAACAGTTGTAATACATCTATTACAACTTGCGTCCAGCAATCTTAATATCCGGAGTTGTAATAGCAGGTCTATTTTACAACTGTTTCAGACAGTTGTAAAAATCATTTATTACAAAAATTATTGACAGTTGTAACAGACTTATTGACAACTAGCAATTGCAGTCGTAAAAATTCTTTTCGCAACCGCTTTAAACTATTGTAAAAATCGTTTTCACTAATTGTGGTTAGGTTTATTGCAACAGCTCTAACTGTTGTTATAAGTTCCCTTCACAACAGCTGTTAGCTGTTGCAAAAGACTCACTTATAACTGTTTCCATCAGTTGCGCTAGCAATTTACAACGTTTTATAGGAGTTTTAATACAATCTACTACAACTGAAAATTGCACTCGATGCTTTTATAGCAGACATTAACCATAAAATTTTACAGCATTACAAATAAAACAAATATTTCATTAATAATAACTACAGCAATTTTAAGTTACTTGAAACAACACGAACCATTCACAGTTATAATAGCGAAAACAATTCAAGTTACACCATTTTTGAATTTATAACTTCATTACATAACATAGCCAAATCTAAAACATATATCAATATAAGTACATATACGTACTAATCAAAAGAGATGAACTCGTTATGCCATGCAACAGTAGTCCCAACGCTTGCCCAATAGTATAGATATCGGAAGTAGGCCTGTATAAAATAGCTTGGAGATCCACTACCGTATCAACCCAAACCTTCCAAGCATTTGTTCCTAATGGTACATGGTGCACTAAAACAGCAGGGTCAGTCGATGCAATTTTTACTTCTGAAACAACATTTTTTTTGCCAACCCAATAGTTTGCACTTTCTATAATGATTCTCGACTTGTGTATTACCACCAGTTGGGACATTATTGCTACTCCGATATGACTGCAAAAGAATAACAAACAATTAAATGCACATATAGTTATCAAACAGCATGCACAAATCAATAAATGGAAACAACCTAATATTTGCTTAGAAGTAATCAATAAATGGTATCAACAAATCCTAAACTGAAAACAATTTAAAAGTAAACAAACCACATCTCAAAAAAAATGCTAAAAACTAATCTAAAACACTTGCTTAGTAGTAATCATCCACACCTATAAGTAATTCCTATAGTCACAACTGGTGCTTGATTCCATACACTCATAGTGGATCATGTTCATCTAGGTTCTAACTAGTAACCATCTGCACCCAGAAGTAATCCAGATAATTTTGATGCTACATTTGGAGTTTATATGAATATAATTAATATTTCTAGATTACATGAACAAGTAAGCCCATTTTTAACATGCCCACGTTTCGTTTGTAGTAAAAGTAGAATGCAAACTTAGTTTTCACTGATACATTGGTCCGAAATAAAACAATATGGTTGATTTATGAGTATCTTCAATGATCTTTCAAAATAATACTATTATACTAACTACCTGCAGTGTATTCTTATGCTAGTGGACGCACAGTCATCTACAAACAAATGAAATTATTCTCAAAACAAAGATAAACTTAGAGCAAAACTCATGAAAAATAGATGTGTATCCACAATCAAATAACCAATTATCATGGCATTGATAAAATCAATTTTCAAGTTCACTATTAGTATTCAATTAAGGAGAAGAAAGCATGTCTCCATCTTTAGTAATATGATGCGCTAATTATGTAAAATCAGCAAATTGTTTTGTATTTCAATGCAAATATTTGCAGTTTCATGAAAAGATTCAAGAGAACTTATTTTGTTCATACGAACTTGAGACTAAAATTCAGATTTAACCTCCGATAAAAACAAATTATTATTTTTACTGAAACTAAAAATATGATCATCTTTAAAGCATGATTTTAGTAAGAGTTTTCCCACTAAAAAAGGGATCCAAATTTTTACTTTTGTTCCTAAATAACAGGTACAGTGGAGTACGAAGCAAAAGCTTGTATATATCTATTTTTAATGGAAAAGAAATTGATTGTATTTAAGTGTGGAAAAATATTGAAACAAAATGCAATATTATGCTTCTAAAATCTCTTAAAAAAATTCAACAACCAGAATTTTCAAAGAAAAAAAATCAAAACATATATGAAATGGATAACTATGAAGAGAGAACTGAATCATACGTACAAAGTAGAAAAATTCCTTTTGAAATTTCCCAAGGTAAAAGCAGCCACGCCTATCAAATCAGAGAGAATATCTAGTCAATGACAGCTCAAGACATCCACCAAACTCCCTACTTGGAGGCTTCCTCTTTATCCTGACTTGGGCGGGAAAGCTCTTTCTAGTTTAACAGCGTTCCTGATGAAGATCTGATGTTGTTCAAAATGAAGATATACTCAGAGACCAAAAATAATAGCTAATCACTATGTAAACAAGCTTAATAGCAAGATTTATCACTTATCTACGTAGAACAAGACAGAAAGAAGAGAGATTCATGACTCTAGGAAACATGATTTCAAAGACAATCACAAACTATCCCGTAGTTGTTGTTTCAACACCAAAGAGATGAATAAAGAGAAAGAGAAGCACATATCTAAGATCTGGAAATATCTTGAAGCTTATTCAAGCCATGTGGGCCTAGATCGAGAAAAAAGTAATCTAAGAGTTTCCTTGCTTCTTCCATTTTTAGGGTATCTTGAACCTAGCAAGCTTGTATGTATCTTTGTTTCCTTGAAGTGATTGTTTTGCAATGTGAAAATCCTTATCAACTCTGTTATTCCTGAAAACATTGAATCTTTAAAATAGTATAGAACAGAGCTTTTACTATAATAATAAGCACTCAAATAAAAATATATTCTTTCAAGTAAACGCCCATCAAATAGAATTTACCACTACCTAAATGGAAAGAGTTGCACATCAAATAAAAAACCTAAACTGGGCTAAGACCTGCTCTGGTTGTATCAAATAGACTAATCAAGTTTACAATATAGATTTTAGTTCTGTTCTGGTAACATTTGAAATACCTGTGGCATATTACCACGTGAACAAAACTGTCAAAAATTTGAAGATAACAAAAAGTCAAAAAATTTAAGAAATACCTGTGTTGTATTACTAGGTCAGCCCAATCAACTAAAATATTTTCTGCTTTTAAAGCAGCTTCGGATTTACATCTCGGCTCATGCCCGCTAGTTGTCCTCCATTTAGTTTCTAAATACCTATGTAACAGAATGAGCAATTTGAGATCAAAAATCATGCACAATCTTCTGGCTGCATCACACTACAAATATGTTTCTTGCTTGTTTCTAAATTCAAAACATGAATAATTAAAAAGAATAGTGAAATACATGACCAATCACATCCCATTTTGAATTTTCTTCTAGCTTCAGAGCATGGAACAAATAAAAAACCAATTGCACATGATTATTAATACGTTATCCATTGCAAAAATCTTTAATAACAACTGTGCATACCACTCAATTAATAATAACTAGAATAAAATATGTCATATGATTGAATTCCATAACTTCAACACCATGAACATAGTACAGAAGTCATGCATTACATTTTCATCCAAAAAATAAATAAAAATTAAAAAGAAGTTAACGCTTTTGCTTATGGGTGTTGGTGAAAATGGAATAATGAACTTTGTTATATAGTACATGAATATTATATTGCATTTAGAACATCCCATTTTACAAATAAGCTTCCTTGAAAAACTACACATTGTAAACTAATCTTATTCTAAACAACAATACAAAAATATGCCTTTTTGAGTATGAAAGGGAAAATGTATGTGCATATATATGTAGACCCAATGATTGAGAGACAATAATAGAAAAGGCGCGAGTCTCATGCTTTTGACAACAACAGCAATGGCCAATATAAAGTAAATCCAATGATAGATAGACAACAATATCAAAGGTCAGTCTCATGCTTTTGTTGCCAAAGGAAAGCCTTTGATTGCATCCATGTACCAACCTAGAACAGACAACTGATTGATTATTTATGTGAGATGAAGTTTAGAGTTGGAAACAACATCAAAACGAAAAATACTAATCGGTTATTACCAAAAAAATGAAATAGAAAGCTAAAGTAAAATGGAAAATGAAAAAATCATCTGCGGGTTAGAAAAGGACTTGGATATTTTACAAGACGCAGCTAGTAAAATTATATATGCATATAATTGCTGATATCATGCAAAGAATGTAACAATTTTTTTGAAATCCAAATTCTTAAAGAATGTTAGCATGAGCAGCTAGAGTCAATCACCTTAGTCAATTGTGTTATAGCATATTGTCGAAGACGAACATCGAATGACGACAATTCAACTGAGCCCTGAAGAAAAAAGGAGAAGATTTCAAGATTTAAAAAATGGCATGCTGAAGCTAAAAGAATGATTTATTGAGCAGGTATTAGAACTTTGACAGATACCACATATGCCGATATCTCAAGAGGTGCTGGTGGAAGTTTGGAAGGAATATAAGTGCCAGGCACATAAAAATACACAATTATATAAAGGAAGAACAAAAGGACAGTACATATGGAGCAAGCGCTGAACAAATGGTTATCTACCTTTAAAAAGCATGGTGGTACCTATCTCAATAATAACTCCTTACCTTACCGTTTTACTTCTGTCTAGTACCATGACTGGAATTTAAATATTTTCTATGTTGCCAGTACGACCATCCTCCTGTTTTATGACCGACTGAAAGGCGAAAGGGAACGAAATATATGTTTACTAAAGCTTTTTATAACAAAACCTTACCCTAGCAGCCTTTTCCACGGCAAATGATCCAAAAGACATTAAAAGGCCAATGATCCGAAAGACATGTACCTGAATACCTGAAAACACAATTTAAAAACATAGCAGCAAGTAAATAGTTATTAAGAGGCCAATGATCCAAAAGACACAGCAAAAAGAATAATTACTAGCTTAGAATGTTAGTGCACGAATCAATCCATCCAACAGCTGTGTTTTACAAGAAGACAATAAAACAAACACTTTATTGACAACAGAGTTTCCAAGGGAAAATCCGATCATCTACAGTGAAACTCTAACCAAAATGGATAACTAAGGGTATAAACAGGAACTGGAAAATAAGGGAAGCACTAACATAGAATCGATAAATATAACTGCTAATCAACAACACAACCGACGGATTTTAAAAAATTAAAATAGTAGATGCTATTTAAAATACTTACCCAGAAACGAGCTTCAAAATTACGGCAGTTCCTCACAACGAAACCAAAACGTGTCCTTGTTTAGGTTTCCAATCGCAGCAACTGGTTGTTAAAGGAGATCTGATGGCAATCAAGTGATTCAATTAGGGCTTCGCGAAAGCGACGGTCGTTGAAGGAGATCTGGTGGCAATCAAGCGATTCGATTAGGGTTTCGTGAAAGGAACGATCATTGAAGGAGATTGGTGGATAAAGGAGATCGGTGGATAAAGGAAATTGGTGGATAATTCCGATGAAGGAGATCGGTGGATGATGGAGATCGGTGGATAACGTCGATGGAAGGTGATTTGTTTAAATCGTGGACGAAACATGGAGCAATTCGATGAGGGTTGATATTAAGAATTTCGTGAAAGTGCGGCCTGAAAAAGTTTTGGAGCCTACTTCTAATTTTTTAAGTTAGAAAACCAAGGAATACTAACCTAAGTATTACAACTCCAAAAAACAGTGATTATAAATGGATATTTACAATTGTGTACGAAGTGGCAGTTATTATAGATTTATATTACAACTGCTAGATAAATACAGTTGTTAAAAACGTATTTTAATATGTTTATTTTGTTACAAAGTATCTACCACAACTGCTATTTTATGCAAGTTGTGAATGAACAGTTGTAATATGATTATTTTGTTGTAGTGAAGCCTCCTGCTCCAAGCTCTCCAACTGTATCTATAAAATCACGACTACTTGACTGCCCGTACAAATTTAGGCACCCAAGAGTTTAGGGAAAACAACAAAGTAAACTCCGGGTCAGTCATGGGACTGGTATGAGTAAAACAGTTTAAAACAGTTTGAACAAGTAAACGATATCTCATAAGACCACGCCGTATAACGGAACTGGTTTTTCCCTTATGAGAATCCAAAATATTTTTATATCAAAAACCTTGTGATATTATATTAATGTCTATCAACCACAATATAATAATCATCTAGCAGAAACGCTTTCATCTCACGTTCTACATATATAGTATACAATCAAAACCGCAAGCACGTATTGGGTAATGGATTTCCAACTATGACAAGGTATGGAACCACCTTCCGATCAGTGTACTCTAGGAACAATACACTGGAGTCCAACAAGAACATCTTGCAACTCAGCCACACATGACCGACCACTCATTTCCCTTGAGTGTATCGAATGTACATCACCAACAGATGGGATCAGCAACCGTTCCCGTATATATATATATGGGACAACATTGATAGATTAAAGAAGAAAATGAATATTCTCTAGATAGGTGATTATACACCCTACTACGGTGCGACCGACTTAGCCATGCTGCCTGCCCGATTTCTGTCATTTACCGGATGTGAGGCTAGAAGCTACGCTTACTTTCCATTCATTGATAACACGACCACTTTGAATGCCACATTATTAGATCTGTTAATCATTAGTTGGTTTATACAAATATCTTGGATGTTATGCTTAGGGATAAATCCGTTGCAACCACATATATTTATATAGACCAACCCATTCGATCATTGGAAATACTTTGTCAGACATTCGTCCATTTACGTTCGTTCTGTGACTGAACGAAACCGAAGGCACTATTCAGTACATCCATCTTAGTCCATTGTTATCTAAGTTTATACAACAGCCCTTGTAGTTTACACCGTCTTCAATATATTCAGCATACTTGATTCGCAACGGTTATGCCAAAACGGAGTGGTTCTTCGGATAATAATCCAACCGGTTTCTCCATATTAACAACGTAAATATGGTCAAAACTTGATAGTCTGTGATTTAACTATCAATGAAAACATGTCTGTGTACAAACAACGATCTTATTTCCAAATGGAATTATCGATCAAGTCACCCAACATATAAATATATATTTATATTTATATTTCCTTATTTTCTATGATTAGAAAATATACGTTATTAACATTGGAAAAACATTTCCAATCCTCATTCACGCATCACTAACATTCCACAACTATTAGTCCCTAACTGTAAACTAGTAAGAGAACAATTCTCTAAGTATAAACCCCGAAGGCCGAAACCAACATCTGATGGATACTCAGAAAACGATTCAACTTACTAATCTCTAGTCAGTTTCTAATTTTTGCTTAACTATATTTCTTTAACTCTATTCGATTAACTCTATTTGATTTACTCTAAATGGTTAACTCTAACTGGTTAACTCTAACTGATTAACTCAAACTGGTTAACTCTAACTGTTTAACTCTAAACGATTAACTCAAGTTCGAATAACTTATATTCGATTAACTCCTTTTAATAACGTTTATCCATTTATAAAGATTTACGTTTAGTAACGGTTCTTCACTTTATAAATGATTCCTTTTATAACATCTCATTCTATTATAAATATTTTCCTTTTTAGTTCTATTTATTTCTAAATAATTATTCCTTTATTACTTCAATTCTATTCATTAGATCCTCGTTATAATTTGGTAAGTGAATAAATTTCTCAGTGTTAACCCCGAAGGCCGAAACCAACATCAGATCAACACTTTGAAATTTACTCAACTCAATCAACGTATAACCAGTTCTAATTACTCAAAAACCATATCCTATTCCCTACACCATTTTTAAATCGATTCTATTTATTTTCTAAACAAATATCTCTTTTATAAGATCATTTGATTTTATAAATATTTCTATTTTCAATATACGTTTTGAAAATTCCCTTTTTAAAATCTAGTATTTGTTAGAGTATTTCAAATACCACATGTCAATGATCAACGTCATCCAAACACACATAATCAATAACAGATTATATATCACATCATACATTACAGTATATGAAACAAAACAGTATTCTATATATTGTGGAACCCAGTTGGGTCCCTCCAACCTGCATCCCTGCGTCACAGATGTTAAACAACACGAGTATAAAATATTCTGATAAACAGAATCAATATTCGATTAACGACTTATATATATATCGTTATCGATAATTTCAACTAACTGACTAGCAGTTCAATCAACCAAATCAACACACAGCAGTCAACAGATAATTATCAGTTCTAAAAATACGTTATAAAAATATAACTGTTCAGAGTTGTTGAGTTTTACTCACTTTGGCAGTTCATCGTTAAAGAACAATAAACTATTGTTTGATCTGAATCAAACAGTTTATTTCGTCATAAATTCAAACGAGCTCGAATCCACTCTCAGTCAGCTTCACTGTGAAGCTCTCGTCCATACGGTCCCAACGCAACTTGTTTCGCTAAATTCCGATTACGAATGGACAAGTTATATAATTTCAAAGTTAACACTATTTAATAAAATAAAACTTGAATTAACAAATAAACTTGGGCCTTAACTCATGAAACCGGCCCAGCTCCCCACCGTAACCCAGCAAGCCCATCCCCAAAATGTTAAACTCGTGCACCATCTCATCTTCCCCAAATGTAATTTGCGGTTCTAGTAAAACTCCAAATCACGACCAACATCCCTCCTCTTCCTTTCACTGAAACCGACCTTTATACCACCGAAGTCCTCGTCTTTGATTCCTCAACCACCCTGACGCCACGCTGGAAAACTCGACGGTCTCATCTACTCGGCGTCTCCAAGTTCCTCACGCAGCTATACAGTGTCGATCGACACAAGTAACCACCGTACTTCACCATGAATTCATAAATGAAACTGCTGCTCGCCACGAGTTCGAATCTATACTCGAATTCGAGAATCAATACCCCTATCTCGCTGTCTATTTTGGGGTACTAAAAACCAGCGTTGAACTTTATAAAATACATCCTGGTTGATGTATATTTTATTTTATTTTTATTTGTGAAGAAGTTAAAAATGAATGGGTTTATTTTTATAGGCCATTGGAGTTCTGCACGAGAAGAGGAAATGAAGCAAAGCTGAGTGTGTTTATATAGGGTCGATACTTAATGAGGAAGCAAAAATGGGATGGGATATAAAGACGTAGGTATACAGTGTTCTTCTTAGGGTACAGCTCTGCTGTTGAACTGTTGCTTCCAGTTTGTCCACTTGAATGCATTATGTTTTGACGTTATGATTTGATTATACATGGGCAAGTTGCAATGTCTGTTTAGATTTGTGGTACAGATAGGTTAAATGCGTCTGTACCCTTTCACTTCATAGCCAAGAGGTGTGCAGGGGTATTTACTTCGTGGTGAAGGTAAGGTAGCAGAACATAACTTGATGAAGCAAAGTTGTGCTATATATTGTTTTGATAGACAAGGACTTCAGTATGTGTTTGATGGTGATAGGTGCAATTTCGTGCCCAATTTCATGCGCCCACCATATTGTATATATGCAAATTGTCCACGTATTGAATATTACAACAAAATATAAAACTTGCTTATCTGTACGATATGTTATATGCGTGTATATCCTAGTTATCTCATTCTTCTAATGTGTGGTCACAAGTTCAAGTGTATTTTAACGTATTAAATTGTGATTGTGATTACTCATTAGTTTGTAAGGTTTTAGCTACAAATCCATCCGAGTAGATGCAGATAGGAACCGTGTACAGGTAAAAGGCGGTACTCAAGTGGCAAAAATATGACTTAAAGATCCCATCCTGGAGACTGATCACATCTGCGTTAACATACTCGTGAAGTGATAAAA
This sequence comes from Allium sativum, assembly GCA_030737875.1. NCBI lineage: Eukaryota > Viridiplantae > Streptophyta > Magnoliopsida > Asparagales > Amaryllidaceae > Allium > Allium sativum. The sequence goes on from CM060924.1 coordinate 1,052,754,411, forward strand.
CACAAAACATGTACTCACCATTTTAAGTATTTTAATTGTAGTATAAAACGTCCATTTCGTGCGCAGAAAATGGGTACACGATTTCCTTCTTTAGACCATGGAGAAGCTTTTGATTGTGCGGTTCAAAAAATGATGTGCGTGGCTTAGTTTTGTCACAAATGTTTTTAGGAAAAGGAATGTTCCCAGAATATTCCTTTTGTTAATTCATTTCATGTTTAAAACTAACACATAAAATCTCTAAATTAAGACCTAATACCTATTTCTAGTATAAAAAGATATTCTGGATCCAATGGAACAGGTTTTGTCGAATTCCGACACCGTTTGCGAAAATCCCTTAGAAAATATCGATGAAAAACACCGAGCATTAATTCATTAAAATTACAGAAAAAATCCTAATAATATGCGGCCTTGACGTTTCACTAGACCTCTTCCTAAGGTTTCGTATGAAACTTGTTTCGTTGAATTTCGAGTTCGTTTGACCAGTTAACCATTCAGTTTAGTTTATTTTAAGCTAAAAACAGTGTACCGTACTATGAAATATTCTGTTCACGTAGGGGCTGTTATGGACAGAAACAAAAATACCATTGAAATGAGTGATGTGCTCTGGTCCCAAAAAAAGTAATAATACCGGTAGATGAACTCATATTGTGAAACCCCGAAATGTCGATACAGGGTGCCAAATACTCCAAATAAAAAGTTGCTTATTTAATTAATTAAAAACTACCATAAAATTCTAAAAATTAAATTGTCACTATTTCCCAAAGGAACCTTGTCTGAATTCAAACCCGATCTCTAGTTATATCGAACAAATCGTTATGGTCGATAAACGATTCTATAGCGACTATTTTAAAATTTGATTTGGACATATCTCAAAATCTATACGATGAAATCTCGATTTTTCTCTTCCACTAGAAAGATATACTCCACCAGCTCCGTATGTTTCTTGTTTAACAGAAATTCGATTTAAAACGAATCATGTACACTTAGTTGAAGTTCGAATCACCAAATTAAGAACTACAGCGCCATTTCAAGCTCGATTTTAATTAATATATATATTTTACGTTCAACTGTCGTTATTTAAATAATATATTTGTTATTTAAATAATCAAATAAGTTAATTATTACACCGTCAAATATCCGGGTCATTACATCGCTTGAAGCGAAAACCTAAACCCCAACTTTAATGAAATGGCGGCAGTCCAACGGAACCCTCGACTGTACAATTTTCTCCCTAAAAATCTCTTTAATCGACTTTCACACTTCAGTTTCTTCAATTTCATCCACTAAATCTCTTCTATCAGCAGAATCTTCCATTGTAGCCTGGAACGGAATTCACTGAAGCACTTGTTATCAGCTAATGCCTTGATTTCAGTCATGAACTTCGAAGCTTCCAGTAGTTAGAAAAAGGTAGATCTGGGATGAGATGCTCTCGATCTGACCTGGTATCTTCAAGAAGTAAGCTTTTAGGCTGGTGTTGCTGGATTCTCCATAAGACCAGTCAGGTATGTGATAGACTTAATTGTTTAAATTGCTTTTGTAGCAAGACTCTCTAATTCTTTGGTTATCGACTTGAAGTTGGAATATTCCCATTTGATTTTGTGGAAGAAGACTGTTTGGAGCACTATTGGGGAAGTAGAACTTGAATCTGAAATAAACAAGTGAGAATCTCGCGTTATAGTTCATACTTTTACTAATTTTAGCATTATAATAGTTGAAGACCATTTTACTTACATTATTATCAAGATATTGACTACAGACTCGACTCCCTTAGTATGGGAGCTTGATGTTGAACTTTAATGTTGATATCGGTCCTATCAGCCATATCTAGAACACTGTTATTACTGCTATGAACCTTGTTCAAATCGGGTAAATGGTTATGTTCAGGATATAAATTACTAGATTTATTATAATTAAAATTGGTTTTGTTCGCCTGATTAATCTATTTGGTGATGTCAGGTTTTTTAGCGTCAATGAGGGAGTCAGATGCTTGATAATAGTTGATAGTTGTTTTAGCATTGGGCTTGCTGGATTTAGAAAATGAGGCATTACAATAATTTCTGCAAGTAGGAATTACTGCAAAGTTCTTCATATTTTGTGAGTATCCCTCAACTCTTTTGTTATAGTTGTCCTAATTGTAAATATGCTCATCTTGATGATGACTTGAATTATATGATTGCTTGCTGCATTTTTAGAGAAGAATATTATATTCAGCTAAGGACAACAAGATATACTTGCAAGATTGTTGGTGTGCACATGAACAAGGAAAAAGATATGCTACAGATTTAACAAATTTGTTATTATGCATATCTGTTATTATGGACAAGGAAAAAGACATGCTTTGTCTTGTAATTAACATATCTATTATTATGCAGGAAGAATTACTTGCAAAACAATTAAATGCTCTAAAGTATGAAGTGATGGGATATGAAAATGTTAATGGTGGAGAAAAAGATTCATTTGATCCAGAAAAGCGCATAGATGTCTATGTGTCGTTAATGGGGGAGCAAAGATTTTCAATTCAGGTAATGTTAACTTCTGATTTACTGAAACACACTGTCAAGCGTGAGGTGTTATGATGCTCAAAGTGCATATGACAAACATAAGTGAACATGCTCAAAGTGCAACCTAATATTGTCGTCATTTTACATATACAGCTATTGCATGGTACCAAAGTAAGCATAGAAGAGTTTGAACTTATGAGGGAGTGCATCATGCCACTGGGACGTTTGGCTAAGTATGTTTGCAGCTTGCATGAAATGAATGCTGATGTTTCAAAAGGTTGCATCATGTTTTCTTACGGTTAAGCATATCTAACTTTGTTGATAGAAATTCTCAGGAATTGCTGAAATGGAAGTCAAACACCAAACACTTGTGTTGGAAAAATATATAACATGTTTTAATGTTCGGAGTACGTTGGGAATTTCAGAATATCATATCATGCTTTTGTGAATTTACGGAAAAAACTTATATGGAAGTCCAAAAATACGCTTATGATGTTTTATGTTTCTTGCACAGCAAAGCTAATTATGAAACTGTATTTTCTTATGTTACACCCTTTCTTCGTATGTAGTCATACAAGCTAGCCCTATGAATTTGTACTATTAGAAGCATGTTCACTTATGTTTGTCGTATGCACTTTGAGCATCATAAAAGTAACAAGATAATTGCAAAATTTGAACCAGGCCCTTATGTCAAGTCATGCTTCGAGTAGGAGATCTTGACCGTGCTATAAATTTTATGACTAGGTATTTGGGTGGGAACTTTTGAGGAAGCGAGACAATCCTGGGTGCCAGGTACATGCTATACATGCTTATTATGTCATTTACAGAGAACTATATGCTCCACTGGAGTATGCTTTCATATTGTATGTGTTCAGTCTGATGTGCTTTTATTAGGCAACTACAAAATAAAGTTATATGTTTGCATCTGAGATGCCTTTATTTGCTTTCATGTACTTGATAGCTTTACAAACTAATATCCAGCACCAAATATCTCAAGCCTTACAAACTAAGTTACTTGAGATATCATTGCTTCAGGTTTCTTTAAACCAGTGTTGCTCGCGTTGAAGAGCTTGGTCATGGTTTTGGTGGTCATGTTGCAGTGATGTGTTGATGGACTGGTTCTCTACTTGTTTGGAGCTGGAGAAATATGTAGTAAGAGGTGATGAAGTTGTAGGTCCGTTTTGAGGACAATGTTTTATGCACTTGTACAGTTGGTCGACAGTTGAGACGTAGATATGCAATTTTTGTGGATAACTTGTGCTTGTACTAAGTTGTTTGTAATGGTCAAGTATGTAATAATGCACGAAATGTTTTTTTACAACTTATTGTTTGTAATACTGAAAATTTGAGTATTTTAGTAAATTAGTTTGCAAATAATTGGAGTATCTGATTTGCTTATGGAGTATTGCTACATTTAGTGTATTGTTCATTTCAATTACAAAAGGTCTATTTTTTTTTAAATGCAACTATCAATCACAACTGTGCATAACTTTTGTAATAAAGTTTATTACAACGGTGGGAAAAAGTTGTAAAATATATATATTACAACAGGTTTGCAACGGTGCGAAAAAAATATAAACATATTACAACGGTGTTGCAATGGTGCAAAAAAGTTGTAAAAGATTTTAGTCTATTACAACTTCTTAATACACGACGGTTAGCCCACTGTTGTAAAATGTATATTACAACGGTGTTCCACCGTTGTAATAGGGTCATTTTGTTGTAGTGTTAGTGTGGGATTCTACAAGAACAAAGGAGGGATAAATGTCCTTAATAAGTCTAAAAACCTTTTAAAGGTGTATCACATAAACACCTTAAGAGATTTACCTATATAAGTATGGAAATCAGGCCTTTTCATAGGAAAGTAAGACTGCTTTCTAAATTAGACTCATGAACCAGGATTAAAAGCACATGGCCATTAACGTTTGAAGCAATACAAAACATTCTAACTAAGAAATTAAACATGTGCGATTGTTCCAGTTTTATCATTAAGGTATACGTGATTCAAGACCTGTTCACCATAAAATCTCGATAGAACTTTGAATGATTTACACTTAGTAAAGATTCAAATCCAAAAGATACCTTTTATTTATGTGTTGTTTTAACGATGATGCAAAAATTGATCTTAGATCTACAGTGGCTTGATCCTACTTGGGTATGTAGGAAGTCAAATTAGTGATTCAACCATCCAATTATTTATTTTTCTTATTTTGAAAATAAGGGGAGATTGTTAGAAATATTCAAAATTTTCTTCGGGGGTTGGGTTTGCTTTTGAAGAAGGAAGAAAGAGAGATAGGAAGCAGAGTAAATGCATTGGTCCCACATCATGGGAAATTAAAGAGCAATCTAGTATGAATAGAGTTCTCACAAGTGTGTTATAGCCTTGGGGCTTCCAAATGGATGTTTGTTATGAGGAGGGAGGCCATGCCTCATTACAACACAAGCGAGCGCCGCCCCCGCCGTCGACCGAACCAACCCAGGTATGGTACAGGTTTCAGATACAATAATATATTTTTGGATCAAGTATGAAGACAGTAACAAGTTGGGACTGTTACAGACCCAAAACGAATTTTGTTGAGTACTCGAAACGTTTTCTGAACGTTGGAAATAGAAAAGGGTGTGCTAGTTCAGTTCGTAATGTATTCAAAGTGCTGCAAACGAAGCCAGTTCTGAACAGTCATGACTCCTGGTCAACCGTCGCTTCCCTCCGCGGGCTATAAATAGCCACGCCGAATTCAGTTTCAAATATTCTATACTCTGAAATCTTCTTCTTCCACTCGTATTTTGCAACGCAATTAAAGCGTTTAAAACACTGCGTCATTGTAACGCCTCCAAGGTGTTAATTATCTCAGAAGCATTGCAAATTTGATCTTCTTCCTCCTTTTTTTCTATTCTCTTCTTGCATCATCAGAAATAAATATCATAGAGTGTTCTTGATATGATCAAAGTCGTACAAACTTTGAATCCGGTTACATCGTTCCAAGGATCCATTGAATACTGAAAGTTGATAGTTCGATAATCTGTTTGTACATGGTTGGTTGAACTATTGTCTGGAAAAAAAATCTATTCCAAAGGTCTTTGAAGTATCGCAATATCTTCCTTCAGATCGTCTTAAACTACAAAATCCCCAACAATGCTTTGCCAACAGTATTTTAGATTTTTGATGGCTTTAGAATCTTACTTGGAATGTCAGGAAATATCTGCTGGATACGTCAGGTGCATGTGTGTGCGTGTGTGTATATATATATATATATATATATGTGTGTGTGTGTGCGTGCGCGCGTGTGTTCGAGCGCGCGTGTGTATTATATCGGTTACGTTTACGTTGGATTTGAAATTTTTGGCCACTGAAATGCGAGATTTTCTTTGATTATGTTGTAGGTTTGTACTTGGTTTGTTCTAGATCAGAAGATAACACAAGAATGGAATGTTATTATAAAGAATTATTGGATTTGATTTTAGAATTTAAGAGTGTTGTTGACCTCCCGACCCATACGTCTCTGTTTTTTGTTTGCTTCTGTGTAATGTCGCATGTGATGGGAAGCGTTTGTGAAGTTTTTTATTCCGTATCACTTATTTTGCATTTGTATATACGTTAATGGACCTTTAGCAATACATAGTTTTGATACTAGGTTTTGACATTGGATATAACATTAGATATACACCACAGAAAACGTGTTAAAAGCATTTTAGGAAATTAAGGTAAAACATGTTGTCTACTCCTAAATACATTTAATTTAGTTCTTCATTAATTTGAGCTAAAAACATAATATATTCCATTAAATATTAGTTAAAGCATAATAATATTTTCACCTTCTTTTCAATGTGTTGCACCTACCGTTAATGCATACCATAGCTTTGAATTAGTTTTTATTTCCATCAAATGAACATAATTATTTTTTATGTAGGGATGGATGGTGCAAGGTGTATAGGACAATTTTTGTTGTTGTAATGAACATGTTGATTACACGTTTGGCCGCTTATATGGATGTAGTTTAGCAAGATGGTAATGTTCTTGGTCTTTTAGATGTATTCATTGTATAAATGAATTGAACCGTTTATTACTAGCAATAAGTTGTAATGTAATGATGTCAGAAATGATTTAAAAAATGATTTAGTTATATACCATGTATTGTGATATGTTTGAATTAATATGCTTTTATATTTTTATTTTTAGTCTCATATCATGAATAAGTTTAATCACTAACTCTGAGACCTATATATTAATAAGCTAATGTAAAGTAACTAATATCATGAATGAATAAAAATCTCTTCCCTTCGTTCTCTTGAATGAACTGTAAAGGTGGATACCCAGTGCCAAAGGCTCTCGTACTCAAGAGCGAGAGGACCTCCTAGGTCAGTCTCCCGTCCTGGTACTATTCTCACGGCTTTCCGGGCTCTGGGGGTGGTCGATTAGTGCCAAAGCCTTTCCCTCACATATATAAAGAGGCCGGGACTCGAACCTGCGCGCTCCAGATTACCAGCCGGGTAACTTTGCCGTTGCGCCAGACACCACCTTTTGAATGAACTCTGATTTCTTTATTTTATAACATGTTATCAACAATACATATATGCAAACTTTTGGAATGGCATATCAGTATGCAATATTTTTTTATTAAAAATTACATAATAACTACTTTTACAATAGCATAAAATATTACTACTATGGTTTTTTTGGTGACTACTTTTGAAATACCATATCAATGATTAAATATAGTAAAAAATAAATGGATATGCTAAATAGCTAGATAAAAGAAAAAACCTATTTCTTTACGGTCATTGGATGCGACCAGAAACTATAGCCACTTTATTTACAGATATTCAATGATCAAGAAATGTAAAGCGTGAATAATGCGGCTACAGTGTGTATCCTGCCTTGGTCATTAATTATCTGTAAATAACGTGGATACAGTGTTTGACATTACAACTCTAGGCTTATTGTATTTTTGTGTTTTTTTGTTTAGCAATTGAAAATGCTCACCAGTTTATGTATTATTTTTTTGTGTTGTATAATGGTTGTTACAGAAGTATTCTCAAAAGGATGATCGGAACTGTCTAACTCATTCAAAAGCTATTCTGAATTATCTAACATAGATTCTTGATTAAATATCTCGTGTTGTTTTCATCATCGAGTCTTACATCATTGGAAGACAACATATTGTGGCTACAGTGAATGACTTTGACTGGACATTGTAGCATGTTTAATGTTTAACATTCAATATTGATGAAAGTTCAAACTCAATATTTTAAAATATTAAATTTAGTTAAGTATTTAGGTATGGTTAACAAGCTGCCAAACCGTAATTTTTTTTTGAAAATTTAATTTAAAATATCTAAAAATGTACAAGACCAAATAAAGAATTGTGACTTTGGTTTAAAAGTTACATTCTAATAAGTCCCAGAGAGTCTTGTTTGGAAGGATTACGACTATTTTGGATATTATATACCAATTCAAACTTTATTTCAAAAAATGACGAGCTGCCACTGTGCGACAAGATCTTATTAATTTAGTTATTCAAACTTTATAAGCAGAGGACACCCAGACTTGTTTAGATTAATAGGAAGCTATTTTGAATTATCTAACATTGACCCCATTAAGAGGAAATCTTACATGGCTGCAGTGTGACGACCGCCCATAACTCTTGCACTAGACCAGAGGAATAATGCGCTGAAAGGTGTGCAAGACAGCTATGGACAATCATCAAGGTAGGTAAATACATTGCGGACCCCATCGTATAACTCACAACGCAAGGATAAAATATAATAGAACATATACAACATGCAATAATAGAGAAGCACATTTGAGCAGAAGCTTGAAACTTTCATAACAACTAGAAAGCATATCCATAAGACTTTGGATTACAACACAAATGTCTGTACAAATTGGGCTCACTACAACACTTAACAAACAGCGGAAATAGAAATACAACATAATAGCAAAATAACTTGCTAGACTCCTACTCGCCATCGCACAACAGCATCGTCCTCATTAAGCTCTACTACCTGTAACATGTTACTCAGTATGCCCTTCCAAAAATCGGATGAACAACACAAAGTAATAAGAGGAAATATAAAACCTTGAGTCAGACAACAATCTTAATGAGCGATAATAAACTATCTACCATCATCAACAAAGTATATTGGAATAGGTAGATTAACCAATCAATCTACCCAAAACACCAAAGAAGTAACCCAAACTCATCTTCCCCACATCTGACAGTGATAGCCTTTACGAAACAAGAATTTAGAAAGAATATACATCCATAACAATCGATTATCAATCATAGACCATCCTAATTGATACCGACACCTCTCTAGCACAAGCTCAGAAGGCATAAACCAATATCAAACAAGCAGCCAAGAGATATCTCCTCCAACGTCGAATAATCTACACAAGATGATACAAGGAAAATAACCATCATCCATGACTCTGGCTATTACAACCAATCCGCTCTGAAACCATCGTTAATCGCATGACCGACTAAATTTTTTGTCATCAACTGTCAAGGGCTAATGGTAACCCCGGTTCTAGTAAAACTCCCTACGCCATACAACAAAACGTATCTAGGCCTGTCGAGCTGCCCAAGGTATTCGACCATACAATCGGTCTTTTAGGCGTCCCTATTATACCCGTTCTTTGAGTCCGCTAGAACCTACGACAACGGTAATTTCTCAGCCTTCAACATCTCTTGCAATCTGGCCTGAGGACTGTTCGTAAGATCAAGTTCAACTCCCGAGCAACCATTATCCACTAACTCACCCCCTGGAGTCGGCTTCACAATCGTTGTATTACGACGATCAATGAACACATCACATCGCTTCGACATTCCCTCTCGAATTCACTTTGAAGTCACAACCACCATTAAGCCAAAACATACATCATTTGGTCAATATTCGATCCATAACATTTCAGCCCAACTCATCAGGTAACGAACGACCCCACTCCTTAGGCCACGAACAACACGACTCCTTAGGTTACGAACTATCCGACTCCGTAGGTCATGGAAGACCCAACTCCTTAGGTCAGCAATGACCTATGTTTGGACGACCTGAACATGAGCGACCCATAGGAGCCAACAACCTGACTCTACCTTGCATTTGCACCATCTAACCGACCCACTTTGGATGACCCATGCTACATCAACCTGAATAACCTATGACCTGCCACGCCCGTGACTCGCCTTTGCAAGGCCATCAACGCGATTGACCTACTCCGAACGACCTGACTTCTACGCCTTACCATTTGTAGATGAGCGACATGAAGCAGCTCCAACGAGCCGACCTACTATTAGATGACCTGACTCATTTCTTGAGTAACAAGCTATGACCTAAGCTCATGCTATTCTTCGACGACCTAGGAAAAACGACCCGACTCCATATCTGATCAAAATAACTCTAAACTTGACCTAATCTTCAACAACATCGATGCGACCAAATCATCCAATTCAACCATAAACATTTTATGAAATCGTTAACAACATCAAAATGAAAATTACTCATCAATAATCATATAAAATGCACCAAAATCTTGATAAATGAACGAATAAACAAAACAATGGATCTAACTTGCATAAACAAATGAATTAACATAAGAATTACCATTTTTAAGTTGCTAGATTAGATCCTATAGTAATTCAAATGAAAATATGCTTATCATGATGTAGATCGAGGCGAAAACAACTTAAAATGATGAAAATATGAACAAACAACCCATATACTTGATTGAATCCATGTGAGAGATGTTTATCTGTCACCAGATCTTCAAAACAACAAGGAAACACTTGATTCTAAATCCAGATAGCGAAGAATTAGCTTCGAACTCTTCAATTTGGTGAAATCTCACTTCTCTTGATGTAGATCTTACTTTGATTGATGTAAATCTTTGATCTTGTTCCTTACCTCTAGATATTAAGGGTGGAAAAGTGTATTTGATTGAGCAAGGAGGATCACGAGCTAAACCAAATGAGAGAATGAAGAATGTAAACTATTCTTTATGCCTATAACCCCCTATTGATAGCCTTCTACGATCCCACTAATGGGCCATACCAAATCAGCCCATCGGTGGCTTATAAAATCTAAACAGAAATTGTGAATCACTAAAATAGCGATTCCCCCCGAACCGTTGAACCAAATCTTTAATGTGACCAATCTACGGAATTGGAAACACCATTTCCTTTCCAATTAAATTGATTTTTGCACCTGATTCAATCCCAATCAAAAGTTATTCCCTGTTCAATACTGATAGGAGCAAAATGGTCATAAAAAATTGGTAAAAAATTGGGACATGTCTCACATCCCCATAAAAAACATATCATAATATGAGAATGATCCAACTCTCAGGGAATAAAATAAAAATAGTTTACGATCCTCTGATACGTAAAATGCGGGCTATTACATTCTCCCCTCCTTAGGGCTTTTGCCTCCGAAATTCGAAATAATCATAAACAACCAAAACAATTCCGAATGCCTACCATCCATAAGCAGTCAATTTTACCATCCAAACAAGCATCTATCAAGCCATGCATCCATAGCCTTATCCTATCATGTAGAATTCTATAAACAACAATAATAGTACAAGTTACAACTAGGTCAGAATGACACGACATCCATGAGTCATAAAAATGAAGAGTTCTGGATGGGTCGTCTTCATACTCTCTTCCGTCTCCTACGTACAATCGTCGCCATCCTCACTCTATTGTACCTTGACTAACTTAACCGACTTCCTCCAAAGTTGTTTTGTGTCATTCCCCACCACATGAATTGACTTATGAGGTCTCGCAACTACAGTCTCTACGTCTAGGTCTTCGTACTGTTCCGGAGATACCACCACATTTGAATCATGCACGCACCTCTATGGAAACGACATCTGGAAAACATTATTCACACTTGACATCTTCTCGGGTAACTCCAATCTATACGTGAGCTTTCCAATCCAGTCGATTATCGGAAACGGTCCAACAAATCTTGGGGCCAACATTCCTTTACTTCCGAACCGAACAACATGTTTAAACGGCTAAATCTTCACGAATACCATGTCGCCAACGTCGAATTCCAAATCTTTTCGACGCTTATTGGCATACTTTTCTGATGGTCTTGGGCTGCTTTCATTCATTGCCAAACGTTCTCAATACAATCCAGTGTCTCTCTAATCATCTCAGGCCCAAGTATTAGCTTATCTCCAGTTTCTAACCAACATGCTGGAGAAATACATGGTCTCTCATACAATGCCTCATATGGTGCCATTTTAATGCTAGACTAGTAACTATTGTTAGTTGAAAACTCGACTAGATGTAAATGGTCTTCCCGCGGTCCCTAGAAATCTAACATACAAGCTCTTAGGAGATCTTCCAAAACTCAGTTAACCCTATCAGTTTGACTATCGATTTAGGGATGATAAACCGCACTGAAACACAACTCGGTTTCTAAAGTCTTTTGCAAACTTCTCCAAAATCCACTCGTGAACAATGGATCTTGATCACTCACTATGCTCTTTGAGATACCATGGAATCGAACTATCCATTTAATATAAAGATCAGCGAACTTTGATGCTGTCCAAGTCGATTTGACAGGAATAAACCTTGCACTTTTGGTCAAGCGATCCACTTTGATCCATTCCAACTCATACCGTGTTCTGAAACCAAATCCTTCCAGGTACTTGAGGCTTTTCCTTTCTAAAAACATCGCTCCTAAACTTGCATGTCTTCAACTCAATGAATTTGCAACTGCGTTACCTTTACGAGGAGTATAGGCTATGACAAAATCATATGATGCCAGAAACTCTAACCATCGCTGCCGCCGAAGATTTAGATCCTTTTGGGAGAAAAGGTACTTCAACGACTTGTAATCCGTAGACAACTCGAATCGAACTCCCAACATGTAATGTCTCCACATCTTCAGAGAAAACACAATTGCCGCCAACTCCAAATCATGAGTTGGATAATTCCTTTCATGCGGCTTCAGCTGTCGACTTGCGTAGGCCACAACTTTATCCTTCTGCATCAGCACTGCTCCAATTCTGGTACCACATGCATTGGTGTATACCACAATCTTTTCATTCCCACTTAGAATGGTTAAAACAGGAGCACTCATCAATCTCTCCTTCAGGATTCCAAAAGCTTGCTCACAATTTGCAATCCGTGTGAACATTTGGTTCTTCTTCGTCAATCTTGTTAACGGTGCAGCTATCATTAAGAAGTCCTTGATAAACCATAGGTAATAACCTGGCAATCCAAAGAATCTTCTCACGTCCGTCGCGTTCTTAGGTCTAACCCAGTCCTATATTGGTGCCACTTTAGCGGTGTCAATCGCTATTACATTACCAGAAACAACATGGCCTAAGAATCTAACTTCACTCTTCTAGAAGTGACACTTTGAAAACATATCTCTTAGCTGATGCTTTCGTAAGATTTCCAAAACAACTCTCAAGTGCGTCTCATGTTCTTCCTCGTTCCGAGAGTAAACCAGAATGTCATCCACGAACTTATTAACTGATCTCTGAAAACCCTATTCTTAAGATCCAAAAAATACACTGGTGCATTAGTCAACCCGAATGGCATCACCAACCATTAGAAGAAAGTAGATGGTCTTCTAAAAGTAGTATTTGGCAAACTATCCTTTGACACTCTCAATTGGTAAAATCCCGTTGCTAAATCCATCTGCAAAAACACTTTAGCTTTGTGAAGCTATCGAACAAGTCATCGATCCTCGGCAACAGATACTTGTTATTCGTGGTCACCTTGTTTGGATCAAAGTAATTCACAAAAAATCTCAAAGATCCATTAGCCTTGGTTGCAAACATAACTGGTGCTCCCCATTCGAATACACTCCTCCAAATGAATACTTTTCCCAAAAGGTTACGAAATTGCATCTCTATGTAACGACCCACATTCTATGTATCAGAGGATCAAGATTATTTATTTTATTTTCATATGAAGTCATATGGTCATGTAACTTTGGGAAACGACTATTGGGGTCATTTCCCACACTGACGATTTTTGCCGAATTTTAAATGACTGTTGTACCCCTGGAGAATCTTGTTTCGCCTATAACTTTTGACTAGTAAGAAGTTTTGACCTAAAACAACTTCCATTGGATTTAGATGATGGTTTCCCATTCCATAGAGTGGACACATTAATCATACGGCTGAAATAAGATTTGAAGATGGAAAAACAGCCTAATTGGGCTTAATTAAGTGATTAGCCGCTAAGCCCATAACTCATTTCGGGATTAGGGTAATGAAAGGGATGATAGGAGTTGGAGAATCATCTCCTTTCATTTTTCTAGCTGCCACAAACCTTTCTCTAGCCCTAATCATGGCTTTCATCTTACAAATCTCTCTCTAATCACTTTCTAATCACTAGTTGATCAAATCTACAAAAAATCAAGCCAAATTAGCACTAAATTCAAGATAGAGCTGTTGCATCACATTGGTATCCAAGCCAAATCAGTAAAAGTTTCAGAACTAACATTTATTTTTGGCTAAGGTGAGTGATTAACATGTTTATACACTAATTATGGCTAATTAGGGGCAATTAATGATAATTACCGAAATTATACATCTAAAAATTCTAGAAAAATATGTGAAAATTCTAAAATCATATTTTATGTCATTGGTTTGAAATTGGTTTAATTTGGAGTAAGTTTGCTCATCCTATAGTTAGACATGGTTAAGGGGAAAATCACATGGAAATCATGGTTTTGGGTACGTTTGATATAAATTAACATGTGAAATTGTTGTTTTGATGTTTTTGGTTGACTCTACATGTTACTACGGTTGTTTGGTATGTCTTAAGATTGCATAAGGAAGTTAGAAGAGTGGAAAATGCCGTTGTTTGACGAAAATAGCTTGCTGGAAAAATTGTAGAGTTCCGGTCCGGTTAGGAGGAGGAGACCCGATCTGAACCGGATAGGAGGAGGAGACCCGATCCGAACCGGATTGGAGGAGGAGACCCAAACCGAACCGGATATGAGGAAGAGACCCGAACCGAATCGGATAGGAGGAGGAGACCTGAACTTAATCGGATAGGAGGAGGAGACCCGAACCGAACCAGATAGGAGGAGGAGACCCGAACCGAACCGGATAGGAGGAGGGCCCGAAACAAACCGGATAGGAGGCGGACCCGAACCGAACCGGATAAGAGGAAGAGTCCCGAACCGAATCAGATAGGAGGAAGAGACCCAAACCGAACCAGATAGGAGGAAGATACCTGAACCGAACCGGATATGAGGAGGTGACCCGAACCGAACCAGATAGAAGGAAGAGACCCGAAACGAACCAGATAGGAGATTACAAACCGAACCGAACACCAATACGACCAAAACCTAAGACGCAAGGAAGTCCAAATGGGAAGTTACTACTCAGGATCCAGATGGGAACCTACGGGTTAACTTCTAGAGTTGGACTTTGTTGCGCGACGTGTGCAAAGGGGTTATCGATATCATAACTTTGGTTCACTATTAAGAGAGGGGGTATTGTAACACCCCACCTCCGCTAGGGTCACTCTTTCGGGGGCACTAGCTTCTGGGGGGCGTTAGAACTGGGTAAGCATGCATAATGATATATCAAGGCAGAACAAGAACATAAATGTACATATGTAAAACAGAGTAAGTGAGAATAAAACAGTGGAATATCTCAAACCATCTCAAAACAAGTCTAGTACATCATAAAGTCAACTGCCAAAATAAACATGTCTAGTACATCATAAACAGAAATACTGAAATACATAGTGCTATCCCAAAAATAAAGATGATAAACCATAGCGAGCTCAATGTCCAGACATACATGAGCTATCCAGCGAACAAGCAAGCGATCCAAGCTAAGCACCACTGTTCCCTCCTTGAGAACCTGGGGGGGGGGGAAACGGAAGAAAAGAAGCGAAAGAAAACAGGTCAGTCAAAAAGACTGGTAAGCCCTACTACGATCAGTCTATAAACTAATAAAGTTAACATCATGATGAAAACTGAGATGAACATACTGGCAATAGATAAAGGTGTCATCACATAAAGAAGATTAAGCTTTGCACCACAGTGTACTAGCAAACTAACATAATAGGTATTGATCCCTCAGCCCAAACTTTGGCCCAATAGCATGAGGTTACCTTAATACAAGGTCCAGCCCAACGGTCTAGTCGATCGGCTCCCTATAAACCTAACACGTCAAGTGTTGGTGTCCATACGGCCCACATATGGTTGTAGTCAGACTGTGCTGGGTCCACCTTCGGGTGTATCAAGCCCTCGGGTGTCAACCCCAGACACCTAAGCAATAATGCACAGTCTAAACCTACTGGTACCCGTGCCTCGAGTTTGTCCAATACCGGACTACGTGCACGTCCGTAGCCCGCCTGGACCCGCACCGCTGTACCACTCAGCCGTCGCTTTGGTCGCTTACATCAGTCCAGTAATCGTGCCCCGCCCTAGCCTAGCCTCTAGGGTTGTGAATGATACCCAACTGGGATTACTGCTGGAACAGACCACGTTGCTAGGGTTTTCTAAGAGGGTTAAGTGTGGTTTAACCCCTCACTAATCATGGATTAAATTAGTTAAGTGTAACCAACAGTTCACCACTTAACCCCATCTAATCCCTCGTATCCCCAAAATTTGTTAAGTATTAGTGGGCCATGACTTAACCCTAATCATGAGGCATTAATTAATTTAATTGTGCCTTAACCTCTCACATTAGACTTTGTTGCGGTTACTAGTTAAGCCGGGCGGGTCCGGGTAGCTTTACACCACAATTTGGTCTAACCTCGGGTCCAAGGCACACATGACCAACTTCTCACATTGGGTCCTATTGTTTGTAGCAACCAGTTAAGCCGGTCGGTTCCGGGTAGGTTTACGCACAAACTCAACCCAACCTCGAGTTGGCCACACTTATGTTTTCTAAGTGTCATGTCCACTTTATTTTCAAAACATAATCACAAGTTTAACAAATACTTGGGTAGACCTAACTTAATAGGTAAATTCCCAAGGGGTAGACCTAACTTAATAGGTAAATTCCCAATCTTATATTTTCATGTATTTTAAGTTTTACCCAAAAACCCCCCAACGTCATCCTATCGCTTACATATTCGTCATAACGCATAAAGGATAGAAAGAGGGAACTTGGCACAACATACATGATAAATTTTATATCATAATAAGCATGCATAACATGTTGGACTTGCATAACTTAGCATAGTGAACTTGCATAAACATGCATAACTTGTTAAACTTGCAAATCATGGCATAGTGAACTTGCATAAACATGCATAACTTGTTAAACTTGCAAATCATGGCATAGTGAACTTGCATAATCATGCATAACTTGTTAAACTTGCAAATCATGGCATAGTGAACTTGCATAAACATGCATAACTTGTTAAACTTGCAAATCATGGCATAGTGAACTTGCATAAACATGCATAACTTATTAATCATGCATAACATAGCATAGTGAACTCGCACAAGCATGCATAACTTATTAAACATGCATAACATAGCATAGTGAACTCGCATAAGCATGCATAACTTATTAAACATGCATAAATCCCAACTTTCATCACATATTAACTTTAGAGTTTCTAAAATGAAGGTAAGAGGGCTTACAAATATTATGAAGACACAAATCTACTAATAAAGATTGAGAAGCCCTTTATGCAAGCATAAAAACCCAAAACAAAGCTCCAATTAACAAAAATCCCAAAAACTCTAGCTTAGCAAATAAAGCTTGCAACTTGATGATGTATGCAAGCTAATGATCATTCATACAACTTAGAAATGCTTGTATGAACATCAAAATCTTCATAGAAATGATTTTTGAAGAGGGTGGAGGCTAGGGTTTTTAGGTGGAGGCCATTTGAGGATTCAATTTGACATAGTTTGGTTGCTAGAATGAATAATGAGGTTTTAGGGTAGGATTAGGGGCTTATTTATATAAGATTAGAGTGTTTTTAGCCCTAGGATTAACCCTAGGTTAGTTTAGGTCCGTCAGATTTCGGAATTCTCTAGAACCAAGCCACAAGACCAAGCCCAAATCAAAATGGTGCGCCAGGCAAAACTGCCCGGCCACCCCGTGTCGACAGGGCTGTCGAGAGGGCAGTCGACACCCTTAGACCCCTGTCGACATGCCTGTCGACATGGGGGTCTTGGCGGGAGTTTTCCCGCCTGACGCCAGTTAGCCCTAATCCTTGTTTTTAATTTAAAATTTAAATCTGTTTTTAACATGGAAATTTCTGAAAACTTCAATGGGCCTTAACTGGGTCATACGGACTCCGATTTTCGAAAACTCGGACTCTATTTCGCGTATTTTTCCGAGACGAACGCAATGGCATAGCCCATTTCCCTTGATTCAGATTTTAGAATTAATTTCTGCCTCGATTTACGTTATAACAGGTTATTGAAAATACGGGTTGTTACATTCTCCCCTCCTTAAAGGATTTCGTCCCCGAAATCTTCAAGTTAGGAAGAACATATCCTACCATCCAACATCCATCTACTCAAAACATCATCCACGAGCAACCATTGTCCTTAAAAGATTCTAAATGCTGTATGAACATATGCAAAAGTGTGTGTATATGTACTTATCTAATGCAAAGATCAATGCAGAATATGTTAGTGAAATGTATCCATATGTATGCAAATCCCTAACATAATGTATAATATCTACATGCGTGCTCAATCATACATCCATATGCAACATCCATGTGATTGCATACAAATTTCATCCAAGAATAAGCATAAACACTCATTCACATGCAATATGAGGAGTGTGTGAGCCGATCTAGTGCCTAATGTGTATCATGCATCCACGAGTAACCACTTGCAAACACTTGCAACCACTTGCAACCATCAAACATAACATGTCTCAAGCACATGTTTCATCCAAAGGGTTTCTACCTAAGGTTCTCATGACAAGATTAGCACGATAACTAGATAAACATGGATAGCAAAGAGAAAGATATGCTAACAAAGGAAAGAGATTGAGAGTGTACCCTCAAAAAGGAATGGATAAAGCCCACGCATCTTCTCCTCGGTTTCCCAAGTTGCGTCTTCTTCGGCTTCACCCCATTGAACCTTCACCAACCCGACCTCTCGATTCCTTAGCTTCTTGGTCTCCGTCCCCAAGATACGAATCGGAGCTCTCCTCAAAGTTGCCTCTTTCTCTACTTCCACGTCTTCAAGAACGCTAGGTTCAACCACCTCAGCGGACTCATGTAGGCACTTTCGGAGATGCGAGACATGAAAGACATTATGCACTCCGGACAGCTTCTCGGGCAATTGCACTTTATAAGCCATCTTCCCAATCCTCTCTATGATAGGGAAGGATCCAACAAATCTCGGTGCTAACTTCCCAACAGCTCCAAATCGGACCACATTCCGCAAAGGAGAAACCTTTACGAAAACCATATCCCCAACATCAAACTCCAAATCGGATCTTCGCTTGTCCGCATAGGATTTCTGTCGGTCTTGGGCCGCTTTCATTCGTCTTCGAATCAACTCGATCTTCTTGGATGTGTCTCTAATCATGTCAGGCCCAAGTATGAGCTTCTCTGTAGTCTCCCACCAACATGTAGGCGACTTGCACGGCCTCCCATATAAAGCTTCAAATGGTTCCATCCCTATGCTTGCCTGATAACTGTTATTATATGCAAACTCAACAAGAGGAAGATGGTCTTCCCAAGCACCACCAAAATCCAGAATGCAAAGCCTCAACAAGTCCTCAAGTACCCTATTCACCCTTTCTGTTTGGCCGTCCGTTTGTGGGTGATAGGCCGTACTCAAGTTCAACCTCGTGCCCATAGCTTCCTGCAAACTGTTCCAGAACTGACTAGTAAAGATGGGGTCTCGGTCACTGACTATGCTGGAAGGGACTCCATGTAGACGTACTATCTCACGAAGATATACTGATGCTAGTCCAGATGCGGTCCTTTTGCTCTTTACTGGAATGAAATGAGCACTCTTCGTAAGTCTATCTACAATAACCCAAATGCTCGTATTCCCTTTCCTTGACCTTGGAAGCCCATCAATAAAGTCCATGGAGATACTCTCCCACTTCCAAAGCGGGACCTCTAGAGGATGCAATAGCCCACCAGGCTTCTTCGACTCGGCTTTTACTCTCTGACAAACAACACATCTAGAGACAAACTCTGCCACATCCTTCTTCATCCCAGGCCAGAAGAAAATGCGCTTCATATCCTTATACATCTTATCTCCACCCGGATGTATAGTCAACTTGGAGCGATGTGCTTCATCAAGAACTTTCCTCACCAAGTCTTCCACCATCGGAACACAAAGCCTTCCGTCTCTCCTCAGCCAACCCTTATCATCTATAGAATATCGAGCAAGGTGACTAGATGTCTCCCCTCGAATCAGCTTATCCATAATCTCAATTATCTGAGGGTCTTCCTTCTGCGAAGCCCCAACCTGATCCAGAAGGGTAGGCCTGAGCTCAAGAGATGCTAAAGAACCGGTCATCGACTCCATCGCCAAAGAGAAATCAAAGGTTGCCAAGAACTCTAAATTCTTCATCTCAACAAATAGAGGACTTAGTGTCAACCTTTTTCTACTCAACGCATCCGCTACAACATTCCCCTTGCCAGGGGTATAGGCTATATCAAAATCATAGGACGCCAAAAATTCCATCCATCTTTGCTGCCTCAAGTTCAGATCCTTCTGCGAAAAGAGATACTTCAAAGACTTATGATCAGTATACAGCTCAAACCTCTCTCCCAGAAGATAATGACGCCAAGCCTTGAGTGCATATACTATCGCTGCCAGCTCTAGATCATGAGTAGGATACTTCTTCTCATGCACCTTGAGTTGCCTACCACCAAGACATATAACTCTGCCCTCTTGCATCAGAACGGCGCCCAATCCCGTGCCACAGGCATTAGTGTACACGGTAAACATCTTACCACCATCGGGTAAAGCTAGAACTGGTGCTGAGGTAAGGGCTCTCTTGAGTCTCTGAAAAGCAAGCTCACAGTCCATATCCCAAGCAAAAACTAAGTTCTTCTTCGTCAACTTAGTAAGAGGAGCGGATATCTTCGCGAAGTCCTTGATGAACTTCCGGTAAAAACCCGCAAGACCTAGAAAACTTCTCACCTCGGTTGCATTCCTTGGAGTCTTCCAATCCTGAACTGCAACCACCTTAGCGGGATCCACCGCTAAGCCTTGCTTGGATACGATATGCCCAAGGAATCTAACTTCACTTCTCCAAAAGTGACACTTGGAGAACTTGGCCTTTAGCTGATGCGCTCTAAGCGTATCCATCACCTCTACAAGATGCCTCGCGTGCTCTTCTTCATCCTTAGAGAAGATCAGAATATCATCCACAAAGACCACGACAAACTTGTTCAAGAACTCTCGAAACACCCTACTCATCAAGTCCACGAAATACGCGGGTGCATTCGTCAAACCGAACGGCATAACAAGCCATTCAAAGAATCCATCTGGAGTTCTGAATGCAGTCTTGTCTATTCTATCTTCAGCCACTCTGAGCTGATGAAATCCAGTAGCAAGATCAAGCTGAGAGAAAACAGAAGCACCAACAAGCTGGTCAAAGAGATCATCGATCCTCGGTAACGGGTGTCTGTTCTTCTTAGTCAGCTTATTCAATTCTCTATAGTCCACACAAAGTCGAAGAGAACCATCTGCCTTAGTAGAAAACACCACAGGCGCTCCCCATTCGGATATACTTTGTCTGATGAAGTTCTTCTCAAGTAACTCCTTTACTTGCTTGCTGAGCTCCCATCTCTCACGCGGAGCCATGTGCCGAACGGGCAAAGAAACAGGCTTAGCATTATCCACCAGATAAATGCGAAAGTCAATCTCTCGTTTAGGGGGCAACCCCTTAACTTCTTCAAAAACATCTGGATAATCTCGAACCACCCTTACAGACTGAAGGGTTTCCTATGACGAGTCGAGAGATTCAAGATAGCACAACATGACGGGATCCTTCGGATTGCATGAAATCTCTAAGGTGTTGCCAAGGCGAGTCACAAGCCTCACAACCCTATGCTCACAATCAAGAATGGCTCCATATCTGGACAACCAATCCATGCCCAATATCAATTCGTATCCCCTGAAACCAAGAACATACGCACTACACAAGAACTCTACACTGAGTATAGAGATCCTCAGATCCTCACATATCATAGATTGATGAGCAGAACCCCCAATGGGATTCGAAACACAAACGGGATCATCCACTAAGCTAGTACTAAGGTGCAACCTATCAACAAGATCAGATGAAATAAAGCTATGTGATGCACCAGAATCAAACAAGGTACGTACTGGAAGATCGGAAACATAAACAAGGTTCTCAACAGAAACACTACCTCGATCTGGAACTGGAGCGGTATTGAGAGCATGAACTTGCCCTCCTGAACGTCCAGCCTGCCCTTTCTTCTTCGGGCATTCCTTGCTGAAGTGTCCAGTCTCACCACAGGAAAAACATCCACCACTAAGCTTCCTTTTCTTCTTCCTACAATCCTTAGCAAAGTGTCCAGGCACACCACAGTAATTGCACTTTCCCTTGCCTTTGTTGTTGTTCCCCTTCTTGTTCTTGCTCTGATTCCCCTGACTGCTTTGACCACCTTGATTGCCTTTGCCTTGAGAATCAGTCTTCTTTGCTTGAGTATCACTCGTCTTGACCTCTTTCTTTCCATCTCCCTGAAGTAGAGCCATATTGACCAAACTCTCAAAAGTAGCCCCATGCGGAATATGTGACATCGCCAAGCCCTGCAGCGGCTCATTCAACCCTCTAGCAAATCGAAGAGCCTTCTTCTCAGGAGTGTTCACCATATCCAAACCAAAACGGGCCAGCTGATTAAACTTGTTCACATACTCCTTGACAGACATATCACCTTGGTTTAATGCAATGAACTTCTCCATCTGTAAATTCGCCTCAGCAGAAGATAGAAACTTGGCCACAAATCTAGCCCTCAAATCGGCCCAAGTCTCAACGGGCCTCGTCCCATTGGTGACCTCCCACCAATAGGCCGCTTCATCCTTCAAAAGCCACACTGTCAATAAGATCTTCCTCTCATCATCAATCCCAAAGATAGCAAACAGGTCCTCAGTGTCTTTCAGCCAATTCCTAGCTTCAACAAAAGATTCCGTGCCTAGGAAATTCTTGCCTCCCATCGCCTTGAAGTCTTTACAAACCTTCGTGAACTCAACCTGAGGATGCTGAGGGGGAGGAGGAGGAAGAGGAGCCTCAGCAACTGGAGGAGGAACATTAGCAACGGGAGGAGGAATATTAACCACTGGAGGGACCACCGGAGGAGGGACATTAGGGGGAGGATTCTCAACTACAGGAGGAGGAGTGGGAGTAGGGTTTGCGGGGCCGGCTGCCGCCCTAGCTTCTAGAAGTATCCTATACCAGAGTGGTACGTTTACTCCATCCGGGATGGCAAGATCCTCAGCCATACTGAAACGAAGGATAAGATAAGATTAGGTCAAGGGAACGAAGGATAGCGCTAATGGCTTTTTGGGGAATAGCCTTTTAAAATACTAGACTTTTCTTTGGAAAATACTTTATACTTGTTTTGAAAATAGTTTTTCAAAAGTCTTTTAAAAACTTTTTGTTCTTTCTCATAAACCATATGCTCTGATACCAAATTTGTAACACCCCACCTCCGCTAGGGTCACTCTTTCGGGGGCACTAGCTTCTGGGGGGCGTTAGAACTGGGTAAGCATGCATAATGATATATCAAGGCAGAACAAGAACATAAATGTACATATGTAAAACAGAGTAAGTGAGAATAAAACAGTGGAATATCTCAAACCATCTCAAAACAAGTCTAGTACATCATAAAGTCAACTGCCAAAATAAACATGTCTAGTACATCATAAACAGAAATACTGAAATACATAGTGCTATCCCCAAAATAAAGATGATAAACCATAGCGAGCTCAATGTCCAGACATACATGAGCTATCCAGCGAACAAGCAAGCGATCCAAGCTAAGCACCACTGTTCCCTCCCTGAGAACCTGGGGGGGGGGGGGGGGGACGGAAGAAAAGAAGCGAAAGAAAACAGGTCAGTCAAAAAGACTGGTAAGCCCTACTACGATCAGTCTATAAACTAATAAAGTTAACATCATGATGGAAACTGAGATGAACATACTGGCAATAGATAAAGGTGTCATCACATAAAGAAGATTAAGCTTTGCACCACAGTGTACTAGCAAACTAACATAACAGGTATTGATCCCTCAGCCCAAACTTTTGCCCAATAGCATGAGGTGACCTTAATACAAGGTCCAGCCCAACGGTCTAGTCGATCGGCTCCCTATAAACCTAACACGTCAAGTGTTGGTGTCCATACGGCCCACATATGGTTGTAGTCAGACTGTGCTGGGTCCACCTTCGGGTGTATCAAGCCCTCGGGTGTCAACCCCAGACACCTAAGCAATAATGCACAGTCTAAACCTACTGGTACCCGTGCCTCGAGTTTGTCCAATACCGGACTACGTGCACGTCCGTAGCCCGCCTGGACCTGCACCGCTGTACCACTCAGCCGTCGCTTTGGTCACTTACATCAGTCCAGTAATCGTGCCCCGCCCTAGCCTAGCCTCTAGGGTTGTGAATGATACCCAACTGGGATTACTGCTGGAACAGACCACGTTGCTAGGGTTTTCTAAGAGGGTTAAGTGTGGTTTAACCCCTCACTAATCATGGATTAAATTAGTTAAGTGTAACCAACAGTTCACCACTTAACCCCATCTAATCCCTCGTATCCCCAAAATTGGTTAAGTATTAGTGGGCCATGACTTAACCCTAATCATGAGGCATTAATTAATTTAATTGTGCCTTAACCTCTCACTTTAGACTTTGTTGCGGTTACTAGTTAAGCTGGGCGGGTCCGGGTAGCTTTACACCACAATTTGGTCTAACCTCGGGTCCAAGGCACACATGACCAACCTCTCACATTGGGTCCTATTGTTTGTAGCAACTAGTTAAGCCGGTCGGTTCCGGGTAGGTTTACGCTACAAACTCAACCCAACCTCGAGTTGGCCACACTTATGTTTTCTAAGTGTCATGTCCACTTTATTTTCAAAACATAATCACAAGTTTAACAAATACTTGGGTAGACCTAACTTAATAGGTAAATTCCCAAGGGGTAGACCTAACTTAATAGGTAAATTCCCAATCTTATATTTTCATGTATTTTAAGTTTTACCCAAAAAAACCCCAACATCATCCTATCGCTTACATATTCGTCATAACGCATAAAGGATAGAAAGAGGGAACTTGGCACAACATACATGATAAATCTTATATCATAATAAGCATGCATAACATGTTGGACTTGCATAACTTAGCATAGTGAACTTGCATAAACATGCATAACTTGTTAAACTTGCAAATCATGGCATAGTGAACTTGCATAAACATGCATAACTTGTTAAACTTGCAAATCATGGCATAGTGAACTTGCATAATCATGCATAACTTGTTAAACTTGCAAATCATGGCATAGTGAACTTGCATAAACATGCATAACTTGTTAAACTTGCAAATCATGGCATAGTGAACTTGCATAAACATGCATAACTTATTAATCATGCATAACATAGCATAGTGAACTCGCACAAGCATGCATAACTTATTAAACATGCATAACATAGCATAGTGAACTCGCATAAGCATGCATAACTTATTAAACATGCATAAATCCCAACTTTCATCACATATTAACTTTAGAGTTTCTAAAATGAAGGTAAGAGGGCTTACAAATATTATGAAGACACAAATCTACTAATCAAGATTGAGAAGCCCTTTATGCAAGCATAAAAACCCAAAACGAAGCTCCAATTAACAAAAATCCCAAAAACTCTAGCTTAGCAAATAAAGCTTGCAACTTGATGATGTATGCAAGCTAATGATCATTCATACAACTTAGAAATGCTTGTATGAACATCAAAATCTTCATAGAAATGATTTTTGAAGAGGGTTGAGGCTAGGGTTTTTAGGTGGAGGCCATTTGAGAATTCAATTTGACATAGTTTGGTTGCTAGAATGAATAATGAGGTTTTAGGGTAGGATTAGGGGCTTATTTATAGAAGATTAGAGTGTTTTTAGCCCTAGGATTAACCCTAGGTTAGTTTAGGTCCGTCAGATTTCGGAATTCTCTAGAACCAAGCCACAAGACCAAGCCCAAATCAAAATGGTGCGCCAGGCAAAACTGCCCGGCCACCCCGTGTCGACAGGGCTGTCGACAGGGCAGTCGACACCCTTAGACCCCTGTCGACATGCCTGTCGACATGGGGGTCTTGGCGGGAGTTTTCCCGCCTGACGCCAGTTAGCCCTAATCCTTGTTTTTAATTTAAAATTTAAATCTGTTTTTAACATGGAAATTTCTGAAAACTTCAATGGGCCTTAACTGGGTCATACGGACTCCGATTTTCGAAAACTTGGACTCTATTTCGCGTATTTTTCCGAGACGAACGCAATGGCATAGCCCGTTTCCCTTGATTCAGATTTTAGAATTAATTTCTTCCTCGATTTACGTTATAACAGGTTATTGAAAATACGGGTTGTTACAGGTATGTAGACGAACCAGAGCCTGGGAAGTGTGGAATGGTTAGGGTTATTGACTATAGAACAAAAGGGCATGGTCATAGCAATAGATATACGGAGACCAGTGCGGTATAGACCCGTCAATGACCCCAATGGTTTTGGTGATCAAAGTGGTGGATATCGTATGCTTTACGCAATGAGTGAGAGATGTGAGGATGATTGCTATGTTTGATATTTTTTATCACCATGACACGCACACTTCCATTTTACACTCTATGTTAGTGTTACCTTAGAGTATTGTACATCTTGTTGTGCTAACTCTTTGGTTATAGGTCCAGGTCAGGTATGATTAATTATACCTGTTATTGCTTTATTTAGTTGTGTAGAATTGTTATCGCTCACACCAGACTTTTGTCTGACCCAGAGTTTTATGTCTCTTCTCATTACTCTAGGTGCTCCTAAACGAGCAGACTAAAGGCATGTTAGATGGTTATGCATGGGTAACTGTTCGGAGACGAGAAGGAGTCTTCCACGTACTTTATACATATTCTCCTTGTGTTGTTGTTGGTCATGCTTTGGGCATTAATAGTGTACCTCTTTTATTTCCTTTAAGAGACAGTATTTTAAAGTTGTAATAATTGGATATGAAGCTACATTTTGGATTCCTCTACTTTGATGGATATGGTTTAGTTTTCATCTTATATACTGTCTCGCCTGTTTTATACCAAGTTGTGTTATTATTATATTTTATTCCATGCGCTGTGAGATATACCACATGTGCTTTGGTAATTCATCGTTTCAAACTTTTTGATGATCGTCTCGTGCTATTCGGGCATTGGTACAACACATTTCGGGGAAATATCTGATGGTATGGGGTAGGCATCATGCATGGTATCAGAGCCTTGGTTGCGTAGTTAAACCTAGGGGAAGACCCAGGGAGAGATAGTATATGTATATGAGGGCACGTGTTTGTGATATTTTGGTTTTCGAAAACTATATATAAATATATACTATTTCTATATCTAAGGATGAAGTCGCATTGCACGGGCACTACTAAGGAGATGGTTAATCGTTTTCTCTTTACAGGTTGAACGATGAGCCGAAATATGAGGAGTACGATGAGGAACCCCGCTTCGGGAGTTGAAGAGGTAGCGGGTTCAGGGGACAATAATGGGAATGTCCCTGATATGAGGATGATGTTTACTGCCTTCATGCGAGAGATGCATAGGGATGCTCAGGAAGCGGTTCCTAATGCTGCTAATGGTGGTGGTGCAGTAGCGTAGGCGCCTAGAAGCAATTTCGCCAAGCTTAATAATGATTATACTTGTCCTGGTGGGAAGCTGTTCCACGAAACGGAATCGGCTATGGAGGTCCAAGATTGACTTTATAGTTATGAGTGCGTCTTCGAGGAAGGGGGGTCGATGATGCAATGAAGAGAAAGCTAGCATCACGTCAGCTTCAAGGACGGGAAATGAATTGGTGGAATGCTATTAAAGAGGCTACTTCCGAGGATCAACTTACTTGGGATCAGTTTAAGACTCGCTTCAGTGACAAGTTTATTCCAGCTGCCGAGAAATCATAATTGTTCAGGAAGTTTTCGGAGCTCAAGCAAAGTGGTAGGGTAGTCTAGGAGTATATTGCTAAATTCGATACCTTATCGAAATATGGATTATCACTTATCGATACTGTCGAGAAGTAAAATGAGAAGTTCATAACTGGCCCAGAGGAGCACTTGGGGGAAAGATTTATATACCATATCGATGAGACTTTCGAATCTATTGTGGGGAAGGCATTGAGATTGATGATCCTTTACCTTAAGACGAAGACCGAGGTTGTTATTACATCAGTAGAGGAGACAAAACCGCAGACAAGCGGTGAAGGCAATAAGAAGTCTTAGAATAAGAGAAAACATAACCAAACCAAGGATGGTCAGAAAAAGAAGAATAAGAAAGATATCTAGTGCTTTGGCTATGGCAAGAAGCGCCACTATGTCAGAGATTATCGAGCAAAGCCAGCGGAGAGGAAGTGCTTCAATTGTGACCAAGTGGGACATTTTAAGAATGAATGCCCACAACCCCCTAGGGAGAAGCAGATCGTGAAAGCATATGATATCAACGCTGGTCCTTCTTCGCCGAATGCCCCAACAGCGACGGAGAAGGGAAAGGATGTCATTATTCAAGATATGCTTTCTATTTATGATGTTTTTGTTCGAGTATTGTTTGATACTGGGGCATGCCAATACTTCGTATTTAGTGACCTGATAGATAGATTAGAATTAGAACCCGAGAATGTCGATAGACCTATAGTTGTGACGAGCCAGATCAGTGATTCGACAAGCCTTTGTACGATTTTTCGTAATTTGGTCTTATCGAGTCATGGATGTATGTTTTGCTATGATTGCTTTGTTTTGGGCTTTATTGGGTTTGGCATTATTTTGGGAGTCGACTGGATCCAAAGGTATGGGGTAGTGGTAGACAGTGAGGGGTCTTCGGTGACCACTAGAGCTGATGACGGGCGGAGGGTGGCATTATGTTGCCTACCTAGTGATGTGGTGATGGCTAGTTTTCTAAATTCCATCGGCATCCCGCATGATGAGTTATCAGACGTGCCTATTACTGGCGAGTATCCTGACATCATTGTGGAAGTGAGCGGACTTCCACTACACCGAGGGATTGAGTTTTGGATTGATTTAGTGAAAGATGCCAGACCTATAGTGATATCACTTCGTCATGTAGTGCCAAGGGAGCAGAAAGAGCTCGAAGTGCAAGTAGGCGATCTTTTAAAGAAGGGGTTTATCCGAAGATGTGTTTCTGAGTGGGGAGCACCAACTGTATTTACTACTAAGGACGATGGTTCCCTTCGCTTATTTGTGGACTACCGCTAGTTGAACAAGGTGACTAGGAAGAATAAGTATCCCCTTCCATGGATAGATAATTTGTTTGATCAACTAGATGGAGCAAGCATGTTCTCCCAGTTGGATCTTGCGACAGGATTTAATCAGGTCCAGGTGGCAGCTGAGAATATACCTAAAACGGCATTTCGAGCACTGTCCGGATTCTATGAGTGGTTGGTCATGCCATTCGGGTGGACCAGTACACCCACATATTTTGTGGATCTTGTGAATAGGGTTTTCAGGGATCAATTAAATAAGTTTTTTCTTATGTTCGTGGATGATATCTTGGTTTAATCGAGGACAGAGGAAGAACACAAGGAACATTTGAGGACAGTGATGGAGGTGTTGAGGAAACACCAATTGGAAGCAAAATTTTCTAAGTGTCACTTCTGGATGAGGGAAGTGAGATTCTTGGGCCACGTTGTTTTAGAGAATGGTATTGTCGTAGAACCTGCGAAGGTGGCTACGGTGCAAGATTGGTCTACGCCCAAGAATGCAATAGACATGAGAAATTTCTTGAGGTTTGCAGGATATTATCGTAAGTTTATCCAGGACTAATCCAAGATAGCAACGCCGTTAACTCAGTTGACCAACAAGAATCATGCTTTTGCTTGGGACGAAAGGTGTGAGTATGCATTTAAGAGCCTAAAGGAGAAGTTAACATGTGCATCAGGGTTAGTTATTCCTAAAGGACAAAGAGATGATGGTATATACGGATACCTGTGGTACCAGACTAGGTGTTGTACTGATGCAAAGAAGTAGGGTTGTAGCTTATGTGAGTCGGCAACTAAAACCGCATGAGAAAAGATATCCTACCAATGATTTGGAATTGGCAGCGATCGTGTTCACATTAGAAATGCAGAGACATTATCTCTTAGGAGAAATATTCGAGTTGTTTACTGATCATAAGTCATTAAAGTATCTTATCTCTCAAAAGGATTTAAATCTTTGCCAGCATAGATGGTTAGAGTTCTTGGCTTCATATGATTTCATTATTGCATATACACCCGGGAAAGGCAATGTGGTAGCGGATGCATTGAGTAGGAAAATACAATTTGGGGGCTATGTTTGTGGAATGGAAGCAACTTGAGTATATCACAGGATATGATTTCAGACCTAAGTGTGAATAAGATCCAGAGATGCTAGCAAGATTGACGATCAGACCCACTTTGATTGAGCAGATCGGTTCCAGTCAGAGGGACGATCCTAATCTATTGGAAATCATCTCCAAGGTAGAGATGGGTATCGAAAGTGAGGAGATGAACCAGTATGGACTTGATAGAGAATGATGGCTTCGAAAGAATGGGAGACTAGTTGTACCCAATGTTAATGGATTGAGAGATGAAGTGCTTAGAGAGTGTCATCACTGACTATACAACCCGGCGGTAAAAAAATGTATCAAGACATGAAGAAGAACTACTACTGGGAAGGGATGAAGAGAGACGTTGGGAAGTTTATATCCATGTTCTTGAATTGCTAGTTAGTTAAAGCCGAGAAAAAGAAGCCTAGTGATTTTTTACAACCATTGAAATTTCCCAAATGGAAACAGGAACAAGTATCAATGGATTTTATTGATGGTTTACCAAGGACTTGATTGGGTCACGATAGTATTTGGATGATTGTGGATCGATTGACCAAAAGTGCAAGGTTTATACCGGTCAAATCGAATAGAATGGCAGCTAAGTTAGCAGAACTATATATGAAGTAGGTTGTGAGATTTGCTGTAGTACCTAAAGGTATTGTGAGTGACCGAGATCCATTATTTACTAGCAGTTTTTGGAAGAGCTTACAAAAGGCCTTAGGGTCAGAATTACATCTCAGTACCGCGTACCATCCTCAAACTGACGGTCAAACAGAGATGGTGAATCGTGTATTAGAGGATCTCTAGAGAGCTTGTATATTGGATTTTGGAGGGTCATGGGATGACCACTTGCCTCTGGTTGAGTTTGCATATAATAATAGTTATCAGTCCAGTATTGGTATGGCTCCATTTGAAGCTTTGTACGAAAGACCGTGCAACTCACCATCATGTTGGTTGGTAACCGGTGAGAAATTTTTTCCTGGGCTAGATGTAATAAGAGAAACTTCAGATCAGATCAAGGTTATTCAACAGCGAATGAAGGTTGCCCAAGATAGGCAGAAGAGCTATGCTGATAAAAGACGAAGAGATTTGAAATTCTTCGTTGGTGACTTGGTATTCATCAAGATTTCTCCGTTGAAGGGTGTGACTCGGTTTGGTAGGAGAGGTAAATTAGCACTAAGATTTGATGGTCCATTTACAGTTCTCGAACAAGTTGGGAATTTAGCGTATAAAGTTGGATTACCTGACAAGATGGTGGGAGTGACAACGTATTTCATGTTTCTCAGTTTAGGAAGTTTGTGCATGATTCTGTTATAACTTTTTCACCTGATTATGTAATGATGTCGAGGTAGAATCTGAGGCAGTTGGAAGCTGCAGAACAATTTGTTTTGTCGGACATGATACGAAGCAATTTCAAAGGAAGACGGTGAAACTGGTCAAGGACGAGTGGCGTGGTAGTGAGAATGAATGTACTTGGGAAACCGAGGAGAGCATGAGGAAGTCGTATCCCGAACTCTTTACCTGGTAAGATTTTGATTGCCATATAGTTATTCCCTTATTAGTAAACCGCATGCAAGGAGAGGCTTGTTGTGTTTATTACATATGTTTGATTGTTTGTAAATGGTTGATGGGCATGCGGGACACCATTGTTCGTTTTTCTAGGTTATGGAATTTTGGGGGTGAAATTTCTTAAGGAGGGAGAGTGTAACGACCCACATTCTACATATCGAAGGATCTTAAAATATTTATTTTATTTTCATACGAAGTCATATGGTCGTGTAACTTTG
Source organism: Allium sativum (assembly GCA_030737875.1). Taxonomy (NCBI): domain Eukaryota; kingdom Viridiplantae; phylum Streptophyta; class Magnoliopsida; order Asparagales; family Amaryllidaceae; genus Allium; species Allium sativum. The sequence goes on from CM060924.1 coordinate 1,052,786,178, forward strand.
GGAAACGACTATTGGGGTCATTTCCCACATTCACGATTTAATGAATTTTAAATGACCGTTTTGCCCCTATCAAATATTGTTTCGCCCATAACTTTTGACTGGTAAGGAGTTTTGACCTGAAACCACTTCATTGGATTTGGATGATGATTTCCCATTTCATAGAGTGGTCAAATTTATCAAACGGACTTACTGTTTGAGAGATATGGCTGAAATGAGATTTGAAGATGGAAAAACAACCTAATTGGGCTTAATCAAGTGATTAACAGCTAGGCCCATAACCCATTTTGGGATTAGGGTTATGAGAGGGCTGAAAATAGTTGGAGAATCATCTCCTTTCATTTTTCTAGCCGCCACAAACATTTCTCTAACCTTAATTATGGCTTCCATCTTCCAAATCTCTTTACACTAATTGATCAAATCTTCAACAAATCAGGCTAAATTAGCTCCAAATTCAAGATAGAGCTCCTGCACCACATTGCGATCCGATCCAAATAAGTAATAGTTTCAAATCTAACATTCATTTTTGGCTAAGGTGAGTGATTTGCATGTTTATACACTAAGTATGGCTAATTAGGGGTGATTAGCGATAATTAGTGAAATTATACGTCTAAAATTTCTGGAAAAATATGTGAAAATTCTAAAATCATATTTTATGTTGCTGGTATGAATTTGGGTTAATTTGGATTAAGTTTGCTAATCCTACAATTAGGCATGGTTAAGGGGAAATTCACATGGTTAAGGGGAAAATCCTGATTTTGGGTACGTTTGAACTAAATTGGCATGTGAAATTGTAGTTTTGATGTTTTTGGTTGATTCTACATGTTATACGGCTATTTGGTATGTTTTATGATTTCATAGGAAGTCAGAATGGTTGAAAACGTTGTCGTTAGCGAAAATAGCTTGCTAGAAAAATTGCAGGGTTATGTCTGGTTATAAGGTGGAGACCCGATCCGAACCGGATAGGAGGAGGAGATCCAAACTGAACCGGATAGGAGGAGGAGACCCGAACCGAACCGGATAGGAGGAAGAGACCCGAACCGGATAGAAGGAGGAGACCCGAACCGAACCGGAAGAGGGGACCCGAGCCGAACCGGAACAGAGGAGGAGACCATAGCCGAACCCGATAGGGGGAGGAGACCCGAACCGAAGTAGATAGTAGGAAGAGATTCGAACCGAACCATACAGGAGGAAGTGACCCAAACCGAACCGGATAGGAGGAAGAGACCCAAACCAAACCGGATAGGAGGAGGAGACCCGAACCGAACCAGATTTTGAATTGTAGATAATTAATTAGAGGAATTTATTAGTTAATGAAATATGGGAATGGAACTTAACGTGGTTAGGTAATTGGATTTGTGAGATAAGAAATTGAAATGAAATGGGATTTTTGAGTAAGAATTTGAAATAGAGAATGGAACCTGAGATTGATAATGGAATTTGGCTTCGGTATAAGCGAATGAATGAATTTGAGGATAAATTGATGGGAGACTAACTGGGAATACATTGTAAATGCTGATTTGGTAGCAATTGGAAAAGATAGAGTTGGATTTCCGACAAAAAGATACAAGTTTATGTTATAATTGAGTTTGAGATTTCTGTGAGTCTATTCGGCAAAGCGCTTGGCTATTTAATTTTCTTTTGAATTGGAGAAGGCCTATAGAGGCGAGTTGAAGTTGTACTGATTGAGCCGTGCAAAGGAGATGCTTGCGAATTTTTTTTTTGGAAATTCAAAATGTTAGAAAATTTTCAATTTTTTTTAAGATTTTCGTTAGTAAGAATGAATTAATATTTTCATAAATTGGTTCAGTTGAAAATAAGGTTAAGAAGTAAAACAAATGATTTTTAACCTAGTTAATAGGTGTTAAAATCCAAATTAGATCTCAACACCAAAGGTACAAAAATTGCACTTTACCAATACGGTGTGAAATTAAAAGGAGCCACAATAGTAAACGCAAATAAAAAGACAATGGTTTTTATAGTGGTTCTATCTTAGGAAATATCTACATCCACTTCGAGAGAAACTTTCATTATCACATGCACATTTAAAAGGTTTGAATATTCTCTCATGACATAGATCTTCATTCTCACGCACTCTTCTCTTGATTTAATCAAAAAGCCAAAAGAAGTAGAGAAATCCTCTAAGTATAGCAACTTGAGAAGTAGATCTTTGATTCACCAAGCTTTTTGGTGGATTCCCTTGATTTAATGGAGAATTTCATGTTTGATCTTCGATTGGAGGAGTTAGGAGATGTAGAAATCACTTAGAATTGCTTAGGAAATAGTTCGACAACCCTTGAGGGTCACAAAATTCGGTCCCCATTAATGTGGGGTTCATCCCCTATTTATAGGAGTGAGGAGGAGCCAAAATATAGTATTCAGGTCACCAGCCGGTCTGGAACTTATTTACGAAAAATGCACAGGTACAGCTAGCAACAGCTGGCATTTAGGGTACCGGTGGGTCATCACATGAGTCCACCGACCGGTTATGTTATATATATCGACCGCTTCATGTATTTTAATACCGGTCGGCTATAATCACTCCAGAATGAAATGTACCCCTTCACAGTACAAATCCATGTGTCCTACTTTGTAATATGCGTGCTTTATCATTCCACCTTCTAGTGCTTTTAAGGGATCAAGAATTACAAACGTGCCATTCTCTTTTATTGGTTTACTATGCAAAGATGGGACTAAAAATTATAATAGTGCCATAAGGTTATTACATTTTTGCACCATCCAGCTTGTATAACTGCTGCATACGCTAGCACCGACCGACCGGTTGTGAGTGGATGAACGATCAACCAGGTGGGATGCATGCACGATCAAAAGATGAAGACCAACCAGAATGGTTCATTACCAACCTGATGTTCTCTATGTAATGCGCCCAACATCACTTTGTGCTGATGGTAACTTTTGATTCCTGCATGTTTTCTATATTGCATACTCGACGTTCTCAGGTGTCAACACAATTTGCAATTCCCATGCTGACGTCGCATTCCTTACTAGCTATCCATCATTCGTTTGTGCACTACCCCTGGTGTCTTGAGATAATGTAATTCACATATCCTTTACATTTTGCTTTGTATTATATTTACGTTGTTATAATGTTTGAGGAAACCGGTTCACACTTCGCCACATAAAATCTTGAACGTGCTATTCTCTATCATTTTGAACCGTCCCATCCGGTATTTTTAATGTTTTCCCTTTGATACCGATCGGTGCTCTGTACTTAATACCGGTCGGTTACATGATATATGTGTTATTCTGTCATTCACGTGTAACAATATTTGTGTGCGGCTCCACATGTGCATGTTGATAAGCAACACACAACAAGTCCATCGAGCCAACATGCTCCTTTTCGGTTAACATAATTGTTTCTCCGGTCAAACATATAAGTATATGTCTCCAATCCATATGTTGACTAAGCTTGGTATATTAGTGTTCGAACATGGAAGCCTCACAGTCTTCATCATGCATATGTTCCAGGTCTTTGCATTTTTCACATTGCCTATATAGACTGAAATAGCATAGCCCCATGCAAGAACTTGGTGACTATATGTTTTACAACATTATGCTGCTACTGTTCGTTGGCACCAAATATTTGTACGTTGATCCAGATAAGAAGTTTTAGATCCAGATTTGGCTCTAACACCCAAATTGTTTAGAATTATGGAGATTAACAACTGAAAATGAAAGAAAATGCAACGAACACACCAGATTTATAGCGGTTCGGCTTAATAAGCCTACGTCCGATTTATATATCTTCGATTATACGTTGAATAAAAGTACAATCAATGATTTCTCTCAATCTCACTTTTACAGCAGTGATTCACTCAATAATTTAGAGATAATATTGATTTGAAATGATAAAGAAACAGTAATGGTGGAAAAAATACTCAGAACTACCAAAAGATGCTTAAAAAGCCAAATATGGGGATATTTATAGACGATATTTGCAAGCGGTACGTGATAACACGTTGCACGGATCGCGAGGGTCTCGGACTGGTTCGTGGTTAGATGGAGAAGTGGTCAATATGACAGTTATGGATAGGTGTCATCATATCCTGATCTTTCGGATCGTGGCGGACTGGGTCTTGATCATCATCCTCTGATAACAGGGTCGGTTCGTGGCTTCATTCGACGAGCGGGTCGTGGTGCTCCTGTTGTGAACGGATTATGGAATGGCTCTCATGAGCGGGGTTATGATACTCGATCACGAGCCAGGGATGAAGAGGGTCACGAGTGGGCTTGGCGTGCAGGGCCACGATTCTTGGACTTCACAGGACAAAGTGATCTTGTAGGTGGATCCCCATATATATCTATCTGTGTATGCTAGTTTAGCTCTTGGTGGGTTAGTCACAAAGCTAGCCAACATTTTGCCCCCTCAAAGTATGTTTTATCGGGAATGGAACAGGCTCTGAAATTACTGAAGTGTCTTTTCCCAGAAGGATGTGAATCAACAGTTGCTTCTGCTTTTATGGTTGCGATGTTTTGAATAGTAGCGTCCTTCGACAAGTATAAATACAGAACTGAGATTCCAATTATTCCCATCCATTTATCGATCATCCTTGATTTCCAGAGTTTCTATGTGTTCCGCGATCAGTTCTTTGGGTAAGCTCCAAATCTTAAAGAATTTTTATAGCTCCTTCACGTAAAAAGTTCCAATTTTTCACTTTAGCTATCATTCCATGGTTCGGATCGCTAAAACATGTTGCGATCCGTGGTGCTAAGCGTGTGTCACAGAACGGTGGCTGAATAAGCTCCTTCACTCACGGTCCAATGGGCTCGCTCAGTCATTCAAGGTCCACTAGATCGATTGATCCTAGTAAGACAAAGAAAAGAAGATGAAAATCCTTAGTGTAGGCTATATAAACTGGCCTCCCTTTACCTTTTACTTTCCTTCTTTTTATTTGTACTACTGCCGTGTCTCCCCCAATTTCCAACCCTAATTTACTACGCTCAAACCTAAACGACTTCGAGATCATTGAATTAAATTGAAAAGGTAATCGCAATAGTAATCTCATTTGCAATGTTTCTAGTCTATACGTCGATTTGAAATCGGTTCCCATAGATTCCCCTTCATCATCGGTTCTTGCGTCTTCGCCCGCGCTGGATGGTAGTGATGAGGGTCACGGGACCGGAGTAATTACTACCGTCGATGGTAACAATCATCATCCTCAAGCACCAAGCCGAGATGTGGTTGGGTTCAATTCAGATGGAGGATATGTATTTACAGGTAGAAGAAAGAGTGGACCAGGAGGGAAAAGAGTTCGAGCAAGCCGATTTGTGTTGCGTTATAGTGCGGTTCGTGAATGAGGTCAGCGAGGCGAGTCGTGACATCCAGAAGCAAGAGCCAAAGATTTGTGTTGCGGTTCGTGAATGAGGGTGAATCATCGGCTCGTGGACATGGAGAGCGGGACGGGTCGCAAGACAGTTTCACGAGTGGCATGGTACGAGCCGGAGTGATGATTGAGTGTCCACCTGATCACAAACAGTATTATGATCACGAGCATGTTTTACATTCATGAACCTACTCCTTTGCCACGAGCAGATGAGGGTTTCCAAGTCAAACCCTTATCACGAGCCATGTCATGGGATCTAACAAACCAATCTAACCAGTAGTCCAACACATATCTTTATTGAGACTCAACACAACTCTAATATATTGACGAACAGTTAAGATAGGGCCTTCACGATGGACCTTCTGAACTAGGCTACAACATAACTTAGTGATATACAACGACCAATATCATGCTTATCTGATTATCTTAAGGTTTTTCATTCTTGTATTATGCACACTTGCACACACCAGCACTTGCACATGCACAGGGTTCACGGGCAACTACATTCTAATCTTTCATGTTTATTCGCCAACACAGCCATGTCTGAAAGACGTTCATCAAGAACAAATCACTTGAGGAAGAAGTAGAAGAAGATGATCAAGCTCCTGACGAGATCCCTGGTGTTAAAGAAGTACAGAAAGAGAAGCTGACTGATTCCATGGCTTCTAAATTGGACAAATTGAAATCGGAGAAAGTCTGTTTAAGGCACGGGATTCCTTGGGACGATGTAAACTCCAGAGGAGGGAGATAGGCCTCATTCTGCTTTGGAAGGATACATGGCTGTCAGTAGGCTCATGTGTTGGGTAGACGCTATCCCTCCGTTTCCTCCGATTGTCGTTGATCTCCTGAGACGGCTACACATCGCTCCCATGCAACTCCACCCCAATGCTTACGCAGCTCTGTATACCATGTATATCACATATGCAGAGATTTTAAAGACCGAGATCACCTTCAGAGATTTGAAATTCTATTATCATTTCAAATATCATTCCACAGGGACCCCAAACTTCTCTTTCTTGGAATCGATTCCTGGCAGAAAGATTTTGTCGAACAGCCATAGCAACTTAGGAGATGCAAGATCCAATTGGTTTTACATAAAACATCAGGCATGATGTGCAAGGAAACGACTATAATCAGGTAGGTTTCAAATTCTGCAGCGCATATTCCAATTGCATAATCAAAGTGCTAATATATTCTTTTTTCTATGCAACTCTCAATTTTGAAAAAACAGAGGGCTCGGTATACGAAGATCGATTATCCCGCCTCTTAGCAAGCAAATTGGACTTTTGTAGAATCAAGAAGTGCATCACCGATGAGAGCCTTCACAAACACCACCTTCTTGACGTAAGATTCGGTCTTGGTATAGGCGGCAAGCCTTACAAGTATGTTCCCCCGGCCGAGGGAGAAGGAACTTTAGGGGCCATGAAAACAATCGAATTTCATAAGAGTCCTTCACTGATGATTGATCAAGATGATGAGGAATTGAATGTATATAAAGGAGATGAAGCTCAGGTTAATGAACCAAAAGATGCTCCCTCCACCAAAAGATAGTCTCCCCTGGAGACTCCACTACCAGTAGAGCCTAGATTAACAAAAGAGAATATTTTTAGAGATTTAGAAAAGATCCCTCTGCCAGATGACATCTATACTGCAGGAGATTTCGGAGAGGAACCATCCTTCCCTATCTTTGAGGGAGAGACCTCTCCTACCAAAGATAAAGATACTGCACAGACGAGCAAAACCTCGGGCCCTGATCTATTATGGGGGATTACACGGGCAAACAAATCAAACGCACCACTTGTCACAACACTTATACACTAATCGTATTCACGATCCTGACACCTGTTCATTATTGTTTCCAGGAAAATGCCTCGTCGTTACTCTTATTCTTTCCGTGATCTTTGCGAGAACACTCCCACAATATCTTCTAAATCCGAGCACGATCATAGCGATAGTCGAGGAAGAGATAGCCAAAGGCGCCATGATCCTTATTAGCCTCACCCTACGCGCTCTTGCTCTCCCTCGAAACAAGATCAGGGGAAGTCCCACAGTCATCAAGTACCATATACGCGGGGTAAAGAACTTCCCAAGGGTCCGACTCCTCCGAAAGGCTTACCTCCTCCGGGAAAATCCCCCAAGAAGTATCACAAACCCAAAGATAAACAATAGGAGTCAAGGAAAGATAAAGAAAAATAAAAAGCAGCTCTTGTTCCCTCTAGTCAGCACAACATGGATACTTCTGGGGTACAGGAGGGTGCTGTTACTTCTGTTAATCAGGCGAAATTAGAGCGCTTACGAAAGGAATTTCCCGATATCTATTTTGAGAGGAAGCATTTTGTCCCAGATCTCGAACTAGTTTCTGATGAATGGGATGTAGAGGTTGTCGTTCAGATCGGCCAAGTAGCTAAACAATATAAGGCAATGAAAAAGCACGCTAAGAATTTGTCAGACGTTATACGCCGTCCAGAAGTAGATGCTGCCAGGGGCCAGAGTGAAGATCGATCACGATGCAAAGGCCAGAAGTAAGGCGGAGAAATATCTTGAGGATGCGCAAGCCCAACTCGCCTTAGCTCGGTGGGATGCTCAAAATTACAAAACCGAACTGGATGATGCCAAGAAACTCTTCCACCTCGAGCTCGATTCACATAGCTAAGAACGCATAGCTCTGAAGAAAGAGATAGAGGATCTCAGGACAGTTAATACTGAGCTAAAGCGTCAGAGGATCGTCTTGTAATGGAGAAGGCTGCTTGGGAAAAGGAAGCAGCAAGCTTAAAGGACGATCTCGCTCGTATTAAAAAGGAAAATGTGGACTTGAACAAAAAGTTGTTCATGATGAGGAAAGGACAGCTCTTGCCGAAAGTAATGCCAGTACTGCTCTAGAGTCGGCCTCCACCGCCACTGCTAATCTTACCGCTGCAGAAAAAGAGATAGAAGGGTTCAAGGAGCTGCTAAATGGACTTCTTTGCTCAAGTCATTCGAAATCGAGACATCTCTTGGATTAAAGACTATTACACCACCTTGGTTAATGTATGGGATATAATTGTCGAGGGAGAAAAGCAGCGCATAAAGGTTGAGGAAATCATTGAGGGTCAACTTATAAAGACTTTCCTCAGGGGTGGAGAGCCTGAGGCTTTAGCAGAGGGCAGGTGTCGGATTCAAGAGGCTATGGAGAAGGAAAAACTCGAACTCAAGGGTAAGAGCAAAATTGATGAATGTTCAAGTTCGGCACCAAAGCCTGAAACATCTGATGTTGAGGAGTATAGTCCAGATGATCCACTGATCCCTGGGGTCCCGGTTTCCCCTGCTATCGGGGTTTCTGTTGCAGCTTCAACTGCAGAGTCAGCAGAAGGTATCTCCTTATTTTCTCCATAATTTGTCAAAGCTATTATAACTTGTCATCGCGTTGGGGAGCAAACAATCAAGGAGACCACATTTTCTCCCAAAATAATAACAGTTGTTTCTCGCAATATAGGTGTCAATCTACTGAAAAAATTGCAGAAAAACAAGCGGAAGTTGGGAAGATCGACGTGCCTCCAATCACCGAGGCCATCCCGGAAGCTTCAAAGCAAATTGAGGTTGAGGCAGCCAAGGAGACCATCGAGGTATCAGGCACATATGTCCCAAAAAATGCTGAAATCATTGGAGCTTTGCAGGATACCGATGATGGTCACGGGGATGAGGAAGAGGATGTAGAGATCATGGGGAAGACCAAGGATGATGATAGCGTGACTCTGGCGGACATAAAGGCGAAAAGGGATAAACAGCTGGCCTTAAAAGTAGAGGAGCAAGAACCTCTAAACGTGGCACCTATCTCTACAGCAGCCCCTGGGTCTGGGTTAAACATAAAGCTATCCGGAAAATCGATAACGACGTAGCTTGCAGCCCAATCGTATGATCCTCCGCAAGATCCTCCTACCGATAAGAAAAAGAAGAGAAAGCAAGATAAATCTGACGCCGGCAATGAGTAACCGGAAAAGCAGAAGAAGGAGAAGAGGCAGAGGTCATCTCCCAAGCCCAAGTAGAGTTTGCTTGTCAGTCCGTTTTGTTTTTGTTTTTAGACTTTCCATTGGCCTTGTGATGTAGTTGTGAGAATGGCCCTCACTTTTGTCCAGCTTCGTTGTATAAACTTGCATTAGTGAATGAAATTCCGTTTCTTTTTTCATTGTTGTGTTCCTGCAAGTTTATCATGTTTAGTCACGAACATAAATATTCAAATTGTAACTGAGTCAGAGTTAAATCATAAATCATTCTAGCAATAAAACTTTAAAATTTCTGCACTACACTTCTATGTGTGTTTATATGAGTATGTCCCCTATCAATCATTAATATGATTCCTAGCCAATGCATGTTGAGGATTTATTAAAGTCACATATGTGTTGCCCCCCATGCTCGGACATGAAGGGTTCGGGCTCAGCTTTCAATCTTGCCCCCTATACTACGACGAGGTAGGAGCCCGTTAATGGCATTTAGTCGACATGCCTTTATAGTCTCCTGTCGAATGCCCTGGATAGAGTTCAAACTCAGCTTTCAATTTTCCCCACGTTCCTTCATCGAGGTAGGAGTTCTTTCGGGGTGCCAGTCTCTGGCGCCTTTACACTCTCACGTCGAATACCAAGGGTAGAGTGTTGTTGAGATGGTCTTCTGAATCATGGTGTACCTTCACGTCTCGTGGACAATCCATGTCCTTGTCTTTTGTATTCTTTCTTAGGTCGTGAGAAATAGAGTGTCGGTTGTTATGTCATTTACTTTATTGCGTCCTCGGCTTCCTGCATATTGTTGACATTCTGATCTGATAGAAGGCACTTTAAATTATGTATTATGAGATTGTTGCAAAGATCATAGCAAATTTTAAAGATTATAACGATTCATGTGAGTAAAGAATGACAGAATAGATAAGAAATCGTGCAGTAAAAGTAAATGACACAGGATATTTTATAGTGGTTCAGTCGAAGCGTGACCTACGCCCACTTTATAATCTTTTGCTTATATAATTGGACTGTTCTAGGCAAGTCGTGCCATTTTACATGGTCCTAAAAAAAAGAATAAAACTGACAATTTCATGTCAGGTAATGCTGCAAATGCTGGGCATTCCACACTTTGGTGATTTCATCTCCATCTAGGGTCGCAAGCTTAAAGGCTCCATTATCAAGCCTCCGTACGATGGCATAATGTCCTACCCATTTCGGGCCCAAGTGTACTGGTGGCAGAAAGACGTGCTTTAGAACCAAGTCTCCGGGTTCAAATGTTTGCGCTTGGACCCTTTTGTTGTAGTACTGAGCGACTTGCTGTTTGTGTCTCAGGGCACGTAGATCCACCTCGTCCCTTTTCTCTTCTTCCATATCCGGGGATTCAAGAAGCAGTTTTTCGTTAGTCATTGGGTCGTAGTAAGTTATACTGTGAGATGGTACTTCTAACTCAACCGAGATGACCACTACAGATCCAAAAGCAAGGGAAAAGGGCAAATGCCCTGTGGCTGAATTGAAGGTTGTTCTGTAGGCCCATAATGCCACGGGTAGTTCATTAACCCACATGGCTTTGGCCTTCTTCAATCGCTTTTTCAAAATGGACTTGATTACATTGTTTGCCGCTTTACCTGCCCATTTGATTGCGGATGCGCCACAGCTGTGAATCTCTTTTCGATACAGTATCTTTGGCAAAAGTCCCGGAACTCAGTGCTGTCAAATTGGGTCCCATTATCTCTTATGATGACTTTCGGGATTCCAAATTGACATATAATGTTTCTCACAATGAATTTGATCACTCTCCTGGTTGTGATCGTGGTCAGTGGCTTTGCTTCGACCCACTTCGTGAAGTTATCTACGACAATGATGGCGTACTTAGGTCTACCCTTAGCAATAGGGGGGCTTCCAATAATGTCAATCCCCCATATAGCGAAGGGCCACGAGCTCATCATTGTGTTTAACCGGTTAGGAGGTGCTCTAGGATCTTGGAGAATTTCTGGCAGTTGTCACAACTCCGTGCATATTTGGTTGCATCTTTGTTCACGATAGGCCAAAAATAGCCGTATCTTAGTATCTTCTTTGCCAATGTCTAGCCTCCAGTGTGGTCACCATATTCACCTTCATGAACTTCCCTTAACACTCTTTCAATGTCGTCGTGGGCTATACACCGGAGGAGCGGCATCGAGAATTCTTGTCCGTGTAAAACTTCACCTTGCATGACATATCTAGAGGCTTTACGAATAACAGCACGCCTTTCGCTCTTTTTGGTGGGAAGTATCCCATTTATCAAGAAGTTCTTTATAGGTGTCATCCATGAATCCCTTTCTAGCTCAATTTCCAGTACAGGATCAATTTCCATCTGATCAATACTCAGAGACTGCATTATCTCTATCAAGACCATCACTGTGTCCTCAGGGTTATCGGAGCTTGCCATCTTGGCTAACTTATCCGCCCTCTGGTTCTCTGATCGCGGGATGTGTGTTATGATGTAGTGTTCCAAGCCACCAAGCAATTTTCTTACTTCCCTCAAGTATAATACAAGTCTCGGTCCTTTGGCTTGAAACTCTTCATTAACTTGGCTCAACACTATCTTCAAATCGCAAAAGATATTTAACTTCGTTATCCTTAGCTCCCTCGTAAGCTTAAGCCCGACAATCAGGGCTTCATACTCTGAGTCATTGTTGGTGGTGTGGAACTCTAATCTCAAAGCATAATATATCGATCGTTCTTCGGGAGTTACAAGTACCACTCCAGCACCAGATCGCTTGTCATTCCTGGCTCCATCGGTGTATAGTTTCCAGGCGTTAGGGTCAACAAGTTGTTCCGGAGGCCCAACTTCCTCCCTCGCAATATCGTCCTCCAGGATAGTAAACTTTGCTATAAAATCTGCCAGTACTTGCCCCCTTATTGATCTTCGGGGCTGAAAGTTCAGGTCGAACTGACTCAACTCGATATTCCACTTGAGTAGCCTTCCCGATGCCTCTGGTCTTTGCAACACTTGCCGTAGCGGGTGATCGGTGTACACCGAGATAGGATGAGCCTGAAAATAGTGGCGGAGCTTTCTATATGCGATCAGCAAACTGTGCGTAAGCTTTTCTATCTTTGGATAGTTCTATTCCGCCGCCGCTAGTTTCTTACTTACTTAGTACGCCGGTCTCTGGACTTTATCTTCTTCCCTTACCAGTGTTGAACTTATTGCATGGGACAATACTGCCAAGTATACGAACAAATCCTCGTGATCTACCGGCTTGGACTGTATCAGAGGTTTTCCAGATGATTTAGGAGCTTCTGGAACGCTTCTACACAATCAGGAGTCCAATTAAAATCGCGCTTCCCTCGCTTTATCAAATCGAAAAATGGAATGCACTTATCCGTAACTTTGGACATGAATCTACTTAAGGTGGCTACTTTCCCAGCGAGGCTTTGCACATCTTTAATTTTCCTTGATTCTTAAATGTTCCTGATTGCCGTGATTTGATCCGGATTGATTTCAATTCCATGTGAGCTGACGATAAAACCCAAGAACTTTCCAGAGGCTACTCCGAATGAGTATTTTAGTGGGTTGAGCTTCATCTCTATCGCCTAAGGATGCCAAACATTTCTGCTAAATCAGCGGTATGGTTGGATGACTGTCTGGATTTCACAAGCATATCATCTATATATACTTCCATCGTCTTCCCAATCTGATTGTAGAACATCCGGTTTACTAGTCATTGATATATTACTCCAGTGTTCTTCAAGCCGAAAGGCATTACTACATAGCAGTACAGTCCCAAATCTGTAATGAAGCTGGTATGCTCCTGATCTGGCACATGCGTTGGGATTTGATTGTATCCAGAATATGGATCCATGAAGGAGAGAAGTTCGTGTCCCGCGGTTGAATCCACCAATTGATCAATTTTAGGAAGTGGAAAACTATCCTTTGGGCAAGCCTTGTTCAAATTTGAAAAATCTATGCAAGTGCGCCACTTCCCGTTGGCCTTTTTTATGAAAACCGGATTTGAAATTCATTTCGGGTAAGTTGAATCTCTAATAAATCCATTGCTCTTAAACTTCTCAACTTCTTACTTTAAGGCAGTTACCTATCTGGGCCTAGCATTCGCCTTTTCTGGTTGACGGGTGGATGCTTCGGGTTGATACTCAACGAGTGGCTCATGATTGATGGGGATATCCCACACATGTCAGCATGGGTCCAGGAAAACACATCCAGGTTGGCTTTTAAGAAGTCGGTCAATTCCTTTGCACGAAGGGTGTCTATCTGGGATCCAATTTTCAAGGCCTTCGCTGGGTCATTATCGTCGATTGGAATATCCATAGTCATTTCGTTAGGAGTTGCCATTCTGCCCCCAGGTTCCTCGTCCTCTCTGGGATTTATATCCACGAGCAGTTCTCTGGGTGGATCCTTCGGGGCCATCTTTAATTGCTATGTTGTGTCCTCCTTTGCGGGGGGAGGAGTACCCTTTGGTTCTATGTTTAATCCTTTGGGCAATAACTTCAAATATGCTATGTATCAAGCTCGTCCTGCGAATTGGTCACCTCTAACTACTCCCACTCCTGCATCCATCGGGAACTTTAGCAATAGGCACCAGGGTGCAATACAAGCTCTGAATTCCGCTAGGGCCGGTCGGCCCAGGAAGGCGTTATAAGGTGACTCAATATCCAGTACAGCAAATGGAAGAATTCTCACTCTCCAGCGATCTCTTTCTCCCAAAGTTACCGATAATTCCACATATCCGGTCGAGGCTGTTGAGGCTCCATTGAAGCCACGTATCCATTCCTCATAGGATTTCAATTCTTTCGCCTCAAGCTTCATCTGATCAAAGGCTTTCTTAAACCGGATGTTTACTGCACTTCCATTGTCTACCAACACCTTGTGGACCAAAGCTAGACAATGGTTGGCGTGATCACTAAAGGATCTTCAGTGGGAGCATAAACACAAATACAGTCTCTATCACGAAAGATTATATCATCAAATATCATTTTGTGCTGCTTTATCGGAGCTTCAATTTCGGGATTACTGCATTCTCCTACTTTAAGGTGTTTAGCCACATTCACGTACTGATCCATTGCCCTAAAGTTGTGCCCAAAAGGATGAGGTCCTCCTACTATAGTATTGATGACAATGTTCTTTCCTTTCTGTTGGGCGGTTGGCCTAGCAGCGGGTTGGTTTGGGTATGAGGTTTGCCCAACTTTCCCCTGTCTCTCGAAGCTACCTTGTATTCGTCCAACTTCCCTTCATGAAGCAACCTTTCGACGACATCTCTCAAGTGACGACACTCATTGGTAGAATGGCCATGGGTCTGATGAAAAAGGCAAAATTTTCCTGTCTCACGTTCTTTTTCTGTTGAATCTCTAGGTGGAGGCCTCTTATACTGAAGGACGTTATAGGTATCCAGGAAAATGTTTTCTAATGTATCATTTAATGGATTAAAGTTTTTAAATGGTTTGAATCGAGGCCTCCTTTATGAGTCATTTCCTTGATTTCTCCTCTTGTTGCCATTCACGGATTGACGACCATTCCCCTGGTTTTTGTCCCAATGTTGACCTCTACCTTTCCTGAACTGACCCCAGATTATTTGATGGCTACCTTGCTTTGTAAATCCTCTTCGTCGGCAGCCTTCCTCTTTCGATTGACATATATCTCTTCCTGACGTAATCGGATGTTAGCTTTTTCATAGAAGATTTCTCTAGTCAATGGCGGTTTGTCGGCTAAATATCTCCCAAACTCAGTATCCTTGTCCATCCCATCAATTAGAGCCATCAAAACGGTTTATTCGTGGGGATCCCTCACCTCCGTGACTGCTAAGTTAAAACGATCTAGATAGGACCTCAGAGATTCGTCGGGGCGTTGCTTGATGAGGGATAACTCAATGACATTATTAGACCTCTGGGCATGAAGTTGGATCTGATTTACGAATTGTTCACTCAATTCCTTGAAACTGGAGATCGATCGTGCCGGCAAGCATGTAAACAACATTAGTGCCACATCCTCCAGGAATATCGGGAATGCTTTGCATTTTACGGTGTCAAGAGTAGCAGCGGCATTCATATACCATGAATATCTCATCAGATGCTAAACTAGATCTGTCCTGCCTGCATAACGATTCATGGTAGGCATAGTGAATTATCCCGGGAAGCGGACATCCAATATATCATCAGTAAAGGGTGTATGACTGCGGCCTATACCCCAATCTTCATCCCTCTATCCACGGATATCTACCATGATCTTCCTAATCATTGATCTAACATCAGCGTGAGTCAGCGTAGGTTCAGGATCAGCACTCCTTGCTCTGCGAGGCCCTCCAACGTCCATTCGACGTGCTGCTGCAAAGTCTGGGGCTTGAGCAGAACTTCCTTATCCTCTGTGGCCACGGTCGATCACGCGGCGAGGTGGTTTGCAGTGGTTGATTCTCAACAGGATCATCAATAACTTGAGCTCTAGAAAGTGTTGCAGAATTATTCAGGTTTCGGTTGATGGGCCCCAAGTTAAGTGCCGCCTCTTCTTGGGAAGGAAGTGATCCAAATCGAAACTGTTCTATATTTTCATCCCTTTCCAGTGGTCGTCGTGGAGGTCTTGGAGATTCCCCAGACGAAGACGAGTACTCTGGAGTTAGAGGATGAGATGGCGGAGGTGTCCTCTGCCTCTGAAGATCATCAATTCTTCTGTCCAACGCAGTGATGTTCCATCGTAACAAGGAACTCTCTTGTCTTTGGGCTGCCAACTCATCGTTCGTCCTATCCAACATATCGAGGATGCGAGAAAGATCTCACTCGGTAGGTGGGGTAGAATGGTTAAACAGATCATCAACATTCTCTCTTATTCGCAAAGAACCTAAGCCAGTTCGAGCAGAACCACCAGCATGAGCAGAACGATCCATAATTTCCTTTCCAGGTCGCGTTGTGGTCCTATGATCAGGGTGGTTCGTGACCCTCTCTTGTTGACGGCTCGTGGTTCCTTCCTGATGTTGGCTCATGGTTGCTCCCTGGAGGCAGCTTGTGGTAGCGTGAGCAGGCTGGCTCATGGTGTTGTCTTGGGATCGAGTCGTGATGCACGTTGCGGGTCGGATCGCCCCCTCATCTTCACGAACAAGAGACTCCACCTCGGCCTGCTCGTGAATGATTTCTTCGTTAGCTTCGTTTGTAGTTTCGTTTTCTTGCGAGGCTTGTGCATCCTTGGACTTGTTTCCAACCAAAATGCCTTGACTTTGCTAAAATCTACATAAATCGGAACAGTGAAGATTCAGACTGTTTTCTTCGGACCTGAATGTCCAAATAGTAGATCAATAATCCGATACGCTGAGACTTCAGTTCTCCGAGAAAGAACCAAAATGTTAGACCAAAAATTGGCTCTAACACCCAAATTGTTCAGAATATGGAGATTAACAACTGAGATTGAAAGAAAATGTAATGAACACACCAGATCTATAGTGGTTCGGCATTAACGAGCCTACGTCCACTTTATATATCTTTTATTATACATTGAATACAAATACAATCAATGATTTATCTCAATCTCACTTTTATAGCAGTGATTCACTTAATAATTTCGAGATAATATTGATTAGAAATGATGAAGAAACAGTAACGGTGGAAAAAATACTCAGAACTGCCAAAAGATCCTTAAAAAAGGCCAAATATAGGGCTATTTATAGGCGATATTTGCAGGCGGTTCGTGATAACACGTGGCGGATCTCGGACTGGTTCGTGACTTGATGGATAAGTGGTCAATATGGCCGTTATGGACAGGTGTCATCAAATCCTGGTCTTTCGGATCGTGGAGGACTCGGTCTTGATCATCATCCTCTGATAACAGGGTCGGTTCGTGGCTCCATTCCACGAGCGGGTCGTGATGCTCCTGTCGTGAACAAATTATGGAATGGCTCTCACTAGCGGGGTCGTGATACTCGATCACGAGCTAGGGATGAAGTAGGTCACGAGTGGGCTTGGCGTGTAGGGTCACAAACGGGTTCTTGGTCTTCACGGGCCAAAGTGATCTTGTAGGTGGATCCCCATATATATCTATTTATGTACGCTAGTTTAGCTCTTGGTAGCTTGGTCACAAAGCTAGCCAACAAGAAGTTTGAATGTACATGTCGTGGTCCATGCAAAGAAGTCAATACATGTGTGTTTTGCGTGATATAATGTTCACTTTGTGTGAACGGTTCTCGACCGCATATATATTCTTGACCGACCGATCGGTATACTTTAATTAGCGCTGACCGACCAGAATGGCATACGACCAATCCGATATCATGACGCGCATGCTCGATCCGATATGCGACCATGCAGAATGGTGTACGACTGATCACTTCATTAGACAGTCAATGTATCGTTTTCTGAACCGCGTTAATAACGGGGGTTAACATTTGCCCCTCGAAGCTTGTATTTTTTTCTTGCGAGAAATGCAAGCTTCGAAATGAACATTCTTGTTGATATATTTTGTATTAAGATCCAGTTATAGCTTTTCATTTGCTATGGCAAATCATACTTTGAATTCATATGCTCCATGCCGTCTGCTCTATAATTAAAACAAGCACTTGCACAGTTTTGGACTTATACTCACCATAGACTATCCACATCGATGGTGGATTAGTTAATCAACAAAAATGACTTAGAGCGAATTTTATTTTGAATCGAATAAAGCGCTTGTACAGGATTGTTTCACTCAGCCGTTAAAACTCATTGAATGTTAACTGCACAAATACAATATCCTAATTCTAATTCGCATTAACGCATAAAATCAACTAATCGACTAAAGCCGATCGTGGATTTCAAACATTATCGTTCTAATGGCTTATATGATGGTATTCTATATTTCACATTTGTGAAATTCATATTTGTGTTTCATTTTCTGCTTCCTTTCTGAGAGGCTTTCATATTCGTGCCCCAGCTTAGGAAATCATCTTTAGCCTTCGCTCTGGGAAGAAATTTTTACAGCTCAATGTTTGTTTTGTCAACTACTTCTAACATTGGAGACTCAATTGGATGCCCCGTGTTTTTGGAGAGGCTATTATAACCCAACGTTCATCTTCTCCTATCGAATGAATCAACATTATAGACTTCATTGAGCACAATTGATTTCTCCTATAGAGAAGTTGCTTTCTCTATGGAAAGGATTTTTTGTCGTCGTAAGGTTTCGCAGTGCAAACTACAACGACGCTTAGATGAGATTGCATCGATTCGTGCCACGAATTCTCATGCATTGTTTCACGTATAGTGAACTCCAGCGCATTGTTTCGTGTAACGAATTCTAGTGAACCTTTGGAGGGTTGCATCGCTTCGCGCCACATACTCCCATGTTTCGTTTAATGTATAGTGAACTTCCACGCTTCATTTCGCGGAACGAATTCTAGCGAACTTGGATGGTTGCATCGCTTCACGCCATGAACTCCCACGGTTCGTTCCACGCAACGAATTCCCGCGACCTTGGAGGGTTGCATCGTTTCATGCCATGA
The DNA here is from genome assembly GCA_030737875.1 of Allium sativum. Taxonomy (NCBI): domain Eukaryota; kingdom Viridiplantae; phylum Streptophyta; class Magnoliopsida; order Asparagales; family Amaryllidaceae; genus Allium; species Allium sativum. The sequence continues at coordinate 1,052,804,937 of CM060924.1, forward strand.
ACTCCAACGCTTCGTTTCAAGTATAGTGAACTCCCACACTTCGTTTCTCGCAACGAATTTCGTCAGAACTTTCCGGATTTAGCAATATGATTAGTCATCTTCATTGGTCGAGGCTCCGGATAATCCTCCGTATTCTTTTGTGGTAGAGTAGATATTTTCAGGAGTGCCATTCAAAGAAGTTAGATCCGGTGAATCAAGAAGACGGAACTTCTTATTAGCCTTGTTATCGTTCCTATCATTTGTGTGCTTCTTCCCCTGAGTGTTCTTTTGATTGCATTGAATAGCAGCACTTTTGGGAGCTTCAAGAAGTTGATTACCACCAATGATATGAAGAGGAACTGGATTATCGTCCACTCTCTCATGTACTCTTCCGCCTTCTTGTAGAACTTGTCAAGTGTATTTGGTTCCTTCATCTTTATCCACTTCCCGAATTCGCTTGTTTTGTCAATAGCATCGAGTAAAGCCATGAGAATTATACATGGCTCTGGATTCCTTACTTCAGACAGGGAAACATTGAATCGACTGAGAAAGGCTTTAACAGTTTCCCCTGGTTTCTGCTTCATGGCTGAGAGCGTTATATCATCCTTGGCTTTGGTAGCATATAAGCGGAACTGCTCCTTGTACTTTTTGGTTAGGTCAGAGAACCGGTTGATAGATTTAGGTGGCAGCTTTGTGAACCATAATGATGCGGCACCCTCTAAGTATAGAGGAAAATATGTGCATCTCATCTCATCAGTCGCCTTAGCCCCACTCATATGGCACTCGTATTTGATTAGGAAGTAGTTAGGATCAACAAGGTCATTGTACGAAGGCAAAGTCAGAGGATTGAACTTCTTTGGACATTCTGCTTCAACGATTCTTTCGGTGAACGGAGTCCTGTTAGGGTGGAAGTCCCATTCTTTTTCATCGTTTTTGCTAGCTTGATTCTTTTTCGTGATTTGTTCTATCATATCTGAGATGTATTCTTCGGGATTATGGCGCTCTGCGAAGCTGAGATCTTTATCAAATGTTCATCTAGGCAAGGGGTCTTGATTTGAGAACTTAGGTGGTTTGCCTTCTCGATGAGGAGGTGTCTCCTTGGAAATATTGGTATCCTTTTTAACGTTCATCTCGGAATGGTTCTTAGCTTTAGATTTCATCTCTTCAATTTTAGTCTGGCCTTGTCACTAACCTGTCATAATCGTCTTTCAAGTTGTCATTGCGGTTATGATCGAAAGTGGGCGATTTTTTATTTTCTTCGAGATCAACATGGCCCTTCTAAGGGGCTGGAATTGGTCGAGCATTAAGGATGGCTTCAAGTTTCTCCATCAAGGCTTTAGTAGAAGCTGTTGGTAAGCGGTGTTTCTTCGTTAGCAACATTATCGATTTCTACTACGACTTTACTAACGGTCTTCTTGGATTTAGCCATGATTTCGAAGAAGGATGTGGTTTAGAACTTCAATGGTAGTCTCTTAACCTTATGAGAAGTGTGATAGAAGGAAGTGCGAATGCGGCTCCACGGTGGGCGCCAAATGTTAAAATCCAAATTAGATCTCAACACCAAAGGTACAAAAATTGAACTTCACCAATATGGTATGAAATTAAAAGGAACCACAATAGTAAATGCAAATAAAAAGACGATGATTTTTATAGTGGTTCAATCTTAGGAAAGATCTACATCCACTTTTAGAGAAACTTTTATTTTCACATGCACATTTACAGGTTTGAATATTCTCTCATTACATAGATCTTCATTCTCACACACTCTTCCCTTGATTTAATCAAAAAGCCAAAAGAAGTAGAGAAATCCTCTAAGTATAGCAACTTGAGAAGCATATCTTTGATTCAACAAGATTTTAGATGGATTCCCATGATTTGATGGAGAATTCCATGTTTAATCTTTGATTGAAGGAGGAAGGAGTTAGGAGATGTAGAAATCACTTAGAATTGCTTAGGAAATAGTTAGACAGCCCTTCGAGGTCATAAAATTCGGTCTCCATTAATGAGGGGTTCATCCCTATTTATAGGAGTGAGGAGGAGCCAAAATATAGTATTCAGGTCACCGGTCGGATTAAAACTTATTTACGGAAAATGCCACTGGGTACAACTGGCTTTTAGGGTACCGGTCGGTATGGTACCGGTCGGTCATCACATGAGTCCACCAATAGTTTATGTTATATATATATATACCGACGGCTTCATGTATTTTAATACCGGTCGGCTATAATCACTCGAGAATGAAACGTACTCCTTCACAGTATAAAGCCACGTGACCTCCTTTACAGTATGTGTGCTTTTATCATTCCATCTTCTAGTGCTTTTAAGGGATCAAGAATTACAAACGTGCCATTCTCTTTTATTGGTTTGCTGTGCAAAGATGGGAATAAACATTACAATAGTGACATGGGTTATTACATTTTTGTACCGTCTAGCTTGTATAACTGCTGCACACGCTAGCACCGACCGACCGGCTGTGAGTGGATGAATAACCGACCAGGTGGGATGCATGCACGATCAAAAGATGAAGACCAACCTGAATGGTTCATTACCAACCTGATGTTATTTATGGAATGCGCCCAACATCACTTTTTATTGATGGTAACTTTTGATTCCTGCATATTTTTTACGGATTTTTTTTAGATTTAGCCACCTTTTATAAACTTATAACACTTTTAACCTAGTTTCAAAACTTATTACGACTGTAGCCTGATTTATGTCACATCAGCGCAAAACAGTTATTAACACAAGCGGCATTTAAGATAATGCTAACTGCGGCATCTTAAATGACGCCCAGAAGTGAGTTCTATGCGTTATCCCAAATAACGTTCTACGCGTCATCTCAAATGCCGCTTATGTTGATAACGGTTTTGAGCTGATGTGACATAAACCAGGTTATGTTCGTAATAAGTTTTGAAACTAGGCTAAAGGTGTTCTCAGTTGAGATGACGCGTAGAGCGTCAGTTTATAAAAGGCGGCAAAATCGAAAAAAAAAAAATCCTTTTTTCTATATTGCGTACTCGACGTTCTCAGTTGTCAACACAATTTGCAATTCCCACGCCGACGTAGCATTCCTTGCCAGCTGTCCGTCATTCCTTTGTGCACTACCCCTGGTGTCTTGAGATAATGTAATTCACGTAACCTTTACATTTTGCTTTATATTATATTTACGTTGAGAAAGCCGGTTCACACGTCGCCACATAAAATCTTGCAAGTGGTTTTCTCAATCATTTTGAACCGTCCCATACTGTTATTTTAATGTTATCCCTTAGATACCAATCGGTGCTCTGTACTTAATATCGGTCGATTACATGATATATGTGCTCTTTTGACATTCACGTGTAACATTATTTGCGTGCGGTTCCACACGTTCATGTTGATAAGCAACAAACAGCACGTCCATCTAGCTAACATGCTCCTTTTCGATCAACATCGTTGTTTCTCTGGTCAAACATATAAGTATATGTCTCCAATCCCTATGTTAACTATGCTTTGTATATTATTGTTCAAACATGGAAGCCTCACAGTCTTCGTCATGCATATGTTCCAGGTCTTTGCATTTTTCACATTGCCTATATAGACTGAAATAGCGTAGCCCCATGCAAGAACTTGGTGACTTCACATTTTACAACATAATGCTGCTACTGTTCGTTGGAACCAAATATTTGTACGCTGATCTATATAAGAAGTTCCAATGTACATGTTGTGGTCCATGCAAGGAAGTCCATACATGCGTGTTTTGCGTGATATAATGTTCACTTTGAGTGAATGGTTCTCGACCGCAAATATATTCTTGACCGACCGATCGGTATGCTTGAATTAGCGCCGACTGACCAGAATGGCATACGACCGATCCAATATCATGACGCACACGCTCGATTCGATACACGACCGTGCAGAATGGTGTACGACCGATCGCTTCACTAGACGGTTGATGTGTCATTTTCTAAACCACGTTAATAACAAGATTAACAGTAGGGTTTGTAGCATTTTTCCTACATTAGTAATTTCGAAGACGAAATTCTTTTAAGGGGGAAGGAACGTAAAGACCCGAGTTTATAAGCGATTGAATAATTAATTTGTTCAATTTATTAATAATGGTTTGGTAATTAAATTGTTTGAATTCAAATACTTGAATATTTAATTAATATAAATAATGGTAAAATGAAATTTAATTCCGAAATAGTCGGAGATTAGTTGAGTTGGCAATATTGTGTAAATTGGATAATACAAGGTATATAATTGAGTTTAGATTCCAGTATTATATTGAATTTATTATTTAAACATAATTAGAACATATTAATTATAATATAATCATAAATGAGCTCGTAACATTGTGGTAGTTCGTAATTTTACGTTTTGAACTTCAACTGAGTGTGCAGGATCCGATATAAGTCAAATTTCTTCGAAAAAAGAAATGTTGGATTCTATTGAGTTTTATTTTTCTAATGGAAGTAAAAAATAGATATTTTTTTCTTATAGATTGTAAGTTATGCCCAAATCAAATTTTCAGAAAGTTGCTATGGAATTGTTTATAAAATTTAACGATTTATTAAATCCATAGTGATTTATTATTTTAAGATTTCCAATTTGGGGTCAATTGGATTAATTTTGTGACCGTGCGCAGTTTAAACGTGTATTATTGAACCATTTGCAATTAAAAAGGATTTTTTACAAATGGAATCGAAATTCGACGAAACATGTTCCAATGTGTCCGAAATATTTAATTATTGTAAGCTTACAATTTTCACCACGATCGTAGTTCGTACGTGGTTGTTTTGCGTGATACTTCATGTGTAACTTTCACATAATCAAATCAAATAATAAAAAAAATAAAAAATCTATTGCTTTGCAGCGAAGTATCGTACCCCCTCCCTTCATAAACACAGTAAATGAACTAGCTACCATATGAAATGTCTACTATCCACCATGAACAATCACCATCAACAAAACTGCCTAACCTATATCCTATCGCTTGCTACTCCTTTGCGACCAAGTATTCACCCTCAATAAATACCGAGCCAAGTCAGTGTTTTCTTCACTTCGAATGCCGAAAACCATGGAAGTCGTGAGTTCTCACGGTTTTTAAAAATCAAAATCAGTAAGCTTCTAAAAATCATGAAATATATATATTTGAAATCCCTCTATAATTCTCTACATTTCTATATACATATTTGTAACACCCTACCTCCGTTAAGGTCACTCACAAAGGGAATGCCTTAACTTCGGTGTAGCGTTTTAGGTAAAAGGTGCAGATAAATTACAAGACAGACAAATAAAGCAGTGGAAAAATAGTCATTTTTTAAACAACGTAGTTAAGTCAAGCTTTTACAACAATTAATTCAATCATACTTAAAAGAATTATATAAAACTTCTGTCTTGATTCAAAAACTTCCATATGTATAAGAAGCATAAAATGACAATGATATTCCCCAGTAAAACATGAGCCAACCATAGTAGTGGAAAATAGAGTCCAAAGCAATACATCGGCTAATCTTCAAACTTGGAAAGAGAAACGGTCCAAACTAAGCCGAGCTATTCCCTCCCTGACTACTTGGGGGGAAACGTAAGAAAAGAGGCGAAACAAACTAGATCAGACATAAGTCTGGTAAGTCCAGTGACTTTCAGCATGTAAATAGGCAAAAGCATCATGACATGAATAAAATGAATAGATGACAATACCATGATAACAAGGGTGGCAAGATAACATTAGATTAGCACAAGATATGATAAGACAAGATAAACTGAATGCACTTCTACTCTTTCTCTACTTCGCCACTACCTTGTTATTCTGATTTTTATATCTCTACACCACCTAACTAGTGTCCCAACTAGTAATCTGTATAAAATGAAAATATGATAACGTGATCTCAATCCCCACAATTATGGTAGCCTTCAGATGTACATCTAGTATGAGGATCTTACCTCAATCAGCCTAATTTCCATGAAGATGTTAGATGTACCATTACTACCCTATGGATCGGCTCCTTACTCATATTAATTTTTCTTGTGTCTGTGTCAATTGGCCCTCTCTTCCGTGTAGATACCCAGTGCTGGTCCCACCATAAGGTGCATCAATTCTTATGATAGCAACCTGACACGATTCAAGATGCACAGTGTATAACTACTGGTACCCAGTGCCTGCTTTTTTCCACTCCGGAGTACGTGCACGCCCGTAATCCATCGGAACCTACACTGACGTACCCACGGACGCTATTTTGACCGCTTATAATCAGCCCAGTAATCGTGCCCCACCCTGCCTAGTTTCAGGGTACCTTGATACATCTATGTGGGTTACTGCTGAAATGGGTCCCCGTTACTAGGGTTTCTTAATGGTTAAGTTTGTGGGCCTATATTTAATAATATTACCCACCAACCTAATATGTACTTAACCCTCCCATTGACTCAAACATGTTTACTTAATGGTGAAGTTTGTGGGCCTATATTTACTAATATTACCCACCAACCCGATATGTACTTAACTCTCCCACACATTATGTCATGTTGGTTAAGTGTTGTCCATTCATGTTAACTTAACTCACCTACTCATCATGTCATGTTGGTTAAGTGTTTCTTATTAACCCTTCTCACTCGTCATGTTGGATTGGTTAAGTGTTTCCTGTTAACTTAACCCCGTTCATTCATCAAGTTACATTGGTTATGTATTTCCCATTAACTTAACCCCATTCGTTAATCAAGTTACATTGATTAAGTGTTTCTTATTAACTTAACCCCACGCGTTCATCATGCTGTATTGGTCAAGTGTCATCAATCAATTCAAGTTAACTTAAACCACCCACTTGTCGTGTTACATTGGTTAAGTGTTGCCTTCTTGTGTTAACTTAACCCTCCCCATTCATCAGGTCATATTGGTAAAGTGTTGCTCTTTTTTTTTAATTTTACCCTTCCACGCATCCTGTTATATTGGTTAAGTGTTGCTCTCTTGTTTTAACTTAACCCTACCCATTCATCATGTCATATTGGTTAAGTGTTACTAAATTTGCTTAACCCTACCTTCTTGTCTAATTAACATGTTATATTGGTTAAGTGTTCTAAATTTACTTAACCCCTCCTTCTAGTCTAATTAACATGTTATAACGGTTAAGTGTTCTAAATTTACTTAACCCTACCATTCTTAGCATGTCCGTTTATTGGCATTAATTAATTTATTAATACCCCAACCTATCACATTAGAACTGTTGTTTGCGGTTGCTGGATGTGCCGGATGTTTCCGGGCAGACTTCTACCGCAAACTCATTCTAACCTCGGGTTTTGGGATAAATGCGCTAACCTCTCACATTAGATCTGTGTTGTTGCGGTTACTGAATGTGTCGGGCGGTTCCGGGCAGTTTTACACCGCAACTCAATCTAACATTGGGTTCGGCATATTTATCTTTTAGCACATTTTACATATTTGTCATATATGCCCAAACCTAGAATTTTGTATACTAATTATCCCAAATTCACCAAACTAGACATGTTCCAATTCTCATGTTATGCCCAACCAAGTAAATTACGAGTTATGCCCCACAAATTCAAATTCAAATTATTACTCAAAATAAGTTACACTCAACCTTCCCAAATTTGCAGTAATAGTCATGCCCCAAAATCACAATTTACATTATGCTTGGTACCCTGACCAATAGTTATGCCCAATCTAGATTAATATTCCAATTTACAGCTTACGCCCAATCTAGATTTAATATTTCAATTTGCCCCAAGTTCGCAGCAATAACAATTATGCCCCAAATCACAAGTTACAAATTTTGTTCCATTATTACCAAATAGATTATTCCCCAGTACCCTCGTATTCCAATTGCACGTATAACCAAGTTTAGTCTAGGTTCTGAATGAACCTACTATTCATAAAATAAAAACAAGAAAGGGGAAGAAAGAAGGAACATAAATGAGAGTAGGCATAAAACAGGCGTTACAATGATAGATCTGTCAAATATAACATTATGGACCTAAGAGGATTATAGATCTATTAGAATTGAGGTATAACAAAGATGGATCTGAAATAAACTGATTAAAAAAATAACATCATGGGCATATAGAATCATAGACTTGACAATATCATGAACATAAAAAGATTATAGATCTGATAGAACTAACAAAATAACAACGTGGACATGAGAAGACTACATATTCGATGTACAACAAAAGATAGGTCTGAATAAGTAGATAAAATAACATCTCAGGCATAGATCTGATAAAAGGGAAGGAACAAATCTGAAAGGATTAACTTATAATCAAGCATAGATCTAGATTCACTCTATTACATGTCAGGATAACAATTAGGTATTTAAATATGAAGAGTAACTGAACTTGCATTGCTAGGATTAAGAAAAGGTAATGGAATCGTTGTTGTTGTTGCAAAACTAATCTTCTAATTTGATGTTGATTAAACCTCAATGGTGATTGTTGATGAAGAACTTCATGATTTAAGTTTTAGAGGCGGTGCCTAAGAGAATTGAGAGTTCAACAGCATATAGGCATCATAAAGAATTAATATGAATTAGGGTTAGGTCTAGGTACTAATTTATAGGTGTAGAGAGTGTTTTAGAGCCTTTAGATCACCGTAGAAGCCACATTACAAGAAAACATAAAAACGGCTGCAATAATCCGCTGCGTTTACAGTGCATCTGTAACTATTGCCGATTTCACCAATTTTTAATTTATCTTTCCCTAAACGTGTCATGTTTAATTTTCTATTTCCCTCCACTGCTTCCAAATTCCCTCCCATATTTCGTTTTCACCTAATTCAACCAAAATTTCCCTCCTACCACATTCGCCTCTACTTCCATTAATTTTAGCAACGACGCTGAACTTCTCCCTTCCCTTCGTTGAATCGGCTTCGCCTTTGGCCCTTCACTTCGTCAATAGAGTTTCAGAGATATGCTCCCACCGATTTTTCTTATTGGTACGTTAGCTAACTGATATGTTTTTGGTAATAGTCGATATGTTTTTTTTTTCTTGTACACAAATTTACTTAGGGTTCTTATTGGTGCGTAGGATCTATCCTTTCAACCTGAATGTTGTAGCTGCTGTGAAATCATCTCCTCCACTGTAAGCTCTTTTAATGTCATGTTAACATTCAGAATTTGATTTTGGAATTCGAAGTCATTTGAACTTGAGCAATTCATAGTTTAAAAGTCGAATTATGTGATCTGAAATAGGCTTCTGATATTTGAAAATAGATTTATGACAATTGAAAATAGGTTTTGAAATGTATTAGCTATTGATATTTAGACTGTTTTGGTTTGGGAAAATTGAATATGCAGGTTTCTTCATGTCTTGGGTAAGAAATAATATTCACATGTGTGACTTGAAAAAAACTGTAAGGTAGTAGTGTGATGCTGTCAACAACAGCAGCACACATAGTTGTCACCTGGTCGGACCTAAGTAGGCCAGGGAATGTGGTGCGCATCTGAGCTTTGTTGGGCTGTAAGTGTAGGCAATGAAGAAAAAAAGAGTGATGCATGCAATAACATAGAGTAGAAAGAAGCATATTAAATTTTTTCATGTGGTGTGTGCGTGTGTGAATAGGCTTGTGTGTGAGTGTAGGGTGTGTGTGTGTTAGATTTTGAGCATTTCTGTATACCCTAATCGAATAGGTTACATGATCCATCATACAATGTTTTGTAAGGACTTTTGATAGTTTCAACTATTCCTTAGCTTTTATTTTCTGAGTCATTTAACTCGTTAGAAATCAAGGCCTCCTCGAATATTCTTTTAAGCATCGGTACCTTCTCATTTAAAAGAATCCCCCGTTCCTTTTGATCTAGTGGTTCAAATCTTGAATCTTTTTCCCATTTTCTTTTACATGACTGGTATTCTGTTTGGTAATCAATACTCTTTGCTGCTTCTTCTAACAACTGCATGAAACCATCTATTTCAGCCTTCTGAGCAGCTAGTTTTTCCTTCCATTCTTCTTCTGCATGTGTCCGGACAAAAGGTTCAAATATAGTACTTTGAGTAGAATGACTAGGAACATCCTTATTGCGGGGATTGAAAAGTATCTTTGGCAGCTCCTTGTCCCATTTGGAGAATGGTGCAACTCCACGCTCTTTAAGCATTTCCTTAAACTGGTTTACACAATCATCATTGTTTGATCCACTTTATTCAACATCAGAATCAAATGAAGCAGAATCAGACATATTCTCATCTCCATTTGACTCTTTTACTTTTTTCTTTGCCCTCACTTTTATCATCTTCCTTAGTTATAGCTCAGTTGCTTTAGAAATAGGGACCTCTGATATGGAGGGAGAGCCAGTATCTTGTAACTTATTTTTTACTAGATCTAATGTGGATGAAGGGACTTTCCCGCTAACAGATTCCCGACCACCAGTTTGCAAAGAGGAGCCTCAATGGAAGTTGTATGATTTTCTGTTTTGGAAATGGTGTTTTCCTCTTAAGACTTATTGGTTCTCGAAGAATTAAAGAATTATTTTCTATATTCCTTCTCATCTCTGCGATCACCGAAGGCACATGCCAACTACTAACCTTGTTCTTGCTGTCATAGTAATATCTCTTGACATCATTAGTCGTGATCAATGTCCAGTCAGTACCAGTAAACTTTTCGCATGACACAGGAGTCGGTTGTTCTGCAATTTTATTTGGCTCCCCCTTAAAGCTCGAAGCCCTATTATATGTTGACTCGCCGATAGCAAAGTTGTAGTAGTAAACCGTACCTGATCCTATCTGGTGTGCAGTCCATATGTAAACTTCTGCACTGTTGATTGCCTCTACGGGATTGTAGAGATCTTGAGTGTCATCAGGATTTGGTACAGTGGCTTTTTTTTCAGTTGCGAAAGTCATAACAACAAGAGGTTGAAGGTTAGGTGTGGATGAATTAGGAGGCAGCATGGCTTGCATTTGTGAAGTAAACAGGTATGCATATGGAAGTTATGAAGCAGATGGCCTAAATCTTTTTCCCGTTTATCAGTTCAACATCCTTTCTAAACCTAATTCCCCGATGTCGTAAAAAATCACTGTCTCCCTCATCAAATCATCACCGCCCCTTAAACCTTGCGGCTACCCTACCAAATCATCATCACCCATTAGGTTCCACTGCCTCCCTTTGGATTTTACTCCTACCCCCGTCCTTTAAGTAATCCTACAACAGTAATTGCTGTTGATCTATCAAACCACTACTGCAATATGCTCCGACTCCACTGTTGCAAACTCATCTGACCCCGCTACTTGTAGATGACCAAAACGCTACTGTTAAAAGCACACGAACAATGCTAGCATCCATTTTTTATGACACATCTATTTGCTAACAAAGGCAATTATACGCTTCAAAATTTTGCCCATTTTCACCTGTCCCTCATTTTTTTACCTTGAATTTCTTTCAAAATAATTTACATCTAATAACGCTACTGCCAAAACAACCCCGAAACGAGCAACCAACCCTCTATTGGGGTCTGTTGTTCAGCAGCCCAACCTTGCATTGGGACTGCTCTAAGTTGTCTGCTACTTAGCTTTAGCATGAGGAGTTTTATTATTGATGTATATGTATATGCATGAATGTAATAATATATTTTTCTTTAGAATTTGACATAAAAAATGCTAGGCTAGGATGATGATGTTATGGAAACTGTAAAACGCAAATTAGTTTTCATTAAAACAATAGGCTTTGGGAATAACAAGTTGAGTTTGTAGATCTTTTCTATAGTAAGTGTAATGAAAACCTTATAAAATCAGCCTGTTATGTCATGTCCTCCTACTTGCATGTATCAGGTGAATTTCTTCATGTTCATACTCTTAGATTCTTTAACTTATTTATTATCCTTTGCTTATAAGATACTTATGTAATCAACGTAAATATTTACAGAAAGTGCCTAGGTGTTTGAAAGAGTCATGGTTGGGGTTCAATCTTAATTTATCACACGAAAATGTTTTGATGATATTGCTTTTACCATCTTTGATCCTAAAGTAGTTGAACATTGTCAACGGAAGTTAGGGCTGGTGGTTTTTTATTTTGTGACTTCAAACTATCTCAGGAGTATTTTAAGCAAATAAATTTTGATAATATTTAGGAGCTCTACAACCCCCGAAGGACAATGTTTTTATGCCTATATTTCATATGATTTGCTGCAAAAAACTTTCACTGTGTTGTATCAGAATTTTCTAGAAGCTCCATGGGATCACATAAATATCATGTCGTAAAGCTGAAACTGGTAAGAAATTATAGATTATTAAATTTTGTACAGCTTCTGTGATGGTTTCACAACTGGAACAATATAGGTATTAACCAAATAAAAATATGTGGAGCAAGCTGCAGAGTGCCAGCTTATGGTAGACCCGACCAAGCACCCTATGAAGATGGACTTATCGCTGGTACACAAGGATAAGGAGAGTAAATATTATTTTAAATATTTTGTGAAGACTGAATGGAAGCGGAAGCCACTTCAGGTCAGGGTCAGGAGGAAACTACAGATGAACTTGTGGTAGGGGATGGGGTATCAGACTGACAGGGACCTGATTCTTGAGGTTCAAAATGTAGACAACATGGCAACACATAATATTGTAAGTGCTTTGGATTTTTTTCATAATTTAAAACAGTGTTTTAGTTTCTAACTTCTCTGGTAAATGAACTTTATAGTTTTTGTAACTTAATGATAAACATATACATTTGTGTGTTTCTATTTTTTAGTACCTTATTTCTCAACTAAGTCATATTAAGTATTCCAGATTAGATTAGTTTCAGATGATATGTTGCTTGGTCTGATGACACTATATATTATTGCAAATGTTGAACGCATATCTGATGCTATGATGGTTCCTTAGCTTTAGCTTCAACAATAAATAAAATTTTCAAATGACAGAGCAATTCTGTTGGTTTTCCATTTTATTAGATGAGGAATTCTTGAGCTCTTAACTTCATAGCTCAGGCACCGTGCAACTAACCCATTTACTTTACCTGACCAAACTAGGTTTTGGGCTTCTCTGCCCGTATAAACATAAGTTCAGGACCTCTCTCCCTTGCTTGATTTCACTGGCAATGTCAGTACACTGACATTGTTATATAATTTGGGTGGTTTAGTCATGAATTTGACTGATCAGAAAATTTTCCATCCTCTTTTTTATGATGTTGAAGGTGTCATGTTTCTTCTTTCAGAGCTAGGTTATTTTGATATGTGCTGACAAGTATGTATTGACTTGAGAACTAAAATTGTTTCACATTTGCGTTTTTTTTATTTTTGTAGTATCTGATGGTGAAGTGAAGAAATTACAATAAGCCTTAAAGATTCTCTTAGATGTCGAAAAGCAACTTCAGTATTCAAGTGAGAGAACAACATGGTTGAAATTAATAATAGCAGGCAGAAGAAGTCTAAAGGTTCATCTTTTTTCAATTTGTAAAACCACTAGCGGATGTTCGTTCTAATCACACAGACATTCTAGTACCCTTTTGAAAAATTATTTTATCATTTTATTATCAAGTTTGATCATTTTTTTATAGGTCCTTGATATGGTATAACAGGTCGTTTAGTAGTTACATAAGTAGAGAACAGTTTTTTGTCTTATAATGTGCTTTATTTCAGTTTATAACATTTATCGAGTATCACCATCATTGAATAGTTACTAACTTAAATATCATTTGCAGCTAACTTCATTGAAGGAATAGATGTCGCTTCAGTTGAAGCTAAAATTGCCAAATATAAAAAAGAAAATGTTGAATGCATATCTGATGCTGAAACTGGTAAGGTACATGCTTCCTCATAAACTTTGATTCATATGGTTGTATTTTCCTTTTGTTGTACTTTGACATTGATAATACATACCGAAGAATGTTGCAAAAGTATTGAATATTAGCTTCTACTTGTAGCCACCAAACATTGAAAGTAAACAAAATTTGTTTAATATTACAAAAAAATAACTAATTATTTTAAAAATCAACAAGTTTATTATAATAATAAATTATAAAATATAATTCAAATCAACTAAGTTTTATAAAAAAATCAAATGAACTTATAATAGAAGTATGCATAATTTAAATAAGTTTTATAAATAATAATAATAATAATAAATTAATTAAACTTTACGAAAATCAACAAAGATTTATAGAAATTAAGAAGTACTATAAATTTTAACTAGGTTATTGGTTTTGTATAATTAACTATGATCTATAAACAGTAAGTATAACTAAGTATAATAAAAAAAAACTAAGTTTATAACAATAATAATAATAAATAATAAATGGTAATCATGTCAATTAAATTTTATAAAAATTAACTAAATTTATAATAATAATAATAATAATTTAACTAAGTTAACAATGTTTTATTAATAATAGTACTAATAAATAAATTAGTTTTATTAGAAATTAACTAAATATTATAAATATAACAATAATGATAGTAATAATTTAAGTTAACTAAATTTTATAAAAATTAGTTAAGATTTATGAAAATCAACAAATATAATTAAAATTTAACTAATATAACTAAGTTTTATAAAATTAACAAGTTTATAATAACAATACTAATAATAATGAATATAAACTAAGTTTATAACAAAAATATGGAACTATATAGTATAAACCAAGTTAGCTAAGCTTTTAAAAACATTAACTAAATTTATACTAATAATAACAATTTAACTAAGTTAAATAAGTATTAGAAACGATAATAATAAATTAATTTAATATTATATAAAAAATATAATAATAATTAATTAAGTGAACTAAATTTTATAAAAAATAATTGAGATTTGTATAAAATAAACAAGCTTATAAAAGTTAACTACGTATAATAAATATTTAACTAAGTTAACTAAATTAACTAAGTTTTATGAAAATGAACAAGTTTATAATAATTATAATAATAAATATTGTGTTAACTGAGTTTTATAAAAATTAACTAAATTTATAATAATAGTTTAACTAATTTAATTATCATAAATAAGTTTGCTATGTTTTGTTAAACATTAACAAGTTTTATCAAATTAACTAGGTTTAAGTTGACTAAATTGTATAAATAAAAATGATGACGATGATGATGAATTAACTAAGTTAATAAGACTTAACATAGTTTATAACAATAATATAATTAAGTTAACCAAGTTTTAATAATATTATTATTTTAAATTGACTAAATTTGTTAAAATTAAACAAGTTATATAAAATTAACTAAGTTTAAGCTAACTAAAATTTATGAAAAATTAACAATATAACTATTAAACAAATTTTACAAATAACGATGGTAATACTGATGATTATGAAGGATTAATTAATTAATAAAAGTTAACTAAGTTTACAATAATAATAGTATTAGTAATATAATTAAGTTAACCAAATTTTAATTATAATAGTGATAATAAAATTAATTAAGTTAACCAAGTTAATAAAAATTAACTACGTTTAAGTGAACAAAAATTTAAATAAGAATAATATTGTAACTAATTTGGCAAAGTTTTATAAATAATAATATTGATGATGAATTAGCTAAATTTGTTAAAAGTAACTAAGTTTATAATAATAATAATAATATAATTAAGTTAACCAAGTTTTAATAATAATAGTAAATTAACTAAGTTAATCAAGTTAATAAAAATTAACGAAGTTTTCAAAAAATTAAACAAGTTTATAAAATTAAAATTAACTTAGTTTAAATTAACTATATTTTATAAGTGATTATAATATAACTAATTATCAAAGTTTTATATGTGTAAGATTGTTTGACTATATGTTGTACTTATACTTATGCAGGATTTGGACTTTTAAAGAGAACAAGGTCAGACTTGAATGGTTATCATGTAAATTTGGTTAGTATACTTGGATGACCTTATTGTTTATGTGCTTGTTTTAATAACAATTAATTAATATTATTTGAATGTTATTTGATAATTTATGACAAATTCTTATTGTTCATCGTCGAACTTGTTTACAGATAATTAGCCCTTTCGGGTAAAGATCACCAGCAACAATGGACATGACTTCAATTGTTACATGTATTATGGTATTAGTTAGTATTTATTGTGTAAACCTTTTTGGGAATGCTTGCGGTATGTGAATTTGCTCATTTTATCAAACAACTACTATCTAAATGGTTATGGATAATACTTATGTGATTAACGTGTTCTTAATTATTTGAATATGATTAATTATGGGATTGGTTGATTGTTGGTTTGAGTATGGTTATTATACGACTGCTGATTTTGATATGACTATAGTAACATTTAAAATATGCTACGAAACAATCAATACATTTTTAGTAGCGTTTTAGAAACGCTACAGAAACAAATGTAGAAATACTACCAAAATTTATAGTGACATAAAACAAACGTAACGAAAAGATTTGGTAGCTATTGAAAAACGTACCTATATAAAGCATTTGGTAGCGTTTATTAAAACGCAACAATAATAAAATATACTTTTAGTTGCGTGACCTGTAGTAGCGTTCTTTAGAATGCTACCAAAGGCTTTGGTAGCGTTTTTTAGACGTTGCTAAAGGCCTTTTCTGGTGTAGTGCCATCAGGTCCGTCCAGCACATCAAAAATCGTCACTGCCTAGATCTGGCCGATGGGGTCGACCCCAACAAAGGGGGTGCTAACCCCGTTTTTAGAACACGATTGACAACGAAGAAGCATTCACGGATAACAACACACGACACAACCGACTTAAGTTGTTTCCACGGCATGGACCCTATAGTCATCCGCGCGACATGAATTTAGGCCGATGGCACGAGATGATTCTAAGTCATTGCACTCATGTCGTCCAGAGTAATAATATTCAAGTCGCGATGCAAACCATAGAGCAATAATCAAGTCGTTAAAGCCATGACGCATGGATCATGTCGCCGGTTGTAACACCCCACCTCCGCCAGGGTCACTCTTGCAAGTACACTGGCTTTGGAGGGGTGTTGGACAAGGTAAACATGCATAAGGATATCACAAGACAAAATATATATGTAAAACAGAGTAAGTAAAGCAGCGGATAAAACTACTATTTCAAAACCATAGTCAACTTACATCAAAAGTACTTAGTCATTATTTTCCAACTACTACAAGTTTAGAAACATAAACTGAAAACGGGATATAACATAAAGTAAACTATCCCCAAAGTAGACGTGGTAAAGCCATAGCGAGCTCAAGTCCAAACCGTACATGAGCTATCCAGTAAGCAAGCTAAAGATCCAAGCTAGGTGCTAGTGTTCCCACCCTGAGAACCTGGGTGGGGGGGGGGGGGGAGGGGGAACGGAAGAAAAGAGGCGAAAGAAAACGGGTCAGTCAAAAGACTGGTATGTCCTACCTACTATTAGTATAAAAACTAATAAAGTTAACTGGACATGTAAAACAGAGATGAAACATAGGATGATAACTGGCATGGTGAAAAGTTAACAAGATAGATCAAGTGTGGCATCGCATATACAAGGTTAAGTTTTGCACCAATAGTACTAGTAATCCAATCCATGTCAAGTATAAACAAGAAATGATCCCTTGGCCCAATATCATGAGATGACCCAAGTCGGGGTCCAACTACACGGTCTAGTCGATCGGCTCCCTATATGCCTAACTCGTCAAGTGTCGGTGTCATATGGCTTAATCATGGAATGTAGTTAATTGTGCAAGGTCCACCCTAGGGTGTATCCAGCCCTAAGGTGTAAACCACAGACACAAATCAAGCACGCACAGTCTAAACCTACTGGTGCCCATGTTCAACTCCAGACTTAATGTGCATGACCATGGTCCGCCTGAACAACCGGTGCACCATTCAGCCATCTCTTTTGGTCTCTTATAATCAGTCCAGTAATCGTGCCCCACCCTAGCCTAGTCCAGGGTATCCAGATACTCCCAAGTGGGTTACTGCTGAAAAGGACCACGTAACTAGGATTTCAAGCGGGTTAAGTGTGGTTAACCCTATCCTAACCATGTATTGAGTTGGTCAAGTGTATCCAAGCAGTTCATGACTTAACCCTATCAATACATCTTGTTTAATTGGTTAAGTATTCAAGTAGTCCATGAATTAACCCTACCAACCCATCGTGTTTAATTGGTTAAGTATTCAAGTGGTCCATGACTTAACCCTACCATGTGGCATTAATTAACTTAATGCACCCCAACCTCTCACATTAGACTTTGTTGTGGTTACTAGTTAAGCCGGGCGGGTCCGGGTAGCTTTACACCACAACCTAGTCTAACCTCGGGTTTTAAGTGTGATGTGACCAACTACTCACATTGGGTCCTATTGTTTGTAGCCACTAGTTAAGCCGGTCGGTTCCGGGTAGATTTATGCTACAAACTCAACTCAACCTCGAGTTGGCCACTTTCATGTTTTCTACATGTCATGTCCACGTTCATGTTTCAAGCATAATCACATGTCATATTTTTCAAATCATGTTTCATGTCATTTAATTTTACCCACAACGTAACCCCATCGCATGTAAGTTCGCATCAACGCACATAGATCAAAAAGGGGAACATAATGATATGACAAGTTGGGCATAAAGTGGCAAAGTCTACCACAAGTTCAACATGGTGATATATGAGGCAAAAGGGGTTCAACATACTGGCATTATTAGCCTCAAAACATGCATGACATCCACTTAGCAAATAGGTGATAACATGATCATAGTTGACATAGGGTGATAACATGTGATTAGCATAGAGTTCAAGATCATATGCGAGTTAATATCAAGGTTATAAGATGGTTCTATGTTGCATTTATGCATAACTACCAAGTTCTATGTTGCATTATGCATAACCAACAAATAAAGCTCATAGCTTTCTACCCAAAAATCAAGGTAAATGATACTAGGTTCATGATAGTGCCACCATCATACATCAAAAGAGTCATACATGGATCTATGCATACAAATATAGCCCAAAGACAAGTATTATACCCAAAAGTCACATTTTAACTTGTTACATGATCATATTAACTTCATAGTTTAAATCTAAGAGTAGAATAGGGCTTACAAAGCTTGGCTATGAAGACTAGAACAAAATAAACAAGATTGAGATGAAGCCACACTAGAAATCCCCAAATGAATATAAGCTCCAAGTTGTCTTGAGAAACAAGAAGCTCCTTTGATTTGTATGAAGTTGTTTTAATGAAGAAAGATGGCTCTTTTACTAGCTTAGAACACTCAAACTTTCATAAAGAGGATGGAGGCCATGATACGAAGATGGAGGCCATGATCAAGGAGCATTTTGGCATAACCTAGTTGTAAGATTGATTTGTGTGGGTTTAGGCTAGGTCTTAGGGTCTTTTTATAGAAGTTTAGGTTAGTTTAGGCCATAGGATTAACCCTAATTCAGATCTGAGCCATCAAATCACGTCACAAGCCGACAAAACAAGACCCAGGAGCCAAAACAGGTGCACCAGGCCAAACTGGCCGACCACCCAGGTCGACAGGGGTGTCGACAGGGCAGTCGACACCACCTAGGGGGTGTGGACTCCCAAGTCGACTTGGGGGGCTGGGCGGGAAATTTTCCCGCCCAGTCTGTTTGGCTCCATATTTGAAATTTGAACTGAATTTTGAACTTATAATTTTCTGAAAATTTTGGCGGGCCATAACTTGGTCATACGGACTCCGATTTTGGAAACTCGGACTCTATTTCGCATATTTTTCCGAGACGAACGTAATGGCGCAGCCCGTTTCCCTTGATTCATATTTTATCATTTAATTCTGCCTTGATTTATGTTATAACATGTTATTCAAAATACGGGGTGTTACACCGGTAGTTCAGAGCGAAGGCCATTTAAGGCGCACATCATTCATGTCGTTTGAATGGACTCGAAGCTCATTCATGCCGCTGCATACAAGTGAAGGATAAGCCAGCATAGCTCGTGGTGTCAAACAACGATACAAGCCAGTCCTGCCTCCCGAATTCATGTCATGACTTAACTCATTGCCCAAACCGTTAGTGCCACAACTTAAGTCATGTCCCCGGGAGAAAGCATGTCACTGGACTCACATCGTATGTTATGAGCCTAAAGCCATGTCGTCCGGCAATGCCATATCGTTCAGATCAAGTGGGTATCAAACGAGATCACCATGCCGTGAAGGACGTGTCTTGACTACTTCATGCCACAAATATACATATATTCAACACCAGTCTTCGCATGGACCGATTTCTAATAATAAAAGTGCATCTCAAACCGTATTTGAATCATTAAAGTGGAACCACGATGCTCTATTTCATTCAGCATGAACCACATCACAACATGCAAATAATGGTCAAACGGGATAACTTATTTGGTTAGGCCATGAAGCATATTTGCCTCGCAGTCAAGCCACAAATGTCCATGCCGCACCATCTATCTCATTCAGCATGTCGTGATGATCAGCCAAGCCGTACCTCATATACTACCAGGTTGTTCATGAAAATGAGTTCATGTCGTCATATGTAAGCCAAGTAGATGGCACCACGTCCATGTATAAAGCAACAACATGGGATAATTAACACGTGAAGCCACATGGAGGCATGAATGAAGGAAACATGGCTCACTCAATCTCTGTACACGTAAAGTATACAAGCGGGAGTAAGACAGTACACATGTGCCAAAATCAGGCAAACTCCATTCATGGCATAAGAAATCATACTGTGTGGGATAACATGTCGTTGGGAAAAGCATGTTGTTTGAATCAAATGGTCGAAGTTGGCAAAATTCATGTCGTTATATGAAATACCACGTGGAAAGCATATGTACTTCGTTCCTATCGTTAGACCGTGCAAGTGTATTAAACTGGGGTGCGGACTGTCATACTCATGGACACGCGGCAAAGTTTTAGGGGCAAATCGTTCCATTTTAGAAACAATCAAGTCGCATGTTTGAAGACACAGGCCGCCACTTTTTAAATCCATGCCGTCCCGAATAATCATGTCGTTAAGACCCGAATCCTAATTCATGTCGCGCCACAGCTGTAAAGGCGGATTCCCAATTATGTACCCTTATTTACCAAAGTGCCACCGAAAGTCATACCGCATCTCACCATGACGAAATGGAGTCATGGAGAAATGGAGTCATGGCGGATTGAGTTACGTCGAATGTGAGTCATGGCGTTTTTCTACATAATTACAGAATTGCCACTTGGGCTAAAATCACCTACAAATACCCCTCATAATTCAATTGAGAGGGGGACCGAAAAATCATTCCTACAAGGAGACTCCATCAAATTCAAAGCTCATCTATAACTTCTCTAATGGCTTCCATGGATTCATCAACACTTTTTTAACTTCATGAAGATCAAATCCAAATCAATGATCATTAGGGCTCTTCCGAATTGAATCTAAACTCCGTCAATCTCATTCAAGCTACACAATAAATCTCTCAAGCATCATTCAAACAATCTCTTCCCCTCTCCAAAGCCAAAATCGAATGCTAATTCACTATGCAACCTATGATGATCGTGGAAAAGGATCAAAGCACACAAGTGGTTGAAGATTCATCACAAAGCTAAAAGATCTCTTCATTTTCTTCACCAAATTCAAGTGTAATTAGATCATAAGGAAGTTTAAAAGAGAGAAATGATTGTAATGAGGGAAAATTCATATGTTGTAAGCTTGAATATCATAATGAGAATGGATTGAAAGTGGACGTAGATTCATAGAGAATCGAACCACTATAAAAATTCCTTTGTGTTCTTACTTGCTTTTATTCGTTTATCTTGCGATTTCGCAGTTCCATATTCTTACCGAATATGTGAAGTATAGCTTTTACACCTTTGGTGTTTAATCTTAAATTTGGAGTAAACATTTTGGCGCCCACCATGGAGCCGCGTTCGCATCTCCTTCCTTCGCATTGAAGTTCTAAATCTACTTCTACCATAGATTCCGCAAATCTAAGATCTAGGCCACCTGACGAATTATCTTCCAAATTCAAGGCCTTATCCGAGATCATGGAAAAATCCAAGAAGACCGCTAGCAAAAGCATGGTAGAAGCCGGTAATGTTGCTAATGAAGAAACACAGCTCACAAATCGCTTTGAAGTTGGTGAAAACTCGAAAAGCGGAGCCGGTGTGACCAGAAATGAATTAGAAATCGCTATTGCCAACGTCAACAGCCGAATGGATGCATCTACTAAAATGATGATGGAGAAACTTGATGCCATTCTTAATGCTCGATCAAATCTAGCCCCTCCGCAAGCTCATGTCGATCTCGAAGATAATACCAAATCACCCGCTTCTCATCATAACCGCAACAACAATATGGAAGACGACTATGATGGGACAAGTGACGGGGATGAAGCTAATATCGAAGAATTGAGATCCAAAGCTAAGAACCATTTCGAAGCTAATGCTCGAAAAGCCGCCAATCCTATCACGGGGGCACCTCTTTGTCGAGAAGGCAAAGGGCCTAAGCTCTCTAATCGGGAACACATGCCTATACGAACATTAGGTAAAGAGCTCAGCTTCATAGAGCACCATAGCACCGAAGAATACATTTCGGACATGATAGAACGAGCCATGAAAAAGAATCATGCTAGCAAATATAACAAAAGGGAATGGGATTTCTCTCCCGATAGGACTCCATTCAGTGAAAGAATCCTTGAAGCGGAATGTCCGAAGAAGTTCAATCCTCCGACTCTGCCTCCGTACAACGGTCTCATTGATCCGAACTACTTCCCATTCAAATATGAATGGCATATGAGTGTAGCTAAAGCGACCGATGAGATGAGATGCACGTACTTTCCTCTCTACTTAGAAGGTGCCGCATCACTATGGTTCACAAAGTTGCCGCCCAAGTCTATCGATCGATTTTCTGACCTCACCAAAAAGTTCAAGGAGTAGTTCTGCCTCTATGCTACTAAAGCCAAGGATGCTATAACACTTTCAGCAATGAAGCAAAATCCAGGGGAAACTGTCAAAGCCTTCCTCAGTCGATTCAATGTTGCCTTGTCTGAAGTGAGGAATCCAGAACCACGCATAATTCTCATGGATTTACTCGACGCTATAGACAATACGAGCGAAATCGGAAGATGGATAAAGATGAAGGAACCGACTACGCTTGATAAGTTCTATAAGAAAGCAGAGGAGTACATGAGAGTGGACGACAATCCTATACCCCTTCAGGTCATTGATGGCAATCAACTCCTTGAAGCTCCTAAAAATACGGCTGTCCAATCTAACCAGAAGAATAATCAGGCGAAGAAGCGAACCAATGATGGGAACGACAAAAAGACTAATAAGAAGTCCCGCCTTTTCAACTCATCAGAGCTAACGCCTTTGAATGACACTCCTGAAAATATCTATCTTACAACAAAAAGTTCTGAAGAGCATGCAGAGCCAAATCCGATAAGGGTAAGTGATAAAGCAGCAAACTCGGGGAAGTTATGCAGATTTCATAACCATCCTGGTCATAGCACTAATGAGTGCCGACACCTGAAGAACCTCAATGAGGAGTTGATCAGGAAAAACAGGTTACAACAGTATGTAAAGAATCTGCAAGCCATGAATCCTTCTGTTGCTCCCCAGGGACATGGGGCATCAAGTGATCAGTCTGGCCCAAGCAACGTAGCTTCTGCACAAATCATGTCAAGGCCGATTATCAACTGATAACAACTAATCGTACTCCCATTGCAGTGGCTCGGAATAAGCGATCAACGTCGCTACATCTTTAATTCATGCTCTTTTACTCGCTTTAGTTCATGCTTTACTTGGCGTTTTACTTTCTGTTATATTCAAAACTTTATGTAACCAAACTATAATAATTTGCAAGTGATGCACTGAACGTCAGCTCTATGACTAAAAGCATATCTGTTTGAATGAATTTCCTGCTTGCAAAGTTATATGTCAAATCAAAACTTTCTTAAAAGATGGTTTCATATTATAGGCCATTTTGTCGAGCGCTTGTTCCTGTAACATCGCAACCCTAACAACGTTAGCTCGAGAGCCGAATGTTGTAAATATCAACACGTACAAATGCAAAACAAGAAAAGCACTGCCTCGAAAAGCGAACTGGAAAATCGCCAAGATTCAAACAGCGAGAAAGCGCCACGACAAACAAGCACGAGAGTTGAAACTTTTATCGAAGGGGGCACTTCCCTGAGTGGGAGGTACAGAGCTTCAGTTCCTAAACCAAAATAGCATGCTAAGTTGAGCATCTGACAAAGGGACTGATGGCCGCCCCCACGAAACGATATAACAACCACCAAGATAGTTTGCGTAGCATCTGGAATCCCTCGATGCGGAGAACGAAAATCCATTTGCGTAGAATTTGATATGATCAAACGTGAAGAATGAAAATCCATTTGCGTAGCGTATGATATGATCAAACGTGAAGAATGAAAATCCATTTGCGTAGCATTTGATATGATTAAACGTAAAGAATGAAAATCCATTTGCGTAGCGTTTGATATGATCAAACGTGAAGAAAGAAAATCCATTTGTGTAGCGTTTGATATGATCAAACGTGAAGAATGAAAATCCATTTGTGTGGTGTTTAATATGATCAAATGTGAAGAATGAAAATCCATTTTCGTAGCGTTTGATATGATCAAACGTGAGGAATGAAAATCCATTTGCGTAGCTTTTGATATGATCAAACGTGAAGAATGAAAATCCATTTGCGTAGCATTTGATATGATCAATCGAGAGGAATGAAAATCCATTTGCGTAGCGTTTGATATTATCAAACGTGAAGAATGAAAATCCATTTGCGTAACATCTGATTACTTCAGATGCGAGGAATGTCGGACTTCTAATTAGTTCACGTGACATCTGATCATTTCAGACACGGCGGACCATTGGGTTTTGACCAAGAGCTCTCTCTGGGCCACAAATAGTCAAAGACTTCTCCAAAGAGGAGCAGGGAATTAGTTACAAATACGTATTTCTCAAATTAGAAATACTGTAGACTATCATATAAGTTATAAAGCGATAATGTTTGAAATTCACAGTCAGCATAGTCGATTAGTTGATTTCAAACATTAACGCGAATTCAAATTACTATATCATATGTGCACAGACAGTATTTGACAAGTTATAAACCGTTGAATAAAATAATCTTGTGCAGACACTCTATTCTATTCAAGATAAAATTCGCTATAATTCAAAATTAAACTAATCCGCTATTGATATGGACGACCGATAATGAAGTATAAGTCCAAGATCATGCAAATATTTGTTTTGATTACAGAACAGGTAGCATGGAACACACAAGTTCGAAGTGTGATTCGCCTTAGCAAACAAAGAGCTACGACAAAATCTCAACGCGAACTATATTAATTTCGAAGCTCGCATTTCTCGCAAGCGAAAAATACAAGCTCCGAGGGGCAAATGTTAACCCCGTTTTTAGAACACGGTTCACAACGAAGAAGCATTCACGGACAACAACACATGACACAACCGACTTAAGTCGTTTCCGTGGCATGGACCCCATAGTCATCCGCGGGACATGAATTTAGGTCGATGGCACGAGATGATTCTAAGTCATTGCACTCATGGCGTCCGGAGCAACAATATTCAAGCCGCCATGCAAACCATAGCGCAATAATCAAGTCGTTAAAGCCATGACGCATGGATCATGTCGCCGGTAGTTCAGAGCGAAGGCCATTCAAGGCGCACATCATTCATGTCGTTTGAATGGACTCGAAGCTCATTCATGCCGCTGCATACAAGTGAAGGATAAGCCAGCATAGCTCATGGCATCAAACAACGATACAAGCCAGTCCTGCCTCCCGAATTCATTTCGTGACTTAACTCATTGCCCAAACCGTTAGTGCCACAACTTAAGTCATGTCACTGGGAGAAAGCATGTCGCTGGACTCACATCGTATGTTATGAGCCTAAAGCCATGTCGTCCGGCAATGCCATATCGTTCAGATCAAGTGGGTATCAAACGAGATCACCATGCCGTGAAGGACGTGTCTTGACTACTTCATGCCACAAATATACATATATTCAACACCAGTCTTCGCATGGACCGATTTCTAATAATAAAAGTGCATCTCAAACCGTATTTGAATCATTAAAGTGGAACCACGATGCTCTATTTCATTCATCATGAACCACATCACAATATGCAAATAATGGTCAAACGGGATAACTTATTTGGTTAGGCCATGAAGCATATTTGCCTCGCAGTCAAGCCACAAATGTCCATGCCGCACCATCTATCTCATTCAGCATGTCGTGATGATCAGCCAAGCTGTACCTCATATACTACCAGGTTGTTCATGAAAATGAGTTCATGTCGTCATATGTAAGCCAAGTAGATGGCTCCACGTCCATATATAAAGCAACAACATCGGATAATTAACACGTGAAGCCACATGGAGGCATAAATGAAGGAAACATGGCTAACTCAATCTCTGTACACGTAAAGTATACATGCGGGAGTAAGACAGTACACATGTGCCAAAATCAGGCAAACTACATTCATGGCGTAAGAAATCATACCTTGTGGGAGAACATGTCGTTGGGAAAAGCATGTTGTTTGAATCAAATGGTCGAAGTCGGCAAAATTCATGTCGTTATATGAAATACCACGTGGAAAGCATATGTACTTCGTTTCTATCGTTAGACTGTGCACGTATATTAAACTGGGGTGCGGACTGTCATACTCATGGACACGCGGCAAAGTTTTAGGGGCAAATCGTTCCATTTTAGAAACAATCAAGTCGCATGTTTGAAGACCCAGGCCGCCACTTTTTAAATCCATGCCGTCCCAAATAATCATGTCGTTAAGACCCGAATCCTAATTCATGTCGCGCCACAGCTGTAAAGGCAGATTCCCAATTATGTACCCTTATTTACCAAAGTGCCACCGAAAGTCATACCGCATCTCACCATGATGAAATGGAGTCATGGAGAAATGGAGTCATGACGGATTGAGTCACGTCGAAAGTGAGTCATGGCGTTTTTCTACATAATTACAGAATTGCCACTTGGGTTAAAATCACCTATAAATACCCCTCATAATTCAATTGAGAGGGGGACCGAAAAATCAATCCTACAAGGAGACTCCATCAAATTCAAAGCTCATCTATAACTTCTATAATGGCTTCCATGGATTCATCAACACTTTTTTAACTTCATGAAGATCAAATCCAAATCAATGATCATTAGGGCTCTTCCGAATTGAATCTAAACTCCTTCAATCTCTTTCAAGCTACACAATAAATCTCTCAAGCATCATTCAAACAATCTCTTCTCCTCTCCAAAGCCAAAATCGAATGCTAATTCACTATGCAACCTATGATGATCATTGAAAAGGATCAAAGCACACAAGTGGTTGAAGATTCATCACAAAGCTAAAAGATCTCTTCATTTTCTTCACCAAATTCAAGTGTAATTAGATCATAAGGAAGTTTGAAAGAGAGAAATTATTGTAATGAGGGACAATTCATATGTTGTAAGCTTGAATATCATAATGAGAATGGATTGAAAGTGGACATAGATTCATAGAGAATCGAACCACTATAAAAATTCCTTTGTGTTCTTACTTGCTTTTATTCGTTTATCTTGCGATTTCGCGGTTCCATATTCTTACCGAATATGTGAAGTGTAGCTTTTACACCTTTGGTGTTTGATCTTAAATTTGGAGCAAACATTTTGGCGCCCACCGTGGGGCCGCGTTCGCATCTCCTTCCTTTTCATTGAAGTTCTAAATCTACTTCTACCATAGATTCCGCAAATCTAAGATCTAAGCCACCCGACGAATTATCTTCCAAATTCAAGGCCTTATAAGAGATCATGGAAAAATCCAAGAAGACCGCTAGCAAAAGCATGGTAGAAGCAGGTAATGTTGCTAATGAATAAACACAGCTCGCAAATCGCTTTGAAGTTGGTGAAAACTCGAAAAGCGGAGCCGGTGTGACCAGAAATGAATTAGAAATCGCTATTGCCAACGTCAACAGCCGAATGGATGCATCTACTAAAATGATGATGGAGAAACTTGATGCCATTCTTAATGCTCGATCAAATCTAGCCCCTCCGCAAGCTCATGTCGATCTCGAAGATAATACCAAATCACCCGCTTCTGATCATAACCGCAACAACAATATGGAAGACGACTATGATGGGACAAGTGACGGGGATGAAGCTAATATCGAAGAATTGAGATCTAAAGCTAAGAACCATTTCGAAGCTAGTGCTCGAAAAGCCGCCAATCCTATCACGGGGGCACTCTTCGTCGAGAAGGCAAAGGGCCTAAGCTCTCTAATCGGGAACACATGCCTATACGAACATTAGGTAAAGAGCTCAACTTCATAGAGCGCCATAGCACCGAAGAATACATTTCGGACATGATAGAACGAGCCATGAAAAAGAATCAAGCTAGCAAAGATAACGAAAGGGAATGGGATTTCTCTCTCGATAGGACTCCATTCACTGAAAGAATCCTTGAAGCGGAATGTCCGAAGAAGTCCAATCCTCCGACTCTGCCTCCGTACAACGGTCTCATTGATCCGAACTACTTCCTATTCAACTATGAATGGCATATGAGTGTAGCTAAGGCGACCGATGAGATGAGATGCACGTACTTTCCTCTCTACTTAGAAGGTGCCGCATCACTATGGTTCACAAAGTTGCCGCTGAAAGTATAATTTGGTACGATTTCAAAACTTATAGTTAAATCGCAACCAAATTAAACATTAATTCATGTATTAGTTTATAAATCGAGAGTTATACCTGAATAAAACTTCCATCTTTCTTCAACCGATTGGATTATGGAATTGGTTGTTTGAATCTTAGCCCTTCAAGCGTCGAGCCTCGATGGATATCCACAAGAACGCCTCATCCTTAGATCGAATCAAGGGAGATTAAAAGGTTGGTGCTAGCCGCCATTATCTAGGGTTTTTTTTGGAGGAGTAACAAAAAAATCTCGGTGTTTGGATCTTATCCTTATCCAAATGGGTTAGCCGCTATTTTCTACTACTTAAAGCAAGTGTGAGTTCCCCTTTTTAAAATAGAAGTTCACCCAAAATTAGGATCTAAACCGACTACTTATTCCATCCTTAAACAAAATATCAACATATTTTATTTGCCCAAAATAATTTCTCTTTTAAAACGTTCTACTGTGTGACCCCCATAGGTTATTACAACGTTGGCAATGATTTTAAATCATATTTTAAAATCATAAACAGTGATTGGCATCTAGCAATGCGTCGCTGCTACCCAAGTTATAATAAGATCATCGATTCGATACAACCTTTCCGTGAATAGTGTATCAATGTAATATAATCCTTTTAACCGTTATATCCAGGATTAAACTAGAGGCATGGATCGTATCATCCTCGTTATAATTTAATCCGTATTTCTTGATCGTTGAGTAGACTGTTTAAAACAAATCAGTATTTGAGCACGGCCATGCATTTCACAGTCTCATTCAATCAAGAGGCCCATGGATATCACTACGAATATATCGTAGGGTTAAATTCCATCTATATCATTCATAATTTTCATTTGATTCGAGATGTATCCAATAATCACCGTTATCGTCACTCTATTACGAAATAACTTTAGATGATATCAAAACACAAATATCCTCGAATAAAATTATAATGATTTCAGGTCGGAGGACCATTACATCACTGTCACTATGAGAACAACTCATGATACTGTTAATTATATTCCATGGAGTTATCTCACGGTGGGTCAGCCCAATATGCTATTCTTCAATACGTATTTATATCTTGACTTTAATATCACGTATATTAATGATTAATGAGATGTGATCATCAGTCAATCAATATACTAGTCTCAACGCTTTATTGTTGTCCTATATAAACAATAAAACTCGACTAGGGACATTTAAGAATTATAGTACTTATCATATTATATAATCTCAAGTTCAGTCTTACTCGAACTATATAATTCTGTATTATTATTCTAAGGACTTATATTACATTATTATTTATATTACGCAGTAAATACAATATAATAGAATAATATTTTATTCCAAATAAAATAATAACATCAACAGTGTTATCAATCTCATCAAATGAATTGCCTCTAGGGCACAAACTCTAACATTCTCCCACTTGCACTAGAGTCAATCATTTATGTATCGTATACTTATGAAACTAGTGTGACTATTAAACTTCTGCTGCAACAGAGTTTAATTCTGTAGGTCTGCAATATTACAGCTTTTGTAACTTTGCAAATATGTTTATTTCTTCTGTGAACAACTTCACATAAGAATTATATTTCTTAAAATATATGTTTGGATTAACGATGAGTTTAATGTTTTAGGCCTGAGCAACAACCATATTGTTATCGTAATGTATATCATTCGATCAACAATGAATTAAGTTCAATCATGAACTTCTTAATCCAAACATTTTATTTCTTAGAATCAGTATATACATATTTTTTTTTTTTAAACTAACATTATTTGCAATAATTAACGTGTTGTCAAATAACATTTGAATTATTGTATCACTCCCACTCAATTTCTTGTCTATACAAGATTCAGTGGCATTTTGTGGTTGCGAAACGTTTCGAACTCCATTTCATTCTCATTGGTATCTCAGAGACTGGCTCTCTTTTATTAAGGATACCAATTCGAGTAATAAACCTTTTATTCTCCGAGGATATATAGAAATAATATCCATTTATTTCTTTTGGATATTCCACAAAATAGTTATATGATTTGGGTCTGAACTTATCAGAGGAAGGACGTTTAATAAACGCCTTACGTCCCAAATCATCGTATTAGACACACTAGGATATTTTCTAGTCCATATCTTATATGGTGTCTTTAAATCGTTCTAGTGGGATTTTAATATAATTGTTCTAAATTTAATTTATTGGAAGATCTATATGACTTATCATTAATCGTATTATATCTTATAAGGTGCGATTTCTCCGTTTAGACACACCATTCTAATATGATGTTCTAGGTGGAGTGAGTTGTGAAACAATTTCAAACTCATTTTGATAGTCATTGTATAGTTGGCTTAAATATTCTCTTTCGATCTGTTCGAAAAGTTTTATTTTCTATTTAAAATTGGTTTCTAACTTCACTTCCAATTCTTTGAACTTTTCAAAGGATTCTCATATGTGTTTCATAAGATACACATATTTGTATCTATTGACATCATCAGTGAATATAATGAAGTAATAAACCTACCTCTAGCTTATGTATTCATTGCTCCGTGTACATCATTATGTATGAGACCCAATACTTATCGCTTATTCACTGTGTCAAGTGAAAGGTGATTCAGTTATTTGCCTAATAAACAAGATCAGTATTTTCATATGATTCAAAATCAAATGATTTTAAAATTCCATTATTATGGAGTTTTAATACACTTTCTTATTTATATACTCTAACTGGTAATGCTAAAGGTATGTTGGATTCAAATCATTCACTTTATAATTATGTCAAGTACATTATAGTTAACGATTTATAAAGTTCATTAACTATTCGTGAAACTCCATACGATTTTTCATTTAAATAAAATGAATAACAATTATCCTTTATTATAAATGAAATTCAAACTTGTCTGAACAAGATATATTATAACATTTATTTTAAGTGGAATTTCATAATAACAATTATTTTATTAAGCCAGTAAACACAACAAGAATCAACTTTCTATGGATAATCCAGCAACTTTTGTTTCATTTCCATTCGTAAGTCCACTTGTCATTTTATCAGATTTCTACTTATTTTGTAATTTCTTTAAATCAACATACATTTATGTGATTTATATCCAGTATCTAATACTAGGAATGTATAAGTAGATTATTATAACATTTATATCTTATTCAGTTGAAGTCATACTTCGACGTTGGTTTTAGATCCACTATATTTGTTAGAACAATTACGTTTTAATTTATTAGGACAATCCTCAAATTTCAATGTTAGTCAAGAAATTTGTTTAATTCAATTTAGCCTTCTCAAGAACAAATTTAAATTATCGCAGTTATCTATTATTTAATATCTACTGTGGATAATAAATATTAACTGATTCTATTATATTTATTTAATATAAATACAAAATTTTGACAATCAAACTTTATATTTATATTAATGTATAATTTAAATTAAAATATGCTCCCACTCAAATTAACATCCCTCTGTTTATATATGTAAATCATTATATACATATAATGGTGTTCCAAGATCCATATCTAGTCATGCCTTGACCCAGCTTTGGCTAAACTCAAAACACAACCTTTTAGGTAGACATCTTATGTCAATTATATTCTCTATATAACTCTTGGATCGCATGTTGAACATTTTGTTCAGTATTATTCATTTGCTCAAAATGTAAAATAATTCATGCTTTTGTCTCTAAGGTCATAATCGTATTATGCAGCCTAGTTAAGTCAGACCCAATAATAGGTTGGAGCACCACATTTTAGTCCATCGCATATAACCAAAATAAAAGGTGCACAACGCTTTGGCGTTAGTTACAACCATTGATCTTGGACAGTGATGAGTATATTATTGGAAGACGTCACCATGACTTAATATAACAAAATAATTTGCTTTAAAGGGAATTTTAAAATTCGTAGTGGTGAACGATATCAGTTTTATTTACATATATCAAATATATGTATTTTATATTCGTAATATAATTTGTTTTGGATTAAAATATATTAAATACATATGAATACGACACTCGTGAATTCAACGTTATTTAATAAACATGTCAACCATCTTGTAAACATTTCAATATCTTACCAGTCATATAACGTTTTATGTTCCAGTCCATGCATCATATACAACGATTAAAAGGAAATGAATTCAAACCTTTATACAAAATAGCCCTTGCCCCTTTAGGCATATGAACAGATTTTAAGGATCATAAAATATATGTATATATATTTCAAATGTAAGAGTACTGCATCTATTTCCTTCAATAGTATACATAGTGAGAATTAATTCATATAACAGCATAAACTCAAATAAACATTTATACAATTCTTTAGAAATGTCATATATATCAACATATATTCATTTCCTAAATACATGTTTAAAGTTGCAACATTTGCTTGAGATATTACAAAACTGTTTTGAATTAAAGCATTGCATATTTTGAACATACATTTTCTGCATATCAGACTTTAGATCATTGGTAACATAGACCAAGAAATATACATAGTCAGATCATTTGAGTGTATGTTCATTTGAATTACATAATAAGGTCATAACACAACATTCATCTATACAATCAAATGGTCATTCACAGTCCTATATCTTTCAGCCTTAGTTAATAATACAGACACACTGCAAAATCAAAATTAAAATCACACTTGCCGCTTGCATCTTGCTTCAGTAATAGCCAAGGGTACTGCATCATCTTCACCATCCATATGACCATACTGGTTCAGTCACACTGATCCACCCCTTAGGCATATTCTGCATATATATATCCACATATGTTTAATTTCTGATCGACATCTATTTGAAATTAACAGTGCATCATTCATGCTTTATATACATATATATATCAAACATGTATATGTATATGATTACTGTTTAAATTCAACTGCATATGTATATATATATATATCATAATATATATATAAGTGAACAATATTAACAAATGTTTTATACTGGTGAACAAATGCATTCATCACATTTTCAGGAATCTATATCCTTTAATAAATAAACTGTGTAAACCCATTTCTGCATCTTTATGCAAAAAAAAAAAAAAATGTCACATTAAACATATATTCAGATTGAAAGTCAATCTGTATAATTCACGTAATTATCGACATATATCTAATATATGTATATATTCATAATGGTTTCAAAACCATCTATTCTGATCCAAACATAACTGTGGATATCATAACGAGTGTGAGCACTATTTGCTCTTTTCTGATGTTAATCAAAAGGTATACTGATAGCACAGATTTAAACATTAGCACGAATAGTATCATATACTGATTGAGTTGAATATTTTGGTCCATAACATTACGTATGCAAATTGCATATCAAAATATATGTATGACCATAGCAGTTTTATCTATTAAGACTTGTGACGGTTTTATACACTTTATTTATAGATCAACATCATCGAAGCAAGTATGTTTAAGCATCAGGAAATATCAAAGAATGAATTGAGGGTTTTGTAATACATCTATTATAGATAAATTTGGCACTAAATCCTCTGCTAAATCATATTGCAAAAGGTTTTAAAATCAGATTATAGCATTCCCATATTTATCATTATAAAATTGGGATTAGCAGATTCCATCTATATATATATATATATATATATATATATATGCCAATGTATATTTAATGGAATGATTAAATAACAAAACATTTATTATAATCTAATCTTGTTCTGGGTTATTATCTATATAGTGAGATATTAACACCAATATAACTAACATGAATCTCTAATTCAGGTTGTGCAATCCCATTGACCACATTTGATCAGTATTCAAAATACAATCATATGACCTGTTTTATGAAAACACTGTCTAAACAGTTTTTATATAAATGATTTCTTAAATCAAATATAATTGGAATTATTAATTATTGTTAAGCAAACAAAAAAAATTAACATCTCGAAAATGTAAACAGGGCATGACTTGGTCAAGTACCAAATCAAACAAATTTTGAATTCATACCCAGGTTTTAAAAAAAAATCTTAACAAATTACCATAATTTTGATTTCATTAAATCAAAATTTTAATTTGAAACAGTCTTTCTGTTTTATCAATTAGTAAACTAATTTTGAATCAAAAATTATGTAATAAAGTCAGGTCATTACTCTAATCTATCAAACATTTTGATATCCTCTCTCACAGGAATTAATTGTTTAACTCTGAATTTTAATTGTATTCACTCAGAGGTGAATACATTAAATCAGATTTCCAGAGTTCAGGTTATCATTGTAACAGATAAAACTGGAAACATTTTAGAATCAATATCATATATTAATTCCCAATTCAATACAAATTTTAACCTCAGTGAAACAATTTCATAATAATAAATGAATTTATACTAAATTCTAATATCAGGGCATACTGAGATTAAGATAGGGATTAAGATTATTTATATATATCATAATATATGTATGGTGACCTGAAATTATCATTTATTCATGATCAATATCATGATGATTCAAAAGCAAAATGTAATCGGACTGTGAATCTTTTATACAATTATTTTCATCAACAATCAATATTGTTGCCTTGTGATTAATATCATAACAGGTTTAAGTATAACTATTGTGATTTAACATTTAAATCAACAAAAGTTAAAACTGATTAATTAACTCTATCTGACAATTAAATTTGTCAAGTCAGAATTCAATGTCGCAGACTTTGGATATATGTAAAAGGAATAAGTACATCACATATACAGATAATATTAAAATATATCCAATCTACTAGATAAAGCATACAAGGTCAGTTGTTTAAACAAGATGTAAATGTATATCATACCATTCAATATGATAAATAGGATCTGAGCTTTGTTTAAAATTAATATCATATATTAATTTATAATTCACCTCAGATTTACTGTAATATCAAAACTGGATATAAATTGTAGAATACCAGAATTTTAAACATGGGATGGTTTAAACCTTTTAAACCATAAAAAGACAATCAATTTTAATCTAGTGATCTAAATATAGTATACACTCATATATATATATATATATATATATATATACACACACTATATATATACATATATACATATATATATATATATATATATATATGTCTATATTTATATAAAATATACAAAATCAACGATTGATCAACCCTTATTTATGAAATCAGCATCCTTAACGACTTGTTATTTTGATAGATCAAAAATGTTTTGATCTACCAGGAGGCTTCTTTGATAAATTAATAAGGTAATATTTCAAATTTTGTTAAGATTAGAAATAACTATCATTAAATATAGTTCGAAATATTAAATCAAATACAAAACTTTGTTAACAGTAACGCACATTTAAAGGCTTGTATCAAATACAGACTTTAATTTACAGTAAAACAATTTCATGTTCAAAATCGAAATTAGCATGAAAACTTGAATTCATGTCTTTTAATGATTTCAATTTTGAATTCAGAAAACAGAGATTTCAAATACCTTTATACTCAGGAATCAATAAATTTCATAGGATTCAAAATTGAACCTAAAACATTTCAGATCTTACATGATGAACAAATTCATCTAAATCAGTATCTATATTACAGATCGGGTTTCGATTTGAACTATTCACACAAAAACCCTAATTATCTCAACCTATAAATAACATGAACCCTAGCTCTGATACCATTGAAAGTATAATTTGGTACGATTTCAAAACTTATAGTAAAATCGCAACCAAATTAAACATTAATTCATGTATTAGTTTATAAATCGAGAGTTATACCTGAATAAAACTTCCATCTTTCTTCAACCGATTGGATTATGGAATTGGTTGTTTGAATCTTAGCCCTCCAAGCGTCGAGCCTCGATGGATATCCACAAGAACGCCTCATCCTTAGATCGAATCAAGGGAGATTAAAAGGTTGGTGCTAGCCGCCATTACCTAGGGTTTTTTTTGGAGGAGTAAAAAAAAATCTCGGTGTTTGGATCTTATCCTTATCCAAATGGGTTAGCCGCTATTTTCTACTACTTAAAGGAAGTGTGAGTTCCCCTTTTTAAAATAGAAGTTCACCCAAAATTAGGATCTAAACCGACTACTTATTCCATCCTTAAACAAAATATCAACATATTTTATTTGCCCAAAATAATTTCTCTTTTAAAACGTTCTACTGTGTGACCCCATAGGTTATTACAACGTTGGCAATGATTTTAAATCATATTTTATAATCATAAACAGTGATTGGCATCTAGCAATGCGTCGCTGCTACCCAAGTTATAATAAGATCATCGATTCGATACAACCTTTCCGTGAACAGTGTATCAATGTAATATAATCCTTTTAACCGTTATATCCAGGATTAAACTAGAGGCATGGATCGTATCATCCTCGTTATAATTTAATCCGTATTTCTTGATCGTTGAGTAGACTGTTTAAAACAAATCAGTATTTGAGCACGACCATGCATTTCACAGTCTCACTCAATCAAGAGGCCCATGGATATCACTACGAATATATCGTAGGGTTAAATTCCATCTATATCATTCATAATTTTCATTTGATTCGAGATGTATCCAATAATCACCATTATCGTCACTCTGTTACGAAATAACTTTAGATGATATCAAAACACAAATATCCTCGAATAAAATTATAATGATTTCAGGTCTGAGGACCATTACATCACTGTCACTATGAGAACAACTCATGATACTGTTAATTATATTCCATGGAGTTATCTCACGGTGGGTCAGCCCAATACGCTATTCTTCAATACGCATTTATATCTTGACTTTAATATCACGTATATTAATGATCAATGAGATGTGATCATCAGTCAATCAATATACTAGTCTCAACGCTTTATTGTTGTCCTATATAAACAATAAAACTCGACTAGGGACATTTAAGAATTATAATACTTATCATATTATATAATCTCAAGTTCAGTCTTACTCGAACTATATAATTCTGTATTATTATTCTAAGGACTTCTATTACATTATTATTTATATTACGCAGTAAATGCAATATAATAGAATAATATTTTATTCCAAATAAAATAATAACATCAACAGTGTTATCAATCTCATCAAATGAATTGCCTCTAGGGCACAAACTCTAACAGCCGCCCAAGTCTATCGATCGATTTTCTGACCTCACCAAAAAGTTCAAGGAGCAGTTCTGCCTCTATGCTACTAAAGCCAAGGATGCTATAACACTTTCAGCAATGAAGCAAAATCCAGGGGAAACTGTCAAAGCCTTCCTCAGTCGATTCAATGTTGCCTTGTCTGAAGTGAGGAATCCAGAACCATGCATAATTCTCATGGATTTACTCGACGCTATAGACAAAACGAGCGAATTCGAAAGATGGATAAAGATGAAGGAACCGACTATGCTTGATAAGTTCTATAAGAAAGCAGAGGACTACATGAGAGTGGACGACAATCCTATACCCCTTCAGGTCATTGATGGCAATCAACTCCTTGAAGCTCCTAAAAATACGGCTGTCCAATCTAACCAGAAGAATAATCAGGCACAGAAGCGAACCAATGATGGGAATGACAACAAGACTAATAAGAAGTCCCGCCTTTTCAACTCATCAGAGCTAACGCCTTTGAATGACACTCCTGAAAATATCTATCTTACAACAAAAAGTTCTGAAGAGCATGCAGAGCCAAATCCGATAAGGGTAAGTGATAAAGCAGCAAACTCGGGGAAGTTATGCAGATTTCATAACCATCCTGGTCATAGCACTAATGAGTGCCGACACCTGAAGAACCTCAATGAGGAGTTGATCAGGAAAAACAGGTTACAGCAGTATGTAAAGAATCCATAAGCCATGAATCCTTCTGCTGCTCCCCAGGGACAAGGGGCATCAAGTGATCAGTCTGGCCCAAGCAACGTAGCTTCTGCACAAATCATGTCAAGGCCGATTATCAACTGATAACAACTAATCGTACTCCCATTGCAGTGGCTCGGAATAAGCGATCAACGTCGCTACATCTTTAATTCATGCCCTATTACTCGCTTTAGTTCATGCTTTGCTTGGCGTTTTACTTTCTGTTATATTCAAAACTTTATGTAAACAATCTGT
This sequence comes from Allium sativum, assembly GCA_030737875.1. NCBI lineage: Eukaryota > Viridiplantae > Streptophyta > Magnoliopsida > Asparagales > Amaryllidaceae > Allium > Allium sativum. The sequence continues at coordinate 1,052,843,480 of CM060924.1, forward strand.
AATAATTTGCAAGTGATGCACTAAACGTCAGCTCTATGACTTAAAGCATATCCGTTTGAATGAATTTCCTGCTTGCAAAGTTATATGTCAAATCAAAACTTTCTTAAAAGATGGTTTCATATTAAAGGCCATTTTGTCGAGCGCTTGTTCCTGTAACATCGCGACCCTAACAACGTTAGCTCGAGAGCCGAATGTTGTAAATATCAACACGTACAAATGCAAAACAAGAAAAGCACTGCCTCGAAAAGCGAACTGGAAAATCGCCAAGATTCAAACAGCGAGAAAGCGCCACGACAAACAAGCACGAGAGCTGAAACTTTAATCGAAGGGGCACTTCCCTGAGTGGGAGGTACAGAGCTTCAGTTCCTAAACCAAAATAGCATGCTAAGTTGAGCATCTGACAAAGGGACTGATGGCCGCCCCGAGAAACAATATAACAACCACCAAGACCGTTTGCGTAGCATCTGGAATCCCCCGATGCGAAGAACGAAAATCCATTTGCGTAGCGTTTGATATGATCAAACGTGAAGAATGAAAATCCATTTGCATAGCGTATGATATGATCAAACGTGAAGAATGAAAATCCATTTGCGTAGCGTTTGATATGATTAAACGTGAAGAATGAAAATCCATTTGCGTAGCGTTTGATATGATCAAACGTGAAGAATGAAAATCTATTTGCGTAGCGTTTGATATGATCAAACGTGAAGAATGAAAATCCATTTGCGTGGTGTTTGATATGATCAAATGTGAAGAATGAAAATCCATTTTCGTAGCGTTTGATATGATCAAACGTGAAGAATGAAAATCCATTTGCATAGCTTTTGATATGATCAAACGTGAAGAATGAAAATCCATTTGCGTAGCATTTGATATGATCAAACGAGAGGAATGCAAATCCATTTGCGTAGCGTTTGATATGATCAAACGTGTAGAATGAAAATCCATTTGCATAACATCTGATTACTTCAGATGCGAGGAATATCGGACTTCTAATTAGTTCACGTGACATCTGATCATTTCAGACACGGCGGATGTAACGACCCAGAAAATCTAAACCAATTTAAAAATTTTAAATTGGCTAAAATAATGGATTTTAAATATTTAAAATAAATATTTTAAATAATGGCGATGAAAACTGAGTTTGAATCGTCATTTGAAAACGAATATAATTAATTATAATTATATATAGAATTTAAAATGGCGCGGTAGTTCGATAATTCGAATTCAAACTTTGTCGGACTGTATCGGGTGCAAAACAATCCGGATTTTAGTGAAACCAAAAACATTAGGATCTGTTTGATGATATCTTTCTAACGAATCCGACCAATCGAAATTTGATAGCGGGAATCAAAAGATATGTCCAGTTGAAAATTCTGAATAGTCGCTATGGAATTCAGGCCCTTAAAAATGGACATTTTGCAAATGACCTCGGATTTCAACAAAACCACTTTTGTTGGATCCGCAGGGTCAAGTTATTGTTAGGTTTCAAATTTCATAATTTTTCGAATCATTATGTGAGCGTGGCAAAGGAAAACGCGTTTGACCAGTTTCTGTTGATTTTAATCGACTGGAAATTGGCCATTTTTCAAACGGTCTCAGAATTCGACGAAACTAGTTTTGTTAGGACCGTATCGTCAATACGAAGCTAGAAAATATTTTTCTAGAATTTTTCTAGTTAGTATGTGACCCCGGTAATTTGAAAAGTACGTTTAAAATTCAATATAGTGATTTAGATGTAAATTCAACGGAAACTGATTATAACGATCGAATCAGCTTGCGATACATATCCCATTGTGTTCGAAATGGGGGTAGAACGCTAGGGACGACAGTCGGTGGGTCCCATTTCGACTTCGAATAAAAAGTCAACTTTTAAATAGAAATTTAATAATAATAAATATTTATATAAACCCTTTTTTTTCTCTCTCTCTCCTCACATTCATTCTCGTTCAAAATAAAAAAAAAAAGAAAGAAAAAAAACCGACTTCATTCAGGCGCCCCCCCTTTCATCGTCGATCGACTGCCGCTGCCTCGGGCGAGGCGCCGCCCATCACCGCATCCCCCTCCCCCTCGTTCGTTGATCCCGCCAGTGACATCGCACCCCCCTGAACCAATCGAGACGCCCCAAATCCGCGAGCCCCCGTTCGAGACCCCTCCGCTTCGCCAGCTCCTCCTCCTGCCGCCGAGCTTGGCTGTCACCCCCCTTCTTCGCAGACAGTAAGTATAGTATTTTATTTTTATTTTTATTTTAATTAGGTTTAAAACTGATTTTTTAAAAAAAAAGGATTTAAAAACTGATTTTAATTTTAAGTTAAAAGAAAAAGATTTGAACTTTAAAAAGATTTGAATTTTAAGTTATAAGAAAAAAGATTTGAACTTTAAAAAGGAAAAAGATTTGAACTTTAAAAAGAAAAAGATTTGAACTTTAAATAAAAAAAGATTGAACTTGGATAGAAAAGATCATATTTTTAAAATAGAAAAGACGGAATTTTTATTAAGTAGAAGAAGTAAGATATGATTTTTATATTTTTAAAGCAATAAAAATATAATTTTTACATCGTAGGAATATTAAAAATATAATCTTTATTTTTGAAAAGGCGGAATCTATATTTTTGAAATGCAATTTTTATATATTGAATAACATAGTAAAAATTCGATTTTTACATATGTAGAGAATACGGGCAACGAAAGCGACGAAAGGCGAGATTGGCGAAGATTTCTCTAAAGGAAGAGTCATAGTATTGGATAGCTATTGGTGAGAATTTCTCACTCTTCAATTTCTTTTAAAATATATATATATGTGTTGAAATAAAAGTGAATTGCTATATATATATATATATATATATATATATATATATATATCTACGCCCCTCGTCCACAAACCATGGACGATATTTATTGGTTGAAATTGTTGTGAAAATTGATTGATAGCGAATGGTTGTTTGGGATTGTATGTGGTTGATATTGATTTGATTGTGGTTGAAAAATACCCATTTGTGGTTGAGAAATATTTGTTTGAAATCACATAGGATTAGTTTGTGGAAATGAAATAAATATATACATGCCGCCTGCGTGCGAACTAGATGCATGATCCCCATTGTCAAAAACCGCGAGGTTTTAAGGTAGAGCAAGGAGCCGTACTAGGGACGGTCCCGGTTTTAACTACCTTGCCGTTTTGCTGCCGAAATTTTGAATAATATTCGTGTGTTTGAATTATTTTCATATGCTTAAACTATATTTATTCATTGAATAGAAAACCTTCATGTATTGAATTGATATTCATTCGTTGATTAGAAATTCATGTGTTGAATGGTATTCGCGTTTTAAAATGTAAAAATCACATTTTTATCTATATATAGAAACTATAGAAAACATTCATGTGTTGAATTGATATTCATTCGTTGATTAGAAATTCATGTGTTGAATGGTATTCATATTTTGAAATAACTTGTTTGAAAATATAAAAATCACATTTTTATCTATATATAGAAACTATAGAAAACATTCATGTGTTGAATTGATATTCATTCGTTGATAAGAAATTCATGTGTTGAATGTTATTCATATTTTGAAATAAATTGTTTGATAATAAAAAATCACATTTTTATCTATATATAGAAACTATAGAAAACATTCATGTGTTGAATTGATATTCATTCGTTGATTAGAAATTCATGTGTTGAATGGTATTCATATTTTGAAATAAATTGTTTGAAAATATAAAAATCACATTTTTATCTATATATAGAAACTATAGAAAACATTCATGTGTTGAATTGATATTCATTCGTTGATTAGAAATTCAAGTGTTGAATGGTATTCATATTTTGAAATAAATTGTTTGATAATAAAAAATCACATTTTTATCTATATATAGAAACTATAGAAAACATTCATGTGTTGAATTGATATTCATTCGTTGATTAGAAATTCATGTGTTGAATGGTATTCATATTTTGAAATAAATTGTTTGAAAATATAAAAATCACATTTTTATCTATATATAGAAACTATAGAAAACATTCATGTGTTGAATTGATATTCATTCGTTGATTAGAAATTCATGTGTTGAATGGTATTCATATTTAGAAATAAATTGTTTGATAATAAAAAATCACATTTTTATCTATATATAGAAACTATAGAAAACATTCATGTGTTGAATTGATATTCATTCGTTGATTAGAAATTCATGTGTTGTGGTATTCATATTTTGAAATAAATTGTTTGATAATAAAAATCACCTTTTATCTATATATAAAATCCTATTTTTGTCACCTATATGAACTATATAGAAAAATAGTGTTTTGAAATGAATTGTTTTACAATAAAAATCACATTTTTATTGTATGCACAAATCGTTGAAATGTGAAGTGTTAAAAATAGCCACTTGTTCAAAATAAACATATATGAGTTGAAATATTCATTAATTGGCTAATGAAATGATTTGCACCTATTTATGTAACATTAGAATGAATGGTGTTTTTAAACCAAATAGAAATCAAATATGAAGTTGAATAGAAAATGATAAATGATAAGAACTGTATATATATGTACATGCATATTCATTGAACAGGTTATAGCAAAGGGGCTAGAGAAGTGGAATAAAATTTTGTGCCCGACAAATAGGTACACATTTACTGTTTTGTTTGGGCGATGATTTTATGAGCCTGTTGGCTAGCCGCTTGGCTTTTTCTTTTTCTTTTTGAGATTAGAAGGACCGGGAAAGCTATTTGTGATTTCCCGATGCTCCCGGTGCAGGTGAGGTTATGGCGAAATTTTCCAAAATTTTAAGGTGTTAGTAAAATATTTGAAGTGAAAACGATATGGAAATCATTGAATGAACTATATTTATATAAATATATAAATATAAATAAAATTAAAACGAAACGAAGCCGTGTAGTTCGCATTTTGAAACCGTGATTTCAAACAACTAGTACGGGGGATCCGACCATTGGATTTTCCCGAAATCTCAACCGTCGGGTTCGCCTTGGAAATATCTTCCCAACGGCACCAACTTTGTAAAAATCCAACGGTTGGATTGTCTGGAATGTTTAATTCAAATCTGATGAAAGACAGCGCTAGAAGCGATTATATATATATATATAATTATATATTTAATCGAATAACGACGCTGCAGTTCGTATTTTGAAATCGAAACTTCAAACGATTGTACCGGGAGATCCGACCGTCGGATTTTCCCGAAACTGGAACCATTGGATTCGTTTTGAAAAGACCTTTCTAATGATATAAATTTTGTGAAGATCCAACGGTTAGATTTTCAGATATGTGTAAATCCAATCTGAAGAAAAACAGCGCCACGGCCGCCTTATGGCCCGAAGCGTCGTTTTGAATAAAATAGCTATTTTAAAATAAATAAAAATAGCGATAAATAGTTATAAAATATCATAAGCGATATGGAATAGAAATAAACTGAATTTGTTCGATTTATGTGGCTTTTGATGGTTGAATGTATTTGGTGTGAAAATTACATTAAAGAACAAGATTGGTGTTGTCAAATAATTTAACCATTGAAATAAATTGATTTGAAATTCTAAATATACGAGAATTATTTGAAAAGGCCGAGTTAGTTCTCATTTCAAATAATTGACCGACGATTGAAAGTCGAAGATGAAGACGATGGTCGAAGACCGGAGATCTTCACCTCGTTTGGATGGTAACCGAGGTCCTGATTGGGAGGCATCCCGAAATATGGATAATGAGTGGTGATCGTTCAGACGTACGTGGTGATCGAAGGGTTTGCGAGGTATTTAGTGCCTCCGGTTTCGTTCAGACCCAAAACGGACTTGTAAATGGACTGTGTGTCTGACATTGGAATTTGTGCTGTGTGATTGATAGCCATCAGTTGCACGGTATGAATTGCCTGTGTGGCATGCTAAGATGCAGTGATCAGGGCTTCTGTTGAAAAGCAAAGTCTTGTGGTGATGATCAAAGCACCGCCTGTGTGGCGTAGCTTTGTGTATAACGTGAATTCGCGAGCCTCACACCCCGGTATGAACCTAAAACGGGAGAAGGACCTCAGGGAGGGCATGCGTTTCTTTCTAGCTAGGGTGGTGTCAGTGACCTACCAGCCCTGACATTTATATACTTTTCACCTATGTGGTTGTTGCTGTTGCGAGGCGTCTCGGTTTGATCGGACGATCCGGGTCTGATGGAGTCATTCGTTGGCTCGTTGACGCCCCAAAGGGCGGGGAAACGTATCGTTCAGGCATAATAATCCACATCGGTGGACCGGCCCTAACGATCCAAGGCTTGCCTGCGCGCTTGCCTGAGACACGGGCTAGAGCGTCTCGAATTCGGTAAGGACTATCTTTTGCCTTGGTTCATGACGGAAATCCAATTTCCAAATACAACATCGTGCGATTTCGATTGTATATATATATTTGGCGACATAGTGGCATGGGACGCTCATGTCGTCTATGATTGATAGTTATGATTTGAAATTGTTTTCGAAACATATAAACACTAGTGGTAATATCAAATGCCTTTGTTTTATTCGTATCAAGCATATTTTGGCTGTTATAAGGTAAAAACTCTATCCTCCGGTTTGCGTTGCATTGTGTGATGGGAACTGAGTCTTATAACGGCTTCATTTTTATAAAAAACATAGCGATGTTTAAAAGAAAGATTTGTTTTAAAGCACTGGCAATCCAATGGAGTAAACCCGTTCCACGAAAGTGGCGTGGTCCTGTGATTATCCAAATTTTATATGTGTTGAGTAGATTTCTCATACCAGTCCCATGACTGACTCGTAGTTTGTTTCACTTTCAAACTCGGGTGCCCCCTTTTTCTACACGGGCAGCCTTGTATTCAGGTTTAGCTGGTTCTTTCTGGATAGCTGGAGCTGAAGATGGATTCTATCATTTATCTCTTTTTATTTTGTTCAGCCCCTATTGTACATATTTTGTTTATTTCCGCTGTAGACATTTATGTATAGCTGAACTGTATTTGTACTAAGCAAGATCCTGTATACTGTGTAACTCTGATGATTACTTTACCCAGTATATTCTATTGTTCATTATCTGGTGTATTTATTTAATTCTGTTCTGCTATTATCTGTTTCTGTGTTATATTCCAAAGATAACCCTTGTTTCCATCTAAACGGGATTTCGGGTCGTCTCAACGTGCTCGCGGACCATTGGGTTTTGACCAAGAGATCTCTCTGGGCCACAAATAGTCAAAGACTTCTCCAAAGAGGAGCAGGGAATTAGTTACAAATACGTATTTCTCAAATGAGAAATACTGTAGACTATCATATAAGTTATAAAGCGATAATGTTTGAAATTCACAGTCGGCATAGTCGATTAGTTGATTTCAAACATTAACGCGAATTCAAATTACTATATCATATTTGCACAGACAGTATTCGACAAGTTATAAACCGTTGAATAAAATAATCTTGTGTAGACACTCTATTCTATTCAAGATAAAATTCGCTATAATTCAAAATTAAACTAATCCGCTATTGATATGGACGACCGATAATGAAGTATAAGTCCAAGATCATGCAAATATTTGTTTTGATTACAGAACAGGTAGCATGGAACACATAAGTTCGAAGTGTGATTCGCCTTAGCAAACAAAGAGCTACGACAAAATCTCAACGCGAACTATATTAATTTTGAAGCCCTCATTTCTCGCAAGCGAAAAATACAAGCTCCGAGAGGCAAATGTTAAACCCGTTTTTAGAACACGGTTCACAACGAAGAAGCATTCACGGACAATAACACACGACACAACCGACTTAAGTCGTTTCCGTGGCATGGACCCCATAGTCATCCGCACGACATAAATTTAGGTCGATGGCATGAGCTGATTCTAAGTCATTGCACTCATGTCGTCCGGAGCAACAATATTCAAGCCGCCATGCAAACCATAGCGCAATAATCAAGTCGTTAAATCCATGACGCATGGATCATGTCGCCGGTAGTTTAGAGCAAAGGCCATTCAAGGCGCACATCATTCATGTCGTTTGAATGGACTCAAAGCTCATTCATGCCGCTGCATACAAGTGAAGGATAAGCCAGCATGGCTCATGGCATCAAACAACGATACAAGCCAGTCCTGCCTCCCGAATTCATGTCGTGACTTAATTCATTGCCCAAACCGTTAGTGCCACAACTTAAGTCATGTCGCTGGGAGAAAGCATGCCGCTGGACTCACATCGTAAGTTATGAGCCTAAAGCCATGTCGTCCGGCAATGCCATATCGTTCAGATCAAGTGGGTATCAAACGAGATCACCATGCCGTGAAGGACGCGTCTTGACTCCTTCATGCCACAAATATACATATATTCAACACCAGTCTTCGCATGGACCGATTTCTAACAATAAACGTGCATCTCAAGCCTTATTTGAATCATTAAAGTGGAACCACGAAGCTCTATTTCATTCAGTATGAACCACGTCACAACATGCAAATAATGGTCAAACAGGATAACTTATTTGGTTAGGCCATGAAGCATATTTTCCTCGCAGTCAAGCCACAAATGTCCATGTCGCACCATCTATCTCATTCAGCATGTCGTGATGACCAGCCGAGCCGTACCTCATATACTACCAGGTTGTTCATGAAAATGAGTTCATGTCGTCATATGTAAGCCTAGTAGATAGCTCCACGTCCATATATAAAGCAACAACATGGGATAATTAACACGTGAAGCCACGTGGAGGCATGAATGAAGGAAACATGGCTCACTCAATCTCTGTGCACGTAAAGTATACATGCAGGAGTAAGACAGTACACATGTGCCAAAATCAGGCAAACTCCATTCATGGCGTAAGAAATCATAATGTGTGGGATAACATGTCGCTAGGCAAAGCTTGTCGTTTGAATGAAATGGTCCAAGTTGGCAAAATTCATGTCGTTATATGAAATACCACGTGGAAATCATATGTACTACGTTCCTATCGTTAGGCCGTGCAAGTGTATTAAACTGGGGCACGGACTGTCATACTCATGGACACGCGGCAAAGTTTTAGGAGCAAATCTTTCCATTTTAGAAACAATCAAGTCGCATGTTTGAAGACCCAGACCGCCACTTTTTAAATCCATGCCATCCCAAATAATCATGTCGTTAAGACCCAAATCCTTATTCATGTCGCGCCACAGCTGTAAAGGCGGATTCCCAATTATGTACCATTATTTACCAAAGTGCCACCGAAAGTTATACCGCATCTCACCATGGAGAAATGGAGTCATGGATAAATGGAGTCATGGCGGATTGAGTCATGTCGAAAGCGAGTCATTGTGTTTTTCTGCATAATTACAGAATTGCCACTTGGGCTAAAATCACCTACAAATACGCCTCATAATTCACTTGAGAGGGGGACCGAAAAATCATTCCTACAAGGATACTCCATCAAATTCAAAGCTCATCTATAACTTCTCTAATGGCTTCCATGGATTCATCAATACTTTTTTAACTTCATGAAGATCAAATCCAAATCAATGATCATTAGGGCTCTTCAAAATTGAATCTAAACTCCTTCAATCTCATTCAAGCTACACAATAAATCTCTCAAACATCATTCAAACAATCTCTTCTCCTATCCAAAGCCAAAATCGAATGCTAATTCACTATGAAACCTATGAAGATCATGGAAAAGGATCAAAGCAAACAAGTGGTTGAAGATTCATCACAAAGCTAAAAGATCTCTTCATTTTCTTCACCAAATTCAAGTGTAATTAGATCATAAGGAAGTTTAAAAGAGAGAAATGATTGTAATGAAGGAAAATTCATATGTTGTAAGCTTGAATATCATAATGAGAATGGATTGAAAGTGGACGTAGATTCATAGAGAATCGAACCACTATAAAAATTCCTTTGTATTCTTACTTGCTTTTATTCGTTTATTTTGCGATTTCGCGGTTCCATATTCTTACCAAATAGGTGTAGTGTAGCTTTTACACCTTTGGTGTTTGATCCCAAATTTGGAGCAAACAGGGGGGTCGACACACATGTCGACCCCGGTGTCGACCCCAAAGTGTCTGGGTCGACACTGGTGTCGGCCCTGCGGGTCTCGAGTCGACACCCCAAACGTGGTCGATTCCGTGTTTCCTCCTTCCGCCATGGATGTTTGAATATTTTTGAATATAAATTGATTTTATTTTATTAATTTACACAAACTTCCAACCTCAATAACTTCTTCATACTGTATCTGTTTTACGCAAACTCGGACTCTATCTCAAGCGGAATTCCGAGACGAACGCAATGGCGCAACCCGTTTCACTTAATTCTTCTTCTAAAAATTAATTATTCTTTAATTATCTCTTATGTCCCATTTTAAAATTACGGCGTGTTACAATATTACTGAGTTCGACATGAATTTTTGTTGCGTGAATAAAGACAGTGAATGCTAGGGTTAGGGCTTTCATGAGATATATGCATCGAATTGCTAAACGAATATGATAATTGAGTTCCTAAGAGTTTTAAACACTTGTATTCAAATTTTCTTGAGGTATGGTGATTATGGAAGTTGCGACCTATACTGGGAGGACATGCGTTATGATGTGTAATGCGACTGAGCAGCGAGCATTGGGAGTGAATATTTTGGTATGAGTGGATGGAGTATTTGATGGGATGAATTCAAGTAATTGTGGTTTGGATTTTTGTGAAGTGATAAGGAGAATGGGAAGAAAAAATGATTGGCCATGGGAAGAAAAGAATGAGCGGATAATGGAGCTTTTGAATGGGGAAGTAGATCCACTATTCACATAGGTAACTGGGTCGTTCAAACAAACGTGAGGCCCAGTTATGTTCATTATATATAATATAAGTTTAAGTTAAATTAAATAGCATATTAACTTGTACAAACAATGACTTGTGCATACGTTATCGAAATTCAACAAAACAGGATTCGTTAGAATCGTATAGTCGCATTATTCATAATGGAATTAGTTTGGAGCGATTTGGAGGTCGTTAAAATTTTAAGAAAAATAAAATGCTTGGTTTATACAATCAGTGTTGCTTGTTATTTAAAGACTAACAACCAAGTTGAGCAAACTCACTAACTTTATCCAGTTTTATAATATTATAAAGTTATTTAATATTGATAAGTAATGATTGAATGATCTGTGATGGTTGTTTGGATGAATTGCTATTAAATGGTTGAAATAATACATATAGTTATATATAAAAATCATTAATTGAATACTGATTCTATTTATTTTAATATTTCGCATTGATATGAAATTGGTGTTATTTATGTGATTTGCATATGTGGATGCGGGGAAACTGGACTCCTCAACAATTATATTGTTGTTATCATATATTGCATTATATGACATGACAAATAATATGTGGTTGATTATTGTGTGTTTGGGATGTTTGAATAACATTAACCCTAAAATAATTGATATTTAAATACTGCAAAAATATATTGGAAAGAATTCAAGTTTTAAAAAGGAAAAATCTAAATTTTAAATAGAAATTTAATCTTGATTGGGCTAGAATATAATAACTTGTTTTAATTATAAAAAACAAGTAGTTTGATTTATAAACAATGTTTAAAAATGAGATAAAATAATTATTATTGAATAATGTAGGGAAACAACGAAATTAGTTCTAATATTCAGAATGTGAATAGAATTGAATAAATCCATAAGGATTTATAATTATAATTCGACAATGTCTAAGTGTTAGACCAAAAAATGGCACTTACACCCAAATGCAGATCACAGATCACAGAATGCAGAAAATGATAAATAAGAGGAGACACACGAAGTTTTTATAATAGTTCGGCTGTAGATGTAGCCTACGTCCACTTTATAATCTTATTGTTATACTGATAGGTTATAAGAATCAGTTACATGCAGACACACAATCCGTGTGTTAATTGAGATTACAAGAGAAGAATTTAGATGTAGAAAGGTGCAAAGTCTTTGCACTTCAGTAATGGTGGAAGCCGTGAAGAACAATGGCCAAAAGTCCAAGAGAATCCCCTTAAAATTCCATGTAGAGGTGTATATATAGCTGTAGGAGGGCTTTTGGGTTGACCGGTTCGTGATGGGGCACATGGCACCCGATCCGGGAAAGTAGGAGCGGGATTAGCCTTGAGAACAGGTCAAAATTGAGTGTTGTTGCTGTTATGGTACAGGCGGTTCGTGGTAATGGGTGGGCGAGTCGAGCCGGTTGTGCGATGATGTGGTGAAGCCGGTGCTGACACGATCGGGTCGTGTTTATGAGGGTCGTAACCCATACATGGCTCATGAGTCGGGGTCGTGATCAATTAGTGGATCACGAACCGGGTTGCATCACGAGCTGAGGTTGCTGCTTCACGAGAGGAGGAGACTCCACGAGACGGGGGTGCGTCACGAGTCAAGGAGGGGTGAGCCCAAGGGGGAGCCCATGAACCAAAGGGGGCGACCCGAACAAAAATGTCACCAATTCTCAAAATCCAAGTTCTGCGTGTGTTTACGGAAACGGGCATAACTTTCAAACCGTAAGTCCGTTTTGACCAAACGAAAGCTCAACCTGAAGCTAATTCAGATGGATACAAGAATTACAAAGCTCTGCTCCATAATTGTTGTTTTTGGGCCCAAAAGAGGTTGTTTGATAGGAGTTTCGGGCCTGTTTATTTTGACGACGTGATTTCGACCAAACCGTTTCATGTTTATTGACGATTTTCTCATTGCTTGTGTGCGATGCTATCCAGAAATTCCGTGTATGACAGCTTTTACCAAAAAGTGTGTCAACAAGTTTGCCCCCCAGAACATATCTTGCTGATAAGGAAGATGTGTTCTGGATAATCTGTAAGATCCATAATCCGTACTTGCAAAAAGATAAGACAAACAATGCAAAAATGGTTCCGAGACGGCATAACGGGGTAAAAAGACCATGGAAATACTGCGAAGATCCATGACGACCTTACCGTAATAAGACGACCGAGGAAATGCTGTGAGGATCCACGACGTCCTTACCGGGGTAAGACGACCGAGGAAATGCTATGAGTATCCACGACGGCCTTACCGGAGTAAGACGACCGAGGAAATGCGATGAATATCCACGACGGCCTTACCGGAGTAAGACGACCGAGGAAATGCTAATGCAGTTTGTTTATACTGGACGGATCCAGTTGGGAGCCAGAGCTCATCAATGATCTTTATTGATTCATGAAAGCTAAGCGGAAGTTATTCTAACCCTGAACACGACTAGAGACTACCGGTCGGTTCCGTGCGTGTGGGCCGATGTTTCCGTGCTTATTGCATGTAGAGAAAACAAAGAAGGATGAGAAGTCACCTTAATGCCTAAAGAACATGAACTACGGACCGAAGTCCGGCAAACTGAAAAGATCCGAGGGGTGGGATCAGCGTATGATAATCCCGCGATTGTTCAGTCCAGGATCGTTCCCTCTCTGGGGAATAGGTAGTGGCAGCGCAGGTGTAGGCGCTGTTGGTTGAGTGACATACTCGGCTAGCTCTCCTCGTCTGACCCGGTCCTCAATAAGGTCCCGCAAGTATCTGTAGTCATTAGTGTTGTGACCGTCTATGTCATGAAATATGCAATGCCTTCCGGAGTTGTGCTGTGCTAGCGTTGGCTCCCTCTTGGGAGGCCTTGGATATGAGGTAGCGCCTCCTGTATCCATGTAGATGTTGCTTAGACTGTCATTCAGTTCAGTTTATCTTTCATATTTGGGCACTCTCCGAGGCTGATTGTTGCGATCATTCTTGGCATCGACTTTTCCTTTTCCTTTTCCAGAATCAGACAGTTCTCCGTCTTTAAGCATTTTGACATCAAGAATGCATTTCTCGGAAGTTGCATCTTCATCCCGCAGAAATCTATCTGCTTCATGGTAGAATTCGCCGAGATTTCATGGTGGATCTCGGTACAAGGATTATTTAAACTCTGAGTTATCTAGAACGCCAGATACTGCTGCAATACATGCCATGGATGGTTCAGGGCGATCAACTGATGCTGCTGCAGCGTAGAATCTTTCCAGGAATGAAGGCGGAGTTTCTCTGGGCCTCTGCTTGATTGTAGTGAGTGACATGACGTTCTTAGGCCGTGCAATGTGAACCCAAAATTGCTCAATAAAGCGTGCGACCAACATGTTCCAACTGCTAATCGGTTCTGTTTCCAGCTGTCGAATCCACATAACGGCTATATCGGTCAGAAAGAGAGGAAAGTACATTGCCATGACGTTTTCTGATGCCGGTTAAACTTATATATGTCGTTCGTAGCGCATCAGGTGCACAGTAGGTTCTGTCCTGCCATTGTAGAGCTCCAGTCGTGAAAGTTTGAAATCTGGGGGATTGCGGGAATTCCTGATTTCCTGAGTGAAAGGAGTGCGGTTAACGTCATCCACGTCATTCTGATAAGTGCGGCCTCTTGAGAGACGTTCAATCAAATTTTCTAGTCGATTTCCTTCGAAAAGTTGTTGCAAGTTGCCAAGATAAGAGCTGGTGCCCCCCAGCGTGGAATGAAGGATAAGTAGGAAGCTGTTGGGCTGTCGGGAGCGGGTCGCGGTTTGTGGTTCAGGGGGGGCGACCAAACCCGGTCGTGAGTCATGGAAGTTAGCTCGTGACCCAGGGTCATGTAGGACGGTTCGTGAAGCAGGAGGGGCGAGCCGATCGGGTCGCTGTGGTAGGTCACGAACCGGGTCTGGATGGCCATCACGAGCCGGATCCTGGTGTGGAGCGGGATCTTGCATTCTGGTATCCGTTGGAAACGGAGCTAAAGTCGGTTGAGCCTGACCATTTCCAAGAGCGAGGGGGTTGCCCCCGAGTCCAAGCGATGCGCGAGCTGCTTCAGTAGCTTCATTTTCGATGCGCTGTTCGTTGCCGCTCGGCCTGCCATCCATCCGAGCGAAGAATCCATCGATCATCTCCTGTTGCTTCCTGAGGAGATCATCTTGCCTTGCCATCTGGGTTCTCAATTCAGCAAGAACACTATCCATTTCTTCTCGAGTCAAGAATGCCAATGGGTTTTCGTGAGAGGAAGCTTCCTGGCTTGCCTCGTTTCTCGTGCCTTCGGCCTCAGCACCTTTAGTACGAGAGAAAGTTCCATCCTTCTTCTTTTAACCATTGATTCAATAGCCAAGCAAATCGATTCCTTTAGATCTAGAAATTGAAGTAGTATCGTGTGCCCCTACCTAGCACGCCAAAATGTTAGACCAAAAAATGGCACTAACACCGAAATGCAGATCATAGATCACATAATGCAGAAAATGATAAATAAGAGGAGACACACGAAGTTTTTGTAGTGGTTTGGCTGTAGATGTAGCCTACGTCCACTTTATAATCTTGTTGTTATACTGGCAGGTTACAAGAATCAGTTACATTCAGACACATAATCAGTGTGTTAATTGAGATTACAAGAGAAGAATTTAGATGTAGAAATATGAAAAGTCCTTGCACTTCAGTAATGGTGGAAACCGTGAAGAAGAATGGCCAAAAGTCCAAGAGAATCCTCACAAAATTCCATGTAGAGGTGTATTTATAGCTGTAGGAGGGCTTCTGGGTTGACCAGTTCGTGACGCGGCACGTGGCACCCGATCCGAGAAAGTAGGAATGGGAGTAGCCTTGAGAACATGTCAAAATTGAGTGTTGTTGCTGTTATGGTACAGGCGGTTCGTGATCATGGGTGGGCGAGCCTGTTGTGCGATGATGTGGTGAAGCTGGTGCTGACAAGATCGGGTCGTGATTATGAGGGTCGGGACCCATACATGGCTCACGAGCCATGGTCGTGATCAATGAGTAGATCACGAACCAGGTTGTATCACGAGCTGAGGATGCTGCTTCATGAGCTGAGGAGACTCCACGAGACGGGGGTGCGTCAGGAGTCGAGGAGGGGCGAGCCCAAGGGGAGCCCACGAACCAAAGGGGGTGACCCGAACAGAAATGTCACCAATTCTCAAAATCCAAGTTCTGCGTGTGTTTACGGAAACGGGCATAACATTCAAACCATAAGTCCATTTTGACCAAATGAAAGCTCAACCTGAAGCTAATTCAGAGGGCTACAAGAGTTACAAAGCTCAGCTTCGTAGTTGCTGTTTTCGGGCCCAAAAGAGGTCGTCTGATAGGAGTTTCGGGCCTGTTTTATTTTGATGATGTGATTTCGACAAAACCGCTTCATGTTTGTTGACGATTTTCTCAGTGCCTGAGTGCAAAGCTATCCAGAAATTCCATGTGTGATAGCTTTTACCAAAAAGTGTGTCAACAATAAGGTTATAGAAATAGTTTATTTTAGAAATTATATATTATATAATTCAGTATTTGACAAGATAGTTAATACTTGGTTTGAAACCAATAATTTATAATCGAATATGTAATCGAGATTAAGTTATAAACTACGTATATAATTAACAAGAAGTTGACTTGTAAATGGAGTTTATGAAATATAATATGAATTTATAACATAACTCAATAAATAGGATTTGAACCTGTAATGGTATTTATAAATAAATTCAAGATTTGATTGGTATAATGAGTCCAGTTTTCTGCAAAGAAATAATGTTCACGCTTTAGTGAATAATGATTTGAAAGTAAACGTTTTGCAGACTAAAATGGTTATACTAGGAAATTAATAAATATTTGGAAATGCTAAGTTTAAAGATGAATTTAGAAATTGAGTTGACCTGAAACGATGAATTTATTCTGAGGTTCAGAAATTAATCGAATAAAGATTATACGAAAGAGAGTTATATGGTGAAATTCAATTATATCGAATTCGGGAAAGTACTATTTACTTTCCATTTGTAATCAAGATTTATTTATTTATTTATTCAGAGTTATGAATAAAAGTTATATTGAAGTTAAATATTTCGGAAGTAGGGATTATAACGCGATCGTTATAATCAATGAATTTCTCTAAAAAGTGGATTCATAAACTGAATCCGAGAGTTACATAAGCAATGCTTTGATAAGAAATTAAGAAATGGAGTTAAGGAAAGTAGAAACTGGCTGGAGATTATTCAAGTTGACTGGCTTTCTGAGTATCGATCTGATGTTGGTTTTGGTCTTGGGGTTTGATATTTAGGAAATTATTCTCTTACTAGTTTACGGTTAGGGACTAATGAATGCGGAAGAACAGTGATGCGTGAATAAGAAATGGAAATGTTTCCCGATATTAATAGTGTATGTTTTCTAAATATAGAAAATAAGAAGTCATGGATATATGGAAATGTTTTCCAAGAACCGTGAGAGGCTAAATGGGTTTTAAGAAATATCTGGAAATATATGGAAAATGGAAAATTGGGAACGAATAAATTAATGATAAATTAATTTAAAGAGCTCAGTGTTGATTGATTGGTAAAATTTACATTGGAAATATTATCATTGGTTGTATGGATGTTTTCCTTTGTAGTTAAATAACTGGCTATCAAAGTTTTTGGCAATTTTTCAGTTGTCATTACGGAGAGACCGGGATCCAGTTTATTATCTGAAAACCAATCTGTTCAGCATTAGCGTTGCAAATAAAATATGCTGAAGATAATTAAAGACGGATTTTATGCAAGGCCTGTTCTGGCGATCCTATGTAGAAATTTCCTAATATGGATTTACATAATAGTGCCTTTGGTTTGTCCAAACCCAGGACAACTTGTATGGGCGAATGTCAGATGGAGTATGCCTAATAGATCGTGTAAGTTGATCTCTTTAAACCTACTTATGTTGGTGGCGCAGGAATTCGTTTCTCTTAGCTTTATACCGGTAGTATTTTTGGGGAGATTAATTTGTGATTTAGCAGGTATAATGATGTGGCCTTCAAAGTAAATGAAGATGTGATCTGTCATAGGGTAGTTATGACCTCAAGCATCTTCAACCGGGAAATGGTATAAAATCGAGTAGGTCGCATGGCTAAGTGGATCACTCCCAATTAAGGTATATTGTCACCATCTAGATAAATTTCTATTTATTCTTCTTTCGTTTCTGTATCTCGTAAGAATACGGTGGTCCCAAACCATTGGGTGACAATATATTCGGAACATTCAGGCGAAGTGAATGGTCGGTCATGTTTAGCTAGGGTTGCTAGATGTTCTTGTTTTTTTTGGAAAGGAAAGTAAAAAAATTTATTCATAACTTCAACAGTTACATCGATGAGGACTTTAAAAGTAATACAGACTCTTAACATTTCTAGCCTTGGACTAACAAAAACAAAGCTAGATGTTCTTGTTGAATCCCAGTGAATTTTCTGTAGAGGTACACTGTCAAAAGGTGGTCCCGTACCTTGCCAGAGTTGGAAATCCATTCTCCAATAATAACCTGCAATTTTGATTGTTTACCATGTATGTGGAGCGTGATACGCAAGCGTTCTACTAGATTGTTATTTACTTGATTTAGACACTATTATAATATCAGAAAATTATTGATTTTGGGAATGTTTTGGGTTATCGTAAGGTAAAAACCATCTGTATTTATGTGTGGATGGCCTTACGATTATCCTTTCTTTTTAAAAGGATTTTTAAAAGTTAAACCAAGTGGTTGAAGTTTACTCACACCAGTCCCATGGCTGACCCAGAGCTTATTTTGTTTTTATTTTACCCTAAACTGTTGGGTGCCCAAATTTGTATGGGCAGTCAAGTAGTCGGGATTTTACAGATATACTTGGAAGAGCTTGAAGCAGGAGGCTTCAATGTTAGATATATATATATATAGTTTATTTCTGTTGTGATGTTATGTATTGTACTCTAATAATGGTGTGTATATACAATTACAAGTTTTTATTTCAATAATTATGTTATATGATATATTTCATTCGTTCCGCTGTGGGATTCGTGTTTGCTCTGATTCTAATCTGTTGAGATATTTTTCTTTTTCTTCTTCTTCTTTTATCCTAACTTTCTTTCTTTTTATCTCTCACCCTCCAAATTCTTTCTATTAATGATCCGGTATTTTCGATACTTGAATAGTTGACATGGTGTTTATGTCAATTTTCATGGTCGAAAATCTCCTGGGTCGTTACACTATGCTAATGGCCAGTCCATGGCCATTCGCAATGTAGGGAATTTATATTATCGGAACTCTTCCGATGAAAAAGAGTGGTGCTCGTTATGTTTTCATCGCAGTTGGTTACTTTACCAAATGGGTCGAAGCTGAGTCCCTTACAACAATCACGACCAAGAAAGTAATCAACTTCATCGTTCTCATCATCATCTTTCATTTTGGAGCTACCAAGACTATCATTTTTTATAATGGGATCCAATTCGAAAGTTCCAAGTTCAAAGAATTCTGTTGTCGCCATCATATTGAGAAAAGATTCTCAGCAGCAGCTCATCCAAGCTAATAGAAAAATCGAAGCTATCAACAAAGTCATCAAATCCATCATCATGAAGCATTTGGAAAAGGCCAGAGGCAAGTGGATAGATGAACTTTCTTTGTCTCCCTGGGCTTACCGGACTACCCTTAACTCAACGACCGTCCACACTCCATTCGCTCTCTCGTATGAATTTGATGTCGTAATTCCTATCGAGCTTGAACTATAATCTCATCGAGTCATATACTCGGATCTGAAGACCAATAAAGATTTCCTTCTAGAATCACTTGACTTACTCGAAAAGAAAATGGATGAACCCAAACTCAAAGCAGCTGCACACCACCTACGAGTCGCCCGATACTGCAACACCAAAGTTTGTCCAAAGCACTTTGACATCGGAAATCTCGTCCTCAAGCAGATCTTTCCCACACCGACTGGTCTCGGTCCTCGTTGGGAGCATCCATATGTCATTCAACAGAGGCTTAGAGACGGTACACTACAACAAAAAAGACTTTTTATAGTTCTTGAAAAACGCTATTACAGACTTCTAAGCGTTTCAGAGAACGCCATGCAACGATATGCTATGTTAGACCTTCAGTTTTAAATAGCAGTTAAACAAACGCTATGTAAATCTATGTTTTTATAGCGTTTTACGTGTCTTAAACCCTTATTTCTAGAGCGTTTTATGTTCATGTACTACAACGTTTGTATATAATTTCTATAGCGTTTGCATTTTAATTGTATAGCGTTTGTTTACATGAATATATAGCCTTTATTTTATATTTCCATAGCGTTTACTTAGTCATACAGTAAAGTTTTTTCTGATGTGATTCTATAGTGTTCGTAAACAACAACGTTTTTAAAACGCTGTAACATGGTATATAGATAAATAGATCCTACTTGCCCTCCTTTCGCCTCTTCCACATATACATTTACCCATTTCTTATATGCATATAGATGTAACATATTTTCAAAAAACAACAAATATGTAAATTACAGCAAAATATTTCATGCATCATTCAAACAACTTTCATATATCCAAATTTAGTATTTCAGACATCATTCAAACAATTTTTCACATGCCAAACTTAGCAATTCATATACATTGCTTACAAAGCAATCAAAAGAATTGATTTAAACTTGCTTTGCTTCTGATATTTCCACCGTATCATAAGCAACATCAGTCCTGCTACTTCCAAATAAACAATCAAGGTGTTAGTTCGAAGCATAATACCTAGTAGCAACATACCACTATAAACACGAAAACATGAAAAGATAATTTCATATCATGTTTTATAAGAAACCGTGTGCTTCACATTATGCCATGTTTTATAAACCTGAGAAACTGATATTATAAAAGTGCAATATAAAATGAACACAAGCTCAGGCTAAGAGACATACATAATGGTCATATTACGTAAGCAATATGACAATAAAAATGTAAGCAAAATCAGCACCAATGAAAGGGCATGTTGCATGATAACAACACCAGGTATTTGTCTTTGCTTTTTACCAGTTCTAAAATATAAATCGTGTAGGATCCTGTAAACAAAAATCATAATGGAAAATTAGTTGTTTATACATAAAATTTGTGATGGAAATAACAACATTGGAGAGGTCTAACATAAATGTTAATAAACTTATTATAATGGATTAATGAATATGTATTAACAATGAACATTTAAAAAATTATTCTCTAGATAGCACTTCATTGAAATTGAACTTTGTTAGATGCTCAAGAAAACACTTCCTCTAAAAAAATGTGGAAATGAACATACCGATCCAAATGGTTCCTCGAGCATTAAGATAGTAAAGCTGGTTAAACATAGTTGTGGGTACCTGTCAAGAATAATAATCATGGTTATTACGGCGGTAAGTCGAGTCGAGTCGACAGAGGTCCAACTAGTCGACTAGTGGAGTAGTCGTAGACTAGTCGTGGACTAGTCGAGACTAGTCGATAAATAAATAAATACATATATACATAATTATAAATTTCTAACTAATACATATGCATAAAAATTCAAATATCTGTTGATTTAGCCATTCGCTTTGGATCCTTAGAGGGATCATACGCTTCAATACTTGCTATTGGTAATGGTATTTCTGCAGCCATCTGGAAAAAAAACAGCAGGAATTAAATTAGAGTGTTTAGGTTGTGTAAAATAACAAGAGGAACTAAGCTTAAAATGAACAGTCAATAGGAAAAAATAAAAAAGAACTCAGGTACGTCGAATACAGGAACATAAATACCATTAGTTTGTATATAGTACTAAGGCTAAATTCACAATAGCAAAAGAACTAAGCCTTTTTAAAAATAAGAACTAAGGCTAAACATGCAGTTGACAAGAAAAAAAAAAAGCAACGAAAAAAAAGAAGCACCAGAGTCGATTGCAGGGAAAGGGGAGAGCGGAGGCGACGGCAGGAGAAGAGCGGTGGCAGCACAAGAAGAGCAGCGACTGGGAGGCTAGGATTACTTGAAGTCGAACTATCGGTTTTCTTCTGTTCGATATTTTCTTTTTTGTTTGATACGGCTGAATTGGACTCTCTTTTTTTATCTAGTTTTTTGTTTTGTTTTTGTTTTTGGTCCCAAATTTGAAACCAGTCTGTTAAGTCGAATCGACTAGTCGACTAGTCGCTCCATGTCGTTCGAATCGCCCGACATATTGACAAAATCCATGTCGAGAGCACTAGTCGCTGACTACCGACCGACTGACCGACTAGTCGCGACTAGTCGGTCGCCGTGATAACAGTGATAATAATTATATTGGATATTTATGCTTAAGAACTGATAATTTGGCTGTGTATGTGTGTGTGGGTGAGGGGGGACAAGTCAACTGAATTTACTAAGTTTGTTTGAGTACAATATATTTATTTGGTATAATATACCATATTCATCTGGTTTTAAGCACTGAAATGGGAAATAATACAAGCATAAAAAACGAAATTGACATAAAATGATAGAAATACTCTGTATGCAAGCCTCAGTTTCTAGATTTTCCATAGAAAAAATATTATGTTCTACTCTATATATTTTGGTAGGAATCTCCTGCTCTAAAAAACTGGATGATTCTTTGCAATGATAAATTAATAAAGAAGGAGATTAGATCAATTGATCAATGGAAGCTAGCATAAACCTTTACCATGCAGGTAGTCTCTTATCCTGTAGAATAGGCTGCTGCCATACCTCAATTTGAGATTCCCAGCTGCTGTGCTCTGTGCTAGTAATAAAGCCACAGAGAAAGATAGTTCATCAATTTGACTTGTAAGTACCAATTCTAGAGGTGCACTGTTTAAGTTAGGACGCATAATGATTTAACAAATATAGCATCATGTACAAGATTAGCTGCTGCTTCTCCATCAGTACCGTAAAAATTGGTATATCGTCTGCCAGTATACCATTATCATCACAAAAAAGAATATGATACACCATGTTTAATGTAGGGGAAAATTTAGGATTGTTCACCTATGGTAAGTTCTACCAGTTGGAAAATTTGACCCTTAGACTATCCCATGCTAAAGAGAACGTAACTGTCCGAATCGAATTTGGTGGTATATTTGTGGATGCTGCCACAGCTGCTCAAATTGATACTCCAACTACAGTTGGCTCCATTCTTTGTTCAACATCAAGGCGGTCGAATGTCCGGTTCTGAATTGAAAAAAGAACAAAATTATTCTAACATAAAAGTTACATTGCAAGGAGCTTACAAACAGTGCCTGATTTGCTTAGACATTGAAAAGTTCAAAGCTGTACATGCAACTAGTTAACACATACCTTCTTAATTTCATCCCACACGTCTCTTGCTGAGAATTGCTTTGAATTTTCAGATATAACAAAGTAAGGGCATTCCGAGACATGAACATCGTCTGTTTCTTGTGCTGCTATTGCAAATGTCACTGGTGATCTTCTTTTGCAGTCCTAAGTTGGCAATTTGGAATCAGAGGCAGTATAAAACTTGGTTACAAATGTTAAAGTACCATCTTTTATCACGTGTGATGCAGAAATACTCCACAAACACCATCTTTTTCTCTACAGGTCACGTAAATGGCAATTCATAAGATTATATTTCAATACACATAAGCAACGTCTGATGCACTTATTAATACCAAAATAGGAATACAAAACTGATTGTTAATATTCAAAAGCTCTCTTCATTTTAGAGTTTGAATGGTTCCCAGTAAACCCAGAGTTCCCACCAACTGAATTCTGCGTTGATGTTGAATATATAAAATCGAGCACTCTTACGCCTTAAAAATCAGGTGATTCACAATTTACATGTACTTTACAACCCAGGTGAATAGAAGTGTAACATCTGCAGCTGTCTTACCAGAATTGACTAGCTGTAACAATCATTAACAAGCAAATAATTGCAAGTAAATCTACAAATAATGACACAATTGTATCAAAAATAATTCAATAAGTGATCTTCTCACTATGTAGGTAAATGCTGAAACAGGCAGACTGCTTTGTCGATAGTTGTGAGGAATAAATGGTGATATTTGACCCATGTTATTTTTATTTCAGAGTCAGGTTCGCCTACGAGCATAACAAAAAAGTTAGGAAAATATCAGCTAAATTAGATAAATCTTGGAAGTTTATTTACTGAAAGATACTGCTATAATCTGTCCATGATCTCGGATACAAAGCAAGATATGATGAATTTTTCCCACTCAGTTTCCAGTCCCACCATTCAATTCCAGAAGTTATTCTTGAATTTGTATTAGTTAAATATGCCAGCGTCTAAATGATAATTTGACCAACTTAATCTTCTCCACTAAACTAAGAGGAACTGCTGAATTTCTTCCTTAATCATCTAAATTTTCTTACTTTTTGACAAAAACTTTTTCGGGTATTGTAGCATTTCTCTAACAATACATACAAGAGTTGGGTCCCATATATATAACAAAATAATTAGGATCACAAAGCGTTCTTTATTCCATCACGAAATCAAACAAGATATGCAGGAGACAGAGTAGAAAATAAATCAAATGGAGAATGAACAAACCAATTAGGATCACAAAGCATTCTTCATTCCATTACAAATTCAAACAAGATAGGAAAGAGATAGAGTAGAAAATAAATCATACGGAGACTGAAATAAATGACTGTGTGTATTTATTTCTATATTCTTCATTCCACATTATTAGGAATGGCAATGGGGCGGGTTGGGGCGGGTTTCTCGTGCCCCAGACCCGACCCGGACTTTTTAAACCCCGCCCCAGACCCGCCCCGTAGACCCGGTGCGGGTCTGGAATTTCGTCCCGTACCCGAAACCCGTACGGGTCAGGGTAGACCCGAACCGCCCCGCGACCCGGTGATATTATGTTCTAGTGTACACAAATTTATATATTTATAATTTTTTATCACTAAATGATAAATTATATTCATATTATAACGTGTTCACAATGACAAGAGAATATTATAAAATGAGTTGTAAGATAATTGTTCAAAATGTATGCATTTGTTATTGTATGATTATCATTGATGCAACTTAATACAATGAAAATTTTATAGTTTGTCAATTGAAAGAATATAATATTCAAGTTATAACCATGTAAATCTAAGAAGATTAACAAGTAATAATTATAGTTATAAAGAGTTCGAATGATGTTTCGATCATGCGGGTCGGGTTGGGGCGGGTTAGCCATGCCCCAGACCCGACCCTAGACCCGGACCTTCAAAAGCGGGTTGCGGGTCTACCCGCCCCGAAGACCCTATGGGGCGGGTCTAAATGGGTCAAAACAGGGGCGGGTCAAGCGGGTTTGGACCCTAGACCCGCCCCATTGCCAACCCTACACATTATTGACTAGAGGCTTACGAAATTGGAGTGGGGACGACAATAAGATATATATATATATATATATACATATATATATATACATATATATATATATATATATATATATATATATATATATATAAAACACGTTTGATATCTTAGGATATGGCATTGAATCGCAATTTTATATCTTGTCTGGATGCATAGCTTACACGTTGGACACACAATTAATCAATGACTGTGATTAGCTGCACATGTGGGACACATAATTTGAGAACAGATGAATTAAAGTATTAAACTCCATTTACTTACCCCTCTTACTTGCTTTTACACAAAATAAACAAGCAATCCACCCAGACAATGTATAAACGTACCTGTTTGTAAATAAATCAAAACAAAATGAAATGGTCAAGACCTGTTTGTAAACATCAAAGTTTTTGCCATTTTATTTATATTATCTATTCATTTGAAAACCACATATAATAGATAATTAGAAGCAAAAGTTGCACGTAAACAGCTATATGGACTATGAGCAGTGTAAACATGAGAACACCTGAAATACGTTTATCCTTTCATGCCTTAGGAACCCATATTTTGCTTTGTAGAATAATTTTAGAAAAATAAGATTTGAAGAGGCTCAAACGAAAGAAGTACCGGCTGAATAGATATAGAAAAATATAAATGGTATTTCCAAACAATTCTCAGTTGTATTATGGAAGGAATAATATGTAAAGAGGCTAATGCTTGAATAGGCATGTAAATGAATAACATGCATAATAAGGGTTATAACGTTTAATGTGATTAGAACATGCCTTAAATAAGGCTCAAATCATCTATCTTATTAGTATGTAGATATTTTTAGGGCATTATTTCAATTCTAACATGGATGCATACCTCTTATACACTATATGAGAAATATTCAATATAGTCTGAAATAAATATGGCATACTAATTTTTAGCAATTAGGTAATTTATAAAAGAGCATTAATATGTTTAATTTATAAATGAAGATTCAATATTTAAAAGAAATCCTAAGAAAATATTTATATATAACATGCCTTATTATCGTAAATGATATATATCTCACATTGCAAACAGTGTTATCTTCGGAATATTATTTTGAAAACTACAAACAGAATACTTACAAATGTTTGCTACTTTTATAAACATGACTTATGCAAATCACAAACTAGCCTCTCATCCATATAATAATAAGTTAGCTGTTATATGGAATGGCATAAAAATAAAAAAATTAGTACTAACTAATGATACTCCATTGTAGTAAGTAGCCGATAAAAAGATCAATATATTAAATGGAAATCCAACAAAAAGATATAACAGTAAAATGCTTTTATCCCTTTTCAACTATGTAAAGTATATTGTTGTAAATGGAAGCAAATATAAATAGACGAATGATAAAATTATAGACTTGTAAAATTATCCCACTTTCTTTTTTCAAGTTCCTTAAAGATAATTCACGCTTCAGATTAAACCATTGCCCATCTTAGATTAAAAGTATACCATATTCAATGGAATAATTCATGCTTGATCCACATATTAATTGTCAAAATGTAAACGAAAAAAGGAAACAAAAGAACCATAAAGATAAAGCATACAACTGCCCAGTCCAAAAAAGTCAACGTTTTCAAATTTCCAAGTCATTGACACCCTGCCTCAAATTGCATTAGAACAAAAAAGGCCAGGTATGAGACTAAGGAAAGAAATAAAAATGTAATATTGTCAGTTTATTATTATTTTTTCTTAGTATAAGAACAACATCAGAATAAAAAAACAACTCATGAGACAGGGATGCAATCCCAACGGCAAGGCACAATGAAACAACTGGTACTGATACATGCAGTGACCTGTTAATGACCAGCTAGGAACAGGAAAATGGTACAAGGAGACAAGTAGATGAAATCAATTCAGAAATCAATATGCATAGCATGACATGCACATAACAAAAGCAAACCCAAAACACAATTCTTCCTAAACTGCAACAAGATAGGTGCATAAATCAAACTGAAGTTGTTCCCGACAAGGCAAGTTGTATAAACATAAGTTCAAGTGCAACACAGATCGGGCATTCCACAATTACACAGTATAAGG
The DNA here is from genome assembly GCA_030737875.1 of Allium sativum. Lineage (NCBI taxonomy): Eukaryota > Viridiplantae > Streptophyta > Magnoliopsida > Asparagales > Amaryllidaceae > Allium > Allium sativum. The sequence continues at coordinate 1,052,870,579 of CM060924.1, forward strand.
GATAGACAAAATAAAGCTAAGGCATCATCACATAAGCTCATAGGGCATACAAGGGAAGCATGAGAAAACTTGGAAATCAGTTTGGATTTCATAGTTGGGTCAAGCACACAAGGATTGCAACATAAACATGGTGGCGCGCTCGAACTTCGGCGATGTAATATATTGGAAATTTATCTTTTCTCATCATTCAGTAGCAACATTCCTAATTTGCTTTGTCTCATCTCCAGATAATATAGTAGCCGAACATTTTGAGTCTTAGTCCCGTTACTAAAATCATTTAATAGTTTATACCGCTGTGCGCTTTCTTCCAAATTTTACTGGTTGACATACATAACAAGCATTACAAGTTATTCCCCGTTAAACAATTACTCATAATTAGCACTGGGATTTGGTCAACCCTTAATTTCCTTAATAATACCATTACAAAATCAATGAACTTAGTAACATATATATTAGTTGTATTGTAGAGCCACCATGGTTTATGCTTCATAAAACATGTTAAGTAGACTTTTAAAAAATAAAATTATGTATGTTTGCACTTCTTCTGCACTAAAACTTTTCAAACATGATCGGATCGGATCGACTTTTTAAAAATAAAACATGTTAAGTAGACTTTTTCAAAATAAAATTATGTAGAGCCGCCATGATCGGATCGACTTCGCATATCGAACTTTTTAATTCCTTTTTGCTTATGCATAGAATTCATGATTTACCAACATAGAATTCAAGTACCTTTATAAGACAAAATAAAGACATGTCTGCTATGGATAAACAGTTGAGAAATTTTAATTTTTAATTTTTTTTTTGTCATAGTGTAATTGGAATCCCCTTATCATATTTTTAAGGATTTCTTATATTATATGGTATTCTAGTTTTCTTATATGAGATTCTATTCTTATTATATATCAAATGGTATTGTGAATTTCTTATATATAATATGAAATTATGGTATTCTTATATATTGGATGGAATTATGTTGGCGATTTTCGTTCTCATGATGGCAGAATGACAACAGCGATTTAGTAATGAGCGATCTAGGGAAGCGCGGAAATGATAGCTGCAATTTACGAATGACCAATTTTCATTCTTCTAATTGTGGTGGGAAAGAAGAATTAGAAGGATGTTGGGAAGGAAATTGGACAAAAGAGCTTGTTTCACTTCCCACACAACGAAAATTATTTCCCGCCTATCTTTTGCTGTATAGCGTTGAGCGTGCGAATATTACTTGAGAATAACGTTCAAATCCTAAACTTCTGGAGCGTTTAAAGGTTCTGGGCGGCAACGCTATTCAATATAGCCATTAAATATTCATTTTGATGTAATGTTCAATTTCAATAGGTGTTGAGAATTGGTTACTAAACACAGCATGCTGCTTTTTTATATTGTAAAACTGAATATATTTTGAAATTCAATAAAGCGTCAATGTCTGAATGATAAATGATAGGCATCATGGAAAAAAGATAAATGATAAATCAATATAAACTATAACAGTAAGAAATTTACCTGACTGCCCCAAATCCAATATGTTGTTTCGGTTTCTCTTTACGGACGGCGTTCCATTTTTTGGTATTTTAAAGAATGCCAACATATTTAACATTCCACCAACATCTACTCCACCTGTGTAATAAGGTAATACAATAGCAGCAATTTCTTGCGTTAAAATAGTACATTTTCAAGAACATGTTGGCCATGAAACTATTAAATCACAACCACTATAAGTGACTTGCTGTCACTACCACTTATGAACACATCTAACAGTATGTACCAAGCTATAAAATGGATGCTAACTTTAGTCCACTTTCAAATTCAGACTGAAGTCTGATACTCATGCTTCAAAAGTATTTAAGTTTGTTACAACTTACAACTAGTTGTACTTCAGCATGCTACATATCAGACTATTGTTTCAGGCACTTTAAGCACTTCAACCCACTGGTATAGCTAATATGGAACATAGGTCGTGCAGTCTATCTAGATCTAACAGTCCAATTCACCTGATTAACAATATTGTCTCAGCACCTGGTTTTATCAATTCACTACTGACTGGTCATGTGTTTCAACAACCATAATGTGTGCTTTCATTAGGAATTACTCGTATATGTCATTTATTTATTGTTGTTTTATTATAACTTCCATTATATATATATATATATATATATATATATATATATATATATATATATATATCAAAATGTATAGACATGGCATGTAATATAGGAATTGATCATTAATTTGACGATCTTACTGCCTAGAGACTAATATCTATTTTGCCAGCTCTTTGGCAAGTTGATAGATGTTTTATTTTTATTAAATAATTAGCATCCAGATTTCAATACAATAATTATCATTATTATCATATGAAAAAAAATCTGGTAAATGCATTTATATTAAAGGTGGCAACCATGATTTTATCTTAAAATTCATTTCAAGCAACTAAACTAAACCAAACATGAAAGCATAAGAATTGTGTGCACCCTCATTACATAATCATGTTGATGTGGAGTATTTCTCAACATGCCATGCCTACTACTTTTCAATAATAAATTTATATGCAATCTAATCTGGCAAACGTAATATCTAATTATGAACCACTTTATCATAACATGACTAATCTTAATAAAAAAACATTACAAAATGTAGCAAACCATGAACCTTCTTACAGTAATTGACTGAAAGTTTTTTCCCAACTAACTAATGATAGTAGTTATTATATCATCAAACAATGGTAGTATTAGTTAACTTTAAATAATTATATAGTAACGAAGAAACCAATTTCCTTGAATCCATCTACCCTTCTCTTGCTCCGTACGTCCAACCTGAATCATTTTCAATGAAAAATATGCATTTTTGGTAGCTCGTCATATCAGTAAAAAGCTACCAATTGTAAGTTTCCATTTTCATTCATCTCGTTATATAATTTATAATATTTCCATGGAAATCATATGATTTGAATCCTATACAACTGGATATGTAACACCCCACACCCGTTAAGGTCACTCACTAAGGGAATGCCTTAACTTCGGTGGAGTATCTTAAGTGAATATAGGACAGAAAAATTACAACAAGACATATATAAGTAATTCTTGAGAATTTAAAACATCATTTCATTGCAGCGAAAATTAAAACATGTTTGGTTACATCACAAAACCATAAACAAGAGTCAAGTACATAATATCCGTCTTGATAAAACAAAAGTACATATTCCCACTAATAACTAATAGCCATAATAGAAAAGATAAGCTGAGCTTTACATCACGGCCCAAGCTCCAAAAGATAGGTAAAGCGATCTGATCAAAGCCCACTAGTGCTAGGCCCACTCTGAGAACCTGAGGGTTGGGGAAAAAGATAAAAACAACGGGGTCAGACATAAGTCTGAGTGAGCCCTATAACTTTAACAATACAATCATTAAAGTAATTAGGGTATGATATAAACCTGGTACGGTACGACTGGGGATAAATGACTACACTAAGCAGCCAACTAGACTTAGGATGAACTAAGATAACGGTAAAGACGCGCCTATCCACCCAAGGATAAATACTACTCCGCACCACACCAGATCTACCCACCCAAGGGTAATTCCTACACTGCACCACACCAGATCTACCCACCCAAGGGTAGTTCCTACTTAAAGGTTGATCCCACTAAGTGTACTTAGTAATTTTAATAGTAGTTTCGTGTACCCCTAACTGACTACATAGGTGCCGTCTGCCCCTATCTCCACTAGGTGTACCCACAACTTAGTAATTTTAATAGTAGTCTCGTGTACCCCTAGCTGACTACATAGGTGCCGTCTGCCCCTATCTCCACTAGGTGTACCCACTACTCCCATTCGATCGGCTCCCTAACGTAGATACCCGTGCTGGCCCCACAGTGGGGTGTATCACTCCCCAAAGTGGCAACCCGATAGAATCAACGGTGCACGGCTTATACCTACACGATGCAACAACGTCTTACCTACCAGCCCGGGTTCACACACGCATATGAAACCCGTTGGACTTGCGTTGCCACCGCTAACCCGTTTTGGCCTCTTATAGTCAAGCCCAGTACGCATGTCCCGTCCTCGACATGGGTCGAGCCCAATAAGATACATATGGGTTACTGGATGAAATGGGCCCCCACAAGCTACTCACCTAAGCTTGTCCCTTTATCTAGTGCATCCCACTTAACCCTTTAATCATGTTTAATTACATGTTCACTTTGGTTAAGTATTCTAATCTTATCTTCTATTGCCACCCAAGGCAACCACTAGATTTTCCCCATGCCACCCAAGGCACTTACTTAACCCTTTAATCATGTTTAATTACATGTTCCACTTTGGTTAATTATTCTAATCGTATTTTCTATTGCCACCCAAGGCAACCACTAGATTTTTCCACATGCCACCCAAGGCACTCACTTAACCCCTCATGTCCCTCTACATGCTAATATGGTTAAGTGTTTCTTAATTGATTAAGAACGTAACCATTGTAAAGACCTCTCATATTAGACTATCTTTTATGGCGGCTGGATTTGCCGGTCGGGTCCGGGCAGTTTTACGCCATAACCGAGTCTAACCTCGTGTCTTTACACTTGTCACGTATTAAGTTTGTGCCTAAGACCTCTCACATTGGGCCAATCATTTGTAGCAGCTGGATTTGCCGGTCGGTTCCGGGCAGTCTTATGCTGCAAAAGGGTCCAACCTTGTGTCTTAGTCGATTAATTACACCTAATTTATCCCCCCATAATTTGTATTAATTATCCCTAATTAATTACAAATTTAACGATGTACATAATTGACTCAATTATGTCCATCTACTTTATAGTATGCATAATCATACCAACTTCACACCATTTCATTAACATGAATATTAATCCCATCGTTCCCCACGTAATTCGCTAACATGACATAAAAGGGAAGATTCATCACAAATACAATGGGTTCTACTTGCATAATATTAGCATCAATATGGGTTGTAAAGGTGTCAACATGCATATAGCATCAAACCCAACTAGCATAAATAACCAACCCAAACTTGCATGAATCACATATGTCATAAAGAGGTTAACTTGCATAAGTTACTTATGTCATACAAAGGGGTAAACTTGCATATGTATGTATGACATACAAAGGGGTTAACTTGCATATGTATGCATCTCATACAAAGGTGTAAACATGCACATGTTACTTGCATATAATCAAACACCAAACTTCCATAACATGTCATATACGAACTTGCATATAATCATACACCAAACTTGCATAACATATCATATATGAACTTGCATATAATCAAACATCAAACTTGCATAACATGGTGTCATAATGGATCAATGTTTACCATAGCAACTTGCATAACTAGCATCATGAACACATAGCCTAACACTTGCGTAACTTGCATAACATCATGATCATATAGCATATAACTTGCATAACTTGCATAACATCATGAACATGTAGCATATGACTTGCATAACTTGCATAACATCATGAACATGTAGCATATGACTTGCATAACTTGCATAACATCATGAACATGTAGCATATAACTTGCATAACTTGCATAACATCATGATCACATAGCATATGACTTGCATAACTTGCATAACATCATGAACACATATAGCACGTCACTTGCATAACTTGCATAACATCACAAACACATAGCATATGATAACATAATCTTGCATTAATCCACATTCATAGCCATAACCTCATTATATCCTGTCATAATCATTTCAACAATTGGTGATTAAGGCTATAGAAACTCACCACTTGTTGATTAACACTCCTAAGAAGAAGATTAAGTTGCTAGAGTTGATTAGAGATTGATTTGGGAAGCCATCTTCCTCTTTAATTTGATGGAGGCTCCTTCAAGTTGCATTTTGACGGCATAACGGTGTTGTATCTATTTTTAGTATGAATTAGGGTAGTCTTAGGGTGTATTTATAGAGTAGTTAGGTGTTTTAGGCCATTAGATTAACCCTAAATCAGATTAGAGCCGTCAGATCTCATCCTAGCCACCAAAACACAGCCCAAAAGCCAAACCAGTGCACCCAGGTCACCTGGGCTCGACCAGGGAGGTCGACCCCCAGGTCGACACTAGGGTCGACACCCTAGTCGATCTGGTGGGCAGGTCGACACCCCTGTCGACCCCCAGGTCGACTCCCTGAATCTGGCGGGAATTTTCCCGCCTCTTCTGTAATTTGAAATTTTAATATTTAAAATCTGTTTTAAATTTTCTGAAACTTCTTCGGGCCTTAACTGGGTCATACGGACTCCAATTTTCGAAAACTCGGACTCTATTTCGCGTATTTTTCCAAGACGAACGCAATGGCATAGCCCGTTTCCCCTGATTCAGATTTATAATTTAATTCTGCCCTGTTTTATATTATAGCAAGTTATTCAATATACGGTGTGTTACATTCTCCCCTACTTAAAGGATTTCGTCCCCGAAATCTCTAAGTCAAGAAGAACGTATCCTACCAACCAAACAACCATCTACAAAACCATCAAACACTGGCATCCATTGTCCTTAGAGTTTCTAATGCTGTATGAACATATGCAAAAAGTGTGTGTATATGTTCCCTGTCTAATGTAAAATCAGGCGGTCTACTGATTTAGTTGACCTCCTTAATGCAAACCATGATAGTGTCATGCATCCAATATGTATGCGAAAGAACCCTATCGACACATGCTATTTCTACATGAGTGCACAATCATTCACCAAAATGCATCATCCATATGATAGCACAACCATTATACATTCATTAATATAGCTACCTACACACAATTTTATGCAATATGAAATATGAAGTGATTGAGTCGATCTAGTGTCTAAAGTGTGTGTATATGCATCCACGAGCAACCACTTGCATCCACACGCATCCATCAAACATAACATGTCTCAAACACATGTTTCAACCATAGGTTTACCCTATCTAAAGGTCAAAGGTACTAATGAGAGGACATACTAAAGATAAGATAAGTACTAGACAAATGATAAAGGAGAAAAGGAATGGGTGCGATGAACGCATCTTCGCTTCTGTCTCCCAAGTAGCATTGCTCTCATCTTCTCCACTTTGCACTTTGACTAGTCGAACCTCTCTGTTTCTCAACTTCCTAATCTCTGACCCAAGGATGCGGGTAAGAGCTCGTCGAATAGTCGCATCACGCTCCACCTCCATTCTCTAAGCAAGCTCGGCTCTACCACCTCTGCGGTCTCATGTAGGCATTTCCTTAAATGTGACACATGGAATACATCATGTACCCCACTAAGTCTCTCGGATAAATCCACTCTATATGCCATCCGTCCAATCCTTTCCTTAATAGGAAACGGTCCTACAAATCTTGGTGCTAACTTCCCAACGGACCCAAAGTAAACAACATTCCGTAGATTCCCACCAACATGTACGTGATCGGTAAGGCTTTCCATAAAGAGCTTCGAAAGGAGCCATACCAACACTGGACTGAAAGCTGTTATTATACGCGAACTCCACCAATGGAAGATGCTCTTCCCATGTACCTCCAAAATCTAAGATACAAAGCCTCAAGAGGTCTTCTAGAACACGATTCACCCTCTCGGTCTGGCCGTCCGTCTGAGGATGATATGCGGTGCTCAGACACAACTGAGTCCCCCACTGCATCTTGCAAACTCTTCCAAAACTCGCTAGTGAAGATAGGATCTCGATCACTCACTATGCTAGAAGGTACCCCATGCAATCGAACTAACTCTCGAAGATAAACTGAAGCTAGCCATGGAGCAGTCCTCTTGCCCTTCACGGGTATGAAATGGGCGCTCTTAGTAAGCCTGTCTACCACAACCCAAATTCCCGTATTACCCTTCCTTGATCTCGGTAACCCATCAATAAAATCCATCGAGACGCTATCCCACTTCCATTGCGGAACTTCCAATGGGTGAAGCAACCCACCAGGTTTATTTTGCTCCGCTTTCACTTGTTGGCACACCAAGCATCTAGCGACATACTCGGCCACATCTTTCTTCATGCCGGCCCAAAAGAAAACCCGCTTCATGTCTTGGTACATCTTGTCCCCACCGGGATGAATGGTCATCCTAGAACGATGCGCATCATCAAGAATAGCCTTCCTCAAGCCCTCATCTTGCAGTACACAAAGTCTACCGTCTCTACGCAAGCACCCCCTATCGTCTAGGGTGTACTTACTCAAATGGCTGGACGACTCCCCCCTTATGAGCCTCTCTACCAACTCAACCAACTGTGGGTCGTCCCGTTGTGCCTCGCCAATCCGTCCCAAAAGAGTAGGTCTGACCTCTAAGGATGTTAGCCAACCGGGTACAAAGTCAGCGGAAGGTCTGAAATCAAACATCGAGATAAATTCCAAGCTTCGTCATTCCACGAACAATGGACTCAAGGACAACCTTTTTCTGCTCAAGGCGTCCGCCACCACGTTACCCTTGCCAGGGGTATATGCTATCTCGAAATCATAGGATGCTAAGAACTCCATCCACCTTTGTTGTCTCAAGTTCAGATCCTTCTGAGAAAACAAGTACTTCAATGATTTGTGGTCAGTGAACAATTCGAACCTCTTGCCAAGAAGATAATGGCGCCAAATCTTAAGCGCAAAAACAATAGCGGCCAACTCTAAATCATGGGTAGGGTAATTTTTCTCATGCGCTCTCAACTGCCTTCCACCGTAGGCTATTACCCTTCCCTCTTGCATTAATACTGCGCCCAGTCCAGTCCCACAAGCATCGGTATAGACAACAAATGGCTTACTCCCATCTGGCAACACTAAGACTGGAGCTGTGGTTAAAGCTTTCTTTAACCGTCGGAACGCATCATCACAATCTACGTCCCATGCGAAGACTAGATTCTTCTTCGTCAAGAGAGTTAATGGGGATGATATCTTCGCGAAGTCCTTGATAAACTTCCTATAGTAGCCAGCCAACCCCAAGAAACTCCTCACCTCGGTAGCATTCTTCGGAACCTTCCAATCTTGGATGGACACTACCTTCGCGGGATCCACAGCTATCCCTTCCTTGGAGACCACGTGCCCCAAGAACCGTACTTCCTTCCTCCAGAAGTGACATTTAGAGAATTTATCCTTAAGGCTATGCGCTCGAAGAGTCTCCAACACTTCCCTAAGATGTAGGGCATGCTCTTCTTCATTCTTAGAAAATACTAAGATATCATCCACAAAGACCACCACGAACTTATTAAGGAACTCCCTGAACACCCTACTCATCAAATCAACAAAGTATGCTGGGGCGTTCGTCAAACCAAATGGCATCACCAGCCACTCATAGAAACCATCTGGAGTCCTAAGGCAGTCTTGTCTATGCTATCCTCAGCCACCCTCAACTGATGAAACCCCGTGGCTAAGTCCAACTGCGAAAATACTGAAGCGCCAACCAACTGATCAAAAAGATCATCTATCCTCGGCAATGGGTGTCTATTCTTCTTTGTGAGCTTGTTGAGTTCTCTATAGTCTACACAAAGTCTGAGGGACCCATCCGCCTTCGTGGCAAAAACTACTGGAGCACCCCACTCCGATATACTTCGTCTTATGAACCCCTTCTCAAGCAACTCCCCTACTTGCTTATGGAGTTCCCTCCTCTCACGAGGAGCCATGTGGCGCACTCGTAAAGATACTAGTTTAGCATTGTCCACCAGATATATTCGGAAGTCTATCTCCCGCTTCGGAGGTAAGCCCTTCACCTCCTCAAACACATCCGAGTATTCCCGGACCACTCTAACAGATCGCAAACTCTCGTCCGAAGCGTCAAGCGATTCAAGATAACTTAGCATAACAGAATCCATGGGATTACAAGAGATATCGAGAGTGTTACCCAAGTGGGTCATGAGCCTAACAACTCTCCTTTCGCAATCAAGAACGACACCATTACTGGATAACCAGTCCATGCCCAAAATCAACCCATAGCCCGTGAAGCCCAAAACAAAGACATCACATCTAAACTCAACGCTAAGTATGGAAATCTTCAAACCCAAACATATCATGGAAAAATAAGTGGAGCCCCCCAATTGGGTTTGAAACAACCAAGGGATCATCTACTAAACTGATGTCTAGGTGCAGTGACTCAACTAATGATGATGAGATAAACGAATGTGATGCACCAGAGTCGAATAAAGTTCGAACAGGATGATTGAGAGAACCAAATTTCAACTTAGACGGTCCTACCCCCATCAGGTATACCCGTCGTGAGGGAATACATATACCCTCCAGAAGATCCTGTACTTCGTCCTTACCTCTTTGGACAACCTTAATAAGGTGTCCTATTTCTCTAAAACAACTAGCCTTCCCCTTCACATTCTCCTTTCGTGGCCTTCTTACCACGATAAGGTTTCGTCCTTTATTTACCTAACAGCTATTTGAACCTTCCTCTCTCGTCCATCTTAAAGGTACCGACAAGCCCTCCACCTCCTTGGACTAACTTCTTAGCCTGGCAAACGTCTTAGTCCCTTGAAGTGGTTCTTCCGTCCTTCATACGGAAGTCCTTATTTATCTTAAAAAGATATCTATACGCGGAGGGGAAATTCAAAAAGAGAAAGAGGAAGAGATTCAAAACGGAGAATCGAAGGAAGGATATAAGGCTCTTGGGGATTATGTTCTTTTCTTTCAAAAACTTTTCTCTCAAAACATGTTTTTGAAAATACTTCTTCCAAAAATGTTTTTAGAAAAATAATTTTTCTAAAAGTTTTATCTGTTCTGGTAACCTTAAGCTCTGATACCACGTGTAACACCCCACACCCGTTAAGGTCACTCACTAAGGGAATGCCTTAACTTCGGTGGAGTATCTTAAGTGAATATAGAACAGAAAAATTATAACAAGACAGATATAAGTAATTCTTGAGAATTTAAAACATCATTTCATTGCAGCGGAAATTAAAACATGTTTGGTTACATCACAAAACCATAAACAAGAGTCAAGTACATAATATCCGTCTTGATAAAACAAAAGTACATAATCCTACTAATAACTAATAGCCATAATAGAAAAGATAAGCTGGGCTTTACATCACGGTCCAAGCTCCAAAAGATAGGTAAAGCGATCTGATCAAAGCCCACTAGTGCTAGGCCCACTCTGAGAACCTGAGGGTTGGGGAAAAAGATAAAAACAACGGGGTAAGACATAAGTCTGAGTGAGCCCTATAACTTTAACAATACAATCATTAAAATAATTAGGGTATGATATAAACCTGGTACGGTACGACTGGGGATAAATGACTAAACTAAGCAGCCAACTAGACTTAGGATGAACTAAGATAACAGTAAAGACGCGCCTATCCACCCAAGGACAAATACTACTCCGCACCACACCAGAGCTACCCACCCAAGGGTAATTCCTACACTGCACCACACTAGATCTACCCACCCAAAGGTAATTCCTACTTAAAGGTTGATCCCACTAAGCGTACTTAGTAATTTTAATAGTAGTTTCGTGTACCCCTAGCTGACTACATAGGTGCCTTCTGCCCCTATCTCCACTAGGTGTACCCACAACTTAGTAATTTTAATAGTAGTCTCGTGTACCCCTAGCTGACTATATAGGTGTCGTCTGCCCCTATCTCCACTAGGTGTACCCACTACTCCCATTCGATCGGCTCCCTAACGTAGATACCCGTGCTGGCCCCACAGTGGGGTGTATCACTCCCCAAAGTGGCAACCCGATACAATCAACGGTGCACGGCTTATACCTACACGATGCAACAACGTCTTACCTACCAGTCCGGGTCCACACACGCATATGAAACCCGTTGGACTTGCGTTGCCACCGCTAACCCATTTTGGCCTCTTATAGTCAAGCCCAGTACGCGTGTCCCGTCCTCGACATGGGTCGAGCCCAATAAGATACATATGGGTTACTGGGTGAAATGGGCCCCCACAAGCTACCCACCTAAGCTTGTCCCTTTATCTAGTGCATCCCACTTAACCCTTTAATCATGTTTAATTACATGTTCACTTTGGTTAAGTATTCTAATCTTATCTTCTATTGCCACCCAAGGCAACCACTAGATTTTCCCCATGCCACCCAAGGCACTTACTTAACCCTTTAATCATGTTTAATTACATGTTCCACTTTGGTTAAGTATTCTAATCGTATTTTCTATTGCCACCCAAGGCAACCACTAGATTTTTCCACATGCCACCCAAGGCACCCACTTAACCCCTCATGTCCCTCTACCTGCTAATATGGTTAAGTGTTTCTTAATTGATTAAGAACGTAACCGCTGTAAAGACCTCTCACATTAGACTATCTTTTATGGCAGCTGGATTTGCCGGTCGGGTCCGGGCAGCCTTACGCCATAACCGAGTCTAACCTCGTGTCTTTACACTTGTCACGCATTAAGTTTGTGCCTAAGACCTCTCACATTGGGCCAATCATTTGTAGCCGCTGGATTTGCCGGTCGGTTCCGGGCAGTCTTATGCTACAAAAGGGTCCAACCTCGTGTCTTAGTCGATTAATTACACCTATTTAATCCCCCCATAATTTGTATTAATTATCCCTAATTAATTACAAATTTAACGATGTACATAATTGACTCAATTATGTCCATCTACTTTATGGTATGCATAATCATACCAACTTCACACCATTTCATTAACATGAATATTAACCCCATCGTTCCCCACGTAATTCGCTAACATGACATAAAAGGGAAGATTCATCACAAATACAATGGGTTCTACTTCCATAATATTAGCATCAACATGGGTTTTAAAGGTGTCAACATGCATATAGCATCAAACCCAACTAGCATAAATAACCAACCCAAACTTGCATGAATCACATATGTCATAAAGAGGTTAACTGGCATAAGTTACTTATGTCATACAAAGGGGTAAACTTGCATATGTATGTATGACATACAAAGGGGTTAACTTGCATATGTATGCATCTCATACAAAGGTGTAAACTTGCACATGTTACTTGCATATAATCAAACACCAAACTTCCATAACATGTCATATATGAACTTGCATATAATCATACACCAAACTTGCATAACATATCATATATGAACTTGCATATAATCAAACACCAAACTTGCATAACATGGTGTCATAATGGATCAATGTTTACCATAGCAACTTGCATGACTAGCATCATGAACACATAGCCTAACACTTGCATAGCTTGCATAACATCATGATCATATAGCATATAACTTGCATAACATCATGAACATGTAGCATATGACTTGCATAACTTGCATAACATCATGAACATGTAGCATATGACTTGCATAACTTGCATAACATCATGAACATGTAGCATATAACTTGCATAACTTGCATAACATCATGATCACATAGCATATGACTTGCATAACTTGCATAACATCATGAACACATATAGCATATCACTTGCATAACTTGCATAACATCACAAACACATAGCATATGATAACATAATCTTGCATTGATCCACATTCATAGCCATAACCTCATTATATCCTATCATAATCATTTCAACAATTGTTCATTAAGGCTATAGAAACTCACCACTTGTTGATTAGCACTCCTAAGAAGAAGATTAAGTTGCTAGAGTTGATTAGATATTGATTTGAGAAGCTATCTTCCTCTTTAATTTGATGGAGGCTCCTTCAAGTTGCATTTTGACGGCATAACGGTGTTGTATCTATTTTTAGTATGAATTAGGGTAGTCTTAGGGTGTATTTATAGAGTAGTTAGGTGTTTTAGGCCATTAGATTAACCCTAAATCAGATTAGAGCCGTCAGATCTCATCCTAGCCACCAAAACACAGCCCAAAAGCCAAACCAGTGCACCCAGGTCACCTGGGCTCGACCAGGGAGGTCGACCCCCAGGTCGACACTAGGGTCGACACCCTTGTCGACCTGGTGGGTAGGTCGACACCCCTGTCGACCCCCAGGTCGACTCCCTGAGTCTGGCGGGAATTTTCCCGCCTCTTCTGAAATTTGAAATTTTAAAATTTAAAATCTGTTTTAAATTTTCTGAAACTTCTTCGGGCCTTAACTGGGTCATACGGACTCCGATTTTCGAAAACTCGGACTCTATTTCGCGTATTTTTCCGAGACGAACGCAATGGCATAGCCCGTTTCCCCTGATTCAGATTTTAAAATTTAATTCTGCCATGTTTTATATTATAGCGAGTTATTCAACATACGGGGTGTTACAGGATAACTCCAAACTTTTGAACCATCAAGAAAATACCAATAGAAGAATCAATAGGTATAAAAAAGTACAGTAAAAAAAGACATAGGTTTGAAGAAAGTACCTAAAATTGCGGTGAACTAAACTAGGGTTTGGTCCGTTGAGATCTCGATAGTTGCGATTAATTAAAGATGGGGAAGCTAGGGAGTGAACATAATGCTGCGATGATTTAAATTAGGGCTATCTAGTACGAGTTGTGAGTTATGACATATTATGATTGAAATCTCGAAAGTGGAATTCGTGAGTTGTGAGAGGAAGATGAGGAAGATAAGCGGTAAGTGAAAAAATAGGAGGGAAATGAGGAAAGAAAATGTGAATAACCCGCGTTCTACATTGGTCTAAGAGCATCTCCAACCCACCCAAAATTCTTGTGAAACATGGATGCCAAGTAAGCACCTGACAAAAAATACTAAATTCTCTATGTCCAATGGGACTGTGTACACAAAGTTACAGAACAAAAAGTGGAATAAAATGTCTACTTCTAAACATTCAACTTCACATTTTCAAAGGAGCCACATCAGTTTTTTGGTTACTGCTTCTTCTCTATCTATCCTTTTCTCCATCGTTGAAAAATTATGTTGCTCTCATCACCAACGAAAATTACTACTCAGAACCACAAAATATTATGAAAAATTACTGCTCAGAACCACAAATTATTTTGCTCTCTATCTATCCTTTTCTCCATTCGATGGGTTGAATTGACGAAGGATGAGGGAGACATGGAGAGAGAAATAGATGGTCGGTAGGGTGGGTTTTTCTTTTTGCGTGAGTAGAATGTTTGAAGGGAGGATCCGAGAAGAAGGTGTAACGTGATCTGGTGGGAAATTTTAGCGGAAGTAAGTTAAAAGGCTAGTGGCCAGATTTCAGCATTGGAGATAAAACCTACCTTGACATTTTCAACTCAATTAACATTTTGAAAGGAAACATGACACATAGGATACACAAGACTTTACAGGCAAGAGGCATTGGAGTTGCTCTATGTGAAATGGATAGCGTTTAAATCAAATTTAATAATAATGGGCCCACACGAGTACTGTATAGCATTTGGAAAATGGACACGTGTTTTAATCTTCATTGTTTAATAGAAGTTAAGGCGGAAACGCTGTACATAAGAGCTAAATAATGTCTATTTTCTTGTAGTGGTACTTTCATGTTAACGACAGTTGATGGCACCGAATTACCAAGAGCATGGAACAACGAGCATTCATCGCAACTACTTCATCTAGCTTACTATACAGACTTACTGCTTTCCACAAATGTTTTGTTTTCAATTCAAGGCATTGTAAAGAAATGGCCGTTACAGCCTCTAATTTATCATTAAATACTTTTAGATCTCCGTGTTGTTGGTGTGTTTACTTTCTACGTAGTATGTAAAATCAGTGATTACAAATGACTTGCATGCATAAGCACACAACACTGGATCGACAACTCAGAGCTTGGATCCATCATCCTGAGTTTTTATTAGAATTCAAACCTTGTGGAGCGGTCCGCCCTTCACAAGCCAACTCGATTCTCAAATCAACGATGAGGACGAGTATAAACAAATCGCGATAATTATTAATTTAAGTGTCCAACTCCGTCCTTTTTTCTCTGGACTTTGAGGCAACCCACTAGTCATGTAAGTTTGATAAAAACTTCTTGCTTGGCTGATTCTGATCCCTAGGGTTCAGATCCAGGTACAAAGAACAAGACAACGACATCCATCCATGGCTCCTTACGACTCAGAATCAACGACCGCAAGGAGGTTCCAAGAGTGGACTCACCAAATCTAAACTTCATGCAACTCAAGAGTAATGGCTAAAAGAAGATCTAGAGAGCGAAGTACATACGCTTTGAATCCAAACGACTCGAAATCAACGACCGAAAGGAGATCTTGAGAATGCAGTCAACACATTCGAACTTTTCACGACCTGAGTTTCTCAACAGTGAAGTCTTGAACAACTTAAGCTTAAGTTGTGCGATAGGTTCATTTACATAAGCACATTACTGGAAAGCATAAGAACAATTAAACATTTAACACAACATGTGATATAAGCAAAGTAAACTAACTTTCACTCATAAGTCAAAACATTTCTTTCTAACGACACGATTTACATCAAAACCACATCTTACGTCAAAAAGCAAAGGTCGTACTCTCGTATCCTACCGGCCTAGAAAAAAAAACTATCAATTTCGAACAATCACTTAGGAGGGCCACCTTTCTAATTCTACTCAAATCCATACTCGATTGGCTCCCCCTCCTCCTTTTACTCCTCCTTCTTCCTTTTCCTCTTGAGGCTACTCTCGTTGCTTTCCCTCTGTCCCTTCGGTGGAGTAGGCTAGAGGAATGGCCTTATCTTAAACTACGGACCCTCTTCAAGCAGCACATCTTTGTCAAAGTCGCTCGAAACCTCGGTGACGCCAGCTTCAACATCATGGACATGCACAACCTTCATAGATTTATGTTGAGTCTCCATAGGAAGCGCTAGCATTATAGACCTGTCCACCTCCTTGAGGGCTACCATTTCGGCTTTCTTAACCTCCCTATAATCTTTCTTCTTAGCATCCCTCTCAAACTTATTCTAATCCTTTGCTTTTAGCTTTGCCTCCCCCTCGGCCTTTATCCTCACGAACTCTTCCTCTGCCCTCTTCCGGGCCGCCGCCTCCTCAGATTTCTTCCAGGCTTCCTTAACTTCAGCCTAGGCATTAACTTCAGCCATTTCCCTCACCTCCTCTTAACCCTTGAGCAGGGCTTCCTCATTGGCTTTCTTCTTTGCCCCTTATCCTCCGACTTTACCGTCATTTGGACCTTCTAGTGTTTGACCAGTTCATGCATAATCGGCCCGGGCTTCCTCAAATTTGACCTTTCCATCGCCTCCTCTTGGGCCTTGAGCAGGGCTTCCTTACCGGCTTTCTTCTTTGCCTCCATATCCTCCGACTTTACCATCATTTGGGCCTTCTGGTGTTTGACCAATTCGTGCATAATCAGTCTGCCTGCCTTCGTCGGTCCGAACACTTGAGTGTCTACCTGTTGCTTTCCCTTCTCCTCCAAAAAAAGATTATCGAAGTCCTTCATTACTATCTCTCTTAACTCGAGTATCAAGAACATATCCAAGTGACTGAAACCCTTGCCCAGTTGCTTCCTATAAGCCTCCACTCAAACCCAGGCGTGCCAAGCACTGTCGGTTCGTAGTCAGCTGCAAACCATACTCTATAGGAACCTGGATGGTGACGAAGAAGACAATTTAGTCTACTTCGACTTCGTGTTACCATCCTTTTGAGTAACGTTGAGGAAGTGGATTTACCATCCATCGCTGCTGCGTGGCTTCAATGGGCATCATACTCACGGTGGTTGGTGGAAGGGAGCGTCCTTGCTCTAACCTTGGATAGTCGGGATCATATTTTGTAACAGTAGGATTTGGAACAGACAAACTTGCAGCGGAATCAAACCGAATGACTTGCTATTTTTGGGAACTGCCATATCCAAATTCATGAGTGACCACCATGCTCTCAGTAACAATGGCTTTTTCCTTCTTGGCAACAAGTTGCTTTTCCTCCTTCGCCTCGGTGTCTTCTTTCAGCATGGACCTGCCTTCCCAAAACCTGGCGCTCTTCGTCTATTAAGTATTAACCCATCAACGATCCATCGTCCACCATTCCCACCTCCTGGACTCTGGCCTCGTATTCTACCAACTTTTTCCGAGCTAAATCAAGCGTGCGGGTATAATTTTCGACCGACGAGATTACGCGAAATCGAAGCATCTTGATGTAGAAGCCCCAAACTACTTCTCCAGCTCCATCCCAATTACCCCTAAATCAAGGGATTAACCACTCATACGTGATATCATATCAACACATGTAAGTTTCAACATTAGAAAATAAAGCAAAATGAAAGAAAAAGTAAGTAGAACAAGAAGTGAAATAAACTAAGAACATATAATTAATCTAAGCTATGAACATAAAGTAAATGAACATGAAAGTAAATCTAAGCTATGAACATGAACGTAAATCTAAGCTATGAACATGAAAGTAAAGAGCATAGAAATTAAATTTCATTAAAACAAAGAAGTTACATAAAGAAAATGGCCAAGTAGCCATTAAAATAAAAGGGAGCTATGATCCCCCACTAAAACTAAACTAAAGAGGATAAAGGAGAAGGATCTCTTTTCATTACATAAAGGGGTATATATACATGTTTGAAACCCTAAAACCCTAATCACTCATAATGGGAAATCCCCAAAATGCCCACATCATGAAGCTTCTAATCCTCTCTTAGCCACTAATGAGTCATGTAGGATGCAAGAGACCTTTTGTCTTATTCAATTAGTCTTTAATAAGAAGCTTAATATAAAAAGGGTAATTTGAGAGGTGGGGTCGTCCATGATCATGTATGAGAATTGTTTACTCCTCTTTCCTTTGTATGCATGCATTTGTGCTCCAAATCTTCATGTGTATGCATTATTTATGCTCCAAAATTACTATAAGAGACAAATACAAAGAGAAAGTAAATGCAATCACAAATTAAAACATGCACAAGTGACCATTTTACACCTTAAATGAGGATAAATGCATGACAATTTGAGAATTTTAGGATTTTGGTATAAAACATGTAAATACAACCAATTATGTTATTTATTTAATTAAAATAAGAATAAATGTTTGAATATAAATGTGCACATTTACGTGCACATCAATCCCCGCCTTCGCTCAAGCCTCTCTTGCTTCAGGTCTTAGCTCTTCTAGTTGGGCCTTGAACTCAAGTTTGACTCCCGCAAAAAACTTCTATGTTCGAAGCCTCCACTACCTCCTTATCCTTTTTCTCCTATTCAAACTCAGCGTGATTTGACTCAAGATGTTGTCCGAGCTCTTCATTCTCTTTAAGTAGGCATTGCGCCCGTTCATTCTCCTCCCGCGGCTTCTCATTCTATTTGGACATAGCCTCATTATTTTTTAGGAGTTTTTGCACTTTCTTATTCTCCTCCTATAGCTGAAAATTCTCTTCTGATACCACTTTATCATTCTTCTCGAGCGCAGCTACCCATTCTGTGGTCCAAGCCAGCGCATCCTTGTGCTCTTTGCGGGTCCTGACCATTGCTACCTTTACCTTCACTAGTTTCCTCTTCATCCTATCGATTTCAGCAACAAAGAGTTAGCACATAAATATGATACTCGAATACGCGGAAAAAGATGTGACTCGGGAACTTGTTTTACATATCTCAACCTCCCAGTTCATGAGACTCTCTCACTCAAACTTGTCCCAGAACTGTAATGCAACATCTCACATTTTACGTATCGGAAGATCATAAAATATTTTTATTTAATTCCCTGAGGGTTGGATCATTCTCGTATTTTGGTGTGCTGTTTATGGGGATGTGAGACATGTCCATAATTTTTACCTATTTCATTTGTGACTATTTTTCTCCTGTCAGTTTTGTATAGGGAATAACTTTTTACTGGATCGAATTAGGTTCTGAGATCAAATTCATTGGAAAGGAAATGGTGTTGCCAATTCCGTAGAGTGGTCGCATTAAAGATTTGGTTCAGCAGTTTGGGAGGAATCATTGTTTTGGTGCTGCATAATTTCTGTTCAGGTTTGTAAGCCATTAATGGGATGATTTGGTGTGGCCCATTAGTGGGATGGTTGGAGGTTATAAATAGGGGGTTATACGCATGGAGAATAGTTTATTTTCTTCGTTCCCTCATTTTGTTGAGCTCGTGAGACTCCTTGCTCAATCAAGTACATATTACCACTAATAAAATTCTAGATCCACGATTGAAGATTGAAGATCTACATCAAATGAAGCATGATCTATATCAAGTGAAGAGAGATCGCATCAAATAGAGAGGTTTGAAGAGTGTTCTTCGCAGTTTGGATCGGGAATTTAGTTTTTTAAAGTTAATTCTTAGAATTGGTGAGTGATAACCATCTCTCATACGGATTCAATCAAGTATATGAGTTGTTTGATCTTATTTTCATCATTTTAAGTTGTTTTCACCAAGTTCCACATCATGGTAAGTATATTTTCGTCTGAATCACCATAGGATCAAATCTAGCAACTTAAATCAGTAAATTATTTTGTTAATTCATATGTTTATGCAAGTTTAGATCCATCGTTCTAGTTCATTCATTGATTTCCCATGATTTGGTGAATTTTGTATGATTGTTGATGATTAATTTTTGTTTAGATGTTTTTCATGATTTCATGAAGTGTTGATTGTTGAATTGGATGATTTAGATGAGTTGTTTGCATCGATCTTATAGTTTGGTGGTAATTCGATCAAGTTTTGTGATAAATTGGTCAGATTTGGAGTCGGGTCGTTTTTGCATCGGTCGGCTCGTATGGCTTGTTGCCTAAGAAATGGGATCAGGACGTCTTTTGAAGCTCAGGTCAATGGTAGAGCTCTAGTTTGTGAAGAAACGGGTCGTTCATGCTTCTAAGAGCAGGTCGTTCGGGTTTGAGGGGGTAGTTGGCGGCATTGGGTCGTTAAAGCTTCTGGTGCTAGGTTGGTCAGCTTTGGACCATCGGAGCATCAGTGGCAATAAATTAGAGGAGGCGTTAAGTGACTTAAGAGTTTGACTGTTGGTACTTAGTTCATTGGATGATGGGTTTTGCAAGACCAAGGTCGGATCGTTGAAGCATTTGGGTCGTTGGAGCTTCGGTGGTTCTGTTGGTTGGTCTGTTAGGTCGTTGGATGACCTAAAGTTTAGGTCGTTGGAACGACCTAGTGAGGATAGGTCGTCGAACGACCTAAGGGGATATAACAACATCTGTAAATAATGTGGAAGGGTACTGAAGCGCCGTGGTTTTTGTTTTATAGCGGGAAGGCTAGAAATTCTATGAAAATGAATATCAACCAAACGATGTATATTTTTGGGTTGACTGTGATTGTAAATTCAAAGTGAATTCAAGGGGGAATGTCGAAATGTTGCGGTATGTTCGTTAATCGCCGAAATGCAACGAATGTGAAGATGAGTCAAAGTGATGAGTTGATGGAAAATGGTTGCGCACGAAGGTTGCTTGAGCTATGAATAGCTGTCGGGGAGGATGACTAGAGATATTGAAGGTTGAGAGATTAATGTTGTGGTAGGTTCTAGGTAGCTCAACACAAGGATATAACAGGGGCACCTAAATGACTGGAGGGTTGCTGGTCGAGTACACTGGGTATCGTTGAAAGGACTAGATATGTTTCGTTGTATGGCGTATGGAGTTTTTGCTAGAAGAGGGGTTACCATTAGCCCTTGACATGTGGCAGAGTTGGCCATTATACTATTAACGATGGCTTCAAAGCAGGATGAGCGTGAAAAGTCGGTATGCACGACTTATGTAGGATCTTTAAATATGGCTATGCAGAATATGATATGATAATTTGTATTATACAATATCTAAATATGATCTAGAAAGATAAATCACACACAAGCAATAAAATAAAGTAAAGTAAAGTAAAAAAACACCAGGAATTTTATACTGGTTCGGACTTCCCTTCCTACGTCCAGTCCCGAAGCTCCTCTTCGGCTTTTCACTAAACAACACCCTCTCTTCATCCAGAGGAACAGGTTCACAACACTACTTGATTTACGGGCTACAAGTTTACCCACTTGATTTCACGGGCTACAAGCTTACCCACTTGATTTACGGGCTACAAGCTTACCCACTTGATTTCACGGGCTACAAGCTTACCCACACAGGACTTCAACAAATACAAGAGTTTGACTTCTAAATGTGTTCTTGTTTCAACACTGATTAGTCAATAATTGAGTACACCCTTCCTATAATCTTATCCTCAAGTATATGAATTGAATGCGAAGATTTGAAGGAAGTTAGTTGCTTATTGAATCAAGATATGAGAAATATTATCTAGGATTCAATAAGTAACTTGAATTTGGGAGCTTTTAGAATGCAAGAGTATTCAGAAAGTAAGATCAGAAATTGGAGCAAGAATCGGTGATTTTGATGAATGAAAGATGATGTATTTATAGCAAATGAGAAGTTGTAATTATTAGTGAAAAGTTGCAATCAAAAGGAGTGATTTTTAATGAAGAGAAATGGATGCAACTTTTCAAGAAAGAAGATGACTCTTCACAAATTTCAAAAAGCTGTTGACAGTAAAAAATAACAGGTTGACAGGTTTTTGACCGTTATTTTAAAAAGCTGTTGACCTATTAATTTTAACAGGTTGACCTGTTAAGTTTAAAAAGCTGTTGACCTGTTAAATTTAACAGGTTGACAGGTTTTTGTCAACATACATAAAAAATGAGTTTTCATGTATATTTTTGAAGAGAATAAGAAGTATGATTATTTGAAGATAGATTTTAACATAAATAACTCTAAATAACCATCTTCTAACCTATAAAACATTGAATCTTCTTTTTGTCGATCATGAAGCTCCTTCTTGTCATTAATCAAAATAAGCATTGAAACTGTTGACTCAACATTCTCCCCCTTTTTGATTGATGACAATATAGCTCGATATTTTAATCTTTATTGCTATCTCCCCCTGTATATAAGCTCTGTCTCCCTTTAAACATCTACATATCCATAATCTTAGCTCCATGTCATGATTTCCATTGATCTTTATTTTATTGTTATCAATCGAAATTCTCGTGTCTCAACATTCTCCCCTTTTTTGATTGATGACAACACATTGGATTTTCTCCCTTTGAATATAAAGCTCCCCCTGAATTTCTGCAACATTTGTTAGTAAATAATCTTACCTTTTGATTCCTGCATTAACAAATGTTATCACACATATACTTTTACCATATTAAGCACATATATTTTAAATAGTATATGTAAAATATTTCTCCCCCTTTGTCATCGATTAAAAAGAATAAATATCGTAATAACCTCAATAATCGAGAGTAGTATAATTTTAAAATAGTATAAGAAATGGTGTATGAGTTTGGAATTTGAAACGTCGTGTCTTTATAAAAAAAAATTATAATAGAGACCGATCGACCTATAAAATCAAGGCGGTCGACCTAAAAAGTTTCGGGTAGGAGAAAATGACAGACATAGTACAAACCGGTCGACCTAAATGTTCAACCGGTCAACCTGTTTACTTGCTGAAACAAAATCGGTCGACCTAAAAAAGTATACCGGTCGACCTAAAATTTCTCTGGAAACTACATGTATTAAAACCGGTCGACCTATAGTTTTTAACAGGTCGACCTGTATGAACAACTTGAAACCGGTCGACCTATATTTTGCCACTAGTCGACCTAATTCTTCTCTGGATTGAAAATATTCAAAACAGGTCGACCTATATTTTTTAACAGGTCGACCTAATTTGTCAAAAATTGTTTTTCTGCCTTATTTTGAAAAAAAATCAAACTCAAACAACATTTTATTATAATAATATATATTAAATACATGAAGAAAGAAATAAAACAAGTATTAAAAGGAATATAAAATATCTCCTTAGATCCGATATATTAAAATTATTTTCTTGGTTCCCAAGGAGAGTATTTTGCACTTGCGCCTTCATTTTTGTTATAATTCCTATCCCATGAGTTTGGTGTTCTTGATGATGATGGCATATTTGTAGGCTCATGAACGTTGTGTCATCGATTAAAAAGAATAATTATCATGATAGAACATAAAAATAAAGTACCTTCGGGAGATATTGTATCATGTGCAATTTGATAAACTGAATTTTGTTTTCAAATATATTTAGAGATATCGAATAACCTTCTCTTTATTGTGGTGTACCTGCAAAAAAATATATATGACATGTATACTTTTGGTACCCACTTACTTCATTAGGGTCCAGAGGTTAGATGAAAGGTAACCATACCCAAGAGGGTCTAATGGAACCTTTAAAAATATAATTTTCATTATTAACTATTGAATCAAAATAATCATTGATATATTTTTCTCTGTTCTTCCAACTTATAGGAACCCAAATACTTATGCAATCTCTATTGATATTCCTTTTTGTACTTCTAGATTTATTATAAAATTTGCTAGTCATAGAAGTATTCGAATTTCTATAATAATTGGGTCTTGGATGTGTATTAGTACTAGCAGTGATATTCTTATTGTACATCAAAGCATATCTAGTACTATTTCTAAGATTAGTATTATTAAATTTATTTCCAAAGTCGCTATTGACATTTTTCTTTTGAGATTTCACAACCGATTTTGGTTTGCAAGATGAACTAAGATTTTTCTTAGCTTTGTTCTTTTGCACTATTTTCTTCTTTCCATAACCAAGATGCTTCTTAATTTCTTGGTTTTTATATCCCAAACCTTGCTTATTTGAAGTAGATTGTGAATTATCAATGATCTTTGTCAAATTTTCTCGACCTTTGTTAAAGTTAGAAATATTTTGAGTAATATTTTCTAACTTATTTTGTAAACTAACTTTTTCTAGGTCCATAATTTTGATCGTTGCTTTAAGCTCATGATTTTCAGTAGTGAGAGTATCATTTTTCTCTTTTTGAACTTCAATTTCTTGAGTCAAAAGAGATAGTTGAGAGTCAATATTAGATGATGATTCTTAAGCCTTTTCAAGTTCCTCTTCTAATATTTTCTTTTCATCTTTTAACATATCTCATTCAAATTCTACTTTACTTAAATCATCTTGAGCTTGTTTGCATTGTCGTTTCATATCTTTAAATTTATATATCAACTCAGCATTTATATCAAGAACTTCTTCAAAAGAAGGAATTTGTACCTTATCTTCTTTAGCCATAAAGCATATATTTGCTTGTTCATTATCTGAGTCGCTTTCACTTTCGGATGAAGATGAATCTGAATCATCCCAAGTTACTGAGAATGCCCGTTTCTTTGACTTGTCCTTTTTGTGTTTGAACTTATCATTTTCTGTCTTCTTCTTTTGTTCTGGACAATCCTTTTGCATGTGTCCCTTCTTATGACAGTTAAAGCATTCTCTATTCGATGATGATGGTCTGTTTGATCCGAACTTCTTTCTGTTGTATCGACTAGCTTTTCGTTGCTTTAAGAATTTTTTGAATCCTTTTGCAATGAATGCTAGATCCTCATCTTCGGAATCTGAGATGTCTTCATCAGCATGAAAAGCTACAATTTTCTTTTCTTCTTTTTGTTCTTTTCGAGCCTGCAAGTTAGCTTCATAGGACATAAGATTTCCTATCAATTCATCTGGCTTCATGGTGGAAAGATCATTAGCTTCTTGTATTGCTAATACTTTTCCTTCCCATTCATTAGTCAGTGAATGTAGGACTGTTGAAACTATATCAAAATCTGAGTATTTTTGCCCTAATCCAATAAGTGCATGATGAATGGTTTGAAACCTAGAATACATCTCATTGATTGTTTCATTCGGCTTCATTTTGAAATTTTGAAATTGACTTTTCAACAAAGCTATTTTTGCTTGTTTAACCTTGTTAGTACCTTCATGAGTGGTTTTTAGCGTTTGCCAAATTTGAAAAGCAGTGGTACAAATACTAACACGGTTATACTCATTTTGGTCTAATGCACAAAACAACATATTGATTGCTTTTGCATTTACAGCAGCTGCGGTTTTCTCAGCAGCCGTCCATTCTGCATACTCAGTAGTTGGATTTATCTCTTTCTGAGTAGCATTCCAAGCATCATGGCTAGTTGATTGCATATAAAAAGCCATACGTGTTGCCCAATAACTATAGTTTAGGCCATTAAAGAAAGGAGGTCTTTGTGTCGATTGACCTTCTGTGTAAGTGGTGTTACTAGTGCTAGCGTTATTTGCCATATTACTAGAATATTTCAAATAACTGTGTTACGGTTATATGATGACCTTGCTCTGATACCAAATGAAAAGTCGGTATGCACGACTTATGTAGGATCTTTAAATATGGCTATGCGGAATATGATATGATAATTTGTATTATACAATAGCAAAATATGATCTAGAAAGATAAATCACACACAAGCAATAAGATAAAGTAAAGTAAAGTAAAAAACACGAGGAATTTTATACTGGTTCGGACTTCCCGTCCTACGTCCAGTCCCGAAGCTCCTCTTCGGCTTTTCACTAAACAACACCCTCTCTTCACCCGGAGGAACAGGTTCACAACACTACTTGATTTACGGGCTACAAGTTTACCCACTTGATTTCATGGGCTACAAGCTTACCCACTTGATTTACGGGCTACAAGCTTACCCACTTGATCTCACGGGCTACAAGCTTACCCACACAGGACTTCAACAAATACAAGAGTTTGACTTCTGAATGTGTTCTTGTTTCAACACTGATTAGTCAATAATTGAGTACACCCTTCCTATAATCTTATCCTCAAGTATATGAATTGAATGCGAAGATTTGAAGGAAGTTAGTTTCTTATTGAATCAAGATATGAGAAATATTACCAAGGATTCAATAAGTAACTTGAATTTGGGAGCTTTTAGAATGCAAAAGTATTCAGAAAGTATGATCAGAAATTGGAGCAAGAATCGGTGATTTTGATGAATGAAAGATGATGTATTTATAGCAAATTAGAAGTTGTAATTATTAGTGAAAAGTTGCAATCAAAAGGAGTGATTTTTAATGAAGAGAAATGGATGCAACTTTTCAAGAAAGAAGATGACTCTTCACAAATTTCAAAAAGCTGTTGACAGGAAAAAATAACAGGTTGACAGGTTTTTGACCGTTATTTTAAAAAGCTGTTGACCTATTAATTTTAACAGGTTGACCTGTTAAGTTTAAAAAGCTGTTGACCTGTTAAGTTTAAAAAGCTGTTGACCTGTTAAATTTAACAGGTTGACAGGTTTTTGTCAACATACATAAAAAATGAGTTTTCATGTATATTTTTGAAGAGAATAAGAAGTATGATTATTTGAGGATAGATTTTAACATAAATAACTCTAAATAACCATCTTCTAACCTATAAAACATTGAATCTTCTTTTTGTCGATCATGAAGCTCCTTCTTATCATTAATCAAAATAAGCATTGAAACCGTTGACTCAACATTCTCCCCCTTTTTGATTGATGAAAATATAGCTTGATATTTTAATCTTTATTGCTATCTCCCCCTGTATATAAGCTATGTCTCCCTTTAAACATCTACATATCCATAATCTTAGCTCCATGTCATGATTTCCATTGATCTTTATTTTGTTGTTATAGATCGAAATTCTCGTGTCTCAACAGAGCGGTGATAGCCATAGTCATGGATGTTGGTTATTTTGCTTGTATTATCACATGTAAATTGTTTGACGTCGATGGAGATGTTTCTTGGGCATTTGTCTAATGTTGGTTTAGGCCTTCGGGGCTTGTACTTGAGTGATGTTGATCTCGATTAGGATGGTTTACGTGAGATATAACTATTTGCTATGATTGTTATTGTCTGTTTACGTTCGGTTATTTGTAAAGACTATCACTGTCAGATGTAGGGAAGACAAGTTTGGGTTTCTTCTCTGTTGATGTGGGTAGATTTGTTGGTTAATCTACCTATTCTCATATACTTTATTGATGATGTTAGATAGTTGTTTTATCGCTCATTAAGAATGTTGTCTGACTCAAGGTTTTAAGATTCCCTTTTATTAACTAGGGCTTTTCGTCCAGTTTTGGACTGAGTAGCAGGTGATAGGTGATAGATCTTTATGAGGACGTTGCTGTTGAATGTTGACGAGCAGGTGGCTGACGTATTATTTGTTATATGTAGTACTTGTTGTTTTCACTGTTGGATGTATTCTCTGAGTGTTTTAGTGAGGCTTATTGTACAGACTTTTAAAGTAATACATAGTTGTAATGGATATTTCATGGTATTATGAAAGGGTTTAAGATACTACTCAATTCTGCTTCGCTATCATTGCTTGTTGTATATGTTCTATTATATTTTATCCTCGCGTTGTGAGTTATACGGAAGGTTCCCCTTGTGTTATCCTACTTTGATGATCGTCCATGGCTGCCTGGCACGTCTTTCAACACAGTTTTCCTCTTGTTTGGTGCAGTAGTTATGGGCGGTCATCACATTTGGTATCAGAGCTCTGGTTATCGATTTTAACCAAAGTTCTAAGATGTAATTGCATATGAGAGACATATTTGTAGATTTTTGATGGATGTATGTTATATATTAGTGTATGGTATAATAATCTTTTGAACTTCGTTTGCGGTTTTTCTCATAAGTGGCTAATCATTCTATATTACAGATTTAGAATGAGTCATCGACCATTGAAACACGCTGCTAGGGATGAGACTGCTCCTGTAGGGGGTAATGGCAGTACACCAGATTACCCAGCTATGTACGAGGCCATAATGGCAACGATCATGAGGAGGGTAACCGCTCAGGAGATAGCCGCGGTAGATGTAGGATTCAAGAGCAGGTTCCAAGAGCTGTGGATTTCCGAAGCTAAGCAAGGACTTCACATCTCTGGGAGGAAAACAGTTCAAGGGGACAAATTCGACTGAAGAGCATCAGAGGTGGTTAGATGCTTACGTACGGATTTTTGGATACTTGGGTATAGAGGATGCAATGAAGTGGAAGCTTACATCGAGACAATTGCAGGACAAAGCCATGGATTAGTGGAATTCTGTCACTTTGGAAACTCCGGAAGAAGAGATAACATGGGAATAGTTCCATGTTAAGTTCTAGACATAGTTTATCTCTACCACTCAGAAGTCTATTCTGTTCAAGAAGTTTATGGAGCTAAAACATAATGGTTTACCAGTACTAGAATATGTTTCTAATTTTGAGGCCTTGTCCAAGTATGCTCGTTCATATATTGATACACCCTACCAAAAGTACGAGAAGTTTGTGATTAGTTTGGATACCTATATTGGGAGGCATTAGTTGGTCATCTGGAGAAAATAGTGAAGAAAGCTGTGAGACATGAAAGTTTGTTTCCCAAAGATGAGAAGCTGTTGTTGTTGCAGCCAAGAAATCCCTGAAAACACAACAGGGTGGTAATAACGATAAGAAGAGGAAGCAACAACAACAGAAAGGGAAGGATGGCAAGAAGAAACCTAAAAGTGAGGTGGTTTGCTACAACTGCCAATAGAAGGGCCATTTGCCTAATAAATGTAAGAATCCTAAAGCTAAAAAGAAGTGTATCAAGTGAGGAAAACCTAGGACTGATAAGAAGGATTGTCCAGAGCCACCGAAAGGGAAGGAGACAGTAAAGGCCTATGCTCTGGAGGCTGTGCCATCTTTTTCAAGGGCTCCTACCACAGAGGAGAAAGGGAAGGGTGGAGTCATTCAAGGTACTCTTTCAATTAGGAATTTTTCAGTTCGAGTGTTGTTTGACACTGGAGCATCACATTCATTCATCTATAATGAGTTTGTATGTTGCTTATGTTTGGAACCTTAGATTTGTGATAGATGGTTGTGACTAATCCAGTTGGGGGTTCGTCCAGTTTATGTATGATTTGTTGTGGTCTTGTGTTATCTAGTCATGGTTGCTCCTTTGTATGTGATTGCTTTGTTTTGAACTTCGCTGGGTTTGGGATAATCTTGGGTATGGATTGGCTTAAGAAGTATGCGATAAGAGTGAATTGTGAGAAGCTTGAGGTGAGAGTCAGGGATGTGGAAGGGCGAAGGATTTTGATTCGATATAAGCCAGAGGATGGTGTCTTCGTGAGCTTTTTATATTCGATTGCGATTCCACAGGAAAACTTGTCATCTGTGCTGATCGCTAATGAGTTCGAGGATATCTTTGAAGAAGTCAAAGGTTTGCCACCGCATCGCGATATTGAGATTAGAATCGATTTGGTCGAGGGTGCTAGACCTATTGTTGTGTGTTTGAGGCGGATGGCGCCTAAGGAACAACGAGAGTTAGATGTGCAAGTACATGAGCTTTTGGGGAAAGGATTCATTTGATGAAGTCTATCCGAATAGGGTGCACCAGTTGTGTTTACAACCAAGGCTGAAGGATCTTTGAGATTTTGTGTGGATTATCGTGAGCTGAACAAGGTGGCCAAGAAGAATAAGTATTCGTTGCCAAGGATAAACGACTTGTTCGATCAGCTTCACGACTCTAAGGAGTTTTCTCAGATGGATTTGGCAACGGGATTCCACTAGTAGAGTGTAGGACACCATCCGGTTTCTTTGAATGGTTGGTGATGCCATTTGGGTCGACTAACGTGCCAGCGTATTTCGTGGAACTCGTTAATAGGATTTTCGGAGATCAGTTGAACAAGTTAGTACTTGTGTTCATGGATGATATTCTAGTTTTCTCCCGGAATAAGAAAGAGTATAAGACGCACTTGAGAATTGTTTTGGAAATCTTGCGAAAGCATCAGCTAAGAGCTAAGTTTCCGAAGTGACACTTCTGGAATAGCGAAGTGAGGTTCTTAGGTCATGTTGTTTCTAGAAATGGGATAGCGGTTGACCCGCTAAGACGGCAGCAATCCAGGATTGGGATATACCTAAGAATGCGACGGAAGCTCGAAGTTTCCTTAGGTTGGCGGGATATTATCTCCATTTTATGAAAGATTTCTCCAAGATAGCTGCACTATTAACATGACCGACGAAGAAGAACCAAGTGTTCACCTGGGATGTAAAGCGTGAGCAAGCTTTTAGAATCCTAAAAGAGAGACTGACAAGTGCTCCTGTTTTGACAATTCCAAGTGGGAATGAAGAGATGGTATTATACACCGATGCATGCAGTACTGGACTTGGAGTAGTGCTGATGCAGAAGGATAAAGTTAGGGCTTACGCGAGTCGACAGCTGAAGCCGCATGAGAGTAATTATACAAATCATGATTTGGAGTTGGAAGCGATCGTGTTTGCTCTTAAGAAGTGGAGACATTACCCATTAGGAGTTTGATTCGAGTTGTTAATGGATCACGAGTCGTTGAAGTATATTTTCTCCTAAAAGGATTTGAATCTTTGGCAGCAACGGTGGTTAGAGTTTCTGGCATTGTATGATTTCGGTATAGCCCATACTCTTGGTAAAGGTAACACAATTGCAGACGCATTGAGTCGAAGACATGCAGTATTGGGAGTGATTTTTTCGAAATGGAAAAGCCTTAGGTTCTTGGCAGGAATTGGTTTCAGACCACGGTGTGAGTTGGATCCTGAAATGTTGGCAAGCTTGTCGATAAGATCTACTCTTACCGAAAGGATTGGCGAGAGCCAAAAGCGGGATGTAAAGCTTGTTGAGATTGTCCAGAAGTTGAAACTAGAGGATAAAGATTATGAGAACGATCAAGAGGGCTGGCTTCGGAAACATGGACGACTGGTTGTTCCAGATATCGCTAGACCGAGAGATGAGGTTCTAAGGGAATGTAATCACTCGACGCTGACGATTCATCCTGGTAGTAATAAGATATATCGGGACATGAAGCGAGTTTACTAGTGGGAAGGGATGAAAAAGGATATTGGAAAGTTTATTTCCAAGTGTATGAACTGTCAGTTACTGAAAGCTGAACAGTAGAAGCCAAGTGGATTTCTTCAGCCGTTGGAAGTTCATACGTTGAATTTGGAGCAGATATCGATGGATTTTATCGATGGACTAACCGGAACCAGGGTAGGAAACGAAGGAAATTGGTTTATAGTGGATAGCTTGACCAAAAGTGCAAGGTTTATTCCTATCAGATTGACTAGGACAACATTAAATTTTGCTGAGCTTTATATAAAATGGAGAGTTCAATTCCATGTTATCCCAGAGAGCATAGTGAGTGATCGAGATCCATTGTTCACGAGTGGATATTGGAAGAGTTTGCAAGAGACTATGGAACCAAGTTGTGTTTAAGTATGGGTTATCATCCCCAAACTGATGGTCAAACTAAGAGGATTAACCGAGTTTTGGAAGATCTCCTGAGGTCTTGTGTATTGGACTTCGGAGGATCGCGTGAAGACCATTTACATCTAGTTGAGTTTGCCTAAAATAATAGCTACCATTCAAGCATTGGGATGACACCATATGAGGGATTGTACGGTAGACCGTGTAATTCTCTGGCATGTGGGATAGAAACTGGAGATAAGTTGATACTTGGACCTGAGATGATTAAAGAAACATTATATAATATCGAGATCGGCAACGAATGAAGGCAGCCCTAGATCGTCAGAAGAGTTATGCCGATAAGCGTCATTAAGATTTAGAATTCGACGTTGGTGACAGAGCTATAAAAGAATGTCAATAAGTGAACACATAAATATGGAACTCAAGAATGTCTACAACATGTCTCACAAATCTATAACAGAGCTGTAAAAGAATATCTCATCCAAAGTTATATAGCTACTCACAGAAATGATAAATCATATCAGAAAAATAAAAAAAATTAACATCACATATGTCAAAGAAACTCAGATTAATAAATTAACAACAATAAACTAAGATTGATAAATTAATATCAATAAAATCTCAAATTCTAGAAATCAAAAACCAAAAATCCAGAAATCACAGAGAAAACAAGGGGGTAGGACTTGAGATGGGAGTCCGAAGACTCAGCCTGGGAGTTCGAAGACTCAACCAACATATGTATCAAGATAAGGCTCGATCTCTAGGTAGCTGGCCTGTATGTTGAGCCGAAGCTCCAAGATGGCCCGAAGGCCGGTGGATCGCGACCTTGCTGGAGTGAACTGAAGTACCTCAATGAACCGAAGTTCATCAGGATGACCCGAAGTTCATCAGGATGACCCGAAGATCATCAAAATGAATAAAATCGTGAAAATATCACAATTGATCCAAGGTAGGGCCAGTTACTCCAAGCTAGTAATTATAAGAGTTGAGCTACATGTCCCATAACCACTCGCTCTACTCAAATAGTTACGAACAAGTTGTATGATCCACTAAAAACATAAAACGATCATTGCTACTATTTTTTTCAATCGAAGGAGTCCAATAATTAACCATTGAAGCAAAAGCAAGGGTTCATAATCTTTGTTTTTTACTAAGGCATTTAATTAAATTTCCCATATGAAAGAGAAAAAGATTTATAAAATATACACTAGTAGATTTGAAAATGATTTATAAAATGATTTTGTAAAATAATTTCGTATAATGAAGTAAGATTGGAAACCAATTTGGTAAAATAATTTGATATCTACTAATAACATAAAACCCTTTTTTACATAGTTTCGAAGCGGAAAATCTCATATAATAGCGATCGAAATAACGACCGAACTAAGAATTCACATTTTCATGACGTAAACTAAATCTCATAAATATCAATTCGAAAATTCATTCACAATGAGTAAATCGAAAATCCTTAAAAATCGAGATGCAGAAAACTATGCAGCAGAGAAACTGTAAAGTCACAAAAAAGGCCAAAAGGGCCAAAACTCGCCCGGGAATGAGTGCAAATGGACCTAAACTATTGACTGTGATTTACACCGGTCAACAGTAGAATGTTCGTCCTTAGACTTCTGAGGCTTTAGCTCAGACGTCTTTGCTGTTAGTAGACAATTTTTTAATTTTTCCGAAGAGATTGGACAAATGTCTGACATATTTGGTCAGACGCCTGACCTGGTGCAATCATTTAATTGCTATCCTATGACCTACAAATCAACCTCGGGCAAGCTTGGACCTCTCATGTTGATTCTACATGTTTTAGAAAGCTCGCATACACTCTTTGATGTATAAAAACCACATGCAAGCACATACATTCACAAGAATGCAATAGATTTGTTTTTAAAAGCCAAAATGCTCAAATTCACAGAACCAGTCAACACACACAATGCATACACAACATAATGGTGACAAGAGTGCACGTATAACCTTGATAGCTTGTATGCATCAATGTGAGTACCCAAGAACTCACAACTCACTCAACACAAGGATTTACTCAAGAATTCATCGAAATGAAATCAAAACTTACAAATTGGAAATGTTAACACAAACTAATCAACACAACAAATTCATACACACCAAAGACATGCAAAGGGCACACTAGACAAGCATAAATGCTTGAGGCATAGATGTGAGTTCACAAGAACTCACCTTTGATTGTTGAATCCAAGGAGATGAATCAAAACCTATCCAAATCAACTTCTCTTCGCATATAGCACACAATTCTTCAACCTATTCACAAATAGATGACAATCCCAATAGTTAGGTTTAGGAAAATGCCCAAAAATTGAAGAGGAGTCAAGTAGGTGAAGATGGAGATGATCTTACCTAGGTTTCCCCTTGAATTAGCTAAGCTACAACAGAAATTCCTATGATTGGAGCTTAGGAATTTAGATTTCCTCTTCCTTTAGGTTTAGGAATTTACTTAGAAAAGTGAATGAAGAGTTAAATGAAAGAGGGAGGTAGGTGGAGAGGCTATGTAGTGGCTTTCATTGGGTTAGGGGCTAGCTTGACCTAAACCAAGTCCACCCAAAAGTCCCAATTTCTCACTTACTTCAAACATATCAATGCTTATAGTTTTAAAAGTCATAAAAAACATTTTGAACTCAATGGAAGTGGTTTTGAAACCAAATTCATCTGTATCCAAAAAGTGACTTTTTGGACTAATATTAAATTAACGATATTATATTTAAACAAAACATTAAAATATATTTTCGTAAAATACGCGGGTTATTACAATGGGAGTAGGCATCATCTCCTCTAGTGAATTCCTCCTCATTACTGCCGTTATGGCCACCGGCTTCCCTTGGAGTTCCTGTGGCCTTCTCTTCAACTAGAGGAACGACAGGATGCCCGGTAGGGGGAAGTTCCACCTGTGGGCTCGGAGATGCCACTCCTCCTTTAGCTTCTTCCTCTTCTTAGTTGTCTTTCGTACAACTAGTTGAACAGCCTTCGGGAAGTAAACCAAACACATAAAGGAAATGGTTCGATAGCAGAGTTTGGGGTTTACGATAATCATTCAACACTATCCTTGGCGCCAAAACTCACTCAGAATAAACTCTGTCCCTCCAAATCCGAGGGATACCAATCACTCAAAGTTTCATGTTAGTTTAGAGCTTACGACTCAATTAACTTGAAGTACAACGTAAGTTTTTAAACACTTATGGCACAGAAGCCATCTCCTTGCAAATCCTGAAGGGCGTTGGATGAAGAACCAGCTAGGCTTGAAGTAGTTAAGCTTGTTCCTTACCTCTAAGATGACGCAGCTATTGGCATGCGCTTCTGAGAAGGCATGAGAAGGCGTAGTACTTCTTCTCTTCTCAAAGAAAGGAATCGAATGTCTTCCCTAGTCGGTTCTATGCCTAACCACTCAACGAACAAGATGTACGTGTCGAAAAGAAAGACATACACGTTCGAATGAAGCTGCATTGGGGCTAAACAAATTAAAGAAGTGCAGAATATCCCTGACATGCGAGAACGACGGAGGCACACATACGACACAACACATATGTATATTCCATGTCATATAGCCTTATAGGGGTGCATGTGTCTTATAGGATATTTCGTACTTCGCATAAATGCGCCTCAGCGAGGCGTCGTTGATTCGCGAGACAACCGAATTCGATGGATTCCATAGAATAACGGCATCCTTCATCATGTCTGGTGCCGAGATAATGCCTTATTGTTCGCCGCTAGCATTCTCTTCTCTGTGTGGACCCACTCCAGCAGGTTCTACTTCTCCTTGGATGATCGACTTATCCGCATGCTCGCCTAGATCCTGTAATACTTCGAGTTGCACCTCCTGGTCATGTGTGTCATGAGGGATCATTTGTTGGAAGGGGTAGAATCCATAGAATTCTCAAGCTCACTTCCTATAGGCCAGAATGGTATGAGGATTCAAAAGAACCTGACGACGATTCAATGGTTTTGACTTTCAAGCCTTAAAGTCGTTTCAGAGCCACTTTGTGCCATTGTAAACTATACTCTCAAGATAGTTGCATTATTAACTACACGAAAAATCTGT
The DNA here is from genome assembly GCA_030737875.1 of Allium sativum. Classification (NCBI taxonomy): domain Eukaryota; kingdom Viridiplantae; phylum Streptophyta; class Magnoliopsida; order Asparagales; family Amaryllidaceae; genus Allium; species Allium sativum. The sequence goes on from CM060924.1 coordinate 1,052,906,448, forward strand.
ACCACCTGTGTTGATTAAACTAACGTGGAATGTGTTGTGTTGTGCATGCTAATCCAATTATAGAAAACAAGTTGGAACAAGGCTACAGTGTCCAGTTTCGCAAACTTAAACCATCACCGCCACTAACTGAGGTCGTCAAATTCATGTTGAGACACAATTATGCCGTGACCGGGTTGGAAGACAAGTTTGGGAATTGATAATTTAGTCATATGCCAATAGTTTGAGTTTATGCTATAATCCTATATGCGTGTCCAAATTATCGGTCCAAACAGGTTCGTCTTTCAACAGTTATTGCGTTATACGATGATATGTTCATTTGATTCTCAACTCAATCGCGCGACGTCATGAAGTAACTGAAATTTCCGAAGTTGACTTTCGAAGTCGAAAATTTCCCTAGTTTTTCGAGATATGAAATATCATTTCGTATCCCCATTTGCTCAAGAAAATTTCCATCCCAAAACTTAACTCCAAAAAGCAGCGAACTCTTGGGAAATAAAAAACAACTTCGTATCCCCGAGGTATTTGCATCTTTATTCCACCAATCCCTCTCTCCCTCATCTTTTTGTCTCACTGATTCCTACCCTCTAGGATACAAAATTGCAATTTCGTATCCCTAAAACTTCATCCCTTGGAATTTTTTTTGCCCCTCCTCATTTTGGTACTCCACCAAACAATCTATCCTAAGCCTCGACCTCCATCTCCTCCATTTCCACAACCAAAGTTTTCCTCTCCTCTTTTTCCCCATCATCTCCTCAACACCAATCAAATTTAACTTGAATGGAAATTTATAAAAAATCCACAAACCAAATTCGATTCGAAATGAAGTGCTAGGGAAGTTCGAGGATCAAAATTAGTTAGAGGGAACGTTGGAAATGATCAACAGTGAAGCACGGTTGGGACTCAAAGTTCGGGGAGTCACGAAAATTCTAAATCTCGAGCGTGAAATAGGCAAGTAAAGAGGAGTAGAAAATTCGGATCCACCTTATATAAGGGGAGTTAGGGATGGCCCTATAAAATTTTGAAAATTTTCTTAGTGTTTCGAGATCGCTACCATTCGCAGGGTTAGTACAGAACCCGATTATAAAAAAAAGAAATAAAAATGAAAACCAGTTCAAGGAACTCGGTGATCGGCGAATGTTTCATAACTCAAAACACTACGACGATCATGCATACGAATTTTCAAAATCTCAATTGTCGAAACTGACTCAACTCGTTAACTAATCGCGTGCACACGAACAATAATGTTCTAGAATACGTGCCAAACGATCGAGTTTCTGATTTGATATCTTTTAAAAAATCGACTTCGCGATCGCATATCCGCAACGTACCATTTCGATTACATTATATTATGAACTCTGATCGTATCACCACAAAACCACATATAAACCTGTGGGCGAATACGTGACGTTGTGCCGACAACGACTCATTTGCGTTCCGATGTAAGCGGAAGTCGACGACTAACGTTTGATTTCTTGAGTCGATAGGAATTAGGTGCTTACTTGAGCAGTCAGACAAGTTTTGGTCAACTAGAGCCCTCAACAATGTCGGAACTACGTACTTATACTTACAAGTTATGACAAAGAATTGTGGCTACTCAATGGAAAGTTCGGATCAATCGTTTGACATGACTCGGAGATCTTTCCGACTTTCATAAATACTTGTCTCAACTCAAAGCACATCATGTTAGCCCAAGACCTCCTTTAAGGGACAACTGTTGACCAGCTGTTTGGTCTGGATATCAGAAGCATTCCAAGCCCATACGACTGTACCCATCATGCGATTAAAAAGCCTAGAAATGTCACCAAGATACCCAAGGACAAAACCTGGATGGAGTCGTAAAAGTATAGCCTTCGTGGCTTATTGAAACTTTTCAAGTTTGCCTAAGTCCTTTGGGGTCGGTATTCACTATCCTCCTTGGCTTCATATCCCAAAACCTCAACTCCCAAAACTGTATCCCTACGACCAACTCCCGAGATCGGTATAATGGTTTTTGTATCCTCAAACATTCACCCAATTCAACCAATGCTTCCAAGATCGGTATAACCAACTTCGTACCATGGAATACGAAAACAATAAGGCACCAGAGAAGAAGAGATCAAAACTTAGAAGCAGAGCAGAGTAAAAACTAGCTCCCGGGATACGTATCGACCCTGGGCCAATATCGATCTCGAGGTATGAATTGTGGGCGTTGGCCCCCATATTCCACCTAATCCTACCTGCTCCACTTCTTGTAGCTTCCCTATAAATACCCTTCATTCTGCAATGTAAAAAAAGTTGAAACCTTGCTCATTTGACAGTTTTAATAGAAGATCTTGCCTCCTTGACCCCCAAGCTTGTTTCATCACTTCGAAAAAAAGAAACTCAACTTTTTTGGACATTGTGGATAACAAAGGCATTTCGGGAAAAAGGATTTGGGCACTAATTTGGATTTTGTAGAACTTTCTTTCCACCATTGCCAATGTATGCATATGGAACTATGATTCCCACAATTGTACTTTGACCGAAAGTGAATAAAACGAGCAAAAGTTTCAAAGTGGATGTAGGTTCTTGCTGATCGAACCACTATAAAATACTGTGTTATTTACTTTTCTGCATAATTTACACTCTGAACGTGCAGTTTCATATCTTGGAACTCTTTGGCTTTTTTGCCAAATTTTGCGCATCAACAAAGGTATTATTTATTTTTTCTCGAAACTTATCATCTGATTGGTCGTTGCCTGTAACTGAATTCTACGAAAAGTGACAGTAGATGTTGTGTAGATCAAATTTCTCCTTGCTTGTTCATGGGACGATTGATTGTTTTCTCGAAGGAGTACCTTGGTGCATCTCGGTATCGTCTTGTAAACATCGCTTTCGGATATCGCCGGATGTGTAAATTCTCCATAAGGTGAAGACATTCAATTTTTTTGCTTTGAGAATAGTAGATAGAAAGAAAGAAAAGTGTTGTGATTTTATACGTGCGAGCTTGTAATTTAAGATTGAAAATATAGTCGTTGTAGGAAGAATATGACCGTCTTATGACCATTGGGGGAGAATATGATCAATTTATAGTCGTTAGGAATGGAGGAAGATGACTGTTTTGTAGCCGTTGAAGGTTGGTTTGTTGTGTGGGTAGAAGCGCTAGAAGACGTTGATTAAATCAGCATTCCACAGAAGGCACTGATTGAACAAGTGTCTTGTTTATAACGCTGATTTAACAACGTTTTCTTTATAGCTCCGATTTAATCAGCGCACTTAGATAAGACATTGATAAATCAACAAATGAACCAAATCAGAATAATAATTTAACCCCTGATTTTTTTTAATATTAGGGATAATTTAGTTTGTTGTACAAGATTATTTTCTACTATTCAAGATTTAGAAGGCGAACATAGCTTAGTTAGAGTTGCTCTAAAACTTCAGTGCCAACTATATACTAGGAACATGTAAAAGAATAATGTTAGCTATAGTCTGATATACAATAAAAGTTCTTCTACTATGAATTTTTTTAAATAAAAAAAACCATAGTCTACAATTTACACGTCTAAATCACTGTATTTGGCGCAGCGCACTATTTCCAATTATAAGCTAAGAATTTTCAGAAGAACGACCCTATGATGAATGAGTCTTCCAAACACCTCCTCCAAACCCTTTTCAACTTCTTCCGTACTCTCTTCCAACTCAGAAATGGAGAGTATGTTTAGAAGAGAGACCCTATGACCATTAGCGGAGAGTATGATCATTTTGTAGTCATCAAAAATGGAGGGAAATGACTATTTTGTAGATGTTGAATGTCGGATTGTTGTGAGGGTAGAAGCGGTAGATGACGTTGATTAAATCAACGTTCTACAGAATATGCTAATTAAATAAGTGTCTTCTTTATAACGTTGATTTATCAGTGCTTTCTTTATAGCATTGCTTTAATCTGCACACTTAGATAAGACACTGATTAAATCAATGACCGAACCCAATCAAAATAATAAATTGATCCATAAATTTTTCTTTGAATATTCAGAAGAATTTAGTTTGTTAAACAAGATTATTTTCTATGATTCAAGATTCAGAAGCTAAATGTAGCTCAGCTAGAGTTGCTATGATACTTCAGTGCCAACTATATACTAGGAATATGTCAAAAAACAATGTTAGCTATAGTCTGCTATACAATAAATATTCTTCTATTTTGAAAAAAAACTCAGTCTACGATTTACACATTTAAATCACTAAATTTGGCCCAACACTGTTTGCAGTTATAAGATAAGAATGCTTAGAAGAGAGACCATATGATAAATGAGTGTTCCAAACAGCTCCCCCAAACCCTTTTCAACTTCTTTGTACTCTCTTCCAACTCCTTCAATTCACTACCTTCTAATGTGCAACATTCAGTTTTGCCCTATTTACCGACCTTTTTAACCTTCATTTTCAAACTTGGCATTAATAGAAAACCCAACATTGACTTAAACAAAGCATTAACAATCTCTCTTGTCTCCACCATTGCCCTTTCTGCCATAATCAAATCATGATCACCTGAGAAGACATCGCTTTTATGATCATTGTCGCTATAATGCCTAAACATTTTAGAACAGTTTTTTATTTGCTTCATCAACATTTTCTCAGAGACAACACATGAAGATTCGTCGTTTATCCGTACTAGTGAAAGTTGTATGTCTAGAATGTGCTCTTTTATCAAAGCCACACATTCTCTTAAAGCACCAATCAAGTCCAGAAATTGAATGGAATCATCCAGTTGCTCTTCAACCCATTTTCCATTTCTCCGATGATTAATGGCCTTTTGGCTATGTGTTAAGCAATACATCTCGTCGACAGACATTTACATGCGACACAGTTTAGTCAGTGCACGGCTAACAACATGTGAAGAGGAGGAGGAAGAAGCAGCAGCTCTTAGATTGTGGAGCTCTTTTTCCATTCTGAGTAGTATTGGATGAGGTAATTGTTGATCGCTGCTACTTATAACATGGGATGATTTGTGATGGTGTATAAAATCGAAGCCTGTCATTTTTTATTATAACTGTTTTTTGAGTTTTTCAAGAAAAGTGACTATGTGTTTCTTTGCTATTTATCCCTTATACATATGCGGGTCTATTAAATCCGGGTAAGAACTACGGGTCAAGCGTTATTGGGGTTGGTCGTGCATAGCCCACTCCAATCCAGTACACCCAGATAGTTTGTGAAGAGTAAGGAACGATCAAACAGAATAAAGTTCAAGCGCCAACTTAAGATTAAGAATGACAAGGAAGGTCGCATACATCAGAACAGGTTGGGTTGTCCGCTCAACGCAGTCAGGGTCGGTCATACAGCATAATACAATCATATAAAGGGGTCGCACGCACGAAGCCAGCTCAAGAATGGTACTGCCGAAGGATGGTGAGACTCGTACATCCTGCAAGGATCGTCCGTATTAAGGAAGTCGCGCATTCTTATGCCAAAGAAATCGGTTGAACAAGACGAGGAAAAGAATTGGCTCCGCTCACGTGTTCTATTCTGCAATCGTTCGTCCACACTACCCCGATCAACCGTACATAGCAAATCGCATGTATAACCCATGTCGGCCCATGGATTGCATCCTCAGTCACTCGCTCATTCCTCAATCAGTCTCTAATGCTACAATCATATGCTACCTACCGATCCGACAGATATCAACTCCAGAACGATCGCGCATATACAAGCTTTTATCGGTCGCCCGTCTACCATCAGATGCAGATGTTCCAACCAGATAGTGTATGCCAGTCAATTACAAAAGGCTTAACATGATGATCAAGTCGGTCGTTCTTATACTAATCAATAAGCTTTGACAAGCCACCTATACACACATTGACTGTCCACCCATTCAATGTATTCAAACCTATGCAGTCGCTCACTCCTATGCAACCGCTCGCTCCCATGAAGTCGCTCGTACAGGACAGCTGAATACAGCTATCGACAGATTGGCTACAACAAGGCAGTGTCATTTTCGTAAACGATAAGATGAACGACCCCTAACCTACATATATGGATTTCAGCTCATTTCTTCAGAGGAGTCTACCTATAAATAGGCCATGGCTTCCACCATAAAGGGAATCGACTCCTGGCCACCACGAAGTGCTGAATTCTTTCCTCCACCATTCCTTAGCATTTCAACCATCATCATCATCATCTCCACTTGAAGATCACACATCCATTTGGCCATGGTATCCATTAGGATCATCTAAGTGGAAAAGAGATTAAAGATTCTCCTCCGTTCTCCTCCCAAACAAAGACATCCTCCTTCGCCATTAGTCATCCGTCCTTCTTCTCTCAAACAAAGACATCCTCCTTCACCATCACTCATCCATCCTTCTACTCTGTGAACTCCGACATTCCTCTATTGAATTCCGTGAATTCAAGCAAGATCTGTATGCGAGAGTGAAAACATGTTGAACGAATAAGAAGTTGTATTAAAAAAGAGAGTTTGTATGCTTTGTAATCAGTATCATGATAATGCAAACTACCCTCACAGTGGATGTAGGCCTAGCCTAGGGCCGAACCACTCTAAAACCTTGTTTCCATTTTACTTTCCTCACATTTTTACTTTCAACTTTTGTTGGGTGCGGTTCCATTAACTTTCTAACCACGTTGGTGAAGTACGATTCTCATACCCTAGGTGTTTGAGCCATTTTTGGTGAAAACATTTGGCGCCCACCGGGGGGCCGTATTCACGCTTCCTTCCTTAACACTCCCCTCCAATTTAAGTAAGCCGCAGTTGAAGTCCTAAACCGCCTCTTTCCTCAAACCCATGGCCAGTTCAAAGAAAAATAACAAGTCCATTAGAGCTACCACAATTGTTGAGGATATTTATGGTGACGAAGCTACAATACAAACTTTGAACCGAGGAGTTGAGGAGAACTTTAGGCCATCTGTAACGCGAGATGAATTGAATATGGGTGTTACTGGCTTGAACGAAAAAGTGGATGCTACGACGAAAATGATGATGGAAAGGCTTGATGCCCTGGTTAATGCCCAAGCCAATCTTCTGCCACCGAATGCTGTAAATAATGTTGACGGAAAAGAGGACTCTTCAGCCTCAGACCCTAGTCGATCCCACTTCTTAGTGGAAGACAAGGGGGAGGCCGACATTGAGGACTTTAAGGTCAAATACCCATAGCACGAGGAAAAACGAGCAACTCAGAGCGTCGTAAGTCCCACCAAAAGGACACCTACCAAAAGACGTGCAAGGTATCGGAGCTTGAACCGCGATCGCACCAATAATAGCATCGATGCCAATCCTATGGAACGAGCGACGAGAAGCGCATTGCATATATGTTCTAGCAAATAATGGAAAAAAATGACCCGAGAGGACGAAGAGAAAGAATGGGAATTTTCACCTAGTAAAAACCCGTTTACAGAAAAATCCATCAAGCGAAGTTTCCTAAGAAATTCACACCCCCGACGATAGCACCTTATGGTGGAACCAGAGACCCAAACATCTTCCTATTCAAGTACGATAAACACATGAACGGAGCTAGGGGCAACTGATGAGATAAAATGCTTGTACTTTCCCGTATGCCTAGAAGGTGTGGCTTCACTATGGTTCAATAGACTCCACCTAAATGCATTGATCAATTTGCCGATTTAGTGAGAAGATTTCAAGACTAGTTCCGTCTCCAAATAACCAAAGCAAGGTATGTGATGTTATTCAGCGAGATGGAATAAATGCCTAGAGAAACCATCAAAGCCTTTCTCACACGATTCCATGCTGCGGCGGCCGAAGTCATAGAACTGGAACCGTGGTACTTATTGGCAGCCCTGGAGGGTGTTATTGATAAGAAATCAGAATTTGGGAAATGGCTCAAGATGAAGAAACCCAAAACTCTAAATAAGTTCTATAAGAAAGACGAAGAATATATGAGCATGGAAGATGGTGCGCCGAATGTTTAGAAGGTCATAGAAAGTAGTACCACCAAAGAAGGGAAAGGCAATGGGTTCCAAACCGACCAGAAGAATGACTCTGGGAAGAAGAAAGGAATTGATAAGAACTATAACAAAGCCTATAAGAAGACATGACTCTACAAGCATTCAGAATTGGCTCTCTTAAATGAAACCCCAGAGAGGATCTGCTCTGCCACAAAGTATTCGGGCATCTTTCTTCAAATGAAACCTCAGAAGTTTACTGAGCAACAAGCCAACTCCGGCAAATTTTGCCGATTTCATAATCAACCGGGGCATCGTACTAATGAATGTCGACACATGAAAAGTTTTACTGAAGAGCTCAATAGAAATAATAAGCTTCAAGAATATGTGAAGAATCCTCAAAATGCTCCGACTGCCCAGGGACAGAATAATACCGCCAATCAATCTGGTTCTGGTGAGAAAGCTCAAGCACCCACCGATTCTAGACCGGTAATCAACATGATTTATGGAGGGCCCCATCCAACTGGAAGCAGCTGGGAAGATATGGAAAGGTATGATAACGAGCTGAAAGGTGTCTCGAAAGAAGAAAGGTGCATGGTTCTAAGCAACGAGCCCCAAATGAAGATGCCAAAGACTTCAGCCGTTGATGTGGTATTCAGGGATAGAGACTCTGACGGACCACTTGCACCAACTCTTGATGCCATAGTAATCACAATTAGTCTTGGCCTTGCGGTTGTGAAGAGAGTCCTAGTTGACATAGGGGCATTCGTTAATGTGATCTTCATAAATACATTTCAGAAAATGAGCCTTTCTATGACAGAAGTGCGAGCATATCCAAACAAAATCCATGGATTGACCAGATAATCCATGCAACCCATTGGTACAATTGGCTTGCTCGTCGAACAAGCAGATGGGGAACGCAAGGTCTCTATGATGCAAACCTTCGTCTTATAGACGAGCTCTCCACCCACAACGCGTTCCTCGGGCGATCGACCCTCGTAGGCTTTAAAATTGCGCTAGCTCTATGGTGTTTAACTATGAAGTTTCCAACTGAGAATGGAATTGGTGTAATTAAGGGTAATCAGGCCACTGCAAGGGATTGCTATGTGACAGAGCTGCGTGAGGCAAAGAAGAAAGACTTGGGGAAGAATCCGGAGGCTTTGCCCCGTGTTCGCGAACTCTCCTTATAGTAATTAAGGAATGATCCTTGCACTGGCGAATATAGTGGAGTCCAAAAGGAAATAGATCCTAGAAAAGCGAGTGCAGAGGACGAAAGAGCGGTCCCGGTTGAGATCACAATTCCTATAGTTGTTAATACGAAGGATCCAAACCGTGTACTAAATATAGGATCTCAGTTGAGCCCTGAATTGAAGAGTCAACTGATTATCGTTTTAAAAGCTAATTTGTAAGTGTTTGCATGGAACCATTCTGACATGAGAGGCATATCTCCAGATGTTGCAGTTCATAAACTTAATATTAATCAACATGTTCCATCAATCAAACAAAAAAGAAGGACCCAGGGGCCGGAAAGATCAAAGTCCTTGAAGGAGGAAATTGACAGGCTAATGGAGAACAACTTCATTAAGGAATCTGCATACCCAAACTGGGTTTCCAATCCTGTACTTGTAAAGAAAGCAAACGGCAAATGGCGAGTCTGCATAGACTATTCGGATCTTAATAAAGCTTTTCCAAAGGATAGTTTCCCTCTTCCCAGAATAGATCAGTTGGTGGATTCCATGGTCGGGCATGAGTTGCTGTCTTTTATGGATGCATATTCTGGCTACAATCAAATCATGATGTATGGATTAGATCAAGAGGACACAAGTTTTATCACTGATCTTGGCCTATATTGCTACAAAGTGATGCCATTTTTCCTAAAGAATGCAAGGGCGACTTACAAGAGATTGGTAAACGCTATGTTCAGAAAACAAATTAGTAGGACCACGGAAGTCTACGTCGACGATATGTTGGTAAAATCAAGAAGGGCAATTGATCAATTGGAGGATTTAGCTTATATGTTCGATATCCTACGCCGATATGGTATGAAGCTAATCCTTTAAAATGTTCCTTCGGGGTCGGTTCGGGCAAGTTTCTAGGATTTATGGTCAATGCTAGGGGCATAGATTCCCATCCAGCAAAAATAACAGCCTTGAGGGAAATGCACGCCCCAGGAAGCAAGAAAGAGCTTCAGCGTTTAAATGGAAAAATCGCAGCTTTGACTTGCTTCATATCCAGGGCAACGGACATATGTCTTCCCTTCTTCGATGCCCTTAGGAAAGGAAAGAAAGAGATACAATAGAGTTCTGAATGCCAGGAAGCTTACGAAGAACTAATCCAACACATGGAGAAACCTACAATGCTGTCGAAGCCTAGTGATGGAGATGATTTGTTTGTATATCTAGCAGCATCCGCCCATGCTTTAAGCGCATCATTGGTAAGGGAGGATTTGAAGGTTCAAAGACCAGTTTATTACATCAGTAAGAGATTACCCGGGGCAGAACTGAACAAACCAAAACTCGAGAAACTCGCTTATTGTCTAATTATCGCATCAAAGAAGCTTCGAGCCTACTTCCAGACTCACCCTATCAAGGTCCTCACGGATCAACCTTTGAGGCTGGTGTTGTTTCGACCAGAGACTTCCGGAAGGTTATTAAAGTGGAATATTGAGCTTAGTCAGTATGACATTACATACCATCCCCGAAAAGCAATTAACGGACAAGCACTTGTAGATTTCATCGCAGAATTTACTTACCGAGGAGATATAAAAGAGGAGCCTGACACTAAAACCAACATCCAATGGAAATTATTCATTTATGGAGCATCAAGTGATTACTTCTCTGGGGCAGGAGTAGTCCTAGAAACCCCTGAAGGAAGAACCATATGTTATGCGCTAAGACTAGAATTTCCATCAACAAAAAATGACGCTGGATATGAAGCCCTCATTGCAGGAATAAGACTAGCAAGAGAGTTGCAGTTAAAAACCACACAAATCTTCAGTGACTCCCAACTAGTGGTGTGTCAGATTCGGGGAGAGTTCCGGGCCAAAATGGGTAACTTACCGACTTATCTATCTAAGGCCTTGGAACTACTAGAGAGCTTCGAGCATTGTACCACATCTCATATTCCGAGAGAAGAAAATACCAAAGCAGATTCACTGGCAAAGTATGCAAGCACGGGAGATGCACAACTTATAGGATTAGCCCCAATGGAGGTCCTCTCTAGCCTCGGCAAAGAACAAATTGAGACGGATTGGGTCATGGAGGTGGATAATGGGCCAGACTCGTGGATGACACCAATCAAAGAGTGCCTCATGACCGATGCACTCACACAAGAAGTTAAGAAGCAAAGGAAAATCTTACGAAAAGCCCATATGTATCTCGTTCAGGATGGACGGCTATGCAGGCGAGGATTCTCTACGCCCTTACTTCTTGTGTCACCAAAAAGGAGTCGAAAGCAATCATGATAGAATTACATGAGGGTGAATGCGGAGGTCATACTAGTGGCCAGATATTAGCTAAGAAAATTCTGCGATATGATTATTTCTGGCCAGACATAAATAAGGATTCCATAGCATATACCAAAAAATGCGATAGATGTCAGAGGTTTGCAAAAATTCCAAGGATGTCGTCAACAGTTATAACCCAGCTGGTCAGCCCATGGCCATTCACCATCTAGGGCAATCTTATAGGAGCACTTCCCACTACAAAATCTGGTTTTAAATATGTCATTGTTGCTGTTGATTATTTTACAAAATGGGTTAAAACAGAACCTTTGGCAACTATAAACTCAAAGAAATTTATTAACTTTGTCTTGAAAAATATCATTTGTAGGTTCAGAGTGCCACAAAAAATAATCACAGACAATGGAACCCAATTTGAGAGCGAAGAATTCAAAAATTTCTGTGCCAAGTATAAAATCCAAAAAAGTTTTTCCGTAGTTGCCCATCCACAAACAAACGGGCAAGTGGAAGCAGTAAACAAGATCATTAAATCAACCTTCAAGAAGCGGTTGGAGAAATCCAAAGGTGGTTGGGCAGATGAGCTTACACTAGCACTATGGGCATACCATACCACTCATAAAACTGCGACTGGGCACACTCCCTTTTCCATAGCTTTCGGCTCTGAAGCCATGATCCCTGTGGAACTGGAAGTTCCGACCCATAGGAGGATTTAATTCAACTAGGAGGAAAATGACAGGCTACAACTTGAGGCCCTCGACCAACTCAAGGAAAAATGAAGGAAGCAGAATTCAGGGTGGCTTCACATTAGAGAAGGGTGGCTAGACATTTCAATTCAAAAGTCAAACACAGGACTTTCGAGATCGGAGACCTTGTGTTGAAGAAAGTAATGACCAGAACCGGGGTTTTTCGACCAAATTGGGAAGGGCCCTATGTTATAAACCAAAAACTTCAGGACGGTACTTTCAATTTGACTACCACCGATGGAGTCCAGATTCCTCAAGCTTGGAATAGCAAGCACATCCGTCATTACTTTCTATAATGTATTGTTCAAATCTATTGTAAAAGCTGTGAATATTTGCAAAAAACATCACATTCGAACTATGTACTTAAAAAATGAGTAAGAAACTCCATTTGCTCACACGAATCATATATTTGCAAACTTCTTTAAAAGCTGACTTCTTTATGTAGGCAAACAGTAACTCTCTTAAAATCCTACCATAGTTGGAGACATCCCAAGCGTATCCCGGTAGAAACAATTCAGAAAACATTAAGTGCCGGAGCTTCATTCAAACTAAGCAATGAGTGGGTGACAAATCAGAATGCTGCATCTTTCATTGCAAAAACACCAAATCCTCAGTAAGCATCTAGCAAAAGAATTGGTTCCAAACTGCGAAAATAATGCAAAGGTGGAAACAACCAAATTTGTCCCATGGATAAAAGACCGTCAGTCCCAAATGAGGCACTTTGTTAGGTGCAGGAGATGAATTCTTTAAATCGAACTAAAACTCGATAAGATGAACTAGTGTCCACTTCCCGAGATGAAGCATAAAGTCGAAAGGACTGACAAAACCTAGGCTGGAAGTACCCGTCCTAATGCTGGAAGGACCGACAAAAAAGATGGGAGGACCAGCAGTCGGAAGGACCAACAAACCTAGGTTGGAAACACCAATCCTAGTGCCGGAAGGACCGACAAACATGCTGGAAGGACCAGCACAAACAGAAATCCAAGCCGAAAGGGGTAATAGAAATCCTAGCCGAAAGGGGGTATCTAATTTAGGTCTTTTTTGAATCCGAAATAACCAAATCAAACAGGACCAAAATGGATCGAAACTTAAAACTCAAGTCCCCCCCAGGGGCATGTACTCAAAACCACTGTTCGAAGGACTTGGGTCACCGAGTTAGTGAGATATGGGGTTGAATACATTCTAATCAACAACAACAATATGCATATATATACGAATATGTGTTTAACCAAGTCTCCGAAGGACTTGGGTCACTGATTTAGTGATAAATATGGTTAAATACATCGAAAACCAAAAACATGCATTTAAACTAAATCTCCAGACGACTCGGGTCACTTAGTTAGTGAGAAAAAGATTAAATACATCATAAAATTTATAACCCTCTTTAGGGGGCATGCATTTAAGACCAAAGTCCGAAGGACTTGGGTCACCAGATTGACGAACGTACGAATGAACGCACGATCACCAAAAAGAAAGAAAAGTGGCATATGATCAGTTAACTAAATTTTAAGAAGATGATCGCTTCTAATCTAACAAAATTACAGCAAACTATTATAACACCGAAAAGCGAGTCGGCAGCGTTAAGGTTACACACCGTAAGAACGATACTAACACATGGCCATCAAAGAAAATTGTAATGCAAGTGCTATGAAACAGGATGAAAGACCACGGAGTAACAAACAAGAGCATCATCCCGTACTAACCAAACAAAGTATAGAAGCATCACAATGTCACAAACCATTCGCAAGGTCACCAAAACAACAAAATAAGCACAAGTCGCGACGCAGACCAACATAAAATTAAATGCGAGGATCGGCACCCGCTTATATAACCGATCTAAAAGCATAGTTCACAAAAGAAACGATCAAAGGCAAGATAGACAAGCTACAGATCCTTGTTCTTCCTGGGCCTGGCAACCTTCCTCCTGACCTAAGTAGAGTAGGATGGAGGTTCATCAACCAAGGACTCTTTGCGCTTTGAAGCTGCCAACTCAACATCTCTCGAAGCAAACGAAGCGACCACACAATCCCTAGATCTTGTATCAATTTCACCTTGTCATCCTCTAGAGCGGAGATACGATCGAGATTATCCCTATGAAGCTTTTGGAAATCGCAGGCCAGAGTGTGCCAGCTGCTCATTTGTTTTGCAGAATGATCTTTGAGCAGACCCATCTGCTTCCCAAACTGATACATAGCTATCTCAAAACGGGCAAGCATCTGACCCTTTGCGGCAATCATATCACAAGAAAGAGTTTGATGATCAGACGGAGATATGTCCACATTAGAAGATACTCCTTGCAAACTCCAGCCTTTGAGTCCTTTAGCAATCTTGGGATTGCATGTCCCAGGGGCATAACGTGGCTTATTAATGATTGTTTGAAGTTCTGTATAAGAGGGACCGAGAGAAGAGTTCACAGACGGTTGACTGGATGATTGAATATCATTTATCTGAACATCCAAGTCAAAAACCTTTCCAACCGATGTCGCTTCGAAGACAAATCCATCCTGTATAAGCGAACTAGTGAATGGCTATGCAATTCAGGGAGTTAAAGGGTCAGTCAAGATTAAACAAGTAACGATACCAAAAACAGAACTGCAAACGACCGATCCTTCTGATCTCGGTAGCGCAAAACAAGTCCATGTTATTCTTGCATGCTTCACTCAAAACAGTTGCTCATGTTTAACCAAGACAGGGCCATTTTTTAAAAAAAATTAGAAGAAGAAGGGGGGAGGGGAACAACCCTTTGTCAAACGCACTTGGGAGAACAAAGGAGTCAAACTAGAAGTGTGGATCATAGTGACTATATCAAGGCCGCATGGTTTAAGCATTTCGTCAAACATCATGTGTGTGAAATAGATAACAGGGAACAAATTATTGGCACATGGTCATAAGGATAGGAATTATGCAAGATGTGAACTTATCTTAAGCATTTTAGTAAGAATATCATGTGTACGATGCTTAGAACCAGAAGAGAAAGGAATATCGGAGTTAAAAGTTCTCAAACAAGTGCATGCACAGAACAACCCAGATCCAATCCAAAAATTCCGACTATTATCATCACGAAAGATCAAGAGCAACACATATCGTATCTAATGATCATAAGGGTTTCGGAAAGCAGTCCAAGAAAGCATAAAAAGAACTCATTTCCTATTAAAGAATATATTATCAATTCAGAAGAGGTATAAGCATAAACAAGAATGACAAACCTGCGCTTCACAGATTGATGATAGGAAGGAGTACGGGGTTTTTGACCAAAAGGAAGTCGAAGTAGAAATTAAGGATTTTTAGAAAATGAAGTAGCTATTAACGATGTGTTCTATCTGGAAAATAAAATCGAATTAAAGAGAGAATTAAGAAAATGATAGGAAAGATTAAAAGACACGTATCCAGATCATTCTCGCCACGTCATCTCAATACTCAATTGCGTAAGTATAAGAGGCCCATCAGGTCCAGTATGCTTGCCCACATGCCCATGATTTGATCGGTCATGAAGATACTTCGACTCAAAGGAAATAATGCAAGCGACTCAAGCCTTTCGCTCATGAGAAGGAACGATCCCATATAACTTTACCTTAACAATCCTAAGATCTGCACGATCATTCCTTGGTAAACCGTATTTAATATACCAAACTATATTATGATCAGTTATTTCGAAGCCTGCAATTTTTTACAAAATAAAAATTACAAACTTCTAGGGGAAAATGTTTATCCCTTATACATATGCTGGTCTATGAAATCCGGGTATGAACTACTGGTCGAGCCTCATTGGAGTCGATCGTGCATAACCCACTCCAATCCAGTACATCCAGACAGTTTGTCAAGAGTAAGGAACGATTACACAGAACAAAGTTCAAGCGCCAACTTAAGATTAAGCACGATAAGGAAGGTTGCATACATCTAAACAGGTTGGGTCGTCCGCTCAACGCAGTCAGGATCGGTCAAAGAGCATAATACAATCATATAAATGGGCCGCGCGCACGAAGCCAACTCAAGAATGGTACTGCCTAAGGATGGTGAGACTCGTATATCCTGCAAGGATCGTCCATATTAAGGAATATTCTCATTCTTGTATCAAAGAAATCGATCGTACCAGGCGAAGAGACGAATTGGCTCCGGTCACATGTTTCATTCTACAGTCGTTCGTCCATACTACCCCGATCAACTGACGTAGCAAATCGCATGTACATCCCAAGTCCGCCCATGGATTGCAACCTTAGTCGCTCAATCATTCCTCGATAAGTCACTAATGCTACAGTCGTATGCTACCTACCGATCCGACAGGTATCAACTCCAGAACGATCGTATATATACAAGCTTTGATCGGTCACCCTCTACCATCAGATGCAGATGT
Organism: Allium sativum; assembly: GCA_030737875.1. NCBI lineage: Eukaryota > Viridiplantae > Streptophyta > Magnoliopsida > Asparagales > Amaryllidaceae > Allium > Allium sativum. The sequence goes on from CM060924.1 coordinate 1,052,922,865, forward strand.
TCCAACCAGATAGTGTACGCCAGTCAATTACAAAAGGCTTAACATGATGATTCAGTTGGTCGTTCTTATACCAAGCAAGAAGCTTTGACAAAACGCATATACGCACATCGACTGTCCACCCATTCAATGTATGCAAAGCTATGCAGTCGCTCACTCCTATGCAACCGCTCACTCCCATGAAGTCTCTCGTACAGGACCGCTGAATACAACTATCGACAAATTGGCTACAGCTAGGCGGTGACATTTTCGTAATTGATAAGACTGTTGTATATAACAGTGTTGTATACACAATTATATGATTTTTGTTTGATGATGACAACCAAATATATTTGTTATAAATGTGTTTGTTACTGTACTGTTCTATATACACACAGGAATATAATATTTATATTTAAATAGAATACGATTCTACAGACATTCAAATATTCGTACAGTATTTTATTTAAATTAAATATTATATTTCAAACATTCAAACAGTACAACTATTTATAACTCCACTATTTAAACACTTCACATGAAATTATACTTGTATATAAACTGAATACGATAGACAAATTCATTTGAACACAGTAAAATAATATTTTATTTCAAACAAAATTTGTTTATTACAAATATCAATACAATTCTCTCTACAACAATCATAAAGTCACTCTGTCTATACAAATCATATATATATACATTTTGACTTTCATATACAGACACATTTACTGACACTGCTTCATTCACTGTCTCCTCTCTTCACAGCTCACTGTCAGTCCAGTCATCATCTGTTTACCTGTCACAATGAAACACACACAAAGTACACTGCAATAGAAATAAAACTGAATACATGTAAATATAAATTTCTGGTGTGTTTCTCATCATTTTTCTGACTTGATCTGATTAATAATCCATCCGACCGTGTATAGACAGCTTGTATAACGACCCGTACTTTTACGGTATATAATGAATTAATTTAATTATATAAATTGTAATTCAGAGATGAAAATGGTTGTTTAATTAAATTATATTGAATATTTAATTAATTTAAATAATAGAATAATATATTTAATTCAGAAATAATCAAAAATATTGGAATTCACAATATTGTGTAAATTGGATTATTTAAAATATATAATTCAGTTTAGAGTTGAATTATATTAACAAATATATTTATAAACGCCATTTGAACGTATAAATTATAATATAATTATAATCGAGCTCGAAATGGCATGGCAGTTCGCTATTTGGCGATTTGAACTTCAACCGAATGTACAGGGGCCGTTTTAAATTGGATTTCCGTGAAACAAGAAATGTTCGGAGCTGGTGAAGTATAATTTTCTAGTGGAAGAGAAAAATCGGGATTTCATTGTGTAGATTTTGATTTATGTCCAAATCAAATTTTAGAAAAGTCACTATGGAATTCTTATAATTTATAATGATATATATAAGGAATTTAAATATAAATTGGAATGTCGATTCAACCGGGATTTGAATATCGAGTTGTAAATCCCATTGGAGCTGTATGATATTCTATAGCGAATATATACGATAATATTTATTTTTAAATATTAAAATTAAATGTTTTTAATTATATTTATATATTTAAAAGGGTTATTTAGAGCTTTAAAAATAGCCAGTTTTGCAACCGACCTCAGAATTCGACGAAACTAATTTTTTTGGATCTGCAATATTAAATTATTGCTAGATTTCAATTTCCGTGATTTTTAGAGTCAGTATGTGGCCGTACGGGATTTTAATGTGAAATACAGTCGATAATGTGACCTTTAAAAATACGCTGTGTGAGCAAACGGAGTCGGAATTCGACGAAACCAGTTTCGTTGGGACCGTAATGTCGAACTGTAGCTGCATGTCCAGTTTCGTGATTTTTGGGTATCAAATATGACCACAGGAATTTTAGAGGAAAAATACAGTTCGTGGTTGCTTAAAATTTAATATAAAAATCAAATATAAAAATATTATATTTCTTCTATAAAAACACCTTAACTCTTCTAAACCTAATTCCTTTCTCTCTTCCTGGTCAAAATAATCACACCGCCAGTTTTTATCCCAAACGTGAAAATGAGCTTTCAAACCATTTCTAAAAATACAAATCAAATGCAGAAAATTCTGAAATATATGTATTTGAGTTCGTATCAACATCCACTTCAATCTCTTATGATTTTTGTGGTGTTCGATTTGTTTTCCGTTGATGTGTTTACAGTAGCGTGAACCTAGGGTTTCGAATATTGGGGTTTTTGTACACTTATGATCGGATTGGGGATTATAGTTGAACTCGCTGAGGAGATTGGCACGTGGGGGCAAGGGTTGGCGAGATTCGGTGGTGTTTACTATCGCAACTCCTGTAGCGCACCTGAAGATCCCTCTAAGATCGTGTTTTCTACTGTGATGAGGGAGTTATTGAAATGAGTACAGGTAGAAGGAGGAGTCGAAGAGATGAGCGATGGTTTTGGTTGTTCTTGAGTTCATGGAGTGTAGGAGGAGGATGGGCGGTAGGGATGATCAGCAAGGGCAGTGAATTTAGGAGCAGGTCACGGCTGTTTAAGGATTACAGGGAAGAAGGTCGCGGGTCAAAGATGTGGGCCGATTTTGGTTGGTGAAGCCCAATTATGAATTAATTAAGTTTTATTTTAAATTCAAATAGAGTAATAACTTGTATAATGCATAACTCATTCATACGTGAATGAATTTCAGTGAAACTAGATCCTTGGGATGGTACGCACGGGAGCTACACCATATGAAACTAACTGGGAGTGAATCCGAGCTCGTTACAATTTATAGCAAAATAAAATGTCCGTCGGAATCAAGCGATGGTTATCGTTATTAATGATGATTCTCCATTGTGAGTAAAACTCACCAACTCTGAACAGTTATATTTTTATAATGTATTCTTAGAACTGATAATTCTCCGTTGATTGATGTGTGTTAACTGTTTGGTTGAATTGCTTTTGTATTGGTTGAAATTATAGATAACGATATAGATATAAATTGTTAATCAATTATTGATTCTGTTTAGCAGAATATTTCATCTTGAAATGAAATCGATGTTAATTATACTGTTTAACATCTGAGATGAAGGGGAACAGGTCGGAGGAATCCAACTGGATTCCTCAACATTTATTTTACTGTTTTTCATATATTGTAATATATGTTGCGATATATAATCTGTGTTGATCATGTGTGTTTGAATAATATCGATCACTGTTGTTTGGTATTTTAAATACCATAAGAAAACCCTGGGATGGAAAAGGAAAATTTTAATAACTATTTTGAAATAAAATATTATATAAAATCGAAATATTTTATATAGAAGGAAGATTTCAAAATGTATATTGAAAAAGGAATATTTATAAAATCAAAGGATTTTATAAAAAGGAATATTTATAAAATCAAGGGAATTTAGAAAGGAAATTATCTGTAAAACAAATAGAATTGAAAGGGGAATATTTGTAAAACATAAACAAATAGAATTGAAAAGGGATATTTATTTAGAAAATAAATAGAATTATAAAAAGGAAATATTTATTTAGAAAATAAATAGAGTTATAAAAGGAATTTATCGGGAAATGAAAAGAATGTCATATAAGGAAATATTTGGCAAATGAATAGAATTTTACATCATGAAAGTTTAGACCCGTGCTTCGCACACGGGTATAACAAAATACGAATTCAAAGTGTACATTTAAGAGAAATCTGTTTTAACAGATAAAGTAAGAAGATTAAATTATAAATAAGTTTTTTTTTAAATTAAGCAAAATATTTATCATTGGATAAATAGAATATATAAGTCAGGACTTATATAGAGAAGTAAGAATCGATTTCAACATCGATATTTGAAACTGGATATGGACGTAGAGTTAATCAAAATGTGTTAATCAAATTGAGTTAAAGGAGTTAATTGATTAGAGTTAGAGTTAATCGATTAGAGTTAGAGTTAATCAATAAGAGTTAGAGTTAACCAGTTAGAGTTAATCAGTTAGAGTTAACCAGTTAGAGTTAATCAGTTAGAGTTAGTCGATTAGAGTTAAATCAAACTAGAGTTATTCGAATAGAGTTAATCGAACAAGAGTTAGTCGAATATTTGTTATATCGAATAGAGTTAATTGAATTAGAGTTAGTCGGGTTTGAGTTATTCGAATATAGTTTATTCGAAGAAAGAGTTATCGAATAAGGTTATTCGAAGAAGAGAATTAATCAAATATAGTTTATTCGAATAGAGAAAGAAATTATCAAATATTAGTTATTCGAAAGAAATTATCGAATATTAGTTATTCGAAAGAAATTATCGAATATTAGTTATTCGAAAGTAGTTATCGAATATTAGTTATTCGAAAGGAGTTATCGAGTATTAGTTATTCAAAAGGAGTTATCGAATATTAGTTATTCGAAAGAAATTATCGAATATTAGTTATTCAAAAGGAGTTATCGAATATTAGTTATTCAAAAGGAGTTATCGAATATTAGTTATTCGAAAGGAGTTATTGAATATTAGTTATTCGAAAGAAATTATCTAATATTAGTTATTCGAAAGGAGTTATTGAATATTAGTTATTCAAAAGGAGTTATCGAATATTAGTTATTCGAAAGGAGTTATCGAATATTAGTTATTCGGAAGGAGTTAATCGAATATTAGTTATCCGAAAGGAGTTAATCGAACATAGTTTATTCGAAAGGAGTTAATTGATAAGAGTAAATTAGTTAGAGTTAATTGAATAGAGTTAATCCAATAGAGTTAATCCAGTAGGTTTAATCAAATAGAGTTAATCCAATAGAGTTAATCAAATAGAGTAAATAGAATTGAGTTGATTAAACAGAGCTAACTGATAAGAGTAAATCGATTAGAGTTAATCGAATAGTGTTAATTGAATAGAGTTAATCGAATATAAGTTATTCGAAAAGAGATTATCGAATATAGTTTATTCAAAGGAAAGACTTATCAAATAGAGATTTATTCGAAAGAGAGTACGTAAGGAAGTTTATTAAAGATTTAAAAGATAAACTTTGACTATTTCAAAGTTAAAACGTTGTTCAGTTAAGGTCTGAGAGGTAATTATATCCCAACTTGATTGACTTCCTTCTTAACTAAGGAATGGTAAGGTTTGATAGTAAAGGATGATTAAGTAAATTTAGTTAATGAGTGAAATGATTTGAGTTGGCATGGCGATGTTTGATTTAAACATCGGTTTAAACCAAGTGAAGGAGTTTTGGAAATATTTTTGAAATAAGAATCAGAAATGTTTTCTGATAATAGAAAATAAGAATTTAGAATATATGGAAACAGGAGATAAGTAAATTAATGAAACAAATTAATGATAAATTAATTTAAAGGATAAAAGTTGATTGGTGATTGATTGATGTAATTTCCATTTGGAAATAAGATCGTTGTTTGCACACCTGTTTTTCTTTGATGGTTAACTCACCGACTATCGAAGTTTTTGACCATTTTAACGTTGTTAATATGGAGTGACCGGTTGGATTATTATTCGAAGAACCACTTCGTATTGGCATAAGCGTTGCGAATCATATATGCCAAAGATAATTGAAGACGGAGTAAATTGCAAGGGTTGTTGTGTAAATCTTAGGTAAGGATTGCCTAAGATGGATGTGCAGAATAGTGCCTTCGGTTTGTCCAGTCCCTGGACGACCTATATGGAAGAATGTCTGACAGAGTATATTTAATAGATCGCGTAAGTTGATCTCTTTAAATGTATTTACGTTTGGTGGCGGAGGAATTCTTTTCTCTTAGCTGTATACCCGTGGTATTTTTAGGGAAATCAATTTGTGATTTGGTGGGTATGACGATGTGACATTCAAAGTAAATAAATGTGCGATCTGTCAGAGATAAGCGTGGCCTCTAGCCTCACAACCGGGAAATGACAAAATTCGAGCAGACAGCATGGCTATGTAGGTCGCACCTATTAGGGTGTATAATCACCTGATCTAGAGTTTCATTTACTTCTAAAAATCTATTGTCGATGTTGTCCCATTCGGGAAATGGTTGCTGATCCCAACCATTAGTGATATACATTCGGTACACTCAAGCGAAATGAGTGGTCGGTCATGTGTGGCCGGGTTGCAAGATGTTCTTATTGAACCTAGTGTATTCCTCTCTAGAGGTACACTAGTGAAAGGTGGTTCCATACCTTGTCATAGTTGGAAATCCATTACCCAATACGTGCTTGGGGTTTTGATTGTACACTATATATGTAGAACGTGAGATGAAAGCGTTTCTGCTAGATGATTATTATATTGTGGTTGATAGACATTATTATAATATCAATGAGTTTTGATATAAAGATTATTTGGATTCTCATAAGGGAAAACCCCATTCCGTTATACGGTGTGCTCTTATGAGATATCGTTTAATGACTCAAACTGTTTTAAACTGTTTTACTCACAACAGTCACATGACTGACCTGGAGTTTATTTTGTTTTGTTTTCCCTAAACTCTTGGGTGCCCAATTTTGTACGGGCAGTCAAGTAGTCGGGATTTACATATACTTGAAGAGCTGGAGCAGGAGGCTTCAGAATTATACAGCTATGGTTTTTCCGCTGTGTTGTAAGTGTTGTACTTTGGAAATGATATGTATATTCAAGTACATATTTATATTTCAAAGTTATGTTATGAAATATATTTATTCGTTCCGCTGTGAGATTTCGTGTTTACTCTGATGTTGTATGTTCTTCTTCTTATTCTATTCTAAGTTTCTATCTTATCTATCCTCACCCTCTAGTTTCTTTCATGGACTATCCGGTATTTCCGATGCTTGATTAGTCGACATCGTGTTTGGTATCGATAACCAGGATCGCAAAAACCCTAGGTCATTACAGCTTGTCATATTCACAGTGATACACTGTAAATACCATAAGGCTGACAACATATATATATATCTCAATGCAGGGACAGGGAAACTCAATACTGAATGGCTGCATATACATACGTGTATATATATACACGTGTGCACTAGCTCGCCACTCAGCGTGCAACCGAAGAGCAACTGCGTGGACCAACTCGACTAAGTGCACATGAAAAGAACAAAGTCATCACAAGCTCAAACATGGTTTAAAACAAAGCAGCAGTGGACGAGTATGACATCTTTCAAATCTAATGGTCGAGCATGCAAAAACAAGTGTCCAAAGCAAGGTGTTTCAAGTGTACTTAAAGTGAACACAAGCATGTGAACAAGTCAAAAGTGCAAGATTCAGATCAGTTCATATATAGGTGCAGCCCAAAATTCAAACTGGTCAAGACAGTGAACACACTAAAGGCTATCAGCTCAGCAAGGTCAGGTTTAACATAAGTAATGCTACTACGTCACGTGCAGCAGTATATACAATGAAGTAAATCAGTAAACAAGTCAAGCAGGAATGGCATGTATGTATCAACAAGCAGCCCAAGTAAAAAAAGCTACAAACAACATGACAGTTTTTCAGTTTTTAATCATGATCGGGCACAACTAAGGATATATACACATGCACATGCACAAGTTCTCAATTGCAAAAAGCAGTCCTGTATGTAAACTGGAAATAGATTGGTGAATGGTATACAGCATATACACAAGCGAAACAGTGGCAGAACAAGTTAGACACAGCAAAATCATTCAAGAGTGCAGCAGCATACATGTGTAGTTGGAGTGTGTGGATGTATCATGCAAAGTGACAAAGCATGTTCAATTTTTCTAAAATGTTCGAGCATATTCTTTTTCATGTTATAAGGTGGAACAACAAAAAGGACTCAATCACGAGAAAACAAGATTTCATACACAAGTACAGAATATACATGGGAGAATAATACAAGTCAGCTACACTATGGTGGACATGGTGAGATGCCAAGGCAGATCGGATAACACAGCAGATCGACACAAGTAATAAATCAGATTTCAAGAAAGTGCAGCAAATTCAAATGGAGCAGCTGTAACAACCCGTATTTTTCGATAACATGTTAAAACGAGAATCAAGGCAGAATTTAATTTTAAATTCTGAATCAAGTAAAACGGGCTATGCCATTGCGTTCATCTCGGAAAAATACGTGAAATAGAGTCCGAGTTTTCGAAAATCGGAGTCCGTATGACCCGGTTAAGGCCCAAAGAAGTTTTCGGGAAATTTGAATTTCGAAACATGCAGAAATGGGGGCCAGGCGGGAAAATTCCCGCCCAGACAAGTCGACAGGCATGTCGACAGGCATGTCGACAGGCATGTCGACAGGGCTGTCGACTTGCCCTGTCGGCTGATTTTGATCTGGTGCACCTATTTTCTATCTTGGCTAGGTTTTTGGGCCTGGTTTGAAATCTGACGGTTCAGGTTGGTCCTAGGGTTAATCTAAGGGCCTAAAACTATCCTAATCTCTATAAAAAGACCCTAAACCTACCCCTAAACCCTCATTATTCACTCTTGTAACTAAACTATGGCCAAATTTCTACTCTCATGGCATCCATCTCCAATCCCTAGAGCCTATGCACTCAAATCAAGTTCAAATCAAAAGGTGCGAGCTTGCTACACCAAATCAAGGCCAAATCAACATTGCTATGCGAGTTCCATGACGATTCTTCTACAAAGGAGGCACCTTTCTTAGCCAAGATGATTCATGCTCCTTTCCCTAGGCCTAACTAAGTAAGTTCTAGCTACTTTTAGATGGAAACGGTAGTTTTGATAATGACATGGGATAAAATGAGGCTAAACATGATTATGCGAACTTATATGAACCTTACCATGCCTCTTGTGTTCATGTTTATGATTTTAGGCCATGTGAGTAACTTAATCATGCCTCTCATGCTATGCATAACCTAGTTTATCTTGCAAGTTTGGATCTTTATGCATGAAATGCTAGCATGAACCTTTAGGAACCACTTTACTTGTGAAACATTGGCTAAGACAAGATTTTGGGGCTTATGCATGTTTATGAACCCAAACCCCTTATGCTAACATGCAAGTTTGTGGCCAAATCCTTTATGAGATTATGCATGCTCGTGGCCAATTCCCCCCTTTTAAGTTGTGCATGTTTATGGCCAAACCCTTTTTGATAATATGCATGTTTGTGGCCGAATTCCCTTGTGACATTTTGTGTGTTTGTGGCCAAAACCCTTTTTATGACACTATGCAAGTTCGAGGCCAATTCGTAGTCATAGTATTCCTACTATGTTGACTCGTCTATACTTACGTTGGAAACACGTTTTGGGGTTGGGTTAGACGAGCGTGAATATACATGAGAAACTTAACTTGAAGTTCCATGAAATATGATGTGAAACATGATTTGGGTTAAATGGGTATAACATGACAACATGTAACATTGAATATAGCATGTAAGTTAACATGTAAGTATGCATAAAAACATGAGCTTGGGAATTTACCTATTAAGTTAGGTCTACCCTTTGGGAATTTACCTATTAAGTTAGGTCTACCCAAATGCTTGAAAACTTGTAACATGTTTTGGAAACATGATGAACTTAGATAATATAAGTATGGCCAACTCGAGGTTGGGTTGAGTTTGCAACGTAAAACTACCCGGAACCGACCGGTCTAACTAGTAGTTGCAAACAATAGGACCCAATGTGAGAAGTTGGTCATGTCGCGCTTAAGACCCGAGGTTAGACAAGGTTGTGGTGTAAATCTACCCGGACCCGCCCGGCTTAACTAGTGACCACAACAAGGTCTAATGTGAGAGGTTGAGGGTGCATTAATTAAATTAATGCCACATAATAGGGTTAAGTTAATTTGATTAATGAGGCTTAACCAAATATGATATGGACAAATGGGTTAAGTAATTTGATTAGGCTAATGATACTTAACAAAACATGTTAAGCTTGGGTAGGTTAAGTAACTTGATTTGCCTAATGACACTTGACCATTTTTATACGACTAGTGGACGGGATTAAGTTAACCAACACTTAATCAATCCAACACGATAACGTGATAAGGTTAAGTAAATTTTCTTAATGACACTTAACCGTATAATACAGTTAATGGATGGGGTTAAGATTAGGCTTAACTAATCTAAACATGGTAATCGGATGGGGTTAAGTTAGCCTAGACTTAATTAATCCCACTTGGTAATTTAATGGGGTTAAGTTAAACACTTAACTAATTTAACACGATGATTTGATGAGGTTAAGTGACCTATACTTAACCAATCTAAATCGTTAATTTGATGAGGTTAAGTTAATCTATACTTAACCAATCTAACGTGAAAACATGATAAGGCTAAGTCACGAATCACTTGAATACGCTTGACCGATTTGACTCGGTAATTTGACAAGGTCAAGTTAATTTATATAATTAACAAATCTAAAATGATAATTAGACGAGGTTAAGTTATGGATTGCTTAATATACTTAGCCAACTTGACACATGGTTTGTAGGGTTAAGTCTTGGACTTGGATACTTAGCCAATTTTGACATGGTTTGTAGACGGGCTAAGTTATGAACTTAAGTGACACTTAACCCATTAGATAAACCCTAATTCGGAGGATTAGGTAAATAACCATAGTTAACAAGGGTAATGGAAATAAGGATAAGTGGTAAACCTTAGTTAAGGGAAACAAAGTAATAATTCTTAGTCAAGGAAATCTGGACCACTTCTTAGATAGATGAGTAACCCGATACGGTAGGTCATCGTTTAAGTATACGCGTAGGAGCAGGCTATCTGATTTAGATAAAGGCTCCAGCGAACTGGGTAACGAAGCAGCGGCTTCGGGGAACGTGAGGATATTCTTGGTATCCCTCTGTGAGGTCGCAGATGATCATCCTGGGCTCACAAGAGGTTGAGGTCTGCGGTAGAAGAACCAAGAATATGCCTTGGTTGCTATGCGAGCGACCTAAAGACTGGGGTGGATAGCAGTGAGTCGACGGATAAATAAGGTGCCCTAGATAGCAAGTTCGTCGATCATCTACCATCTTGAGTCAAGCGTGTACGTACGGAAAGGCAGGGAACACCCAACAGACCATAATTGCTATCTAATTATGGGTGAGTTAGGCCGTAGGATGTGGGCTGGCCGGAGTGTAGTTCTCATGCAAGATTTTCTCTTGTGTTGCCTTTCACCAGTTGAGGGAGGGGTCTCGTGGGACCATAGCCACGTGTAGAAAAGCAGACCTTAGTATCTGCATCGGCAGATAAATCTAAAGCTCCCGACCGAGTCCTGTATTTCTTGTTTTGCCCTGTGACAGGACTCGGATGGCACGATGTGATACATGTGCATACAGTTATAGAAAAACGATTCACGATGAATGCGTGGGAAAAAGGGCGCAGTTGAGGGTTAGCGTAATCCCTAGTGGCCTAGGTGGTTTAACCCAAAACCGAAATACGAAAGCGTGCAATAGGTAAGCGTAATCCCTAGTGGTGCTAGGTGGCGTAAGTCCTAGTAGTTCAAACGATGATTCATATGGAAGAGCCTAGCTAGAACAAGGGTGACAGTCCAAACGAATTCAAGGATAATACGACATGAGGAAGCCCGTACGAGGTACGGCAAAGGACTGAACTTATATACATGGAAAGAAACATATGATTTGAGTAACCTATATATGCGATATACTAGGTTGACATGGACCATTACACGACTTTGAGCAAGGGACATTCATGGTTAACACATGACGCGGGTAGGGGTACTAGTACGAGAGGTGCAGAGCAAATATACATGTTAGGACTAAGAAGAATATACATAATAGATACCGTGGGATGTTAGACGGGGTAGATACCTTGGGATAATGTACTCGATAGAAATCTGACGATGTGATACCTTGACTTATCATGACACCGTAGTTTATCATGATACCTTAGTTTACTTTGCCACAGTAGTTCAACCGGCTACCCTGGTTTATCTATCTTGTAGTTATCCTTATGTTTACTTTCAGTTTATGCATGTCATGTTACCTTTACCTGTTTTTATACTGGAAGTAGATAGGACTTACTCAGTCTTTTTGACTGACCCGTTTTGTTTCGCCTCTTTTCTTCCGTTTCCCCCCCTCCAGGTTACAGGGAGGAAACAATGCTGTTTAGTTCGGACTTCTTCTGCTTGAAGGTCATCATGGATGGCTTGGACTTTTCTTGGCTATGGCTACTTTACTGTTTTTACTTGGGGAATAATTTATGAAAATGTCTTTATGCTTCTTTACTATTGCAAGACAGGTTTTGATGTACTCTGATGTAAAAGGCTTTAGACATTATTTACTCATGTTATGAAAGTTTGATTTTACTTCCGCTATTCTATATGTTCTGTCTTGTGATATTTCTGTGCATGTTTACCAATAATGCCCCTCTAAAGCTAGTGCATTCCTTTGCGAGTGACCCTAGCGGAGGCGGGGTGTTACATTTGGTATCAGAGCAGAAGGTTACCAGACTGGGCAAAAGTTTTTAAAGACCCTCTGAAAACTATTTGAAAATCGTTTACAAAGAAGCATTTTTCAAGAAAATTTTCTTTTAAAAGAAAAAGGCTATTCCCCAAAGGCCATTAGCACTATCCTTGTTTCCTTAATTGAGTCTCTTTTCCTTTCTTTCCTCCATCTGTAGTCACAGTAGTTTTAACTGCGACTAGTCTTTTCTACCTACGAAAGTGCTTTCCATACATGGAGGTGGTTCTCGAGAGACCAGTGACCGCGTTATAAGAAAGGATCGTGAGAAAGAAGGATAAAGGATACGAGCTTAAGGATGAGCAACTTGTTGGTATGGCTTAGTCCTCAAAGGAGGGAGAAAGATGAACAATGAAACCCATGACGAGAGAGTACCTTTGGCATGGTAAAACGGGGCGGATAGTTAAGTATTATGGGACAAGGACAAGATCATCGGGAGGGCAGTAGTATGCTCTCATTTCTAGAGTACCTCGGAAGGAGGGTAACGATCTTGTCAAAGGTTTAGCTTTTCTTCTCTATCATCCCGTTAGGACTTCGTTGTTCGTATCATTTAAGTATGCTTCGGTAGTTGAGTCTCTGCACCTTAAGTACTAGCGTAATAGAGGATCCCATTTTTGTCTCAAAGTCCGATTGGAGAATCAGTCCATTTATACATGACTTGTTTGGATTTGGGAATGTCTATGCCAAGTGTTGAATTTGGAAATAATGCTTATGTTTATAAGCTATGGCTGGATTCTAGGGATGAAGTGGTTATCCAGTAGGGGGTGCCACTCTCGGTTTTGATAGGAGGGTAGTTAGACCTTTTGACTAGCCTTGGTAATGCCCTCGAAGTATCGGGTAACCTTTTTGAGGTTCTGTCATGACTAGTTACTTAGAATCCCTTGATGCCTTTATTGGAAATTTGAAGCCCGATCGAGTGGTGTTCGCCAATTAGACGGATGGTTTACTTCATTTATGCATGGGTTATAAAGATCAGCCTAGTAAGTGCGCATGATAACCTGATTGACATCTGTTTACTTTCAAGAGAAAGTTTTTCTACGTGGAATACCTTATGGTACAAGGTCCAGGATTCACTAGTGAATTTTGGAGGGCTCGCAGGGAATAATGTGTACGCAGTCCTGTTTGCGCCAAGTATTCTAGAAGGAGAATAAGTGCAAGTGGAACGAGAGGCGACGAGGAAATGAGTTCCAACTCATGTTATGGAAACAGGAAATAAGAAGCTGCGAAATCGTGAAGAAAAAGGGGCGGTCAAGGCACAATGGAACTAAGCTCAAGGTAATGCGACTCAGGAGACTGAAGACTAAATGCGTGCATGATACCTCTTTTGGGAATATATCCTCGATCCCTGTTTTCTGTTGAGCTTGCTTATAGGCTATCTTTTATGGATATTCCCCCGGTCCTGTTTCTGTTACAAACCCCGTAAGGAGTTTGTTTTGTTTATCTTCTCGATCTTATTTTGGGAACCTTAGGTAGAACGCTATGGATGTAAACATGTATTTGAAACATGTTATGGTTGATATGGTTGCAAATGGTTGCAAGTGGTTGCTCGTGGATGCGCGAATTTACATTAGATATTAGCTCGACTCGGTCACATTTCATATTGCATATGCACGAGTATTTATACTTGTTTATGGATGAAATTGAATGTGTTACCATGTGGACGTTGCATATGGATGAATGTTTGTGCATGCATATAGTATCTATATGGCTAGGACTATTTGCATACATGTTGGATTCATGGCACTATACATATTTTTGCATTAGAAAGATTATCCAGGCCTGATCATTAGCATTAGCTAAGGAACATGTACACACACATTTTGCATGTATTCATACAGCATTAGAAATCATCTAAGGACAATGGTTGCTTGTGGATGATGTTTTGAGTATATGGATGATGGATGGTAGGATATGTTCTTCCTAACTTGGAGATTTCGGGGACGAAATCCTAAAAGGTGGGGAGAATGTAACAACCCGTATTTTTCGATAACATGTTAAAACGAGAATCAAGGCAGAATTTAATTTTAAATTCTGAATCAAGTAAAACGGGCTATGCCATTGCGTTCGTCTCGGAAAAATACGCGAAATAGAGTCCGAGTTTTCGAAAATCGGAGTCCGTATGACCCGGTTAAGGCCCAAAGAAGTTTTCGGGAAATTTGAATTTCGAAACATGCAGAAATGGGGGCCAGGCGGGAAAATTCCCGCCCAGACAAGTCGACAGGCATGTCGACAGGCATGTCGACAGGGCTGTCGACTTGCCCTGTCGGCTGATTTTGATCTGGTGCACCTATTTTCTATCTTGGCTAGGTTTTTGGGCCTGGTTTGAAATCTGACGGTTCAGGTTGGTCCTAGGGTTAATCTAAAGGCCTAAAACTATCCTAATCTCTATAAAAAGACCCTAAACCTACCCCTAAACCCTCATTATTCACTCTTGTAACTAAACTATGGCCAAATTTCTACTCTCATGGCCTCCATCTCCAATCCCTAGAGCCTATGCACTCAAATCAAGTTCAAATCAAAAGGTGCAAGCTTGCTACACCAAATCAAGGCCAAATCAACATTGCTATGCGAGTTCCATGACGATTCTTCTACAAAGGAGGCAACTTTCTTAGCCAAGATGATTCATGCTCCTTTCCCTAGGCCTAACTAAGTAAGTTCTAGCTACTTTTAGATGGAAACGGTAGTTTTGATAATGCCATGGGATAAAATGAGGCTAAACATGATTATGCGAACTTATATGAACCTTACCATGCCTCTTGTGTTCATGTTTATGATTTTAGGCCATGTGAGTAACTTAATCATGCCTCTCATGCTATGCATAACCTAGTTTATCTTGCAAGTTTGGATCTTTATGCATGAAATGCTAGCATGAACCTTTAGGAACCACTTTACTTGTGAAACATTGGCTAAGACAAGATTTTGGGGCTTATGCATGTTTATGAACCCAAACCCCTTATGCTAACATGCAAGTTTGTGGCCAAATCCTTTATGAGATTATGCATGCTCGTGGCCAATTCCCCCCTTTTAAGTTGTGCATGTTTATGGCCAAACCCTTTTTGATAATATGCATGTTTGTGGCCGAATTCCCTTGTGACATTTTGTGTGTTTGTGGCCAAAACCCTTTTTATGACACTATGCATGTTCGAGGCCAATTCGTAGTCATAGTATTCCTACTATGTTGACTCGTCTATACTTACGTTGGAAACACGTTTTGGGGTTGGGTTAGACGAGCGTGAATATACATGAGAAACTTAACTTGAAGTTCCATGAAATATGATGTGAAACATGATTTGGGTTAAATGGGTATAACATGACAACATGTAACATTGAATATAGCATGTAAGTTAACATGTAAGTATGCATAAAAACATGAGCTTGGGAATTTACCTATTAAGTTAGGTCTACCCTTTGGGAATTTACCTATTAAGTTAGGTCTACCCAAATGCTTGAAAACTTGTAACATGTTTTGGAAACATGATGAACTTAGATAATATAAGTATGGCCAACTCGAGGTTGGGTTGAGTTTGCAACGTAAAACTACCCGGAACCGACCGGCCTAACTAGTAGTTGCAAACAATAGGACCCAATGTGAGAAGTTGGTCATGTCGCGCTTAAGACCCGAGGTTAGACAAGGTTGTGGTGTAAATCTACCCGGACCCGCCCGGCTTAACTAGTAACCACAACAAGGTCTAATGTGAGAGGTTGAGGGTGCATTAATTAAATTAATGCCACATAATAGGGTTAAGTTAATTTGATTAATGAGGCTTAACCAAATATGATATGGACAAATGGGTTAAGTAATTTGATTAGGCTAATGATACTTAACAAAACATGTTAAGCTTGGGTAGGTTAAGTAACTTGATTTGCCTAATGACACTTGACCATTTTTATAC
Source organism: Allium sativum (assembly GCA_030737875.1). Taxonomy (NCBI): domain Eukaryota; kingdom Viridiplantae; phylum Streptophyta; class Magnoliopsida; order Asparagales; family Amaryllidaceae; genus Allium; species Allium sativum. The sequence continues at coordinate 1,052,939,097 of CM060924.1, forward strand.
GACTAGTGGACGGGATTAAGTTAACCAACACTTAATCAATCCAACACGATAACGTGATAAGGTTAAGTAAATTTTCTTAATGACACTTAACCGTATAATACAGTTAATGGATGGGGTTAAGATTAGGCTTAACTAATCTAAACATGGTAATCGGATGGGGTTAAGTTAGCCTAGACTTAATTAATCCCACTTGGTAATTTAATGGGGTTAAGTTAAACACTTAACTAATTTAACACGATGATTTGATGAGGTTAAGTGACCTATACTTAACCAATCTAAATCGTTAATTTGATGAGGTTAAGTTAATCTATACTTAACCAATCTAACGTGAAAACATGATAAGGCTAAGTCACGAATCACTTGAATACGCTTGACCGATTTGACTCGGTAATTTGACAAGGTCAAGTTAATTTATATAATTAACCAATCTAAAATGATAATTAGACGAGGTTAAGTTATGGATTGCTTAATATACTTAGCCAACTTGACACATGGTTTGTAGGGTTAAGTCTTGGACTTGGATACTTAGCCAATTTTGACATGGTTTGTAGACGGGCTAAGTTATGAACTTAAGTGACACTTAACCCATTAGATAAACCCTAATTCGGAGGATTAGGTAAATAACCATAGTTAACAAGGGTAATGGAAATAAGGATAAGTGGTAAACCTTAGTTAAGGGAAACTAAGTAATAATTCTTAGTCAAGGAAATCTGGACCACTTCTTAGATAGATGAGTAACCCGATACGGTAGGTCATCGTTTAAGTATACGCGTAGGAGCAGGCTATCTGATTTAGATAAAGGCTCCAGCGAACTGGATAACGAAGCAGCGGCTTCGGGGAACGTGAGGATATTCTTGGTATCCCTCTGTGAGGTCGCAGATGATCATCCTGGGCTCACAAGAGGTTGAGGTCTGCGGTAGAAGAACCAAGAATATGCCTTGGTTGCTATGCGAGCGACCTAAAGACTGGGGTGGATAGCAGTGAGTCGACGGATACATAAGGTGCCCTAGATAGCAAGTTCGTCGATCATCTACCATCTTGAGTCAAGCGTGTACGTACGGAAAGGCAGGGAACACCCAACAGACCATAATTGCTATCTAATTATGGGTGAGGTAGGCCGTAGGATGTGGGCTGGCCGGAGTGTAGTTCTCATGCAAGATTTTCTCTTGTGTTGCCTTTCACTAGTTGAGGGAGGGGTCTCGTGGGACCATAGCCACGTGTAGAAAAGCAGACCTTAGTATCTGCATCGGCAGATAAATCTAAAGCTCCCGACCGAGTCCTGTATTTCTTGTTTTGCCCTGTGACAGGACTCGGATGGCACGATGTGATACATGTGCATACAGTTATAGAAAAACGATTCACGATGAATGCGTGGGAAAAAGGGCGCAGTTGAGGGTTAGCGTAATCCCTAATGGCCTAGGTGGTTTAACCCAAAACCGAAATACGAAAGCGTGCAATAGGTAAGTGTAATCCCTAGTGGTGCTAGGTGGCGTAAGTCCTAGTAGTTCAAACGATGATTCATATGGAAGAGCCTAGCTAGAACAAGGGTGACAGTCCAAACGAATTCAAGGATAATACGACATGAGGAAGCCCGTACGAGGTACGGCAAAGGACTGAACTTATATACATGGAAAGAAACATATGATTTGAGTAACCTATATATGCGATATACTAGGTTGACATGGACCATTACACGACTTTGAGCAAGGGACATTCATGGTTAACACATGACGCGGGTAGGGGTACTAGTACGAGAGGTGCAGAGCAAATATACATGTTAGGACTAAGAAGAATATACATAATAGATACCGTGGGATGTTAGACGGGGTAGATACCTTGGGATAATGTACTCGATAGAAATCTGACGATGTGATACCTTGACTTATCATGACACCGTAGTTTATCATGATACCTTAGTTTACTTTGCCACAGTAGTTCAACCGGCTACCCTGGTTTATCTATCTTGTAGTTATCCTTATGTTTACTTTCAGTTTATGCATGTCATGTTACCTTTACCTGTTTTTATACTGGAAGTAGATAGGACTTACTCAGTCTTTTTGACTGACCCGTTTTGTTTCGCCTCTTTTCTTCCGTTTCCCCCCCTCCCCCCCCCCCCTCCAGGTTACAGGGAGGAAACAATGCTGTTTAGTTCGGACTTCTTCTGCTTGAAGGTCATCATGGATGGCTTGGACTTTTCTTGGCTATGGCTACTTTACTGTTTTTACTTGGGGAATAATTTATGAAAATGTCTTTATGCTTCTTTACTATTGCAAGACAGGTTTTGATGTACTCTGATGTAAAAGGCTTTAGACCTTATTTACTCATGTTATGAAAGTTTGATTTTACTTCCGCTATTCTATATGTTCTGTCTTGTGATATTTCTGTGCATGTTTACCAATAATGCCCCTCTAAAGCTAGTGCATTCCTTTGCGAGTGACCCTAGCGGAGGCGGGGTGTTACAGCAGCATTGTTCAAGACATATACATGAAGCAAGGTTCAAACAAGCTGTCTTAAACATACATGAATGGAGCAATGGATGAAAGACATTTTTTTAACTTTCCAGAAATGAGAATATAGCAAGAGATTTTCAAGGCATGTTATTAATCGAAATTAATGCAGATTTTAATCAAAGCATTCAATTCTTTTCGACAATTCAGTGCTCGTAAGTTTTGGCAAAGGAAAATGTAAAGGAGCCACATTTCCAATTATTTGATTTCCAGTAAATCAGAATCAGTTTTGGCAAGCAATAAAATCATGCGTGGATTTAAATCAAGCTACGGTTTCGGCAATAACGTTTTTGGCAAGACATTCAATTTGTTTTCTGGACAAATTTAGTTCAAAATTCATAAAAATCAATTCCCAATTCCTTCCCAAAAATCAACAGTCATGTTTCTCAAAAATGGCAATTTATCAATCAAAGATTTCACGCAAGGGACAAGTAGTTTTTGAGGAATCTTTATAGTCCAAAATTTATCAATGGATCAAGCCAACAATTCACGCTGATTTTTTCAAAGCTGAGAATTACAAAACCAAAAAGGGAAAGCAAGCAAAAATCAGATCGGGCCATTCAAGTGAAATCAGAGGTTACTGGGGTTTCTATTTTACCCTATATTACATCACCATTTTATCAATGGCCATAATCGAAAACAAAACTCGCAATTTTAAAGAGAACAAATCAAACTCAGAAATGCTCACATAGATTTCGATCAAGAGGAAGAATAACCCCAAAAGTCGAAGCATCATAGAGCCAAACAGTTTCGAGCATCAAAGAGAAATACAATTCCAAAGACAACCGATTGAATTTGAGGATTTAAGATAACCCTAGCCATCGCCATTTTTTTCAGAGGCTAAAGAGGATGGGACAAATGAAAAAGGGTGCAACCCAATCAAAAGTGGCAGGCCTATTTTCTAAGGGAGAAGGGCTTTCTTTTTAATTTGTTTTATCTCCTTTTAATTCTAGGGTTTTAGATTTATTTTTGTTGTTGTTTTTTTAATTTGAGTTGTAAATGATCAAACAGTTTTTCTAGTGTCTATAAAAAACTAGGGGAATCAGTCAGGGTGTTGACTGATAGTTGCTAGAGCCTGTAAAATCTAGGTTACTAGTTATAGGGTCGTAATAAGGGGAAATCTGATCGAGGGGATATTGGTCAGTCTAGGGTTTTGAGCGTAGGATTAGAATAGAAGTGAGGGGTTCGCGAGTTTACGTGGTCTTGTATGCGGGATCTGTTTTATTACCTAGTAGAAACCTTAGGAATGCAGTAGTAGGCAGGATTTTGCCGAGGCTGGGTATATCTTGTGTTATTTACTTTTCTGCATTTCTATTTCTGCTATTCTCTGTGATCTGTTTATTATTTGAATATCTCGTAATTGTTTAACTCAGCGAAAAATTATAATAAACCCTATTCACCCCCCCCCATCTAAGGTTAATCTAGATCCAACAAGTGGTATCAGAACTGGTTTAAGGTAACAACATGATAGAGGGTTCTCGCTGTATGATCATGTGGCGAAGTTTGACTGTTGCCCCTACATGCCCGTGGGTGGTTGTCCGTGTCGAGAGGCAGGACGTGAAACCAGTGTCTAAGGGATCTTTGGTGGCCATCCGGTTGCTTAAAATCCTTCGTAAATAGAGACACCATTTGGTATTAGAGCAGGTATCTCTTTAATTCTAGTCATGGGTAACCCTTGTTGTCAGTCCATAGAGAGTCAGTCCAATCGTATTCCATCTATTTTTAATGGCATAGATTTTTTAAATTAGAAATTAGAAATGAAATCTTATTTAAAATATGTTGATATTAAATGTTGGAATAGTATTTTAAATGGGTATGATATTGTAAATAGGAATGATATTGAATTTAATTCTCGTGCTATTCATATTCTATATTCTTATTAGATGATGTACAGTATAGCTTATCTCCCATTATTTGACTACGCAGGAAATCTAGAAAACTTTCAATGCGTTGTATGGAAAATCTGACAACAGCTCAAATCCTCAAAATGTCAACGCAGCTTCAGATTTTTGCTTAACCGGATTTACAAATGAGAATTCAGATGGATCAATCGATGGAGATTCAACAGATAATGAGACAGAAAATTTCTCATACGAAGATTTAGTTTACATGTGTGCTGATTTAACTAAAGCTGTTGATAAACTCCAACTGAAAAACAAAACTCTGAAATATAAAAATCTTGAGCTGATCAGCAAAAATAACCGTTTGGAATTAAAACTTGAAAACATCAGGAAATTTGAAAATTCTGATTGCAAAAATTGTTCGAAATTGAAAATCGATCTCGCTGATCTCAATAAAAATATTCAAATGCTTGAAAATGAAATACTAATCCTAAAAGAGAACGAGATTGAGTTATTAAGTTCGAATATTTTTTTGCAAAAGGAATTTGAAAATTTTAAGACTACCAAAAATTCCAAACATGAAATTTTTGAAAAAGATAGCTTGTTGAAAACTGAACCTGTTTTGAAAGAGCTTGAAAACGAGATTGAAAAATTCAAAAATTCTGAGAAACAACAATTTGAAAAACAAATTCAGTTTGAATCTGGGATTTTTGAATCGAAAACCAAAATCAAATTGCTTGAAAGCGAAAACTTGGTTTTGAAACAAAATGATACTGAAAGGAGAAAGATCAGCATTAATCGTTGTTCAAATCTGATAAAAGAAAATTCTGATCTTAAATCCAAAATCAATGATCTTGAATTGAGTTTAAAACATTTTTCAACAGGAGAAAAATCTTTGAATATGTTGTTGAAAAATCAACTTTCTCCAGGAAATATGAATGGTCTTGGTTTTGGAAAAACAAATGGTTTTGGAAAACAGAATTCTGATAATTTTAAAAATCCCTCAAGTCACTTTGGAAATGTTTGCTTTGAAAATTTAATCTCTGAAAATTTCAAAGGATTTTTAAATCGTAATCGGGATGAGAATCTGTTTTATAACAATTATTTGTACATTCTTGGATCCCAAAAGGAAATAAAACGTGTTTTGTTAAATTCAAATAGTTTTGGGTTCCGAAGGGCACTAAGATAGATTCAAATGGATTGTTGTACAAACAGGTTTGGGTATCGAAAGTTCGACATACAATTGTGAGTGGTTTACAAATTTTGTTAGACCACTTGATCCTATCAACTGTTAGGTACCGAAGGTAGCTAAGGAACAACTTTGCAAATGAGAATTAAATTTGAGCTGCTCCACTGATCCTTAGCCAAGCGTCATGAGTCGGAGATCCACGACATCTTCTGAAAATCAAGTATGATCTCTAGAATTATCTTCGTAAATATTCTTTATTTTTATTTTGATCCTTCTTCTACCCTTTCTGTTTTTTGATTTGACACTGCCATATTCTTATTAGTCTGTATTTCTTAAACTTCTAGTTGCAGAATTCATGATTTTTTAGAAATTTGCTTCATTTGTATAAAACTCTAATGTTTCAATCATTTCCAGATCTTGAATTAAAATTTGTAAATATCTGCAATTGTTTTGAAGATTATTTTTTGTTTTCTGAATTTATAACAGTGTTGATGTATTCTTGTCATATCTTGAACACTGTTAGTTTAAATTCTAAAATTTTGAAGATCTGAGTATTTAATGGAATTTCACACACCTCTGTTGTTCTTGAGTTTCTTCTAATTTAGTTTAGAAAAGCTTGAAATATTATACTCATTACAACACATTACTACTTCTCAGTCGTGATAATTTCATTGATTTTCAGATTGGCTTGGATATTTTGATCTGTCCCGATTCATTGGTTACACCTTGATATTTACTGTTATTTATGACCATGTGGTTTAGTTTATTTAAGACCATTTGAAATTTCTGATATTTTGAATCTCACATACCTCTCAGATCTGAAATTATTAATCCTATGTGATTGATTCATTGTATCTCAAGAATTACATTTATTTCAAGTGATTTTGAATAAACCACTATTTTTGGATCATGAATTATCTTTCAAACTTGATGTAAATATTCTGAAAAATTCTTTGGCTTATCAGAAATAATTTTGAAAAATTCTTTGAAAATTCGGTCTTGAAACTCAGTGTTATTTCATGATTTTTTTTTTAATATTTGTTTGTTTAAAATCATTTAAAATTATTGATTTCTTGAATCTCACACACATCGTGAATTTAAAATTTAATTTGGTGTGACTGATTCATTGAATCTCGATCTTTTCATATCCCTTCAAATGATTTAAAATATATCATTTATTTAATCATTGGATCATGAACCATTCTTTGATTGTTTGAAATTTCTTTGAAACATCTCCTTGACAAGTCTGCTTTGAAAATGATTTTTGTGCTGCTCAGATATTCTTGGAAATTGCTTATTTATGATCTGTTTGCTGCTCTGATACTGTTTTTCGAATAACTGCTTTTTCTTGCCTGCAGCTCTGATAAATATGCCAAATTTGTTAATTTTGTCTGGTTGGGCTTTCTGATTAAAATTTGTTAATAAGGATACCAATTGGTATCCGGTGTGCTGATTTTTTTTTTTTTGTAAATATTTTTTTTTTCTCTTGTCTTGTATAGATCTCCATATCCCTCTTGTAATTGTTTTTCAATTCTAAAATTATTTATTGATTATTCATTCAGAAATTGAAATCAATATCCAAATTGAACTGTATTTATAATTCATCAAAATTATTATCAGATTTTGAAATTGTGATGAATTGTGATTGCAGTATATTTTACAATGAGAGGATATTTTATTTAGATTTTCATGATGGTTGAATATTTATTATAATATCTTTGAATTGGAGATTATTTCACGACCATCTTCTTTATCTACCATTATTCTGTCACTCATCATGTCTTTTATATTAATGTGGAGAGTATAATATTATTCAAAAAATCTTCTTGAATAAACAGTGGAAATATTTGTGATAGAATTTGGACTATGTTATTATTCATAATTTTTGATAATTAAAAATTTTCAATAGTCCCGGTACAGTCGAGCATATTTCATAATATAATTAATTTAGAAATTTATTTCACAGACCATTTCTGTACCTACTGCATTTCTATCATCCATTTTTGGTTTTATATACCGAGGAGTTTTTCATTTTGAAACTGAAAATAATAAATATATGATTAATACATAAGTGTTTCTCTAACCTCATTTAAAAATCCAAGCTTTGGTCATGCATTGTTATGAGACAACTTATAATTTAAGCTGTGACTGACCTCATTTAAAAATCCAAGCTCTGGTTATGCGTGGTCAGTGTGCTCTTAAATAAAATAAAAAGAAAAAAGAAATAATGCTCTATAAATTAAAATTAATATGAAGTTCTCTTTGGTGTTTAAAAATCAGCCTATCAATCCATCTTTCTAATATGTGAAATGTTTTGAAATCTTATGAAGTATTATGATTTGTTGATTGATAGCTATTTGGATTTGAGATTATACGATGTTGTCACTTAAATTGAATTATTAATTATAGTCCAAATTCATCACCATTTTTGTGTTCAATTTTTAAAAAAAAAATTGGAAAATAATTGGAAATATATGTTTTTTTAAACTCTCTCCATAATATATAAAATTCATCGTAAATCCATCATTTTCTACAATGTGAAATATGCCACTAGTTCTCAGAATATTATGATTTTTGTTTGGCTGGTTGAGATTTATGATGACTGTTTCTTCCTTTTAAGCTGAAATTTTATTTTTAGTCATTTTTCATCTACATTTTAAGTTCTGTATCCTTTTGATGATAACAAAGGGGGGAGAATGGGTTGAGATTTTGAATTATGAGTGAATATTTTATAAATATTTTTACTTTTAAAATACCAATGGGTTGAGATTTTGATTTATGAGTGAATATTTTATAAATATTTTTAATTTTGAATATTCATTCAATTTTCGTTTTTCACTCATGCCAAGTTATAGGGGGAGTTTCTGTTGTAGGGGGAGCAAATAAATAGGGGGAGTTCAGTATTCAATGTAAAACACATTTATTGTGCTCAAAATCTTTTATTTGTTTGTCATCATCAAAAGGGGGAGATTGTTGTATATAATGGTGTTGTATACATAATTATATGATTTTTGTTTGATGATGACAACCAAATATATTTGTTATAAATGTGTTTGTTACTGTACTGTTCTATATATACACAGGAATATAATATTTATATTTAAATAGAATACGACTGTACAGACATTCATATATTCATACAGTATTTTATTTAAATTAAATATTATATTTCAAACAGTACAACTATTTATAACTCCACTATTTAAACACTTCACATGAAATTATACTTGTATATAAACTGAATACGATAGACAAATTCGTTTGAACATAATAAAATAATATTTTATTTCAAACAAAACTTGTTTATTACGAATATCAGTACAATTCTCTCTACAACACTCATATAGTCACTTTGTCCATACAAATCATATACGTATACTTTTTGACTTTCATATACAGACATATTTACTGACAGTGCTTCATTCACTGTCTTCAGTCTTCTGTCTTCACAGCTCTTTGTCAGTCCAGTCATCATCTATTTACCTGTCACAATGAAACACACACACGGTACATTGCATTAGAAACAAAACTAAATATATGTGAATATAAATTTTATTTGCCTCAGATTTCTAGTGTGTTTCTCATCATTTTTTTGACTCGATATGATTATCCATCCGATTGTGTCTTGACAGCTTGTGATATTCACAGTGATACACTGTAAATACCACAAGGCAGACAACATATATGTATATATATATCAATGCTGGGATAGGGAAACTCAATACTGAATGGCTGCATATACACACGCGTATATATATACACGTGTGCACTGCCTCGCCAATCAGTGTGCAACTGAGGTGCAGCCGCGTGGACTAACTCGACTCAGTGCACATGAAAACAACAAAGTCATCACAAGCTCAAACATGGTTGAAAACAAAGCAGCAGTGGTCGATTATGACATCATTCAAATCTAATTGCCGAGCATGCAAAAACTAGTGTCCAAAGCAAGGTGTTTCAAGTGTACTCAAAGTAAACACAAGCATGTGAACAAGTCAAAAGTACAAGATTCAGATCAGTTCATATACAGGTGTGGCCCAAAATTCAAACTGGTCAAGACAGTGAACACACTCAAGACTACCAGCTCAGCAAGGTCGGGTTTAACATAAGTAATGCTACTATGTCATGTACAGTAGCATATACAATGGAGTAAATCAGTAAACAGGTCAAGCAGGAATGTCATGTGTGGATCAACAAGCAGCCCATGTAAACAAAGCTACAAACAACATGATAGTTTTTCAGTTTTTAATCATGATCAAGCACAGCTAAGGATATATACACATGCATATGCACAAGTTCTTAAATGCAAAAAGCAGTCCTGTATGTAAACTGGAAATAGATTGGTGAATGGTATACTGCATATACACAAGTGAAACAGTGGCAGAACAAGTTGGACACAGCAAAACCATTCAAGAATGCAGTAGCATATATGTGTAGTTCAAGTGTGTGCTTGTCTCATGCAAAGTGACAAAGCATGTTCATTTTTTCTAAAATGGTCGAGCATTTTCTTTTTCATGTTACAAGGTGGAACAACAAAAAGGACTCAATCATGAGAAAACCAGATTTCTTACATAAGAGCAGCATATACATGGGACAATAATACAAGTCAACTGCACTATGGTGGACATGGTGAGATGCCAAGGCAGATCAGATAACAAAGCAGATCGACACAAGTAATAAATCATATTTCAAGAAAGTGCAGCAAATTCAAATGGAGCAGTATGGTTCAAGACATATACATGAAGCAAGGTTCAAACAAGCTGTCTCAAACATACATGAACGGAGCAATGGATGAAAGACAGTTTTTTTTTACTTTCCAGAAATGAGAATATAGCAAGAGATTTTCAAGGCATGTTTATAATTGAAATCAAAGCAGATTTTACTTAAAGCATTCAATTCTTTTCAACAAATCAATGCTCGCAGGTTTTGGCAGGGGAAAATGCAATGGAGCCACATTTCCAATTATTTGATATCCAGTAAATCAGAATCAATTTTGGCAAGCAATAAAATCATGCATAGATTTAAATTAAGCTATGGTTTTGGCAATAACATTTTTGGCAAGGCATTCAATTTGTTTTCTGGGCAAATTTATTTCGAAATTCACAGAAATCAATTCTCAATTCCTTCCCAAAAATCAACAGTCATGTTTCTCAAAAATGGCAATTTATCAATCAATGATTTCACGCAAGGGACAAGTAGTTTTTGAAGAATCTTTATAGTCCAAAATTTATCAAGGGATCAAGCCAACAATTCACGCTAATTTTTTCAAAGCTGAGAATTACAAAACCAAAAAGGGAAAGCAAGCAAAAATTAGATCGGCCCATTCATGTGAAATCATAGGTTACTGGGGTTTCTATTTTACCCTATATTACATCACCATTTCATCACTGGCCATTATCGAAAACAAAACTCACAATTTTAAAGAGCACATATCAAACTCAGAAATACTCACATAGGTTTCGATCAAAGAGGAAGAACAACCCCAAAAATCGAAGCATCATAGAGCCAAACAGTTTCGAGCACCAAAGAGAAATACAATTCCAGAGACAACCAATTGAATTTGGGGATTTAAGATAACCCTTGCCGCTGCCATTTTTTTTCAGAGACTAAAGGGTCGCACTTGTGAAGCGAGCCCTTATAAAAATACAAGGGCGCACTTGGCAAGTGCGCCCTTGCACAAGCGAAAAAAATGAGCTTCAAATATTTGAAACAGACACAGATGCATATATGGATTTCAGCTCATTTCTTCAGAGGAGTCCACCTATAAATAGGCCATGGCTTCCACCATCAAGGGGATCGACTCCTGGCCACAACGAAGTGCTGCTGAATTCTTTCGTCCACCATTCCTTAGCATTTCAACCATCATTATCATCTCCACTTGAAGATCACACATCCACTTGGCCATGACATCCATTAGGATCATCTAAGTGGAAAAGATATTGAAGATTCTTCTCCATTCTCCTCTCAAACAAAGACATCCTCCTTCACCATCACTTATCCGTCCTTCTCCTCTCAAACAAAGACTCCTCCTTCATCATTACTCATCCGTCCTTTTCCTCTGCGAACTCCGCCCTTCCTCTATTGAATTCTATGAATTCAAGCAAGATTTGTATGAGAGAGTGAAAACATGATGAAAAAATGAGAAGATGTATGAACAAAGAGAGTTTGCATGCTTTGTAATCGTTATCAAGATAATGCAAATTACCTTCACAGTGGATCGCTAATAACATGCGAAGAGGAGGAAGAAGCAGAAACGACTCTTAGATTGTAAAAATCTTCTTCTACTCTCAGTAGTATTGGATGAGGTAATTGTGGATCGCTGCTGCTTCTAACATGAGATGATTTGTGATGGTGTATTAAACCGAAGCCTGTCATTTTTTTATTGCTATCCTTCAATTTTTTCAAGGAAAGTGAGGATGTGATTTCTTTGCCTTGAGAGCTCAGTATTTATACATGAAGCTGCCATCTGTATTATATATTTTGCAGATGAGATCACAAGTGATGACTTAAATGTACAAAATGTAGATCTTTGCCAGCAGTATTTCAGATTCTTGCTGGCTTTAAGCTGTTACTTGGAAAGTCAGAGAAGACTAGCTGGACACAGTAGGTGCATAAGTATGTATTATGTGCACGGTTGTGCATATTGTATTCTTTTATTATGTTGTAGCCGGGTTGTTGTAAAACTGAAAATAACGCAAGCGTGGGGATGTTGTTAATGAAGAATTGTAGGACCTCATTTAAGAAATCAGTGTGTTGTCGCTGACCTACCGACCCTTGTGTCTTTGTTTTGCAAGCTCTTCTGTGGGCTGTTGGAGTCTAACTTCTCTTTTATTAAGCCATTGATTTGATAGTGTTCGCCTGTGTCTAATGTTGCATGCAGGCCCGGTCCTATGCCATTTTGGACCGTGGGCGAACATGGTTTGAAAAGGAAGAAAGTTATTTTGAGCCCTTGAGGAACCAGGCACATAGGGGAACAAAATTGTCACTGCCATGGTTTGATCCCCTCACCTATTAATAAAGGAGCACATATCATACCACCTGACCACATCTTCATTTGTTATGTTTAATGATGCTCAGCTTCTTCTTTTATATCTGGTAATGGAACATAAAAAAAGTGCCTTTCCAACAAATTGGGTCCTGGGCCGTCGCCCAGATAGCCCGGGCCCAGGGCCGGCCCTGGTTGCATGTGAACAGAAGCCTTTGTGAAGTTTCTTTATGTTTGGATTTATGGTATTTAGGACGTCACTTATTCCATATCACTTATTTTCTTTTTGTACTCTTAGTTGACTTTTTTGGTAGTTCGTTGTTTCATCAATACAGGTTTTGATATTGGAAATAACAATATCATGTCGACCGAGAACATATTGTGAATGTATTGCATCAATTTTTCTTCAATTACAGTAAAATGATAAATGAAATTACTTTTTAACTCTTGTGTTTTTTTCTTACGTCTAATGATTTCGACCAACTGTCCAAAAAGCTTACTGTCCAATACATACTTTCTTATGTTTCCCTTAATGAGGCATTTGACTAGGCTTATATGTATCAAAGATTTAATATAAACATATGTATTAGTTTTTTCTTTTGCTGATTTAGCACTACGTATGCAAATAATTTTGTAGAGATTCATAAAGATAGAGTAATTAGTTAGGACATGGGACGCTCGCATGTTAGATCGATCAATCCTCATTAACTGCATACTTAGTGAATTGAATCCAATTACAATAAAAGAAATATAGAAGACGGCTAAGTGAATGTTTAATATTATAAATTTGATTAAAAAACTAATAATATATGGTTAATATCTAAAGTTTTAAGTTATTAAATACATTAAGAAAGTATTTTACAAAATATTGATGTGATTGGATGCTCCTAAAACAAAGATATCTTCCAATCCACCATTATGTTTAAAATAAATAATTCAATATATAACAAGCATGAAATCTGCTTACTTTCTATCAGAGCCGGCCCTAAGTAATTGATGCCCCAGCCCAATAGTTATGTTGAGCAAAAAAATTGCAAAACAGAGGAAAATTTCTGCAAAATACTTCTACCATACATTATAACGCTTGCAACAGGATTTGAGCCCAGCTCATTTCACTACATACAACAAGCTTACCATTGAGCCAACCTTCCCAATTTTTGCTAGCACTAATAAGTATCCACATTCTTATATTCTAACATAATTAAACTAAAATACTAGATCACGTTGCCCCGATAACATGCATGATAAAAATCACCAATGCACATTGGCTTACCGGTTATAATCGTGGGTATACTGCTTACCCATACCTCCTTGTGCCTTATCCCATGCCCTCCCCCTTCAAGACCGTGGACCCCATCCTAGACCAATCCCTTCCTTGAGCCAAAAATCCCTCTTTTACCCCTTAAAATACTTAATAATCAAAGATTTTTCTTCCTAAGTGCCAAACAAAAATATATATGCCTATTGAAAATATATTTATATAGTATATTTGGTTCGTAGCGAAATCCGGGTGAAAATGGTGTCCGAAAGGTGATAGCATGGTTCGTAGGTGTTAAAGGTCCTACCTTTTTAAAGATTGAAGGAGTGGATCCCTTGGTGAGAACTACTCACTTACATTTTGATAGATAGTTACCTATTTATGTTGCTAATGATGTTCATAGATTGTTTGTGATGTTAATAGCTTGCTAATGATGTTTGATGTTAGCTAATGATGGTTATATTTGTTATTAATGTGATTTGAGTTGGATTGGGTATTAATGAGTGCCAAAATTGTGAACATTTAGTTTAAATTGTTGCATTTTAGTGTTAAAGATGTGAACACTTAGTCTAAAGTGTTAAAAATGTTGCCTTTAGGTGTAAAGTTGTGAACATTTAGTTTAAAGTGATAAAAAATCGGGCAGGCAGCATGGCTAAGTGGGTCGATCCCATTAGGGTGTATTGTCATCGTTGTTGTATGCTTCAAAACAGTTGTTGATCCCAACTGTTGGTGATAATATATTTGGTACACTCAAAGGAAGTGAGTGGTCGGTAATGTGTGGCCTGAGTTACAAGATATTCTTGTTGAACCCTATGTATTTCACTCTAGAGATATACTATCGAAAGGTGATTCCATACCCTGTTATAATTGGAAATCCATTACCCTATAAGCGCCTCGATTTTGATTTTATACTATGTATGTGGAGGGCGAGATGCAAGCATTTCGCTTGATTGATATTGATTTGACTACACACTATAATAATATCAGATTAGCGCTGATACGAAGAATAATTGGGTTATCATAAGGTAAAAATCATCTATGTTTGTGTGCGGATCTGTCTTGTGATTATCATTTCACTTAAAATGTTTTTATTAAAAAGTTAAACCAAATCGTTTGAGTTTACTCACATCTATCCCTGACAGACCCAGAGTTTATTTTGTTTTTGCTTTATCCTAAACTCTTTGGTGCCCAAATTTGTACGGGCATCCAAGTAGTCAGGATTTTATAGATACACTTGGAGAAACTTGGAGTAGGCCGAGGCTTCAACATTTTATAGATTTTTTATTTCCGTTGTGTTGAAAGTGTTGTACTTTGATAATGATATGTATATACAGTTTCAATTCTTAATTCAAAAGTTATGTTATATAATATATTTTATTCGTTCCGCTGTGAGATTGTGTCTATTCTGATTTGTGATATTGTGAACTTCTTTTCTTCTATTCTACCTTTTCTTTCTTTCCATTTCTCACCCTCTAAGTTCTTTCTATTAACGTTTCGATATTTTCGGTACTTTTAGTTCAGCATGTTATACAGAGAATATATTTATGTCAATTTTCGGGGTCGAAAATATCTCATGTCGTTAGAATTCCACCCACTTTGATAAACAATTTATATATAAAACCTAATTTGATGCCAACAATCCCTAGGTTTCTCAAAAGTAAAACTGAAAATATTTTTATGACTATGTTTGGATAAAGCCCAATATAGCATCGAAACCATCATACCAAATAGAATAACTTAGGTGGCCAACACTCTAAACTATCAAACTATGACCTTTTATTTTAACTATCCGGATATGACAAGATACGTGAAACCCGAAAAGGAATATTGAAACATTATCACAAATAAATTTAACAATAGAGTGCCTTCTTAAAAGCTAATAGTCAATCCAGAGCCGATAGCGCGATCTTCATTAACTGGAGATTTCCAGTAATACTAATTTATTGGATGTCTTGTAATATTACCTTGACTGGGTAACTAATAAAATATGTAGCATCAAAAGAAACATCATATCGAAAAAGTCATCAGAGAGCTCCAACCGCGCTACCTCATTAACAAGAACCTCGTCAAAATTCAAGGGGGTCTGAATAGTTTTAACTTGAAGGCTTTGAATACATCTGTTCTATAAATGGATTTGAAAATTCTTAGATGATGAATTATTAACTTGGGAAGAAATTATCAGTAACTTCACTCCAGACGATAAAAATTAATCTAAAATTCATGTAATAACAAAACTCTCCATCGGAAAAATATCTCCAATATATAACACATTTGAAATAAGGCCCTGATATAATGCTAATTAAATATCGAGGAAAACTCTCGTTTTGGAAAGAGCCTTGAGACTTTTACATCACTTAGAACCACGATTGTTAGACCCAAATGTGGTTCTAACACCCAAACTGATTAGAAACAAGATAAAATAAAACAGAAATAAAAATGAACACACAAGATTTATAGTGGTTCGGCGAAGAAATGCCTACGTCCACTTAGTTCTAACTATATCCAGTAATTTAGTTACAAAGGCAATGTAAGATTCACTCACAACTCACTTTTGTTCACTCAAATGATTAAAACAAGAAATGAAAGATGGTTTGGATTTTCCGGGAGTAAAGGAATTCGGATGATGGAGGTGCTTGGATTCTCAAAAGTGCTGAAAAAAGATCCTTCTCTTTGTCTCCAGATGGGGTATTTATAGGTGTGAATTTGCCTGAGATTCAATCCGGGTCGGAACACGTGTCATCCATCGCACTCTCTTCGGGTTCGGGTGGACTATCAAGCTGACAACACATCAAAGAGACGAACGTTAGGGGTAGGAATTAGTCATATCCGGTCCGGTTCTCCAGGCGATTTCATAGGAGATTTTCCTGGATCGTGGGTGCGGGTCGGAGACGTGTAGGTTGGGGGCTCGGATCGGAATACCCGATCCGAACCGGAGTAGCTTGGACGTCTTTTCTTCTCTAATCATACTCCGCTCCGCTCCAGCGTCGTGGCAAGCAGATGGCTTTCCGGTCCACTTGAGATTTATTGATCTTCCGATCCGATCAGATATGCTTTGCCAATTTATCCAGTAAGAGACATTCGATCCGAACAGAGAATTCCATCCGATCCGAACCGATATGCTGCTATCAATCTGAATTGTGGTGTTTCCTTCCGATCCGAACCGGAGTCTTATAACTTGAAATACTCTTCAACGGTTGGTTTCTTGACTTTGTGTTGCCTAGTTCACAAAGTAGGCTAACATTTTGCCCCCTCAAAGGACGCTTTCGTTGTACAAAGCGTGCTTTGATGTCGTTTAACCAAAATTGTCAAGAGTAATGCACGGATTTCTGTTCGGTTCGGCGTCCGACCCGAACACATTTTCTTCATTTCTGAGCAGATTTGGGAACTTATCTCGCCATGTAATGCTTCTTGCAAGTATGCTCCTCCTTTACTCTCCTTCTCTTCAATTCGAGTCGGATGCTAAATCAACGTGTGAAGTTTCCACTCGGTTCGGATTCCGATCCGAAGCGTATTCGTGGATTTATTTCTTAAACATTGGGCCTTCAGAGAGAGTTGTGCTACTGGGCTTCCACTCCGGTCCGATCGGGCGAGACAAAATAGGGAGACGAGGTGTCAACTCCATTCTTTATATAAACCCATCACCGTCTTCATTTCTTCCTTCTTCGTTTCTATTGCCGCTCGGACCTAAGCATTGAAAACTTCAGAAACTCAAATATTCCGAAACTATCCCTCGTAGATTTCTTAACTCGAACACGTAGGTAGCTCTTTAATCTCGAATAGCTTCATAGTAATTGCTCTTGATTTCAATTTGTGTTGGATTGGGATGGTTTAGCCACAAACTTCGCTTGAACTCCACATCGTTACTGGTGGACGCGCCGTCGCTTCGAGGCGTTCCGAAGCTGGAGAGGGCAAATTTCTGCCCTTGACGATAACTTAGGTGATAATATGGACCTGTTTGTGAGAAAGGGGGGAAAGAGGAAGAAGACGAGGAGCGTGGTAACCAATTGAAGTCGGTTCGGGTAGAAGACGGAGGAACAGAAAGGAAGAAGTAGGATAAGGGGTCGGTCCGGGTTACAAACTTTAGAAAGACAGGGAGGACAGAAAACATCGGTTCGGGTCGGAGAAGTGAAGGTTGAAGTAAATGGATTGGTTGAGTTGTGCTAGTTCGGTTCGGATCGGGCCATCCGATCCGATCAGTTCAGTCCTGCCTCCGAACCCATTGCTTCCCTTGTCTTGAACTGGCCCTGCTCTAATGACGCATCCGAACCGATTACTATCTGTGTTTGTATTGAGCCAGCCATCATACGTATATCCGAACCGATCCGAACATATCAAACTTGGCACATAAAGACTACCCAATTAATTCAACTAACGCTTACTCTAGACGAATATGCTTCGCGAACAGTTAGGATAGTGCCTTGCGAACATAAACGAGAATCAAGGACAACTCTGACTATTATTTTCTCTTTAAAGCTTCGTCTTGCATTGCTGTACTTCTATTTTGTATTTCCCACATTTGTTGCATACACTTTAGTTCACACACATACACAAAAAGGGAACACGGGATAATTCACTCTATTCCGTGCTATTGCTTCTTCAATAGTTCCATGACAATGAGGCCCAGACGCTCTTCTCGTTTAGCTGAGAGGAAAGAAGCTCCAGAAACTTCCAACAAAACCACTCTCGAGGATATATCTTCTTCATCTGACCCAGAATGGGACAGCGAGGGTCCGGATTACGGAGTTGGTCATCGGGAAAGCGATGAAATGTCTTCAGAAAATGAAGTTTCTCTAGGCTTTGAGGAGGAAGGAGGGATTGGTGACAACCGAGCACCCGATGAATTTGACTCAGCCATTATATTGGAATCACCTCCAGATTCCGTAGAATCAACAATTGACAATGACCGACTCGTGAGAATTTGCTTGAAGTATGGAATAATGAAGAGAGACACTTTAGTGCCCTCACGTTCTGACCGTCCACATAACCCTCCAGAAGGATATATGACGGTCACTCGTCTGATGTGCATGGTTGGCGCCATTCCTCCATTCTCGCCTTTCATCGTCGACTTCTTAAGACAAATGCGGATTGCCCCCATGCAGCTGCATCCCAATTCATATGCCTATCTGCATACCTTATTCATAGCATATCGTGAAATTCTAGGCGTGGAGCTTACGTTTGACGATGTTCATTTCTTCTATAATTTCAAACATCGGACTAGAGAAACCCCTTCTTTCTGTTACTTTGAGTCGGTCCCAAAGAGGAAGATAATCTCTACGCCGTTTATCAGCAAAGCTGGAGATTCCAGACTGGAGTGGTTCTATATAAAGCAACAGTCTGGATGCGCCAGAAGATGGACAAAATCAAGTAAAGCACTGATTTTCTGACCCTGGACTCTATACACTTGAATCATCACCCTGACCTGTTTTCCTTTTTATTTGCAGTCGATAATCCCAAACAGGTATCAGACCAAGCGTTCTTTGATCGAATGCACCGTCTCCTCAATGGCGACCAAAAATTCCTTACTATTGACGAGGTTCTTAAAGATGAGTACCTTCATTTTCACGGGCTGCTATCCGTCTTCCGTAGCATCGGTCATGGGACGGTCCCTTATGCATATATTCCTCCAGTGGAAACAGTTCCAGAAATAGGAGAAGGCTCGGGAATTCCTGCAGCTTCTCTTCAAACTTCACCCTCTCCCTCTTCCACTCAAGATGATGAACTGGCTAATCTGGCCAAAAAACATCGTGAAGGATATATTGCCCCCGAGGAAACTACCTCGGTAGACAAATCAAAATCTCCCCAAGGGTCGCCACTTCACGCTTCCGAAGGGGATGTTCCTAGCACCGACGAACACATATTTCAGGGTTTGGGGGATCTCCCCTTACCCGAGACTATATATACTTCGGAAGATTTCAGAAAGGACCCTTTAGTCTTCACTTCTTCTGAAGAGACTACTCCTGCTAAGGCCAAAGAGCCTGCCCGCACCAGTCTAGCTTCAGACTCGGGTTGGTTGGGGGACACACACACCACATAGGATGCACTTTGCACCGTAGCACTAGCATTCATTGCACTTCTTTTTCCATGGATCCGTCGGTTCTAAACTTCGTTTAACTTATCGTGCAGGTACAATGTCTCGATCCTCTTATGATATAAGAAAGCTTCGCCGCAGCATGTCCAATCCTCCCCAGGATGCCGAATATAACCGCCGGGATGACCGCGGCAGGGAGGAAAGAAGACCCTATGATCCTTATCGATCTCGATCCTCACGCTCCCGCTCACCAGTTCGACCGGAAAAAGAAAAATACAAAAGCTATCAAGGTCGTAGGGAGGAGGATAGACCACAATCTAGGGATTCCACTTCCTCCCATGAAAAGCGGAGCAGAGAGAAGACACCTCCAAAGGAAACTGGGTCTAGAAGTAAGCAAAAAGTCCCTGCTACTAAGCGACCTCGGACAGACAAGGGTTCTACAGAATCTTCTTCAGGAAGGGACACTGAACTAACAATCCTCGCCCCTCCTCCACCAGATGCGGGAACCGCCGTAAGGCTGGCATACTTAAAGGAGCAATTTCCCGAGCACTACTTCGAGACTCTGACCTTTCTACCTTCCCTTGAACCTATTTCTTCTAATTGGGCAGAGGAGGCCAGAGCAAAGATTGATTTGGTGGAAAAACAATATACCGAAATGTTCAAGTACTCCCGCACTCTTTCTAGAATCATTCGCACGCTAATGACAAATGCTGACTCAATGCACAAAACTGCAGAGGAAGATGCTAAGGCCCTAAAAACCTTAGGAAAAAATTTAGAAGATACTCAAGCTCAACTAGCTATCGCTCAGAAGAACGCTTCTAACTTCAAACAACAGTTTGAGGACATGCAAAAGCGCTATCATGATTTGCTAGAATCCCACACTCAGGAACGTTCCGAGTTGAAGAAGCAAGCTGACGAAGCCAAATCAGAGGCTGCTAAGACACGTCTCGCTTATGCTGAGCTTGAGCAGAAAAATGCCGAGTTAGCGAAAAGGAGTGCTGAGTTAGAAAAGAAAAACGCTGACTTGGCTTCAAAATTGTTAGAGGCGGAAAACAGGGCTGCTCTGGCTGAAGGCAATGTGGAATGCGCTATTAAATCTGCGGAGGAAACCCGCAAACAACTATCAGAGGCGGAGGCCGATATTCAGGGTTTCGGCGAGCTAATGATCGAATTCTTCGCGCACATTATTCGTCGTCGGAACATTTCCTGGATCGAGGACTATCCATCCACTTTGGTTCATGTGTGGAATCAAATCGTCGAGTGGGAAAAAGAAGAGCTTAAGGTTGATTCCCTCGATGAAGATAAGCTGATGGAGAAATATTTGAGAGACGACGAACCGGAGCGCCTAGCTGAAGGGCGCCGCCTAATTGCTGAGGCCATGGAAGAAGAGAGGCGGAAGTCCAAACAGAAAACCATTCCCGAAGCTGGTTCCTCTTCTTCTGCTCCCGTAACTCCTGAAGTAGAAGGGTATGATCCCGAAAACCCGGGAATTCCCCGATCAACTCTACTATCTCCCATTCCTGAAATAACTCCAGAGGTAGTAGTCACCCCCGCTGAAAAGTCTTCAGAAGGTATCCCTATCTTTTTTCCTCAATTTGTCAAGGTTACTACTACCTTTGGCCACATGACTGAACGTTCGATGAGAAATCCTTTGCTCTTTCCTGAGTTGATAACCGATGTTTCTCATTTTGTAGGCGTTGAATCCTCCGCGAAGACAGATGTTGTTCAAGGAACTACCACTGGGACAAAGCCCGCTGATAGGGTCAAGGAGGGGGAAGACAAGGCTGCTTCAATAGACCTGGGGGAAAGAAGTGAGCCAACTAAGGTCACTACTCCCCACGATGAAGAAATGATTGCAGCTTTAAAAGACGACGGAGGAGACGAGGGGCATGATGAGGAACCAGAGGTTACAATAACCGGGGAGTCAAAAAGCGCCGATGACATTACCTTGGCGGCCATGAAGGCTGATCAAGACAAGCGCTTGCAGTTAAAAGCTGAAGAGTTAGATCCTGAGGTCCTCAAGCCCCTCGCAGTTGTGGATGCAGGTTCAAGGTTAGTTGTTAAGCTCTCAACTAGATCTATTACCGAAGAACTTGCTAAAAAATCTTCTCTTGATTCCAGTGCCCAGCCCTCCGGGAAGATGTCTGTCGGCTCTAGTACTACACCGTCAGGGAAAAAGAAATCAAAGCGAATCTTGACTGAAGCCGAGAGGGAAGCAAAAGATGCGGAAAAAGCTGCCAAGAAATCAAAGGCTCATCCCAAACCCAAATAGTGGGTTCTCCTGTGTCCTTTTAGCATCTTTGTAAATCAATAAGTGCTGTCACAACAGAAGCTCCCGCACTTTCTTTTTTGGTCATTTCCCTGTACAAACTCATTCATTTGTAAATAAAAATAATTCATTTTCTGCAATGTTTATTTGTTAGCAGTTCTGCACTTATGTAAAAATGCATATCTATAGTTATGAAACAAAGTTGTGGAGAGGGGAGTTATGTGTATGTGTCCCCAGTTAGTCTCCATAAGTTATTCAGTGCTCAACCATGCAATCTGAATGCTCCCGATTCTCTAATGGGATAGCATTTCCTGTGTCATCAACACCTGTTGTTTTTCCTGGCATTTCTTTTATACTCCCTCTCATTCTTTCGAGAGTTAGAGCTCGAGTTCAGCTATTCGTTTATCCCCCGGTCGTTCAACGGGAAAAGATTTCTTACTCGGCGCTCGATCGGAGACGCCTTTATACTCTCTTTCTCTCTGGAAAGTTAGAGTTCAGAATAGAATTTCCTTTTCAGCGCTCAATTTGAGACGCTTTTATACTCTCTCTCTTTCTCTGGAGAGTTAGAGTTCGGAGTTGATCCTCCTTTCTCAGCGCTCAGTCGGAGACGCTTTTATACTCTCTCTCTTTCTCTGGAGAGTTAGAGTTCGGAGTTGATCCTCCTTTCTCAGCGCTCAGTCGGAGACGCTTTTATACTCTCTCTCTTTCTCTGGAGAGTTAGAGTTCAGAATGTCGTTTTCTCATTCTTTTATGTCTTATTGCACAAATAATCATTGTGCTTCTTTTTATGCCCAAACTGTTTCAACCTTTTTAGGCTCTAAGTTATCCTGTACTTTATAATCACAACAGAATAACTGACGAATGTAAATGCATAAAAGTAAATAACACGCAATATTTTATAGTGGTTCAGCTAAGTCATAGCCTACATCCACTTTATAGTCCTTTATTCATATCGTCATATTTTCCAAAGGCAAGTCGTGCCCTATTACAGAGTTTACAGGAAGAACAGCAAAAAGTATAGCATTTCTAATCCAAATATCGCATTAAGTGTTGGGCATTCCATGCTCGAGGGACTTCTTCGCCATCTACGGTCGTTAACTTGAATGTTCCTTTATCAAGTTTCCGTTGGATGACAAAGGGTCCCTCCCATTTTGGGCCGAGGTGAGGAAGGGATGGAAAAACTCTCTTGAGCACCAAATCTCCGGGTTCAAAAGTTCTGAGGCGAACTTTTTTGTCATAATAGCGCGCCATCTGACGCCGATGTCTTGCTGCATGCAAATCTGCTTCGTCCCTCTTCTCTTCGACTTCATCAAGAGACTCAAGTAAAAGTGCCCGATTCGTCATCGGGTCATAATACGTGACCTTGTGGGAAGGAACTTCCAGTTCAACTGGAATTACTGCTTCTGAGCCAAAGGAGAGAGAGAAAGGGGTATGACCGGTAGCCGTTTTAAACGTTGTTCGATATGCCCACAAAGCTAGGGGCAATTCATCAACCCATTTTGCCTTTGCACGCTCTAATCGCTTCTTGAGGATGGATTTTATTACCTTGTTTATTGCCTCTACTTGCCCATTAGATTGTGGATAGGCAACTGCAGTATATCGTTTGTCTATCTTATATTTCTGGCAAAAGTTTCTGAATTCAGTGCTATCAAATTGGGTCCCGTTGTCGGTAATAATTGTCCTTGGGATTCCGAATCGGCATATAATATTTCGGACCACAAAACTTATCACCTTTCTTGTGGTGATCTTTGTCAAGGGTTCAGCTTCCACCCACTTTGTGAAATAATCCACGGCTACTATGGCATACTTAGCTCCCCCTTTAGCAATCGGTAAAACTCCAATGATATCGATTCCCCACGTGGCAAATGGCCAAGGACTCACCATCGATTTAAGCTGAGTTGACGGTGCCCTAGGGATTTTGGCGAATCTCTGGCACTTATCGCAGCGTCGTGAATAATCAGCTGCATCTTTGTTAATCGTAGGCCAGAAGTATCCATACCGCAATATTTTCTTTGCTAAAGTTTGACCTCCTGTATGATCTCCACACTCACCTTCGTGCACTTCTCTCAGGACACGCTTGATGTCGTCGTGTGCGATACATCGTAACAGGGGCATAGAAAATCCCTGTCTATAGAGGGTATCGTCTTGCATAACATATCTGGCAGCTTTGCGAACTACAGCTCTTTTCTCACTTTTCTTCGATGGGAGAGTCCCATTCTTAAGAAAACTCTTGATTGGAGTCATCCATGATTCCTTCTCTGATTCTGCTTCATGAACGAATTCAATTTCTATTGACTCAAAGCTTGGCGATTCCAACGTTTCAATTGGAATTACCTCCGTCTCTTCTGGATTGTCGGAACTAGCCAACTTTGCTAATCTATCCGCTTTCTGGTTTTCTACTCTGGGAATATGTGTTATGTTGTACCGTTCTAAGCTACTTAATAGCTCTTTCACTTTCTTGAGGTAAGCGACAAGTCGAGGTCCTCGAGCCGCGAACTCCTCTCGCACTTGACAAACAACAATCTTAGAGTCACAAAATATGTCCATCACTTTTACCCCGAGGTCTTTAGCGAGTTTCAGCCCGGCAATCAGGGCTTCATACTCAGAGTCATTGTTTGTTGCCGAAAATTCTAATCGCAGGGCGTAATATAACGACCGTCCCTCCGGAGTGACTAAGACAATTCCAGCTCCGGATCTTCGGTCATTTTTAGCTCCATCTGTATATAATTTCCACGGATTCATCTCTAGCTTATCCTCGGATTTAACCACTCGGTCATTGATTATTTCTTCCTCTGGAATAGTGAACTCCACAATAAAGTCTGCTAGAGCTTGCCCCCTGATTGACTTTCGTGGTTGAAAATTCAAATCAAACTGGCTTAGTTCTATGTTCCATTTAATCAACCTTCCCGACGCTTCGGGTCTCTGCAACACCTGTCTTAACGGCTGATCGGTGTATATGGTTATTGGATGGGCTTGGAAGTAGTGACGAAGTTTTCGGGATGCAATCAGGAGGCTGTAAGCGAGCTTCTCGATCTTTGGGTAATTGCGCTCTGTCGCTGCTAATTTCTTACTCACATAGTATACTGGTCTTTGTACTTTGTCTTCTTCTCGAACCAGAACTGTGCTGACAGCGTGAGCCGAGACTGCTAGATAAACAAATAGTTCTTCGTGATCTACGGGCTTTGATAAGATTGGCGGTTTCTCTAACAGCTCTAACAGATTTTGAAAAGCCTCGACACAATCGGGAGTCCACTGGAAGTTCTTCTTTCCCCTTTTTATCAAATCAAAAAATGGAACACATTTATCGGTGGCTTTGGAAATGAATCTACTTAGCGCCGCTACCTTCCCTGCCAGACTTTGGACGTCTTTAATTCTCCTTGGTTCTTTGATGTTTCTAATCGCCGCTATCTGGCTAGGGTTGATCTCAATTCCTCGGGAACTCACAATGAAGCCAAGGAACTTTCCCGACACCACTCCAAATGAACATTTTAAAGGATTCAATTTCATACGGTATTTTCGCAAGATACCAAACATTTCTGCTAAGTCTTGCGTATGACTGGAGGACTGCTTTGATTTAACAAGCATATCATCCACATAAACTTCCATAGTTTTTCCTATCTGATCATAAAACATTCTATTTACCAACCGCTGATAAGTAGCTCCAGCGTTTTTTAATCCGAACGGCATTACAACATAACAATATAATCCCAAATTCGTAATGAAACTTGTATGCTCTTGGTCTGGCACATGCATAGGAATTTGATTGTATCCAGAGTATGCATCCATGAAAGAGAGAAGTTCATGACCTGCTGTCGAGTCTACAAGCTGGTCAATCCTGGGAAGTGGGAAACTATCTTTTGGGCAAGCCTTATTTAAATCTGAAAAGTCAATACAAGTTCGCCACTTTCCGTTTGGCTTCTTTACCAAGACAGGATTCGATATCCAGTCGGGATAAGTCGAATCTCGAATAAATCCATTTTGCTTCAATTTCTCTACTTCCTCTTTGAGAGCAGCCGACCTCTCTGGGCCCAGCATGCGTCTCTTTTGTTTCACAGGCGGATGCTTCAGATTTACATTCAGTTTGTGACTGATAATGGAAGGCGATATCCCACACATGTCAGCATGGGTCCAGGCGAACACATCTAAGTTTGCCTTCAAGAAGTCCGTCAATTCTTCAGCACGACGTGGATCCAATTGGGAACCAATCTTCACAACTTTCGTAGGATCAGCTTTATCAACAGGAATTTCCACTGTCGCTTCATTAGGAGTTGCATTTCTAGCCTCTGGTTCCTCGTCTTTTCTAGGATCCAGGTCTTCAGGCGTTCCTTTGGGCAACTCCCTTGGGTTCGACCTCTCTAATTGCTATGCCGAGTCCCCCTTTGAGGGAGATGAGGCATCCTTACTCTCAGCATTTACTCCTTTCATCAACATCTTCAGTTCGGCCACATAGCAGGCCCGTCCAGAAACCTGATCCCCTCTTATTACTCCAGTTCCGGCTTCGGTTGGGAACTTTAGTAACAAGCACCAAGGGGCAATACAAACTCTAAATTCAGCGAGGGCAGGTCTCCCTAAAAATGCGTTATAGGGCGAATCTACATCCAATACTACGAATTGAAGCATTCGCACTCTTCTACGTTCTCCTTGCCCTAAAGTCACGGGCAACTCTATGTATCCCATGGGAGCTGTCGTCGCTCCGTTGAAGCCTCTAATCCATCCTTCACAAGGTTTCAGATCTTCGGGCTCAAGCTTCATCTGATCAAATGACTTCTTGAACAAAATATTAACGGAACTTCCGTTGTCTACTAATACCTTATGGACCAAGGCCGGCCCAATAGTGGTAGTAATAACCAACGGATCATTGGTGGGAGATTGTATTCCCGTGTTGTCTCGGCTGCGGAATACCACGTCATCAAACATGGTTTTTTGTTGTTTTATAGGAGTGACATCTTCCAAATCGTCACCTTCATTCACATCTAGATGCTTGGCAGCATTCACATATTGGTCCATCGACCTAAAACTTCGGATTGCCGGGTGAGGCCCGCCTACTATGGAGTTGATGACGATCCCTTTACCTTTCTGCTGCGTGGTAGGCTTAGGAGCAGGTAGAATCTGTTTTGGAGCCTGCTCTCCCTGCCCCCTGTCCCTCGGGGCAACCTTGTACTCATCCAACTTTCCTTCACGCAGCAGCTTTTCAATTACATCCCTCAAATGTCGACACTCATTGGTCGAATGTCCATGTGTTCCGTGAAATAAGCAAAATTTCCCTATTGCCATTTCTTTTTCGGTCGAATCACGAGGTGGCGGTCTTTTATACTGCAACACGTTGTATGTATCCAGGTAAATATTTTCCAGGGTGTCATTCAATGGTGTATAGTTCTCGTAGTTTTGGAATCGGGGCCTTTTGTTAGGGTCGCTTCCCCTATTTCTGTTTCTCCTGTTGCCGTTCGAATTACGGTTGTTGTTGTTTCCCCCGTTTCCAGTATTGCTGTTTCCACCCTTGTTTCCTACATTTACTTCGACCTTGCCAGAACTTTCCCCAGATTGCTTTACGGCAATATTACTCTGCACATTCTCCTTTGAAGCTATCTCAGACTTTCTCTTCCGGTTTGCCCGGGCCTCTTCTCGTCTTAGATAAATGTCGGCTTTTTCGTAGAATATCACCCTTGTGGGGGGCGTCTTCCCAGAAAGGTAGTCTCTAAACTCAGATTCAGGATCGACTCCTTCCTTCAATGCCATTAGAATAGTGGGCTCATGCGGGTCACTGACCTCAGTTACAGCTTGGTTAAAACGATCTAGATATGCCCTTAAAGATTCTCCTGGTGCCTGTTTGATCCTCGACAATTCAATAACACTCTTGGACTTGCGGGCATGTAGTCGAAACTGGTTCATGAAACGCTCGCTTAGTTCTTTGTAATTAGAAATTGAACGAGGAGGAAGCCGGGTAAACCAGAACAATGCCACATCTTCCAGGTAGATTGGGAATGCTTTGCACTTTACTTCATCAGGGGCAGCAGCGGCGTTCATGAGCCACGAATACCGCATCAAATGCTGTCCCGGATCAGTCCTACCGTTGTATTTGTCCATCTGCGGCAAGTTAAAGCGTCGGGGAAACTGGAAATCTAGGATATCATCAGTGAACGGTGTATGGCTTCGCTCAATGCCATAATCTTCATTCGTATAATTCCGGCTCTCGGACATAATTCGGCGAACCATTGCCTGCACATCGGCACTAGTTAGGGGCTGCTCAGGTTCCCTGGCCCTAGTGTCCGAGTTCCTTCGGGGCTCTTGCTCTGGAGATGCCCTTCTTCTTCGATCTGCCTCTACTCGATTCCTTTCCCTGTGTTCCCGGTCGATCTCGGGAAGAGGGGACTGGAGTCTTTGCCCCCGAGTAGGGCTATCGTTTCCTAATGCTCGTGCGATATCCTCGCGAGATCCCAAAGATCCAAACGTTAGCTGCTCCACGTTCTGAGGTCGTTCGAGTGGCCTTCGTTCACGGGGTCTCTCTTCCTCGGAAGATGAAGATTGATCTATGGGTGTGTGACGAACCGGTGATGGAGTTCTTTGCCGGCGGAGCTCATTGATTTCCCGACTCATGAGCCTCATATTTTCCTGCATCATGAGATTGGTGCGCTCATGAACTCTCATAGCTTCCCTCGTGCTCTCAAGCATATCAAGCAAGCGCGAGAAATCTCCTTGAGTGATGGGAGCAGATGGATTGACCTGATCTCCAACCCTGGCAGCTGGAATTGGAGCATTCGCGGGGACTCGAGTAGATGTTCCAGCTTCACCAAGCATCGGGTCGGATCGGAGGTAGGAAGTCGGGTCGGATCGGAGCTGGGGTGCCTGGTCGGATCGGTGTGCAGCGAGCAAGTCGGGTCGGTTCAGACTGGGGGAGTGCACTGCTTCGGAGTCCCCTACCCGGATCGGATCGGAACTCTCCCCTTGCTGTCGGTTCGGATTTCCTGCATTGATTCTTCCTGCTGCTGAACTCTGCCCCCGAGACCTTGTTACAACAGCATGTTGCTGATCTTCGCCAGCTCCATTTCCTTGAACAGACTGAACTTCCTTGCCTTTTCCTTTGGCCATTAGTCTTTGACAATTGCTTCAACGAATGTAAAAAAGTGGAGAAACTTAAGGATTCACTTCTTTGAACTCAACGGTCCAAAAAGTAGAAAGAGATCCCGGAAAATAAAGAATTTAGATGAGGTTGTTCTCAGTGAAAGCACCAAAATGTTAGACCCAAATGTGGTTCTAACACCCAAACTGATTAGAAACAAGATAAAATAAAACAGAAATAAAAATGAACACACAAGATTTATAGTGGTTCGGCGAAGAAATGCCTACGTCCACTTAGTTCTAACTATATCCAGTAATTTAGTTACAAAGGCAATGTAAGATTCACTCACAACTCACTTTTGTTCACTCAAATGATTAAAACAAGAAATGAAAGATGGTTTGGATTTTCCGGGAGTAAAGGAATTCGGATGATGGAGGTGCTTGGATTCTCAAAAGTGCTGAAAAAAGATCCTTCTCTTTGTCTCCAGATGGGGTATTTATAGGTGTGAATTTGCCTGAGATTCAATCCGGGTCGGAACACGTGTCATCCATCGCACTCTCTTCGGGTTCGGGTGGACTATCAAGCTGACAACACATCAAAGAGACGAACGTTAGGGGTAGGAATTATTCATATCCGGTCCGGTTCTCCAGGCGATTTCATAGGAGATTTTCCTGGATCGTGGGTGCGGGTCGGAGACGTGTAGGTTGGGGGCTCGGATCGGAATACCCGATCCGAACCGGAGTAGCTTGGACGTCTTTTCTTCTCTAATCATACTCCGCTCCGCTCCAGCGTCGTGGCAAGCAGATGGCTTTCCGGTCCACTTGAGATTTATTGATCTTCCGATCCGATCAGATATGCTTTGCCAATTTATCCAGTAAGAGACATCCGATCCGAACAGAGAATTCCATCCGATCCGAACCGATATGCTGCTATCAATCTGAATTGTGGTGTTTCCTTCCGATCCGAACCGGAGTCTTATAACTTGAAATACTCTTCAACGGTTGGTTTCTTGACTTTGTGTTGCCTAGTTCACAAAGTAGGCTAACAACGATCTTTTATAACAAAATTTTGCACTCGATTAACAAATAGCAAGTATCGATTTTTTAGTCACAGTCTTATAATACAAAAATTTGCATTTGACTAATAGTTGTATTCTCATCAGTTGATTAGAGTCAGGGTATATTATTCTATCTGAGATCCGTAAATCTTAATTGGAGTAGCCTAGAACAACAATCTCGGACACAAATCCATATTTATGATTAATCGTATAATACAACCAGATTTAAACAACCGAAGTAGATTAAGTATGTTAATACAATCTGATTTAATAGTGAAACAAACAACGAAATATTCAAAAAAATAACCTTTACATCGGTTACCATGATATGTAGATTCGGGCCTTACAAACAAAGCGAAAAGGAGCTGATTAAATTCGATGTGGAGGAGATTTTTATTACTGAAGTGGATGGAAAATGATGATGAGGAGTTGATTATGAAGTGCATTGAATCGACAAATTGGATGGGAAGCGAGGGGATGTTTGAATTGAGCGAGAGCGAATTTTTGGTAAAGAGGGAAAAACGAAACATTGGATGGAAAAAGGAGGCAAGGAACATGAAAAGGTTTAACTAAACACAGCAACCCTAAAACTAAACCATAAAAAGAAAAGAAAAGGGCACTATTGTTTGCAGTTACGCTACAAACGCTACAAATAATTGCAACTAAAGGCATATTTTCTTGTAGTGTATCGAAATCACAACCAGGAATTATTTCCAATTTATAATTAACATGTCCTAGTCTACCATGCCATAAACTAAAAAAATCAATAGTATAAACAGAAGATTTGTTTATTAGATTCAACTTAACTATGTCGTTATAAAAATATCCCTGTCCAATGAATTTGTCGTTTTTGAACAATACTAAATTATCAAACTCATACACCATCGTGAATCCTCCTTTGTTAAGAAACTATCCAAAAACAAAATTCTTACATATATCAAGTACATAAAGAAAATTAACTAATGTAAGAATTTTTCCGGATGTGAATGAAAGTTCTATTGTGTCTTTATCCTGAACTTTGCTTGCAACTGTGATTATGCTAGTAACTTCACTGGTTCTCCATTATTCTCTTTGTAAGCCTTGAACAGATTACGATCTTTGCAACTGTGAATGGTTACTACAATATGAAGCCATTAATCATTATGAATGCCACTAACGAAGTTCGTTTCTTGTATTATAGTCACAAGCGAGTCTTCGACCCTATTCACCTTTTGTTGTTTCTTACGTAGATGGCAGTCTTGGGCATAATGGCCGGGTTTGTTACAATAGTAACATGGACCTTTTGTCCATGAATGATTTTCTTTCTGAAACTGTGTTTCATTCTTAGGCTTTAATTTTCAGTAATTTCAACATTATTTGCTTTAGAATGAGACTTTGTTTGCGGATTATCATCTAGTTCATGTTTATGAGAATCCTCTTCAATTCGAAGAAGACGCTGTAATCCATCTAAATCATAATCTGTTTTTGCAGTCTTCAAAATTTTCTTATAATCATTTCAAGAATGTGAGAGTCTTGAAATAATAACTCCAAAACAAAAGATTCAGAAAAATCAATTCCAACATCATTAAGTTGATTCGGCAACAGTAAGATTTCGCTCACTTGTCCAACTATGGACTTGTCGACGACCATTTGGAAAGCCTTAAAATTACAAATAAGAAATTTCTTATTACTTCTCTCGGATATACGATACTTACATTCTAGTGCAGTTTAAAGTGTCTTTGCAGTTTCCAATGTCCTATGTGCGGTGTAGACTGGAGTAGACAATGCATTCAGAATGTGTCATCTGTATAAAAAATCATCGTCTTTGTGCTTTACAAGTTTCAGCTTTAGAGTGACATCATCCTTGTTAGTTTCCTCTGTTATAAATTCCAATCCATCTTCTAAACTGTAGAACAATTTGATGGTGATTAGAAAAAAATTCATCATCTCTTGACAACGAGTAAAATTGTCTCCATCAGACTACTCCAATCGAGTGAAATTTTGATTCATAACATGTAGTGCGCTTGAACCTTCCATGGTTGATGATTATTGTCCGAAAATTTATTGGTAATTTTGCGTTTTGAGATGACTCGAAGGAAGATAATGTCGAACTTCAAACGTCGAAGATTTATTGAATAGATTTTTTTCCAGATAATAGTTCGACCCATCAAGTACAAACGATTTATCGAACTATTGACTTTATGGATTCAATGCAGTCTCGGAACAACGTAATCGACTTCAAAGTTTGTACGACTTTGATCCGATCAAGAAAACTCTAACATTTAATTTTTGACGATGCTAGCAATAAACAGAATGAAGAGAAAGATACAGAATTCTGCAACAATTTACAAGTGTTGCGAAATAAAAAAATTTGCAATACTTTATGGATGTTGGTAATGGAGGCGTTGCAGAAATTTGGGAAGAAGAGGAATGGAGTTTCGAATGAATTTGCAACGTCTCCGGACATTGCTATTCATAGTACGTGAAAGGAGGTGTCCTTTCACCAAACGCCACGACTGTTCATAATGGGTTGAAATTTGACATATTATTGCTTATCTTGATTCAAATTTATTTAATGGATCTGAAACCCGTACCTAGTACGGTTCGATTCGACCAGTCGACCGACGGCGGCGGAGCGAACATGTGTGGTGATGATGCATCACTTTTCTCCTTACACCAAAACACATATTTGGGTGTCCTTGGCCCCAACCTCCTCGTGAGGAAGCTATTCATATACTAGAGTACTCCTCAAATTCTCATGACGTGGAACTAATCTTTTATTCTTCCCTTTTTCTTTCTTCTCTCTTTATAAATTAACCAATAACCCGAAGTATTTTCAAAATTTTCAACAAATATAGCTCTGTTGCAGTTGTTCTAAACTTCTAATACTTCAGTGCCAGCTATATGCTAGGAACATGTAAAAAAAAAAACAATCCTACCTATAATAATATAGTGGAAATTTTTTTTAAGGACAAAAGCCCACTAAAATTTATCCATAAGGATAGCCGCCTAATATTTTATCCTAAAGGACAATAAACTGAAGAAAAAAAATTCGGCCGCTTCTTTCTTCTTCTCTCCTCTTGTGCATCAGTCATCACGAAATAAAAAAAATCACGAAATCATGAATTGCAAAATCACAAATTTCAGAATATAACAAAAACAAAATTTGAAATCGAATTCAAACATCACGAAATCGAAATCGAATAGAAAAGCATTCGAAACAAAAATCGCGAGAAACAAAAACCCTAGAAAAAAAAATTGTCGAACAACATAAATCCATTCGAAATCACAATTGAATTGAGTAGTAAAGTTTTTCTAACGAAGGAAAACACAATTGAAAAAGTCGAAATTGTTGAAACATTTTTTTCGTGATTGGAAATGTTTTTTTTTCGTTAATAATATTTCAGTTCGTAGGTATCGTTTTTCTATTTTTTTAGTTATCATTTTTCCAGTTTTAACTTTAAAATATAACCGCATTTTTTAGTTATCATTTTTCTATTTTTCTAGGTATCATTTTTACTGCAGTTTATGTGTTGTGTTAAAACATTATAGCAGTTTTAAGGTATCATTTTTATATTTTTTTAAGGTATCATTTTTAATGTAATTTCTTTGTTATGTTACACATTACTGCAGTTTGAAGGTATCATTTTTATATTTTTTAAGTTATCATTTTTACTGTAACACAACAAAAAATCAGATGAAAAAACACTTAACACAGTTAAAACATTAAAACCGATACTCAAAAAAATTGAAAACTGATACCTAATAACTAATTCAATGTTTTGAAGAAAAACTAATGAAAAAATATAACAAACAAATGAATACCTACAATATTAAAAAACTGATATTCATGAACTCTGAAAATGAGAAAAACTTTAACTTAGCCGTACTAACTTATAAAACTAATAACAAAATATAACATAAAACATAACAGTTTGATTGAATAAAACATATAAAATGATACCTAAAAAGTTAGGAAAATGATACCTACAAACTGCATCAATGTTTTAAAGAAAAATTAATGCAAAAATTGTTTACATCACAGTTTGATTGAATAAAATGAAATACGTTCGACTGAGTGACGAAGTTGATGCAAAAAAACAGTTTCAAAATTAACACAGCAATAAAATCACATCAAAACAACACATAACACGGTTAAAACAGAAAAAATGATTCCTAAAAAATTAGAAAAATGATAAGTAAATACTGATGCAATGCTTTGAAGATACAATAATGAAAAAAAATTATATCATAGTTTGATTGATTAAATTGAAATAAGTTCGGCTTCGTTTCTTAGCTGATACATCAATATAACTTCAAAATTAACACAACAACAAAATCTCATAAAAAACATATAACATAGTTAAAACGGTAAAAATGATAACTACGAAAATAGCAAAATGATAACTAGAAACTGCTGCTATGTTTTTAAAGTTAAAACAGGAAAAATGATAACTAAATTAATAGAAAAATGATAACTAAAAACTGCTGCTATGTTTTAAAGTTAAAAACGGGAAAAATGATAACTACAAAAATATAAAAATGATACCTACGAACTGCTGTACTGGTAAAATGGAAAAAAACATTTTCGATCTAAAAAAATTGTTTCAACAATTTCGACTTCTTCAATTGTGATTTCCATCGTTTGTAAAATATTTTTATTCCATTCAATTCTGATTTCCATTGGGATTTTGTTGATCGACATTTTATTTTCTATTTTTTAGGGTTTCGAATGATTTTCTTCTCGATTTTGATTTTGTGAAGTTTTCCTTTTATTTCGAATTTCGATTTTAGTATTTTCTGAAATTCGTGATTTCTTGTTTTCTGATTTTGCGATTTCATGATTTAAGATGAAATCGAGAATGACGTGAGAGAGGGAGAAGTTGAAAGTAGCGGCCGACGTGAGAGAGGGAGAAGATAAAAGTAGCGGCCAAAATTATTTTTCAATGTATTGTCCTTCTGAGTAAAATTTTAGTGGGCTGTCCTTATGGATAAAAAGGCCTTCAGTTTTGTCTTTGTAAATATTTTCCTGAATAATAAATATGAAGTACAATAAAAATTTCGTCTATTATGAAACTTGAAAAAGAACCTCAGTCTACAATTTACACAACTAAATCACTCTACACTTGGCCCAGCACTGTTTCCAATTATAAGCTAAGAATGTTTAGAAGAGAGACCCTATGATGAATAAGTTTTCGAAACAACTCCTCCAAGCCCTTCTCAAGTTCTTCCATGCTTTCTTCCAACTCCTTCAACTCACTGCCCTCTAATTTCCAACATTCAGCTCTGCCCCATTTACTGACTTTATTATTAGCCTTCAATTTCAAACTTGGCAGCAACAAAAAACCCAAAACTGACCTAAACAAACCATTAATAATCTTTCTCGTCTCCACCATGACCCTTTCTGCCATAACCAGATCCTGATCACCTGGAAAAACACTGCTTTTATGATGGTTGTCACCGTAGTGCCTTAACATTTTAGAAGAATGTTTTATTTGCTTCATCAACATTTTCTCAGAGACAACACACGAAGATTCGTCCTTTATCCGTACTAGTGAAAGTTGAATGTCTAGAATGTGCTCTTTTATCAAAGCCACACATTCTCTTAAAGCACCAATCAGGTCCAGAAATTGAATGGAATCATCCAGTTGCTCTTCAACCCATTTTCCATTTCTCCGATGATTAACGGCCTTTTGGTTCGGTGTTAAGCAATACAGCTCGTCGACAGACATATACAGGCGACACAGTTTAGTCAGTGCACGACTAACAACATGCGAAGAGGAGGGAGAAGAAGCAGCCGCAACTCTTAGATTGTGAAGCTCTTCTTCTATTCTGAGTAGTACTGGATGAGGTAATTGTGGATCACTGCTGCTTCTAACATGGGATGATTTGTGATGGTGTATCAAACCCAAGCCTGTCATTTTTTATTATTGCTACTTTTCGGTTTTTTAAAGAGAAGTGAGGATGTGTTTCTTTGCCTTGAGAGCTCAGTATTTATATATGAAGCTGCCATCTGTATTATACATTTCGCAGAAGAGATCACAAGTGATGACTTTTATTGTACAAAATGTGGATCATGGCCAGCAGTATTTCAGATTCTTGCTGGCTTTAGGCTCTTACTTGGAAAGTGAGAAAATATTAATTAACTGGACACAGTCGGTGCATATACATAAATTATGTGCACGGTTGTGCAAATTGTATTCTTTTATTATATGCTGTACACTGTAGGTGTAGCTGGTTTGTTGTAGAACTGAAAATAATGCAGCCGTGGGCATGTTATATTAATGAAGAATTATATATAGGACCTGATTTAAGAATTCGGTGTGTTGCTGACCTGCCGACCCTTGTGTCTTTGTTTTGGATGCCCTTCTGTGGGCTGCTGGAGTCCTACGGCCCTTTTTATTAAGTCATGATTTGATAGTATTCGCCGTGTCTAATGTTGAATGTCTTGCGAACAGAAACCTTCCTGAAGTTTCTTCATGTTTGGTCTTTGTTGTTTAGGACGTCACTTGTTCCGTACCACTTATTTTACTTTTTGTACTTTAGCTGACCTTTTTATAATTCGTTGTTTTGACATTGGAAATAACATAATTATGAGTGGGTCATATGAGAGCAGATTATTGGCGAGTCTCTCTGTTAGTTATGACTAGGGGCTATTATGGTAATGGTAAATTTACCAGTACCATACCACTAACAAGTAATTGGTAAAAAAATTGAGCCATTTTTGTTCACCAGTGTTATCGGTATGATAACGGTAAATTTATCATTGTTAACGGTAAATATAGCGGTAAAGAAAAGTCAAAACCAGTGGTAACGGTAAATTTACCAATCATATTAAATTTATTTTTCACTATTAGATCAAACCTTAACAATAAACACTTTTAACGATACGTCATGGTTTAAAAAAGATTTTTTAGTATTATTTATGATGCTGATTCTTTTTAAGTTTTGTAAGGTTTAAAGTTTGAAATTATAAATGTTATTATCTCATATTATTGTAAATAAGCTGTGATGGATTAAGAAATACTTAGATGTCAACTAAAACATATCGTAATACTAATATAAATATCATAGTGTAATAATAAAAAGCAAGATAATTGCATTTTTTCAAATTTTAGTGCAACAAAATTTGAATGTTTGTTGTACTGGTAAATTTCCCATTACCAGCCAACTGTATACCAGTTTATCGGTATATCAATGAATATTTTACCACTGGTAATGGTAAATTATCGGTAGCTATTTTTGACTTACCAGTAGTACTGGTACGGTAACGATTCTCATGTATCGGTAACGGTTACCATTACCATAACAGCCCTAGTTATGACCCCTTCTTGCAATCGCAATGATGCAGATGCATTATCTCTGTGCTGGTTCGAACATTTATGGGTTGAAATCACCTGTCCAATCTACTCTAGACCATCTGATATCCACCCGTTAAATTTTCTTTTGTTTTTTAATGTATGAATAAAAGTAAAGTAAAGAAGGGTTGACATTGATAGAAAATGATGTTCATTGTTGTTTGAGTTCAGAGAAATAGTGCTCATTTTCTTTCTCAAATGAGTCAAATCTTTCCTTGAAAAAATACAAATTAAACGATTTTAACGAAAATTGCGAACTTGTTTTTGTTTTTATATACTTTTTTCTTTTGCAGAACACGACACGTAGCTTGCTTCATAGAAACTATTCAAATTACAACAAATTATGAATTATAAATATAATTCCAATATTTGAATTGGATGTATGTGTTTATATATATATATATATATATATATATATATATATATATATATATATATATATATATAAGGAAAGTCTATTGAGACACAAAATGTAGACACAATTGGTGACACAACCAATTTCCACCATTAGATCACTCCATGAATTACACCTCTCCACATAAAGACAAAAAGATCCAACGGTTAAGGCTTTGTGTCACTAAGTTTGTGTTTAATTTTATGTCCAAATAGTCATCCATATATATATATATATATATATATATATATATATATATATATATATATATATATATATATGTTGGCTCGCTTTTTGATCAAGCCAGCCAGGATCATTCGTAAGAGGAAAACAGGAAATCACGTTCCCCAAGAATATGAAGGATCGGATCGCGCACCACCGTCTCGACCACCATTGGATCGCTCCCCATCGTCTCGTCCAGTATCGGATCGCGCCCCATCGTCTCGCCCCCATCTCATCAGCGAACGAGGCAGCCGGGCGATCCGATCCAAACTTACATTGTTACCCCCGAGCGAACCGATCCGAAGATCCCCTGGTGCATGGCGCACCCTCAGACCTGTTCAAGCGTGAGCTAGTCTTCAGCGATCCGAATCGCACGGATCTGGCGACACGTGTCCCCAACCGTCATCTGGACCAATTCTCCCCATCTGCACGATCCGATTTTCAAGCAGATCACGACACCTGTCCACAACGGCTAATTTGACTGTTTCTTCAAGGGTGGCGATGCGATCCGATACTCTCGGGATTCGTGCCACGTGTCCACGATCCGCCTGATAAAATCATCTATAAATAGCCCAGAGCTTGGCATTTTTCGGGATCCTTTTGGCAATATTGAGTACTGAATCCGCCATTGTTGTCAAACTACTGAAACATTGAGAGAAATCATTGTTGTATTAGCTTTTAAAGCATAATCAATAAGATATAAAGTGGACGTAGGCTCGTTAACGCCGAACCACTATAAATTCTGAGTGTTATTTTCTTTTTCCTTGTTCTTCATTTGAAATTCTCTACAGTTCATAACAATTTGGGTGTTAGGTCCAAATTTCGATCTAACATTTTTGGTGCTTTCACTGAGAACCTCAGTCCTAAAGTTTCACTATTCGCTTCTTTGAGGATTCCAGAGATTCGGATATCATGGCTGGAAAAAGATCTAAAGTTTCGCAGACCAACGAAACGATTGAGGAGAGTGTGCACGAACTGGGCAACGAAGAAATTCTGGATCGCGGAGCGCAGGGGGCGATCCGATCCGACGAAGACACCTCGTTCCGAGTCGATGAGAACGAGACGATCCGTGCCACTGAAGGGGTTGTTACTCGATCCCGAGGCAACACCTCGCAGCCTCCGCGTACCACGACCACGAGTCGATCTCAGGGGGGCGCAGCGAATCGCCCTCCACGAACCGCAGCTATCCGAACTGATGGTCAGAATACAACTCGACCTGGAAAAGAACCTATGACCCACTCCTATCGTCCTGGAACCTCTGCTCGACCCTGTTCGAGCTCTTTGCGCATAAGAGAGAATGATGATGACCACTATGATCCTGCCGCTCCTGTCACTGAGGGGGATCTCTCTCGCTTCGTCGAAATGTGGGATAGGTTGTTTGATGAGTTGGCTGCCCAAAGGCAGGAAAGTTCCATCCTACGGCAAAATTTGACGGCTATGGATAGAAGACTTGATGAGCTAGCAAGGCAAAGAGCATCGCCGGTTCGTCCACTCACCCCAGTATATTCTTCTTCATCTGAAGAATCGCCGAGACCTCCGCGGCGACCGTATGAGAGAGCCGAAAACATAGAACAGCTTCGGTTCGGGACCCTGCCCTCACAGGAAGAAGAAGAACTAGGGGCGGGGCCCACAAACCGTAATGTGAATGGTCAAGCAACAGCTCTCAGGACTCGAGATGTGAACAGTCCTGTGCATAACAGACCACCTCAGCCCCGTCGCCGCACGCATATTCATGATAACAGGGGGCAGCGAAGCCCTGTCCGAGCCCCGGATTTTGTGGCTACTCCCCAAAGAGAGATCAGAGAACCTCGTCGGGCCAGAGGCGCTGACCCTGAACCTCCTTTGACCAGTGCAAATGTCGCAGCCATGGTTCACCAGATTCTGGCCGACAGCCGTGGACAGTGGAACGAAGATTGGGGGATCGACCGCAGTCATACCCCTTTTACTGACGATATTTTGGATGCGACTTTTCCAAGGCGTTTCAACATGCCACAAATGAACCGATATGCGGGAAGATCTGATCCTGTTCAGCACCTAATGACATACTCTTTGTCGATGACCGTTGCCGCCGCTTCTGACGCGGTTAAGTGTAAAGCGTTTCCCATATTCCTGGAGGACGTGGCTTTGCTATGGTTTACTCGCCTGCCGGCGAGATCGATTTCTAGCTTCAAGGAGCTGAGCGAGAAGTTCGTAGAACAATTCCGTATCTACGCACAGAAGACAAAAAGCGTGATCGATTTATTCCTCGTCAAACAGCGACCAGGCGAGAGTCTAAAGATGTACCTGGATCGTTTCAATTTGGCCGCCACTGAGGTTAAAGATCCTCATGAACCGACCATTGTCGCAGCACTGATTGACGGAGTGGATAAGGACACTGAATTCGAGAGGTACTTGGCAGGCAAACCGCCCCACACCAGAGAGTTATTCTATGAGAAAGCCAATGTACATCTACGCCGGGAAGAGATTTACGCAAACCGAAAGGTTAAAACAACTGATAAGGAGGAAATTCAGAGCAATGTCGCCATCAAACAGACTGGAGACAGCTCGGGGAAAGTTGAAGTTAACGTCGGAAATCAGAATCAGGGTGGTCGCCAACCCGGTAACAACAATAACAATGGTAACGGCAACAACCGGAAGAGGGGCCGAGGGAACGACTCCCAGAGAAGGACTCGTCCCAGGGCCTTTGAAAGTTATACACCCATAAATGATACTCTGGAAAATATCTTCAAGGATGC
This sequence comes from Allium sativum, assembly GCA_030737875.1. NCBI lineage: Eukaryota > Viridiplantae > Streptophyta > Magnoliopsida > Asparagales > Amaryllidaceae > Allium > Allium sativum. The sequence continues at coordinate 1,052,979,973 of CM060924.1, forward strand.
GTACGAAGTCCTCCAAAATAAGAGGCCACCTCTTAGAGAGTCGACAGAGAAAGAGCGTGAGACAGGGAAGTTTTGTCTCTTTCATCAAATTCACGGCCATTCGACGAATGAATGTCGTCACCTGAGGGATGTAGTCGAAAGGCTGCTTCGAGAAGGGAAGCTAGACGAATACAGATTAACGCCTAGGGACAGGGGGCAAGCAGTGCAGGCCCCAAATCAGAATCAAAATCAACTTGCTGCTAGGCGACTGCTCAGCAAAAAGGAAAGAATATTGTTATCAATACCGTGATCGGTGGACTTTATCTTGCTGGGCACAGTTCCAAAGCATTAGATCAATATGTCAATGCAGCCAAACAACACCTCGAGGTGGGGGAATGTAGCAACCCCGAGGACAGTACCCCAGTGAAGCAGCAGAAGATGATGACCGATGACGTTGTTTTCCTAGAACGAGAAAGCATCGGAGTCCATGCTCCAACTGAAGATCCACTTGTAATTACGATACCCATTGGGCCAGCCACTGTTCATAAGGTTCTGGTGGATAACAGGAGTTCCATTAATATTCTTTTCAAAAAGGCCTTTGACCAGATGAATCTTGAAATAAAAGACTTGAAGCCCTGCCAAGGATGGATCCGTGGATTCAACGGAGCATCCACCGCTCCAATGGGTTATGTAGAGTTGCCAGTTACACTTGGGGAAGGAGAACGCCAGAGAGTGAGAATCCTTCCCTTTGTGGTTTTGGATGTTGAATCGCCATACAATGCCTTCTTGGGCCGACCGGCCCTCGCAAAGTTCAGAGCCTGTATAGCCCCTTGGTGCTTGTTATTGAAATTCCCCACAGAAGCTGGCATTGGTATTGTCAGAGGGGATCAAGTTGCCGCGCGAGCATGTTATGTTGCCGAACTAAAGTTACTTCGCAACGGAGGGGATATCAAAACTAAAGGCACTTCTCCCCCTTCGGGGGCGGAGACCTTATAGCAACCAAAGAGGATAATCGTCGGAGAGTTGCTCAGAGAGATGCCCGAGGATATAGATCCCAGAGAGGATCAAGAACCCGAGGGCAGAATGGCGACTCCCAACGAAGCAACTGTGGATGTACCAATCGATGACAGTGACCCGGAGAAGGTCCTTAAGATTGGATCCCAGTTAAGTCCGATCTTGCTGAAGAATTGACGAATTTCTTAAAGAACAACTTGGATGTATTTGCTTGGACCCACGCGGACATGTGCGGGATATCCCCATCAATCATGAGCCATTCTTTGAGCATTAACCCCAAACATCCTCCAGTAAAGCAAAAAAGGCGAATGCTGGGCCCAGAGAGGTCCGCTGCCTTGAAAGAAGAGGTTGGAAAGCTAAAGAGTAATGGGTTTATCAGAGATTCAACCTACCCCGACTGGATTTCGAATCCAGTCCTGGTAAAGAAGGCCAACGGGAAGTGGCGAACGTGTATCGACTTCTCGGATTTGAACAAAGCTTGTCCAAAAGATAGTTTCCCATTACCTCAAATTGACCAGTTGGTAGACTCGACGGCACGTCACGAGCTTCTCTCATTTATGGATGCTTATTCAGGATACAACCAAATTCCAATGCATGTTCTAGATCAAGAGCATACTAGTTTTATCACTGATCTGGGATTATATTGTTATGTAGTAATGCCCTTTGGTTTGAAGAACGCAGGCGCTACGTACCAACGTTTGGTCAACAGAATGTTTTATAACCAAATCGGGAAAACAATGGAAGTATACGTCGACGATATGTTGGTTAAATCCAAGCAATCCTCTCAACACACTACTGACTTGGCAGAGATGTTCGGCATTCTTCGAAAGTATGGAATGAAACTCAACCCAACCAAATGTTCATTCGGTGTTGCTTCTGGAAAATTCTTGGGATTCATTGTCAGTTCGCGCGGTATCGAGATTAATCCAGACCAGATCGCGGCAATCAGAAACATTCAGGAACCTAGGCAGATTAGGGATGTGCAAATCCTTGCCGGAAAGGTGGCCGCACTAAGAAGATTTATCTCCAGGGCTACGGATAAGTGCATCCCATTCTTCGAATTAATAAAGCGAGGAAAACGCCACTTTAAATGGACACCTGACTGCGTAGAAGCGTTTCAGAATTTGCTCAGGCACTTGGAGAAACCTCCAATTCTATCTAAACCAATAGATCACGAGGATTTATTCGTGTATTTGGTAGTGTCATCCCATGCGATCAGCTCAGCGTTGGTAAGGGAAGAGGATAAGGTCCAAAGACCTGTGTATTATGTGAGCAAAAAATTGACAGCAGCAGAGCGTAATTATCCATGAGTAGAGAAACTTGCGTATAGTTTACTGATTGCCTCCAGAAAGCTTCGGCACTACTTTCAGGCACATCCTATTACCATATACACTGATCATCCACTCAAACAAGTTTTACAGAGACCGGAGGCATCTGGAAGGTTACTCAAATGGAATATTGAGTTAAGTCAATTTGACTTGAACTTTCAGCCCAGACGGTCAATTCGGGGGCAAGTGATAGCCGACTTCATAGCAGAGTTCACTGTTCCTGAAGAAGACATAGCAAACGAAGAAGTGGAACCTTCAAAGTTACTTTTTGATCCTGATGCCTGGAGATTGTATACTGATGGCGCTAGGAACGACGAAAGATCCGGCGCTGGAATAGTACTTCAAACCCCCGAGAAACGATTGATAACCTATGCCATCCGAATGGAGTTTCAGGCCACTAACAACGATTCCGAATATGAAGCTCTGATAGCCGGATTAAAGATTGCAAAAGAACTAGAAGTCACAAAGCTGAACATCTTCTGCGACTCCAAGTTAGTTGTGAATCAAGTCACTGGAAGATTCCAAGCTAAAAGTGCAAGATTGATTCTATACTTAAAGAAAGTGAAAGAACTGCTGAATGAGTTTGATCACTACAGCATATCTCATATTCCGCGGTCAGAAAATCAGCAGGCAGACAAGTTGGCAAAGATGGCTAGTTCTAACGATCCTGAAGTGGTGGGGCTAGCCCCCGTTGAAGTACTTCGGTCCCCCAGCATTGATCAGATGGAAATCGACCTAGTACTAGAGACGGAACCAGAAAGGGAGTCCTGGATGACCCCTATAAAGAATTTCCTAATGGATGGAGCGCTTCCGACCAAGAAAAGCGAGAGGCGTAAAGTGATTCGTAAAGCCGCCCGATACGTTCTGCAAGGCGGAGTTCTTTATAGACAAGGGTTTTCAATGCCCCTCCTTCGGTGTATAGCCCACGATGACATCAAACGTGTGCTACAAGAAGTCCACGAAGGCGAATGTAGCGACCACACTGGAGGGCAAACTTTGGCGAAAAAGGTATTGCGGCATGGTTATTTCTGGCCCACCATAAACAAGGATGCAGTAAGATATGCACGACGATGTGATGTGTGCCAGAGATTTTCAAAGATACCTAGAGCGCCTCCAAGTCAGTTAAAAACAATGATGAGTCCATGGCCGTTTGCTATGTGGGGAATTGATATCATAGGAAGTCTCCCCATAGCAAGGGGCGGAGCAAAGTTCGCTATTGTGGCCGTAGATTATTTCACTAAGTGGGTCGAGGCAGAACCACTAACTACAATCACAACTAAACGAGTGATCAACTTCATCGTGAGAAACATCATCTGTCGATTTGGGATTCGAAAGATTGTGATAACAGACAACGGGGCAAAGTTCGATAGTGCTGAATTCAGAAACTTCTACCAAAAATACCACATCGAGAATCGGTACACCTCCGTGGCACACCCACAATCAAACGGGCAAGTCGAAGCTGCAAATAAAGTAATTAAGTCCATTCTGAAAAGAAAATGAAGCGGGCTAGAGCCATGTGGGCTGATGAATTGCCCTTGGCGCTATGGGCCTACAGGGCGACATATAAATCAGCGACAGGACATACCCCGTTCTCCCTTGCTTTTGGAACGGAAGCAGTCATCCCGGTTGAGATAAAGGTACCTTCTCATCGGGTGACCTATTATGATCCAATGACCAATAATGAATTGCTCCTTGAGTCCCTGGATATGATCGAAGAAAAGAGGGATGAAGCAGACCTGCGTGCCCTAAGATGCAAACAACAGGTCGCCCGGTATTACAACAAAAAGGTCCGAGCCCGAACATGGGAACCCGGAGATTTGGTTCTGAAACGTGTCTTTCCACCCCCAACTCATATGGGAGCGAAGTGGGAAGGACCGTACTCTATTCTCAGCAAGCTTGATAACGGAACCTTCAAGCTGGCAACCGTAGATGGAAAGGAAATCCCCAGAGTGTGGAATGCCCAACATTTACGGCCGTATTTAACATGAGAAGTTTCAAATTTATTCTTTTGCTTTGTTAAAAAACTATGTACAGGGCATGACTTGCCTAGAACAGTCTAGTTCCTTAAAGCAAGAGATTATAAAGTGGACGTAGGTCATGATTCGACCGAACCACTATAAAAATACTGTGTGACATTTACCTTTATTGCGTCTTTATTTATTTGCTTATGAAAAATCAATGTGAATAATGCAGGTACCCGAAGTCCGTTGCCAACGGTTCTTCTCGTAAACTAATCAGAGGAACCCAAAGCTTAGGCAAAGGCTCCAACTGCTTGTCCGACTAGCTTTAATCCACGGAGCACGGGTTAAAGCACACGTCAAGGATGAGTTTGATGAGAATGCATGATTGCAGACTGCGTGATCTGTGACTCTAACTCTCCAGAGTAGAGAGAGAGTATAAAGGACACGAAGATCGACGTCCACGAATAACGGCGGTGTACCATGATCGGAGCTGCCTAAGCACGAACTCTAACTCTCCAGAGAGGAATAGAGTATAAAAGCGTCTCCGATTGAGCGCTGAGAAAGAGCTCCTTTCCCGCTGAAGGATCGGGGAGCGAGTGAATCGCTGAGCTCGAACTCTAACTCTCCAGAGAGGGAGAGAGTATAAAAACGTCTCCGATTGAGCGCTGAGAAAGAGCTCCTTTCCCGCTGAAGGATCGGGGAGCGAGTGAATCGCTGAGCTCGAACTCTAACTCTCCAGAGAGGGAGAGAGTATAAAGGCGTCTCCGATTGAGCGCTGAGAAATAGCTCCTTCCCCGCTGAAGGATCGGGGAGCGAATGAATCGCCAAGCGCAAAACTCTAACTCTCCAGAGAGAGAGACAGTACAAAAGCGTCTCCGATTGAGTGCTGAGAAAGAACTTATTCCCTGCTAAAGGAACGAGGGTTGACTGAACTACTGATATCCCATGAAATCTCTTACACCCCCGTATTCAGAAATAGGGGGCAACTTGCCGTCAGTACTAATCAATCCCTAGTAAACCCCAGTCAGATGCTACGGTAACAACTGATTGGGGGGCACCAAGCACTCATATGCAAACACTAAACTTTGATACAACAGTGTAACATAGCATGAACATTCTTCTTCCTGTTGATTGACTGATTTATAATTATTAATAGTTGGCTAACGACTAAACATGGAAAGTTTCTATGAATACAGGTACACAATGATGTAAGGAGAGATAAATCCTTGTTTATATACTACGAATCAACAAAGTGAAAAACCTAAAGACAAAATATCAACAAACTACAAACATCCTATTTACGCTTTGATTTCTTCTCTTGCTTCTGCCTCTCCAGCCTCTCCTTGTCGGCTTCAGATGGATCCCCCTTCTTCCTCTTCCTCTTGTCTACAAGGGGAACATCCGACTCCTCTGAGGTCTCCTCTTCCACCTCTTTTCTCTTGCTTCTACTAGAGAGGGAAGCCGGGAAGTCATCAGGGTTTGCGAAGTGAAGCTGCCGGCTGATGGACTTGGCCTGGATTTTCAGAATCATCCCAGTTTTGGGATCGAATTCTGCTAGAGGGACTACGTCCAAAGCCTCATCCCCCACCTTCTTTGAAGCCAACTCTTTCTCTTGTCTGGCTTTCCGGTTGGCCAGGGGCTCCTCGTCATCATCATCATCGTCGACCTTTTTGGTGCCAGTAATGTCCTCTTCGTCATCCACATGACGACCATCCAAGTCTTTTAAAGCTTCGATAGTCTCAGCATCTTTGGGTACATCGGTGCTAGGCGCCGGGATGCTTCCTTCTACTGTTGTGACCTCGACCCGCTCTGAAACATCAATACCAGCACCCGGCAGGGCAGTCTCCTTCTCCACTTCTCTCTCTTTTTCAGCACCCTTGTCGACGGGCTCGCCACCTGCATTACGAGAGACACACATTACTAATTCAATTTGTTGTTCTGCCAGACGACGACAATTCGCAATTGCTTTAGCAAATTGCGGGGAAAAGAGAGAGATACCTTCAGCAGATGCTCCCTCTTGAGTAGTTCCAGATGCTCCAACAACCACGGGAGTTAGGCCCAAAGTGATTAGCGGATCATCAGGATGGTACTCCTCAACTTCGGAGGTTTTAGGCTTCGCGGCGGAACTGGAACCTTCGTCAATTTTGCTTTTACCTTTAGCCAAGGTTCTCTCCTTTTCCATTTCCGCCAGGATTAGGCGACGACCCTCTGCTAGGTTCTCGGGCTCGTTGTCTCTTAGGATGCTCCTCATCAATTCGTCCTCGTTGATCTCTTCGACCCCCAGTCTATATTTTTCGCCCTCTACAATGGCATCCCATAAGTTGGCCAAAGTAACATGGTAATCCGGGATCCATGTGATGTTGCGAGTTTTGAGAACTTGGCCGAGGAAATCGAAAATCATCTCTTCAAACCCCTCAATCTCTTTCTCTCTTGCAAGGAGTTTGTTGTTAGAAGCAGTGGCCATTTCAATGGCGCTCTCAACGTTCTTTTCGGCAAGAGCTTCCCGTCTCTCCGCATCCGCAACCTGGTCATTCAAAATCACCTTTTCTGCTTCTGCCAGAGCCAAACTTTCTTTTAGACTCGCTTTTTCCGCCTCCCAAGCAGCCCTCTCAGCTTCAAAATGGTCTTGTGCTGTTTTCAACTCGACGTTGGCCATTTTTAGATCTTCAACCTCCTTCTTTAAAGCCATTTTTTCTTGGCTATTGGAGTCCAGTTCTGAATGAAAGCGCTGTTTGGCATTCTCTAATTCAGTCTTATAACTCTCAGCGTCCCTCCGTGCTAAAGCAAGCTGGGCCTGAGCATCTTCCAGATCCTTCTCCAATTTTGTCCTAGCTCTCTCGTTGTTTTCAAGTTTTGCTTTAAATCTGTGAGCTTCTATTTCAAGTGTTCGGACGACTTCCGAAAGATTAACTGCGTGTTTTTTCATCATCTCGTATTGTCTGGCTGCGTGCCAGATGTGTCCGATAACTTCATCATCCCAATTTTTAGGGACCGGTTCCAAGGCAGGAACGAAGACCATCCTGTCAAAGAACATGCCTGGAAATTGTCCCCGCAGCTTTTCCAGCCTACCTTGGATCTCGGGACCATGAACGTAATCCCGTGATCCGAGGGCAGCTAACTCTGGTTGGCTGGTGGGGACAATGTCACTTTTCTCCTTCTCAGTTTCTTTGAATGAATCTCTGTCCCTATCTTTGGATTCGTGGCGCCTTTTGGACGACCGACTGTGGGAAGGCGCACTCTTTGGAGGAGTCAGCTCTTTTGGAAGTTTCTTTCCCCCGGTCGGAATTGTCGGATGACTCGAAGGCCTGGTAGAGGTTGATTTGGGTGGAGATCGAGGTTGCGAGGAACTCGGCCTATGAGGAGGACCGCGAGGGCGCTCAATATCCGGACGAAGGCTGGGTGTGCCCTCGTGGAGAGAACGATATGAATAAGATTTTCTGCGGGACATCGTTCCTGCAAAAAAGAAAAGAATATATTAAAACTTTGAATACCCGCGAAATTAGAGTGCAAGGTCAGACAGTGTGTGTGAGGTGTGCATCCCATATAATTCCCCCTAACAGACCCGGGCCTGGAGACAGGCTCATCTGACCCGTTTCTCGTCCCCTCGTTGAAGCAATCGCCTCTTCAGGAGAAGAAAAGAAAGGCTCCTCGCCGAAGTCTTTTTCTGTATATACAATATTGGGTAGAGGGATTTTATTCAGCTCGTCAAATAACTGTTCTTCTGCCAAGTCGTCGTCAGCAACAGTTTCCTTTGGAGCAGAGATAGGAATTTCCTTCGACACATCACCACGGGACTCATCCCCTCTGTATATGTTCAAGTCTTCGTCGTCTTGGATGACTATCGGAGAAGGACTTTTGCGAAATTTAGTTGTTTATATCGCTTGTGAAGTTCCCTCTCCCTCTGTTGGGGGCAAATACTTATAGGGTTTGCCGCCGGTGCCAAGTCTGAATCTTCTGTCTAGGAGGCGATGCTTATGGAGATTGTCATCAGTAATGCATTTTTTGATCCTTAGAAAGTTGGATCTGCTTTGTGAAAGAATGGATAACCGATTGCTGTATAGAGGACCCTCCGTTTTCGGGAAGACATGATCTGTTCGAAACAAAGGAAAGAGCGGAAGAATGTTAGTACTTAGACTCCTCGAGCAAGATATTTGATTATGTGATCAAAGCTTACTTGATTTAAGCCATCTTCGTGAGCATCCAGACTGTCTCTTTATATAAAACCAGTCTGATTTAGGGTCCCCTATATTGCTGTACCCATCGTATAAAACCTTCCTATTCGCCACCGACTCAAAGAAGGAGAAGTTTGGAGTTGCCGAAGAACGGTGCTTGAAAAGAAAGAAGAACGTCAAATCTCTAAATTTAAGTTCGGCATGTAAGATCTCCGCATATGCAATGTATAGGGTATATAACAATGCGTAGGCATTTGGATGGAGCTGCATCGGAGCGATGCCCAGCCGTCTTAAAGTTTCGATGGCAATCGGAGGGAACGGAGGGATAGCTCCTACTAGACACATTGTTCGACTAATCGCCATATACCCTTCCGGTGCTAGGTGGGGTCTATCTTCGCTTCCGGGTGTCAAGACATCGTCCCAAGGAATGCCGTGTCTTAAGCAGATTCTCTTAAGTTTTATTTCGTCAAGCTTTGACGCTAAAGAATCAGAGAATTTATTTATCCCGAGTGCGCCTGGGATTTCGTCAGGAGCTCGCTCATCAGTCTCAGAGTTGTTGTTGTATGAAGTACTTTCTGTCGGATCTGATTCTGTGGCTTCGTACTCAGATCTAGAGTCTTCACCCCCTGGATTGATTGGGGGAATATCAGGATTATACTGTTCAGGAGTCTCGGATTCCGCTTCTGCTACAGATCTTGAGGAAGAGTGATCATTCGACATTGCTGCTAGGACGAGAAAATATGAACAATAAGATTAACACTACCCGTCCCCCGTGTGTGCAAGTGCCGGTGTGTGTGCTTGTGTGTGCGCATTATCAAAAAATAAAGTATAAAAGCAGTCAAGGTTATCAGAAGTCGTTAGTCGTCATATGCAATCAAATCATGAGGTCATTTAGTCCAGAAAGTCCAACGACGCGGCTCTAGCCTAATTGTTCAGAGTTTTATGGTGACAGGACGTTGATTAAAGTCTGAAATTTTTTCGTATCGTTAACTGTAAGACGGATCGCAAAGCATAGGGATCGCCCCCCTTTCGACTCGCGGAGCAGGGGAATCGCCCCCCATCGAATCGCCGGGCGAAGGGATCGCAACTTCATGAACCGTTGCGACTCCCACGATCCGTCCCTTCGCTGCCACCTCGATCTTTCGTCTCGCCACTCGCGTTCGTCTTCTATCTTTGACCACGATCCGAGTCGGCTTTCCTTCTCCTTCTGCCACTTTCGTTTTCCTCCTCTCCTTCCCATCCTCGAATTCCGAGCTCTACGCCCGATGGCAATGGCAACTTGGTGATTTCTTCAGAAAATTGCGGATTTCCACCAGTTCTCCCTCGACTCAGTCGTAAAAATTCAGGAAAGTGTTGCGTTTACAAATGAGAATGTTCTCTATGAAATTACCTTTCTAAAAACTGAGACGGTGCCTGAAATTTCGAAAGATTGCAAGGGTTGGGTTCGTTTTTCAATGGCTAGGGCGAAACGATACGGCAGAGGAAAAGAAGAAGGAGAATGAAGAGGGGAAGGACGGCTTATATAGGCAAAGAGGACGACCGTTTGTCTCCCTTTCTTTGTCCTACTCGGTCCACGAAACACCCTGCAGGTCACGATCCAAAGCTGGTGTCACATAGAAGCCCACGGACCGCCTCGAACGAGGGCCCACCAAGCTCGAAGCCCAACACGGCTCGAAGGAAAATCTGCCGCGTCTCGCACAAAAGCCTAGACACTCAGCTCGAGACGAGCACGTAACCACTCGAACCGTGGCGCTCTATGGCGATCCGATTCATGCTCGCGTTGAATTGAACCAATGCAACTGTTGGTTTGCGTCCCTTTAGGAAATGGTGGATTAGAATCTTCGAAGCATGTTCCATCTTCGATAAAACATACTTCGAGGGGGCAAAATGTTGGCTCGCTTTTTGATCAAGCCAGCCAGGATCATTCGTAAGAGGAAAACAGGAAATCACGTTCCCCAAGAATATGAAGGATCGGATCGCGCACCACCGTCTCGACCACCATTGGATCGCGCCCCATCGTCTCGTCCAGTATCGGATCGCGCCCCATCGTCTCGCCCCCATCTCATCAGCGAACGAGGCAGCCGGGCGATCCGATCCAAACTTACATTGTTACCCCCGAGAGAACCGATCCGAAGATCCCCTGGTGCATGGCGCACCCTCAGACCTATTCAAGCGTGAGCTAGTCTTCAGCGATCCGAATCGCACGGATCTGGCGACACGTGTCCCCAACCGTCATCTGGACCAATTCTCCCCATCTGCACGATCCGATTTTCAAGTAGATCACGACACCTGTCCACAACGGCTAATTTGACTGTTTCTTCAAGGGTGGCGATGCGATCCGATACTCTCGGGATTCGTGCCACGTGTCCACGATCCGCCTGACAAAATCAGCTATAAATAGCCCAGAGCTTGGCATTTTTCGGGATCCTTTTGGCAATATTGAGTACTGAATCCGCCATTGTTGTCAAACTACTGAAACATTGAGAGAAATCATTGTTGTATTAGCTTTTAAAGCATAATCAATAAGATATAAAGTGGACGTAGGCTCGTTAACGCCGAACCACTATAAATTCTGAGTGTTATTTTCTTTTTCCTTGTTCTTCATTTGAAATTCTCTACTGTTCATAACAATTTGGGTGTTAGGTCCAAATTTCGATCTAATAATATATATATATATATATAAGGCATGTTCAATGGCTCCTCAAACAGCAGAGCACCCCTTTGACCTCTCTCTTTTTCACCACACAATCAGTTTCTCTGTCCCTCCAATAACTCTCTCTCTCCTCCACCACATTCTTTAATATAAAAGAGAGGTGGAAATCAAGGGGCTTTTGGGGTGCTCCATTTTTGGGGTGTAACCGAACGCTTGCTTTATATATATATATATATATATATATATATATATATATATATATATATTTATATATATAAACAAGTGCAAAAGTTAGTTGAAATGGATGTAGGCTTTTGTGTTTGGACAGAAATATGGAAGGTTTGGGCCACTTTAAGCTCGCTGGGCCATGAGGTAGGGCGAGAAGCTGAAGTTCAGGTAGGGCAGGGTGCTGAAATATGGTTTTTCTTGCAAGGTTTTTGAATGTGAAAACAGAAAATAGAATTGTATATATTGATTACATAATTACGTATTTATAGATAGGAGAGAGCATTCTAGAATAGAATATTCTAGTGCATATTTGAATCTATACCAAATACAGACCAAATTAATACAATCCTAATGTAACTCATAATTAATACAATCCTAATATAACTCATAAATAATACAATCCTAATATAACTCATAAATAAAAGGAAACATATTTGATGATTATCTCTAACATTGCTCACGTTGTTTAACACCCCCCCCCCCCGGTCAAGTTGGAGCCGGGAGAGAAATGTCGAGCACGCCCAACTTGCTAAGCAATCGTTTGAAATTATAAATTCCTAGTGGTTTTGTGAAAATATCCGCTAGTTGGTCGCAAGAACGAATATAGGAAGGAGTAATAATACCGGGGAGAATCTTTTCACGAACGAAATGACAATCTATTTCGATGTGCTTAGTTCATTCATGGAAGACGGGATTTGATGCAATATGAATTGTAGCTTGGTTATAGCAATGTATTGATATAGGAACAGATGGTGGAAAACCAAGTTCGGATAAGATTGAATGTAACCATTGGACTTCAGTGGTAATAGCAACAAGAGATCGATGCTCAGCTTCAGCAAATGATCGAGAAACAGTCGGTTGTTTCTTTGATTTCCAGGAGATGGGACTAGAACCAATCATTGTAAAGTAACCGGTAGTAGAACGGCGAGTGACGGGGCAACCTGCCCAGTCAGAATCAGCAAAGCCGACCAGAGAAAAAGAACTCGTTGTCGATAGGAATAAACCATTACCAATAGAACCTTTGAGATATTGAAGGACTTTATTTGCAGCATCAAGATGTGTGGAACGAGGGCTTTTCATAAATTGGCTAAGTTTGTTGACAACATATTGAATGTCAGGACGAGTAACTGTAAGATATAAGAGACGATCGCTGAGTCGTCGATAAAGAGACGGATCAGGCAAGGGATTGCCGTCATCTGGAAGATGTCGACAATGTTGTTCCATAGGAATTGGAGTTGTACGAAAACCATGCATACCTGAATCCTTTAATATGTCAAGTGTGTACTTACGTTGACATAAAAATAATCCCTTTTTGGAACGAGAAACTTCAATACCAAGAAAATAACTTAGACGCCCAAGATCTTTAATGGAGAAAGATTTGACGAGAAATTGTTTTGTCAAGGAAATAAAAGATTCATTGTTTCCTGTAATGATAATATCATCTACGTAAACAAGAACAAATACTGAAATATGATCACGAATATATGTAAAGAGACTGTAATCGGAATTAGATTGACGAAAACCACATTGAATTAAAGTAAAAGAAAACTTAGAGAACCATTGACGCGAATCTTGTTTAAGTCCATAAATAGATTTATGGAGCTTACAAACTTGATTGTCACCATGACGAGGAAAACCAGGAGGAAGTTTCATATAAACTTCCTCATTTAGATCACCTTGGAGGAAAGCATTATTTACGTCTAATTGATGAAGAGACCAATTTTTAATTGTAGCGATAGAAAGAAGTAGATGAATGGTGACCAATTTTGTTACCGGAGCAAAAGTACCATGGTAATCAATTCCTTCAACTTGGGTGTAACCTTTGGCCACTAAACGTGCTTTATATCGTTCAATAGAACCATCAGAGCAATATTTAATTTTATTTACCCATTTGCAACCAATTGGTGTTTTATTTGGTGGTAATGAGCAAACAGACCATGTTTTGTTTGCTTATTTGGTGGTAATGAGCAAACAGACCATGTTTTGTTTGCTTCGAGAGCACGAATTTCAACAGACATTGCATCACGCCAAGCAGAAGATTGAACTGCTTGAGAATAAGTTTGAGGTTCATCATGATTAATAATTTTGGACAAAAAAACATGATGAGAATGACTAAACTTTTCCAAAGAGAAATATTTGGATAAAGGAAAAGAATTAGATGAAGGAGAGACGTTGCATGCATAATCATTGAGATGTAATGGCGTTCGTCGAATTCGCTGAGGACGATTTAAATCAGCAGTATTTGTGGGAATTATAATTGAAGAATTATTATTAGTTTGTTGAGACTGATTTGTATCAGCGATTTCTATTGGAATCGGATTTGGAGAATGATTTTGAAGTGAATTTTCACCATTTTCAGTTGTATTAGATGAAGAAATATTAGTTCGTACTGGTGAAACATTTTGAAATGGTGTGAAATTTGTAGGTAAATCATCATCTAGTAGAGTGATGGAAATGTCGTTAGATCTATGATCTGGAATGTTTTTATACGGAAAAACTGATTCATGAAAAATAACGTCACGCGAGACTATTATGCGATGAGAATAAGGATCATAAAGTCGATATCCTTTTTGACCATAAGGGTAACCAACAAAAATGTGCGGCTTACCTCGTGCATCAAATTAATTTTTAATATGCATATTTTTTGCAAAACACAGACAGCCAAACACACGTAAAGATGAATAAGACGGAACCTTTCCAAATAAAACTTCATGAGGAGATTTGAAATTAAGAGTACGTGTGGGTAATTTATTTATGAGAAATGCAGCGGTGAGAACACATTCGCCCCAAAATGAGAGGGGAATATTATCTTGAAATCGTAGTGAACGAGCAACATCAAGCAAGTGCCGATGTTTACGTTCCATAATCTCATTTTGTTGAGGAGTGGCTACACAACTTCGTTGATGGATTATACCGTGAGAACGAAACCAATTTTGAAACTCTAATGACAGAAACTCAGTTCCATTGTCAGATCGAAAAGCTTGAAGTTGTGGAATAAAAATACCACCATCTCAAGATTGTATAGTGGAGATTGACAGTCCAAATAGTCTATTAACTTGATTAAAAAAATGTTTTATCATATAAAAGGTTTGAGACTTGAATTTCATTAAATAGACACAAGTGCATCTTGAATGATCATCAACAATGGTAAGAAAAAAACGTGAACCATTTTTAGATGGAACATTAAATGGTCCCCAAACATCAACATGTAATAATTCAAAACATACAGAAGAACAAGATACACTTTGCGGAAATGAACCACGACATTTCTTAGCTTGTGGGCAAACGTCACAAATAAATTTATGATTCGCGGATATTTCCGGAAAATTATTAACAAGAAATTTAAAACGAGAACTACTAGGATGACCAAGGAGACAGTGCCAAAGATCAAAATTATTTGAATGCTGAAATGAAAAAACTGAATTCAAATGGGAAACATCCTCCAAGTAGTAAAGACCACAATGAACACTACCTCGACCAATCGTCTAGTTCGTCAACAGGTCCTGAAAATGACATTGAAATTTATAAAAAATTACTTCACAATTAAGTTGTTTTGCTAATTGTGAGACAGATAATAAATTGAATTTGAATGATGGGATAAAAAATACATCTTTGAGAATAAGGGATTTTTAATGTTTAACAATCCCAATGTGAGTCACTGATGCAAAAGTGTCATCAGGTAATTGAACAGACTTATGTTTTTGCAATGGAACATATGAAGAAAAAAATGATAGTGATGTGCATATATGATTTGATGCATCTGAATCTATAATTCAACAAGAAGACATACAAGATAGAATTGTACCTGCTAAGTTAGCCGAGAGTTCACCAACTTCGTCTTTGGCCAAGAGAGCAAGCAACTTGTTGTACTGTTGAGTTGCCAAATGATTATTTGGCACATGATGAGAGGTTGATCCATGTTCAGCCGTGCGCTTTTCTTGCTTGCTTGGGAAGCCATGCAGTTGATAGCATTTATCTCGATTATGTCCATATCGGTTGCAGTGATCACAGAATGGACGTTGCCTCGTTGACAGCCCACGATATGGTGACTTTGAAGCTTGGAAGGCAGCAGACTCAACAGTTAGGTTTGATTGAACATTCAACTCTTGTTGCTTCTCTTCTTGACGGACAAGATTGTAAATCCGCTGAATGGACGGAAATGGTTCCATATGGAGAATCTGACTATGCACAGCAGAGAAACTATCATGCAGTCCTTGAAGGAATTCCATGGCTCGATCCTGATTTTGCTGTTCAATAATACACTTTCCATTTCCGCAAGTACACGGATCAATTGAAATAATGCTACTCAACTCATCCCACAAAGATTTAAGTTGGGTGAAGTACAATGAAACACTCATACCTTCTTGTTTGAGTGAGCAGATAGAGAGTTTTAACTGATATATCTTCGGTGCATTAGACTGATAAAAGTGCTCTTTGAGATCCATCCATATCTGGGCAGCGCTGTCGGCATAGAGAATACTTGGCCTGATTTCCGGAGATACGGAATTGAGTATCCAACAGCCAACAAGATCGTTGCAGCGGTGCCAATTGACAATGTCGGTTTCCACCGTTGGGATCGGTAAGGAACCATCGACGAAACCAAATTTGCTCTTGGCTCGTAACGCCATTGTAATGGCATGAGTCCAAGAGCCGTAATTATCACCAGTTAAGAGAGGTGTGACAAGAACAGTAGAGGGACTATCAGGGTGATGGATAGCATAAGGATCAGCTCTGATAGAAACAGTAGGAGGATTGTTATCATTATCCATGATAAGAGATTGAGAAAGACAAGAGTGTAATTTTATTTAATGGTGCTCTGATACCATGTGAAAACAGAAAACAGAATTGTATATATCGATTACATAATTACATATTTATAGATGGGAGAGAGCATTCTAGGATAAAATATTCTAGAGCATATTTGAATCTATACCAAATATAGACCAAATTAATACAATCCTAATATAACTCATAATTAATACAATCCTAATATAACTCATAAATAATACAATCCTAATATAACTCATAAATAAAAGGAAACATATTTGATGATTATCTCTAACATAGCTCACGTTGTTTAACATTGAATTTCCAGGTGGGGCGGTGGCCATACCTCGCTTGTATGTGCATCTGCCCTTATATATACATATACATATATATATATATATATATAGCAAAACGAAAAAAAAATCAAATAATGAATTTATGAAAGCAATATGACTGGGGATGTAAATGAATATTCACAACACATAAATTATCTTTTTTGATATTTAATGTACTGAATACTTGATACAATTTGATTTAGAATGATACAGGCTTTTATATTGGAAGAAAACGTTGAGACAAGGTACATAGGCTTGGAGAAATAGAAGATAGTACATACGGACCCATGAAATACACATGAGAAGCACGCGGTCTACATATAGCCATAGAAACAGATAAAGAGGGCAATAGAACAATTATTTTCTAACACCCCCTAGGGTTACTAAAACCCTAGATTTGCACTCCTCGGCAAATCCAGGTCGAATTAAAGCTCGATTGCACACAAAAAAAAGAACTTAAAGGATATCAGCACAGCAGCAAGAAGACGATTAGGCTCCTTTGTTGTTATGACTACTGGACGCAGCAGGTGAATCTTCGATCTTTAGATTGGATCTGAACCTTTTGAAGTTGATGGCAGAAATTGTCTTGGTTAGAATGTCAGCTCATTGGAAAATATCAGGTATGTGGCTAACGTGAAGTTCCCCTTTCTGAACAAGCTCACGAACAAAGTATAACCCAATTTCTATATGTTTAGTTCTAGCATGTTGGACATGGTCTTTTGAAATGTAGACAGTGCTCTTCTTATCACACTATAGAATTGGTCTTATGTCACCGTTTTGTTTTAGTTCACTCAAAAGTGACTATATCCATTTGATTTCAGCATTAGCTACACTCTTGTATTTAGCTTCAGTGGTGGATCTTGATATAGTTGGTTTTTTTTAATGCCATGAAATCAAATTGCTTTCAATATAGATGCATTAACTAGTAGTAGACCTGTAACAACCCGCCATTTTGATCGCGCCAAATCGACAAAACATGTTAACTCGAACTGTTCAAAATGAACTATTGTTATTAGCTTCTGATGTAAAAAGTATAAATCATAGAGTCACATATCATAGACACAGATACAGAGCAGTATAATATACCGCAACGGAAAAATTGTGTGACCGATCAACATCAAATTTTCTGATGAAATTTTCAAAGCTGCTACGTCTCATTGAATGTATTTCAAATTCCAAGTTTCTATTAAGAAACACCATAGAATATTTTCAAAATAAAATTAGATTCAAATCAGAATTTAAATCGTTAAAAATAGCGGATTGTTACACTCTCCCCCACTTAAAAACTTTCCTTCCTTGAAAAGGAATAAGGCAAAGAAATATTAATTATATAATTTAATATATTTAAGCCAATGGTTCATATTTATTTTCTTACCTTTATATATTTTAAAATGTATATTTTAAATCAAAGTTAAGACATTTTCGACCATTTCATAATAGTTTTAAGTATTCACTCGACGTCCCGATTGGCGATATATATCTATCCCACTTTCGAAACCTGAAAATAGATATGGATGATGTTGTAGTCATCACTAGAATCATTGTTAAGAGACTAAAGTGTGACTCTATATATATCTGGTACACATAGGATTTAACATATACTTTAATCAGACGTATACTCAAATCTCTAAGATTCGATAGGCCAATTTTAACGTCAAGTAAATAATCAAATCATCTTTTCTATATTTAAACACAATATATACCAAATTTCTCAATCATATATTATAAACAATATATTTCAAATCATAAAAATTTTAAGTAGGGGAAATTATGTTTCTCCCCCACTCATTTATTTATTAAAAATTCAACCTCAATCCTCAACAATATTATTATTAAATCAAATACATAACAATATTATTCTATACTATACCTAAATATTTTCAAACCAATGTTATCTATATTTGAAACTTATAAAACTTGTTTAATTCTATAAGTTTAACATATATATACATCACAAATTTATAATCTTTATAAATCCATTAAAATTTTATAAATTCTCATATATACATACATTTATAAACTATACCATTATAGATTTCAAACAAGTTAACAAGATTCTCAAAATATTTACCATAACAATTAGGAGCATTTCTACATAAAATGTCCAAAATATATAAACTTATCCAAAATATTATTCAATCTAGATAAATAATTTTCTTACAAAATATTTATTTTTAAATCTCATTTAAAATATATAGTTTATAAAATATAACATCTCAAAGTAAAACATCAAATCTTTTCAAAACATTTGTATTACCAAACATAATGTCATTTACAAATATACATCTTCCACAAATATATATATCAAAATTTCAATATTGCATCAAGAAAAGCTTCTATTATAATATCTTTCAAATACCAATTTCAAACCAATATTTAATATGAATGAACTCGCTAGAAGAATTATGCTCCCCGTTTTCTTCTTTCCTTGCTATGGACAAAGAAAAGTTATAGAATTCGAATTAAAAGCTGAACGAATGAAAGAGCCTAATCAAAGAAGATCTACGTAAAGGTGGATACCCAGTGCCAAAGGCTCCCGTACTGAAGCACGAGGACTTCCCAGGTCAGTCTCCCGTCCTGGTACTATTCACGGCTTTTCGGGCTCTGGGGGTGGTCGATTAGCGCGTGTAGCCTTTTCCTCACATTATGTGAAGAGGCCGGGGCTCGAACCTGTGCACTCCAGATTACCCGCCGGGTAACCTTACTATTGTGCCAGGCACCACCTTTAATCAAAGAAGATCTACGAAGGAGGATAAATTCAAATGGAAAGGAAACTTCAGAAAAAGATTCAAATATTAAGAAAAATTTTATATCCAAAAAATATTTGTTCAAAAACATTTTAAAACTAATTATACTTACAAAATACGTTCTCTCAAGAATGATTTTGCAGTTTGATTCTACTCATTCTAGGGTATTACTACCTTATCTTCAGTGAGCTTTTACCCTTTATTAAAGTTAAAGATTTGATAAACCAAAACTCTTATACCAGTTGTAACGACCTGCCATTTTGACCGTGCCGAATTGACAAAACATGTCAACTCAAACCGCCCAAAACGATAGATTGTTATTAGCTTTTGACATAAATAGAATAAATCACAGAATCACAAATCACAGGCATAGGTACAGAGAAATATAATATCTCGCAGCGAAAAAATAATATAATAGTAGTTCATTAAGCTACGAAATAAAAAATTTACATCAGAGTTTAGATAAACAACACAAAGGAAGTCTAATACAATTAATTTCGGATACATAAATAAATAACTGTTTGAAATAGAAACAACAGGAATAGATGAAAACTGGAACAGCAGATCAATAGGTAGATACAGGTGTGCAAATTCTACAAGAAAACACTGATTTTGCAGCAGAAAAATTCGTCGCTAATCCCTCGCTAAAGGCCTGTTAGCGACGGATTTGCAGTAGAATACGGCTGTCGCTAAAAAACACATTGGTATTTTAGACACTATTTTGCGATAGAAATTAACATCGATTCTCCATCACTTCACCGTCGTTTTCTGATATATAATCATTTCATTTTAAAATATTTCACCGACGTGTTACCGACGGATATATATAACAGAATAAAATCAGTAAATATTTTTCCGTCGCTAAATACACGCTATTTAGTAAGGGATTACCGATGGAAATATATAGCAAACATTTTACATTCCAATTATCCGTCGGTAAATCCTAGTTATATAGCAACGGATTACCGACGGAAATATATAGCAAACATTTTACATTCCAGTTATCCGTCGGTAAATCCTAGCTATATAGCGATGGATTACCGACGGAAATAAATAGCAAACATTTTGCAGCATTTTTAACTATCAATCTAGACATCAAATACATTAATTTCAACAATACTCAACATTCAGTACTCATCGTGCAATGAAACATATATACATACGTACATACATACATACATATATACATACATACATATATATATATATATATATATATATATATATCAAATAGAAAAATTAATGCCACAAAACATTATATAACAATAAAAAATGGTACAACAATTGATAAAATATTTACATAACACCCAACATTCATAACATTATTCGATACGACTAAAAACTAATGTCACATAAACAAAAATTATGTTTGCATAGTTGATGGATATATGCATCATAATGTCTAAAGTTCATAAATATATATATATATATATATATATATATATATATATATATATATATAAGGAAGAACCTGCACATATATATAAAAAAGCTTCTCATTTTCGGCATGGATCTATCCTGATAGAGCTCGAATGCTCCCTAAAAGTAGCACTCTTCTTCCTAATTTATCCATCAAAGTCATGGCTACAACTGAACCTGCAAGTAAAAATATAATAATTATTATCATTCTATTGATGCTCATGACACATTTCAAGCAATATTACCCAAAATTGTTGTAAATTATCCATCACCTGACAAATTTGCGAATCCCATGTGATAACAAAAGAGGTATAACTTAAATTTATGGTTCATGTGACAAAAAACCAAATATGAAATAAGAGGTGCAAGACTCAAGTTTCAGTAACAAAACTCCAATAGCTTAGAGGTCTAATGCTTTTTAACCCTTTTCACTTGAAATATATACGAAAGAATTATCATGATAAATATTACTTTCTTATCGTGACTCCAAAATGCACGCTTTCAAGTTTTTTCCTTTTTTAATACCCAGCTAAGTTCGTAAACTTCTGATGTAATGTCAAACCTTTATACACATTTTATATGGTTCACATAATCAAAAAATCATATCTTTGACACGCAGTAGAAAAAATCATACATTTTCTTATTGTGACTCAAAATCTTCATATCGACTTGCTTACAATACCCATACTGGATGGTGGAAAAAATACATTTACCTCCCTACCCACTTAAATTTCATTATTGCAAGTTCTGAATAGGTGTTCAGAACTTTGCTGTTTGTTTCCTGTAGATCTTCTGAATAAGAAAAAAATGTTCAACACCTTTCTTTTGCTTAGTCTAAATTCTGAATTTGTATGATGATTCTCTCATATATTCCCTAGTAGATATGAAAATAAATTCAGAATTTAAGTTTTTCTAAGTCCATTGCCTTTAAAATACAAAAATTTCAGAACTTCACATTCTTCTTCTTGATTACCATTATTTCAGAAACCAAATAATATAAATGGATACTACCGTCAATACATTCTAATCTGAGTTTAAAACGCAAAGAAACTACTAAATAATAAACATTCATAACTCTACATTTAGAATTCAACATTCAATCATGTTACAAACCGTTCAAATCGGATCTCTCCTTTTATGATTCGACTCAAAATTCAATTCAAACTTAGTTAATGCCACAATCAAAAACATCATTCAATTCATACTAATATATTTAGTATACTTATTTGAATTCACAATTCTTGTGTAATATTTTCAAGGCAAAAATAAAATTAAAATTAGAGAGAGAACTAGGTTTCAGGTTTAAATATAGAAGGTCAGACAATAAAATCAATTGCAAAGGGTGTGCACACATTAAAATATGAATTTTTCGAATCTACGATTGACAATTTGAATCCGTTTTCAACTTAACATTTGAATTTCACGACTTAAATCATATGTTGGAAACCTTGCATTCAACATTAAACAATCAACATTAAACTTAGCCGTAAAATTTTTGTTTGGATAATGAGCGAAAACTACCTTGAGGCATCCATGTAGCGCGAACCGAATCCCTACGCCTACGGCTACTAAAGGCCATATTGATTCTAATAACCATTAGGTATTTACGTTTTTTTTCCTAGAATCAGAGATCTTCGTGCTATCTGACAAGGGGGGCCCATTCAGTACAGATTCTTGTGTTGCTTTTGTTGTTGCCAATTCCATTTCCAAATTCAATATAGTTTTATCTATATTCCGGAGACCAAATATTCATATGCCATATCAAACCATTTGTTAATAATATATGTAATATCGATGTGTAAACGTAAAAACTTACTTCATAACATCCTGTGTTTTCGAAGGTTGTCCTATGAAATCGATAGGCTCTTTTGTTTTAGTTATCTAATACACATTTGAACAATTAAATTTTAAAAATAAGGACTGTGATGGATGAATTTTAATAAACATGTTTAAGGCTTGTACAGGTTTGAAACTACAGTCACGGGCTACAAGGTTCATTCTACAGAGTGACATATTCATAATTTGGAGAATTTGGTATGGCATAGACTAAAGAAATATCAAGATGAATAAAAAATACCATAAAAGAGGAGAATTTGGAGAGCACAACAGTTGATATATTTGTAATTTAGTGGAGGAAGCACTCCAAACTCCCAACAATGGAAATATGTTAATTTATCTACACAATGACATGCTCAATTAAAATGGTAGGTTTAAGTCCAGTTTGTGAACTAATAGAATCAATGTGGTGGCCTTGATGTATTTCTACATACACAACGACAACATAAGTAAATATAAGTAGTAATATGTGTGCTAAGGTGAGATTTTAATATCTGCTAGAAGCTCCTCAAAGCTCCACTCACTAAAAAATATTTTTCTAACTCTACATATATTTTTATTTTGAACCCTTTTTTAATTCCCAAACTCAACATTCAGGTTAAAACATTTTGACTATCATCTCTGCCAATCAAAATCTATTTCCAAATCAAAACCGATTTTTAAATCCAAATCCAAACCAATTTCCGAATCAAAAACCCGATTACCTGGCCCGTGCTGCGTTCACCCGATTACCAGGCTCGGGATCAGAAACCGAGGCCGAACTCGATGGCTTCGTGAATTCGGAGAAGCAGGTGCAAGGGGAGTTTAGGAAGATATTGTTGTAGAGGAAGTACAGGTCTTACTTGACCATGGCCGTTATCGTGCCATTGTTTCAGCAGTTGACGGGGATCATTATTACAGCGTTCGTCTTGCCTGTTCTGCTTAGAAGTGCTGGGCTTGGAATGGATCCTGCTTTGATGGGCATTGCTAATTTGGGAGCCACTTTGATTTCGTTTAGGGAGGAAAAATGTGGGAGTAGAAACGATTTTGAGATTTAGAGTAAGGGCAATTGTTTGTTTAAACGCGGTCGATGTTTAGATCTGGAAGTTGTGGCGGCATTGAAATTTTAGATACCGCCATTCATTTTTACTTAATAACAATATATGTTTGAAGAAAGACGCCAATTTTTTTTTACAGAATGGTCATCTCCTTTTAATCGTAGACCAAAGATTAAAATGAGAACAAAAAATAAATTGTATGGCCATAGTAATTGAATTAGTAGAACTGCTATTTGAAAAAATGCACTACGCACTGCTATCTGCTAATAACATGTTAATTATCATGCATTAATATTAATAAAAAATAATCTACTAATTATAAATGTTAAATTATTATTTGAGAACCATAGTATACTTGTGTGATCGGGCCTAGGAAGGAGTGCATAGTAACGAATATAGTGACAAATCACCAGTTATATTTTTTAATAATTAATTATAAATCATAAATTATAATAAAATATCAGTTATAAAACTTAAACATTTGTTATACATTATTATTTATTAACAATTATCAATTATAAGTTATGCTATATCACTAATTATTAGTTAATTACTAACTAATAAATAATTATACTATATTATTCATTATTAAATATTGTACTAATTACTATTTTAATTTTTTATAATGTTAAGTACAATTATCAGTTAATAATAGTAATAATAATTGTTTTATTCAAAAAGATAACCTCTCAAACACAAATTATAAATTAGTTTATAAAAAAATTATTGTTAATTAGTAATTACTCTTTAGCCGTAATTATTAATCAGTTATCAAATTTTAATTTATTAATGGTGAATTTAACTATTTATTATATATTATTTATACATATTATTTCTATTTTCCAATAAGTTTACCTATTTCATTTTCGACAACATACGTTATGAGCGTTGTAAAATTGAAGCCACTTACAATGACATTTTGTGATTGTTGTAAAATTGACATCTATTACAACATGCATTTCTAGAATGTTGTAAAATTGACATCTATTACAACAGACATTTTTTGAACGTTGTAATACGGTATTTTTGTTGTATTGATACAATTTAAATAAAACTATTAAATGAACTTTTTCAATATTTTAAAGATAGAAATTTTGGATATTTCGTGTCAAACAATAATTGGTTTTATAAACTTTATGATTTATTCAAGATGATTTCAGATTTTCAAATTTTTTGAAATATAAAATATAATTATCAACTGTAATTATAAAATATAAGTATCAACTGTAATTGTTAATTAATACAATTATTTAAAATTAAATATTGAATACTAGATAGTGCTAAATTTTATTATTAATCATTAAATAATTATTATAATAAACTGATATTTTCATTATTTAGGGGAATAATTACCAAAGAACAATTTAAAATTTTGGGATTTAGCGTAAAATATATTGGCATACTAATTGAAATTTGTGATGAAAGAAAAGGACTTAATCAAGAATTTAGTAATTACATTGGTTATGAGTAAAGATTATTTTGTTAATTCTAAATAAGCATTGATTATAAGTTATTTATTATAGAACGTAAATTATTATTTATTATTACTTATAAAACATTAATTAGAACAAATTAATTATTAATTATTGAAAATGTTAATAATTATTCAAAGATAACACTAAAGTATATTTTAGAAAAATAATATAAACATCTCTTGCAAATCTGTTGGAATTCTGCTGCAAAATTGCTTCAATAAATATTCGTCGGTATTCTGCTTGGATTTGCAACGGAAAATAGCAACAGAATTTTTCTATCGGTAATTTGACGCAATTTACAACGGTTTAGTGAGGGATGACAAAAGACGACGGAAATAAATAAAAGAAAATAAAGTTGAAAAACCAAAAAATTTCCCTTACAGATCACGTGGAAATCCGTCGCAAATTAGCGACGAAAATTTCCGCTTCTAAATTTTTGACGCTAAATCAGTGTTTTCTTGTAGTGAAAACCCAATATAAGCTCCAAACACAAAAAGTGAATCTCAAAAGCTGTAATACTCGATCTGACCCGAGCAATAGTGCAAAACAAAACAACTCGGATCAGGACTAACATTCTCATGGAAGTAAATTAACTCAAATGAATTGTTCGATGGAATGCAATCAGTCACCTAAAGGATGTTTGGGATCACTATCCTCTAAGGATCCATCAAACAAGATACTATATGATATAATATGCTATATACCATAGTGTCTATAAGTAAATTAAATATCAATATACCGTAAGCAGGATTACCATTATTACCCTTTCACCATTTATATATTCCCGTAGTATATACAGTACCGTAATTCCTCCGTAAACTAGAGGGCTGTCACAGGGCACTTCATATAAAACAATACAAAACAAAATCGTAGTGGGATCGTATATAGTTTTAAAGATTCTAACAGACTCAAAGTAGGGTATCATGGCACCTATCCGGATCTACGAGATTGTGTACCTTAGATCACTTCAGAAGCGATCTAGTTGCCATGGGAAGGCAACAGACGTGGGGCATATGATAGTCAACCTAGGTCCATGGTTTTCCCATTAGCTCTTGACAAATGGCATGAGCCAATCATATGGATATCAATGGATTTAAGGCTTTAGATGGTAATAGCTAGGATATTGTTTGATGGATGCTATCGTGGCTTTGCATGTTTTATCTCTTATTTCTCTGGGTAGACTATCACCTTAGGATATTGAAGAGAAGCGAGGAATTGGGAATCCTATTCTGAGTTGTATCTGCTCCTATTGTTATTATTTAAATAACATATATTAATTTATTATATGTGCTGACTTTGTGGGTGGAGGGACAAGCTAGACATGATTACCCATACCGTTTGTACTATATAGTTTTGTGAGTTTTAGTGGTTTTGAGATTCTTTATTGCTCACACCAGACTGTTGCCTGACTTAAGGTTTTATATTCCCTCTTATTACCTTGGGTTCTCATCAAACACACCAATGAGTAGGCTAGGTTACAGGTGTACGCATTAGCTGGAGTTGCGTTGGTGGATCAACAAATGGCGGCATCTTTTCATATTTATACTTGTGCTATTATTTAGTCTGGTGACACTATGGAGCCATGCCAGTGTGACTATCTTATCAATGAGTTTATTTTATCTATCATATAAATTCTATTTTTATGCGACTATATGGGCTAATACTATGATTATATGATTTATATAGTTATTATTAATGTCTCATCTGTTTAATACATATTATTTCTATTATATTTTATCTAATGCATTGTGAGACGTACGACTGTATCTATGTTTTGGTCTTGTGTTTCTTTCTTTCACTTCTCTTCTATCCCCTACTTTTCCTTTCGTCTTCCCTTATTTCATTCCATTTCTTTCACTTAACAACCATTTTACATCAATCGGGTTCTAGTATTAAGTTATATAAACCCCTATGGTTTGGGGGTTGCCGTTACTGTTAGGATTGCTAAGTACAGTTGGTACTTGGCAAGGGTTAGACAACTCCAAATTTTGGCTTCCTTAGTCAGGATCGTCAAATATGCTTGATGCTTGATAATATCTTGGTGAGTCTATGGATCCTCAAGTATTATAATGCTTGGAAAGAGACCGGGTCGCTGGGTACGGATGATGTATGAAAAGAGCCCAGCATTGCTCTGAATCGCTAAATACAGTTGGTGTTTGGTAAGGACCCTGTGAGGTTACGAATACCTAAGTGTGACATAGACTTTACATGACAGGGCTTTGATCATCAAGTTTAAATGACACATGGAATATGAGGACTTGGATCCTCAAGAATGACCGATACTGGGAATGAACCGTTATGTGGACATGGATCGTCAAGCACTGTTAGCGCTAAATAAAAGCTCGGGAATCCATGAACTACTAAACATGGTTAATGCATGGCATGGAATTGCGAGGATCTTTGGGTATGATTTATACCACGTAGAATCATGATGAGGCTACAAATCCAACTATCAGCACAGAAGTGCTGCAGACTTAAAAATTATAAACGGTCCAGGGAGATCGTAGAATCAGTTATTGGCTTGGAATTGACGCATAAATCTGTATCAGTCCAGTGGGATCGTTGACCTTAAATAATGGGTTAGCAAAAATGCAAAATACATCTTCCACTGGAATACATGTTTTAAGAGGAAAGTGTTGACCCGCCTTTTTACGAGCTCATCACATTTTGGATCCAGATCATTGGAGCGCTCGGAACTCGAATATGGATTCACACACGCTCGGAGATGCTTTGATTGAGTGATGAATTTGACAAACACTCAAAGTTTTTGATGACTTTAATCCGGATCGGCTTGGTAAACTTATCGACAACTTAGTCGGCCTAATAAGTTTTTGGCCTTGGATCAGCATTGCACCAACAAACAGATCAATTGGATATTTCAAATCGGGCATTAGCTATGGAATCTATTCGTCATGATCGATGCTTTGAATCACCTCGCCTAACATTGAATCGATCAAGGGCACCGCCTTGGATCAGGTCTCTAAACATACTTGGGACAGATCGTTATTGTTGAATAATGGATCATATCGGCCATTAGACTGGGCTCCGGATCGATCAAGGCGCCAAGCATGGAAATGACTCCAGATCACTTGGATTTGGGACTTGCAAGAGGTTAGACATAAATAGGCATAAGACGATGAGGCGGAGCTTGGCAAGGATGCATTGATCCACAGATCGATACGGATCCGGGTTGGCCTGACATGGACGATTCAGATCAATCCCATTGAGCGTGGTATGTCCTTTCCCCCACATTTTCCACCTTCACCATTAATCTGCATTCCTCGTGTAACTCCATGCTAATCCGGATTGAAATCTCACCAATATATACCACATAGGGACTTTCAAGAGATCTTTTGGCTCCCTCATTCCCAGACTTTGCAGATCTCTAGAGTTACCTTTTTCTCTTTAAATTTCTTGCATCAAACGCAATTATAATTATAATCATAGTCTAAACTACAACATGTTAAAGTACGCACGCAGCCAAACCACTATAAATCTGTGCGTAAATTTACTTATTGTTGCATTTTCTGATCTGTGAATCTATGATAGATTGTGCTATCTATGATCCGAATTGAATCGGGTGTTAGCTACCAATGCTGACGCTAAGAGTTATGCGATGAAGATAAAGTAGGAAAAGACAAGCATTGCTAATTTTACGCTGGTTGCAAAAATGAATTTTCGAATTAGTGGCAGCTTTCTTTGCCTGAGAAAATAGCAGTATGGTCTTATTTCGGTAATGCCGTAATTCCTCATGAGTATATATGCACGTCCAGGTCGACCTGCATCGAATCATAATATGCATGCATTAATAACATGTTAACTATACTCCCTTTAGGAGTTAAATCACCTAAGTGCTATTCAACCATACTTTATTTGATAATAAACCTGTTAACACCGTTGTTGTAATGCAGTTCAAAAAGTAAGTGCCAAAGAGCTTTGGACTGGTTACGGCCTGAGCGGTAAGCCATCAAAGCGACATGGTCTGTGTCATACTCATTCAAATCGTCAAAACCGGATTAAGTCGTTTCCATGATATAACTCTAAGTCGATAAACATGACATAAGTATATACGAAACCATATCGACCAAGTCGTTCACATACAGTTAAAAAACCAAGTCGTCGGTCCTTCATGTCACGACATAAGTCAAGGCGTTAGCTCCTTCAACCATACCGTGAAGTGTTCATGGCATTTGATCCATCTCGCTATACTCACCATGTCGCAAAGTAGTTCATGACTTTAAGGCCTTTACACTCAAGACGTAAGATGCTAGATTCATTCCGCAAAGTCCAAGTGTTGACGACATGCACTCATTCACCGTGTCGTAGGTTGTACAACAGTAACGAGATCAGGTCGCTTAGGCCTTCATTCTCATGTCGTTAAAGTGGCAGCATGAGTAAATTTATATATAGTATAGAGTGGGCTAGCTTCTAGAAGGCGCAGGTATGTTGCATGAACCATCCTAGTCGCATGACATATCTATGTTGCAAGTGAACCGGGCTTATGCCGTAAGACATACGGTATAAATGGAGTCATGCCGTTGGCTACCCATACCGCTTAGGCAAGTTAAGTCGCAAATGGATTCATGGCATTCAGAGGCTATGATATTATAAAAATAATACCAGCTATAAAGGTATAAATGATGGAAACTGACGAGAGCCTTTTATAAAAAGATTGGAATTGTTGAGCATTCAGCGAGGTGGATTAATCATGCCATATGAAGGCAAAAGCATTACGTCATGCTGAAGGCATGCCATCCAATTCATACCACGTGGAAAGGTGGTAAACAGTTGCTGCCAGCTAAGAAAAAGAGTCCTCCACAACATGACTATGGCGTTTTAATGGTTGGTTTGTGAAGCCATGTCATCAGGATGATAATTCATGTCATAAAATGACATGAGTTTGGACCACATGTCCTTAGTACGTAGGGCAATCCATGTCGTTCCAGAGAGGATTCATGCCGCACGTATTTAAAAATCATGTCGTATAGCAAGTGGATAACAGCTGTAAAATTACAAAGTGTGTACACTTCAAGTCGCAGGAACATAAATAATTCGTGCTGCATGGATTAAGGCGGTCTCCCATTCATGTCGCGTAAAGCAGCTGAATTCATGGCGCGAGCAATCAAGTCGTGCGTGGGCATGACAGCCGTACCGCATCCTTATTTACCAAAGTGCCACCAAAAGTCATACCACATCTCACCATGGCGAAATGGAGTCATGTCGAAATTGAGTCATGGCGGGTTGAGTCATGTCGTTTTCTGTATAATTACAGAATTGCCACTTGGGCTAAAATCACCTATAAATACCCCTCATAATTCACTTGAGAGAGGGAACGAAAATTCAGTCCTACAAGGAAACTCCGTCAAATTCAAAGCTCATCTATAACTTCTTTAATGGCTTCTATGGATTCATCAACACTTTTCTAACTTCATGAAGATCAAATCCAAATCAATGATCATTAGAGCTTTCTACAATTGAATCTAAGCACCTTCAATCTCATTCAAGCTACATAATAAATCTCTCAAGCATCATTCAAACGATCTCTAATCCTCTCCAAAGCCTAAATCGAATGCTAATTCTCTATGAAATCTATGAAGATCACGGCGAGGGATCAAAGCACATAAGTGGTTGAAGATTCAACACAAAGCTAAACTTCTTTCCTTTTCTTCGCCAAATTCAAGTGGAAGTAGAACGTCAAGAGAAAGAAAAGAGAGTTAAAAGAGAGAAATGAATGTAATGAGGGAAAATTAATATGTTGTAAGCTTGAATATCATAATGAGAATTGATTGAAAGTGGACGTAGATTCATAGAGAATCGAACCACTATAAAAATTCCTTTGTGTTCTTACTTGCTTTTATCCTTTTATTGTGCGATTACGTGGTTCCATATTCTTACCGAATCGGTGAAGTGTAACTTTTACACCCTTGGTGTTTGATCCCAAATTTGGAGCAAACATTTGGCACCCACCGTGGGGCCGCGCTCGCATCTCCTACCTCTTCTCGCACTCTCCCAAAGTTGAGATCCTTGCATTAAAGCTCTAAACCGCATTCTTCTTCGAAATTATGGCCAAATCTAAGAAGACCACTAGCAAAACCGAGGTAGAAACCGATGATGTTATTCATGAAGAAGCACCGCTCAACCGATTTGAAGTTGGCAAAAACTTGGAAAGTGGAGCCGGTGTGACTAAAAATGAATTGAAAGTCGCTATTGCCAACGTAAACAGCCGAGTGGATGCCTCTACTAAAATGATGATGGAGAAACTTGATGCCATTCTTAATGCTCGATCAAATCCACCTCCTTCAAACGTGCATGTGGATCTCGAGGAAAATGACAAATCGCCCGCTTCCGATCATAACCACAACGACAATATGGAAGACGATAATGATTGGGCAAGCGACAAGGACGAAGCTAGCATCGAGGATTTGAGATCAAAAGCTAAGGACCATTCCAAAGTGAATGCTCGAGAGTTCATTAATCCTGTCACGGGGGCACCTCTTCGTCGAGAAGGCAAAGGACCTAAGCTCTCTAATCAAGATCATATGCCTAGACGAACATTTGGTAAAGAGCTCAGCTTCACAGAGCGCCATAGCACTAAAGAATACATTTCTAACATGATAGAATGAGCCATGAAAAGGAATCAAGCTAGCGAGGACGACGAAAGAGAATGGGACTTCTCTCCCGATAGGACTCCATTCACCGAACGAATCCTTGGAGCAGAATGTCCGAAGAAGTTCAATCCTCCGACTTTGCCTCCGTACAATAGTCTAGTTGATCCCAACTACTTCCTATTCAAGTACGAGTGGCATATGAGTGCAGCTAAAGCAACCGATGAGATGAGATGCACATACTTTCCTATCTTCTTACAAGGTGCTGCATCATTATGGTTCACAAAGCTGCCACCCAAATCCATCGATCGATTATCCGACCTGACCAAAAAGTTCAAGGAGCAGTTCCGCCTCTATGCTACTAAAGCCAAGGATGCTATAACACTTTTAGCAATGAAGCAGAATCCAGGGGAAACTGTCAAAGCCTTTCTCAGTCGATTCAATGTTTCCTTGTCTGAAGTGAGGAATCCAGAGCCACGCATAATTCTCATGGCTTTATTCGACGCTATAGACAAAACAAGCGAATTCGGAAGATGGATAAAGATGAAGGTATCGACTACGCTTGACAAGTTCTATAAGAAGGCGGAAGTGTACATAAGAGTAGATGACAACCCTATACCCCTTTAGGTCATTGATGGCAATCAACTCCTTGAAGCTCCTAAAAATACGGCTGTCCAATCTAACCAAAAGAATAATCAGGGACAGAAGCGAACCAATGATGGGAACGACAACAAGACTAATAAGAAGTCTCGTCTTTTCAACTCATCAGAGCTAACGCCTTTGAATGACACTCTTGAAAATATCTATCTTGCAACAAAGAATTCTTAAGAGTATGCAGAGCCAAATCCGATAAGGATAAGTAACAAAGCAACAAGCTCGGGGAAATTCTGCAGATTTCATAACCAACCTGGTCATAACACCAACAAGTGTCGACACCTGAAGAATCTCATTGAGGAATTGATCAGGAAAAACAGGTTACAACAGTATGTAAAGAATC
This sequence comes from Allium sativum, assembly GCA_030737875.1. Classification (NCBI taxonomy): domain Eukaryota; kingdom Viridiplantae; phylum Streptophyta; class Magnoliopsida; order Asparagales; family Amaryllidaceae; genus Allium; species Allium sativum. The sequence continues at coordinate 1,053,012,526 of CM060924.1, forward strand.
CACAATCCATAAATCCTTCCGCTACTCCCCAGGGGCAAGGGGCATCAAATGATCAGTCTGGTCCAAGCAATATAGCCTCTGCTGAAATCATGCCAAGACTGATCATCAACTGATAACCGCTGACGATGCTCCGATTTCAATGGCTCGGAACAAGCGATCAACGTGCTACATCTTTACTTCATGCTCTATTTCTCGCTTTAGTTCATGCCTTACTTTGCGTTTTACTTTCTGTTATATTCAAAACTTTATGTAAACAGTTTGTAACAATCTGCAAGTGATGCACTGAACATTAGCTCTATGACTAAGAGCATATCTGTTTGAATAAATTTCCTGTTTGCAAAGTTATATGTCAAATCTAAACTTTCTTAAAAGATGGTTTCATATTTTAGGACATTTTTCGAGCGCTTGTTCCTGAAACATCGCGACCCCAACAACGTTAGCTCAAGAGCCGAATGTTGTAAATATCAACATGTACAAATGCAAAATAAGAAAAGCACTGCCTTGAAAAGTGAATGGGAAAGTCGCAAAGGTTCAAACAGCTAGCAAGCGCCACGACAAACAAGCACGAGAGCTGAAACTTTTATCGAAGGTGCACTTCCCTAAGTGGGAAGTTCAGAGCCTCGGTTCCTAAATCAGAATAGCATGCAAAGTCGAACATCTGACAAAGGGACTGATGGCAGCCCCGCGAAACAATATAACAGCCACCAAGACTGTTTGCGTAGCATCTGGAATCTCCAGATGTGAAGAACGAAAATCCATTTGCGTCACGTTTGATATGATCAAACGTGAAGAATGAAAATCCATTTGCGTAGCGTTTGATATGATCAAACGTGAAGAATGAAAATCCATTGGCGTAGCGTTTGATATGATCAAACGTGAAGAATGAATATCCATTTGCGTAGCATTTGATATGATCAAACGCGAAGAATGAAAATCCATTTGCGTAGCGTTTGATATGATCAAACGTGAAGAATGAAAATCCATTTGTGTAGCGTTTGATATGACCAAATGCGAAGAATGAAAATCCATTTGCGTAGCATTTTATATGATCAAACGCGAAGAATGAAAATCAATTTGCTAGCGTTTGATATGATCAAACGTGAAGAATGAAAATCCATTTGCGTAGCGTTTGATATGATCAAACGTGAAGAATGAAAATCCATTTGTTTAGCATTTGATATGATCAAACGCGAAGAATGAAAACCCATTTACTTAGCGTTTGATATGATCAAACGTGAAGAATGAAAATCCATTTGCGTAGCGTTTGATATGATCAAATGTGAAGAATGAAAATCCATTTGCATAACATTTGATATGATCAAACGTGAAGAATGAAAATCCATTTGCGTAGCATTTGATATGATCAAACGTGAAGAATGAAAATCCATTTGCATAACATCTGATTACTTCAGATGTGAAGAAAGTCAGACTTCTAATTAGTTCACGTTACATCTGATCGTTTCAGACACGGCGGATTATTGGGTTCTAACCGAAGACCTCTCCGGGGGCACCCAATTGATCGTCAGAATCAGGAAGCACCTAATCCAATAACGACAAAAATTGGGGTCTTAACCGAAGTCCTTCCAAACGGCACTCTTTCTAAAAATTACCGAAGCTTGGATTAATCAGTTTAATTGAGTAGCAAAAGTCTCTGAATGAATGAATGAATCAAGCTGGATTGTAGACGGGGTTTAAACATTAACCGCTTAACTTGCGTAGTGTCTGAAAATCTCAGACACGACAAGTATTAAATTTTTGCCCAAACACGGGTATGGAATCCAAAATACTTCATGTGGAGAAGACTGATAATGACTCCCTAGAACAGGGGCACAAATATCCAAGTCTTCTCCGAAAGGGAACCAAAAAGTCTCTCAGCTACATATTTCTCGAATAAGAAATATCGTACACCATCATATTAGTCACTGAAACGATAGCATTTGAAATCCACAGTCGGTTTTAGTCGATTAGTTGATTTTAATCGTTAAATTTGAACATCGTATTGGTACAGACAGTATTCAGTGAGTTAAGAACCATTGGATAAAATAATTCTGTGCAGACACGTTATTCAATTCAAAGTTAAAATTCGCTATAATTCATTTTCTGATAATTAACTAATCCACTATCGATATTGACAATCAGAAATGAAGTATAAGTCGAAAATTGTGCAATCACTTGTTTTAATTACAGAACAGGTGGTATGAAGCATACGAATTCAAAGAATGATTCATCTTAGCAAAACAAAAAGCTACGACAGAATCTCAACGCAGAGTGTGTTCATTTCGAAGCCCGTATTTCTCACACGCAAAAAATACAAGCTTCGAGGGGCAAATGTTAAATCATTTATTGTAATGCAGTTCAAAAAGTAAGTGCCAAAGAGCTTTGGACTGGTTACGACCTAAGCGGTAAGCCATCAAAGCGACATGGTCTGTGTCATACCCATTCAAATCATCAAAACCGGATTAAGTCGTTTCCATGATATAACTCTAAGTCGATAAACACGACATGAAGCATATACGAAACCATATCGACCAAGTCGTTCATATACAGTTAAAAGACCAAGTCGTCGGTCCTTCATGTCACGACATAAGTCAAGGCGTTAGCTCCTTCAACCATACCGTGAAGTGTTCATGGCATTTGATCCATCTCGCTAGACTCACCATGTCGCAAGCAGTTCATGACTTTAAGGCCTTTACACACAAGCCGTAAGATGCTAGATTCATTTCGCAAAGACCAAGTGTTGACAACATGCACTCATTCACTCTGTCGAAGGTTGTACAACACTAACGATATCAGGTCGCTTAGGCCTTCATTCTCATGTCGTTAAAGTGGCAACATGAGTAAATCTATATATAGTATAGAGTGGGCTAGCTTCTATAAGGCGCAGGTACGTTGCATGAACCATCCAAGTCGCATGACATATCCATGTTGCAAGTGAACTGGGCTTATGCCGTAAGACATACGGTATAAATGGAGTCATGCCGTTGGCTACCCATACCGCTTAGGCAAGTTAAGTCGCAAATGGCTTCATGGCGTTCAGAGGCTATGACATTATAAAAACAATACCAGCTATAAAGGTAAAAATGATGGAAACTGACGAGAGCCTTTTATAAAAAGATTGGAATTGTTAAGCATTCAGCGAGGTGGATTAATAATGCCATATGAAGGAAAAAGCTTTAGGTCATGCTGAAGGCATGCCGTCCAATTTATACCACGTGGAAAGGTGGTAAACAGTTGCTGCCAGCTAAGAAAAAGGGTCCTCCACGATATGACTATGGCGTTTTAACGGTTGGCTTGTGAAGCCATGTCATCAGGACGATAGTTCATGTCATAAAACGACATGAGTTTGGACCACATGCCCTTAGTACGTAGGGCAATCCATGTCTTTCCAGAGAGGATTCATGCCGCACATATTTAAAAAGCATGTCGTATAGCAAGTGGATGACAGCTGTAAAATGACAAAGTGTGTACACTTCAAATCGCAGGTACATAAATAATTCATGCCGCATGGATTAAGGCAGTCTCCCATTCATGTCGTGTAAAGCAGCTGAATTCATGGCGCGAGCAATCAAGTCCTGCATGGGCATGACAGCCGTACCGCATCCTTATTTACCAAAGTTCACTATACGAAAATAGGCTTTAGATTGCTTTTTTGTATAACGTTCCTGCATATTTCCATTGGTACGCTATAGCAGCTGGGTTTCCAAATGCTAAATTAATTTGCCAACGCTATTTGATGAAAAGACAGGAGGGAAATAAAATCTACGCGGGAATTAAAAAAGGCGTGTTTTACTTTTCACTTCGTCCTCAAGGAAATTTTCTTCTTTTCAATACGTCATCTCTTGTAATCAGTCACTGCCATCATCTCGCATCCAGAAATTCCAATCACGCAACCTTAAACTCTATTGTCAATTCGATCGACGCACAGTCATCCCTCTTACATAGTCAATCTCCAATCCCTAAATCCAGACAATCGTCTTCGATTTCAATTTCCTCGAGAGGTACGATTTATATTTTTCATTTAATTCTAATTATCGTTACAAGTTTAAATAATCAATGTTGAATCTGGTTTTTATATAAACTAGTTATTATATATATAGAGAAAATTCTGCACAAATATTACGTATTAAGTTGAAATAAACCTTTTATCATTTTCCAGTCAGTTCTTGCTGTATAATCAATTACATGCAATTTTCCTATTCCAAAAGGTGAAACCCAACGGATTTATGTTAGAAACCTTTAAAAGCAAAATTGTATAAGCTGGATTTTTATTGGCTTTTGCATAGGTTCATTATAAATGTAAACCTTCTATGTAGTAGTCATTCATGGTCAAAGTTCTCATTTTTAACATGCAAAGCCTCAAGCTATTTTTGTTATTCACTCGTGGTCATGGTTGGAACTCTTGTGCAATTGGAATAAGATAAAAATTTTGTTTTCATTCTTCACTCTCGCTACTTTTTATGAAGTAGCAAATAAGTGAGTTCATCCAAACTGGATTACTTTTCCATCTGAATTTCAATAACTATACTTGAACAGTCATCATCTAGGTTGAATTTTATGACACCTACCGATAGCAAACTCCACCGGCAAACGAGCATTAATGTTAAGTTCTACACAAATACGTAGTCTGAATTTGATATAGTTGTTGTTGTTCTAATATATTTAATTTTATGGGTGATAATATTTAAATTAGTATGAATTTGATACGAGAAATGCTACAATACCCGAAAAAGTTTTTGTCAAAAAGTAAGAAATAGGCGTAAATACGGAATTCAGGGGTAGCAAGCATTGAATTCAGGGGGCTATTTGTGTAATTCAAGGGGTGGGCCTCCTATTTTCTTGTCTCTACCGTAGTTTTTGACAAAATGAAAAGCGGGCAAAGTAGCATTTCCGATTTGATTCAGTTGATGTTGTTTTAATATATTTAATTTTATGGGTGATAATATTTAAATTACCATATGTTGTATTAGACAAATCAAATTACAACTACCAGCAATATCAAAGTATGTTGGCTGACGTGTTAACATTTGGATTATAGTCCTACATTTCTTTAATTTTGAATTTCACTCATTGCTAGCAAAAGTTATGTGATATTAATTCTATACAAAAACGGTGCATAAGACAAATGGAGCAAAGATCTAAATTGAAGTAAATCCCACAGTATACAAGAAAAAACTTATTTTGGTATGTTGTGTTTCATATAAAGTTTGCCAAGTTGGTGCGTTGCATGGAACGCCAAGACCTATCTTCTTCAGATGTATACCAAATAAGTATGCAAGTTGTCAGAAATATTATTTGAGTTAAATAACAATTTCCCAGTTCCTAATAAAGCAAGATAACAATATCGGTATTAAATTATGCTTTTATACAGGAATAGTCCTGAACCTTTCATTATTTTCTTTCAGTTTCATCCTGCTCTTTTGACATGAAAATCTATTAATAAATAAGGATTTTTTTATAACACAGATGAGTGCTAATTGAGTTGTCGACATAAGCTTTTTGGTTTAATATAGCTATTCCTCTACCAATTATTGTAGAAAGTTTTTGAAATTAGTTAGACTCTTCTATATAACTTAGTCATTTATTTTTGCGATTAGTTATTACTTGGTTGGGCTGTCTCCAATTGCACGTTATTACTCATTACGATTCTTGATTTCTATTTTAAACTAATGTACATGTTATAGCAAAATTTTGTTATGTTGTCTCATTGACTGCCTAGCATTGTGTCGTTCGTGTTTGATTTCCATATGCATACTTCATATCTGCTTTTACGAACTCTATATTTACCATTCTTTCAGTTGTGTTAATGAAGAACTACCTTTCCCGATACTCTGTTTTCCAACTCTAACTCGGTAGCGATACTAGATATCATAGTCAAATGTTTCAAGCATATATGTATTATACATATTATAGAAGCTTTTACGGCTGCATTAGAGGTGTTTAAGAACGTCAAGCATTGGATGAACCTGAGAAACAACCAAAAAAAATAAGCAATAATGGAGAATATATAAGCACAGTTAGTGGGTCTCAAAGAACATTTTTAATTCTTATTGATGCTTCTCAAACAACTTTGTAACTCTTCACCTTAGTTGATTTACCGAAATCCCGTCGACTACACATGTTTCTATACAGTGTACGAAACAAAAAAAGTATAGCTTACTAAGAATATTGCCTTTCTCCATTGATATGTATTCAAGTCTAGCGTTGTTTTGTCGTAGGATATGGCAAAGAAAAGGACATTGACTTGCAAACAAAAACAAGTCAGGGACTCCAATGGACAACTCGAAGAAAATGTTGAACTGAGTGGGCAATCTTAAACAAAATTTAGAAACCAATAGGAGAAGATTATATAAAACAACCTTCTTACTTAGGATTGCTGAAAGTTCCAGTCATGATTGTCGATTGATGGATAACTGGTGATAACTTAAATCTTGCGTACTAGAGTTCCATAGAGGTATTACTTTGATATACTTTTGGTCTGGTTACAATATTAGTCGATTCATCTTGGTACAAACATTCAGTGGATGGTCTTTTAATTACAGGATTAGTTCATATGGAACGAATGGTCATTTAATTGATTTATTATATATGCCTAGGAATCTAAACCAAGATCTATGCTTACTCACCAACTGCTTTGCCGTGAACACGTGAACCATAGTATTTGATGGTAATATTAATTGGATGAGCTAGCGTTACTTGTTTAAATAAGGATAAAATACATTTTTTGATGTTGAGATGTATAACATATCAAAAGTTTGATAATAAGTCTCCCATAGGTATCAAGAAATTATTTTAATTGTGAGTCATACTGTCCACTATAAAATGAGTGATGACATTTGTTTCATATTCAATGGCCTTACCACTTGATTAGGGGGTTTCGGCATGTATGAACATGTGCATATACGCTATGAAAACCATCTTTATAAGGTAAATGAAAAACTGTCATGATGTTCATAAGATAAATATCAAACTCAGCAAGTTACTTGACAGCACAATTTTTGTTGCTCCCATTATCACATAGGAGAATGGAAAACATAGTGACATAGTGTTATGTTATAGCTTGGTGTTGTTTTAATTGTAAAACATGTCTGAAGTTCCAAATAAAATAAAAATATAATAATACCATCTATAACGCAATAAACAGGCTGCTCTACTATGCAGCGGCGCGTTATTTTTATAATAAAAATTGGAATTATTATTTAAACCATACATGTGTGACATGAGTTCACAATTAAATAACAATCTTAGAAATGCTTATGGCATTGCTTGCATAAAGATGTTCGTGACCAAATGGCTAATGGTACTCGTATGGAAAAAAAACATCCATTTTTGCATTTTCGTTCCTACTCTTTTTTGGTTTTGTCGAGGCATGTTATCTGTCTTCTTCCACGATGAAAATCCCTCATGGAGGATGGGCACCTTTATCTCTCTCCATCGTCTTCATGACAGTCGTGTACGTATCGCATTATGGCACTCAAATAAAATACCTCTTTGACTTACATAACAAAGTTTCGATGAAATGGCTTCTAACACTCGGCCCTAGTCTAGGCATTGTTCGTGTACCTGGAATAGGACTAATATACACAGAATTAGTGACATGCGTCCCTGCCATCTACTAACACTTTGTCACTAACCTTCCTGCTTTCCATCAAGTCCTTGTATTTGTATGCGTTAAATCAGTGGATGTCCCTTATGTTCATCCAGATGAGCGTTACTTAATAGGTGGTATAGGACCATGACCCTACAGAATGTATAGATGCATAATAAGATATAGGTATAAAGACGTGCACAAATTTGAAGATGATTTCGAGAACCACCTTGTGATGAGTATAGCCGAGTCATTCAAATGGAAGATGAGGGAACTTCTTCCAGAAGCTATGATACCTCTCCTGAAAGAAGAATGGCTGTTATCAGGACTTCTGATAGGTCAAGTTCAATTTTCGTGGTAAGTGATGTTGACAAGAATGGTACCACTAATGAATTTGTTATCATTAGGAGCAGCAAGTCTGAAACACTGCAGAGTCTGCAGTCACTGTATGAAGAAGAATCGTCTAGTCTGAGTAGAAGGCGAAGGGTTTGGTTTCAGCTACCACCTCAAGCTGAGCGTATGGATACACAAGTTAGGGATGAGCTGCAAGCATTGGTAGAGGATAAGCAAGCGGGTGTTGCTTATGTGATGGGCCATTCATATATAAAGGCTAAGAAGACTTCGTCGTTTATAAAGAAGTTTGTGATCAATGTGGCTTATTCCTTTCTGCGAAAGAATAGCATGGGACTTGGAGTTGCCTTGAATATGCCTGATATTATTCTGATTGAAGTGGGTATGATATGTTATGTGTGGTTGCACTATGCTTGCTTGCTTTTGAGGACATACGGGAAGGCAGGGAGCACTGATTTAGTAATTGCAGTATAGAAATAAGATGGAGTGTGAAAAATATTAAACATGCATGCAATAAGAGGTCAACCTAAGTGTGCTGCTGCTAATTATTTCGTGCATAATTCAGAAAGAGCATTGAGTTCAGAAAGAGCTTTAAATGGGTCAATTCCAAGCATCACCATCAGAACTGGATCTAGGTCGACCCAACATCGAAGAGTATCTCACTTCTGAATCTATTCAAGACAGCCCTAAATGCCTTCATTTGAAAGACTTACTGGATATTTCTTTTACACTTATTGAAGCTGCTGGCGCTATAATAGATGATTCCTTCACCCACAATTCTAAGTTGAATCCTCCTGAACCATGGAATTGGAACGTGTATTTGTTTCCTTTGTGGTGTTTGGGAGTATTTGTTAGATATAGAATTCTTTTTCCCAGGAGGGTTGCTATCTTTGTAGTAGAATGGATGTTCTTTTTTTAGCCTTCTTTCCTGTACATTTTCTATTGGCTGGGCACAGTAAATGGCGTCGTTATCTTGAGAGGAAATTAGTGGAGACGATGTGCAGCATCTTTGTTGCTTCATGGACAGAAGTGGTTAGATACCATGGTCCCCGACAAAGCTTGCGTCCTCAACAGGTATTTGTTGCTAATCACACTTCATGACAGATTTCGTCATTTTAGAACAGATGACAGCTTTTTTTGTTATCATGCAAAAACATACTAGTTGGGTTGGATTTCATCAGAAAAACATTCTAGAAAGTGTAGGTTGTATTTGGCTTAATCGCACAGAGGAAAAAGATAGAAAAATTGTTGCCAGAAAGTTGAGAGAACACGTTAAAGGTTCCGATAACAATCCTCTTTTGATATTTCCAGAAGGAACATGTGTTAACAACTAATACACTGTCATGTTTAAAAAGGGATGTTTTGGACTTGGTCGTGTTGTTTGTCCACTAGCTATCAAATACAACAAAATAATTATGGATGCTTTGTGGAACAGCAAGAAGCAATCTTTTACAATGCATTTAGTTCGTCTTATGACATCGTGAGCTGTTGTCTGTGATGTTTGGTATCTCGAACCTCGGTATTTAAGTCAGGAGAAACAACAATCGAATTTGCAGAAATGGTTAGAGATTTGATTGCTGTTAGAGCTGGTTTGAAAAGGTCCCATAGGATGGATATCTTAAATATTACCGACCAAACCCAAAGCTTACGGAGAGAAAGCAGCAAATCTTTGTAGATTCTGTTCTCCAGAGGCTGGATGAGAATAAATAGATATCTAATAGTTCTTATTTTGTTTATATTTCATTTTTTTTGGTAACCTCTCATGTTTAACTTCACATTTGTGGTCATGTATGATAAATGTATCTTCTTTAGTGTTACAATTCAAGTCATAATGGTGTTTAATTTATAAACAAAAAAAAGTGTAGTTTTGTTTTCGTGTTATATGTTGAATGTATTTGACTTGTATTTTGTTTTAGGCTAGTACGAAGCCCATGCAACGCACCTGTACAAAAAAAAACAATGGTTGTAGTTTACAAAGCCCATTCTTGTTTCTAAGTGTCACTGGCATTTGCACAATTCAAAGTACACTATTATGTGTTTTACTAAATGCAGAGAATGAATAATTAGATACCAGTGTAAAGTAAACATGCGTTTTTGAGTAAACATGCATTTTTGAAACTTTGCATATTAATATTTGTATTCATGTTTTTCACATGTTTTTTGCAGAGTTAGGAGTCTGAGACCTGCCATTAGGTTTAAGATCACCGAGCTTTGTCCTCCTCACTATCAACAGCCTATCATTCCTGATCACCAGCTTCTTCACAATCCGTGGTGCAACCTCCCCTCTCCCTACCCCACTTAGTAGTCCATCTCTGAGCCTGTTCATAAGTCTGTTGCATCGGCTCGGCGTATGGCTTGCAAAAATCATTTTTAGTGTATTTTCATACGCCTGCGACTTTTGGGTAAGCTGATTTAAGCGTTTACATATCATTTTTAGTGTATTTCCATTTCTTATTGAAAATTTTGTTGTTTAATTAAAAAGCTTTTATAGGTGGGGATATAATGGTATACTCTTTCTGACTTAGGAACATGGAAATTCATGTTCAGGTGGCCTTGAAGTCAGTGTACGCGGACTGAGTCATCTCAACCTTGCTGGAGGTATGCTTATTTGAATTGTAGTTGCTTTGTTGAGAAAACCGGACCGGACAACGGTTGAACTGTGATAAACCGTGAACTATCAGCTCTATCGGTTCGGAGCTATGTCAGACCGCTGACATGTCGGAACCGACGGCTGGACCAGTGAACCGGGATTGAATCATCGGCATAACCGTAGGCTGCATTTTTATCTCTCTTTTTCATTTTCGGCCCATCATTCTATAAATAAATTTTACCCTAAAATCGAAAAACACTAGTTTCATGCGTAACTGCATCTGCAGCCGCCGTTGCAGTCACCGCCTTCGGAACCACGAACGTTGCCATTTTCACTTCGCAGTCGCCTCCCATCCTAATAAACCTCCGCAACGGCTCTGTGATGGCTGGCCCAGCTTATATGCAATTATATAATTTTGGAGCCTTCTGCTTTTCCTGATATTTTATTTTTGTATTGGGTGAAATTGTTGAAACAAGCTGCAGCAACCTTCCTTTTTATTCTAAGCAGATAATAGAGGTTCCATATGTTCCGTTTTGGAGCAGCTAATTTGAAGATTAGATAATCTGCTAATGCACTAGGTAGTTGGGAAAAAAAATATTGATTCAAGCACTTATTTCAAAATGTTGTTATGCTATGGTTTTTTTTTTGGACAAATAATAGTCTGGTAATCCCTGTCAATAGCTTGAACTTCCACTATAAGCAAAATGTCCTCATTCAAATTGCTGCTATAATTAGATAAGTAAGTTGTTTGTTTTTATGTTTCACTGAATTATTTTCTTGCTGATTGAATATAACATAATCAAATTAATCCACTTGCATAAGGGCTTGTACATTCCTGTAGAAATGATATGATTTCTTTGTTATGATACAAGTTAATATCTTACACGAGTCTATTATTTACAAAGGTACAAATTGTTAAAGAAAAAAAATGCATGGTTTTGATGGTCTGACCGGTTCAACCTTCAGAAACTTAAACCTGAAGACATCACGGTTCAATTTGCGGTTTAGTTTTCACTACATTGTGTAGTTGATTCAAGGTAATCTGTTTAACATAACATTATATGATATATTTAGGTGGTGGTTTCTTTTATTGATCATCTGATGTTATACAAGAGTACATATTTGCTACTTTATTTGTAGTTGGGCAGTTACAAAATTTAAGATGTCATTTCAATGATATAGGTGGAAGATGCACGTTTATATTATTACAAGCAACCTTATCATGTTGGTAACTATATTGTGGCATAACTTCTAGATTAAATTAAAGGTGCTTTGAATTTGCGTCTCTAGAGACTGTTTGCTAGGTTTAAATATATTGTACTTCTGTGAAGAGAACGTAACCGGCCAATGTATAACCAAAAATTATAGGCTGCCCATGTATACAGTCTAATTGGTCAGTGACTCATAAGTTTGCCCCTATCTTCTTGCAGGAATATGTTGAGTTTGCTTGGAAGTACGGTCTCTCTCCCACATCCCTTGTAATTGGTATGCTGAATATGCACCTAAAATTCTTCTGTATATGTTTTTTGCATCAACTCATGAATGCATTATATGCTTATGGTATTATCGTTGTCAACATGCATGCTCTTTTTGGATGTTAGTTTCAAAAAATTGTGGAAAAACATTGGTTGTGCTAGATGTATACATACAAATACTGTAAACTACTTTGTACATGAGCTACCCAAGCTAGACAATTTATCATTATGGTTTCATAGGAAGTTGACTATACCAAAATAGAAACTAGTAACAATGAAAAAAATAGCATATGTAAAAATATATGCATACGTGGTGAAACTTAATGAAAAAAATGATGTAATTAGCAACTCTCTTTATTATATTAATCCTCATGTTAACCAAATGTAAAAATCATGTTGAGAACTTAAAACCTGCTCTAGATATTTTCTTAGCTTCCTCAAAGATTTTGGAGGTACATCCTAGTGAGTGTATAGTAATTGAGGGTGCTCTTCCATGGAAAAGATTTTCCATACTGTTGAAGCATGGTCATTAGTGGAGCGACTAAGTGATTGCAAACAAAAGAAGTGTAACACCCCGCCTCCGCCAGGGTGGCTCTTGCAAGCACTCTGACTTTGGAGGGGCGTTTGTACCGAGTAAACATGCATAATGATATATCAAGGCAGAACAAGAACATATGTATATATGTAAACAGAGTAAATAAGATAAATAAAACAGCGGAAGATTTCAAACTATTTCAAAACAAGTCTGGTACAACATAATGTCAACTTTCCAAATACACAAGTCTAGATAAAAACAACATCACTGAAAAACTGAAATACATAAGTACTATCCCCAAAATAAGTGATGACCATAGCTAGCTTCATGTCAAGACCGTACATGAGCTAAAATCCCACAAGCAAGTGATCAGAAATCCAAGCTAAGCTCCAATATTCCCACCCTGAGAACCTGGGGGGGGGGAACGGAAGAAAAGAGGCGAAAGAAAAACAGGTCAGTCAAAAAGACTGAGTAAGCCCTACTACAATCAATGTAAACTGATAAAGTTAACTGGCATGAGAAGCAGGGATGAACATAAGGATAACAACATACTAGCATGATGATTAACTAACAAGGTAGATATGTGACGGCAAGGAATTTCGCTCGGTCCGAACCAGTCGCTAAACCGATCCAGGCCGCTCGAAACGCCCTATCGTTTGAGAACAGGACAAAACAGAACGCATACAGAAGAACATTTCATTGCTTATTACAACAATGCATCAGATTACAAGAATATACAGAGTATAAATGAATATTACACAGAAATATCAGAGATTTAAATTACATTTAAATACATAGCAGCGGAAAATAATACAATACACAACTAGAAGAGATATACGGATACAAAGCTTTCCGGATATCGTTCCAGCTGTAAACCAGGATCCTGTGAATATAAATCTGCAAAACCAAAACTACTAGCTGCCCGTGTCAAAATAGGGGCACCCAGAGTTTAGGTCAAAACAATAAACTCCAGGTCAGTCATGTGACTGGCGTGAGAACTAAAACAGTTAATCTTTATTTTAAAGTTAGGTAAATCAAGGGACCACGCCGTATAACACGGAACGGGTTTCCTCCCAAGAATACCAGTGCATAAAACAAACAGCGCAATGCTAAATAAAGAAAGATGAAGCTGTTATAAGACCCAGGTCCCATCACACAATGCAACGCAGCCGAGGATAGGGTTTTCCCTTATAACAGCCAAAGAATGCTTGATACGTTTAAAAACAAATCATTTGATACTATAATAAGTGCATAGTGTATAAAACACTTCAAATCATAAGTATCAATCATAGGCGGCATGAACGGCCCATAACACTATGTCGCCATATATAAGTTTACAATCAAAACCGCAATGTCGTATTGTAAGTTGGGTTATCATTTATGGTATGAACCGAGGCTAGGGGCAAGATCCTCACAGATTCGAGACAATCTAGCCTACCATGTCTCAGGATCAGAGCTCGAGTGACCCTTGGATCGTCAGGGCCGGTCCACCGATGTGGATTAAAATGCCTGAACACTACGTTTCCCCGCCCTTTGGGGCGCAAATGAGCCATCAAATGACTCCATCGGTTCGAGAACGACCGATCAATCCGAGGCGCCTCGCAACAGCAACAACCACATAAGTCAAACTCGTCAGGGCGTGTAAAACCACTGACGCCACTTTTAGCTAGAAAGAAACGCAAGTCCTCCCTGAGGTCCATCTCCCGTTTTTGGTTCATACCGGGTGTGAAACTCGCGAAGTAAACGTTACACAAAGCTACGCCACAAAGGCCGTGCTTTGATCATCACCACAAGACTTTGCTTTTCAACAGAAGCCTCGATCAATTGCCACTTAGGCATGCCACACAGGCAATTCACTCCATGCGATTGATATCCATCAATATATAACCCCTGAGCTCGTACGTCTCAGAGAAGGGCGTTAAGCAAGAGAATAAATTCTCCGCCGCCAAACAGATATATATTTAATAGAGATCAATCACACGGACTAAAATCCAATGTCAGACACACAGTCCATTTACAAGTCCGTTCTGGGTCTGAACGAAACCGGGGGCACCTAGTACCCCGCATATCCATCGATCTCCAAGTACGTCTGGACGATCACCAACTGTTTCCATCTTCTTGGGTGTACAGCCCAATCAAGATCATCAGTTATCACCCAAACGACGTGAAGACCTCCGGTCTTCGACCATCGTCTTCATCTTCGACTTATCGTCGCATCAGTTATTCAGAATGGGATAAACCCGGTCTTTCCGAATAACTTGCGTATATTTTAAATAAGTGTTACATAAACACAACATACGCCTCATTCCAATCCATTAGTCACTAACCGTAAATTAATCAAGAGAATAATTCCCCAAATATTAACCCCGAAGGCCGAAACCAACATCAGATCAATATCCAGAAAACCCTTCTGCTTGGCTAACCGACAGTTAGTTTCTAAATTTCACGTTCAAATCTAATTAAAGATTTAACTATCGCCTGGAGCAAAACTGGTGATACTCCACTTTCGATCATTTCAATCTAATTAAAGATTCATTAAAACTCCACTTAGTTTTAATCTTCGACTGGGTTAAAGAATCAGTGTCATTTAAAACACGGTTCACGATAAACCCAAAATCACATTCATTAATTATCGGGTTAAAGAACGAGTGTTATTTAAAACACTGCTCACGATAAACCCAAAAATCAATATCAATTCAATTCCAATTAAATATTATTTAATTGGTACACTTCATTAAATCTAAATAAAAAGATTTAATCTTTTCTCAACTGGGTTCAAGAATAGTATTAGTGAAGACACCATTCACGACAAACCCAAACCACATTCGATATTCAATACAAGGCTCTGAATAGAAAATATATCGGCTTATATTCAATATCGAATTCTACGACTAACAAATGTCGTATTTGAAATAACGATATCAATATATATCTTTCAAATTTCCATAACAACACCTGTATAATCACGAATTCCAACATCGAAATATTCCGAAGACAATTTCGATTCAAATCCACTCCAATGCAATCATTGGAAATTTTGGTTATTTTTAAAACCCTTTTCGAATTCAATTTATTTATTTAAAAATAAATAGAATTATAATTCTAGTTCAAAACTAGTTCATTTCGATAAAAATCTATTTTTATCTTTTCAAATATGGAGTTTTTCATCCCAATTCTTTCTAAATCATTTCTTATGATTTTACACAAATTATTACTATTTTTAATAATTTTATCAAGGCCCGTACAGTCGATTTCCATCAACGGCCATCGAACTGCACTTACAGCGACCTTTTTCGAATTTGATTTGGACGTATCTCCAAATCCAACCGTTAGATTTCAAATTTCTAACATTCATTAGAAAGCTCTTTTCGATACGAACCCAACGGTTCCGGTTTTAGGAGAATCCGACGGTCGGATCTCCCGTAATGTCCGTTCGAAATAAATGGTCGAAATTCGCGAACTGCCGCGACGCGGCGCGTTCTATTCAGGCCATTATATTATATATATAATATATATAATATATATTTCGTCGATTTTTATTCAAAACGAATTATATAAATAGTTTTAAAATCGTTTCAAAACCTATTTCAACTTCCATTTCAATTCAAAGCAAAAGTGAATTCTTCTTTATAAATTCGTTTCAAAATTCATTTCTATTCAATTCAAATTTCAATTCAATTTGAATTCATTTCAATTCGCTTTCAATTCAATTTGAAATCGTTTTCAATTCCTTTCGAAATCGTTTTCAATACATTTCTATTCGAAATCGTTTTCAATTCATTTCTATTCGAAATCGTTTTCAATTCATTTCTATTCGAAATCGTTTTCAATTCATTTCTATTCGAAATCGTTTTCAATTCATTTTATTTCGAAATCGTTTTCAATTCAATTCATTTCGAAATCGTTTTCAATTCAATTCTATTTGAAATTGTTTTCAATTCAATTCATTTCGAAATCGTTTTCAATTCAATTTATTCGATTCCGAGATTACTTTTCAATATTCATTTTAAAATGAATAAAATCGATATAAATATCGTTTACGTCAAAATGGCGTCAATCTAATCAACACGGCTTCATAAATTTCTATTTTCAAATATTCTATTTCAAATATTTCTTTTTCAAAATAGTTGTTATTATCAAAATATTTCGTTCAACACATGATCAATCTCAATGAATGAGTACTGTCAACACATGAACTTTTATTTTATAATATTCTTTATTTTTCAAATTGGAATGAGGCCCAATCAATTACCATATAAAGTTAATTATATGGATTTTCATACAACACATGTATATAATAGCATTGAAAATTAATCAACCATCAACCAAAGTGCACTACACTGTATAAGCATCAAATATAGATATTCAACGCTTATAACAGCCTGTCAATCAATCGATTGACATATTTAATCAATCAGGATGAGTGAAATTCATATTTCATCCCAACACCCGTGTGGGGTTTCAAACAATCAAACACCTATTTTATTTGTGCTGTTGGGCGATGTGTAAAATTTATCGACCCAATCAATGTCATTCAAATAGGTGTACATAAACAAACCGTCCGGTTTATAAATGAATATTTTATTTTATTCACTTCACGTTAAAAATTATATTTTTAACGATAAAACATTTTATTTCAACCTATGAATTTCTATTCAATTCATTTACCCAATAAAATGATATTTTTATTTTTCTAACATATTTTAGAAAATTTCGGCGGCATAACGGCACGATACTAGAAACGGGACAAGGCCTAGCCTTATCCCCGGTCTAGTGAAGGCCCACGCCATTCACACATCAATCAAATCAATTTCATCTCACCCAACAATTCAATTCAAACAAATAATTCAACTAATCTATGCAACCAAACAAACAAGTCCATGGTCTGTGGACGATTGTGTCGGGTGCTACTAAGCACCGTCTGCATCCTAGTATATATATATAACTAGAAAAAGAATTGAAAGGTGAGAAATTCTCACATATAGCTATCCTAGCTTCACGGCACTTTCTTTGCAGGAAATCTTCATCGCTATCGCATCTTCGTCATCTTCGTTGCTGCTTTCACTACATACGTAAAAATTGAATTTTACTTCGCTATTCAATATATAAAAATCGAATTTTTACTTCAAAGTTCAATATATAAAAATCGAATTTTTACTTCAAAGTTCAATATATAAAAATCGAATTTTTACTTCAAAGTTCAATATATAAAAATCGAATTTTCTATCGCTATGTCAAATAGATAAAAATTATATTTTTATCACGCTATTTTCCCCATAAAGATTTCGCCTTTTCTAAAATAAAGATTTAGCCTTTTCAAAAATAAAGTTTTCGCCTTTATAAAAATAAAGTTTTCTTCTTATAAAAATCACCACTTTATCTCAACGTATATAAAATAAAAAAAATCAGATTTTTATTTCGTTACATACACAAAGATGATATCTTTATATTCTCTATCCTATAAAGATTATATTTTCAATACTTTAAAAATATAAAAATCATATTTTTAATACTTTAAAAATATAAAGATCATATTTTTACAAAAATATAGATCCCGCCTTTTCCATTTTAAAGATCAAATCTTTTCTTTTACCTTTTCAAGTTTAAATCTTTTCTCCTTTTAAAATCTAAATCTTTAATCAGTTTTTAAATGCTAATAAAAAAAATCAAAACAGTTTTAAATTACTAATTAAAAATAAAAACAGTTTTTAGATGCTATGGTTTTTTTTTTTAAAACAAAAATGATTTTAAAACAATTCTCTATATATATTTTTTTTTTTAAAACAATCCATATAGTAAATAATAAATAAAAATTACCTTAATCACTTCAGTTAGGGTTTTGAAAACCCATCGCCTTCCTGTAACAGCTTTGAACAAGGCTCGTATGGATTTTCCACCTCGCGCACGCAATTTCAAGCGTCGGACCGAGATCTGAACCCCCCCCCCCTCGACGTACGTTGACGAGCTGCGTCTCCTTCATGAGCCATGGCGAATTCGAGCATCTCTTCAGGGCAGAAAACAGGAGTGAACGGCGCGGTTTACATAAGGGTTTGGGGGGGGGGGGGTTGGCGGTTCAGTGGCGCCTTGGGTCGTAGGTGAGGAGGCGGGCGGCGTCGGCTCCGGCGCGGGGAGGGGCTGGGGCGATCGACGATTTTGATTTCCCTTTTTTTTTTTTCTGTAATCGGGCGTTGACCGAATGAGAGAGAGAGAGAGAGGAGGGAGAGTAGTGAGGATATATATAATTATATAATTATATTATTTATTTAATTTTCATTTTCAAAAAGTTACTTATCCATCCGTACCCCGAATCAAACTCAACGACTGTCGCCCCTAGCTAATTACCCCCATTCCGAACACAATGGGATATGTATCGCCAGCTGATTTGATCGTTTCGATCAGTTTTCGTCAAAATCAACATATAACTCTATATATTGAATTTGAACACGCATTTCAATTTACCGGAGTCACATACTAACTCGAAAAATTCCAGAAAAATATTTTCTAGCTTCGTATTAACGATACAGTCCAAACAAAACTAGTTTCGTCGAATTCTGAGACCGTTTGAAAAATGGCCAATTTCCAGTCGATTAAAATCAACTGAAACTGGTTAAACGCGTTTTCCTTTGCCACGCTCACATATGGATTCGGAAAATTATAAAATTTGGAATCTAGAAATAACTTTACATCCCGGACGCAACAAAACTGGTTTCGTCGAAATCCGAGGTCGTTTGCAAAATGTCCATTTTTAAGGGCCTGAATTCCATAGCGACTATTCAGAATTTTCAACTGGACATATTTTTTGATTCCCGCTACGAAATTTCGATTTGTCGGATTCGTTGGAAAGATATCATCAATTAGATCCCATTATTTTTTGTTTCACTAAAATCCGGATTATTTTGCACCCGGTACATTCAATCGAAGTTTGAAATCGAATTATCGAACTACCGCGCCATTTTCAATTCTATATATAATTATATATAAATATTTATATTCTAACGACGATGCGTATAAAATATATACGTTCGAATGCTATTGAAAATAAATTTCTCGTCAATATTATTTAAAATAATTCATTTTAAATAATCAAAATTCGCTAAAATTGCCAAAATAAAAATTTTAAACTGGCCCAGATTTTCGGGTTGTTACAAGATAAAGGTGTCATCGCATAATCAGGTTTAAGGTTTTTGCACCACAGGTGTACTAGCAAGCTAACATGACTTGAATAAACAAGTATTGATCCCTTGGCCCTAGCTTTGACCCAATAACATGAAATGACCCTAATACGAGGTCCAACCAAACGGTCTAATCGATCGGCTCCCTAAGCCTAACTCGTCACGTGTTGGTGTCAATACGGCCCAAACATAATTGTAGTCGGACTGTGCCGGGTCTCCCGTCGGGTGTATCAAGCCCTAGGGTGTCAACCCCTGGACACCATAAACATAAGTGCACAGTCTCGATCTACTGGTACCCATGCTTGACTTCTCCAAATACGGACTACGTGCACGATCATAGTCCGTCCGGAACTACATCGGCGTACCACTCGACCGTCGTTTTGGTCACTTATACCAGTCCAGTAATCGTGCCCCCAACCTAACCTTGTCCCTAGGGTCTTAATGATTCAAACTTGGGATTACTGCTGGAGTGGACCCCCATTGCTAGGATTTTCTAGTGGGTTAAGTACGGTTTAACCCTTTTACTAATCATGGATTAACTTGGTTAAGTGTAACGATGAGTTCACGACTTAACCCTGATTAATCTACCAAGCCCAAATTGGTTAAGTATTAAGTGGACCATGACTTAACCCTAATCATGAAGCATTAATTACTTAATGTGCCTTAACCTCTCACATTAGACTTTGTTGTGGTTACTAGTTAAGCCGGGCGGGTCCGGGTAGCATTACACCACAACTTGGTCTAACCTCGGGTTCAAGGTACAACATGACCAACTTCTCACATTGGGTCCTATTGTTTGTAGCAACTAGTTAAGCCGGTCGGTTCCGGGTAGTTTTACGCTACAAACTCAACCCAACCTCGAGTTGGTCACACTTATATTTTCTAAGTGTCATGTCCATCATGTTTCCAAAACATATTACAAGTTTTCAAGAATTTTGGTAGACCTAACTTAATAGGTAAATTCCCAATGGGTAGACCTAACTTAATAGGTAAATTCCCAATCTTATGTTTTCATGTCTTTTAAGTTTACCCAACCCCAAACGCAATCCCATCGCTTACATAATCGCAATAGCGCATAAAGGATAGAAAGAGGGAACTTGGCATAAAGATGACAAATGGTGTTGAAGCCACAAGTTTAACATGGTGGCATATGAAATGTACATATGTTCATATACTTGCATATTGCATCATTAGGCCTCAAAAGTATGCATAAAACCAAATTTAGCATATAAGTGATACATGGTGATAAATGACATTTAGAAGTTGCCATAAATTCGCATTTAGCCTCACATGCAAGTTATCATAAGGGATATGATAACTTACATGTTGCCAAAATGCAACCTTTAGCATAAAGCTTGAAGCTTTAAGCTCATAAACCCAAGATAAACTTGCATAACATGATAACATGAGCAAAATGATCAACCCAAACTTGCATAACATAACTTGCATATCATATGGCAAACTTGCATATCATAACATAGCAAACTTGCATAACATAACATGATAAACTTGCATATCATAACATGGCAAACTTGTATAACATAACATGATAAACTTGCATATCATAACATGGCAAACTTGCATAGCATAACATGGTAAACATGCATATCATAACATGGCAAACTTGCATAACATAACATGATAAACTTGCATATCATAACATGGCAAACTTGCATAACATAACATGATAAACTTGCATATCATAACATGGCAAACTTGCATAACATAACATGATAAACTTGCATATATTCACATGGCAAACTTGCATAGCATAACATGGTAAACTTGCATATCATAACATGGCATACTTGCATAACATAACATGATAAACTTGCATATCATAACATGGCAAACTTGCATATCATAATGATCAACCAAACTTGCATCATTCATTTAACTTTAGAGTTTAAATATGAAAGTAGAAAAGGGCTTACAAATTCTTATGAAGACACAAAAATATATATAGATTGAAACAAAGCCCTTATGCATTCAAATAAACCCAAAATGCAAGCTCCAATAGAAAAACCCTTGAGCCAAAATGATCAAAACCCTTGCTTTATGATGTAAATATGGAAACTTGACTTGAATGCAAGCTAATGATGCTCATACAAGCTTGAAAACACTTGTATGCATTGAAAATCTCTCATAGAAATAACTTAGGAATTTTATGAAGAGAGTGGAGGCCATGAGAGAAATGATTTTGCCATAGTTTAGTTACTTGAATGAATAATGATGATTTAGGGTTAGGTTAGGGGCTTATTTATGGAGATTAGGATTAGTTTTAGCCTTAGGATTAAACCCTAGTTCCAATCTCAGCCCTCAAAACCGAATCTGGCCCCAAAACCTAACCAAGACCCCAAAATGGTGCACCAGGCAAAACTGCCCGGCTGAACCAAGTCGACAGCCAAGTCGACAGGGCTATCGACTTGGGTCCAACCAAGTCGACTGCCAAGTCGACAGGCCTGTCGACTTGGTTGGCTTGGCGGGAAATTTCCCGCCTAGCCTTCCAGGCCCGAAATTCGAAATTTGAACTTGAAATTCAAATCTGTTTTGAACTTGAAATTTTCTGAAAACTTCATTGGGCCTTAATCGGGTCATACGGACTCCGATTTTCGAAAACTCGGACTCTATTTCGCGTATTTTTCCGAGACGAACGCAATGGCATAGCCCGTTTCCCTTGATTCAGATTTATAAATTAAATTCTGCCTCGATTTACGTTATAACAGGTTATTAAAAATACGGGTTGTTACATTCTCCCCTCCTTATAGGATTTCGTCCCCGAAATCTTCAAGTTAGGAAGAACGTATCCTACCATCCAACATCCATCTACTCAAAACATCATCCACGAGCAATCGTTGTTCTTACAAGATTCTAAATGTTGTATGAACATATGCAAAGGTGTGTATATGTACTTATCTAATGCAAATATCATCAATGCAAATTATGTTAGTGAAATGAATCCATATGTATGCAATTCCTAACATAATGTATAACATCTATATGTGTGCACATAACATACATCCATATGCAACATCCATGTGATAACACAAAAATTTTCATCCATGAATAAGCGTAAACACTCATGCATATGCAATATGAGGAGTGTGTGTGCCGATCTAGTGCCTAATGTGTATAATGCATCCACGAGTAACCACTTGCAAACACTTGCAACCATCAAGCATAACATGTTTCAAACACATGTTTCATCCAAAGGGTTTCTACCTAAGGTTCTCATGACAAGATTAACATGATAAATTAGATAATCAAGACAAACATGGATAGAAAAAGATATGCTACAAAGAGATCGGGAAGATAAGCAGGTTATACCCCTTTCGGATTACAAGAAATCCCTTCCTAACCTAACCCCAATCCTATAAAAGCCCAAAAGGTTTAGTCAACCTAACGGACCCCTTCAAACCCTGACAAGCATTACTAACCGATGAGTCATACCCCCCTTATGGAGTTTACAATAGAAATGGTATCGAGTATGGGACCGAGAGGATATACGTAAAAGATAACATGCGAGTAAGCTCCACAGGAAAACAAGGATCAAGGATATACTCATAATAAAAAAAGATATGATGCGCGTATCCAGCCTTCAATCTTCTAAGTCACGTTTCCTTGAGTTTAACTCCACTGTGCTTTGACCGTCTTTTACTTCATGATTCCTTGGCTTCTTAACTCTTATTTCCAAATATGAGTTGGAACCCATTTCATTGTCGCCTCTCGTCTTCCTCTTTCACTTACTCTTCTATCATTCTTGGCTTAAACATAACTATGACCTCATGGTTTCATGCAAGCTCTCCAAAATTCACTAGTGAATCCTGGATCTCGTTTACTTACTATAAAGTATTCCACGCAGCAGAACTTTTCTTGGAAATACCAATCCACGTTGCCAATTGCTCTTACCAACGTGATTTTCTATAACTCATGCTTGAACGAAATGAACCATCCGCCTACGAATGATAGGCCGTACTTAGATTCAGTTGCTTGCCCATGACTTCCCGTAGACTATCCCAAAACTGGCTAGTGAAGATTGAGTCATGGTTACTAACTATACTTTAGGGAACCTCGTGCAACCGCTTTATTTCTTGAAAGTAAACTGTCGCTAGCTATGATGCAGTCCTTTCGCTCTTTACCGGAGTGAAATGAGCACTCTTCGTGAGTCTACCTACTATGACCCACATGCTCTTATTCCCTTTCTTGATCTAGGCAGTCCATCCACGAAATCCTTCGTGACGCTTTTCCCTCTTCCATTACGGGGACCTCCAATGGATATAATAGCCCACCGGGCTTCTATGACTCGGCCTTTAACCTGTTGGCACAACATGCACCTTGGGACAAACTCGGCCACCTCCTCGGATGATGTGCATCTTCAAGAACCTTCTTTCTCTCATCGCGTCTTAGCCATCCCTTGTTAACTATGGCGAGGTGACTTAACATCCGGCCTCTAATCAACTTGTCCATGATCTCGACTAACTGCGGGTCTTCTTTCTGTGAAGTCCCTACTTGATCCAGAAGGGTAGGTCTAAGCTCAAGGGACGCTAACTAACTAATTAAACTGAGAGAACTTCTTACTTCAATTTTCCTCGTCGGAGCTTTCTGGTCTTGAACCGCGACCACTTTAGCGGGATCCACCGCTAAGCCTTGTTTAGAAACTAAGTGCCCAAGAAATCTAAATTCTTTTCTCCAAAATGACATTTGGAGGACTTGGCTTTCAACTGATGGGCTCTAAGCGTATCCATCACCTCCTTGAGATGTCTAGCATGTTCTTCCTCATTCTTTAAGAAAGTCAGGATATCGTCTACAAAGACTACCACAAACTCGTTCAGGAACTCCCTAGACACCCTACTCATCAAGTCCACGAAGTAGGCGGGTGCATTAGTCAAACCGAATGGCATGACGAGCCATTCTAAGAATCCATCTGTAGTTCTGAACGCAGTTTTGTCTATACTATCCTCAGCTACTCTGAGCTGAAGGGATCCAGTAGCAAGATCAAGAGAAAACAGATGTTCCTACAAGCTGATCAAACAAATCATCGATCCTTGGCAATGGTTGTCTATTCTCTTTGTTTAACTCACGATAATCAACACAAAGTCGAAGAGAACCATCTGCCTTGGTAGTAAATACTACAGGCGCTCCCCATTCAGATATACTTCGTCTAATGAAGTTCTTCTCAAGCAACTCCTTGACTTGCTTTCTTAACTCTCATCTTGCGGGGCCATGTGGCTAACCGGCCACGAAACTATCTTGGCATTATTAACCAGATAAATACGGAAATCTATCTCTCGTTTAGGGGTAACCACTTCACTTCACCCAAGATATTAGGATATTCTCGGACCACCCTCATAGATTGCAAACTATCGATAGACGAGTTGAGGGATTCAAGATAACACAACATGACGGGACTCATAGGGTTACTAGAAATTTTTAGGGTATTACCGAGGCGAGTCATGAGCCTCACAACCCTATGCTCAAAAATCAAGGATGGCTCCAAAACTGGACAATCGATCCATGCCCAAAATCAACCCATACCCCATGAAACCGAGAATATAAGCATCACACGAGAACTCTACACTAAAGATAGAGATTTTCAAATCCACGTAGATAATAGACAAATGGGCGGAAACCCCAATCGGATTTGAAACACACACGGGATCATTAACTAGACTAGTACTTAGGTGCAAACTTTCAACTAGATCAGATGAAATAAACTATGCGATGTGCCAGAATCAAACAAAGTACAAACAGGAAAATCAGAAATGTAAACAAGACTTTCAACAGAAATACTACCTCGATCGGGAACTGGAGCGGCATTGAGAGCATGAACTTGCCCTCCTGAAGGTCCAGCACGCTGAGTCTGACCCTGGCCTTGCCCTTGCTTCTTCGGGCAATCCTTACCGAAATGTCCAGTCTCACCGCAGAAAAAGCATTCACCATTCTTCCTTTTCCTCTTCTTACAATCCTTAATAAGATGCCCAACTGAACCGCAATAATGGCACTTCCCCTTGTTGTTATTGCCCTTGCTGTTGTTCCCCTTGTTGCCTTGACTCCTGTTCTTGTTCTTGCGGTTTTTGGAGTTCTTGCCTTGCTTCCCGGAATTCACCGTTCCTTCCGACGTAGGCCCTTCCTTCTTCGGGCAGTCCCTAGTGAAGTGTCCCATTTCTCCATAGTCAAAGCTATTGCCCTTCCTCTTTCTGCAATCCTTGTTTAGATGAGTCAAGCTTCCACAAGTAAAGCACTTCTTTTCCTTCTTATCTTCAGACTTCTCCTCGTTCTTTTTCATTTCCTTTTTGGGCTCCGTTTCCTTGTTTTGAGACTCATTCATCTTGACCTCCTTCTTGTCACTCCTATTCTCTTCATTGAGTAGGGCCATATTCACCAAACTCTCGAAAGTTGCCCCCAAGGGTATATGAGTCATGGCTAAACCATGTAATGGCTCGTTTAATCCTAGAGCAAAGTATAGGGCCTTCTTCTGAGCTGTGTTAACCAAGTCTAAACCGACCTGAGCCAGTTGATTAAACTTATCTATGTATTCCCTAATAGTCATGTCCCCTTGCTTCAGTGATAGGAACCTTAGTCCAAACTTTCCCCGAAAGTCATCCCAAGTCTCAATTGGCCTAGTAGCGGTGGTGACCACCAACCAACGTGCAGCTTCTTCCTTTAGCAACCACACTGCCAATAAAAACTTCCTACGGTCATCTATATCAAAGAAGGCAAAAAAGATCTTCGGTTTCTTTCAACCAATTCCTTGCCTCTACATAAGTCTCGGTTCCAATGAAATTCTTGCAACCCATCGCCTTAAAGTCTTTGCAAATCTCCCTGAAATCCTCTTGTGGATGCTGAGGGGGAGGAGGAAGAGGAACCTCAGCGACAGGAGGAGGAGGAACATTAACTACTGGAGGAGAAGGAGGAGGAACATCGGCGGGGCCGGCTTCGGTCGCCCTAGCCTCCAAAAGTCTCCTATACCAAACAGGTACGTGTACTCCCTCCGGAATAGCAAAGTTATCAGCCATACTGAAAACGAAGAAAAAGACAGATTCAGAATGGAGAAAAACGAAGGAATTTTGCTAATGGCTTTTTAGGAAATAGCCTTTAAAATAAACTAGACTTTTCTTTGGAAAATACTTTATACTTGGTTTTGAAAATAGTTTTCCAAAAGTTTTTAAAAACCTTTTTGTTCCTTCTCGTAAACCATATGCTCTGATACCAAATGTAACACCCCACCTCCGCCAGGGTGGCTCTTGCAAGCACTCTGAACTTGAAGGGGCGTTTGCACCGGGTAGACATGCATAATGATATATCAAGGCAGAACAAGAACATATGTATATATGTAAACAGAGTAAATAAGATAAATAATACCGCGGAAGATTTCAAACTATTTCAAAACAAGTCTGGTACAACATAATGTCAACTTTCCAAATACACAAGTCTAAATAAAAACAACATCACTGAAAAACTGAAATACATAAGTACTATCCCCAAAATAAGTGATGAACATAGCTAGCTTCATGTCAAGACCGTACATGAGCTAAAATCCCACAAGCAAGTGATCAGAAATCCAAGCTAAGCTCCAATATTCCCACCCTGAGAACCTGGGGGAGGGGGGGGGGGAACGGAAGAAAAGAGGCGAAAGAAAAATAGGTCAGTCAAAAAGACTGAGTAAGCCCTACTACAATCAATGTAAACTGATAAAGTTAACTGGCATGAGAAACAGGGATGAACATAAGGATAACAACATACTAGCATGATGATTAACTAACAAGGTAGATAAAGGTGTCATCGCATAATCAGGTTTAAGGTTTTTGCACCACAGGTGTACTAGCAAGCTAATATGACTTGAATAAACAAGTATTGATTCCTTGGCCCAAGCTTTGACCCAATAACATGAAATGACCCTAATACGAGGTCCAACCAAACGGTCTAATCGATCGGCTCCCTAAGCCTAACTCGTCACGTGTTGGTGTCAATACGGCCCAAACATAATTGTAGTCGGACTGTGCCGGGTCTCCCGTCGGGTGTATCAAGCCCTAGGGTGTCAACCCCTGGACACCATAAACATAAGTGCACAGTCTCGATCTACTGGTACCCATGCTTGACTTCTCCAAATACGGACTACGTGCACGATCATAGTCCGTCCGGAACTACATCGGCGTACCACTCGACCGTCGTTTTGGTCACTTATACCAGTCCAGTAATCGTGCCCCCACCCTAGCCTAGTCCCTAGGGTCTTAATGATACAAACTTGGGATTACTGCTGGAGTGGACCCCCATTGCTAGGATTTTCTAGTGGGTTAAGTACGGTTTAACCCTTTTAATAATCATGGATTAACTTGGTTAAGTGTAACGATGAGTTCACGACTTAACCCTGATTAATCTACCAAGCCCAAATTGGTTAAGTATTAAGTGGACCATGACTTAACCCTAATCATGAGGCATTATTTACTTAATGTGCCATAACCTCTCACATTAGACTTTGTTGTGGTTACTAGTTAAGCCGGGCGGGTCCGGGTAGCTTTACACCACAACTTGGTCTAACCTCGGGTTCAAGGTACAACATGACCAACTTCTCACATTGGGTCATATTGTTTGTAGCAACTAGTTAAACCGGTCGGTTCCGGGTAGTTTTACGCTACAAACTCAACCCAACCTCGAGTTGGTCACACTTATATTTTCTAAGTGTCATGTCCATCATGTTTCCAAAACATATTACAAGTTTTCAAGAATTTTGGTAGACCTAACTTAATAGGTAAATTCCCAATGGGTAGACCTAACTTAATAGGTAAATTCCCAATCTTATGTTTTCATGTCTTTTAAGTTTACCCAACCCCAAACGCAATCCCATCGCTTACATAATCACAATAGCGCATAAAGGATAGAAAGAGGGAACTTGGCATAAAGATGACAAATGGTGTTGAAGCCACAAGTTTAACATGGTGGCATATGAAATGTACATATGTTCATATACTTGCATATTGCATCATTAGGCCTCAAAAGTATGCATAAAACCAAACTTAGCATATAAGTGATACATGGTGATAAATGACATGTAGAAGTTGCCATAAGTTCGCATTTAGCCTCACATGCAAGTTATCATAAGGGATATGATAACTTACATGTTGCCAAAATGCAACCTTTAGCATAAAGCTTGAAGCTTTAAGCTCATAAACCCAAGATAAGCTTGCATAACATGATAACATGAGAAAAATGATCAACCCAAACTTGCATAACATAACTTGCATATCATATGGCAAACTTGCATATCATAACATAGCAAACTTGCATAACATAACATGCTAAACTTGCATATCATAACATGGCAAACTTGCATAACATAACATGATAAACTTGCATATCATAACATGGCAAACTTGCATAGCATAACATGGTAAACTTGCATATCATAACATGGCATACTTGCATAGCATAACATGATAAACTTGCATATCATAACATGGCAAACTTGCATAACATAACATGATAAACTTGCATATCATAACATGGCAAACTTGCATAACATAACATGATAAACTTGCATATCATAACATGGCAAACTTGCATAACATAACATGATAAACTTGCATATATTCACATGGCAAACTTGCATAGCATAACATGGTAAACTTGCATATCATAACATGGCATACTTGCATAACATAACGTGATAAACTTGCATATCATAACATGGCAAACTTGCATATCATAATGATCAACCAAACTTGCATCATTCATTTAACTTTAGAGTTTAAATATGAAAGTAGAAAAGGGCTTACAAATTCTTATGAAGACACAAAAATAAATATAGATTGAGACAAAGCCCTTATGCAATCAAATAAACCCAAAATGCAAGCTCCAATAGAAAAACCCTTGAGCCAAAATGATCAAAACCCTTGCTTTATGATGTAAATATGGAAACTTGACTTGAATGCAAGCTAATGATGCTCATACAAGCTTGAAAACACTTGCGTGCATTGAAAATCTCTCATAGAAATAACTTAGGAATTTTATGAAGAGAGTGGAGGCCATGAGAGAAATGATTTTGCCATAGTTTAGTTACTTGAATGAATAATGATGATTTAGGGTTAGGTTAGGGGCTTATTTATAGAGATTAGGATTAGTTTTAGCCTTAGGATTAAACCCTAGTTCCAATCTCAGCCCTCAAAACCGAATCTGGCCCCAAAACCTAACCAAGACCCCAAAATGGTGCACCAGGCAAAACTGCCCGGCTGAACCAAGTCGACAGCCAAGTCGACAGGGCTGTCGACTTGGGTCCAACCAAGTCGACTGCCAAGTCGACAGGCCTGTCGACTTGGTTGGCTTGGCGGGAAATTTCCCGCCTAGCCTTCCAGGCCCGAAATTTGAAATTTGTACTTGAAATTCAAATCTGTTTTGAACTTGAAATTTTCTGAAAACTTCATTGGGCCTTAATCGGGTCATACGGACTCCGATTTTCGAAAACTCGGACTCTATTTCACGTATTTTTCCGAGACGAACGCAATGGCATAGCCTGTTTCCCTTGATTCAGATTTATAAATTAAATTCTGCCTCGATTTACGTTATAACAGGTTATTAAAAATACGGGTTGTTACAAGAAGAAACATGGACAAGAGTTCCAAATTGCCAAATAGTCTATCATTTCACTCCAGATTTATCAGCAATAGCAAGTTGTGAATTTGGGGCGTCCTTGTCCATTACCATAATCTCTTTTACTCCCGACTTAAAGATTTTTCTGGACACAGTGGAATTACGAATGGTAACATCAGTTCCTGAATCATGTGTAGTCTGCATATATGGGTCTACTTAAGTGACGTTGTAAACTGGATAGGAAAGCATTATTGGTCAAAACAGGCTGTATTTTTGGTTAAGCACTAAGTTTTATAGAGTTAGAATGATCTTTAGAAGGGGGCTGCAATTTAGATGAGTGAGGGTTGTTCTCACATCAACTTGCAACAATAAACTATGAACTGGACTCTCTTTAAGAGAATTATTATTAGTTTTGTTTCCCTGACCGTTTGTTCATTTATCCATTACTTCATTGTGTTCTATTTTTTCTCTTAAAAAAATCATAAGATTCTTGGGTTGCTGCTATTAGTGGCAGCAACAGTGCATATCAGCACTTAAATTCCATGCACGAGCATCTAGGATAATCAATGCACCGTCTCTTACTTTGATTTATTGGTAATATTGGATCCATATATCATATTATATATTCCTAAGCAAGTGAATATTCCACATAATCTATTGGTATTCACGATTCAGTATTTTCTTGTGAGTGTTAGTGCCTACCGACTATCAAGAAATAAAATCTGTAAAACATTAAAAGCATGTTAACTGTTGTGACTTCAAAAATATATTTTGGCTTTATAATATTTGCACACTGAACTTTACAACAGGTAATATTGTGTGTAAGTGAAGTAGTGGCATGACCTTTACAACAGGTCACATTGTTTCACGGTTCAATGACAATCGATTGCCCGTAGTCTTGAAAACGTAGTTGAAATTTTTTTAGTCTCACTTTCGTGCATTCATCATGACCACGATCTTTCATTTATAGTTTGGTTAGGTCCACGCCTTCACATGTTATGTCGTTGTTTACTATGGTAAAACCATTACGATCTTTATGTTTCTGCAATACATGGGATTAATGATATACCATATAGATTCTGTTTATATTATTAAACATTACTAAAGGCTATTAACTGTACCCAAGCTGTGATACTTTGTCCTACTAGTTTCTTTATATTTTATGTTGAGTATGAAATAATATTGTGAAAGGAAAAAATTATTTGACGATATTTTTTCCTGTAGCCAATCGGTTTTTTTTTTTTACTTGCTGACAGCAAGACAGGTTCAAAGGTGTAGTTTCGTATCAAAGTTTGAAGTGATTCTACATTTGCAGTCATATTTTTAGAAGTATGAAACATGTACTTTCCCTCAACCCTTACAACTGGTCATAATATAAAAGAGTTCATATTGTGTGTAAGTGAAGTAGTAGCATGACTTAAATTGACTGTTCGCACAAATGTATTTTGGTTCTATGAAGTGTTTTATTGGCTTCACGTTTATATTAGTCATCGGGTAACATGTATAATATATACTCTGTGATTTAAGTTGTATGCTTATTTTATGTCAGAATAACTCATGTTTATATTTCACCAGTTCATTTAGCACCACACTTGTTTTAGGTCAAATCAACTTTCATGGTACCTTCCATTATTTGTTCACGAATTGGATTCGTTGCTTTATTTGTTTAACTAATTAAATAGCATCAGTATTCTAACTCGTTTTATTTGAATGCTATTGCCAGTCTAGTAGTTGATTCTTGACACTCCTGACCTAGTGCAAGTGGCAGTGCCACACAAACTGGAAACCCTACCATCAGCTACCGAGTGCAAGTATCAGATGTAGAAGTGAAATGAAGATATTTTGGACATGGAAACTGTACTTTGTAAGTAACTTTTTAGTGGAAGTATATATGACGTATTATGGACACGGAGGAGTTTATCAAACAATATGTATGAATTGTCAAGTTTGGATATGTGAGAAGTAGTTTGAATTGAATGTATGAAATAAAGTTTGATGAATGTTGTTTTAATGATATGTATGAATTGTTAAGTTTGGATATGTGAGTAGTTTGAATTAAATGTATGTAATATTAAGTTTGATGAATGTTGTTTCAATTATATGTATGAAATGTTATGTTGTAGTTTATATGTTCGTTGTTTTGTAAAATGTGTTATGTTTGTATACAATTGAGAAATAGATAATGATACACACACACACACACACACACACACACACACACACATATATATATATATATATATATATATATATATATGTATGTATGTATATATAAACGTTATATGCATGCATTTAAAAGTAACGAAAAAGCTGAAAATGTGGTATATAAATGATAAATGCTATAAAATTGTATGTTGGTATTATAGGGTTTTAAAAACGCTATAAAATTATACATACAAACGCTATAGAAAAAGATAATAAACTCTATGCAATTGTATTTCCAAACGCTATACAATTATGGTAATAAACGTCGTAGAAGTAAAAACAAACGCTATGATAGAAGCTCAATAAACGCTATAAAAGGCGGTAGTTGATGTGGATTTCATATAGCGTTTTTGTTTAATAGCAAGGATAAAACGCTATAGAATCTTCATTTTTCATAGAGTTTTTCTATCTGCTATTTAAAGCCAATGGCCTAACATAGCATGTCGTTAGACGGCATTCTCTGAAACACTATTTTTGACTATAATAGCGTTTTTCGAACGCTATAAAATCCCCTTTTTGTTGTAGTGGTTCCACCGAAAGTTATACCACATCTCACCATGTCGAAATTGAGTCATGGTGGGTTGAGTCATGTCGTTTTCTGCATAATTACGGAATTGCCACTTGGGCTAAAATCACTTATAAATACCCCTCATAATTCACTTGAGAGAGGGACCGAAAATTCATTCCTATAAGGAGACTCCATCAAATTCAAAGCTCATCTACAACTTCTCTAATGGATTCTATGGATTCATCAACACTTTTCTAACTTCATGAAGATCAAATCCAAATCAATGATCATTAGAGCTTTCTACAATTGAATCTAAGCACCTTCAATCTCATTCAAGCCACATAATAAATCTCTCAAGCATCATTCAAACGATCTCTAATCTTCTCCAAAGCCTAAATCGAATGCTAATTCACTATGAAATCTATGAAGATCATGGCGAAGGATCAAAGCACATAAGTGGTTGAAGATTCATCACAAAGCTAAACTTCTTTCCTTTTCTTCGCCAAATTCAAGTGAAAGTAGAACGTCAAGAGAGAGAAAAGAGGGTTAAAAGAGAGAAATGAATGTAACGAGGGAAAATTCATATGTTGTAAGCTTGAATATCATAATGAGAATTGATTGAAAGTGGACGTAGATTCATAGAGAATCGAACCACTATAAAAATTCCTTTGTGTTCTTACTTGATTTTGTCCATTTATTTTGCGATTACGCGGTTCCATATTCTTACCGAATCGGTGAAGTGTAACTTTTAAACCCTTGGTGTTTGATCCCAAATTTGGAGCAAACAAAATTGATTATAAATTACTATATCATATATCAGAATTCTATCATATTTAAATATATAATAGGATGCAAAACCCAAAAGGCACACCCCACTTTTTTTTAGAAAACAACTATGAAGATTACTATATAATTGCTTAATCGCGGTTATTAATGCTTTTGGAAAAACAATTTAATATATGTCTTCTGCACTGTCATATAAAACCATCCATATAAATGCAGGATGTTAGTATGAAAGTTTTCAAAACTTTTTAAAAAGAAAGAGTGGGAGGGGGGAATCCAAATTTCAATTTCCATTTGCATACATCTGCATTGATCAATATTCATAGATTTTATGGTTAGAGGAAATATTATAGCATGTGATACCAATATCGTCCATTTTCCTTATTTTCCAGCTTCAAATGCACATGCATCCTTGTAAACTAAATTTAGGAGAAAGCACCTACAATCTTGTATTTTTATCACAAACATGTATAGAAAAGGCTTGTGTGCATTGTCCAGAACCCTCCCATGTTCAAATTTTATTAAAGTAGGAAATCAATGTTTAGTTGGGTACTTTTTATGTTGCTTCAATGACGAAGAAGTATTTCGGAAAAGATGCACAAACTACTTAGTCCAATGCTCCATATTCCGTAATAGCATTTTGTTTTGTTCAGTAACTAAAATCAGTCATGGTGCATATGTAGGTTAATGAAATAAATTTTATTTAAGCTTCTTTTTCTTAGTGCTTCCAAGATAATGGTGCCATATCGACGATAGCAATAACTTTACTTTTAATTCACAAACACTAAAAATAATGTCTTGTACATATTCACATGGCACCATCCAGCAACAAACACAAACTGTTCATTTGAACGCACGCACTTATCACATGTAATACTTAATACTTAAATAAGCAAAAGAAATTTTATTACGACTACACAATATTAGTCCAATTTCGATCACTTGCCTAGTGATTTTCCAAAACATACCAAGCACCATACAAATTCCATTCCATTTTCCTACTACCAATATCTCTAAATGATTTTTATTAACATTTGCAAACGCATAGCTTAGAAATGGAAAACCAATGATGTTTCTTCTTGCTTAGTGTAAAACGATCCTAGAGCGAATACACCATCTACACTGGATCCATAAATTTAAATGCTAAAACCATGCAAACCTGTAGGCATGCACAAATTCAAAGGCATGCATACCAATATGACATGTTTCTTAAGATTGTGGCAACATAAAGCCTAAAACCATGCTAACCTGTAGGCATGCATCATTCTCTATGTCCACGCAAAAGCCTGCACCTTCATCTTTTATTTTTGAACCTCTCCTCTCCTTTACAACTCCAAAGCTTCTAAACTTCATATTAGCCGAATGTATGTATCAAAGCCTGCTCCTATTATTTCCTTCTCAAGACACATGAGAGGCTGAAACCACAAAGCACAAAAATCTTTGTGTTAAACGTAAAATTAAAAAAGATTTGTGAAACCTGCCCTCTTGAGACCACGCATCAACCACCGAGCATCGTCCTCCACACTGCCGCGATGTTTGACGTCAGACCTCACCACGCTGCTCCACTAACCTGCACCATTTGTCGCCCTGGCATGCTCAAACCTTGATGTCCGACTTTGCCACTGCTCCTTCCCTCTGACCGCCAGTATCTACAAAAAATTAAAGCCTTCTCAGTTCATTCCCTCTGTCTACAAACCTATAATAATACACAAATAAAAAAAATTATTCTTCCTAGCATCAGCCTAGAATAACTGAAAATCTGATAAAACAGAAGGAAAAATAAAATCCAAACCAAGATAAGGTCTGTAGCCTCTGCTGCATATCACCAGACATCAATTACCGATTATTATTTCTTCTAGAAAATAATATGCAAATAAATTAAGTCATAGTACCGAATATAAATTTCATTAACCACTTAGTTCGCACTTGCTAGAGAAACTGTCTACCTTCCTCATTTTCTCACCGTTCGGACATTATTGTATCATATTTCGACAAATGTGTATAACATCTGGCACGTATTCCTTTTAATTTTTGGTTCGAGGCACAATAAGTTTAAGAATCGACCTACCTTGAATGCCAGTTTTAATCGTCTTGATACATCATTCAAAATGGGCGTGTACGTTTATATTTGATTCCTTGAGACATAATAATCCTAATTAAAGCATGCAGAGTTTTTATTGGATATTCAAATAGAATTAAAACATACTGATAGTTAATAATTAGTTAGTTAATTACGTATTTGTATGGAGTATTATTTGGGGTTGTCAATGGGTTGGGTCGGGTTCGGGTCGGGTCAAGTCGTGTTCAGGTTGAGTTCGGGTAGTGTCAGCTCAACCCGTTTATTAAACGGGTCAGTTTCGGATTGATCCATTTATAATCATGCGGGTTTCGGGTTTAATTCATGTAACCCATTAAGAAAAATATTTGTATAAAAAGATGAAAACATGAAAGAAGGGTGTTGTCGTCATTCACCTGTTGCAAGCTAAGATGAGAATAAAAATGTAAAAAGTTGTTAATATGGGAATAAACATGAAAACGTGAAGCAGTGAACCAGTGAAGAGGTAGGAACACACAAATTAGAATGCCTGAATGAGCGGCGGCTTGGTAATTGGTAAATTAGAGTAAAGCGGAAAATAGGTAGTGAACTAGGCTGGGACTATGTTTTGTAGATTGTAGAGTAAAAAGAATATATTTTATATTAAACGGGTCATGACGGGTCAAAAATGGGTTCACGGGTTGGGTCGTGTCAACTCATTTATTAAATGGGTCAGAGCGGCTTGATCCGAAATTGATCCATTTATAAATGGGTCGGTTCAAGTCGGGTTTTTTTCGTGTGGGTTATGAGTCGTGTTAGAAATTGACGGCTCTACTATTATCTAATATCACGAAAAAAATTTGGAATAGTCAGCAAGAAATCTGCAAACAGACAGTACCTAGTTTTTCTAGCCACTTTGGTATTTGTATAACTTGAATTACTCAGAACTTAAGCCTTCCCTTCGTGCTAATGAAAGTATAAAAATGTCATCATTATATAAAATGAAATCTACAAAATGAAATCTTCAAACAGACATCCAGTTCCGGGTTTTCCTCGTCATTTGAATTCGAGAAACCAAGCCATGTTATTCCACAAATAATTCAAGGAAAAATTAGAGATATATTTTTTGTATATGCACACGGGAAATTACAGTTAATAAATCATAAATTAATGAAAAAGGAATAAAACATGCACCTTGAAATATTGTGTGAGGACCCATTATTTTTAACGGTCCAAAATCAATTATAAATGTCATCAAACACGCTTACAACTAATTTTAGATATTAAAAGTAGCGGACCTTAAGTAAAAAGAAAAAAATACTAGAGATAATTGCTAATATGGAAGATCTCATGATGTAATAAAATAAAATAAAATAAAACACATTAGAGCATCATAATCCATTTTATTACATTAAACATCCACAAAACAAAATAGCAACGAAACAACAAGAAGTAAATTTAAATAATAACCTCTAGATCCAACATGCAGGCTAGGCTCCTTTCTTCTTCAATTTTTTCCTTTTTTCCCTCATATCTTCAAAACCTACAAATTCTGTTCAAAGAGGAAAAAGTGTTTCAACCATGTTTCGACTGCGCCTAACCATATACAACCCGACCCAACCTAAGGGTTCAGATGGCTATTGCATAGGAAAAGACTGCCTACGTACCTCTTTTTAGGGATCAAGGCCACGTTGTTCTATTTCCTGTTCTTCTCCTGCATCCAAATACTCGTTAGTACATTACAACGATTTCATTCATTCAACCATTCCATCTATTAAACCATCGAAATCAATATAATTTAGTACAGTCAATGTGAACATTGATATTGATGCAAATAACATAATTAATATAATTACTGCACTAACGCGACCAATTAAGAGCAGAAAATAGTGTCGTACACATCGACACATCTATCACAACATAGCAGCAGATGAACCAAACAAAAGAAAGTATACATGCAATCTTTAAACACCAACAAATTCAATGACAATTCCAACTTATAAAATAAGATGGTAACAATATTAATATACTTACAAATTATTATTCATCAATCAATAATTGTACGCCATCCATGCAAGCATAAACCATTTTTTGTATACTCATCATTCCAAAAGAGTAACACGGTCACCAACACATAATAATCCAATCAATATTGGTTATACAAAATTCATCGTTAAATAACCATAACTAACTACACATCAATTTGTAGTAATCAATGGTAAAACATAGCATAAACATCCTTAATGTGATCCATCAACGTGAGATAAAACATAATGTATTAAAATCAATCACATTTACCACAATTGTTTTATTTCAAGTATAAGATTATCATATTATCGTTCATTGTAAATGAAACTTTCTTATTTCATTTAGTTTTGGAATTTCCATTATTCCTTATCTTTCAAAACTTTATATTATATCAAAACATAACATGTCGATAACTTTACAAACCAATTCTATTATTGTCTTACACAAAAAAACAATAACAATACTTTTAACACACTAGAAAGTTATTTTATTGCATTTACTCTAAAGGAATGCAAATTTCATTCAAATTGGAAAACTATTTACAAAATCTTATTTTATTGAATAACAATAAGCATTCGTTACTATTCATGAATATCTTTAAAAAAATTATAAATAATAATAAACATATCAAAACACCCCAAATAAATTTTATCATTTCTTTTTCAAAAAATGATTATTTATAATAAACACACACCAACTATGGATGATCACACGTTTCCTTATTTATCCTATTTAATGCTGTTACTAAACTTTATTCATTTTATTTTGATGAATAACTCATATATTCAAATCCGTCATTTATTTCAATTAAAATGCTAATAGCGCAAAGATCAGTAAAGAAAATAGTAAACTTAGACGCGATGCATCCAAAATGTCTCAAATATCGTATTA
Organism: Allium sativum; assembly: GCA_030737875.1. NCBI lineage: Eukaryota > Viridiplantae > Streptophyta > Magnoliopsida > Asparagales > Amaryllidaceae > Allium > Allium sativum. Next base: position 1,053,051,268 of record CM060924.1, read on the forward strand.
TTGTCAACATATCATGCTATAAATTAATATTCATAAGTGTTCTTCGAGAGACACTAAATTTTATAATTTAAATTCAATTAAAAAATTCATACCAAATAGTCTTTAACCTTATACAATCCATAAGCGTGTTTTCTCTCCCTTTTATTTGAAACATATTCTCTTTCGCTGTAGCAAATTGGTTGTGAGCCTTCCATAAGCTTTCTTCCTATTTCTCGCTTGTTTTGATCCTCTTTCTATTCTTTAATTTAGCATGTAATTTTCTCATTATTTATATTAAGGAAAATTTGGAGAAGAAAACTATATGCGCCATGGAATTTTTAGAAAGGAAGAAGAAAACTAAAGAAGAAGAAAAGGATGGAGGTTATGTTAGATTTGGCTAGTTTATATAGGAGCTAAAGATTGATTTTGTCCATTCGATTAACCCTAACAAATTTCCAAATTAAATAATAGCCGCTCTCTTATTTACTTCGTAATGAAGTAAGAATCTTATAATGCATCACTTTAGAAATTTACCCATTTTACAAAAGAATTATTTCCTAAAACTATAGGAAACAAATGTATATTAAAACATATTAATGACATATTTGTTAACCAATGTTTTAATTTTGCAACACGCACAATTACACTTTTCTTGTATATAAAATTAAAATATTTTCATATATACATATATAGGATAATCCAACTCTATACCAGTTAATTAAAAGAAAACGAAATTAGCTTTCCCTCTATACTATATGAAGCCAACAAAAATAGAAATCAATCAATATTAAATATAATATATGGAAAATTAATGCATAATCGATTGCTAACCTATCCAATTATTTCTCACAAATGGAAGCATTAAATACATATTTTGAATCTTATTTGCTAGTTTCCCATAACTTATAAAATCAATGCATAATTAATTGCATATGTATGTGTATATAAACCCAATATTTGCGAAACATCACAACCAATATGCGATTAATTCATAATATATGAAATCATGGCATAATTAACTCACAATATATAAATCAATACATTACAACAATATGCACTATATGGAAATTCATACATCATAATTTCCTATAGTACATTTTTTTACCATATCTATTTCTCACTTATGTATCCCTATGCAGACGCACCCACTTACTACTTGAAACATGTAACTTTTTGATTGTTAACATATCTTCAAAAGTGGAAATCAAGCATATAATTTTAATTCTTTTTTTCTACTTTCTCATACAAATTTAATGCATAATCAATTTATATACATGCATATATATTTATACACACACATACATATAGGATTTGAATAACATGTAATATGCAATTAATTCACAACCTATGAAATTAATGTATTATAATTTGAAAATAACAAGCGCCCTATATATATGTATACATACATATAGATATATATACACATTACATATAAAATCTTATTTATATGCAACTTTTAATCTTATATATCTCTCATTTTTATATGCCTCCATACACACATACTTCTTACTTAGAACAGATATCTCTTTTTTTTTTTTTAAATTCAAAAATATGTCAATGACAGGAATCGAACTCATGGACTTCACGTATCAAAGTCCACTAACTTAACAACTACACCAAACACATTTCTTGTTCTTAAAATTAGAACACTGAAAATTAATGGTTTCATGTGCGCATTTTTCATTCTAAAAAAAGAAATATCTTGTAAATGATAATTTCAAATATATCAAAATTATATACCAAACTGATCGTCTCGGAAAGACCTTCGCAAGGTAATAAATACGACATCTGGTTTATCATCTAGTAATAATTAATTCTTAATTACTTAACTTTTAGAACCGTAAAAGTTGCGGGATGTTACATTCTTTCCCCCTTAAAAGAATTTCGCCCTCACAATTCCCTAAACATAAAACCCACTCAAAATAATAAATCTTTCATTAGGATTTTAAAAATAAAATCATCCGTCATAAGTTAACTTCCCATATGTAATAACCATAGTTTCTTGCCAATCACAACACATCACACACTATAATAAATTTCTTGTCATTCTATGGAACATGTGGTGTGTAAAAATAAAAATCCATCAATAAATAATAGTTATTATAACATCCTTACACAAAGAAAAGAACACTCATAAATTAACAATCAACGTGGTTCACAAGAGTAAACCAAAAGAACAATTAACACATCATCAAACTAACAATGAACACATGTATGTTCATTAATGTGCTAACCATATAATCATCCTAATGTGATGAAATTTCTTAAAGCCTCACATTTGTAGTAATGATGTGTCCTTTCTTTCTTTCCTCTTTAAGAATATCTTATGCACCCACTTATGGTCACTCCTTCAAAATAATAAGTGCACATTCATAAATTTATACATCTTTATAATGGTTAGTACGACATCTCCTCCTATTACTACTGTCCATCATTCACTATGACATTTACTTACTCAGCGCGTAAAGCATATGGAATTCGCTATTTTTGGCTATCCACCCGATTCTGGTATAGCGAATGCCCCCAAGCACACGGTAGATAGACTAGCTCCTAACACAGTGGAACCGACATTTGGAGCCCGTCACATGGTGGAGTCCCTACCTTTCTTGTAACAATCACTCAAGGATGCACCGAAGTCTCAAACGCCAACTGCCCTTTTGCAAACGTCCTGCGGCAAAGCCCAAATTTGTAAGTTGACACATTGGTTCTTACTTGAACCCTTGGTTTCCACTTGAACCCCTTGATTCCATTTTGAATCCCTTGGTCCCCACTTGGACCATTAAAGACAACTTCCTTCTTGAGCTACCTTTGCATCTCGAATTTTAATCGATTGGAGTTTATCTTCAAAAGAGTTCTTCGTCATTGAATTGGAGTAGTGATAATCCATATATAGCAAGTTCCTTCATTTGGTAATAAAGTTAAACGGTCCAAAATACCAAAGAGGGATCCACTAGATAGGAGTGCTTCATATGCCTTTAAAAAAAAAAAGATTTTGCTTTCAAATAAAAACTTCCATCTATGTTTAAAATAAAAATCCTTTGGTAAAATTCTCAAGTTCATAAAACTTCAATTTTTTTTATTTTTTTTTTTTAGTTATGAAAGCTGGTAACTATTTGAAAAATATTAAATATGCATTTTGAATCACTCGAACTTTCATACGCATCCCTAAGTGGTAAACATTAAGTCTTAAATCACTAAAATTCTTCATTTTACTCTTCTCACCTTCAAGGAACATCTCCAAAACTTTTAGTTATTCCAAATACTAGTCTTCTTTAGTTTAGAAAACAACATATTCACACTATGCCTAAACTAATCGTGTCCCCCTCGAATCCTTTTGTTTCTCGAGTGTAGATTCAATCAATAGTCAACAATAGCTTACTATCTAATCATAAAATTAACATAAAAACAAACAAACAAATAACATACAAGCAAACTAAACATATCAAATAAGAAAAAAATAATCAATTCAATTAAAAGAATTAATCCAAACAATCATGACATGAACTAATAAGCAAACATCAAGTATAAAGTGTAAAGTGGAAGTGTGCGTGTCATGGTGCTAGCAAGCATCAAACTAGCAATCATCCTCACATCTCTCACTCAGTGCGTAAAACATACAATATCCATCTCTTTGATCACCATAACCATTTGGGGCCAAGATGGAGCCCAGCTTCATCCAAACCTTACTATGACCACTTTGCCCTTAGGGGTCTTGATGGAGTTCGACTCCATACAAATTTGACCCCACAGCACTGGTCCAAAGTCAATGTGTAACACCCCGAATTTCAATTAACGCTAATGGTTAGAAATTAAAGTATAATTAATCTCAGATGGAAGAACCAGGGGAAACGGGCTGCGTCATTGCGTTCGTCTCGGAAAAATACGCGAAATAGAGTCCGAGTTTTCGAGAATCGGAGTCCGTACGGCCCGGTTATGGCCCAAAGAGGTTTTAGGAAATTTAAATTTAAATTTCAGATTTGAAAAACAAGTTTGGAGCCAAAAGAGGAAAGGGGGGGAAAATTCCCGCCTAGCCCCGTGTCGACAGCCATGTCGACAGGGGTGTCGACAGGGGTGTCGACAGCCCTGTCGACAGGGGTGTCGACACAGGGTGTCGGCCCTGCTGGTCTGGGTGCACCAGGTTTGGTCTTGGCTGAGTCTAGGGCTATGTTCTAGAGGGTTCCGAAATCTAAGGGTCCTAATCTAATCTAGGGTTAATCTAAGGGCCTAAAACACTTTCTAATCCTATAAATAAGACCCCAACCCTACCCTAATTCATTCATAATTAAACCTTGTAATTAAACTATGGCAAAATGCAACTTGATCATGGCCTCCACAAATCAATGAAGAGGGTTGCATGCTAATCACTCTCTAATCAACCTCTAATCCCTTCTTAGCATCTTAATCTTCTTCATTTGGTGTGCAAAATTGCTAGTAGTGAGTTTCTATCACTTTGATGATCTTTTGGTAAACTAATTAGATGAGATGTGATGAGATTTATGGTTTTGTATGTGGGTGAATGAGCTTTGAATCATATGATATGATGTTAGCATTAATCTTATGTTTATGCATGTTGAGTATGTATGTTTATGCATGTTGAGTATGTAAGTTTATGCAAGTTTAATATGATGTATGTTATGTTTGCATGATGCTAAATATGCAAGTTGTGGGCTATGTAATCATATGCATGTTATGCAAGTTCATGGTGATATGCTATGCAAGTTACATGTTTGTTAATATGCAAGTTACATGTTTGTTAATATGCAAGTTACATGTTTGTTAATATGCAAGATTCATGTATGTAAATATGCAAGTTACATGTTTGTTAATATGCAAGTTACATGTTTGTTAATATGCAAGTTACATGTTTGTTAATATGCAAGATTCATGTTTGTTAATATGCAAGTCACATGTAAGTAAATATGCAAGTTACATGTTTGTAAATATGCAAGTTCATGATGACACATTATGCAAGTCTATGAGTTAATATGCAAGTTTGTTATGCAAGTGAATATGTAAGTTATGTGACATATTATATGCAAGTTATGTGACATGTTATGCAAGTGCATGTGCAAGTTATGTGTTTGTTAATATGCAAGATGGCACCTTCGAAACATGTTCATTCATATGCAAGTTGACACCTTTTGTATGTGTTATATCATGAGAACGAAATTACGTGGGGACGATGGGGTAATTAAATGCATAGGTTAATAAGATTATGTGAAATTAATATAATTATGCATAATATAAGATAAATGAACATAGTATGGGAATTTGCCTATTTAGTTAGGTGTACCCATACTATGTGTTGGGAATTTACCTATTGAGTTAGGTCTACCCCATGGGAATTTACCTATTAAGTTAGGTCTACCCATGTTAAGAAAACTTGATTAATTAGGGATAATTAATATAAAATTATGAGGGTGATTAATTAGGTGTAATTAATTGACTAAGACACGAGGTTGGACTCAGTTGTAGCGTAAAACTGCCCGGACCCGACCGGCTTAACCAGTTGCTACAAACGTCAGCCCAATGTGAGAGGTCTTGGCCATAAATTAAATACGTGATTAAGGTAAAGACACGAGGTTAGACTCTGTTATGACGTAAGACTGCCCGGATTCTACCGGCTTAACCAGGCGGTCATAACAGCCAGTCTAATGTGGGAGGTCTTTACGGGAGATCACGGTCTTAATTAATTAAGAAACACTTAACCATAATAGCACGTAATGGGACATGAGGGGTTAAGTGGGTGCCTTGGGTGGCATGTGAAATATAGTGGGTTGCCTTGGGTGGCAATAGAAAATACGATTAGAATACTTAACCAAGAGAAACATGTAATTAAACATGATTAAAGGGTTAAGTGGGATACACTAGATATTGGACAAGCTTAAGTGGGTAGCTTGTGGGGGCCCATTTCAACCAGTAACCCATACGTATCTTTGTGGGCTCGACCCATGTCGAGGACGGGACACGCATACTGGGCTTGACTGTAAGAGGCAAACGGGTTAGCGGTGGCAACGCAAGTCCAACGGGCTTCATATGCGTGAGTGGGCCCGGGCTGGTAGGTAAGCCGTTGTTGCATCGAGTAGATATAAGCCGTGCACCGTTAGTTTTATCAGGTTGCCACATTGGGGAATGATACATCCCACGGTGGGGCCAGCACGGGTATCTACGTTAGGGAGCCGATCGAATGGGGAAGTAGTGTGTACACCTAGTGGATTGTAGGGCCCCGTGGCGCCTACTTGGTCACCTAGGGGTACGCAAGTACTATTAAGTTAATTTTATAAGTCCATGGGAGGGATCAACCTTTAGGTTAGGAACGACTGGTGTGGTGCAGTTTAGTAATTTACCTTAGGAAGGGTAGATGCGTCTTTATCTTTTATCTTAGTTTAGTTGACTGCTTAGTATAGCCGTTCATCCCTATATGTTACCGTATATCAAGTTATGTCTTCTCTGGTTACTTTAACGATTGTATTGTTAAAGTTATAGGACTCGCTCAGACTTATGTCTGACCCCGTTGTTTTTATCTTTTTCCCAACCCTCAGGTCCTGTGGTGGATCCTAGCAGTAGTGGAGCTTGATCGGATTGCTGTTCCAGTCTTTAGGAGCTTGGGTAGATGTAAAGCTCCAGTTATCCAGTTATCTTTCCTTTTGTTTTGGCTATTGTATGAGAATGGGATTATGTACTTCTTTATCTTGATGGATATTGTACTTGACTTTTATTGTGGGTTTATGATGTAACCAGACATGTTTTACTTCCGCTGTTATGAGATGATGTTTTAAAATTTCAAGTACTATTTATATCTGTCTTGTTGTAATTTTTCTGTTCTATATTCACTAAAATACTCCACCGATGTTATGGCATTCCCATTGTGAGTGATCATAGCGGGAGTGGGGTGTTACACGTGGTATCAGAGCCTAAGGTTACCAGAACAGATAATTTTTTTAGAAAAATTATTTTCTAAGAGTATTTTCGAAGAAAGTATTTTCAAAAGCATGTCTTCTAAGAGAAAAAGTTTTTGAAAAAGAAAAGCATAATCCCCAATAGCCATATCTTTATCTTTCGGAATCTCCTTTTTGAATCTTTCCTCTTTCGTTTCAGCATGGCTGAAGATCTTAACATCCCGGAGGGTTTAGTTATACCACTATGGTATAGGAGGTTGCAAGAGGCTAGGGCCGCGGCTGCGGGTCCAGCCAATGCTACTACACCAGAGACAACCGCTCCTCCTCCTCAGCCTAGAGTGGATAATTTTGCTAAGGTTTGCAAGGAGTTCAAGGCTATAGGAGGAAAACCTTTTCTAGGTTCAGAGACTTTCGTAGAGGCTAGAGATTGGCTTAAGGAAGTGGAAGAGTTGCTAGATATCTTTGAAGTGGAAGAGGGAAAGAAAGTCAAGTTGGCGGCTTGGTTGATGAAGGGAGAGGCCTCATTCTGGTGGGAGGTCACTAATGGAGAACGCCCTGTTGACTCTTGGGCAGATTTCAAGCAAAGGTTTGGGGCTAAGTTTCTCTCGAGGGCGGAAGAGAATCTGTTTATGGAGAAGTTCTTGAATTTGAAGCAAGGGAATCTCACGGTGAAAGAATATGTCAACAAATTCAATCAATTAGCAAGGTTTGGCATAGAGTTGGTGAATACACCGGAGAAGAAGGCTTTGAGGTTCGTTAGAGGCTTGAACGAACCATTGCAAGGAATAGCTATGACTCACATTCCTATGGGGGCCACCTTTGAGAAGCTTGTCTACATGGCACTTATGCATGAGGATGATAAAAATTCTAAGGCACCAGAGAAAAAGGGGGATCAGAAGAAACCGCAACAACAACAACAGGGCAAGGGTGGAAAAGGCAATGGTGACAAGAAGAAGACAAAGAAGAAGTGCTTTAATTGTGGGACACCAGGGCACCTCAGTAAGGATTGTCGCAAAAAGAAGAAGACCGGTTGCTTTCATTGTGGTGAAGCAGGGCATCTTGTGAAAAACTGCCCAAAGAAGGGGCAGAAGACGGGGTCTACCTCAGGAGGTCAGGTGCAAGCTCTTATAGCACCACCTCAGTCAGGGGGGCAAGTTCAGGCTCTCTCAGTTCCACCGATTCAGCAGAGAGGTAGAACTATTTCCGTTGAAAGTCTGGTTTTTCTGTGTGATCATCCAGTTCGTACTTTGTTTGACTCTGGCGCATCGCATTCTTTTATCTCATCATCGTTAGTTGAGTCACTGCACTTAGACACCAGTCTAGTTGATGATCCCTTGGTTGTTTCAAACCCAATTGGGGGCTCCATATATCTGTCTATGATATGTTTGGGTTTGAAAATTTCTATACTTAGCATTGAGTTTAGATGTGATGCTTTTGTATTAGGCTTCACGGGCTATGGGTTGATTTTGGGCATGGACTGGTTATCCAGTAATGGTGCCGTTCTTGATTGTGAAAGGAGAGTTGTCAGGCTTATGACCCGCTTGGGTAATACTCTCGAGATCTCTTGTAATCCCATGGAATCTGTTTTGCTAAGTTATCTTGAATCGCTCGATGCTTCGGTTGAGAGTTTGCGTTCTGTCAGAGTGGTCCGGGAATATCCGGATGTGTTTGAAGAAGTGAAGGGTTTGCCTCCGAAGCGGGAGATAGATTTCCGAATTTATTTGGTGGATAATGCCAAACCAGTGTCTTTGCCAGTGCGCCACATGGCTCCGCGTGAGAGAAGAGAACTTCATAAGCAAGTAGGGGAGTTGCTTGAGAAGGGGTTCATAAGGCGGAGTATATCGGAGTGGGGAGCTCCAGTGGTATTTGCCACAAAGGCGGATGGGTCCCTCAGACTTTGTGTGGATTATAGAGAACTTAATAAGCTCACGAAGAAGAATAGACACCCATTACCAAGGATAGATGATCTCTTTGATCAGTTGGTTGGCGCCTCAGTATTTTCGCAGATGGACTTAGCTACAGGGTTTCATCAGTTGAGAGTGGCGGAGGACAGTATAGAGAAGACAGCTTTCCGGACTCCGGATGGTTTTTATGAGTGGCTTGTGATGCCATTTGGGTTGACAAACGCCCCTGCATACTTTGTTGATCTAATGAGTAGAGTGTTCAGAGAGTATCTGAATAAGTTTGTAGTGGTCTTTGTGGATGACATCTTGGTCTTTTCCAAGAGTGAAGAAGAGCATGCCTTACATCTCAGGGAAGTGTTGGAGACTCTTCGAGCACATAGTCTTAAAGCTAAATTCTCTAAATGTCATTTTTGGAGAAGAGAGGTGCGATTCTTAGGGCATGTGGTCTCTAAGGAAGGGATAGCTGTGGATCCCGCAAAGATAGTATCTATCCAGGATTGGAAAGTTCCTAAAAATGCTACCGAGGTAAGAAGTTTCTTGGGGTTGGCAGGATATTATAGGAAGTTCATCAAAGACTTCGCGAAGATATCAGCCCCATTAACCCGCTTGACGAAGAAGAATCTGGTTTTCTCATGGGACGTAGATTGTGATGATGCTTTCCGACGGTTAAAGAGAGCTTTGACCACCGCTCCGGTTTTAGTGCTTCCATATGGGAGTAAGCCGTTTGTTGTTTATACCGATGCTTATGGAACAGGATTGGGCGCAGTCTTGATGCAGGAGGGAAGGGTAATAGCCTATGGAGGGAGACAATTGAGAGTGCATGAGAAGAATTACCCTACCCATGATCTAGAGTTGGCCGCGATTGTTTTCGCACTTAAATCTTGGCGCCATTATCTTCTTGGTGAGAGATTCGAGTTGTTCACTGACCATAAATCATTGAAGTACTTATTCTCTCAGAAGGATTTAAATTTAAGACAGCAAAGGTGGATGGAGTTCTTAGCATCCTATGATTTTGAGATAGCGTATACCCCTGGCAAGGGTAACGTGGTGGCAGACGCCTTGAGTAGAAAAAGGCTATCTTTGAGTCCATTGTTCATGGAACGGCGAAGCTTGGAGTTTCTTTCTTTGTTCGACTTCAGACCTTCTGTTGACTTTGTACCTGGTTTGTTGGCATCCTTGGAAGTTAGACCTACCCTTTTGGGACGGATTGGCGAGGCTCAGCGAGACGACCCACAGTTGGTTGAGTTGGTAGAGAAGCTGATAAGGGGGGAGTCGTCCAGCCATTTGGGTAGATACACCATAGATGATAGGGGATGGTTGCATAGAGACGGTAGACTTTGTGTACCGCAAGATGAGGGTTTGAAGAAGGCTATTTTGGATGATGCACATCGTTCAAGAATGACTATTCATCCCGGAGGAGACAAAATGTACCAAGACATGAAGAGAGTTTTCTTCTGGGCCGGTATGAAGAAAGATGTGGCCGAATACGTGGCTAGATGCTTAGTATGCCAACAAGTTAAAGCGGAGCAAAGGAAACCCGGTGGGTTGCTACACCCATTGGAAGTCCCGCAATGGAAGTGGGATAGTGTCTCGATGGATTTCATCGATGGGTTACCGAGATCGAGGAAGGGCAATACGGGAATTTGGGTTGTGGTGGACAGACTTACCAAGAGTGCCCATTTTATACCCGTGAAGAGTAAGAGGACCGCTCCATGGCTTGCTTCAGTCTATGTTAGAGAGATTGTTAGATTGCATGGCGTACCATCCAGCATTGTGAGTGATCGAGATCCTATCTTCACTAGTGAGTTTTGGAGAAGTCTGCAAGAGGCGGTAGGGACTCAGTTGTGTTTGAGCACCGCATATCATCCTCAGACGGACGGTCAGACCGAGAGGGTGAACCGTATCTTAGAAGATCTCTTGAGGCTTTGTATCTTGGATTTTGGAGGTACATGGGAAGAACATCTTCCTTTGGTGGAGTTCGCATACAATAACAGCTTTCAGTCTAGTATTGGCATGGCACCCTTCGAAGCTCTTTATGGAAGGCCTTGTCGATCTCCTACATGTTGGTGGGAATCTACGGATAAGATCTTGCTTGGGCCAGATATGGTTAGAGAGACTTCAGAGAAGATTGATTTAATTCGTAGAAGGATGAAGGCAGCGCAAGACAGACAGAAATCTTATGCGGATCAGAGAAGGACGGATCTTGAGTTTGAGGTTGGGGACATGGTTTTTGTCAAAGTATCTCCGTTGAGAAATGTTGTTCGCTTCGGGTCCGTTGGGAAGTTAGCACCAAGGTTTGTTGGGCCGTTTCCTATTAAGGAAAGGATCGGACGGATGGCATATAGGGTGGAGTTGCCCGACAGACTTAGTGGTGTTCATGATGTATTCCATGTATCACATCTGAGGAAGTGCTTACATGAGACCGCAGAGGTGGTAGAGCCGAGCTTGCTTAGAGATGTAGAGGTAGAGCGTGATGCGACGATTCGACGAGCTCCTACTCGCATCCTTGGGTCAGAAACTAGGAAGTTAAGGAACAGAGAAGTTCAGCTAGTTAAAGTGCAATGGGGAGATGACGAAAGCAATGCTACTTGGGAGACGGAAGCGAAGATGCGTTCTTTGTATCCATTTCTTTTTGAGAGTATGTCTTTTAACTTCTCCTTTATCGCTTTTCTAGTACTCATCTTATCTTTAGTATATCCTCTCGCTAGTACCTATGACCTTTAGATAGGGTAAAACCTATGGTTGAAACATGTGTTTGAAACATGTTATGGTTGATGGATGCATGTGGATGCAATTGATTGCTAGTGGTTGCTCGTGGATGCATATACACCCACATTAGGCACTAGATCGGCTCAGACACTTCATGTTGCATATTGCATAAATGGATGTGGTAGTTAGTATTGATGGATGTATCATGGCTGTGTTATCATATGGATGATGCATTTTTGTGTATGGTTGTGCACGCATGTAGAAATTTGTATGTGTCAATAGGGTTTCGCATACATATTGGATGCATGGCACTATCATGGTTTGCATTAAGGAGGTCGACTGAATCAGTAGACCGCCTGATTTTGCATTAGTATACAGACATATACACACACTTTCTGCATATGTTCATACATCATTAGAAGTTTCTAAGGATAATGGTTGCTTGTGGTTGATGGTTTAGTAGATGGTTGTTTGGTTGGTAGGATACGTTCTTCTTAACTTAGAGATTTCGAGGGCGAAATCCTTTAAGTAGGGGAGAATGTAACACCCCGAATTTCAATTAACGCTAATGGTTAGAAATTAAAGTATAATTAATCTCAGATGGAAGAACCAGGGGAAACGGGCTGCGTCATTGCGTTCGTCTCGGAAAAATACGCGAAATAGAGTCCGAGTTTTCGAGAATCGGAGTCCGTACGGCCCGGTTATGGCCCAAAGAGGTTTTAGGAAATTTAAATTTAAATTTCAGATTTGAAAAACAAGTTTGGAGCCAAAAGAGGAAAGGGGGGAAAATTCCCGCCTAGCCCCGTGTCGACAGCCATGTCGACAGGGGTGTCGACAGGGGTGTCGACAGCCCTGTCGACAGGGGTGTCGACACAGGGTGTCGGCCCTGCTGGTCTGGGTGCACCAGGTTTGGTCTTGGCTGAGTCTAGGGCTATGTTCTAGAGGGTTCCGAAATCTAAGGGTCCTAATCTAATCTAGGGTTAATCTAAGGGCCTAAAACACTTTCTAATCCTATAAATAAGACCCCAACCCTACCCTAATTCATTCATAATTAAACCTTGTAATTAAACTATGGCAAAATGCAACTTGATCATGGCCTCCACAAATCAATGAAGAGGGTTGCATGCTAATCACTCTCTAATCAACCTCTAATCCCTTCTTAGCATCTTAATCTTCTTCATTTGGTGTGCAAAATTGCTAGTAGTGAGTTTCTATCACTTTGATGATCTTTTGGTAAACTAATTAGATGAGATGTGATGAGATTTATGGTTTTGTATGTGGGTGAATGAGCTTTGAATCATATGATATGATGTTAGCATTAATCTTATGTTTATGCATGTTGAGTATGTATGTTTATGCATGTTGAGTATGTAAGTTTATGCAAGTTTAATATGATGTATGTTATGTTTGCATGATGCTAAATATGCAAGTTGTGGGCTATCTAATCATATGCATGTTATGCAAGTTCATGGTGATATGCTATGCAAGTTACATGTTTGTTAATATGCAAGTTACATGTTTGTTAATATGCAAGTTACATGTTTGTTAATATGCAAGATTCATGTATGTAAATATGCAAGTTACATGTTTGTTAATATGCAAGTTACATGTTTGTTAATATGCAAGTTACATGTTTGTTAATATGCAAGATTCATGTTTGTTAATATGCAAGTCACATGTAAGTAAATATGCAAGTTACATGTTTGTAAATATGCAAGTTCATGATGACACATTATGCAAGTCTATGAGTTAATATGCAAGTTTGTTATGCAAGTGAATATGTAAGTTATGTGACATATTATATGCAAGTTATGTGATATGTTATGCAAGTGCATGTGCAAGTTATGTGTTTGTTAATATGCAAGATGGCACCTTCGAAACATGTTCATTCATATGCAAGTTGACACCTTTTGTATGTGTTATATCATGAGAACGAAATTACGTGGGGACGATGGGGTAATTAAATGCATAGGTTAATAAGATTATGTGAAATTAATATAATTATGCATAATATAAGATAAATGAACATAGTATGGGAATTTGCCTATTTAGTTAGGTGTACCCATACTATGTGTTGGGAATTTACCTATTGAGTTAGGTCTACCCCATGGGAATTTACCTATTAAGTTAGGTCTACCCATGTTAAGAAAACTTGATTAATTAGGGATAATTAATATAAAATTATGAGGGTGATTAATTAGGTGTAATTAATTGACTAAGACACGAGGTTGGACTCAGTTGTAGCGTAAAACTGCCCGGACCCGACCGGCTTAACCAGTTGCTACAAACGTCAGCCCAATGTGAGAGGTCTTGGCCATAAATTAAATACGTGATTAAGGTAAAGACACGAGGTTAGACTCTGTTATGACGTAAGACTGCCCGGATTCTACCGGCTTAACCAGGCGGTCATAACAGCCAGTCTAATGTGGGAGGTCTTTACGGGAGATCACGGTCTTAATTAATTAAGAAACACTTAACCATAATAGCACGTAATGGGACATGAGGGGTTAAGTGGGTGCCTTGGGTGGCATGTGAAATATAGTGGGTTGCCTTGGGTGGCAATAGAAAATACGATTAGAATACTTAACCAAGAGAAACATGTAATTAAACATGATTAAAGGGTTAAGTGGGATACACTAGATATTGGACAAGCTTAAGTGGGTAGCTTGTGGGGGCCCATTTCAACCAGTAACCCATACGTATCTTTGTGGGCTCGACCCATGTCGAGGACGGGACACGCATACTGGGCTTGACTGTAAGAGGCAAACGGGTTAGCGGTGGCAACGCAAGTCCAACGGGCTTCATATGCGTGAGTGGGCCCGGGCTGGTAGGTAAGCCGTTGTTGCATCGAGTAGATATAAGCCGTGCACCGTTAGTTTTATCAGGTTGCCACATTGGGGAATGATACATCCCACGGTGGGGCCAGCACGGGTATCTACGTTAGGGAGCCGATCGAATGGGGAAGTAGTGTGTACACCTAGTGGATTGTAGGGCCCCGTGGCGCCTACTTGGTCACCTAGGGGTACGCAAGTACTATTAAGTTAATTTTATAAGTCCATGGGAGGGATCAACCTTTAGGTTAGGAACGACTGGTGTGGTGCAGTTTAGTAATTTACCTTAGGAAGGGTAGATGCGTCTTTATCTTTTATCTTAGTTTAGTTGACTGCTTAGTATAGCCGTTCATCCCTATATGTTACCGTATATCAAGTTATGTCTTCTCTGGTTACTTTAACGATTGTATTGTTAAAGTTATAGGACTCGCTCAGACTTATGTCTGACCCCGTTGTTTTTATCTTTTTCCCAACCCTCAGGTCCTGTGGTGGATCCTAGCAGTAGTGGAGCTTGATCGGATTGCTGTTCCAGTCTTTAGGAGCTTGGGTAGATGTAAAGCTCCAGTTATCCAGTTATCTTTCCTTTTGTTTTGGCTATTGTATGAGAATGGGATTATGTACTTCTTTATCTTGATGGATATTGTACTTGACTTTTATTGTGGGTTTATGATGTAACCAGACATGTTTTACTTCCGCTGTTATGAGATGATGTTTTAAAATTTCAAGTACTATTTATATCTGTCTTGTTGTAATTTTTCTGTTCTATATTCACTAAAATACTCCACCGATGTTATGGCATTCCCATTGTGAGTGATCATAGCGGGAGTGGGGTGTTACACAATGCCCCTCCCATCAATAGTGAACCAAAGTTATAAATATCAATAACCCTTTTGCACATGTCCCGCAGCAAAGTTCAACCCTTGAAGTTCACTCGTTGGTTCTCATCTAGATCCTGAGTAATAACTTCCCATTTGGACTTCCTTTGCATCTCGGGTTTTGGCCGATTTGGAGTTGGTCTTCAGAAGAGTCTTCATGTAGAAGTAGAAGTACACGCCCGGTTCAGTTCGGTCACCCTCGGTTCGGTTCAGGTGTATAGTGTTCAAGTCCCCTATTCGGTCCGGTTCAGTCACCCTTGCTCTGTTCGGTTTGGTGCTCCACTCCAACTCCAACCCTATGCAAGTGGCCCTCCTTCTTGCCATGTTCTAGTTCGGTTTGGTTCATCTTATCAGATCAGATCTGGATCCTTGCATAATTTCTAGCAAGCTATTTTTCGCTGAACGATGGCGTTTTCAACCATTCTAAGTTTCTATGCAACCATAAAACATACAAAATAGCAGTAACAACATATAGGTTCAATCAAAAAGATCAAAACAACATTCATGTTCATAGAATAGGACTAATTAACCCTAATTACTCTTAATCCTCTAATTAGCACTAACATGCAAATCACTCACAAATGTTCATTTTTTATTAACTAAGGAGATAACTTTAAAATAAAGGATATTTGTTAAAACAATAATTCTAGACCATTGTTGTTCTTTTAAAACAATTTTATCTTTACTAAGCTTGTGTTTCAATTGCAACCTAACCACCATATGAATGTCATTTAGGTTATAACCAAACACATAACTTGCCCCATAAGTGTTTATCTTGCCTCACTCTTGTTTTCTTTATCCTCCACAAAAGATTTCTCATAAATAAGCAACATTGTAAAGAAAGGTAATAATGACCAAACAAACAGTACACACTTCAAGCATGCAATTATAAATAAAAACATTTTCTCTCATATTTAAACCAACCTTAAGGTGCAAATTACTAAAGTTATAATGGTTGAACCTACCCAAGGCTCAGGTAATTGCCAAACCTAAGCTCTGATACCAAATGTGAAGACCTATTATTTTTAACGGTCAAATTCAATTATAAACGTCATCAAACACGCTTACAACTAATTTTAGATATTAAAAGTAGCGGACCTTAAGTAAAAAAAATACTAAAGACAATTGCTAATATGGAAGATCTCGTGATGTAATAAAATAAAATAAATTACATAATTAGAACATCATAATCCATTTTATTACATTAACATCCACAAAACAAAATAGCAACGAAACAATAAGAAGCAAATTTAAATAACATCCTCTAGATCCAACATGCAGGCTAGACTCCTTTCTTCTTCATTTTTCTCCTTTTTGCCATCATATCTTTCAACTTTACAAATTCTGTTCAAAGAGGAAAAAGAGTTTCAACTATGTTTGGACTACGCCTAACCCTATACACCCCGACCCAACCTAAGAGTTCCGGTGGTTATTGCATAGGAAAAGACTGCCTACGTCCACTTTTTAGGGATCAAGCCCACATAGTTCTATTTCATGTTCTTCTCCTGCATTCAAATACTCTTTAGTACATTACAACCATTGTTCATTCAACCATTTCATCCATTCAACCATCAAAATCAATATAATTTAGTACAGTCAATTTGAACATTAAAATTGATGCAAACAACATAATTAATACAATTGCTGCACTAACGCGACCAATTAAGAGCAGAAAATAGTGTCGTACACATCGACACATCTATCAAAACATAACAGCAGATGAACTAAACAAAAGAAAGTATACACGCAGTCTTTAAATACCAACAACATCCAATGACAATTCCAACTTATAAAATAAGATGGTAACAATATTAAAATACTTACAAATTATTATTTATCAATCAATAATTGTACGTCATCCATGCAAGCATAAACCATTTAGAGTATACTCATCATTCCAAAAGAGTAACATGGTCACCAACGCATATTAATCCAATCAATATTGGTTATACAAAATTCATCGTTAAGTAACAATAACTAACTACACATCAATTTGTAGTAATCAATGGTAAAACATCGCATAAACATCCTTAATGCGATCCATCAAAGTGAGATAAAACATAATGTATTAGAACCAATCACATTTACCAATTTTTTTTATTTCAAGTACAAGATTATCATATTATTGTTCATTGTAAAGGAAACTTTCTTATTTCATTTAGTTTTGGAATTTCCATTGTTCCTTATCTTGCAAAACTTAATATTCTATCAAGACATAACATGTTGATAACTTTACAAACTAACTATATTACTTCCATACATAAAAAAACAATAGCAATACTTTTAACACACTAGAAAGTTATTTTATTGCATTTACTCCAAAGGAATGCAAATTCCACTCAAACCGGAAAACTATTTACAAAATCTTATTTTGTTGAATAACAATAAGCATTCGTTGTTACTATTTATGAATATCTTTAAAAAAAAAATAAATAATAATAAACACGTTAAAACACCCCAAATTAATTTTATCATTTCTTTTTCCAAAAATGATTATTTATAATCAACACATACCAACTATGGATGATCACACTTTTCCTCATTCATCTTATTTTAATGTCATTACTAAACTTTATTCATTTTATTTTGATGAATGACTCATATACTCAAATCCATCATTTATTTCAATTAAAATTCTAATAGCGCAAAGATCAGTAAAGAAAATAGTAAACTTAGACTCGATGCATCCAAAATATCTCAAATATCATATTATTGTCAACATATCATGCTATAATTCAATAATCGTAAGTGTAACACCCCGGATTTTTGAATAATCGAATTAACTAAATTAAAGAATAATTAATCTCAGACGTGAGAACTAAGGGAAACGAGTTGCGCCATTGTGTTCGTCTCGGAATTCTGGTTGAGATAGAGTCTGAGTTTGCGTAAATTGGACTCCGTATGAAAAAGATATCTTTAAATTAAACATTGCAGCAAAACATGAAAAAAAAGAATGAAAAAAGAATAAATGTTAAGCATTGTTATAAGGCTTGTAAGCAAAAGACTTAGTGACTCATTTGGTTGGAACATGTGACTTGCATACAAGAGATGAAGAGTTCGATCCCCGCCAACGCCATATTTTTGTTTTAGGGGAATGGCTAAAAAGCGGCTTAGTGTAAACGCGGTTCAAAAGGTAGTTTAGTTTGAAAATGGTAAGTTAGGAAGATAGAAATATATATGTAGATATATATATATATAAACAAAATAAAATTCAACCTAAAATTTAAGAAAAAAATTCAAAACAGCGGAAGCGGGAAGGCAAAACACCAAACCGACCTATTTTATGGGTCGACCCGAGACCCGTTGGGTCGACCCCAGGGTCGACTTAGGAGGTTTGAAATTGGTCCTGTCGGCCCTAAATGGTCTATGATGAAATTTTATGTTATAGGGCTTAGGTGGCGATTTCTGGTTGGTCTGCTGACATCATTTCTTGGTTTCTAAGGCCTAGATGGATTCTAGAGTGATCCGAAGGCTCTAAATCACCCTATTTTCCTATAAAAACACCCCCAAACCTCACTTTCTCTCCACACAATTTCATTCTGCCTATACTCTGCCTCTATAATAAATAAATATAATAATGGGGTCGCTACTCTGCTGAGATCAAAACTAGAACTAGTGCATCTTCTTCCAAATCTGAATAAGATTAAAAGAGAACTACTGCAACTCTTCTTCTATAATCCAATCATGACAAGTGCAGTTATTTTCCGATATGAATTTTAATCATGATCTTGGCATAATTATAAAACTGAATCTGAGATTATGTCATTTTTCTACTTATCAGATCTGTTCCTCTGTTTTATTATTCTGTGTGTTCTGTATTTCTTCCTCCTTTCTTTCTTTTTGTTTGATAGCCAGGCTCACTCGAGCCTGAGCCAGATCTCATAAGAGATGAACACATAAACGCTAAATTTGGGAAGAATATTAAATAAGGCATATTTGGGCATAATTGATTTGTAACCAATTTGAGGATACAACACATGCTGTAATTTTGGACATAAATTTGAGGCATATTGTATAAGATGATCTATGACTTGGAAGGAGAGGATTATTGTGACTTAGAACATAAAGAACATAGATTGAACTTAGAACATAAATCTGAGACATATAATTGGGCATGTTGTATTTAAAACATAAGGTGTATTTAACATATGTCTTGAGTTTTGAGGCATAAAAAATATTGGACATATGACTTGGGATTTGTGGCGTAAAGTTTAACTGTGAACATGTAACTGATTTGGATGCATAGTACAAGTTGTAATTCAAGATCTAGATCTGGACATACTATATATATTATAGTCTGAAATTTGGAAAAAAAGAGAATTAATTTGAATTTAACTTAGGTGTAAAGATCCATATTAAGATTGGATAATTATTAAGTGTGAATACACCTAAGCGAGGTTTTTTTTGGGATATGTGACATGCATTGTAACCAATGGCTATATTTGGCATAATTCATATGTAGGGTTTTTGGAGAGTATTCTGAACTATGCAAGTTTAACTAAAAATTGGGACATATGTTATATGGTGGATTATGGCCATAATTTGGGCATATAAGATTAGGCTTACCTTATGAATTAGGCAAGATATGTGAATAGGACTTTAAGGAATGTTTAAATCGGCTAAAACTGTTATCTGTTTATTATGTTAAATTTTGCCTAATCTGCTAAACCTATTACCTGTTTAATCTGTTGAATTGCCTAAACTGTTACATATGTTGAATCGCCTAATCTGCTAATTTTGCCTAATCTGCAAAATCTGTTGAGTTGCCTAATCTGCTAAATCTATTGAACCGCCTGAGCTGCTAAATCTGTTGAAAAGCTAAATGATTGTAATTTGTGTAAAACATGTTAATTTGTTTAATCTGCCGCGACTTGAAAAGAAGTCAAATCTGTTAAATTGACATAATTAGTATGATATTTGTATAATTTGTAATGGAATAAACTGGTTAAAATAAAAATGCTGAGATACGAGGTTACACTCATGTTTGCGGTAGAAGCCTGCCTGGACCCAATCGGCTTAACCAGCAACCGCAAACTGCTAGTCTAATGTAAGAGGTCGTAGGCATAACTAAAATATGCTTAGACACGAGGTTAGGTCTGGCTTGTGGCAGAAGTCTGCCCGGAACCGCCCGGCTTATCCAGCTGCCACAAGCTACCGACGTAATGTGAGAGGTCTGCGCATTAATATTTAATTAATGCAAATCTGAGATAAATATGATGTCTAAAACGTGTTGGGTAGATAAGGTTAAACCAACTGGACTGATGAATTAATAAACCTGTTTCGTGAATCTGTAGGCCCAATACAAAGTTAGACAATCTGTAAGTCTGTTAAAACTATACATCTGATCCGTTAGTATGAAAACCTGTTGACTTGATTTTCTGGTCTGTGAACTAGTTGATTCTAAACTCTATAGGCCTAAAACTTGTAAACAAGTTAATCTGAAATCTGTTAGTCTGGGGACACAAGGTTAGGAGGGAAAATACTTGTGTCATCTATTGTTTGGGACCCATATTAGTCAGTAACCCTTTCTGGAATCAAAACTATGACCCAACAGTAGGTAGAGTCCGGGCATGCTTCCTGAACTAATTATAAGTGGTTCATTCGGATAATGACAAGGGGTGTTGATGGTGCGTTCCAACCGGGTCATGTGCGTGCATGGATCCCGGTCTGCCTCTGAGGATGTAAGACGCCGTGACATCTGTAAATAGGTCTGTGTCATTTAAAGGTTTCCACTTTGGGGAGTGATACACCCTTTTGTGGGGTTGGCACAGGGTATTTATGTATTAGGGAGCCGATCGCTTGGGGTAGATTTAGGGTACACTTAGTTCTGTCTGTTTCCGTTGGGGTACCGTCTGTTTCTGTTGGGTGATAACAGCTGTCTGTTTCTGCGTGGTACCGTTTGTTGGGGTGGTAAAGGCCCATTTACTAGTGTACACCTAATTCTAACATTCTATATCTGTAGGGATTATTCTGTTTCTGTCTCTTATTCTGTTTATGTACCTTCTGTCTGTTGGGGTGGTAAAGGCCCATTACTGGCATTCTGTTCCTGTATAGATTATTCCGTTCCGTTTCTGTTTCAGTTTGGACATTAGGGTAACGCCTAATCCTGTTATACTAGTATTAGCGCAGAGAAGTAAAATATAAGTAAGAAGCATAACTTGGGCTATATCATTTTGTTTCTTCTGTTTAGTTTAAGTATACCAGTTACTCTTGTTGCTGTTGTCTCTTATCCAGCTTTATTTTCATGTCATGATATTATTATCTGTTCATATGCTGAAAGTCACTGGACTTGCCAGACTTTATGTCTGACCTTACTTGTTTTCGTCCCTTTTCTTTCGTTTACCCCCAGGTTTTTTAGGGTGGGAGTATAGGAGCTTGATTCGGATTTTCTCTGCTTGAAGTACCACTTGGCCTTGGCTCTATCTTTCCATGGCAGTTTATGTTGGGGATTATGATTTTAAAAACTGTGCATTATGAAGGCTTTTGTACAAGGCTGATATTTTGTACTTGAATTTTGATATTGTGATTTGAAAAGATGTAACCAAACCTACTTCGGTTTCTGTTGTAATAAAGTTATTAATTTTTTAAGTACTGTTTTATCTGTCTTTTAAATTTCTGTTCTGCCTACTAAAACGCTCCATCAAAGTTAAGGCATTCCCTTTGTGAGTGACCTTAACGGAGTTGGGGTGTTACACGTGGTATCAAAGCTGAGGGTTACCAGAACATATATGAATTTTGAAAAGTTGTTTTTCAAAAACAATTTTATGAAGAAGTACCTTCGAAAGTATGTTTTAAGGAAAGTATTTTCAAGAAAATAACTTATTTTAGAAAGCATAACCCCCAGGGACATATATCTTATCTTAAGTATGTCCTCTCGTTAGTACCTTTGACCTTTAGGTAGGGTAGTCCTATGGTTGAAACATGTGTTTGAGACATGTTATGTATGATGGATGCATGTGGATGCAAGTGTTTACTAGTGGTTGCTCATGGATGCATATACACATACTTTAGGCAGTATATCGGCCCAGTCACTTTATATTGCATATTGCATATAAATGTGTGTACATATTTAAGTAATGGATGTATAATGGTTGTTGTAACACCCCACCTCCGCTAAGGTCACTCACAAGGGAATGCACTAGGTTTGGTGAAGCATTATCGAGGTAAACATGCACAGAAATATTACAAGACAGAACGTATATATATAAAACAGTGGAAGTAAAACAAATTTCATTACCTTATAAAATATGGTCTAAAGCCTTTTACATCAGTGTACATCAAAATCTGTCTTGCAATAGTAAAGAAGCATAAAACCATTTCATAAATTATTCCCCAAGTAAAATAGTAAAGTAGCCATAGCTAAGAAAAGTCCAAGCCATGCGTGATGACCTTCAAGTAGAAGAAGTCCGAACTAGATAACAGTGTTTCCTCCCTGAAAACCTGAGGGGGGGGGGAAACGGAAGACAAGAGGCGAAAGAAAACGGGGTCAGTCATAAAGACTGGTAAGTCCTATCTACTTCCAGTATAAAAACAGGTAAAGGTAACATGACATGCATAAACTGAAAGTAAACATAAGGATGACTACAAGATAGATAAACTAAAACAGGCTGAACTACTGTAACAAGGTAAACTAAGATATCATGATAAACTACGGTGTCATGATAAGTCAAGGCATTACATCGTCCAGTTTCTATCAAGTATAATATCCCCAGGTATCTATCCTGTATAACGTCCCACGGTATCAATCATGTATATTTCCCATGGTCCTAACATGTATATTTGCTCTGCACCTCTCGTACTAGTACCCCAACCCGCGTCATGTGTTAACTATGAATGTCCCTTGCCCAATGTCATGTGATGGTCCATGTCAACCTAATATATAGCATATGTAGGTTTTCCCAACTCGCATGTTTCTTTCCATGTATAAGTTCAGTCCTTTGCCGTAGGCCATACGGGCTTTCCCATGTAAACGTTTTATCCTTGAGGTTATTTTGGACTGCTACCCTTGATCTAGTTATGTTTCCTTACCATGAACTATCGCGCGTTCCCTTAGGATTTATGCCACCTAGGACCACTATGGATTATGCTACCTAATGAACGTTTCCGTGTCTCGGTTTGGGTTTTGGCCACTTAGGACCACTAGGGATTATTCCACCCGTCAACCGCGCCCTTTATCCCGCGTATGTATCGTGAATCGTTTTCCATGTCTAGACGCACATGTTCCTCAATGTGCCATCCGAGTTCCGTGCCAGGGCAAATCAAGAAATACGAAACTCGGTCGGGAGCTTTAAGTCGTCTGCTGTTGCAGATATCAAGGTCTGTTTTTGTACCCGTGGCAATGGTCCCACGTGACCCCTACCTCAACTACTGAAAGGCAAACCAAGAAAAATCATGTATGAGAACTACACTAAGGCCCATCGATGCCCACTTCCAGATATCCAACCTCACCCATAACTCGATAGCAAGTATATGGTCTTTTGGGAGTTCCCTGCCTTTCCGTACGTACACGATTGACTAAAGATGGTAGGTAGTCGGCGACATGCTATCCCGGGGCAAAATCAAGTATCGTCGACTCCACGCTAATCCATCCCAGTCTTTAGGTCGCTCGCATATCAACCAAGGCATACTCTCGGCTCTTCTACCACAGACCTTAACCCCTGTGAGGCCGAGTTTCATGGACCACTTGCCACCTCACAGAGGGATACCAAGAGTACCCTCACATTCCCCGAAGCTTCCGCTTCGTCACCCAGTTCGCTGGAGCTTTTATCCAAGTCAGAAAACTTGCTCCTCCTCGTATACTAAGCGATGACCTACCGTACCAGGTTACTCATCTCTTTATGAACTAGTCCCATGTCCTTAGCTAAGAATTATTACTTAGTTACCCTTAACTAAGGTTTACCACTTAGCCCCTCTTTCCGCTATCCTTGTTAACTATGATTTCCAACCTAGTCCCCTGAGCTAGGGTTTTGTCAAATGGGTTAAGTGTTGTTATCCAAGTTCATGATTTAACCCGCCTACAAATCATGTCAAGATTGGCTAAGTACTCAAGTTCAGGGCTTAGCCCTACAGGTTGGTTAAGTGTACCAAGAAGCTCATGACTTAACCTTATCAAGTCAAACTGGTTAAGTATTTATTTGTCTTAACTCTATCAGATTATCATGTTAGATTGATTAAGCATAGATTATCTTAATCCCATCAGCTTATCGAGTCGGATTGGTTAAGTATGGGTTGGCTTAACCCCATCCACTAATCATATTACAATGGTTAAGCCTACTTTTAAAAGGTCTTGTGACTTAACCCTATCAGGTCCACCTATTAGATTGGTTAAGTATAGGTTACTTAACCTCATCAAATCATCACGTATAATTGGTTAAGTATAAGTTACTTAACCCCATTAAATTATCATGTTAAATTGGTTAAGTATTGGTTACTTAACCCCATTGAATTACCAAGTTTAGATTGGTTAAGTGTTTAACTTAACCCCATCGAATTCACGTGTTTAGATTAGTTAAGTATAGGTTACTTAACCCCATCTAATTACCGTGTTTAGATTAGTTAAGTCTTAATTACTTAACCCCATCTAATTACCGTGTTTAGATTAGTTAAGCCTTAATTACTTAACCCCATCTAATTACCAAGTCTAGATTGGTTAAGTGTTTAACTTAACCCCATCGAATTCCCGTGTTTAGATTAGTTAAGTATAGGTTACTTAACCCCATCTAATTACCAAGTCGGATTAGTTAAGTGAAAATTACTTAACCCCATACCCTAGTCATCTTGTATGGTTAAGTGTCATTAAGAAATCAAACCCAGTCCCACTTAACCTACCCATTCGTGTCATATCGGTTAAGTTTCATTAGTCAAATTTACTTAACCTTATCATGTGGCATTAATTTAATTAATGCACTCTCAACCTCTCACATTAGACCTTGTTGTGGTTACTAGTTAAGCCGGGCGGGTCCGGGTAGTTTTACACCACAACCTAGTCTAACCTCGGGTCTTAAGCGCGACATGACCAACTTCTCACATTGGATCCTATTGTTTGTAGTCACTAGTTAAGCCGGGCGGGTCCGGGTAGATTTACAAACTCAACCCAACCTCGAGTTGGCCACTTTCATGTTTGGTCTAGTGTTATATTACACTTACAACCCATACGTGTCTAATTTCAAGTCCCATGTTTACCCCACGTGTCATGCCCCCATTTTGGTTCAACTTACATGTCGTGTTCACATGTAACCTCAAGTTAAGTTTTCATGTCATATTCAAGTCAAGATTTCGCGTCATGTTCATGTTTATCTAACTACCCCAAAATCGTGTTTTCACTTGAGTAAAAGCGAGTCAACATAGTAGGTATACTATGGCTACATGTAGACCCCAAAACATGCACGATGCCACAAAAGGGATTGGCTCCAAACATGCATGGTATCATAAGGGGGTTTGGCCTTAAAACATGAGTGATAGTGTCATATAGGGATTGGCCATAAGCATGCATGCTATCATATACGGGTTGGCCACAAGCATGCATAGTTTCATAAGGAGATTTGGCCACAAACGTGCATAACATAAAAAGGTGATTGGCCACAAACTTGCATATTATCATAAGGGGTTTTGGGTTCATATACTTGCATAAGCCCCAAGTTAAGTTCATGCACACATTTCACAAGCCCAAAGTGGTTCTAAGGTCTTATGCCCACAATCACAAGTTAAAGGTTCAATCTTTCATGATAGACTAGGCTAAACATAACATGAGTGACATGATATAGTCGCTAAAACATAGTTCCAAGTCATATATTCAAGGTAAGAGGCAAAACTAGGTTGACATAGGTTATAGCACTTATGTTTAGCCGCATTTTATCCCATGCCATCATTAAACTACCGTTAACATCTCGAAGTAGCTAGAACTTACATAGCGAGGCTTAGAAAAAGGATCATGCATCATCTTGATGAAGAAAGGTGGCTCCTTTATCGAAGAACCATCATGAAATTCGCATAGCAACGTTGATTTGGCCTCTATTTGGTGTAGCAAGCTTGCACCTTTTGATTTGAACCCGATTTGAACGCATAGTCTCTAGGAATTGGAGATGGAGGCCATGATCACTCGGCATATGGGCAGCACTTCGTGGCATGAGTGAATTATGAGGGGTTTAGGGTAGGCTTAGGGTCTTTTTATAGAGATTAGGATTAGTTTAGGCCGTTAGATTAACCCTAGGATAGATCCAAGCCCTCAAAAATCGTCACAAGCCTCCAAAACAAGACCCAGGAGCCAAAACAGGTGCACCTGGCCGACCAGGCAGGTCGACCCCCAGGTCGACCCTAGGGTCGACTCCCCAGTCGACCTGGTCCCGCCCAGGTCGACACCCAGGTCGACCCCCAGGTCGACCTGGTTCTGGCGGGATTTTTCCCGCCAAGCCCGATTTCTGCAAATTTGAAATCTGTTTTGAATTCTGATTTTTCGTGAAACTTCCGAAGGCCATATCTCAGCCATACGGACTCCGATTTACGAAATTTCGGACTCTATTTCGCGTATTTTTCCGAGACAAACACAATGGCGCAACCTGTTTTTCTTGTTTCAGACTTTACCATTTAATTCTGCCTTGATTCTTGTCTTAACACGTTGTTTAAAAATTCGGGTTGTTACATTCTCCCCTCCTTTAAGGATTTCGTCCCCGAAATCTCCAAGTTAGGAAGAACGCATCCTACCATCCATCATCCATCTACTCAAAACATCATCCACAGGGAAACATTGTCCTTAGCTGATTTCTAATGCCATATGAACATATGCAAAACGTGTGTGTATATGCTCCTTAGGTAATGCTAATGATCAGGCCTGAATGATCTTTCTAATGCAAAATATGTTTAGTGCCATGAGTCCAACATGTATGCAAATAGTCCTAGTCATATAAGTACTATATGCGTGCACACACATTCATTCATATGCAACATCCGCATGATAACACATTCAATTTCATCCATAAACAAGTATAAATACTCGTGCATATGCAACATGAATCATGACCGCGTCAATTTAGTATCTAATGTGTATTCGCGCATCCACGAGCAACCACTTGCAACCATTTGCAACCATATCAATCATAACATGTTTCAAATACATGTTTACATCTATAGAGTTCTATCTAAGGTTCCCAAGATAAGATCGAGGAGATAAACAAGACAAACTCCTTATGGGGTTTGTAACAGAAACAGGACCGAGAGGATATCCACCAAAAGATAACATGCGAGCAAGCTCTACAAGAAAACCCTGGGATCATGGATACACTCCTTAAATAGAGGTACGATGCGCATGTCTAGCCTTACGTCTTCTAAGTCGCGTTTCCTTGAGCTTAATTCCTCGGTGCCTTGACCGCCTTTTTAACTCCATGATTTCGCAGCTCCTTGCTTCCCATTTCCAAGATATGAGTTAGAACTCATTTCATTGTCGCCTCTTATTCCACTTTCACTTATCCTTTCCCTAGTATACTTGGCTCAAATGTATCCACTTACTCATGCAAGCTCTCCAAAATTCACTAGGGAATTCTAGATCTCGTTTGCCGATGCCAATCCATGTTGCCAAGAGTACTTACTAGGGTGATTCCCATAACTCATGCATAATCGAAACGAACCATCCGCCTTAGCGGCGAATTCTATTCAAACGGATTACCAACAACTGCATCCCGAGATTCTAGGTAACTAACCATGACGGAACCCAAAAGGTTACACGAGACTTCGAGGGTATCACCAAGGTGAGTCGAGAGTCTAACTACCCTCTTTCCAAAACCGAGAATGGCACCCCTTATTGGGTGACCACTTCATCCCTAGAATCCATCCGTAAACGAGACATGTCATTCTCAAATCCAAACAAGTCATGAAGAAATGGACCAACTCTCCAACCAGATTTTTGGGACAAAAACTGGGATCCTCTACCATGCTAGTACTAAGGTGCAGAGACTCAACTATCCAAGCAGACTTAAATGATACGATGATCAATACAAAGTCTGGACGGGATGATAGAAAATAATGACTAAACCTTTACCAGAAACGGTACGATTTCTTTTAGGTACCCTAGAAATAGGAGTGTACGATTGCTCTCTCCGATGATCTTGTCCTTATCCTCCTTGATGGACTAAGCCATAGAAACAGTTGCTTATCCTTAAGCTCGCGTCCTTTATCCTTACTCTTATTATCCTTCCTTGTACCACGGCAACAGGTTTCTCGAGAACCACCTCCATCGTACGGAAAACACCTACGTGGCTAGACAAAAATTAGTCACAGTTAGAACTACTGTGACTACAGATGGAGGAAAGAAAGGAAAAGAGATTCAATCAAGGAATCAAAGGATGGTGCTAATGGCTTTTGGGGAATAGCCTTTAAAAACTTTTCTTGAAAAATGCTTCTTTGTAAACGGTTTTTCAAATAGTTTTCAGAAGGTTTTAAGAACTTTTGCCCAGTCTGGTAACCTTCTGCTCTTTTACCAAATGTAACACCCCACCTCTGCTAGGGTCACTCACAAGGGAATGCACTAGGTTGGTGAAGCATTATCGAGGTAAACATGCACAGAAATATTACAAGACAGAACGTACATATATAAAACAGCGGAAGTAAAACAAATTTCATTACCTTATAAAATAAGGTCTAAAGACTTTTACATCAGAATACATCAAAACCTGTCTTGCAATAGTAAAGAAGCATAAAACCATTTCATAAATTATTCCCCAAGTAAAACAGTAAAGTAGCCATAGCCAAGAAAAGTCCAAGCCATGCGTGATGACCTTCAAGTAGAAGAAGTCCGAACTAGATAACAGTGTTTCCTCCCTGAAAACCTTGGAGGGGGGGAACGGAAGACAAGAGGCAAAAGAAAACGGGGTCAGTCATAAAGACTGGTAAGTCCTATCTACTTCCAGTATAAAAACAGGTAAAGGTAACATGACATGCATAAACTGAAAGTAAACATAAGGATGACTACAAGATAGATAAACTAAAACAGGATGAACTACTGTAGCAAGGTAAACTAAGATATCATGATAAACTACAGTGTCATGATAAGTCAAGGCATCACATCGTCCGGTTTCTATCAAGTATAATATCCCCATGTATCTATCATGTATAACGTCCCACGGTATCTATCATGTATATTTCCCATGGTCCTAACATGTATATTTGCTCTGCACCTCTCGTACTAGTACCCCAACCCGCGTCATGTGTTAACTATGAATGTCCATTGCCCAATGTCAAGTGATGGTCCATGTCAACCTAATATATAGCATATGTAGGTTTTCCCAACTCGTATGTTTCTTTCCATGTATAAGTTCAGTCCTTTGCCGTAGGCCATACTGGCTTTCCCATGTAAGCGTTTTATCCTTGAGGTTATTTTGGACTGCTACCCTTGATCTAGTTATGTTTCCTTACCTTAAGCTATCGCGCGTTCCCTTAGGATTTATGCCACCTAGGACCACTAGGGATTATTCTATCTAATGAACGTTTCCGTGTCTCGGTTTGGGTTTTGGCCACCTAGGACCACTAGGGATTATGCCTCCCGTCAACCGCGCCCTTTATCCCGCGTATGTATCGTGAATCGTTTTCCATGTCTAGACGCACATGTTCCTCAATGTGCCATCCGAGTTCCGTGCCAGGGCAAATCAAGAAATACGGAACTCGATCGGGAGCTTTAAGTCGTCTGCTGTTGCAGATATCAAGGTCTGTTTTTGTACCCGTGGCTATGGTCCCACGTGACCCCTCCCACAACTACTGAAAGGCAATCCAAGAAAAATCATGTATGAGAACTACACTAAGGCCCATCGATGCCCACTTCCAGATAGCCAACCTCACCCATAACTCGATAGCCAGTATATGGTCTATTGGTAGTTCCCTGCCTTTCCATACGTACACGATTGACTAAAGATGGTAGGTAGTCGGCGACATGCTATCCCGGGGCAAAATCAAGTATCGTCGACTCCACGCTAATCCATCCCAGTCTTTAGGTTGCTCGCATAGCAACCAAGGCATACTCTCGGCTCTTCTACCGCAGACCTTAACCCCTGTGAGGCCGGGTTTCATGGACCACTTGCCACCTCACAGAGAGATACCAAGAGTACCCTCACGTTCCTCGAAGCTTCCGCTTCGTCACCCAGTTCGCTGGATCTTTTATCCAAGTCAGATAACTTGCTCCTCCTCGTATACTAAGCGATGACCTACCATACCAGGTTACTCATCTCTTTATGAACTAGTCCTATGTCCTTAGCTAAGAATTATTACTTAGTTACCCTTAACTAAGGTTTACCACTTAGCCCCTCTTTCCGCTATCCTTGTTAACTACGATTTCCAACCTAGTCCCCTGAGCTAGGGTTTTGTTAAATGGGTTAAGTGTTGTTATCCAAGTTCATGATTTAACCCGCCTACGAATCATGTCAAGATTGGCTAAGTACTCAAGTTCAGGGTGTAACACCCCACGCCCGCTATGGTCACTCACTAAGGGAATGCCATAGCATCGGTGGAGTATTTTAGTGAATATAGAACAGAAAAATTACAACAAGACAGATATAATTAGTACTTGAAATTTAAAAATATCATCTCACAACAGCGGAAATAAACATGTCTAGTTACATCATAAAACCACGATAAAAGTCAAGTACAATATCCATCAAAATAAAGAAGTACACAATCCCACTCTCTCATACAATAGCCATAACAAAAGAAAAGATAACTGGATAACTGGAGCTTTACATCTACCCAAGCTCCTAAAGACTGGAACAGCAATCCGATCAAGCTCTACTACTGCTAGGATCCACCGTAGGACCTGAGGGTTGGGAAAAAGATAAAAACAACGGGGTCAGACATAAGTCTGAGTGAGTCCTATAACTGTAACACCCCACACCCGCTAAGGTCACTCACTAAGGGAATGCCTTAGTTTTGGTGGAGTATTTTTAGTGAGTATAGAATAGAAAAATTACAATAGGACAGATATAAGTAATACTTGAAAATTTAAACCACCATTTCAATATCAAAACATGTTTGGTTACATCACAAAACCATAACAAGAGTCAAGTACATAAAATCCATCCTGATAAAATAGAAGTACATAATCCCATTACATCAATAATAGCCAAAATAGAAAAGATAAACCGAGCTTTACTTCTACGGTCCAAGCCCCAAAAGATAGATATAGCGGTCTGGTCCAAGCCCACTAGTGCTAGGCCCACTCTGATAACCTGAGGGTTGGGAAAAAGATAAACAACAACGGGGTCAGACATAAGTCTGAGTGAGTCCTATAACCCTAACAATACAATCATTAAAGTAATTAGGGTATGATATAAACAAGATACGGTAACTCTGGGGATAATGACTACATTAAGTAGCCCACAAAACACAGGATGTACTACGATATCCGCAACAACGTATTTATCCACCCAAGGATAATTACTAACTTACACCACCCCAGACCTACACACCCAAGGGTAATTCCTACACTGCACCACACCAGTTCTACCCACCAAGAGTAATTCCTACTTAAAGGTTGATCCCATCTAAAGACTTAGAAAATATAACTAGTAGTTTCTGGTACTTCTAGCTGACCACGTAGGTGCCGTCTGCCCCTACCTCCACTAGGTGTATAACTGACCACGTAGGTGCCGTCTGCCCCTACCTCCACTAGGTGTACCTAGTAATCTTACCCAGTAGTTTCGTGTACCCCTACATAGGTGCCGTCTGCCCCTATCTTTACTAGGTGTACCCACTACTCCCAAGCGATCGGCTCCCTAACGTAGATACCCGTGCTGGTCCCACAGTGGGGTGTATCATTCCCCTAAAGTGGCCACCTGATAATATCAACGGTGCACGGCTTTATATCTACACGATGCAACAACGGCTTATCTACCAGCCCGGGCCCACACACGCATATGAAACCCGTTGGACTTGCGTTGCCACCGCTACCCCGTTTTGGCCTCTTATAATCAAGCCCAATATGCATGTCCCGTCACTCGACATGGATCGAGCCCACAAAGATACGTTTGGGATATTGGTTGAAATGGGCCCCCACAAGCTACTACTTAAGCTTGTCGTTTAATCTAGTGCATCCCACTTAACCCCTTTTTATAATCATGCCCCCTTACATGTTAAGGTTTGGTTAAGTCATCTAATTATATTTCAATTGCCACTTAAGGCACCCACTAGATTTCCACATGCCACCCAAGGCACTTACTTGATTCCCACATGCCACCCAAGGCACTTACTTAACCCTTTAATCATGTTTAATTACATGTTCCACTTTGGTTAAGTATTCTAATCGTATTTTCTATTGCCACCCAAGGCAACCCACTAGTTTCCTCATGCCACCCAAGGCACCCCCACTAGTTACCACATGCCACCCAAGGCACCCACTTAAACCCTCATGTCCCACTACATGCTAATATGGTTAAGTGTTTCTTAATTAATTAAGACCGTGATCTCCCATAAAGACCTCCCACATTAGACTGGCTGTTATGACCGCCTGGTTAAGCCGGTAGAGTCCGGGCAGTCTTACGTCATAACAGAGTCTAACCTCGTGTCTTTACCTTAATCACGTATTTAATTTATGGCTAAGACCTCCCACATTGGGCTAACATTTGTAGCAACTGGTTAAGCCGGTCGGGTCCGGGCAGTTTTACACTACAAATGAGTCCAACCTCGTGTCTTAGTCGATTAATTACACCTAATTAATCAATCCCATATTAATTATCCCTAATTAATATCAAGTTTTCCATAACATGGGTAGACCTAACTCAATAGGTAAATTCCCATGGGGTAGACCTAACTCAATTGGTAAATTCCCACTTATGGTAATTTATTTTTATGGTATGCTTAATCATACCCAACCATACTTTAACTAACATATTTACCAACCCCATCGTTTCCCCACGTAAATCGTTCTCATTTTATGAAATAAAAAAGTGGAAGATCATCACAAATATCATGGGTTTAGCATACAATTTTTCATGGGTTAAGAGGATGTCAACTTGCATATATGAGCATATATTAACCCAACCACATTTAACCCAAACTTGCACATTATCATACACATGTCTCGCATAACATGTTGAACTTGCATATAAGCATTCTCATAACTTGCATAACATGTTAAACATGCATTTAAGCCTACACATAACTTGCATAAGCATTCACATACTTGCATATCACATTAAGCTCGCATTTAAGCATATAACTTGCATAATATCATGCACATAACTTGCATAATCTCATAAACTTAACTTGCATAACACCATGCACATAACTTGCATACCCTCATACACATAACTTGCATATGAACTCGCATAACAACATGCACATAACTTGCATAACATCATGCACATAACTTGCATAATATGTTGAGCTTGCATGTAAGCATAACTTGCATAATATGTCGAACTTGCATATATGACTTGCATCTTAAAGGAGGGTAAACATGCATAGCATATAAAGGTGTCATCTAGCATATGTATACACCATATTTAAAAGGGTAAACTTGCATGTCATGATTTATGCGTAATACCAAACACTTAGCATGCATAAAACCACTTACTTATCATGCATGAAATCAAATACTTATTATGCATAAACCCACCACTTAACTTGCATAAACCCAAACACTTAACACGCATAAAACCCAATACTTAGTATGCATACAATCAAATACTTAGCATGCATAACATCAAATACTTAGCATGCATAACATCAAATACTTAGCATGCATAACATCAAATACTTAGCATGCATAACATCAAATACTTAGTATGCACAACATCAAATACTTAACATGCATAACACCAACTACTTAGCATGCATAAAATCACATGCATAACTTGCATATCATGTTACATATAACTTGCATATACTCTCACATATAGTTTGCATAACATGTTACATATGCCTAAATGTTGAACATAGTGTTTTGCATCATAAAACATGGCATTAACCTTGCATATAACATAAAACTTGCAAATCACATATCATACAAACTTGCATAAACATATTTATCCACAAACATAGCCATGTCTTATCACATCCTACCATAATCAATTTAACAATTGATTATTAAAGCCATAGAAACTCACCAAAACTAAGATTAGCAAACTTATGAAGTAAAACTAGTTGCCAAATATGAAGAAGAAGATGATTAGGGGTTGATTAGCTTGCAACTCTCTTCATTGATTTGTGGAGGCCATGACCAAGTTTCATTTTGCCATAGTTTAGTTACAAGATTTAATTATGAATGAATTAGGGTAGGGTTAGGGTCTTATTTATAGGATTAGGTTGCATTTTAGACCGTTAGATTAACCCTAGATTGGTTTAGACCCGTCAGATCCAAGAAGCTTCCAGAACCAGCCCTCCAAGCCAGCCCAAGAACCCAAACTGGTGCACCCAGTTTCACTGGGCGTCGCACCCCTGTCGACAGGCAAGTCGACAGGCATGTCGACACCCCTGTCGACAGGCCTGTCGACAGCCCTGTCGACATGGGTAGGGCGGGAATCTTCCCGCCTGGCTCCGCTTGCTCTATTTTTAAAATCTGGTTTTAAATTATTAAATCTGTTTTAAGCTTAAATTTTTCTGCAAAACTTCATTGGGCCTTAACTGGGCCATACGGACTTTGATTTTCGAAAACTCGGACTCTATTTCGCGTATTTTTCCGAGACGAACGCAATGACGCAGCCTGTTAATCCCAATTCCCACATCTGAGATTATTTATCCTATAATTAGTGAATTTTAGTATTAACTAAAATTCGGGGTGTTACATTCTCCCCTCCTTAAAGGATTTCGTCCCCGAAATCTCTAAGCTAAGGAGAATGCATATCCTACCATCCATACAACCATCTACTCAAACCATCAACCACGGGCATCCATTGTCCTTAAAACAATTTCTAATGATGTATGAGCATATGCAAAAAGTGTGTGTATATGTTCCCTATCTAACGTATGAACATATGCAAACCATGATAGTGCCATGCATCCATTATGTATGCGAGAGAACCCTATCGACACATACAATATCTACATGAGTGCACAATCATTCACCAAAATGCATCATCCATATGATAACACAATCATTATACATCCATAATATAGCTTCCTACACACAATTTTATGCAATATGCAATATGAAGTGATTGAGCCGATCTAGTGCCTAGAGTGTGTGTATATGCATCCACGAGCAACCACTAGCAAACACTTGCATCCACTTGCATCCATCATACATAACATGTCTCAAACACATGTTTCAACCATAGGACTATCCTACCTGAAGGTCAAAGGTACTAACGAGAGGACATACTAAAGATAAGATAAGCACAAGATATGCAATGAAGGAGAAGCAAAAGGACATACCCTCCGAAAGAAAAGGGTACCTCGAACGCATCTTCGCTTCCGTCTCCCAGGTAGCGTCACTTTCTTCATCTCCCCTTTGTACTTTGACTAGTTGAACCTCTCTGTTTCTCAATTTCCAAATCTCTGACCCAAGGATGCAAGTAGGAGCTCGTCGAATCGTCGCATCACGCTCTGCTTCCAAAACTCGGCTCCACCACCTCTGCGGTCTCATGTAGGCACTTCCTCCCATGGAATAGATCATGTACACCACTAAGTCTGTCGGGCGATTCCACCATTGGAAGATGCTCCTCCCATGTACCTCCAAAATCCAAGATGCATAGCTTCAAAAGGTCTTCTAAAATATAATTCACCCTCTTGGTCTAGCCGTCCATCTGAGGATGATATGCGGTACTCAAACGCAACTGAGTCCCTACCGCCTTTTGCAAACTCTTCCAAAACTTTCTAGTGAAGATAGGATCTCGATCAGTCACTATACTGGGGGGTACACCATGCAATCTAATAATCTTTTGAATATAGACTGAAGCTAGCCATGGAGCAGTTCTCTTACTCTTCACAGGTATACAATGGGCGTTCTTAGTAAGCCTGTCTACTACCACCCAAATTCCCGTATTACCCTTCCTTGATCTTGGTAACTTGTCAATAAAATCCTTCGAGATGCTATCCCACTTCCGTTGCGGAACTTCCAATGGGTGCAGCAACCCACCTGGTTTCTTCTGCTCCGCCTTCACCTGTTGGCACACCAAGCATCGTGCGACATGCTCGGCCACATCTTTCTTCACACCGGCCCAGAAGAAAGTCCTTTTCATGTCTTGGTACATCTCGTCCCCACCGGGATGAATGGTCATCCTAGAACGGTGTGCATTATCAGGAATAACCTTCCTCAAACCCTCGTCTTGCGGTACACAAGGTCTACCGTCTCTATGCAAGCACCCCCTATCGTCTAGATTGTACCTACTCAAATGGCTGGACGACTCTCCCCTTATGAGCTTCTCTACTAACTCAACCAACTGTGGGTCGTCCCTCTGTGCTTCTCCAAAGCCCCAAAAGAGTAGGTCTAACCTCCAACGAGGCTAGCAAACCGGGTACAAAGTCAACGGAAGGTCTAAAGTCAAACATAGAAATAAACTTTAAGCCTGTCGTTCAACGAACCACAAACTCGAGGACGACCCTTTTCTACTTAAGGCGTCCGCTACCATGTTACCCTTACTCATAGGATGCTAAGGATCCCATCCACTTTTGCTGTCCTAAGACTATGCGCTCGAAGAGTCTCCAACACTTCCCTAAGATGTAGGGCATGCTCCTCTCCACCAGAATATCATCCAAAATCATCACAACTGTCTCCCACGCAGACCACCCTAGTCGAATTCGGCATCCCCCAAATGCAAGCCCCAAAGGCCTAAACCAATATCAGACAAACACCCAAGGGATACCTCCTTCGAATTCAGACGACCTACGTGAGACGATACTAGTAAAAATGGCTAAATAATTAAGCCCTTGTCCAATTCTGGATGTACTCGCCAGTCTCGTTCCAAAACCGTCGTTTATCCCATACTGGCTCTGCTCAGCCTATTGAGCACATACGAAAACTTATTTCGCTCCTAGAAAAGACCAAAATTTCATCCATAAAGACCATCACAACTTATTTAGGTACTCCTTGAACACCTTTCTCATCAAATTATCAAAATATGCGGGGCGTATGTCAAACCAAATGGCATCACCAGCCACTCATAAAAAAACATCCGGAGTCCTAAAGGTAGTCTTTTCTATGCTAACCTCAGCCACTCTCAACTGATGAACTTCCGTGGCTGAGTCCACTACTAAGACACTGAGGCGCCAACCAACTGATCAAAGAGATCATCAATCCTTGGCAATGGGTGTCTATTCTTCTTTGTGAGTTTCTTTAGTTCTCTTTAGCCTACACAAAGTCTAAGGGACCCATCCGCCTTCATAACAAAAACTACTGGAGCGCCCCACTCCGATATACTTCGTCTTATGAACCCCTTCTCAAGCAAATCGCCTACTTACTTATGGAGTTCCCTCCTCTCACGAGGAGCCACGTGGCACACTGGCCAAGGTACTGGTTTAGCCTTACCCACCAGATATATTTGGAAGTCAATTTCCCACTCCGGAGGTAAGCCCTTCACCTCCTTATACACATCCGGGTATTCCCGGACCGCTCTAACAGATCACTAACTCTAGACCGACATGTCAAGCGATTCTAGATAACTTAGCATAACAGATTCTATGGGATTACAAGAGATCTCGAGAGTGTTACCCAAGCGGGTCTTAAGCCTAACAACTCTCCCTTCAAAACCAAGAACGGCACCTCTACTGGATAACCAGTCCATGCCCAAAACTAGCCCATAGCCCGTGAAGCCCAACAAGCATCACACCTAAACTCAACGCTAAGTATAGAAACTTTCAAACCCAAACACATCATGGAGCCCAATTGGGTTTGAAACAACTGAGGGATCATTTACCAAACTGGTGTCTAAGTGCAGTGACTCAACTAACAATGATGAGATAAACGAACTCGATGCGTCAGAATCAAATAAGTTCGAATCGGATAATAAAGAAATCCAACCTCCAATCTAGACGGTCTTATCCCCATCTGGTACCCTAGTCGTGAGGGAATACAACTACCCTCCAGAAGATTCCATACCTTGCCCTTGCTTCTTTGGACAATCCTAATGAGGTGTCCTATCCCTCCCAAAAGGATAGCTACTTGCCTTCTTCTTCCCTATTCCCCACTCATAACCTCCCACCAATGAGGTTTCATTCTTCATTACCCAAACAACTATTTAAGCCTTCCTCTCATCGTCTATCATATAGATACCTACCAGTCCTCCTCCTTCTTGAACCAACTTCTAATCCGACTAACAACTAAGTCCCTTGAAGTGGTTTTCCATTCTTATATATCTTAGAAAGGTCATCTATACACGGAGGGGAAACTCAAAATCGAGAGAGGAAGAGATTCAAAACGGAGAATTCGAAAGATAAAGATATGGCTATCGGGGATTATGCTTTTCTTTCAAAAACTTTTCTCTTAAAGGACATGTTTTTGAAAATACTCCTTTCCAAAAATATTCTTAGAAAATAGTTTTTCTAAAAATTTTATCTGTTCCGGTAACCTTAAGCTCTGATACCACGTGTAACACCCCACACCCGCTAAGGTCACTCACTAAGGGAATGCCTTAGTTTTGGTGGAGTATTTTTAGTGAGTATAGAACAGAAAAATTACAACAGGACAGATATAAGTAATACTTGAAAATTTAAACCACCATTTCAATATCAAAACATGTTTGGTTACATCACAAAACCATAACAAGAGTCAAGTACATAAAATCCATCCTGATAAAATAGAAGTACATAATCCCATTACATCAATAATAGCCAAAATAGAAAAGATAAACCGAGCTTTACTTCTACGGTCCAAGCCCCAAAAGATAGATATAGCGGTCTGGTCCAAGCCCACTAGTGCTAGGCCCACTCTGATAACCTGAGGGTTGGGAAAAAGATAAACAACAACGGGGTCAGACATAAGTCTGAGTGAGTCCTATAACCCTAACAATACAATCATTAAAGTAATTAGGGTATGATATAAACAAGATACGGTACCTCTGGGGATAATGACTACATTAAGTAGCCCACAAAACACAGGATGTACTACGATATCCGCAACAACGTATTTATCCACCCAAGGATAATTACTAACTTACACCACCCTAGACCTACACACCCAAGGGTAATTCCTACACTGCACCACACCAGTTCTACCCACCAAGAGTAATTCCTACTTAAAGGTTGATCCCATCTAAAGACTTAGAAAATATAACTAGTAGTTTCTGGTACTTCTAGCTGACCACGTAGGTGCCGTCTGCCCCTACCTCCACTAGGTGTATAACTGACCACGTAGGTGCCGTCTGCCCCTACCTCCACTAGGTGTACCTAGTAATCTTACCCAGTAGTTTCGTGTACCCCTACATAGGTGCCGTCTGCCCCTATCTTTACTAGGTGTACCCACTACTCCCAAGCGATCGGCTCCCTAACGTAGATACCCGTGCTGGTCCCACAGTGGGGTGTATCATTCCCCTAAAGTGGCCACCTGATAATATCAACGGTGCACGGCTTTATATCTACACGATGCAACAACGGCTTATCTACCAGCCCGGGCCCACACACGCATATGAAACCCGTTGGACTTGCGTTGCCACCGCTACCCCGTTTTGGCCTCTTATAATCAAGCCCAATATGCGTGTCCCGTCACTCGACATGGATCGAGCCCACAAAGATACGTTTGGGATATTGGTTGAAATGGGCCCCCACAAGCTACTACTTAAGCTTGTCGTTTAATCTAGTGCATCCCACTTAACCCCTTTTTATAATCATGCCCCCTTACATGTTAAGGTTTGGTTAAGTCATCTAATTATATTTCAATTGCCACTTAAGGCACCCACTAGATTTCCACATGCCACCCAAGGCACTTACTTGATTCCCACATGCCACCCAAGGCACTTACTTAACCCTTTAATCATGTTTAATTACATGTTCCACTTTGGTTAAGTATTCTAATCGTATTTTCTATTGCCACCCAAGGCAACCCACTAGTTTCCTCATGCCACCCAAGGCACCCCCACTAGTTACCACATGCCACCCAAGGCACCCACTTAACCCCTCATGTCCCACTACATGCTAATATGGTTAAGTGTTTCTTAATTAATTAAGACCGTGATCTCCCATAAAGACCTCCCACATTAGACTGGCTGTTATGACCGCCTGGTTAAGCCGGTAGAGTCCGGGCAGTCTTACGTCATAACAGAGTCTAACCTCGTGTCTTTACCTTAATCACGTATTTAATTTATGGCTAAGACCTCCCACATTGGGCTAACATTTGTAGCAACTGGTTAAGCCGGTCGGGTCCGGGCAGTTTTACACTACAAATGAGTCCAACCTCGTGTCTTAGTCGATTAATTACACCTAATTAATCACCCCCATATTAATTATCCCTAATTAATATCAAGTTTTCCATAACATGGGTAGACCTAACTCAATAGGTAAATTCCCATGGGGTAGACCTAACTCAATAGGTAAATTCCCACTTATGGTAATTTATTTTTATGGCATGCTTAATCATACCCAACCATACTTTAACTAACATATTTACCAACCCCATCGTTTCCCCACGTAAATCGTTCTCATTTTATGAAATAACAAAGGGGAAGATCATCACAAATATCATGGGTTTAGCATACAACTTTGTCATGGGTTAAGAGGATGTCAACTTGCATATATGAGCATATATTAACCCAACCACATTTAACCCAAACTTGCACATTATCATACACATGTCTCGCATAACATGTTGAACTTGCATATAAGCATTCTCATAACTTGCATAACATGTTAAACATGCATTTAAGCCTACACATAACTTGCATAAGCATTCACATACTTGCATATCACATTAAGCTCGCATTTAAGCATATAACTTGCATAATATCATGCACATAACTTGCATAATCTCATAAACTTAACTTGCATAACACCATGCACATAACTTGCATACCCTCATACACATAACTTGCATATGAACTCGCATAACAACATGCACATAACTTGCATAACATCATGCACATAACTTGCATAATATGTTGAGCTTGCATGTAAGCATAACTTGCATAATATGTCGAACTTGCATATATGACTTGCATCTTAAAGGAGGGTAAACATGCATAGCATATAAAGGTGTCATCTAGCATATGTATACACCATATTTAAAAGGGTAAACTTGCATGTCATGATTTATGCATAATACCAAACACTTAGCATGCATAAAACCACTTACTTATCATGCATGAAATCAAATACTTATTATGCATAAACCCACCACTTAACTTGCATAAACCCAAACACTTAACACGCATAAAACCCAATACTTAGTATGCATACAATCAAATACTTAGCATGCATAACATCAAATACTTAGCATGCATAACATCAAATACTTAGCATGCATAACATCAAATACTTAGCATGCATAACATCAAATACTTAGTATGCACAACATCAAATACTTAACATGCATAACACCAACTACTTAGCATGCATAAAATCACATGCATAACTTGCATATCATGTTACATATAACTTGCATATACTCTCACATATAGTTTGCATAACATGTTACATATGCCTAAATGTTGAACATAGTGTTTTGCATCATAAAACATGGCATTAACCTTGCATATAACATAAAACTTGCAAATCACATATCATACAAACTTGCATAAACATATTTATCCACAAACATAGCCATGTCTTATCACATCCTACCATAATCAATTTAACAATTGATTATTAAAGCCATAGAAACTCACCAAAACTAAGATTAGCAAACTTATGAAGTAAAACTAGTTGCCAAATATGAAGAAGAAGATGATTAGGGGTTGATTAGCTTGCAACTCTCTTCATTGATTTGTGGAGGCCATGACCAAGTTTCATTTTGCCATAGTTTAGTTACAAGATTTAATTATGAATGAATTAGGGTAGGGTTAGGGTCTTATTTATAGGATTAGGTTGCATTTTAGACCCTTAGATTAACCCTAGATTGGTTTAGACCCGTCAGATCCAAGAAGCTTCCAGAACCAGCCCTCCAAGCCAGCCCAAGAACCCAAACTGGTGCACCCAGTTTCACTGGGCGTCGCACCCCTGTCGACAGGCAAGTCGACAGGCATGTCGACACCCCTGTCGACAGGCCTGTCGACAGCCCTGTCGACATGGGTAGGGCGGGAATCTTCCCGCCTGGCTCCGCTTGCTCTATTTTTAAAATCTGGTTTTAAATTATTAAATCTGTTTTAAGCTTAAATTTTTCTGCAAACTTCATTGGGCCTTAACTGGGCCATACGGACTCTGATTTTCGAAAACTTGGACTCTATTTCGCGTATTTTTCCGAGACGAACGCAATGACGCAGCCTGTTACCCCCAATTCCCACATCTGAGATTATTTATCCTATAATTAGTGAATTTTAGTATTATCTAAAATTCGGGGTGTTACAATAACTTTAACAATACAATCATTAAAGTAACTAGAGAAGACATAAACATGACCTACGGTAATATCTGGGGATGAATGGCTACACTAAGCAGCTTGGTAGACTTAGGATAAACTAAGATAACCGTCAGGACGCATCTACCCCCCCCCCCCCCAAGGATAATTACTAACCGCACCACACCAGTCATTCCTACTTAAAGGCTGATCCCTTCCAAGGACTTAGAAAATTTCCCCAGTAGTTTCGTGTACTCCTAGCCCACCACATAGGTGTCGTCTGCCCCTATCTCCACTAGGTGTACTCAGTAATTCTTACCCAGTAGTTTCGTGTACCCCTACATAGGTGCCGTCTGCCCCTATCTTCATTAGGTGTACCCACTACTCCCCATCGATCGGCTCCCTACCGTAGATACCCGTGTTGGTCCCACAGTAGGGTGTATCACTCCCCTAAACTGGCTACCCAATACTAACGGTGCACGGCTTTATATCTACACGATGCAACAACGGCTTATCTACCAGCCCGGGCCCACACACGCATATGAAACCCGTTGGACTTGCGTTGCCACCGCTAACCCGTTTTGGCCTCTTATAATCAAGCCCAATATGCGTGTCCCGTCACTCGACATGGGTCGAGCCCACAAAGATACGTTTGGGATATTGGTTGAAATGGGCCCCCACAAACTACCGACTTAAGCTTGTCAAATATCTAGTGTATCCCACTTAACCCTTTAATCATGTTTAATTACATGTTTCCACTTGGTTAAGTATTCTAATCGTATTTTCTATTGCCACCCAAGGCAACCCACTAGATTCCACATGCCACCCAAGGCAACCACAAA
Organism: Allium sativum; assembly: GCA_030737875.1. Lineage (NCBI taxonomy): Eukaryota > Viridiplantae > Streptophyta > Magnoliopsida > Asparagales > Amaryllidaceae > Allium > Allium sativum. The sequence continues at coordinate 1,053,094,698 of CM060924.1, forward strand.
ATTTCCTCATGCCACCCACGGCACCCACTTAACCCCTCATGTCCCACTACATGCTACTATGGTTAAGTGTTTCTTAACTAATTAAGACCGTGATCTCCCATAAAGACCTCCCACATTAGACTGGCTGTTATGACCGCCTGGTTAAGCCGGTAGAATCCGAGCAGTCTTACGTCATAACAGAGTCTAACCTCGTGTCTTTACCTTAATCACGTATTTAATTTATGGCTTAGACCTCTCACATTGGGCTGACATTTGTAGCAACTGGTTAAGCCGGTCGGGTCCGGGCAGTTTTACACTACAAATGAGTCCAACCTCGTGTCTTAGTCGATTAATTACACCTAATTAATCACCCCCATATTAATTATCCCTAATTAATATCAAGTTTTTCATAACATGGGTAGACCTAACTCAATAGGTAAATTCCCATGGGGTAGACCTAACTCAATAGGTAAATTCCCACATATGGTAATTTATTTTTATGGTATGCTTAATCATACCCAATCATTCATTTATTAACATATTTACCAACCCCATCGTTCCCCACGTAAATCGTTCTCATTACATGACATAATAAAGGGGAAGATCCATCACAAATATCATGGGTTTAGCGTAAAACTTTGTCATGGGTTAAGAGGATGTCAACTTGCATATATGAGCATATATTAACCCAACTACATTTAACCCAAACTTGCATATTATCATACACATGATTTGCATAACATGTTGCATATGAGCTTGCATATTATCATACACATATCTTGCATAACATGTTGAACTTGCATATAGGCATTCTCATAACTTGCATAACATGTTAAACATGCATTTAAGCATACACATAACTTGCATAAGCATTCACATACTTGCATAAGCATTCACATACTTGCATAAACATGCATAACTTGCATATCATGTCATTTAAGCATATACATATCTTGCATAAGCATTCATATACTCGCATAAGCATGCATAACTTGCATATCACATAAATCTTGCATTTAAACATATACATGACTTGCATAAGCATCCATATACTTGCATAAGCATGCATAACTTGCATATCACATTAAACTTGCATTTTAAACATATACATGACTTGCATAACTCACTTTGTTAAACATGCATAATTCCACTCATTAAATATGCATAAATCCACTTGTTAAACATGCATAAACCAACTTGTTAAACATGCATAAATCAACTTATTAAGCATGCATAAACCAACTTATCAAATATGCATAAACATAGAACAACATAGAGTAACATATCATTATAAATGATTCAAACTCACTAATCCGCATTTAAGACCATAAGTCTCATTACACCCAATCTACTTACTTTAACAATTGATGTTAAAGTGATAGAAACTCACCAAACCCAAAATTAACCAACTTATGAAGAGGAATTAGTTGCTAAATATGAAGATGGTGACGATTAGAGAATGATTTGAGAGGGATTAGCTTGCAACTTCCTTCTTAGATTAATGGAGACTCCTTCTAGGATTTAATTTGGCGGCATGAGGCCTTCATTTCTATTTTTAGTATGGATTAAGGTAGGTTTAGGGTGTATTTATAGATTAGGAGAGTGTTTTAGGCCCTTAGATTAACCCTAGATTAATTTAGGTCCGTTAGATTTAGGAAATCTCTAGAACCAGCCCTCCAAGCCAGCCTAGAACCCAACCTGGTGCACCCAGGTTCACTGGACGGCGCGCCCCTGTCGATAGGCAAGTCGACAGGCAAGTCGACACCCCTGTCGACAGGCCTGTCGACAGCCCTGTCGACATGGGTAGGGCGGGAATCTTCCCGCCTGACCCCGCCTGTCCCATTCCACAATCTGAAATTTAAATTTTTAAATCTGTTTTTAGCTCTAATTTTTCTGCAAACTTCTTTGGGCCATAACCGGGCCATACAGACTCCGATTTTCGAAAACTCGGACTCTATTTCGCGTATTTTTCCGAGACGAACGCAATAACGCAGCCCGTTACCCCAATTCCCACGTCTGAGATTATTTATCCTGTAACTAGTGAATTTTAGTATTAACTAAAATTCGGGGTGTTACATTCTCCCCTCCTTAAAGGATTTCGTCCCCGAAATCTCTAAGCTAAGGAGAATGCATATCCTACCATCCAAACAACCATCTACTCAAATCATCAACCACAGGCATCCATTGTCCTTAAACAGTTTCTAATGATGTATGAGCATATGCAAACAGTGTGTGTATATGTTCCCTATCTAATGTATGAACATATGCAAACCATGATAGTGCCATGCATCCATTATGTATGCGAGAAAACCCTATCGACACATACAATATCTCCATGAGTGCACAATCATTCACCAAAATGCATCATCCATGTGATAACACAACCATTATACATCCATAAATATATTTTCCTACACACAATTTTATGCAATATGCAATATGAAGTGACTGAGCCGATATAGTGCCTAGAGTGTGTGTATATGCATCCACTAGCAACCACTAGCAAACACTTGCATCCACTTGCATCCATCAACCATAACATGTCTCAAACACATGTTTCAACCATAGGTTTACCCTATCTAAAGGTCAAAGGTACTAACGAGAGGACATACCAAAGATAAGATAAGTACTAGACCATCGATAAAGGAGAAAGTAAAGACATACCCTCAAAAAGAAATGGGTACAATGAACGCATCTTCGCTTCCGTCTCCCAAGTTGCGTTGCTCTCATCTTCTCCCCATTGCACTTTAACTAGCTGAACCTCTCTGTTTCTCAACTTCCTAGTCTCTGACCCAAGGATGCGAGTAGGAGCTCGTCGAATAGTCGCATCACGCTCTACCTCTACATCTCTAAGGAAGCTCGGCTCTACCACCTCTGCCGTCTCATGTAAGCACTTCCTCAGATGTGATACATGGAATACATCATGAACACCACTAAGTCTGTCGGGCAACTCCACCCTATATGCCATCCGTCCAATCCTTTCCTTGATAGGAAACGGCCCAACAAACCTCGGTGCTAACTTCCCAACGGATCCGAAGCGAACAACATTTCTCAACGGAGATACCTTAACAAAAACCATATCCCCAATCTCAAACTCAAGATCCGTCCTTCTCTTGTCCGCATAAGATTTTTGCCTATCCTGCGCTGCTTTCATCCTTCTTCGAATCAAGTCAATCTTCTCAGAAGTCTCCCTAACCATATCGGGCCCAAACAAGATCTTATCCGTAGATTCCCACCAACATGTAGGTGATCGACAAGGCCTTCCATAGAGAGCTTCGAAAGGAGCCATACCAATACTGGACTGAAAGCTGTTATTATATGCGAACTCTACCAATGGAAGATGCTCTTCCCATGTACCTCCAAAATCTAAGATACATAGCCTCAAAAGGTCTTCTAGAACACGATTCACCCTCTCAGTCTGGCCGTCCGTCTGAGGATGATATGCGGTGCTCAGACACAATTGAGTCCCCACTGCTTCTTGCAAACTTCTCCAGAACTCGCTAGTGAAGATAGGATCTCGATCACTTACTATGCTAGAGGGTACCCCATGTAATCGAACTATCTCTCGAAGATATACTGAAGCTAGCCATGGAGCAGTCCTCTTACTCTTCACAGGTATGAAATGGGCGCTCTTAGTAAGTCTGTCTACCACCACCCAAATTCCTGTATTAGCCTTCCTCGACCTGGGTAACCCGTCAATAAAATCCATCGAGACGCTATCCCACTTCCATTGCGGAACCTCCAATGGGTGAAGCAACCCACCTGGTTTCCTTTGCTCCGCCTTCACTTGCTGGCACACCAAACATCGAGCGACATACTCGGCCATATCTTTCTTCATACCGGCCCAGAAGAAAACCCTCTTCATGTCTTGGTACATCTTATCCCCACCGGGATGAATAGTCATCCTAGAACGGTGTGCATCATCAAGATAGCCTTCCTCAAACCCTCGTCTTGCGGTACACAAAGTCTACCGTCTCTACGCAAGCACCCCCTATCGTCTAGGGTGTACCTACTCAAATGGCTGGACGACTCCCCCCTTATGAGCTTCTCTACTAACTCAACCAACTGTGGGTCGCCCCTCTGTGCTTCTCCAATCCGCCCCAAAAGAGTAGGTCTAACTTCCAAAGAAGCTAGCAAACCGGGTACATAGTCAACGGAAGGTCTGAAATCAAACATCGAGATAAATTCCAAGCTTTGTCGTTCCACGAACAATGGACTCAAGGACAACCTCTTCCTGCTCAAGGCGTCCGCCACCACGTTACCCTTGCCAGGGGTATACGCTATCTCGAAATCATAGGATGCTAAAAACTCCATCCACCTTTGCTGTCTCAAGTTTAAATCTTTCTGAGAGAATAAGTACTTCAATGATTTATGGTCAGTGAACAACTCGAATCTCTCACCAAGAAGATAATGGCGCCAAATCTTAAGCGCAAAAACAATAGCGGCCAGCTCTAGATCATGGGTAGGGTAATTTTTCTCATGTGCCCTCAACTGCCTTCCACCATAGGCTATTACCCTTCCCTCTTGCATTAAGACTGCGCCAAGTCCTGTCCCACAGGCATCGGTATAGACAACAAATGGCTTGCTCCCATCTGGCAACACTAAAACTGGAGCGGTGGTTAAAGCTCTCTTTAACCGTCGGAACGCATCATCACAATCTACGTCCCAAGTGAAAACAAGATTCTTCTTTGTTAAGCGGGTTAATGGGGCTGATATCTTCGCGAAGTCTTTAATAAACTTCCTATAATAACCCGCCAACCCCAAGAAACTTCTTACTTCGGTAGCATTCTTCGGAACCTTCCAATCCTGAATTGATACTACCTTCGCGGGATCCACAGCTATCCCTTCCTTGGAGACCACGTGCCCCAAGAACCGTACTTCCTTCCTCCAGAAGTGACATTTAGAGAATTTAGCATTAAGGCTATGTGCTCGAAGAGTCTTCAACACTTCCCCAAGATGTAGGGCATGCTCTTCATCACTCTTAGAAAATACTAAGATATCATCCACAAAGACCACCACAAATTTATTAAGGAACTCCCTGAACACCCTACTCATCAAATCAACAAAGTATGCGGGGGCGTTCGTCAACCCAAATGGCATCACCAGCCACTCATAGAAACCATCCAGAGTCCTAAAGGCAGTCTTGTCTATGCTATCCTCAGCCACCCTCAACTGATGAAACCCCGTGGCTAAGTCCAACTGAGAAAATACTGAAGCGCCAACCAACTGATCGAAAAGATCATCAATCCTCGGCAATGGGTGTCTATTCTTCTTTGTGAGCTTGTTGAGTTCTCTATAGTCTACACAAAGTCTGAGGGACCCATCCGCCTTCGTAGCAAATACTACTGGAGCACCCCACTCCGATATGCTCCGTCTTATGAACCCCTTCTCAAGCAACTCCCCTACTTGCTTATGGAGTTCCCTCCTCTCACGAGGAGCCATGTGGCGCACTGGTAAAGATACCGGTTTAGCATTATCCACCAAATATATTCGGAAGTCAATCTCCCGCTTCGGAGGTAAGCCCTTCACCTCGTCAAACACATCCGGATATTCCCGGACCACTCTAACAGATTGCAAACTCTCGACCGAAGCGTCAAGCGATTCAAGATAACTTAGCATAACAGAGTCCCTGGGGTTACAAGAAATCTCGAGAGTGTTACCCAAGCGGGTCATGAGCCTAACAACTCTCCTTTCGCAATCAAGAACGGCACCATTACTGGATAACCAGTTCATGCCCAAAATCAACCCATAGCCCGTGAAGCCCAATACAAAAGCATCACATCTAAACTCAATGCTAAGTATAGAAATCTTCAAACCCAAACATATCATGGACAAATAAGTGGAGCCCCCAATTGGGTTTGAAACAACCAAGGGATCATCTACCAGACTGGTGTCTAGGTGCAGTAACTCAACTAATGATGATGAGATAAACGAATGCGATGCGCCTGAATCAAACAATGTACGGACGGGATGGTCAAATAGAAAAACCAGACTTTCAACGGAAATAGTTCTACCTCTCTCCTGAATCGGTGGAACCGCGAGAGCCTGTACTTGCCCCCTAGCCTGACTCGGTGCCATAAGAGCTTGCACCTGTCCTCCTGAGGTAGATCCCGTCCTTTGCCCCTTCTTAGGGCAATCCTTCACTAAATGCCCTGCTTCGCCACAGTGGAAGCAGCCAGTCTTCTTCTTCTTGCGACAATCCTTGCTTAGGTGGCCAGGTGTCCCACAATTGAAACACTTCTTCTTCTTGCCCTTGCCACCGTTGCCTTTCCCACCTTTGCTTTGTTGTTGTTACTGAGGTCTCTTTTGATCTCCCTTCTTTTCGGGTGCCTTGTTAGCATTAGGACCCTTCTCTTCCTCATACATGAGTGCCATGTCAACCAGCTTCTCAAAGGTGGCCCCCATAGGGATGTGAGTCATAGCCAACCCATGCATCGGTTCATTCAAGCCTTTCACGAACCTCAAAGCCTTCTTCTCCGGTGTATTCACCATATCTAGGCCAAACCTTGCCAATTGATTAAACTTGTTGACATATTCCTTCACCGAGAGATTTCCTTGCTTTAGAGTCAAGAATCTTTCCATATACAAGTTTTCCTCCGCCCTTGAGAGAAACTTTGCCACAAATCTTTGCCAAAAATCCGCCCAAGAATCAACGGGGCGTTCTCCATTAGTGACCTCCCACCAGAATGAGGCCTCTCCCTTCATTAACCAAGCAGCCAACTTGACTTTCTTCCCTTCTTCCATCTCAAAGATATCTATCAACTCTTCCACCTCCTTAAGCCAATCTCTAGCCTCCACAAAAGTTTCAGATCCTTGAAAAGGTTTCCCTCCCATAGCTTTAAATTCCTTGCAAGTCTTAGCAAAACTATCCGTGCGAGGAGGAGGGGGAGGAGGAAGATCGGGTGCTACGGTTGGTGGAGGAACATTTGCTGGACCCGTAGTGGTGGCCCTAGCCTCCATCAATCTCCTATACCATACTGGTACCGTCACACCCTCCGGAAAGTTAAGATTCTCGGCTATGCTGAAACGAAAAAGGAAAGATTCAAAACGGAGAATTCGAAGGATATAGATATGGCTATTGGGGATTATGCTTTTCTTTCAAAAAACTTTTCTCTTAAAAGACATGTTTTTGAAAATATCTTTTCCAAAAATGTTTTAGAGAAGAAAAAAAATAGTTTTCTAAAAATTTTATTTGTTCCGGTAACGTTTGCTCTGATACCACGTGTAACACCCCACGCCCGCTATGGTCACTCACTAAGGGAATGCCATAGCATCGGTGGAGTATTTTAGTGAATATAGAACAGAAAAATTACAACAAGACAGATATAATTAGTACTTGAAATTTAAAAATATCATCTCACAATAGCGGAAATAAACATGTCTGGTTACATCATAAAACCACGATAAAAGTCAAGTACAATATCCATCAAAATAAAGAAGTACACAATCCCACTCTCTCATACAATAGCCATAACAAAAGAAAAGATAACTGGATAACTGGAGTTTTACATCTACCCAAGCTCCTAAAGACTGGAACAGCAATCCGATCAAGCTCTACTACTGCTAGGATCCACCGTAGGACCTGAGGGTTGGGAAAAAGATAAAAACAACGGGGTCAGACATAAGTCTAAGTGAGTCCTATAACTTTAACAATACAATCATTAAAGTAACCAGAGAAGACATAAACTTGACCTACGGTAATATCTGGGGATGAATGGCTACACTAAGCAGCTTGGTAGACTTAGGATAAACTAAGATAACCGTCAGGACGCATCTACCCCCCCCCCCAAGGATAATTACTAACCGCACCACACCAGTCATTCCTACTTAAAGGTTGATCCCTTCCAAGGACTTAGAAAATTTCCCCAGTAGTTTCGTGTACTCCTAGCCCACCACATAGGTGCCGTCTGCCCCTATCTCCACTAGGTGTACTCAGTAATTCTTACCCAGTAGTTTCGTGTACCCCTACATAGGTGTCGTCTGCCCCTATCTTCATTAGGTGTACCCACTACTCCCCATCGATCGGCTCCCTACCGTAGATACCCGTGCTGGTCCCACAGTGGGGTGTATCACTCCCCTAAAGTGGCTACCCAATACTAACGGTGCACGGCTTTATATCTACACGATGCAACAACGGCTTATCTACCAGCCCGGGCCCACACACGCATATGAAACCCGTTGGACTTGCGTTGCCACCGCTAACCCGTTTTGGCCTCTTATAATCAAGCCCAATATGCGTGTCCCGTCACTCGACATGGGTCGAGCCCACAAAGATACGTTTGGGATATTGGTTGAAATGGGCCCCCACAAGCTACCGACTTAAGCTTGTCAAATATCTAGTGTATCCCACTTAACCCTTTAATCATGTTTAATTACATGTTTCCACTTGGTTAAGTATTCTAATCGTATTTTCTATTGCCACCCAAGGCAACCCACTAGATTCCACATGCCACCCAAGGCAACCACAAAATTTCCTCATGCCACCCAAGGCACCCACTTAACCCCTCATGTCCCACTACATGCTACTATGGTTAAGTGTTTCTTAATTAATTAAGACCATGATCTCCCATAAAGACCTCCCACATTAGACTGGCTGTTATGACCGCCTGGTTAAGCCGGTAGAATCCGGGCAGTCTTACGTCATAACAGAGTCTAACCTCGTGTCTTTACCTTAATCACGTATTTAATTTATGGCTAAGACCTCTCACATTGGGCTGACATTTGTAGCAACTGGTTAAGCCGGTCGGGTCCGGGCAGTTTTACACTACAAATGAGTCCAACCTCGTGTCTTAGTCGATTAATTACACCTAATTAATCACCCCCATATTAATTATCCCTAATTAATATCAAGTTTTTCATAACATGGGTAGACCTAACTCAATAGGTAAATTCCCATGGGGTAGACCTAACTCAATAGGTAAATTCCCACTTATGGTAATTTATTTTTATGGTATGCTTAATCATACCCAATCATTCATTTATTAACATATTTACCAACCCCATCGTTCCCCACGTAAATCGTTCTCATTACATGACATAATAAAGGGGAAGATCCATCACAAATACCATGGGTTTAGCGTAAAACTTTGTCATGGGTTAAGAGGATGTCAACTTGCATATATGAGCATATATTAACCCAACTACATTTAACCCAAACTTGCATATTATCATACACATGATTTGCATAACATGTTGCATATGAGCTTGCATATTATCATACACATATCTTGCATAACATGTTGAACTTGCATATAGGCATTCTCATAACTTGCATAACATGTTAAACATGCATTTAAGCATACACATAACTTGCATAAGCATTCACATACTTGCATAAGCATCCACATACTTGCATAAGCATTCACATACTTGCATAAACATGCATAACTTGCATATCATGTCATTTAAGCATATACATATCTTGCATAAGCATTCATATACTCGCATAAGCATGCATAACTTGCATATCACATAAATCTTGCATTTAAACATATACATGACTTGCATAAGCATCCATATACTTGCATAAGCATGCATAACTTGCATATCACATTAAACTTGCATTTTAAACATATACATGACTTGCATAACTCACTTTGTTAAACATGCATAATTCCACTCATTAAATATGCATAAATCCACTTGTTAAACATGCATAAACTAACTTGTTAAACATGCATAAATCAACTTATTAAGCATGCATAAACCAACTTATCAAATATGCATAAACATAGAACAACATAGAGTAACATATCATTATAAATGATTCAAACTCACTAATCCACATTTAAGACCATAAGTCTCATTACACCCAATCTACTTACTTTAACAATTGATGTTAAAGTGATAGAAACTCACCAAACCCAAAATTAACCAACTTATGAAGAGGAATTAGTTGCTAAATATGAAGATGGTGATGATTAGAGAATGATTTGAGAGGGATTAGCTTGCAACTTCCTTCTTAGATTAATGGAGACTCCTTCTAGGATTTAATTTGGCGGCATGAGGCCTTCATTTCTATTTTTAGTATGGATTAAGGTAGGTTTAGGGTGTATTTATAGATTAGGAGAGTGTTTTAGGCCCTTAGATTAACCCTAGATTAATTTAGGTCCGTTAGATTTAGGAAATCTCTAGAACCAGCCCTCCAAGCCAGCCTAGAACCCAACCTGGTGCACCCAGGTTCACTGGACGGCGCGCTCCTGTCGACAGGCAAGTCGACAGGCAAGTCGACACCCCTGTCGACAGGCCTGTCGACAGCCCTGTCGACATGGGTAGGGCGAGAATCTTCCCGCCTGACCCCGCCTGTCCCATTCCACAATCTGAAATTTAAATTTTTAAATCTGTTTTTAGCTCTAATTTTTCTGCAAACTTCTTTGGGCCATAACCGGGCCATACAGACTCCGATTTTCGAAAACTCGGACTCTATTTCGCGTATTTTTCCGAGACGACCGCAATAACGCAGCCCGTTACCCCCAATTCCCACGTCTGAGATTATTTATCCTATAACTAGTGAATTTTAGTATTAACTAAAATTCGGGGTGTTACACAGGGCTTAGCCCTACAGGTTGGTTAAGTGTACCAAGAAGCATATGACTTAACCTTATCAAGTCAAACTGGTTAAGTATTTATTTGTCTTAACCCTATCAGATTATGATGTTAGATTGATTAAGCATAGATTATCTTAATCCCATCAGCTTATCGAGTCGGATTGGTTAAGTATGGTTTGGCTTAACCCCATCCACTAATCATATTACAATGGTTAAGCCTACTTTTAAAAGGTCTTGTGACTTAACCCTATCAGGTCCACCTATTAGATTGGTTAAGTATAGGTTACTTAACCTCATCAAATCATCACGTATAATTGGTTAAGTATAAGTTACTTAACCCCATTAAATTATCATGTTAAATTGGTTAAGTATTGGTTACTTAACCCCATTGAATTACCACGTTTAGATTGGTTAAGTGTTTAACTTAACCCCATCGAATTCCCGTGTTTAGTTTAGTTAAGTATAGGTTACTTAACCCCATCTAATTACCGTGTTTAGATTAGTTAAGTCTTAATTACTTAACCCCATCTAATTACCGTGTTTAGATTAGTTAAGCCTTAATTACTTAACCCCATCTAATTACCAAGTCTAGATTGGTTAAGTGTTTAACTTAACCCCATCGAATTCCCGTGTTTAGATTAGTTAAGTATAGGTTACTTAACCCCATCTAATTACCAAGTCGGATTAGTTAATTGTAAATTTCTTAACCCCATCCCCTAATCATCTTGTATGGTTAAGTGTCATTAAGAAATCAAACCCAGTCCCACTTAACCTACCCATTCATGTCATATCGGTTAAGTGTCATTAGTCAAATTTACTTAACCTTATCATGTGGCATTAATTTAATTAATGCACTCTCAACCTCTCACATTAGACCTTGTTGTGGTTACTAGTTAAGCCGGGCGGGTCCGGGTAGTTTTACACCACAACCTAGTCTAACCTCGGGTCTTAAGCGCGACATGACCAACTTCTCACATTGGATCCTATTGTTTGTAGCCACTAGTTAAGCCGGGCGGGTCCAGGTAGATTTATGCTACAAACTCGACCCAACCTCGAGTTGGCCACTTTCATGTTTGGTCTAGTGTTATATTACACTTACAACCCATAAGTGTCTAATTTCAAGTCCCATGTTTACCCCACGTGTCATGCCCCCATTTTGGTTCAACTTACATGTCGTGTTCACATGTAACCTCAAGTCAAGTTTTCATGTCATATTCAAGTCAAGATTTCGCGTCATGTTCATGTTTATCTAACTACCCCAAAATCGTGTTTTCACTTAAGTAAAAGCGAGTCAACATAGTAGGTATACTACGGCTACATGTAGACCCCAAAACATGCACGATGCCACAAAAGGGATTGGCTCCAAACATGCATGGTATCATAAGGGGGTTTGGCCTTAAAATATGAATGATAGTGTCATATAGGGATTGGCCATAAGCATGCATACTATCATATACGGGTTGGCCACAAGCATGCATAGTTTCATAAGGAGATTTGGCCACAAACATGCATAACATAAAAAGGTGATTGGCCACAAACTTGCATATTATCATAAGGGGTTTTGGGTTCATATACTTGCATAAGCCCCAAGTTAAGTTCATGCACATATTTCACAAGCCCAAAGTGGTTCTAAGGTCTTATGCCCACATTCACAAGTTAAAGGTTCAATCTTTCATGATAGACTAGGCTAAACATAACATGAGTGACATGATATAGTCGCTAAAACATAGTTCCAAGTCATATATTCAAGGTAAGAGGCAAAACTAGGTTCACATAGGTTATAGCACTTATGTTTAACCGCATTTTATCCCATGCCATCATTAAACTACCGTTAACATCTCGAAGTAGCTAGAACTTACATAGCGAGGCTTAGGAAAAGGATCATGCATCATCTTGATGAAGAAAGGTGGCTCCTTTGTCGAAGAACCGCCATGAAACTCGCATAACAACGTTGATTTGGCCTCTATTTGGTGTAGCAAGCTTGCACCTTTTGATTTGAACCCGATTTGAATGCATAGTCTCTAGGAATTGGAGATGGAGGCCATGATCACTCGGCATTTGGGCAGCACTTCGTGGCATGAGTGAATTATGAGGGGTTTAGGGTAGGCTTAGGGTCTTTTTATAGAGATTAGGAGTAGTTTAGGCCGTTAGATTAACCCTAGGATAGATCCAAGCCCTCAAAAATCGTCACAAGCCTCCAAAACAAGACCCAGGAGCCAAAACAGGTGCACCTGGCCGACCTGGCCGAACAGGCAGGTCGACCCTGGGGTCGACTCCCTAGTCGATCTTGTCCCACCCAGGTCGACACCCAGGTCGACCCCCAGGTCGACCTGGTTCTGGCGGGATTTTTCCCGCCCAGCCTGATTTCTGCAAATTTGAAATCTGTTTTGAATTCTGATTTTTCGTGAAACTTCCGAAGGCCATATCTCAGCCATACGGACTCCGATTTACAAAATTTCGGACTCTATTTCACGTATTTTTCCGAGACGAACGCAATGGCGCAACCCGTTTTTCCTGATTCAGATTTTACCATTTAATTCTACCTTTATTCTTGTCTTAACACGTTGTTTAAAAATTCGGGTTGTTACAGTTGTACTATCATATGGATGTTGCATTTTGGTGAATGGTTGTGCACGCATGCAGAGATAATATGTATCGATAGGATTCTTTTGCATGCATAATGGACGCATGGCACTATCATGGTTTGCATTAAGGAGGTCAACTGAATCAGTAGACCGCCTGATTTTGCATTAGATAAAGAACATATACACGCACTTTTTGCATATGTTCATATAGCATTAGAAATTCTATAAGGACAATGGATGCCTATGTTTGATGGTTGAGTAGATGGTTGTTTGGATGTTAGGATATGCATTCTCCTTAACTTGGAGATTTCGGGCGCGAAATCCTTTAAGGAGGGGAGAATGTAACACCCCGGATTTTTGAATAATCGAATTAACTAAATTAAAGAATAATTAATCTCGGACCTGAGAATTAAGGGAAACGGGTTGTGCCATTGTGTTCGTCTCGGAATTCTGGTTGAGATAGAATCCGAGTTTGCATAAATTGGACTTCGTTTGAAAAAGATATCTTTAAATTAAATATTGCAGCAAAACATGAAAAAAAAAAGAATGAGAAAAGAATAAATGTTTAGCATTGTTATAAGTTTTGTAAGCAAAAGACTTAGTAGCTCATTTGGTTGGAACATGTCACTTGCATACAAGAGGTACAGAGTTCGATCCCCGCCAACGCCATATTTTTGTTTTAGGGGAATGGATAAAAAGCGGCTTAGTGTGAACGCGGTTCAAAAAGTATTTTAGTGTGAAAATGGTTAATTAGGAAGATATAAATATATATATATATAATAAAAATAAAATTCAACCTAAAATTTAAGAAAAAAATTCAAAATAGCGGAAGCGGGAAGGCAAAACACCAAAACGACCTATTTTACGGGTCGACCCGCTACCCTCTGGGTCGACCCCACGGTCGACTCAGGAGGTTTGAAATTGCTCCCGTCGGCCCTAAATGGTCTATGATTAAATTTTATGTTTTAGGGATTAGGTGGCGATTTCTGGTTGGTCTGTTAACATCATTTCTTGGTTTCTAAGGCCTAGATGGATTCTAGAGTGATCTGAAGGCTCTAAATCACCGTATTCTCCTATAAAAACATCCCCAAACCTCACTTTCTCTCCACACAATTTCATTCTGCCTATACTCTGCCTCTATAATAAATAAATATAATAATGGCGTCGCAACTCTGCTGGTGGGATGACCCCAAACCCCGTACTGACGGCGGCAAGGGTAATCCTTGGAATATAACACAGAAACAGATAATAGCAGAACAGAATTAAATAAATACACCAGATAATGAACAATAGAATATACTGGATAAAAGTAATCATCAGAGTTACACAGTATACAGGATCATACTTAGTACAAATACAGTTCAGCTATACATAAATGTCTACAGCGGAAACAAACAAAATATGTACAATAGGAGCTGAACAGCATAAAAAGAGATAAATGATAGAATCCATCTTCAGCTCCAGCTATCCAGAAAGAACCAGCTAAACCTGAATACAAGGCTGCCCGTGTAGAAAAAGGGGCACCCGAGTTTGAAAGTGAAACAAACTACGAGTCAGTCATGGGACTGGTATGAGAAATCTACTCAACACATTTAATATATAGCAAATCATAGGACCACGCCACTTTCGTGGAATGGGTTTACTCCATTGGATTGCCAGTGCTTTAAAACAAATCATTCTTTTAAACATCGCTATGCTTTATATAAAAATGAAGCCATTATAAGACTCAGTTCCCATCACATAATGCAATGCAAACCGGAGGATAGAGTTTTTACCTTATAACGGCCAAAATATGCTTGATACGAATAAAACAAAGGCATTTGATATTATTACTAGTGTTTATATGTTTTGAAAACAATTTCAAATCATAACTATCAATCATAGACGGCATTAATGCCCCATACCACTGTGTCGCCATATATAGGTATACAATCAAAATCGCACAGTCACGTATTTGGAAATTGGATTTCTATCATGAACCAAGGCAAAAGATAGTCCTTACCGAATTCGAGACTGCCTAGCCCGAGTCTCAGGATCAGAACGCATCGACCCTTGGATCGTCAGGGCCGGTCCACACGGAGTGGATTAAAATGCCTAAACACTACGTTTCGCCGCCCTTTGGGGCGTAAGCGAGCCAACGAATGGCTCCATCGGACCCGGATCGTCCTATCTAACCGAGGCGCCTCGCAACAGCAACAACCACATAAGTTAAACTCGTCAGGCCGTGTAAAACCACTGACGCCACTTCTAGCTAGGAGGAAACGCAGGCCCTCCCTGAGGTCCTTTCTCCCGTTTCTGGTTTATACCGGGGTGTGAGGCTCGCGAATTTACGTTATACACAAAGCTACGCCACACGGGCTGCACTTTGATCGTCTCCACAAGACTTTGCTTTTCAACAGAAGCCCTGATCACTGCTTCTTAGCATTCCACACAGACAATTCACACCGTGCAACTGATAGATATCAATCACACAGAATAAATTCCAATGTCAGACACACTGTCCATTTGCAAGTCCGTTCTAGGTCTGAACGAAACCGGAGGCACTAAATACCTCGCAAACCCATCGATCACCACGAACGTCTGGGCGATCACCACTCATTATCCATATTTCGGGATGCCTCCCAATCAGGACCTCGGTTACCATCCAAACGAGGTGAAGATCTCCGGTCTTCGACCATCACCTTTATCTTCTATTTCTTATCGTCGATTCAGCTATTCAGAATGGGATAAACCCGGTCTTTCTGAGCAACTCGTGTATATAATAAACGAGTGCAGCACTAACATATACACGCATCATTTCAATTCATTAGTCACTAACCGTCAATCAGTAAGAGAACGATTTCCCAATTATTAACCCCGAAGGCCGAAACCAACATCAGATCAACACCCAGGAAACCATTCGACTTAGCCAACCTTCAGTTAATTTCTAAATCACACCCATGTTGTTTATAATATTTTATAACGATTTATCGCTATTTTTATTTATTTTAAAATAGCCAATATATTCAAAACGACGTTTCGGGCCATAATGCGGTCGTGGCGCTGTTTTTCTCCAGATTTGATTTACACATATCTGAAGATCTAACCGTTGGATCTTCACGAAATATATATCATTAGAAAGATCTTTTCAAAATGAATCCAACGGTTCTACTTTCGGGAAAATCCGACGGTCGGATCTCCCAGTACAATCGTTTGAAGTTTCGATTTCAAAATACGAACTGCAGCGTCGTTATTCGATTAAATATAATTATAATTATATTTATATATATATATATATATATATATAATCGATTCTGGTGCTGTTTTCTTCAGATTTGAATTAAACTTTCCAGACAATCCAACCGTTGGATTTTTACAAAGTTGGTGCCATTGGAAAGATTTTTCCAAAGCGAACCTAACGGTTGCGATTTCAGGAAAATCCGATGGTCGGATCTCCCGGTATAATTGTTTGAAATCACGGTTTTAAAATACGAGCTGCAGCGTCGTTATTCGATATATTTTAATTCTATTTATATATATATATCGATTCTTCGATTTCAAAGCTACATTCTTTTCATTCATTTGATAAAAATGATATTTTTATCTAACTGTCTTCTATTTCAACACTTCACTATTTTTAACAATTCGTTTATATAATAAAATGTGATTTTTATTGTAAAACAATTCATTTCAAAACACTATTATTTTATATAGTTTATATAGGCGATAAAATGGATTTTTCATATAAAACAATTTCTTTCAAAACGGGATTATTTTATACATTTCATATAGATGATAAACATGTGATTTTTATTATAAAACAATTTATTTCAAAATATGAATACCATTCAACACATGAATTTCAAATCAACGAATGAATTTCGATTCAACACATGAAAGTTTTCTATAGTTTCTATATATAGATAAAAAGGTGATTTTTATATTTAAAACACGAATACCATTCAACACATGAATTTCAATTCAACGAATGAATATCGATTCAACACATGAAGGTTTTCTATAGTTTATATATATATATAAAAAAATGTGATTTTAATATTTTAAAACACGAACACCATTCAACACATGAATTTCAATTCAACGAATGAATATCGATTCAACACATGAAGGTTTTCTATAGTTTATATATATAGATAAAAATGTGATTTTTATATTTTAAAACACGAACACCATTCAACACATGAATTTCAATTCAACGAATGAATATCGATTCAACACATGAAGGTTTTCTATTCAACGAATAAATATAGTTTCAGCAAATGAAAATAATTCAAACACATGAATATTATTCAAAATTTCGGCAGCATAACGGCAGGGTAGTTAAAACCGGGACCGTCCCTAGTACGGCTCCTCGCTCTACCTTAAAACCTCGCGGTTTTTGACAATGGGGATCATGCATCTAGTTCGCACGCAGGCGGCATGCATATATTTATTTCATTTCCACAAACTAATCCTATGTGGTTTCAACCAAATATTTCTCAACCACAAATGGGTATTTTTCAACCACAACCAATCAATATCAACCACAAACAATTTCAATCAACCATTCGCTATCAATCAATTTTCACACCAATCACAACCAATAAATATCGTCCATGGTTTGTAGACGAGGGGCGTATATATATATATATATATATATATATATATATATATATATATATATATATACAGCAATTCACTTCTATTTCAACACATATATAATTTTTACAACGCATATATAAGTTATACATCGAACATACAACTTATACAACGCTTATACAAGAGGTGTACAACGCTTATATAACTCATACATCGACTATATAATTTATACATCGTCGTTTTCCATATCGTTTATAAATTAGAAATCTCACATTGGGTTCCACTCCACCAAAAATAGCAGAAGGCTCAGAAAAATACGCGGTCTCTTCTAGAAGGTAGAAGACGTCCACACGAGTCCACTGTCTCTTGTTTCACTGGATTTCGACAAGAAACGAAAAAGATATGATTTTTCAAAGTTTGCAACGGTTTTAAACTGTTAAAAACAGTTTTAAATTAAACAGCCGTATACCTTGCTTCGAGGTTCAAAACTAGGGTTGGGAATTTCGCGAAATCCGAGCAGCGTGGTGACGATCGGAGGGTGTCACGTGGAAGAGGAGGGAGAGGCGAGTCGGCGGAGGGGTGCGGCGTTAGATGCGGTGGCAGATCGGAGCGGCGACGAGGCTTTAAAGGCGCCGACTTTGAGGGTTCGATTCTGGCGGAGGAGGCGTCGATGGAGGCGGAGCTTGGGTCGGATTTGAAGAGGAGAGGGAGGCGGTTCGAGTGGATGTGGTGGCGGCGTCTTTGGTGGCCTGTAGCGGCGACGGCGGAGGAGAGAAGGGGGGAGCGATGGTGATCGTCGAAATCGGCTGAGCGGGGAGAGAGAAAAAAAGGATTTTCTTTTTTTTTATAAAAATTCTGATTGGCCAGTGGAGTTTTAAAAGGGTTTTCTGACACGACCACCAATCTAAACCCAACGACTGTCATCCCTAGCGTTTTACCCCCATTCCGAACACAATGGGATATGTTTCGTAGGCCCATCCGACTGTTTCAGTCAGTTTTCCTTCAAATTAAAATATAAAACATTCAATATTTAATTTAAACTTACTTTTCAATTTGCCAGGGCCACAAACTGATTCGAAAAATTCCAGAAAAATAAATCCGGCTATGTTTTGACGATACGGTCCCAACAAAACAAGTTTCGTCGAATTCTAAGACCGTTTGCAAAAAGGCCCATTTCTGGTCGATCTAATTTAACTATAATTGGGCAAAACACGCTTTCCTTTGCCACGCTCACATACTAGCTTCAAAAATATGAAATTTGAAACCTAGCAATAACTTCGCATCCCGGATCCAACAAAAGTGGTTTCGTCGAATTCCGAGGTCGTATGCAAAATGGCCAATTTCACGGGCTATATAAATTCCATAGCGACCTTCTTGAAAATTCATTTGGCCATAACTTTTGCTTTCCTTTATGAAAATTTGATTTTTCAGATTCGTTAGAAAGATGTTCACTAACAGATTAAATATTTTTGGTTTCACTCAAATCCGTTTTGTTTTGCACCCGGTACAGTCCGACAAAGTTTGAATTCAATTTTTGAAACTGCAGCGCCATTTCAGGCTTTGTTTATAATTATAATTAATTATATTCGTTTTCAATTGTCGATTCAAACTCACTTTCCATTGCCATTATTTAAAATATTTATTTTAAATATTTAAAATCCATTAATTTAGCCAATTTAAAAAAACTAAATTGGTTCAGATTTTCTGGGTCGTTACATCTGGGATTAAAACTAGAACTAGTGCATCTTCTTCCAAATCTGAATAAGATTAAAAGAGAACTACTGCAACTCTTCTTCTATAATCCAATCAAGGCAAGTGCAGTTATTTTTCGATATGAATTTTAATCATGATCTTGACATAATTATAAAACTGAATCTGAGATTATGCCCATTTTCTATTTATCAGATCTGTTCCTCTGTTTTATTATTCTGTTTATTCTGTATTTCTTCCTCCTTTCTTTCTTTTTGTTTGATAGCCAGGCTACCACGAGCCTGAGCCAGATCTCATAAGAGATGAACGCATAAACGCTAAATTTGGGAAGAATATTGAATAAGGCATATTTGGGCATAATTGATTTGTAACCAATTTGAGGATACGACGCATGTTGTAATTTTGGACATAAATTTGAGGCATATTGTATAAGACGATCTATGACTTGGAAGGAGAGGATTATTGTGACTTAGAACATAAAGAACATAGATTGAACTTAGAACATAAATCTGAGACATATAATTGGGCATGTTGTATTTAAAACATAAGGTGTATTTAACATATGTCTTGATATTTGAGGCATAAAGAATATTGGACATATAACTTGGGATTTGTGGCGTAAAGTTTAACTGTGAACATGTAACTGATTTGGATGCATAGTACAAGTTGTAATTCAAGATCTAGATCTGGACATACTATATATATTATAGTCTGAAATTCGAAAAAAAGAGAATTAATTTGAATTCAACTTAGGTGTAAAGATTCATATTAAGATTGGATAATTATTAAGTGTGAATACACCTAAGCGAGGGTTTTTTTTTTGGATATGTGACATGCATTGTAATCAATGGCTATATTTGGCATAATTTATATGTAGGGTTTTTGGAGAATATTCTGAACTATGCAAGTTTAACTAAAAATTTGGACAAATGTTATATGGTGGATTATGACCATAATTTGGGCATATAAGTTTAGGCTTACCTTATGAAATAGGCAAGATATGCGAATAGGACTTTAAGGAATGTTTGAATCGGCTAAAACTATTATCTGCTTATTACGTTAAATTTTGCCTAATCTGCTAAACCTATTACCTGTTTAATCTGTTGAATTGCCTAAACTATTACATCTGTTGAATCGCCTAATCTGCTAATTTTGCCTAATCTTCTAAATCTGTTGAGTTGCCTAATCTGCTAAATCTGTTGAACCGCCTGAGCTGCTAAATCTGTTCAAAAGCTGAATGATTGTAATTTGTGTAAAACATGTTAATTGTTTAATCTTCTGCGACTTGAAAAGAAGTCAAATCAGTTAAATTGACATAATTAGTTTGATATTTGTATAATTTGTAATGGAATAAACTGGTTAAAATAAAAATGCTGAGACACGAGGTTAGACTCATGTTTGCGGTAGAAGCCTGCCCGGACCCAACCGGCTTAACCAGCAACCGCAAACTGCTAGTCTAATGTAAGAGGTCGTATGCATAACTAAATTATGCTTAGACACGAGGTTAGGTCTGGCTTGTGGCAGAAATCTGCCCGGAACCGCCCAGCTTATCCAGCGGCCATAAGCTACCGACCTAATTTGAGAGGTCTGCGCATTAATATTTAATTAATGCAAATCTGAGATAAATATGATGTCTAAAACGTGTTGGGTAGATAAGGCTAAACCAACTGGACTGATGAATTAATAAACTTGTTTCGTGAATCGATAGGCCTAATACAAAGTTAGACAATCTGTAAGTCTGTTAAAACTATACATCTGATCCGTTAGTATGAAAAACTGTTGACTTGATTTTCTGGTCTGTGAACTAGTTGATTCTAAACTCTGTAGGCCTAAAACTTGTAAATAATTTAATCTGAAATCTAGACACAAGGTTAGGAGGGAAAATACTTGTGTCATCTATTGTTTGGGACCCATATTAGTCAGTAACCCTTTCTGGTATCAAAACTATGACCCAATAGTAGGTAGGGTCCGGGCACACTTCCTGAACTAATTATAAGTGGTTCATTCTGTTAATGGCGAGGGGTGTTGATGGTGCGTTCCAACTGGGTCATGTGCGTGCATGGATCCCGGTCTGCCTCTGAGGATGTAAGACGCCGTGACATCTGTAAATAGGTCTGTGTCATTTAAAGGTTGCCACTTTGGGGAGTGATACACTCTTCTATGGGGCTGGCATAGGGTATTTATGTATTAGGGAGTCGATCGCTTGGGGTAGATTTAGGATACACTTAGTTCTGTCTGTTTTCATTGGGGTACCCTCTATTTCCGTTGGGTGGTAACACCTGTCTGTTTCTGCGTGGTACCGTCTGTTGGGGTGGTAAAGGCCCATTTACTAGTGTACACCTAATTCTAACATTATGTTTCTGTAGGGATTATTCTGTTTCTGATTCTGTTTATGTACCTTCTGTCTGTTGGGGTGGTAAAGGCCCATTACTATCATTCTGTTCCTGTATAGATTATTCTGTTCCGTTTCTGTTTTAGTTTGGACGTTAGGGTAATGCCTAATCCTGTTATACTAGTATTAGCGCAGAGAAGTAAAATATAAGTAAGAAGCATAACTTGGGCTATATCATTCTGTTTCTTCTGTTTAGCTTAAGTATACCAGTTACTCCTGTCGCTGTTGTCTGTTATCCAGCTTTATTTTCATGTCATGATATTATCATCTGTTCAAATGCTGAAAGTCACTGGACTTGCCAGACTTTATGTCTAACCTTGCTTGTTTTTGCCCCTTTTATTTCGTTCCCCCCCCCCCCCCCCAGGTTTTTTAGGGTGGGAGTATAGGAGCTTGATTCGGATTTTCTCTGCTTGAAGTACCGCTTGGCCTTGGCTCTATCTTTCCATGACAGTTTATGTTGGGGATTATGATTTTAAAAACTGTGCATTATGAAGGCTTTTGTACAAGGCTGATATTTTGTACTTGAATTCTGATATTGTGGTTTGAAAAGATGTAACCAAACTTACTTCGTTTTCTGTTGTAATAAAGTTACTAATTTTTCAAGTGCTGTTTTATCTGTCTTGTAAATTTCTGTTCTGCCTACTAAAATGCTCCATCAAAGTTAAGGCATTCCCTTTGTGAGTGACATTAACGGAGGTGGGGTGTTACAATAAGTGTTCTTCGAGAGACACTAAAATTTATAATTTAAATTCAATCAAAGAACTCATACCAATGCTTTTGCGAATAGTCTTCAACCTTACAAGCTATACACGTGTTTTCTCTCCCTTTTATTTGACACATATTCTCCTTCGCTTTAGCAAAATGGTTGTGAGCCTTCAATTAGCATTCTTCCTATTTCTCTTTTGTTTTGATCCTCTTTCCATTCTTTAATCTAGCATGTAATCTTCTCTTTACTTATACTAAGGAGAATTTGGAGAAGAAAACTAGATACGCCAAGGAATTTTTAGAAGGGAAGAATAAAACTAAAGAAAAAGCG
This sequence comes from Allium sativum, assembly GCA_030737875.1. Taxonomy (NCBI): domain Eukaryota; kingdom Viridiplantae; phylum Streptophyta; class Magnoliopsida; order Asparagales; family Amaryllidaceae; genus Allium; species Allium sativum. The sequence continues at coordinate 1,053,117,525 of CM060924.1, forward strand.
GATGGGGGTTACGTTAGATTTGGATTGTTTATATAGGAGCTAAAGATTGATTTTGTCCATTCGATTAACCCTAGCTAATTCTCAAATTAAATAATAGCCACTCTCTTATTTACTTCGTAATGAAGTAAGAATCTTATAATGCATCTTTTGTTATTTTCATCCAATCCATAACAAAAGATTTGAATATACCATTTAAGAATATAATAAATGAACATTTTAGAAATTTACCCATTTTGCAAAAGAATTATTTCCTATAACTATAGGAAACAAATGTATATTAAACATATTAATGACCTATTTGTCAACCAATGTTTTAATTTTACAACATGCACAATTACACATTTCATGTATATAAAATTAAAATATTTTCATATATACATACATATATAGGATAATCCAACTCCATACCGGTTAATTACAAGAATATGAAATTAACTTTCCCTCATACTATACTAGTATTAACGCACAACGGTGGGAAAACCGACCGTTAAGATGTTTAATATGAAATATAAAATTATTTGTTAAAACATATTTCAAGTCAGATTTTATTAAAAAATTATATGATACTTTAAAAGAATCTGTAAGTAATTAAAAAAATGGAAAATCAATTAAATTGAATTTTATATGTAAACCCACTTGAGGCTAAGAATATACTATCAATGTACTATTTCGAATCTTATAGAGTATAAGAGAAAATGGAAGTAAACACAAAACATTTAAATTTTAAATTAAACATGTAGATCATTATAAAAAATTATAATGTAGTTTAAAATAAAATGGAAGTAATTGAAAAAAATTGAAATCCAATTAAATTAATACAACCGCATAACGGTGGAAAAACCGACTTTGTAATACTACATATCTGATAATTATTTCCTTGTAAATTCTTGAATTATTTGAAACTACAATCAAACGACAAAACATAAAAGAAAAACCACATATATTGTTAGAAATCAAAAGTAATTATCTTAACAATCATGCAAGCGTAGAAATTAAATACACAAACAAATATTTACGAAAAGGTCCAAGTATAAGGTCTAAAAAATTGATATAATAATTTAAATTATTTATATGTTTGAGAAATGTTTTAATTTTATGTTGCATATTTTCTCGGTTCTCACAATGTAGAAGTCTTGAATATAAAATTGTGGCATATTAATATATCTGTTTATTTTTGCATGTTTACCACATATCTGTATTTGGCATACTCCACGGAGAAATTACGCATTACAATGCGAAAAATAATTGCAATCATAATATATAAAGTACAAACAAATAGACTGTAAGATTTTTAAAACTTTGAATAAACAATGCATATACCATTTTAATTATATTATTCAATACAACCATTTAAAGCATTCAAGATCCTTAAGTCCACTCCAAACAATCCTAATATTGTTTAACAACTGCATTTTCTTCTTTATTTGTACAAATTGCATCTATAAAAAAACAAACCGAAAAATCAATGGAAAAAATAACGATAGCATCAACTGCTTGGCTACATATCACAGTATCACTATGGATTTGGAATGAGGATGGTGTAATGACTGCTATCACCTTATGAACCTCAGCAATTTTTGGCCTATTCTTCTTCCACGGTTCAAGCAATGCAGTGCGATCTGCAGTAGAGAAATCATCTCATTTTCAAATTCATTGTCCCTTTTCAATTCAAAATCAAAAACCTCAGTTGTCCATCCTTCTTCCATGACCATTTGCACCCATTTAACCAAATCCAATTTATTTTCTTCTTTTAATCTTCCTATTAACGTTTGTAATTGGACTAGCCCAAAACTGTAAACTTGGCATGTGTAGGAGTTACTGCTTATTAAGATATCTGGTGGAGCAAGAAGCTAATGGACGACAAAATCAAAAATTAAGGCACTGTCATCTTGGTCAATAAGAATGTCTGAGGATGCAAGGCGGTAACGGCTGAGTTTGAATTTTGACTTCTAGCTCATAAATGTAAAGACCTTTTGCTTCAAATACAAGAGCAACCAACATCTTTTAATGTAACAACAAGGAAACTCTGAGCCAATTTAAAATTTTTATTTTGGCAATTTTAATGAATTTTGAATATTTAAATGACTTATTTTAAATAATAATGACGAGAAATTTATTTTGAATAGAAATAGAATGTATATATTTATTTGAATCGTCGTTAGAATACATATACTTTATTTTAAATATAAAAGGAATTGGAAATGGCGCGGTAGTTTGAAAATTCGATTTCAAAATTCAAATGAATGTACATGATTCAAACTAAACCGAATTTTAGCGAAACCAAAAATATTAGAATCTATTTGAGAAAATCTTTCCAACGAATCCGAAAAATTGAAATTTCATAGCGAGGATAAAAAGTTATACCCAGTTGAAAATTTAGAACAGTCGCTATGGAATTCTGGCCCTTAAAAATGGAAATTTTGCAAATGACCTCGGTTTTTGACGAAACCAGTTTTGTTGGATTTGGGATGTCGAAATATTGCTAGATTCCAATTTTCATAATTTTCCGAATCAATACGTGAGTGTGGCAAAGGAAAACGCGTTTTACCAGTTTCAGTTGATTTTAATCGACTGGAAAATGGCCATTTTTCAAACGGTCTCGGAATTTGACGAAATTAGTTTTGTTATAACCGTATCGTCAATACGAAGCTATAAAATATTTTTCGGGAATTTTTAGAGTCCATACGTGGCCCCGGTATTTAAAATGTGCGTTCAAATTGAATATATACCGATTTATATTTTAAATTTGAGAAAAACTGATCATAACAGTCGAATTGGGTTATGAAACATATCTCATTGTGTTTGGAATGGAGGTATTACGCTAGGGACGACAGTCCTTAGGTGCGATTTGGTTTTCGAATCAAAAAGTAACTTTTTAGGGAAAATAAATAAATTAATTAAATAATATAATATTTTCTTTACATAGGAAATTCAATTTTTAAAAAATATAATCTTTACGTAGAAGAGTATAAAAATATAATTTTTATATATAGTGAAGTAAAAGTATATTTTTTATTATATTACCAGCAAGATAAAAATATAATTTTTATCATGGAAGTAGCGGTGTAAAGGAGTGATTTTTACATATGTGGTAGAGATATAAAAATACGATCTTTATATATAAAAATGTAATTTTTATATAAGAGAATGGCGAGATAAAGAAACGATTTTTATATAGAAAGAAGCGTTGTATATGAAGTAGAAATAAAAATATGATTTTTATTTATTGGAATGAAGCAATAAAAATATAATTTTTATTATGAACAGCATGGTAAGGACTGCATTGGAATTTCAAATAAATCCAAATGGTTCAGAAGTAGAATGGCGGAGTGGAACCCAAAGGTGCGAGCTTCTCACTTTAATTCTTGTTTTCTAGTTAAAAATATATACTAGGATGTAGACGGTGCTTAGCAGCACCTAACACCCGTTGTCCACAGACCATGGATGACTTGTTTGATTTTATTGTGTGGTGAAAATTGATTGTGATGTGGAATGAATGGAAATATATTCATGTATTGAAATAAATTATTTATCGTTAAAAATATAATTTTTAACGAGTATGTGAATAAATAAATATTCATTTACAAATCAGACAGTTTGTTTACGCACACCCATTTGAAGGATATTGATTGGGACGATAAATTTTACACATCGCCCAACTGCATAAATAAAAATCTGTGTTTGTTGATTTGAAAACCCATATGGGTGTTGGGATGATATTCGACATACACTAATCCCAATTGTTTAGTGGTATGTCGATCGTTTGATTGACAGAATGTGTAAGCGTTAATTAGTCATATTTAATGCTTATGAAGTTGTGTGGTGCACTTTGGATGATGGTTGATTATTTATCATTGCTATAATATACATGTATTGTATGGAATCCATATAATTAACTTTATATGGTAATTGATTGGGCCTCATTCCAATTTGGGAAATAAAGAATATTAAAAAAAAATTAAAGATTCATGTGTTGAATAGAATAAATAGTCATGTGTTGACGATACTCATGTTTTAAGAATACCCATGTGTTGAGAATATTCATGTGTTGAAACTATTCATGTGTTGAAACTACTCATGTGTTGAATAAAATATTTATACAATAAAATTCACATTTTTATTGTAAGTAAGAATTAATAAATATTCATGTATTGAATGAAGTATATATTCATGTGTTGAAGAAAATATTCATTTGTTGAATAGAATAACGAAGTTATTGAAATATATAAAGCCGTGTTGATTAGATATGCGCCATTTTGACGCGAACGATATTTATATCGATTATATTCGTTTTTGTAATGAATATAGAAAAGGAAGTGATTTCAAAATATAATGTTTTGAAAATATTATCATTTATATGTTAATGATATGGAATATTCAATTTTGATTTAAAATTGAATATGAAGTTGAAATTTTTTTGAAAATGAATTTAAAACGATTTATAAAGTACGTTTTGAATTGAAATCGATGAAATATATATAATATATATTAACGGCCTAAATTTCGAACATTGACTTCGAATTGACGTTACGGGAGATCCGACTACCGGATTCTCCTAAAACTATAACCGTTGGGTTCGTATCGAAAAGAGCTTTCCCATGAATATTAGAAATATTGAAATCTAATGGTTGGATTTGGAATTATGCCCAAATCAAATTTGGAAAAGGTCGCTGTAAGTGTAGTTCGACGACCGTTATTGGAAATCGACCGTACGGGCCTTGATAAAAATTATTAAAAATATAAATAATTTGTGTAAAGTCATATTATATGAATTGGAAGGAATTGGGGTGAAAAATTCCACATATGAAAGGATAAAAATATATTTTTATCGAAATGAACTAGTTTTGAACTTGATTTGAAGTGGTTTTAAAAATAATCAAAATTTCCAATATACGAATTGGAATGGATTTGAATCGAAATTATCTTCGGAATATTTCGATGTTCGATTTCGTGATTATACAAATATGGTGGCGGAAATTTGAAAGATATATTTATATCGTTATTTCCAATACGATATTTGTTGGTTTCAGAATTTGATATTGAATATAAGCCGATATGTTTTCTATTCAGAGCCATGTATGTAATATCGAATGGGATATTGGGGTTCGTCGTGAATGGTGTCTTAAATGACACTGTTCTTGAACCTAGTTTAGAAAAGAATAAATCTTTTAATTATGATTTAGTGAAATTGTCCATTTAATTGGAATTGAATTTTTTTGGGTTTATCATGAGCGTGTTTTGAATAACACCTGATCTTTAACCCGATTAACAATGGAATGTGATTTTGGGTTTATCGTGAACCGTGTTTTAGAGGACATTGGTTCTTTAACCAGTTAAAAACAGGATATTGATTTTTGGGAAGATTAAAACTAAGTGGTGTTTTAATGAATCTTTAATTAGATTAAAGTGATCGAGAATGGAGTATCACCAGTTTTGCTCCAAAGCGATAGTTAAATCTTTAATTAGATTTGAACATGAAATGGTAATTAATATTTACCGATAACACCTTGGTGTTAGATATGGAGTATTACAAGTTTTGCTCCATGGGATGAATAGGTTGGTATTGGTAAATAAAATAAATAATTACTTCGGTGTGGTTCGCTAATCCTGACTAGTTTGGAAAACCTTAACATGGTTTGAAATGATATCCAAAGGAAGATTGAAGAATAAATTTAGAAGAATTTATCTTTGATAAAATTAATGGGAACCTTTCCCTAAGAATGTGAAATTTTGAATAAAAGAATATTCTGAATTGGAATGAGGCGTATGTTGTGTTTGTGTAACACTTGTTTATTATATACGCGGGTTATTCGGAAAGGCCAGGTTTATACCCATTCTGAATAACTGATTCGACGATAAGTCGAAGATGAAGACGGTGGTCGAAGACCGGAGGTCTTCACATCGTTTGGATGATTATTGATGATCTTGATTGGGCTGTACACCCAAGAGGAGGGAATCAGTTGGTGATCGTCCAAGCGTACTTGGAGATCGATGGATATGCGAGGAATAAGGTTCCTCCGATTTCGTTCAGACTCAGAACGAACTTGTAAATGGACTGTGTGTCTAACATTGGATTTTATTCTATGTGATTGATTTCTATTAAATATATATCTATTTGGCGGCGGAGAATTTATTCTCTTGCTTAACGCCCTTCTCTAAGACGTATGAGCTCAGAGGTTATATATTGATGGATATCAATCGCATGGCATGAATTGCCTGTGTGGCATGCTTAAATAGCAAATGATCAAGGCTTCTGTTGAAAAGCAATGTCTTGTGGTTGATGATCAAAGCATGGCCTGTGTGGCACAGCTTTGTGTATGGCGTTAACTCGCGAGCCTCACACCTCGGTATGAGTCAAAAACGGGATAGTGACAGCAGTGAGAGCACGACATTTCTTTCTAGCTATGGGTGATGTCAGTGACCTAACAGCCCTGACATTTATATACTTTTTACCTATCTGGTTGTTGGATGCGAGGCGCCTCGGATATAGGTCCGAAAGGAATGGAAAATGTGTGTTCAAGAATTGCCAATCCTCAAAAGAAAGAGAGGACCGGCCCTGAAGATCCAAGGATTGCTGCGTGTGGTCCTGAGACATTTGATAGAGTGTCTCGAACAGAGAGGAGCTTGCCCCTTGCCTCGACTCATGACGGAAATCAAATTTCCAATACAACCTTTGCGGTATTAATTGTAGAACTAGTATGGCGACATGATATATGGTACCTATGCCGTCTATGATTGATACTTATGATTGAAATTGTTTTGACACTATACACTTATAGTAATATCAAAATAATCTGTTTTTAAATGTATCAAGCATTCTTTGGCTATTATAAGGTAAAACCCTATCCTCTGGCTTGCGTTGCATTGTGTCATGGGACCTGGGCATTGCGCTGTTGTTATATGCACTGGTATTCTTGGGGTAAAAACTCGTTCCATGTTATAAGGCGTGGTCCCTTGATTTACCTAACTTTAAAATAAAGACTAATAACTGTTTTAGTTCTCACACCAGTCACATGCCTAACGTGGAGTTTATTGTTTTAACCTAAACTTTGGGTGCCCTTATTTTCTACATGAGCAGCTAGTAGTTGGATTTTGCAGATTTATATTCATATGATCCTGGTTTACAGTTGGAACGATACTCGGAAAGCTCTGTATCCGTGTATTTCTGTCAGTTGTGTGTTGTATTATTTTTCCGCTGCTATGTATTTAAATGTAATTTAAATCTCCAATGTTTGTCGAATGTATATTTATTCATACTCTGTATTGTTGTACTCTGATGGAATTGTTGTAATAAACAATGAAATGTTCTTCTGTTTGTGTTCCGATGTGTGTTGTTCTCAAAGCAATTCATTCTTTCCTTACCGGGGAAGTTACAGGTTACTACAGTGGTATCAGAGCTTTGGTTTACAGAGCTCGAGAACAAGACACATTAGAACCAAATGAAAGAATTCATCAGATATTGGACTAGTAATGTCCAATAAGAATGACTTGTTAGAGATGGGATCAGTAGTATCCTAGAACGAGTGTAAAGAGTGAAATTTTTGAAAGTAAAATTGAAAACAAATTTTGTTTTGAAAATTAAGTCCATTTATATGTATTTGAATATTTTATTTGTATTGAATTTGGATAATCGAGTATATAAATATTTTGCATATACGCTTCATGAATGTATATTCGAAGTTTTAATATACTGGATAGATATAGAATCACACTCTAGTTGCCCGGGGATGATTCTGATAATGCTGCAGCGTTACCAGTATTTATTTTCAAATATCGAAAGTGGGATTTCTATATATTTCCATTAGACTGGTATGAGAACCAAAACTAGATAGGGCTTATTGTTGTGAATTGGCACCAAAAACATGATTTTCTGTATATGTATCAAAGTTATGAATTTGAATCGTTAATCCGCTAATTGATTGATGGTTGTGTTGTATGATTATTGTTTTGATTAATTAAAATTTTGAGTCATTATGCCAAATTGAACCGAATATTGAACAGTATTGAAAATGATTACAATTGCATGCATATACATGTATATCCATTGAACAGGTCATAGTAAGGAGGCTAGAGCAGAAAAATAAAATTGTTTGCCCGAAAAATAGGTACATGTTAACAAATTATTGGGTTTTGATGATTTTATGAGCCGCTTGGCTTTTTCTTTTTCTTTTGGATTGGTGAGGGCCATGGGAGGCTATGTGAAATATCCCGAAGCTCCTGGTGCAGGGGAGGTTATGGCGAAATTTTTCGGAAATTTAG